>OX326960.1:61727354-63030104 GCA_946800325.1 Luzula sylvatica | reverse complement strand
ATCCAATATACATCCTTTCACACAGAAAAGTGCATGAACCTGTTCAGTATTCTGTCCAGACGAAATTGATAAATTTCTCTGACAGAAAATCAACCAACATAAAAGTTGTATATAATCTTATTATCTACACAACCCAATTTGGCCCAGCCCAATTGGATTTCGTATGCAACAGTTATGACTGTTTTACTAACTGTATGTCATACTGTTGCACCCTTTCGGTATTTCACATAAACGACACTTATACTTCGTTCATATGAAATATATTTCTACATGAAGGTTATAGATAATCTCATTATTTATCTAACCCAATTTGAATCATTCAAATCGGATTTTCTCACTGAAAGTTATGGCTACAAATGTACGCTTACATTCGTTCATCCTTGTGTACACTTTTACGGTTGATCCGAAACTGTATTTCTTTCAAAGGGGACTATCGACTTAGGGATTTGGTATGGCCATAGTGGAAATCTCACCTTGATAGGTTACACGGATGCGGACTTTGCCGGTTCTAGGGTTGATCGCAAAAGTACGAGTGGAACTTGCCAATTCTTGGGCGGGTCACTCGTCTCGTGGTCAAGCCGAAAACAACACTCCGTTGCCCTATCAACGGCCGAGGCCGAATATGTAGTGGCGGGAAGTTGTTGTGCCCAACTACTATGGCTAAATCAAACTCTTGGCGATTACGGGCTAAACTTTCGAAAAATCCCCATATTGTGCGACAATAATAGCGCAATATGCATCTCGAAAAATCCCGTACACCACTCGCGGACAAAGCACATAGAGATCCGTCATCATTTCATTCGAGATCACGTGGAAAAAGAGGACGTCAAACTCGAACGGGTAGACACGCTCGATCAAATCGTCGACATCTTCACTAAAGCTCTACCATTTGCTCAATTCGCCGTCCTAAGACTAAAACTCGGTATGCTCTATCTCAAAGATTAAATTTCGCATCATAATTTCATATATACAAATATCATCAATTATCAATGAACACTCGCATACTCATGTCGCACTAATTTTTGTAAACCAATTCTTTTCGAAAAACATGATTTCATATCTATAAAACCTATTTTAAATAAACTATAAGTTTTTGGAATTTTTGGAAACACCACTCTCCTCGAAAATCAAAATTTTCCAAACTCATCACAGTAACATGTCCGTTATAACGCACCAATGTGCGTTACAACGGAACTCCAGGACACGAGATAAAACCTGCTGAATGAAGAGTTCCGTTATAACGGATCAACCAATCCGTTATAACGGACATGCCCATTACGTTATAACGGATATGTCTGCGTTACAACGGAACACCTCACTCTGAAACTCCTCTCCAACTATATACATCCGTTACAACGCATGAACCAAAGCGTTATAACGGACATGTGCGTTATAACGGAACACTTCCGTTGTAATGCACTTCTGCAGTACCAGTAAAATTTCGCCCAAATCAGAGTTCCGTTACAACGGACTATGGAAAATATAAGTTTTCTGAAACCCTAGCAGTACTGCGTTATAACGGACCTCCACTTCCGTTGTAACGGACTTCGAGAAAACTGCCTAATAACCCCCCGGCTGTTTTTTTTCTCTCCACTCTCTCCACTTCCATCTTTCGTAAAAACACCTCTCCTCTTCCAAAAACGGTCCAAAAACCTCCTAAAAACCGAAAAACTTCCAAATCACCTCTAATCTAAACCTCTACTCTTCTAAAAATCGAAAATCCAATCTATAAAACACCTCCTCTCTTCTCCATTTTCTCTCAAAAAACCCTAAAGTCTCTTTTTTCCCATTCAATGGCTACAAAGAGTAGGAGCAAGCGTCCGATGCCCACCGGTGCCCGTCGGTTCGAGTTTCACAACACGGAGAATCACTATCTCTATGAATCGATCACTAAAGCTAGAAGATATCAAAATGACTTCGCCAATCACGAGGTAGGCGTATGCTTTTACATTGAATTTCCGGCCGAAGCAGTTTCACTACGCCAGGCCGTGCAACCTCGAATCACGAATTGGAGCATTCAAGGATTGTGTGATCTTCAATACCCATACTACAAAGAAGTAGTTCGTCTATTCTATGCTCACGTAACCCATGATGACGACAACAAACTCATACGGAGCTATCTCTTTGGTAAGGAAATTATCATTTCCGAAGACAACTTACGTGAATGGTTGGGCTTGTCCGACAATGGGGAAAGATTTTATATTAGTCGCGGCGACTCATACCACGGCAACGACTCGGAAGATATCGAAAAGATTACAACCAATGATCGCGAATACGAGTACTCCACCAAGTATGAACCGAATCTCCGATTCACGTGGCAAATAGGAAATAGCATCCTCGCTCCCGTCATCAAACTCAAAACCAACCTCGACGGCCGAAACAAGGTCTTGGTATACAACCTTTGGTATCAAGACTCGCCCACCATCCATGTCCCGAACCTCATCATTAGGCATATGGAGTACGCAATACGAGTAAACACATCATCTCTTCCATATGGGCATATCATTTCATTGGCATGCGTGAAATCGGGTATCATCATACCGGACACGGAATGGCCACTCGGAATCACTCCCACCGAGAATCTTGCTCATCCGGATCGCCTCGAAGTTATCGGACTCACTCGAAAGGGCGAAGTGGGATCTCGCACGAAAACCTATTACCGGTCTCGCCGAGCCGGTTCTTACTACTTTCCGGAAATTCCCGCCGAGTGGGTTCGATTTGATCCACCGGCACAAGACGCGAATAACCCACCGGACCAATCGCGACCAAGGAAACGCCAAGCCATAGGAGAACCGGGTGAAGGTTCCGGCTCGGGAACTCAACCGTCTTTCACTCTTGACGAGATTCGTTCCCTTTTCGAGGCATCTAATTTACGTTCCGAAAATGTGCGCGATCAAATCTTCGCGGACAATGCACTCACTCGCGAAACCATCCTCGCGGATAATGAATTCACCCGCAACACCGTAAACACGGCCCGAGCCGACATCCTCACCGACAACCAACTCACCCGATCTCATGCCTGTAACCTCCGCGGAGAAACGTATAGCCACATCGATCGCCGTTTCGACGCCTTGACCCGTCGGTTCAACCAATTTCACAACGATGATGACAACGACGACAACAATGACGCCTCATCCGGCGATGATTAGAGAGGAGTGTGTTCCTACCTAGCTCATTAGAGCCTAAAACTATTTTTCAAATTTAATAGCTATTTGCATATCATGTCTATGTTTTCGACGTATATTTTGTTTTTGTTTTAAAGTAATTGTATGCATCGCATGTTTGTTTTGAATGATGTACGAATGGTTGTTTGAACTAACTGAAATTTGACGTTTAAATGTGTTCAAAATTCCCTAAAAACTCGTATATTACACTTACAAAAATAAAAAATATATGTTGTATTTCTCTCATCAAAATCACTCAAAATTTGTGAGTTGTTCAACTACATAAAAGCCTAAACAATTGCGTTATGCAATTAGTTAGGGGGAGCTTGTATGTAGGGGGAGCTTTCTTTCGTGTTTGTTTTTCCGTTCCCTTTTGATCCATTTTCAAAAAGGGGGAGAAAAGATAAGCATATTGGAAAGATCCTCGATAGTCGATGCATCTCTCCAAATCGACATTGTTTTGAAATGAATCAAAAGGGAGAGTTTGTTGATTCAAATTTCCGGTTGTTTGATTATCTCAAAAACAATGTCGATATTACTAACAAAATCTATCGAGAATGGTGTATAGGATACATAGGTACAAAATGCAATAAGAAGATCAAGATAAACAAGCAAAAATCAATCAAGAATCGCAAAGAAGAACAAGACGTTGAAGAATCGCAAAGAAGATCAAGACGTAGAAGAATCACAAAGAAGATCAAGACGTAGAAGAATCACGGAATCAAGACATCGAAGATTCCGCAAGTTGGGATATCAATCTAATCACCAAAACACAGTATAGGTATCCCTAAACTTGTTTATGTATGATTAAGCTCAAAATAAAAGTCAAATAAATATATTCGAAATCCTGAATTAATATAAAAGGCTGAAATAAGGATGTCCGTTACAACGGAACCCAGTGTCCGTTATAACGGACATGCTCGTCCTATTCAAGAATGAAAACACAGTATAGTCCGTTACAACGGATTAACCAATATGTTATAACGGACTTCAGAAAAGCGTTGTAACGGAATAATGTCTGTTACAACGCTAATTAAATTCAAACTTGAAGGATGTCACAGAAGTATGTCCGTTGTAACGGACATATATGTCCGTTATAACAGACATGGAACTCACTTCAGTATCATACTTTTCTCTTCATGTCCGTTGTAACGGATTAACCAATCCGTTATAACGGAATACCTTATAGCGTTGTAACGGAGCACTCTCCGTTATAACGAGAATTAAATTCAAACTGAAGTGAAGTCCAGTATGATGTCCGTTGGAACGGACATGATAATCCGTTGCAACGAACTACATAACACAGACTTCCGTTATAACGGACTTACATTCCGTTATAACGGACTGTGAAAAAATTCGAATATAATAGCCATAACGGCTAGTTTGACTTATGGTCCATTGTAACGGACATGCAGTTCATTATAACGGACTATGCGGAAAATGCAAGTTCTGGGAATGGTCTATGTGTTCTATAAATAGAACCTTCCCTCATTCTCTCTCCTAACTTTTTGATAATCTTATTTCCACTTTGAAAAGAGAGAATACTTGCAAAATACCTTGAGCTCATAATCATCTAAACATTCTTAGTGATTATTTTCTTCCATTCCTCCATCAAATACGATTCCCAACTTGCGTGACCGATCACGTTTAGTTCGTATTAGAATTGTAATAGGCTAGCATCAAGAGTGTAAAGCCCGCTAGAGATTGATAGAAAAACGTGTAAATCAATCTCGGCAAAACCTTGTAAGAGTGATTTGGGAATTCAATCGAAAGCCGAAAAAGGCGCATGGCATCCCCGGAGACGTAGGTACTTGTATTCAATCGAATCGGTCGATTGAGCAAGTAGACGGTGAGTTAAAGCTACAAAGCAACCACCTACCAAACTCCGTTATCAAACATCGCGTGTTCAAATTGTTCGGTATCTTCTTAATTTCAATTATATCATTTTAGCTTCCGCACTAATTTAGGATCGGTATACCATAGTCGAAAATTATACACTAGGATTACCTATTCACCCCCCTCTAGGTTAGAATTAACCAACAGAGAGTACGATACAAAGTAGGATAGACGATTACCAACGTGAAATTGATCACGCACGACGGGTTAATCGCTCGCATCCTTCTCTTCTTCGATCTCACGTTGGTGACTAACCCGTGCGTCCCATACCACACGTCTCCCACCGTCTTGACACGTCTCCGGTTGTCTTCGTGCGTCCCATGCCCACACGCTTCTTCAGCCTTTCACTCCTTCGGTTTGATCACAACGAAGAGCCACAAGTGTCGTTCCTCTATCCGTATCCATCGTGAGTCGTAGCACCTCGGTCGCGGATGCACCTGCCCATACGATGCACCGGCGAACTTGCATGATTGCTTTCATCTATTCTCCTTTTTTCTCTTTCTCTCTTTCTCTTCGCACTCTTTCAACACCTTGATAAGAGTCTCTCTAATTTCTGGACTGAATTAGACTTTATGGACTGATTAAGGGCATGTTTGGATGATTGTGTTAGAAATTACATGAAGTAAATTCACCTACCGCAAGTCGACATTCCGTAATTGGACTTCAAATTATAATGTTTGGATTCACGAAAGTGACACCACCAGATTTTAGTTTTTTTATGTTTGGATTGATGTAAATGAATTATGAAATTTCAATATTTATGTATTAAAATTTTCAAATTAATTTAACCATTAAATATATATATTTTCTTTAATCAAGAAACTAATAATCATCCAAAACATAATCATAAATCCTAATATGGTACGAAACATATATATACTTACAAAGAATTGTCTTGCAAATAAGATTATGTTACTGCACCAATTATGTATCCTATTTAATAGCTAGAATGAACAACTGATGGACAGTATTTAAGTCAGATTAAGAAAATGAATTAAAAAAATCAAGTAATCAGATTTATTTGAACTATTGACTTCAACTTAATCAAATTTCAGAGTTGGATGTATATTCGAGTTGACTTCGATTGGAAAAATAAAAAATGAATTACCTAGTTGGAGGAAGATTCAAGTTGATTAAGTTGGAGAAAGAGGACGGCTTACAATTTGAGAACAAATCCGAGTTCAATTCGAGATCCCCAATAATACCCCCAATTCAAACCCTAATAACAAGAAAATCCTTGAATTTGAGAAGAAATCGAGTCAATTCACTTGAATAGGCGGAGTGAGTAGTGAGGGTTGAACGAAGAGAGGACGTTGGGCTGAACGAGGAGAGAGGGGCGTTGGTTGGGAGCGAGCACAGAGGACGAGGTTGAGTTGCACAAAGAGAAGGGGCGCTGGTTCAAAGGTGATTTATTCGCTCGCCAAGTTTTTCCTTGTGATGTATCTCCACTTCTCGTAATTTTGAAGGGATGTGGAGTTGCAGGAAAAGAGGATGAGGATGTAAAATGAGTTACACAAGTTTGATAAAATACATCAAACCAAACAACGAAAAATAGATTAATGCAGTAACTACACTTACTAACTAACCCGGTTACTGCAAAACAATCAGCCCCGAGAAGAGAAAGAAACATCATATTTACTAAATAAGATAAGGATTGGGTCAAAGATTGTGTATATCCAATATACACTTCCAGCATGAGGTTAGTTGGAACTAACCTTGAGGTTAGTTGGAACGAACCACACAGTCAGTTGGAACGAACAATCTTCTGCCTCACTTCAGTGTTAATTCCGAACATCTTTCGTTGTAGTCCGTTCGAACGAACACCAATGTTGGTTCGAACGAACAACTCCCTGGAATGAATATGTGTAAAATCATTTTACACTCGTAGTGGTCCGTTCGAACGAACCCAATGGTTAGTTCGAACCTTTGCACAATCTTATTATGCATTTAATCAACTCATGAACATTCATGTTCATATATCCTTATATGTACATTTTTACGGTTGATCCGAAACTGTATTTCTTTCAACGGAATCAAGAACAACAAAAACAAATATGCTTTTTTACTAACATGTATTTTTTCTTGTTAAATTTTTACCCAAAATAAATATGTAACCAATAATTCAAAATAACATTGAAAGATAAAATTATATATCAAATTGATAAAGTTCCAATTTTCTAGTATTCGATCGCATTATAATTGCATATTGGAGAATCGAGTCGGAAATTTGTACCCTTTTGTTTGTGAGTATAAAGAACATTTTTAACTAATCAAAATAATTCGGATTAAAATTATGGACTATATTATACAAAAAATAATTATAACACTTTTTATTGTAATTTTGAATTTTTTTTTCATTATGTATTAATATCTCTTTTTATTAAAGTATTCGTTATGGGATAGAAAATAATACTGATTTATTAAAACTATAAACTATATCTTAAAAATGAACTCACTTACTATCATAGTCGGAAGTAGGGGTGGGCCAACGGTTTAGTTTATTTTGTAAACCGAACTAGTCGAATCCGGTTTAATCGGTTCAGTTTTTCGATTTATTCAGTTCGGTACGATTGAAATTGATATTGTTTGGTTCATTCGGTTCGGTTTAATTTTGATTCTTTGAAAACCGAACATACCGAATTACATTTTATTTTTCATGTTTTTTCGTTATGTCTATTAAAACATCGTATTATAATATTATAGATAATAATTTTATATTTTATATTTTTAATGTTATTTCTTATTTGGTTCAATCGCTTTATTCGGTTCGATTTGAATCGGTTAAAAAATAATCCGGTTCAATGCGGTTTGAATCTTATTCGGTTCGATATCAATCGATTTAATTTTATTCGATTCGAATGCCTACCCCTAGTCAAAAGTACTGGTCAATAACAAATTGTTAATTGTTAACTAATAATACTTTTTAACAAAAAAAAGTTGATTTTTATTTATGACCATTGGATCTAAATATATATTATTTGGAGTTTGATTATTTTAGTTAATATACATATAAAATAAACAAATTGGGATAATAAATCCAAATATGCATAATAGAAAGACTATGAATTTTTTTAGTTGACCAACCACCTTTTCCATCCCAGTCAAAGTCAAATAAAAGTTATTTAGGATAACAACTTTGTCTTTTTTTTTAGCTTCCTGTCAAGAATAACGTAGGCATCTTTTCTTGGGAAATTTTATTATTTCCCTGAAATCCCCCCCCCCCACCCACACACACACACACACACACACACAACCCCCCCCCCCCCCCCCCCCCCCCCCCCCCCCCCCCCCCCCCCACACACACACACACACACACACACACACACACCACCACCACCACCACCAACCACACACACATCTCTTGATTGAATCATGCTTACCTAAACATGTTAATTGGTTCCCTCAATTTGCACCTTATTTTTTTTACTCGATTAATTATGCTTTGAATTAATAGTTAATTATGATGTAATTAATAGTTAATATAATAATTTAATAATTAATTATTTCAATTGACAATTAATTCAAAACATAATTAATTGAGTAGGATGAATTTTGGAAGATGTTAATTGGCCCCTCCCATTTTGTGACTTCATGCAGATTACATCAGCATGAGCTTGGTGAGTTTGGGGACACAATAAATGGCCTCTTTTTTCTTTGTCAAGAGACTTTTTAGTTTAGATGATTGAGTGTCGTCAATACTAAAAAAAAAAAATCTGTAATGATTATGATTCGCGGTCTTTTTTTCAAAAAAAAAAAACATAGAAAATTTTGAAATCAAAAGGGAACGGGCCTCCACTAGCCTCCTGGATCAGTCTTTGAGTCAAAAGAAAATATTTTATTAAAGATGCAATTTCATGTATAACCGTGAATAACGAGAAATTGTAAATATAAATATACACCTCCATTTCGAATATGTTTCAGAAGGGTCTCTAAACTAGTCATACAGTAAAAGCTCATTTTATAAACAAAACAATATTTTTTTATTGTACCGGATACACGTATCCTCAAGATACTTTTAATTTGGCTCATATTTTTTAGTTACTCAGTATGAGTCATATTTTAATATTGTTTTGTTTATAAATGAGTAATTAAAAAATAATTGTCAATTTACACATTTAAAAAAAAATAAAAATGAGGGAATAATAATACAAAACAAAAAATTAGGATAACAATGAGAAGTCAGTTAAATTGGTTTGATTGTAAAAGTTTAAAGCGCGAAAAGATGTTAAACAAGACTAGTTTAGAGAAACAATAAAACATGTTGCATAAAACACATTTTTTAATGAAGAAGGATAACAATAAACTTTTAATGAAGTTCATTTTGGTGCATTAAACATGTTGGTCGCGAAACAAAATGGGTCCATAACACCTTCTTCATTAAAAAAGACCTTCTCCGTCAACTCAACGAAATTAGGCTAACTATTTACACTTCCTTTCTAAATATATTGTAAAAGGATAATTATACCATACCCCTCATTTCCATACCATATATTTTATATCACCAATTAACTATTAATTGATGAGTAATTAACATGATCATTAACAAAAATATATTCGATTAACAGTTAATTGATATTAATTAAGAATTATTAATGTACATATATTTTAATTATATATTAATTAACTGTTAATCGGATATATTTTTATTAATTATTCTAATAATTAACAATTAATTAATCATATAGAAGATGTTTGGGGAAATGATGAGTATTATATATGGTCTCATTGGGGCGATTTCGTGGCGATTTCGGGGTGGAGGCAAACCCTGATGGAGATCCGAGACTGAGATCCGACATCCGACGGCGACGGCGACGGTGACGGCGACCGCGACAGCGACAGCAACAGCGAGGGCGAGGCGGAGATCCGACAGCGAGGCGGAGATCCGACAACGGAGATCCGGCAGCGACAGCGACAGCGTGGCGGAGATCCGGCAGCGACAGCGGCAGCCAGTCGGAGAGAGGGCAACAGCGACGGGCAAGTCGGGCCGAGTCTGAGGGCAGTGAAAGGAAAAAGCGGGAAAAGAAAAAATACGAGATCTGAGCTCGCGTGGTGACGAACCATTCGTCTAAGGATGGCCGAAAGCTTCTTTTTTCGGTTTGTATCTTACTTTTGCAATTGTATTTTATTTTTGCGTTAAACTACTTTTTAACATTTATCATGTAAAATCGCACCAATGTATTAAACTTTGCTTTAATATATTAAAAGAGGCTTCGCCTCTTTAGTTTTTCAAAAAAAATATATATGGTCTCATTGTATAAGCACATGACTTATTTGTCTCATTTTATGTTATAAAAGACTTGGGCGGCATTGGGCCCTACTTTAAAAGAACAATGTATATCATGGATACAAATCATTATCGGAGGATGGAAGAAAAAGAGAGAGAAAACAAAAAAAAATGACCTATTATTTTCCCATGTGTTCATATAAGTAAAATAAAATTCATCATGTTTATAAATGGAACTTTTCTGCATGCAATTTTGTATGAAAAATAATTTCGAAAAATAATCCAAGTTTGAAAAATATTTTAAAATTAACCCAAATCGAATTTTAAAATTCCGACACCACCGGATTTAAAAAACTCGCTCAATTAATTTTACTAAGATAACGTGATTACACAGTTTCTACATAATTAAATAATTAAAAAATGGACCGAGTTTCTAAAATCAGTCAAAAAATTAATGAATTAAGTTGTTATATCACTCCAGTTTTTACCCCCACAATCTTTATGTTTTGGTTACATGTTTAATTAAATGATAACAAACACAAATTCTATAATTAACAATCAATTAATATATGATAAATATTCATTTCAATTACTAAGTTATAATTAATATTAGTTATGTGATAATTATGTGTTTATTGAATTATCATGTTAATATGTGTGTGTTTAATGAAATATAAAGAAAGTTTTGGGGACATTTTGGGAGAAAATAAGAAATTCCTTATTTGAGCCCTGACACCCCTATCAGAGAGGAAATAAGGCTATCTTGTGCTTCTCGATAGTTTCCCCACAATATTTTCTTTATTTTGTTTAAAAAACATAATTAACATGATAATTGAAAATACACATAATTATTATAAAACTAATATTAATTAAAACTTAATTATTCAAATTATTATTAGTTATATACTAACGGATTGTTAATTATTGTTATCATTTAATTAAACGTGTAACCAAAACATACATACTGTGGAGATAGAAATGGGAGGGATATAACAGCTTAATCAATTGATTCTTTGGCTGGTTTTAAAAAAAATCTGATTCATTTTTTAATTATGTACAAACTGTCTAATCATGCTATATTAATATAATTAATTGAACGAGTTTTTAAATTCGGTGATACCGAGATTTTAAAATCCGGTTTGGATTAGTTTTGGAATATTTTTCAAACTGAGTTATTTTTCGAAATTATTTCCATACAGGATTACATGCAAAATGCTCCTTTATAAATTATATATGATATACTAAACTGTTTGGGGGGCATAAACATACGTTTTTATGAAAATATAATTACATCTCTGCATCGGGTGGGACAATTGTATCCGCGCATATATCCAAGCCGAGTATCTATCATTAGAAAATAATTCTAATAAACTTCTAAATCTCTTTTGAGTAATTTGTCGAACACTTCATTACTTTACTACATTGTTGGACCCTCTGGGCCTGTTTGATTTGAGGGATTTTGCTGGATTAAGCTCTCAAATCCCGGATTCTAGGCAAAATCCCTTGTTTGTTTTTTCACATGTATTGTATTTTGCCCTCAATATCCTGTATATTGTTATACATCAAAAATATCGGTATTTCACTTATCCAGGGAAGCTCTCCTATTTCTCTCAGCTCTCTCCACTCGCCTCTCTTCTCACTGCCACTCTTTCCTCCCTTGCTAAAATATCAAGAACAAGAAGGCCATTTGAAGGTGATTTTGGGGTGGAGGCAAACCCTAGCCGCCGCCTCCACCCCCTCCTCTCTCAAGCCTTCTTCTTCGACCCAGCTTTGCGAGGCGAACGGAGATCCGAGAGCTTCTGGACCGCGGCGACGGAAACCCTAGCTGGAGGAAAACGACGGAGGAAAACGACCGCGGCGACGGAGGAAAACCACGCGAGCGAGCTGCTGAGGCGACGGCCAGCGGCGACGGAAACCCTAGCTGGCAAGTTGCTGAGGCGTACGGTGCGACTGCTGAGGCGACGGCGAAGGCGACGACTGGAAACCCTAGCTGCCGAGCTGCTGAGGCGAGCGGCGACGGAAACCGAGCTGCTGATGGAGGCGGTGATTCTAGTCGATGTTCTCCGGCGAGCAGGCGCTGACGTCACAATTGCATCAGTTATGCCTGAACTGGAGGTGGTCGGTTCAACTGGTACGAAATTCGTCGCCGATTCTTGCATCACGAAATGTGCAGATAAAGTGTTCGATCTTATTGCTCTACCAGGAGGGATGCCAGGATCGATACATTTACGAGATTGCAAAACACTTCAAAACATAACGACAAAACAAGCACAAGAAAATAAATTATACGGCGCAATTTGTACCGCACCAGCTATGGTTCTCGTTCCGTGGGGCCTTCACGAGAGAAAAAAGAAAATTCATCTAGATAACGGGTCATCCTGCATTCAAAAACAAATTGCCTACATTTCGACAAGTCCAAGCAAAAGTTCAAGTCTCGGGACCAATGACTACGAGTCGATGAGCTGGTACCGCTTTTCTATTTGTCGAGCAATTATTTGGATTAGGAGAAGAGGCGAACGGCGCGACGGAGGCAGTGGCTGGCAGGGAAGAAAAGGCTCGCAGGAACTGGCAACCGAGGCGAAACTGGAAAGGAACTCGCAGGAACTGGCAGGAACTCGCAGGAACTGGCAGGAGTCTGGTGGCGGTTTTGGAGCTCCTGATGGTTAATTCTAACCTAGAGGGGGGTAAATTTGGCAATCTAACTTACACTTAGTTTAGATTTAAACCTAATTTACGGTGCGGAATAAATAATAATTTAGATGATAAAGATGATACCGTACAAACACTTTGACACAAGATGTTTGTTTACGAAGTTCGGTAGGTGGTTGCTTTGTAGCTTTAACTCACCCTTTACTCGCTTAATTGACCGACTCAATTATTTGCGAGTACCTACGTCTCCGGGAATGCCTTGTGCCTCTTTTTGGCTTTCGATTGAATTCCAACTCAACTCGATTACAAGGATTTGCCTAGATCGATTTACACGCTTCTATCGATCTATAGCTTAGGCTCTTTACAATTTGTTGCACTAGCCTATTACACTTTTTCACTAATCGAGCTACAACGTGATCGGTCACGTGAGTGGGATACGATTAGTGGAGAATATCGAAAGTAGATCAACGATCTAAAGAGGTTTCTCAAGCTATCAATGGATATAGATAATCACAGCTTAGGGTTTCTCTCTTTTTAGGTTTGAATGTTTGAAAATGAAGTGGTAAGAGAGAGAGACCCATGAAGGATTCTATTTATACTCTCTATAGAAATCCTTCAGAAAACTTGGAGTGCGTTCGAACGCATTAAAGTCCGTTCAGAACGCACTTGTAGTTTGCACTAGCTGTTTCAAAATAACGTGCAAGTACATCTTGGGTCCGTTCGAACGGACAATGTCCGTTCGTAACGGACTCAATTATACATAGCATTTTGCGTTCACAGGAACAAGAGTCCGTTCAACGCACTGAAAAGTGGGTGAACGGATTCCAGGTTGTCCGTTCGAACGCACATGTGTGTTCGTTCGAACGCACACATCCCTGTGACATTTTTCCGTTCACAGGAAGGATTGTCCGTTCAACGCACTCAGAAGGTGGGTGAACGGATTCTAATTATCCGTTCGAACGGACATGATTGTTCGTTCGAACGCACACATCCCTGTGACACGTTTGGTTCTAATCAAGCTTTAAAGTTTTGATATGTGGCAAGTCCGTTCTGAACGGACTTGGAGTTCGTTCAGAACGCACTTCCTGCTTGACTGAACTCTTTGTTATTTTGAACATGATTTTACTTGAGTTCTACTAGGTTTGTACCTATGGTTTATTTGTGGCGTATCCCACTCACGGAAGGCTTCAACATCTTGATTCTTGATGTATTCCAATGGCCTTCCTTGTGTTCTTCTTTTCTTGATGTATTCTTGAGACTTCACAAGTCTTCCTTCATCTTCGTATCGTACCTATGTTATCCTGCACTTTTCTGGATGTATACATTAGTAATGACAGTGTTTTGAAATAATCAAACTATCAGGAAATTTGAACCAACAAACTCTCCCTTTTGATTAATTTCAAAACACTGTCGGTTTGGAGAGTTTCACCATTTAGTTGAGAACTTTCCGTACGATCGTTTCTCCCCCATTTTGAAAGAGATCAAAAGGGCCAAGGAGACTTCATCAACGGAAGGCTCCCCCTAAATGCGAGCTCCCCCTCAAAGAATGAATTGATGAATGTATGAGCTCGTAAATATGATCACATTCTTTTGTTTTGAATGATGACAATCTTTTCAAATTTAGCAGATTTAAGGAAAATAAAACAACAATTTTTTTTTTTTGTTTGTGTGCGTTCCGAACGAAAAAGTGGTGCGTTCGAACGCACTTGCATCTGGACTGATAGATTATATGAAAAAAATCAACATAGATGTAACAGTTGATAATACTCAGACTGACACTAAATCAAATTTATGCAGTTCAAGGCATGACACATGCCGATACAAACACACACATAACATACGCTGTTCAGCGATACAAACCCAACAAACGCAATTTCTCACACACATGCACGTCATATAAAAACAAACACGACAACACAACACTTATGACACCGCCGGTGATTACATCTCGTTGGGACCGGGGTAAGGGTTCGGGTCGGGATGATAGCTTGGACCGGACGCAAAGAAGTCGTCGACGTTGAATGTTCCCGAATGGGACTCCGACGGATTCGCGGTGGGATGAGATGGAGGAGGAGGATTGTCTTGTTCTCGAGGTTCCGGGTAGGCCCCGAAACGGTTTTCAAGATGACCGTAAAGGTCGGAAAATTGACGTTCTACTCTCTCGAGCATCCTTGTCTCGGAAACTTGCATGCCCTCTCGAATTTCATTTCGAATCCCTCGTTCATGTCGCTCCATACGCTTATTCATTGCCTCTAATAACGACGTTATGTGCGCGAACCGCCTTTCGTCCCTTTCCATCGGGTCGTTCGAACTTCTTACACTTTCCCTCCTCTCACGTGTTCGAGCCTGGTTTTCACTGCCCTGGTCGGATGGAGCGTCACGCTCCAACCAACGGGTAGGATTTGGAGGAAGGTGGAACGCTCCCTCTTCATCTGGGTGATCGATAATCCATTCATGAGCTTGTGCTGAATACCGAAACCTTTGACGCAGAAGGTTTAATTTTGACGCGAGGTTGATCGGTGGTTCAGGTCGGAAATCCCAATCTTCCACCGGGATCGAGACTCCTTGGAGGTTCAACATTCGAGCGATCAACGTTCCGTATGGTAACGATGCATTCCTTAGGTTCATGGCGCTTTCCATGTGGCTTAATATGAGATAAGGCACATGGACGGGTAGTTGGTCCTCGTACCACATGCGATATAAAAACAAGATATTTCGATCTTCGAGGTTTGCTCTCAATTTTGCAACAGGAGCGAGGATGTTATTACCAATTATCCAGACGAATCTTTCAGGAGCGGCCAGGTGTGACACTACTGATTGTGATGCGTATCTATTCGTGACCACTTTCTTCATGGTTTCGAACCCTTCGGTTTCAATTTTCCCCCAGCGGTCGTTGTACACCTTCTCTCCATCATCTTTGAGCCCGAACAAGTCGCACAAATTCTGCACCGAGATTACGACTTCCTCACCGAGAATAAATGAGGTTATCTTATCTTGGGCATGATCGAAAGTGGCGTTTGCATAGAATAGCCGAGTGATGATCTCATACGACCTCTCGTTGAGACGCGCAAGGTTTGCAAATCCCCATTTTCGCTCGATTTCCTCGATCTTGTCGGAAAGAATAGAACAATTTCGTGGAAACTCGTAATAGTAAGATTTTGAGAGGGGTCTCCTTACCACAACGCTATTGAAGAGGAGTCCGGCTTCTGGATTTCGAAAGAGATAATCATTATTCGGATTGGTGAAATCGTAATCTGCTTGCATTCGTGCGCTGTGATTAGGCCTGTTGGCTGGCGTGCCCCTCTTCATGCGTACAATCGATGGAGGCGGTGGTATTTCTTGAGCTTTCGAGCTTTCTCCTGTTCTCTTCTTTTCCTTGGATTTCCCTTTTGATATGAGGCTTCGATTGGCATCCATGAAATCAAGCTTTTGAGAGAGAAGAGAAGGAGTTTTTGAACGAGAAGATAAGGGCAAGGGTTTGAAGAATGTAAATCGTGTCCCTTTAAGTCTCTTCGTACGAGAAGATGAACCATAGTGTCCATTGATGAGGGTCGGTTGCATGCAGATGGAGAGTAAATACGACGAGTCCGTTCGAACGGACATTCATGTGCGTTCGAACGTACACGCTTCTGGGTAAAAGGTGCCATTGTTTGGGTTCGAGTTGCAGGTGAGAGGTCTTTGAGTTCGTTCGAACGCACTTGCAACTGTTGGGAAAGGCGCCATAATATGAAAAGCCGTCATAATCATACATTTCATCTGTCCGTTCAGAACGCACTGGTTGTTCGTTGGAACGGACTTGAGTCTGTAAGGATGGCATTCGTTAACTTCATTTGTTCGTTCCGAACGCACTCTTTTGTTCGTTCGAACGGACTTGAGTCTGGAAATATGGTATTTGTTGACTTCATTTGTCCGTTCCGAACGCACTCTTTTGTTCGTTCGAACGGACTAGATACTGAGCTGAGACCCGGATTTATTGACCCAAAACACTGACCCTAGTTCAACAACTCTATTTGTACTTATGATTATACAGTTATGATGCAACTACATGAGACTAGACCCAATGTGCTGAATTTTAATTCTTGAGAGATAACATACCTAGCTTTAGTCGTAGATCGGAGAAAGGAGCAAATGGTAACGGTTTTGTGAAGATGTCGGCAATTTGATTTTGAGTCTCTATCCATTCGAGTTTGACATCGCCTTTTTCCACGTGATCCCGAATGAAGTGGTGACGTATGTCAATATGCTTGGTTCGTGAATGGTGGACAGGGTTTTTCGAGATGCATATTGCGCTATTGTTGTCGCATAATATGGGGATTTTACGGAAGTTCAAACCGTAGTCTCCGAGGGTTTGGTTCAACCACAGTAATTGAGCACAGCAGCTTCCTGCAGCTACATACTCGGCTTCGGCCGTCGATAAGGCTACCGAGTGTTGTTTACGACTTGACCATGATACAAGTAAACCTCCCAAAAATTGGCATGTACCGCTCGTGCTTTTTCGATCAACTCGGGATCCGGCAAAATCCGCATCAGTGTATCCTACTAGGTTTAGGTTCCCACTATGCCCGTACCATATCCCAAGTTCAATTGTACCTTTTAAATAACGAAATATGCGTTTTACGGCCGTGTAATGTGATACCTTGGGGTTAGCTTGAAATCGAGCGCACAAGCATACGGCGAACATGATGTCGGGACGACTCGCCGTTAGATAAAGAAGGCTCCTGATCATTCCTCTATAGGACGTAATGTCGAATGATTCGCCCTCTTCATCCGCATCCACTTTTGATTCCTTTGCCATTGGAGTGTCACTCGTTTTAGTTTGGTCCAACTCGAATCTCTTTAATAATTCGCGAGTGTACTTTGATTGGTTGACGAAAATTCCTTCACTTGATTGTGTGACTTGAAGACCCAAGAAGAATTTTAACTCTCCCATCATACTCATGGCAAATTCACTGTGCAAAAGAATAGAGAATTCTTCGGCAAGAGCCGCATCACTTGATCCAAAAATAATATCATCTACGTAAATTTGAACAAGTAAAATGGATACTCCCTTTTTACGTGTGAAGAGGGTGGTGTCGATTCTACCTCTCACGAAACCATTTGAGGTGAGAAATGAGGATAGTCGATCGTACCATGCTCGTGGGGCTTGTTTCAATCCGTATAGGGCTTTTTAGAGTTTGCACACGTAATTGGGGAATTTAGGATCCTTAAATCCCGGTGGTTGCTCAACGTAGACTTCTTCTTCGATTTCACCATTGAGAAATGCACTCTTGACGTCCATTTGAAATAGTGTAAACCCCTCAATAGCGGCGTAAGCTAGGAGGAGTCTGTTGGTTCAAATTTCCGGTTGTTTGATTATCTCAAAAACAATGTCGATACTACTAACGAAATCTATCAAGATGAATGTGTAGGAGATAGGTACAAAATGAAAAGAGAAGATAAATCAAAAATAGCAAAGATCAAGAAGTCGAAGAATAACAAAGAAGATCAAGACGTTGAAGAATCGCGAAGAAGATGAAGACGTCGAAGAATCACAAAATCACAAACAAGATCAAGACGTAGAAGACTTTGTGTACAAGAATCCGCAAGTTGGGATATAAATCAAATCACCAAAACAAACTATAGGTATCCCTAAACTTGTTTACGTATGATTAAGCTCAAAAGAAAGTCAAACAAGTATATTCGAAATTCATCATATTAATGAATTAACATAAAAAGCTGAAATCAGCATGTCCGTTACAACGGACCTCATGTCCGTTATAACGGACATACTCGTTCTATTCAAGGTTGAAAATCACAACACAGTCCGTTATAACGGATCAACCAATCCGTTATCACGGAACCCAATAAAGCGTTGTAACGGAACACTGTCCGTTACAACGCTAATTAATCTCCAACCTGAAGAATGGTCACAGAAGAGTGTCCGTTGTAACGGACATCACTGTCCGTTGCAACGGATATTGAACTCACCTTGAAGTGAAGTCACAGCTTGAAGTCCGTTCGAACGGACATATAAGTCCGTTCCAACGGACTACATAACACAGTCCGTTACAACGGACATATACTCCGTTATAACGGAGTGTTTGAAATTTCGAATATAAACAGCCATAACGGCTAGTTTTGACTGAGTCCGTTCTAACGGACTCAAAGTCCGTTAGAACGGACTATGCAGGAAAAGCAAGTGTTGGAAGGGTTTTTATGTGTTCTATAAATAGAACTCTTCCCTCATTCTCTCTCATGACCAAGATCATCAAAATTAAACTTTGAAAGAGAGAATCCTTGCTATACTTTTGAGTTAGCTAATCTACTAAAACAATCTTAGAGATTAGATTTCCCTCTTCCTCCTTCAAATACTATTCCCAACTTGCGTGACCGATCACGTTTCAAGATTAGTATTTAGAAATTGTAGTAGGCTAAGACCAAGAAGTGTAAAGCCAGCTATAGATCGATAGAAACGTGTAAATCGATCTAGGCAAACCTTGTAATCGAGTTGAGTTGGAATTCAATCGAAGGCCAAAAAGAGGCACAAGGCATTCCCGGAGACGTAGGTACTCGCCAATAATTGAGTCGGTCAATTAAGCGAGTAAAGGGTGAGTTAAAGCTACAAAGCAACCACCTACTGAACTTCGTAAACAAACATCTTGTGTTAAAGTGTTTGTACGGTATCATTTCTATCATCTAAATTATTATTTATTCCGCACCGTAAATTAGGTTTATATCTAAAGTTAGTATAAGTCAGATTGCCAAATTTACCCCCCTCTAGGTTAGAATTATTCAACAATTGGTATCAGAGCAGGAATACAGACTGTCTCTTTGTGTAATTGACTACTTGTATTCGTTTATGGCCACACACGGTTTTAGGAGGGAAATTACATACCCGAAAAAATTAGATGATAAAAATTGGAACCTTTGGAAGAAATGCATGACAAATGTATTTATTCTCCAAGATTTAAAATTGGTGGTGGAACGCGGGTACGAGGTCAAAATGGTAAAGACCTCCGAAACTAATGATACACTAAAAATGTGTCCCACCACCGAGGCAAATGTGATGCTAGACATGTGTGCCCAAAAGTTAATTCTAAATCATATGGATGGGTTAATATCCGTACTAGTGGACGGAAGTACCACATCTAATCAAATGTGGCGTGCTCTCCTTGATAGATTCGAAGGAAACGATCAAATGAAGAGAACCAAATTAATGAGACTCAATCAACAAGTTGAAAGTTTCCGAATGATCGAAGGTGAATCCGTAGATGATATGCATACACGCATGAATCATATCAAAAACGGATTCACCGCTTGGGGAGAGTCCCTAACAAACTCTCGAGTTGTAGGTAAAATGATTCGAGCAATGCCATCAAGTTGGGAAACTCCTCGAATCACGTTGGAGGCTATGATGGCCAAGCAAGACCTCACGCCGGACGATTTGTTGAGTCACTTACGAAATGTCGAGGCGCGCCTAAATCAACGAAGTGACAACACGGCAACAACCTCACACTCTTCACCGACTCCCAAAAGTGATGCTTCGCATGACTCAAGTCATGAGGTAAATCTAAATCTTGAATTTCAATCAATTACATCGGATCGAGATTCAAGCTCAACAAATGAATCGGAATATACGTTAGAGCTTGAATTACACGATGATCTAGTTCGGGAAGTGACCCGGCTCAGAAAAATTGAGAAGGAAAATGAGAGCATGATACTCGCTCTCAAGGATAAGGTATCTTCACTCGAATTATCGGTAACTTCGCACAAAGCCCAATTAACCGAATTAAACGGATTTTCAAAATGCGAGTGTCAAGCCCTAAAAGTAGAGACCTCATCTCTAAAAGTCGAAGTTCAAAATTTAAAATTTATGAACGAGTCCTTGAAGAGTACATGTGTATCTCTTACACGTAGCACTCCTTCATTGGACAAAGTCTTGGAGGGACAAAAACCCGATGATAAGACGGGTCTAGGATTTAAGAAGACTACCCGTCATAAACCCCGTCCTACAAAATCCAATGATCAAAAAGGTAAACGGGAGAACAACCAACAAAACAATCGGGGAAATGCATTCATATACCGTGACCAAAACTACGGTAAGAATGTAAAAAGAGAACACCCTAAAAATAATCGGTTCTATCCTAGGGATAACCACTTTACCCAACCATTATCCCATAAACGCATTGATTTGGGACAACCCGAGCGTCTATGTCAACGGGGATCAAATGGGTATTTCTATGAGGTAAATCACCCCGCAAACCGTTCATATCTACAAAGGGCTCTTAAACCTCGAAATTATACGCACAAACCATTTCAACCAAAAAACAACTTTGTCAAATCGACCAAACCGATACCTCAAACGAAAACCCTACCAAACCAACTCTCAAATTACTTTGTCAAGAGTACCGAAACCATCAACAAACCTACAATTGCCTTTTGCAATTATTGTTGTAAGATAGGACACATATCCACAAGTTGTGATCTTCGCTACCAAAAATCCACTCCAAACTTCGTATGGATGCGTAAAGATAGACACACTATGGGTCCCTCCACCTCAAATGGGGTTGGACCACCAAGAACCTAAATCATGTGTGAAAAACTCGCTTCCTCTCCTAGCTACCATGAGTAAACCATTGAGGGGGAGTGTGAGTAAAAGAATTCATGTTAGATTCATTTTCAAATATGAATTCCATATATGTTTTTTTCTGTCATACTTACAAAAGACCGAGAAAGGTGTGTTACATTCATATAGGCACATAAAAACAAAGAGAAAAGCCGAAGAGCTCATCATATATAAACGCTTAAAATCGCTACCATAGAGCTAAAAGGAACTCTAGGAATCAATCAAGAACTCTCTTTGTAAGCTTGGTTCTCGGGTCCATGACCGGAGCAAAGGTATAATCACTTTATAAATGAGTCAATAATTGTAGTTAGTTATTATTGCACAATCTCATCATAATCTCATAATTATAAATAAACATCGATTATCATTAAACTTTGCATACTCATATCATACTATTTTTCAAACTAACTTTCTCCGAAAAATATGATTTCATAACCATAAAACCTATTTTAAATAGATTATAAATCTTTGGAATTTTTGAAAACACAAATCTCCTTGAAAAATCAAATCTTCAAAAGTCATCACAGTAGCATGTCCGTTAGAACGGACTGATACTGCGTTACAACGGAACTGAAGAGAATAAACCAAAAAACCTGCTAAATGAATAGTTCCGTTAACACGGATTAACCAATCCGTTATAACGGACATGCACACTCCGTTCTAATGAAAACATCTGCGTTATAACGGAATACCCAATCTGAAAACCTCTCAAAATCTCATAGGTCCGTTACAACGGATAAACCCTTGCGTTATAACGCAGTACTGTGATACCAGGTAAAACTCGCCCAAATCAGAACTCCGTTGTAACGGACTACATAGCGTTATAACGGACTATGAAAAATACCAGTCTTCTGAAACCCTAGCAGAAGTTCGTTGTAACGGAACTCAACTTCCGTTATAACGGAGTACGGGAAAAATGCATTAAAACCCACGACTGTTCTCTTCTCTCTCCAACAGTTTTACTTCTCCTCAAAACGAAAAATCGTTTCCACCTCTCCAAACCGACGAAAAACGTCTAGAATACCGAAAATCTCTTCAAATTCGACAACCATTCTATCTAAACTTCAAAATCTACCTCTCACCTTCACCCCAAATCTTTTCAAACCTTAGATTTTCACTAAAATCTTTTTCATGGCATCGAGAAGAGCAAACAAGCGCCCAATGCCCACCGGTTCCCGTCGCTTCGAGTTTCAAAACACGGAAAATCCGTTTCTCTACGAATCCATCACCAAAGCGCGTAGGTATCTAACCGATTTCGCTAATCGTGCGTGAGCGCATGCTTTTTCGTCGAATTCCCGCCCGAAGCAATCTCACTCCGTGAGTCCGTGCAACCTCGAATCACCAATTGGCATCTCCAAGGATTGTGCAATCTCCAATATCCGTACTACCACGAAGTAGTTCGCCTATTCTATGCACACGCAACCCACGATGATGATAACAAATTAATACGGAGCTATATCTTCGGTAAGGAAATTATTATTTCCGAAGAAAACTTGCGTGAGTGGCTCGGGTTGTCCGATGGGGGTGAGCGATTTTACATTAGTCGCGGTGAATCGTACAACGGAAATGACTCGAATGATCTCGAGAAGATTACCACGAACGATCACGAATACGAGTACTCCACCAAGTATGAACCGAATCTCCGCTTCACTTGGCAAATCGGTAATAACATCCTTGCTCCCGTCGTAAAACTCAAAACCAATCTCGACGGCCGAAACAAGGTTTTGGTATACAACCTTTGGTACCAAGACTCACCGACCATTCACATCCCGAACCTCATCATAAAGCACATGGAGTATGCCGTACGAGTCGCCACCTCCTCACTTCCCTATGGGCATATCATCTCCTTGGCATGCATGAAATCGGGTATCATCATACCGGAAACCGAATGGCCACTAGGAGTGACCCAAACCGAAAATCTTGCACATCCGGATCGACTAGAGAGTCTTGGTCTCACTCGAAAAAGGGACGGCAGTCGGTCGCCCACTTATCATATCAACCATCGTCGAGCCGGACCTTACTCTTTTCCGGAAGTACCCTCCGAGTGGATTCGATATGATCCACCGGCACGCGACGGAACCAATCCACCGGAACAATCTCGACCAAGAAAACGTCAAGCCTTCGGTGAACCGGGTGAAGGATCGAGCTCGGGTACCCACTCATCTCTCACTATTGAAGAAATCCGCTCACTTCTCGAAACCTCTACTCTTGACTACAAGATGCACGCCGAGGACATACGCGATCAAATCTTTGCAAACAATGCGTTAACTCGCGAGGCTATTCTAGCGGACAATGAACTTACACGCACCACCGTCAACGCGGCTCGCGACGAGGTTCTCAATGATAACCAACTCACCCGATCTCATGCATACAACCTCCGCGAAGAAATGTATCGCCATATTGATCGTCGTTTCGATACTATGACACGTCGGTTCAACAACGACAACGACGACTAAGCCGACGATAATGATGACACCACACCCGGCGATGATTAGAAAGGAGAGAGTGTTTTTTAGCTCATTAGAGTTAAAACCTTTTATTTTCAAAATATTAGTATCTTATGCATATGTTCATGTTTATGTTAATGTATCTTGCTTTATGTATGTGCATCGCATTTTTCTATCTTATATGGATGTTAATCTAAAACTTTTTATGAAAAAGAAATATTTTCGTATATATTGTGTGAGTATGAATCTTAGTTTTACATTCTCAATGGATTTTCACACATTTTTATTCCAATAAATCAAAATATATGAATTGTTCAAACTACACACAAGCATATAAATTGCGAAATGCAAGGATTTAGGGGGAGCTTGTGTGTAGGGGGAGCTCTCCATTATGGCTATCATGACATGTTCCCTTTTGATCCGTTTCAAAACGGGGGAGAAAAGATAATCATAATGGAAAGATCCTCGGAAATCGATGTATCTCTCCATATCGACATTGTTTTGAAATGAATCAAAAGGGGGAGTTTGTTGGTTCAAATTTCCGGTTGTTTGATTATCTCAAAAACAATGTCGATACTACTAACGAAATCTATCAAGATGAATGTGTAGGAGATAGGTACAAAATGAAAAGAGAAGATAAATCAAAAATAGCAAAGATCAAGAAGTCGAAGAATAACAAAGAAGATCAAGACGTTGAAGAATCGCGAAGAAGATGAAGACGTCGAAGAATCACGAAATCACAAACAAGATCAAGACGTAGAAGACTTTGCGTACAAGAATCCGCAAGTTGGGATATAAATCAAATCACCAAAACAAACTATAGGTATCCCTAAACTTGTTTACGTATGATTAAGCTCAAAAGAAAGTCAAACAAGTATATTCGAAATCCATCATATTAATGAATTAACATAAAATGCTGAAATCAGCATGTCCGTTACAACGGACCTCATGTCCGTTATAACGGACATACTCGTTCTATTCAAGGTTGAAAATCACAACACAGTCCGTTATAACGGATCAACCAATCCGTTATCACGGAACCCAATAAAGCGTTGTAACGGAACACTGTCCGTTACAACGCTAATTAATCTCCAACCTGAAGAATGGTCACAGAAGAGTGTCCGTTGTAACGGACATCACTGTCCGTTGCAACGGATATTGAACTCACCTTGAAGTGAAGTCACAGCTTGAAGTCCGTTCGAACGGACATATAAGTCCGTTCCAACGGACTACATAACACAGTCCGTTACAACGGACATATACTCCGTTATAACGGAGTGTTTGAAATTTCGAATATAAACAGCCATAACGGCTAGTTTTGACTGAGTCCGTTCTAACGGACTCAAAGTCCGTTAGAACGGACTATGCAGGAAAAGCAAGTGTTGGAAGGGTTTTTATGTGTTCTATAAATAGAACTCTTCCCTCATTCTCTCTCATGACCAAGATCATCAAAATTAAACTTTGAAAGAGAGAATCCTTGCTATACTTTTGAGTTAGCTAATCTACTAAAACAATCTTAGAGATTAGATTTCCCTCTTCCTCCTTCAAATACTATTCCCAACTTGCGTGACCGATCACGTTTCAAGATTAGTATTTAGAAATTGTAGTAGGCTAAGACCAAGAAGTGTAAAGCCAGCTATAGATCGATAGAAACGTGTAAATCGATCTAGGCAAACCTTGTAATCGAGTTGAGTTGGAATTCAATCGAAGGCCAAAAAGAGGCACAAGGCATTCCTGGAGACGTAGGTACTCGCCAATAATTGAGTCGGTCAATTAAGCGAGTAAAGGGTGAGTTAAAGCTACAAAGCAACCACCTACTGAACTTCGTAAACAAACATCTTGTGTTAAAGTGTTTGTACGGTATCATTTCTATCATCTAAATTATTATTTATTCCGCACCGTAAATTAGGTTTATATCTAAAGTTAGTATAAGTTAGATTGCCAAATTTACCCCCCTCTAGGTTAGAATTATTCAACAGAGTCGTATCGCTTCTAGACGAGCCACTGGAGCAAAGGTTTCTTCGAAATCGATCCCTTCTCGTTGTTTAAATCCTTGAGCGACGAGTCTCGCCTTGTTTCGTACCACGTTTCCATGTTCATCAAGTTTATTTCGAAAGATCCATCGAGTCCCAATGATCGAACGATTCATGGGTTTTGGAACCAACATCCAAACTTGATTTCTTTCAAATTGTTCCAATTCTTCTTGCATTGCGATAATCCAATCTTCGTCTAGATTGGCTTCCTTGAAGGATTTTGGCTCGGTGTGAGAAAGATATGCGCAATGAGCTACGTAGTTGTGGACACGAGACCGAGTTCGTACACCTTCTCGGGGATCTCCAACAACGTTTGTGAGAGGATGGTGGGGTACTTCTCGGAGAACCTCGGGGATTAGGTAAGGAGTTTCACTCTCTTCTTCCTCTTCCTCCTGTTCTTCCTCTTCTGGAGGATCATTGTTTTCTCTCTGAGGTTCATCAAGAGTTATGTCGATGTGTTGATATTCCAGCTCGGCTTGTTTTCTCGGTGATTTAGCAATTGTTTCCGCGACTTCACCTACATTTAAGCTACCTTTCTCGGCTTCCTTTTTAGTTTCATCAAAATGTACGTGAACGGATTCACATACGACTCGTGTTGATCGTATGTAAACTCGGTATGCTTTACTTGTACTTGAGTAACCGACAAATATTCCTTCAATGGATTTTGGATCGAGTTTGTCTCGATTACTCAATTCATCCAAGATATAGCATTTGCATCCAAAAACTCTCATGTAAGAGACATTTGGATTTCCCCCATACCATAGCTCATATGGCGTCTTCTTCAAAATAGGCCTTAAGCTAACCCTATTCACCACATGACATGCGGTGTTAGTGGCTTCGGCCCAAAGGTATTTTGGAGAAGGATGCTCACTTAGCATGGTACGGGCAAGTTCAATTAACGTTCGATTTTTACGTTCAACCACACCATTTTGTTGAGGTGTGCGAGGAGCCGAAAATTCGCGTATATATCCCTTTTTATGACAAAATTCATCAAATTTTGCATTTCGAAATTCACCTCCATTGTCACTTCGAATGGTGACAATTGAGGTGCCTTTTTCATTTTCAACGAGAGTACAAAATTTGATGAAGTTGTCACACGTTTCACTTTTATGAAGTAAATAATGTATCCAGGTGAAACGTGAATAATCATCCACAATAACAAACATATACCTTTTGTTACCTACGCTTGTAACGCTCATTGGTCCGCAAAGATCAAGATGGATGAGTTGAAGAGGTCGATTCGTGGTGACCATGTTCTTTGATTTGAACCCGGACGATCTAGTGTGCTTACCTTTTTCACACGCATCGCATAATCCTTCTAGTTCAAGTTTATGTGAGGGAAGTCCTCTAACCAATTGCTTTTTGGACAACCTATGTATAGTTTTCATGCAAATGTGACCTAGCCGTCTATGCCATAATCGAGATACTGATTCTGATACAGTGAGACAATGGATTCCCGGCACGAATGATTCGAAATCAAAGTAGTATAGATTTTCGTGTCGGGTTCCTTTGCATACTGTGGTATTGTCTTTCATTCGATCAATCAAACATGAGAGTTGATCGAATTTCACACAATATCCGGCATCACACAATTGGCTTATGCTAATTAAATTATGTTTAAGTCCAGTTACAAGATAGACATTCTCTAAAGTCCAATTTGAGGTACCTATAGAACCGATACCGATAATTTTACCTTTTTGATTTCCTCCGAAGGTAACGTCTCCTCCCTTAAACGGTTCGAGAGATTTGAACATCTCTCGATCCCAAGTCATATGTCTAGAACAACCACTATCTAGACACCATTTTGATGACTTCGTTCTGGAAGTTAGGCCCATCTATAAAAAATTCATATTAGTTAAACCAAAAAAAATTGAAATTGACTAATATGAATTCTTACTAACTATACTCCCTCTAAATATTTGGCTTATGGTATGGTATACTAGGGAGTATAGTGTCTCAAGTTAGGGTTTTACACCCTAGGGGGTCCTATACCGAAGGAGGTAGAGGAGCCCATTGAGTGACGATCTTTACGCATCCACATGACGTTTGGTGCCACTTTTGGATTGCGAAGATTACACCCGGTTGAGACATGACCGATTTTGCAACAATAGTTACAAAATGCTACGGTGGGCTTATTTGTGGGTGTGGTACTCTTCACAAAATAGTCCGAGAGTTTATTCGGATTACTTCTCTTAGAAGTTATCGATTTTGGCATTTGATAAAGGTTATTTGATTTAAATTTATTTTGCTTAAAATTATTTTGTTTAAATTGTTTATGTGTGTTGGTGAAATGTTTGGGAGGCCCTTGTTGATATGAAGCTTCGGTGTAGTTTGTCACTTCATAGAAATACCCAGTTGGTCCCCTTTTGAACAAACAATCGGTTCGTCCCAAATTAGTATGTCTAGGTTGTGAATTTTGTGTAAAATGATTGTTCCTATAATTATTAATGACACGTTTAGGTTGTTCATTTTTAGCATATTTACCTTTGTTGTAGTCATGGTACATGAAAGCATTTCCATGACTACTTACTTTATTGTTTTCCCATTTAGATTTTTGATTTTGAGATATTGAAAAGTCGGGTTTATTACCGTTAATTTTCTTATATCCTAAACCGGATTTATCATTGGGCTTTTGTCCCGTTAATGACGATTTTAAGACATCATCCAATGAAGGGGGACTCAATGCAATAATTGTACATGCCCTCTTCAAGGACTCATTCTCAACTTTCATAGTTTGAATTTCGACTTTTAAATGAGAAATCTCACATTTCAGGATTTTACATTCACATTTTGAAAATCCTTTAAATTCATTTATTTGAGTTTTGTATGCCAAGATGGATAGCTCAAGAGAAGCTACCTTATCCTTGAGAGCTTGGGTGGGACTTTCAAGTTTACCCTCATTTAGTTGAGAGTTCCCTTCATCCCTAAGAAACTCGTCACAAGATTCGAGTTCTAGTTTGGATGCGGGAGAAAATTCAGGTCTAGGTAACGATTTGATACCATATAGAGAGTTAGTACGTACCTCATAACTTTTGTCATGTGTCGAGCTCAGAGTGGGAGAGGAAGGTTCTGCGTCTACAATTATGGGCTGGTGGTGTGTCGAAGTTAGACCTCGTTCAATACGGAGAGAGTGAATGGCTGCTTCCACCGCGCTCATGGGATTAAATTCAGCCATTATATCGTAAGGTACAAGTTTATCCTTAATAAATTTAAGAGATGGTTAGTACCCTGTTCTGATACCAATTGATGGTTAATTCTAACCTAGAGGGGGGTAAATTTGGCAATCTAACTTACACTTAGTTTAGATTTAAACCTAATTTACGGTGCGGAATAAATAATAATTTAGATGATAAAGATGATACCGTACAAACACTTTGACACAAGATGTTTGTTTACGAAGTTCGGTAGGTGGTTGCTTTGTAGCTTTAACTCACCCTTTACTCACTTAATTGACCGACTCAATTATTTGCGAGTACCTACGTCTCCGGGAATGCCTTGTGCCTCTTTTTGGCTTTCGATTGAATTCCAACTCAACTCGATTACAAGGATTTGCCTAGATCGATTTACACGCTTCTATCGATCTATAGCTTAGGCTCTTTACAATTTGTTGCACTAGCCTATTACACTTTTTCACTAATCGAGCTACAACGTGATCGGTCACGTGAGTGGGATACGATTAGTGGAGAATATCGAAAGTAGATCAACGATCTAAAGAGGTTTCTCAAGCTATCAATGGATATAGATAATCACAGCTTAGTGTTTCTCTCTTTTTAGGTTTGAATGTTTGAAAATGAAGTGGTAAGAGAGAGAGACCCATGAAGGATTCTATTTATACTCTCTATAGAAATCCTTCAGAAAACTTGGAGTGCGTTCGAACGCATTAAAGTCCGTTCAGAACGCACTTGTAGTTTGCACTAGCCGTTTCAAAATAACGTGCAAGTACATCTTGGGTCCGTTCGAACGGACAATGTCCGTTCGTAACGGACTCAATTATACATAGCATTTTGCGTTCACAGGAACAAGAGTCCGTTCAACGCACTGAAAAGTGGGTGAACGGATTCCAGGTTGTCCGTTCGAACGCACATGTGTGTTCGTTCGAACGCACACATCCCTGTGACATTTTTCCGTTTACAGGAAGGATTGTCCGTTCAACGCACTCAGAAGGTGGGTGAACGGATTCTAATTATCCGTTCGAACGGACATGATTGTTCGTTCGAACGCACACATCCCTGTGACACGTTTGGTTCTAATCAAGCTTTAAAGTTTTGATATGTGGCAAGTCCGTTCTGAACGGACTTGGAGTTCGTTCAGAACGCACTTCCTGCTTGACTGAACTCTTTGTTATTTTGAACATGATTTTACTTGAGTTCTACTAGGTTTGTACCTATGGTTTATTTGTGGCGTATCCCACTCACGGAAGGCTTCAACATCTTGATTCTTGATGTATTCCAATGGCCTTCCTTGTGTTCTTCTTTTCTTGATGTATTCTTGAGACTTCACAAGTCTTCCTTCATCTTCGTATCGTACCTATGTTATCCTGCACTTTTCTGGATGTATACATTAGTAATGACAGTGTTTTGAAATAATCAAACTATCAGGAAATTTGAACCAACAGCTCCTCGAAGAGCAAAAACTCGAAAGGAAAAGGCGGGAAGGGAAAAAGGGAAATCGAAAAATCACGAGGCTGGTGCCGAGTCTGGGGCGAGTCTGGGACGAGTCTGGGGCGAGGCCGAGAGCGACGGCCGAGTCTGGGGCGAGTTTGGGGGCGAGTCCGAGAGCGACGGGCCGCGACAGCGACGCTGACAGCTTCGATGACAATCCGAGCTCGCGTGGCAAACCAAGGGCAGAGGGAGGTTGCGTTCGTCTAAGGATGGCCGAAAGCATCATCTCTCGGCATGTATCTTACTTTTGCAATTATAATTTATTTTTGCGAAACTACTTTTTTACATTTATCATGTAAAATCGCACCAATGTATTAAACCTTGCTTTAATATATTAAAAGAGGCTTCGCCTCTTTAGTTTTTCAAAAAAAAAAAAAGAAGGTGATTTTGCAATTTGAAGGTGATTTTGCAACTCTTTTCTCCCTCGCCAAAACTACTTTTTCCTCCCTCGCCAAAACAGCCCTCCGAAGTCACTGTAGCAAATTTGAAGGTGATTTTGCAATTTCTTGACCTCCCTCCATTTAAATCTCCATAGTTAGTCTCGAAATAATTTTCTTGAAGTTTATAGTTATAATTGTGGTCATCGATTAAGTTAAATAACTTCCTTGATGGTGGGAATAAAGGTTTTATGTAGGTTCTTCTTGTAGGTAAGGTGTTCGACAAAATGACGTCATGACATTTCATTCATTAATTTGTTGATTTCGAAAATTATAGTTAAGGTTTTGATTTCATATAAATTCGAGTACCAATTTTTCCTGTATCAATAATGATCCAAATTAGGTTCTGCAAATTTCGAGTACCATTAGTAGCTAATTAATTTTCGTACCAATTAATCTTCTGTAGGTTTTTAAAAATGCATTTCACTAGGATCGAGTAACATGATCGTAAAAAACGAATTGCTGCTCATTTGTTCTTCATGTTTACCTTCTGGATGTTTAGTCGTATACGAAATAGAAGAAGGGAAAATAAAACACTCATTCCACCTGCAGTAAGAATCGAGGAGGCCGAACAACGGAGTATATATCTTAGAAAAAACATATATGATTCTGAAGTTGCTTGTCTCGAATTGTTTCGCATGAAAAGTGAGTTATTCTTAGGTTTGTGTGCTAAGCTTCGAAATTTGAAATTATTGCGTGATAGATATGCGGTGACGGTCGAAGAGCAAGTGGGAATGTTTTTGCACACGATTGGTCACAATGTTAGAAATAGGGTAATCAAGAGACACTTCATCCGTTCGGGCCATACCGTTAGTCGTTATTTTTATGATGTCTTATATGCGATTGGAGAGTTGAAAAGTGAATACATTAACCTCCAACCCTCGAAACTTCTCCCGTGATTCTAAATAACAATAGGTATGCAGCATATTTCAATAATTGTATCGGTGCTATCGATGGTACGCACATCCATGCGAGACCGCCACGAGAAAGAGCCGGTGCATTTATGGGTCGTAAATCATATTACACTCAAAATGTTCTTGCCGCCGTGGATTTTAATCTTCGCTTTACTTATATCCTAGCCGGTTGGGAGGGTTCGGCTCATGATTCAACTATACTTGCAAATGCAATTGAAAGGGAAGACGGTATCTCCTTACCGGAAGGAAAATTTTATTTGGCCGATGCGGGATATGCTACACGTCGTGGATTTATCTCACCATTTCGTGGTGTTCGGTACCACTTAAAAGAATTTTCCGATAACCCACCGCTAACCGACAAAGAATTATTTAACCATAGGCATTCCTCTTTGCGCACAACTGTCGAACGAGCCTTTGGTGCCCTATAGAATCGGTTTAAAATTCTGACTACGAGACCATTCTTTCCATGGCCGACCCAAGTCGACATTGTGCTTTCATGTTGTATACTTCACAATTATATAATTTCTGGTGGGTTAGATAGTTTAGTGCCAACCGAAGACCAAATTATGCTCCAAGAAAATGAACAAGTTCAATATCGAGGGTCAACGACCACGAGAGAACGACGTAATGAAGCGCAAGAATGGGTCGCAATTAGAGATGATATAATGAGGCATATGTGGGAAAATCATGTAATTCATTAAGTTATATTTATGCTAATTTACGATTGTAATATTTTATTGTATTAGTTAGTATCAATGTCATGATAAAAAAGAAATCTTGTTTTGTCTGTGAAAGTTGAACCTTTTTTGTTGTAATTGTTTTTGTTTGTGATTTTGGAAGTTGAATTTTAATTTTATTTTTTATATTTAATTAGTATTTTACTATTTCGAATATGGAAATTTATGTCATTTGCATGTGATAATTAATAAATTATGGATTAGTTTAATTGCATTATTAATGATCATGAATTCAATAAAAAACAAACAAATAATTTTAGTATACATATTATCAAAATACAATTAATCAAACAACTTAGATGGATCTTACAATACATGGATATTCAAATACATGTATTTGATATATCCATGTATTCCAAAATCCCTCAAATCAAACATGCCCTCTATGAAGATGCTCTTTTCCTGATTGGGACAAAAGTTGGTAAAAACTTGTTTGAGTAAGCGGTCGAATATCCATTCAAATTTCAAATAGGTGAAAAAGACAAAATCGATTTCTCAAAAAATAAGTGAGACTCGGAACAAAAAAAGTTGGCGAAAGAATGAAATTTTTTTCTTCCTTCCTCCCGTCATTTTAAACTATCTAGTCATGGTTCTCAGTTCTCACCGAAGAATATTTTCATAATCTAAAAATAAGTGGGACAAAAAAACCACCCTATATTCCTCGAAACAAAAAAAGTTAGTGAAAGAATGAACCCTTTTTTCTCCCTTCCTCCTTAAACTATCTAATCATGTAATTGTGGACTTGACCCAACTATTATAGTTATTTTAACAAAGATGGCGTGTTTTCAATGAACCAAGACAAAACTCAACACTTCACACCATAACAAATATTTATATAGTTTATTAGTTACACATTACTGACACTCAATAAGTTTTTTTTTAGAAAAAATTATAAAATAGAGAAAGATCGATAGTCCTTCATTCATTGATGTTAATGAAATTCGAATTCAAAATTTTTCATAACATATAATTTTTTATGTCTCACATCCAACGAACGCTCCATAAGTTCAAAATACTATAATTATTTTATTAATTGTACACGTGTTATTTCAAGTAGAAATAGAATAATAAACATAAAATAACTTACTCTAAGATAGTCAGGGATGGATTAAGAAGAAATCGGTATTAGGAGGACCGGAATCAAGAACAACAAAAACAAATAATTTTTTTACTAACATGTAATTTTTCATGGAAACTTTTTCTTATTTGTTTTATATGCATAATTTAGTAACTAATAATTAAAAATTGCATTATATATCAAATTGATAAATAGGTTCATTTTCTTCGCCCCAAATAACTTATATTCTTTCAAGAAATTTTAGCCACCAAGCATTGGTGTGAGATCATTCTTGAGTGGTCATTGTTTTTTTTTTTTTTTTTTTTTTTTTTGAAAGTTGGGCACTTTCGGTATATCCCAAATGTTCATTAAAAAAATTAAAAGTCTCGGCTTATGATAGTAAACAGGAAAATATAAAAAAGAACCAAAAAAATAAAATTTATTAATCTAAGTTCGGTGTGATCCTTTGACAAGCTTTCATCCATTGGAGTGTATCTTCATAAGTTTTCCTTGCCATAGTTATCGTAGGTGAAGTCGACCGCTCGGAATATTCGTTTGTTCCTTTGTCTTGAGTGATCATTGTTATAATATGAATTATTATAAGAGGTTCGTCATGATTTGTGACGGCGATGTTATTTTTCGGAGACATAGGCACCGTTCTGACCGACTTTCGTTATCATATCCAATGCCATATCTATTTTTTTCTTTAATTCAATTATTTGGATTTTTTTTATTTTTTTTCTTTTTAATTGAGGAACTTGAGTTTTTCTCGTACTCTCACTGTAATTGTGTGTGAATCTAAACCACCGCCTATGATTTCAATTCGTAAAAATATTATATAAAAAATACAAATTAAAAATATACATATTTACATTATATAATTATAACTATAATTATTTATTTTTACAATAATTATAAATAATTATAATTATAAAAATTCCAAATAATACAAAGTTGGTTATATTTGTGTTTTTGTTCAAACAAATTTAATATTAAAATTAAAAAAATAATAATAATAATTAAAAGAATATCTATCTAAATAATTTCGTAAACTTTTAAACACATATGAAATAATATTGTTATCTTTTAAAATGTAGATTTTAAATACATCATACGATACTAAGTAATTTATATTTATGTTCGTCTTAAATTAAATTTTGATATTATTTATTGAATTATTTTCACTATTAAGTTTGATATTATTTATAATTACATTGTATTTTAAATCAATTAAAAAATAATAATATTGTATAAGTAATGATCTGGTACTACATCGTAAAACTATTATTTTAAAAACTTAATATTTTATGAAATATTGTGAAAAAAATAATATAATATTTATTATCATATTTTAAATAAACTTGATATTTTATGAAATATTGTGAAAAAAATAATATAATATTTATTATCACATTTTAAATTAGGGACAATTTTTTCTATATCCCTGCTAAATTCGTAAATTACATATTTGTCCCTCCGAAGTTGTTAATATCATATTTATCCTTACTAAACACAATTAATATCAAATTTATCCCTATTAAAATCTACAAATATCAAATTTATCCATAAAGTCATATTTACATTAAATTTAACAGAATTTTGAATATTAAAATTAATTAAATTATAAAGTTTAGAGTGTATTGACCAAAACACCCTTAATAAACAATATACCAAAATCCAAACCCATTAACAAAATTATTAAACCTTACCCGTTAACACACTTAATCCCCACCCGTTAAAACCTTTCTCTTCTTTCTGTCGAAGATTTATATTTGACTTATATTTTCTCCTCTCTCTTTGAAAGACAAATACGCTCTTTCTCTGCCGCCGAAGACTCTCTGCCGAAGAACCTAAGAACCTAAGAATCTCTGTCGAAGACTGTCTGCCGAAGAACCTAAGAATCACTGTCGAAGACTCTCTGCCGAAGAACCTAAGAACCTAAGAATCTCTGTCGAAGACTCACTGCCGAAGAACCTAAGAACCTCTGTCGAAGACTCTCGATTGTGTTTTCTTCTCGCGACTGGAGCTTGAGTGACGACCGGATTGGATCAAGACTGGGGAACGATTGGAGCACGACTGGAGCACTGTCTTTTGATTCTTTGAGTATGAATTGTCTCCTAATTTTTTGAGTATAACTTCTGAGAAATGTATTCATAAAATCTTTAATTAATTACCCTCTCTTTTAGATTGCAATGAATCGTGAAATAAATTTGGACATGGACCAAATTGAAATGAATCCAATTGACGAATTTTGAAATATTTATGGATATGGATGTAAAATGAGTTTATGTGATAATTTTGAAACTTTTAAGGGGAGTCTGTAATTTGCAAGAATATATGATTTGAATTTGAGTTTATGTGGAGTTTAATACTTATATGTGATTTTAAGTTGAGTTTTAGTTGAATTTTAGTTAAGAGTTTTAGTCGAATTTTAGTTGGGAATTAGTTCAATTTTAGTTGGTTTTTTGTTGAATTTTAGTTGAATTGGCAACGGAACTCACGTAATTATGAATTGATATCGAAACTAAAATTACATCAATACTAAACTATGTTCATATTACATCAAGTTATTTACATCAATCAAAGTTATTTGCATTAATACTAAAATTATTTACATCGATACTCATTACAAAACACATCGATACTCATCACAAAACACATCGATACTCATATTACATCTATATTCAACAGATCAATACTCAACACATCGATTCCAATTAAAAATACATAAATACTCATATTACAAAACACATCAATTCCAATTCAAAATGCCATCGAAAAATACCGTCTCGAACATGTCAAGTATGACCCGAAATCCTACTCAAGCCTACCAAATATAATCTGAAATCCTTGTCGAGCCTACCAAGTATCAAAATTACAATTGACACCAGCAACCTAGAGAGAGAGAGAGAGAGAGAGATTACTAATGGAGTAAATTAAAATATTGGAAATTGAGGGATAAAGAATCAAATTAATTACATGAAGTTAAAATCGATTCGTAAAAACTCACCGTCTGAGCTACTATTGACGACTATGGACGTAGTTGTGCTTATTCTCAAATGATTGTTAAATTCCTGTTAATTAAATTTCCAAACATCAATTTGCTGTGAATTATTTCCTGTTAAATAATTGATGCGTAAGAAAGAGAGAGTGTAGAGAGAGAGAGGGAGACAAATAATATACCTTAAGGCACACGGCAACAAATTAAGAGCTAAACTGAAAATCAAGTCGATCCAAATACAAAAGCCTCGCTGTGTTGAAATACTGACAAGAACTAATTAAGAGCCTATAGAATTCTTTCATGAAAAGAAGAAAATGATTGAAATACAAGAGCTAAACTTACATGAACAAATTAAGGCACACGACAACAAAATCAAGTAGGGCAAAATCTCAGATTTATCCATCGGGAAACAAATAGTATAGCTTAGAGAGGATTTAGGGCACAACCTCGCCAGTCGCCGAGCAAAATCTCGCCAGTCGTCGAGCTCTATGGCGCCGCCAAGCTATCGCGTCGCCTAGCTTTAGAGGAAATTGAATCGCCATGCTCCATCGCGTCGCCGAGCTCGTTCGGAGAAGAAGATGGTCAAGGGTGTGTGAACGGTGAAATGAAGTTCAAAAAGAGGGTTTAGGGTTCACAAGTTAACGGGTATGCGGGTATAGAATTAGATATTGGATTGAGGATTAGGGAAATTAGGGGTAAATTAAATATTGGATTAAGAGTTAATGAAATGAGGGGTAAATTAGTCATTTGTAGTATTTTTCTGTTAAATTTAACAAGAATGTTAAGTAAGGATAAATTTGATATTAATTGTGTTTAGTAAGGATAAATATGATATTAATAACTTAAGAGGGACAAATATGTAATTTTTAAGGTTAGTAAGGATATAGGAGAAATTTTCCCTTTAAATTATGTCATATCGCATGTATTATTATACAATGATATTAATACAATATTATTTTCTCTAAAAATTGATACAGACACAAAAGTATTCATCCTCCGACACATTTGCGGTACATGGAATCCTGAAGAAATTTTTTTCCTAAAAAGTAGTGATTGAACAAAAATTCCTAAAATTAGATATATTAAGGTAACATTCAAAAGTACCACCAACAGAAATCCACCTTATCAGACACTCTTTTACAATTTGCGCCATTACTAAAACTATTTGTGCATAATGTCTACTGTGATTCAAATTACATTCAGGAAGATAATTCAACAATTAATTACTATCAAATTATTAATAATCAAAATATTAGTATCAAATTATTAATAATGAAATACTACAATTATCAAATTATTCAAGAACAAAAATCACAATTAAGTGGTCAACATTCCATATCGCAACAGTAATCTCTAATTTCAGAAACTTACAAATCCTCTACCTCTCTTTTGGATGAACTAAGTTGTCCTTCATACTCCAACTTAATCCCCAAATTTGCACAGACAACCCTGAACTTTAACCTAATAGACTCCATAATCTCTTGCGCATTCTCATTTTCAGGATCCATTAACGGATATCCATCAACCAATTTATCCAATTGCTCGATATTCTTTCGAATTCTATTAGGGCCGTTTGGCAAGCGGAATTAGTAGAGTGGAATTGGATTATAAGGTGGAGGAGAAAAAAGTTCTGGAATTAGTAATTCCCCAGTTTGTTTGGATGTCCGAATTATAAAATGCTGGAAATTATAATTCTTTATTTGGTTGGTTAGAAAAATTCTGGAATTTCATTATTGAAAATATAGAACAAATATTTGATTAAAATTAACACAATATAATAGTATTTTCATATAATATTAAATTATTATAATATTATTATTATTATGTTATTATATTCTTCTTCTTATTATTATTATTATTATTATTATTATTATTATTATTATTATTATGGTATTATAATATTATATTATTATAATGTTATAATATGATTATGATTAATTGTAATAATAATAATAATTATTATTATTATTATTATTATTAATAATAATATTATTATTATTGTTGTTGTTGTTGTTATTATTATTATATTATATTATTACGATATTATTATTGTAATCAAATTAGTATAAATAAATAAATAATATGATTATAATATAACATTATTAAAATATAAAATCATCATAATATTATTAATTGTAGTAATTTTATTGTACTAATTTTAATATTATAATATATATTCATAATACTTATATTAATATTAATATTAAAATATTGTAAATAATACTAATATATTAATAGTTTTATATTAATGCTATTATATTAGCATATTCATATAATATACTATTATAATATTAACATACTAATATTATTAATATTGTTAATATATTAATATTATTTATATTAATAATACATTTATATTAATAATAATATAATATATTAATATTACATAAATATATTAAAATAATATAAACATAAACATATTAATATTAATAAATTATTGTATTATTAACTAATAATATATTAATATTAATATTAATATTAATAATATATTAATATTAATATTAATAATATACTCTAATATTAATATTTTTATTTAGTATATTAATATTAATATTTATATAAATATATTGATATAATATTAACGTATTTCTATTAATATATTATAATAATAATTATTATAATATTAATTTAATATTAATTAATAGTATATTATTAATAATAATAATAATATTAATTATTAATATTAATATATTAATATTGATATTGGTATTAATATTATTATTTCCCTATTAAATATCCATGTAATACATTACTGTAGTATATAGTACTAATATTATAATTATATTATAATATTATATTCATATAATACACTATTATAATAATACTAAATGTATTGCTATATTATAATAATGTTTTATTGATATAATAATATTTTTTATAGTAATAAATATAATATATTATTGATTAAATGTTTTCCTCCACTTTGGCACTCCTCAAATTTGTGGAATCAAAATTTGCTAGAATAATGGAATTAGAAGATTCAAGAATTATATATTTCCATTTTTTTTACACCCACCAAACAAAGAATTTAACTTTGCATCATTTTAAAATACTAATTCCATTCAAAATTCCACCATCCAAACACCCCCTAGAGAAAGTTACAGGATCAATTTGGAGAATTGAATTCCATATGGCGATACAACCTTGATAAAACCCTAATTCCTCTCCTGTTTGAAAATATGTTTTTAAACCGACCTCTCGCCCTTCTTCTTTGCCGGGGATTAAGCCATCATTATAACCTTCTTTGAATCCTTCTTGATACTGTGATTCATCTAAGAGCACCGATTCTTCTAGGAAATCATCTTGGAAATTAGAATTTAAATCCATCTCGAGAAGAGAAAGAGAGATCAATAATTTTGTGCTTATTAGTCTGCATAAAGGACAAGGTCAAATTGAGAGAGAGAGACTAACAGACCTCAGATTAATGGCTCCAAATCCGAAATAGCAGAGAGAGGACAAGGGTCAAGGAGAGATGGGTAGAGGTGGCAATCGGGCGGGTCGGGTCGGGTCATTTCGGGTTCGGGTCATTTCGGGTTGCGGGTCATTTGGGTCATCGGGTCGTTCGGGTCGCGGGTCGTTCGGGTTTCGGGTCGTTCGGGTTCGGGTCTTTTCGGGTTTCGGGTCGTTCGGTTTCGGGTCGTTTCGGTTTTCGGGTCGTTCGGGTTCGGGTCGTTTCGGTTTTCGGGTCGTTCGGGTTCGGGTCGTTTCGGTTTTCGGGTCGTTCGGGTTCGGGTCGTTTCGGTTTTCGGGTCATTCGGTTTCGGATCGTTTCGGTTTTCGGGTCATTCGGGTTCGGGTCGTTTCGGTTTTCGGGTCATTCGGGTCTTGGCTATATTGATTTTCGGGTAATTCGGATTTCATAAAATCAGGTAAGACTATGGCAGCCACATGCTTCTTTCCGTACGAAATCGCCGACGAAATCGCCTCTAGGGTTTCCTCTTTCTCCATGGGTCGCGAAAATAACAGGAGAAAGTTAAAGATGTATAATTTAGAGATATATATTTCATTGAATATAACTATTATTGATTGGGGTTTTCACTTTTTCCATGTGTCGCTTTGACTTCTAGGGTTTCCTCTTTGAGATAATAATAATTTAGAAAGATACATTTCACATTTTTTAGTACCAATTATTACATAGCGGGAAAATTCCCTCCAATTTTTCATTATAGAAGAAGTAAAAAATAAATAAAGAATCCTATATTTTATTATATATCATATGTTGTATTATATCCTATCCTTTAATTTAGAGATATTAAATACTATAATTCAAAAATATTATATCCTACAATATATAATATATCACATCTTAAAGACAGAATCCAATAATATTACGTGTGAATAATAATTTAGAGATGTCATATCTATAATTTAGAGATGTATTGCAATTTGCATTATGTAGTATTATTTTATATTATTATTTCTTTGAACGAAAGAGTTTGTTTTGTATATAAAACTAGTATTTAATTTTAGGGTTAGAATGAGATGTTATTTTTGTAAATATACAATAATTGGAATCTGATTTGTACTTCGGTCATTAATTTTTTTTATTATTATTTAACTACTTATGTGATTTGTTAGAGATTATTTTTTTATGACCTATTTATAAATGGTATATAATGGGTGTCAAATTGAAATGATATTTTTTTAGACAAATTTACAAAATGCCCCCTAATTTTATTGGATATTCCAAAAAACCCTTTATTTTTTTGGAACCTCCAGAGAAACTCCTATACCAATTTTTTTATCTCTTGATATATAGATATTTTACAACATAAACATATTATTTTGGATCTTAAATATATCAGTTAAAATGTGCTTTTGAGATCTTGCACATGTTAATACATTATTTATGTATTTTATACATATGAATCAATGCACTAATATTAGTGTCAATATAATATTTCTATAATTATAGGATTAAGATATAGAAGAATTATTTGAATCAATGATACTTATAATAAAAAAAAAGTAAATCAACATCAAAGAACTATTAAAAAAATCATAGAATTAAACTCCAATAAATAAGGGTTAACGCGTGAGTATACTCACATACAAAGTTTGACACTAATAAAAAAAAATTGTAATTAATTAATTAATTAATCTGAGGAATTGAAATGTATAGAATAAAAATAAAAATAAAATTCAATAGCAGAAAATATATGATACTTATTATTCAAAAATAAAAATACAAACTATTGTAAAATAAACTATCAAAAAGATCATTAAATTAAACTCCAATAAATAAGCGATAATGATAGGCACCTAGAATTTTTATCTAGATTTATCCCTAGAAATACATGTGTCAGTCAAATTTACAATTTTTAAAATTTTATTTATATTTAAAAATTTGACGTTGTTGCACTGTGATTTGTCAAATGTGGTTCTAGACAAAATCTAAGTGTCAAATATAAATGTCTATCATTATTGAATAATTTGAATAAATATATAATTTCCATGCTCAAATATATTAACAATTTGTTATATATAATTTCCATGCTCAAATATATAATTATTATATATAATTTCCATGCTCAAATATATTAACAATTTGTTAATTTGACAACAAATTAATAATTTGAATAAATATATCATTAATTTTGAAAATATTTGCCCTGCTCAAATTTCATGTTTTCAATTTTTGAAAATATTTATCAAATTTTCGAATCTAATTTTGAAAATATTCACCAAATTTCATGTTTTTAACTTTTCATGAATGAAAATATTTAGAGACCCGCCCAACTTTTGGTCTTGGAAAGAAAGTCAGAAACCCTAATATTTCCCCTGCTCCCGCTTTCTCTCGCTCCCTTATTTTCGCCCAAAAACCATCTCACCCTCTTCTCTCTCTCTCTCTCTCTCTCTCTCTCGTGCACACCAAGGAGCGATAGCCTCCGTGTAGCCACCACGATGCCACGCTGACAGCAGCTACAAGCACGCCGCCATGCCACCCTAGATGAACCCGAGACCTCGCCGTTGAAGTAATTTGTTCCACTCGCCATCACCCAAACCCTTGAATTTACTCACTCTGGAGCCTCTACTCGCCATCGCCAGACAAAGAATACTAGGGTTCCTGCGAGCAAAGGTAATTGGTTGATTTGTTTTGTTATTTACTGTGTTTGTAAGTTTTTTCGTTGTTCTCGACGCAAATTAGATACATTTTTAGTATAATTTAGGGTTGGTTTAGTGGGAGTAATGTCGTTTTACTTCGATTGAACTCATTAATGCTCTGTGGAGCGAAATATGTTTTGCTTAGTTGTTTGCTTTACTCATTAGCATTCCCTAATTTTACAGTGTTATCACCGAGCTATTCAATGTAGATAGCTCGCAGAAGCTTTTTTCATCGCTCGAGCCTATTCTTCGTAGAAAGGCATATCTTTTCGAGCCTATTTCTTTTCGAATCATTTTTAAGATTTTGATTTGAGTTCAATTTCGTTCTTTTCAAATCTTAGGGTTATTTTCATAGAAAGGCATGATATTTTATTGGACTGCTCCGATGAGTTATTTCGATGATCTGGGAATCTTTCGTGACTGGTATGAAGCCTTCTGTTTTCATTTTTTTTTGCTTCAATTGGTATCGCAAATGGAGGTACACAATATATTGCATACGATAGTGGATTTGTAATTGTTTCTCATATTATAACATTACTTTCATATTTTTTAATCAACGAAAAAGGCTATCTCTTTTGGTTATTTCTTCAATTCAGCAGATTTAGCTCAGAGGCCACGTCACCCAGTCATGCTGCCTATGGCCTTGCCTGCCAATTCTGCTTCGAATAAGCCCTTTCATCGAACAATGTATACTTTAGTTTTCTTTTCCTTAATTAATAATTAGGTTTTCGGTTGATTCTTATGGTTATTCATTTATTTCACGTTAATACTATTTTAGTTCGTTCATCTCGAGACTAATTGTAATTGATTGCACGATTTCTAAATGTCAGGAATGGTTGCTTTTCGCAAAAAGGGGTTTAATTGCGGTTCTGAGCTTCTTCATATTTTCGCATTTGCAGTTGCAGGGGGCTTATTTGAAAATTTCCTCAGAAGGTAGTTATAATTATTTTTATTGAAGGGGCCTTAATTGCAGATTTAGAGTCGGAATTATCACGAATAGTACAATTTGCAAATATGTCCCTGCATATTAGTAAAATTAATAATTTATTATATTGTGTACTAGATGCATTGGCGGATCCATACATCAAATATGCTGTGAACATAGAGAGAGTCCATTTCGAAACCTTGAGGTAAGCAAGCTTCCTTGGTTTTATATTAAAAAACGAAGGGGGCGAGAAGGGCCTCCAGCCGTACCAGTCAACGATCTAGCAATGTTCGGTTGATACAGTTGGGCACTTACTACCGGTACATTGACGTGGTGAAAACTGACGCACTGAGTATCACAGCACAAGATGGAAATGGAAAATATAAAAGAATGGTACATGGAAACATTATATACATTTCTTGATTGTTGTACTAATTAGAGTTCTCTTTTTTGTACATGCAGAACCGGTTCCCAAATGAGGAGCACGTGTACAAGTCCTTCCTTGGCATTCTTAACTTGTACCGCAAGGAGAACAAGAGCATTCAAGACATGTACAGAAAATTTGAAATGCTTTTCGAGCACCATCATGGTTTTCTTTTTAAAAACCCGTAGGTATCACCATCCTGATTTACTCGAAGAGAACAAGACCATGTCTTGATTTAATGTTATATTTAATTTCGAATTGTTAATGATTATTTTGTATTCATGTAATAAATTCAAGATTAAAATTAATGTCATGTATTTGTATATTTATATGATATGATATATTTTTGTATTTTGGTATAATTTTATAATTAAAAAAGAATATGAATAGTGTTCTATAACCTTACTTAAATGTCGGCATTTATACATAGAACAAGAAGTGAGAAGGCAGTTTACCTTTTCGTTGCTCTCAGAAGTGTTCTAGGGCGATTTATTGCTGCCCTCATTAGGGTTTCAAAACTCTACTTTCGCCATGAGAGGAGATTTCGCCGTGAGAGCAGAAGAGAAAGGGAATAAACACTCAAATAACGAACATGGGAGAGAGAGAGAGAGAGAGAGAGAGAGAGAGAGAGAGAGAGAGAGAGAGCTGTGAGTGGATTTATCTAAGTATACTGAAAAATGTAGAAGGAAAGTTCCCTCCAATATTTTTGCTAACTAACATTGAAAAGATAATTTAGAGGGAAACTTTTTTCTAATTTTTTGATAATCTTTTTATCACATTTTAGTTCATATAAAAACTTCAATTAAAAAAATAAAAAACCTAATCCTAAAAATTAATATTTGTCAAATTAAGACTTGTGTAAATTAATTGTAATATTATGAAAAAAATGAATGCTCTTATATTGTGCAACAGTTAAGGCATTTAATATATTTGCCGGTAATCAACGATCAAATTTAGTCCCAATTATTTTTCATTTTATTTGTCAATCATTTTGCGACAATTTGTTCGTCACAAAATATACTGACTTACGCACTTAATCGTGTTTTGTGACTAACTTAGTAGCAAATAAAAAACTTTGTCCCAATAAATTATTATATTTTGGGACAAACAAATATCAGTCGTTAAAAATGTCATACAGTGACAAAATTTACTTGGTCGCTAGGATTTTCGTAGCTAATGAAATTTTTTGTAGTAGTGTAGTGTAGCAACAATATTTTAATTTTCGGGTCATTCGGGTCGTGAGTTTCGGGTCATTCGGGTTTCGGGTTAGTTCGGGTTTCGGGTCGTTCGGGTTTCGGGTCATTCGGTTTCGGGTCGATTTCGGGTTCGGGTCATTCGGTTTCGGGTCGATTTCGGGTTCGGGTCATTCGGTTTCGGGTCGATTTCGGGTTCGGGTCATTCGGTTTCGGGTCGATTTCGGGTTCGGGTCATTCGGTTTCGGTTTCGGGTTCGGGTTCGGATCGTTGACTTTTCAATATTTTCGGGTCGGGTCGGGTTCGGGTTCGGGCGGGTCGGGTCATTTTTTCGGGTCGGGTCAGATTTTGCCAGCTCTAGAGATGGGGAAAGAGTCGAAAGACAATACAGAAATTTCGGATTAGGAATACCGATTTTTGTAGCCGGGATTTGATTTCCGTTTTCTTGCAAGTTAGGATTAGCTAACTCTCTTTCCATTTCCCTTTTTAATTCCTCCGATTTAGGTTGTGCAGTACCAGATTTGTAGATTTGTAGATTGTTCTTGTTGTGAATATATTATATATGCGTCTTTGATGTTTAATATGATTATTAAATTAGTCTGAATATTTAAGTACCTTCCGAACAAGTAAAAAAAGCACGAAGGCCAAGATAAACCAAGTACAATTTCAAACAAGAAATGTTGTCAGTCACATTTACCTAAATATATAGGAATATGAACACTTGCTTGAGAATGCACAAATCCATTAAATTTATATTGAGTAATGACGAGCTTAATTAATAATCAATTAATTCATTAAATTTATATTCACATAACAAATAATCCACAAAATTTTACATCGACAAAATGTGAGCAAAAAAAACATCAAAACGAAGGAAGAGCGCTAAACAAGAACTCTTGCAAAATCTTCGATGCCTCGGACACCTCAACACAAATCGCTTCATTTCTCATCTTCACCCCAGTCAAATTGCTCGAACTGGCGTACTCTTCATTTGACACTCTGGGAAGCTCTCGATCCGGTAAAACAGATTCGTCATTCTGTTTCCCGATTTTCTCCGAGAAAGCGGAATCCTTTTTGAATGAGAGGAATTTAATTCCCTTGGGTACTTTAACAGGCCCTTCAATAGGTTTCGGCACTGGTGAACTTTTAGCAACTGGAGAGCCTTTACCATTTTCTTTTTCTAACAAGGAACTTTCTTTTACTGTATGAGAAAATTTGCAATTTGCCCCTCGAATACACATGCCTTCAGAAATAAATTTATGGCAGGGGTATTTTGATAAATCGTGATCATATGGACACTGTTCGCCTTTCAAGCATTCTCCCCTTGCGAAATGATTGCACGGCTACAATACAAACAAGTTTAGAAAATATGATGCATAATAATATCTGATTAAATTTAAAACAATTACCTTCAATTTTGTTAAAGGAGTGGCGTTGTGTGAAAATTTGCATTTATCTCCCTATTCAAGTAAAGAATAAGAGAAATAATTAATATGGAGAACTTAAAGTAGAATAAAAATAAAAAGAAGCCAATAATAATATTAATAACCTGTTGGCATCGACCATTTAAGAAGAATTTGCAAATTTGTTTTTCTTTTTGTTTCTTGATTGGAAGAGGAACTCTCAATCTCGTCACGCCTTCCTCTCTTAATTTCTTGGCTCTTTTCATTCTTTTTGTTTTCTGAAAAAAAACAACATTTAAAAAGATTAAATTAATTTCAAATACTTGACGAAAATATTGTAATTAGGCTTTGATAAAGATGAAATGAGCATAAACCTTCTTTTTGGCTTTTCTTTCTTCAGTTAAAACACGCTTTCTTTTCTTCTGTGCTTTAATATCCTGCAATTATACATAAAACAATTCACGTTAAGAAATATAGATTCAAATTAAGAATCGATTAAATGAATTAATAATTAATTTACCTCTTCATGTATGTTTTCATCATCAGAAATTATACACTCTTCACAATTTTCATCAATATCAATTTGATTAAGTAAGCCGTTACAATTTTCTCGTGTCTTGTCAAGCTCACTAATGGTATTGATCGAATCATTTTTTGATTTATCATCAATAAAAGATTCATCATTATTCTCAAAATTTAGTTCTTCATCCAGATCTTGAGCATCATCAGGGATTTCTCCCTCTTCAAAATCTCCAATGGTACAATCATGATTTAATTTTTGAAAATTAGATTCATCTTGCGCATCTTCATTACCCAGTTCAATCAATTGATCTGATTTAGAGGAAGAAACTTCTTCCTTCCCCAAATCAACTTCGGTAGAATTTGCTATCTGTACATCGGCAATTGGTTCGTTAAGCCCCTCGATTTTTTTATTAGGATCCGTTTCAGCATCTAATTCAGCATCAATTAACAAAGAGAAATCAGAAATCATATCGTTCAATCGATCATAATTACAAACACCAACATTACCATTCTCATCTTGCAAGGACTCTTCCACCAATTGTAAAATCTCATCTTTCCCCCCCAAATCAGGACTTCTCAATGTGCTAGTCACTTCGATTCGATCACCAGTTCGGGTTTTATCATCCAATGATCCGACTGAGGCATCCAAATTGGGTATTGAGGATTTCAAAGAGAGATCAAGGCAGTGAGAGAAAATACGAGAGAGAGTGTGATAAGAGGCACTCTGTAAATGAGACCTTCTTACTACGAAAGTATCCATTATATGGGATTTAGGGTTTTAGACCACAGAACGACCGAGGAAGGTAACGAAGACGAACGACGTTGCAATTCATCTGCCATCGGAGCGAGGAGAAAACGCCACTAAATATTCGGCCCACTGGGCGGCCCGACAAAATAAGAGGAACGGAAATTTACATTTTTTTTTTTGTTAAATTTAAAATTTCATATGTATATCTTTCTTAATTAAAATATCATATTTGTCCTTTCATAAATTCAAAATATCATATTTATAAAAAATTAAAAAAACATTAAATTTTTCCTTAAAATTAAATGTAAACATTTAAAATTACTATTTCATCCTTCTAAAAATCCAAAATATCATAGTATCCCTTTAAAAATAAAAATATCATATTTACCCTCTCAATAATAAAATAACATACGTACCTTTACTCGAAAAAAAAAATTACGTCATACAATTTAATAATATTTTCATTTATGGTTATATTTTTATTATGAAGTTATATTTTCTATATTTTGTTTTTGTCATTTGAGATTAGTAGAATTATTACTTTTTGAAATATTATTGATGTATTGTTTGCATTTAATTGTTATCTATAATATTATATTGTTATATTCGTTGGATAAATATGATAATTTTATTTTTAAAAGGGCAATTATGATATTTTGGATTTTTAGAAGAGTAAATATGTAAAGGTTAATTTTAACGGAAAAATTGGATGGTTTTTAATTTCTAAATAAATATGATATTTTAGATTTGTGAAAGGATAAATATAATATTTTAATTTTAAGAAAGATAAATATATAATTTTAAGTTTAAAAGAGAGTAAATGTGTAATTTTTTATTTAAGAAAAGGTAAATATGGAAATCCCTCTTTATTTTATGTATGAGATAGAGATTGACTTAGATTTGGAATGCCATAATTAATGACCATTTTTCAAAATATACAACTTTGGTCTCGTTGTTACACAATAAACAAAAAAAAAATTAAATTACAAAAATAGTATAACTCGTTTCAGAGATGCCGGATAGCATTTAACTAATTTGTTTTAGAAACGTGAATTATCTTTGGGGTTATATACGGTGCTTCCAAAACTCACTTGAATACCTACGATGACAATGACATGGCAAGAGTGTTTAATTGGATTGATAACAGCACGAATCGAATGAATCGATGAGTTAATTGATCGATTAATTGAATTTGCATGTCAATTAACATGTATTAATATTAATATATTAATATGAATTGACGAGTCAATTAAACATACCAATTAATCATAATTTGGATGTTAATCAACCCAACTAATCTCAATTTGTCCACCTCATCAAAGATGTTACGGTGAGATTAGGGTACAATACAATATATTTTTTCCATTAGTTTTAGCAGCTAATTATTTGGGTTTAACCAGGGACGGAACCAGCGGAACCAGGACGGAATAATAACGAGGGCCGAAATGATAGGAGGGGGGGGGGGGGGGGGGGGGGGACGAAAACGAGTAATTCAATACAATTTTTAACATATATAATTTCTCTATATATACATGCGTGTGTAATTTCATGGGGGGGGGGGGGGGGGGGGGGGGGGGTTATAATTTTTTTTTTTTTTTTTTGATTAAATTCAAAGGAGGTTATTTTTCACCCTCCATTTGAATGATTTTTTCATAAAAGATAAAAAAAAAACAGCAGTTCTTACACAAGTCCATATTTACAAATATATCTTTAAATTTTTGTAAATGGGTAAAAAAAATTCTCTATCCTATCTGAATAAAAGTAGAAAGAAAAAAGGATAAAATTTCTTGAGGCCTTTTAAACGGCCCATTCTCTTTCTCCTCGACACAAGTACATTGGTACTTGCAGTCTGCTTTCCCTTTTTACCTCGAATCTACTCTCTTCTCCACCTCCTTTATCCCTCTTTCATCTTCTTCCCGATTGAACGCCTTCACCATTCTTCTCCAGTCTGTAATGGCTTCTCCCACCAGTTGCTCACCTTCTTTCGCCTGATCGGCAAAGGCCCTCCTACATCTTTCTCTCCACATGACATAGAAGAAGATCGAATAGAATTCTTTCGATTTCTTGCTATATTTCCTCTCGCACAGCCTAATCAACATTTTTCCACTTTGTTTTTCCAGATCTGTGAGCTCTGGTTCCTCTTTAGACACTTCTTCCCAATGTGCTTGCACAAAATCACACTCCTCGCTGAGGTGATTCACCGATTCCAAGCTCTTCTTACACAGGTAGCATCTGTTAACTAACATCATTCCTTTTTTGTTTAGATTATCAATAGTATTTATTTTTCCTTGCAACAAAATCCAGTAAAACACTTTTATTTTATTCGGTATTTTTAAATCCCAAATCCCTCCAAGTTTTGAGTGTGAAAACACTCCATTTATCATCATTTCATATGCATTTTTTGCTGAATAAACCCTCTTTTTACTCCAATTCCATCTGACTTCATCTTTTTGGTCAGTTAAATTAACTCCATTCAATAGAGTCTCAATTTCCCTCAATTCCTCCAGTGCTTTTTCTGATAATTCTCCCGTAAAGGCATCTTTTAAATTCACATAATTTTTATATCTATTTATTGTGCCAGATTGGCTCATTGCATAACTGAAAATAACTGGATAATTTTCAAATAACAATCCTCCTCCCCAATTATTAGACCAGAAACTTGTGTTTTCTCCATTGCCAATTTCAAATGTTATACTTCTCCAAAAAAATTCTAAAAACTTTTTGAGATCATTCCAGAAATAGGAATCTTTTGCATTGATTTTTTCCCTTAATTCCATTTCAGTTAAAGGGGAGACCAGAGAATTCCATGCTAATCCTTCCTTTTTTGCATAATAATTCCACAGCCATTTCATCATTAGGGATTGGTTAAATATTTTTAAATCTTTAATACCTAATCCTCCAGATTTTTTTGGTCTGCATACTTGCTCCCAAGACACTAGGTTATGCCCTTGTTCCTTGTCTCCTTTCCATAAAAACCTTCTCCTAATTTTATCCATTTCATTTAAGGCCCATTTTGGAAATTTATTTACTATAAAGTAGTATACTGGCAAGGAATTCAATACTGCATTAATTAGTACAACTCTACCTCCTATATTTAAATACAATCCTTTCCATCCAGTCAATCTTTTCACCATTTTTTCAATTACTAGTCTAAATTCATTTTTTGTTGGCTTTTTATCACTTAGCATAAAACCTAGATATTTAAAGGGTAGATTTGCAAAATTGCATCCAAGTTCCCTCTTTAAATTATTCATTTCCTCCTCCTCTAGTTTTGGTATCACAGTGAATTCTGATTTATCAAAATTAACCTTCAAGCCTGAAGAATTTCCAAATGAATTTAACACAAATTTTATCCTTTTTGCTTGTTGCAGATTTGGCTTAAGCATAAAGATTGTATCATCAGCATAGAGCAAAGCCAATTCCCCCTCTGGTATGGGTCTCTCAATAAAGTCTTTATTGCATAATGATTTTACCACCCTTGCAAGTGTATCTATTGCCAGTATGAATAAGTGAGGGGATAATGGATCCCCATGTCTTACCCCCCTCCTCAGAATGATATTCTTCCCAGGGGATCCATTAAGTATTATTTTTGCTCCCCCCTTTAGTACCCAATTCTTTATCCAAGTTATCCATTTGGTACCAAAACCCCTGGCATGTAATACCTCTTCCAAAAAGTCCCAAGACAATGTGTCAAAGGCTTTGGATGTCTGCCTTAAACAATAATATTGGTAATTTTTGAGATTTTGCTTTGTGTATTATTTCTCTAGCATACACATAGCACTCTGAGATTTGCCTATGTTTTACAAACCCTAATTGGTTGGGTAGGATTAATTTTTCAATTACCTGTTTAAGCCTATTTGCCAGTGTTTTTGATATTATTTTTTGGATACCACTGATCAGACTAATTGGCCTGAAATCTTTTGGGGATTTTGAAGGAGATACAGTTTCAGGATCAACCGTAAAAGTGTACACAAGGATAAACGAATGTAAGCGTACATTCGTGGTCATATCTTTCAGTAGGAAAATCCAATTTGAATGGTTCAAATTGGGTTAGATAGATAATAAGATTATCTACAACCTTCATATGCAAATATATTTCATATGAACGAAGTATCAATGTCGTTTCTATGAAATACCGAAAGGGTGCAACAGTATGACATACAGTTAGTAAAACAGTCATAACGTTTGCATACGAACTCAAATTGGGCCAGACCAAATTGGGTCGTGTAGATAATAAAATTATCTACAACTTTTGTGTTGGTTCATTTTCTGTCAGAGGAATTTACCAATTTCGTATGGACAGAATACTGGACAGCTTCATGCAACTTTCTGTGTGAAAGAGTGTATATTGGATATACATGTCTTTTGGCCAATCCTAATCCTATGTGATATAAATAGGATAATTCTCTCTCATCTGGGGTGGTTCATTCAGTTAATTAATTCAGAATATTCCAGAGAATTGTGAGACAACTTTCTAGAGAGAGAAAGGGTGTAAAGAGAGAGAAACCGTGAAAAGGTGTTTTCCGGTATAGAGAATCAAACAATCAAGCAAGTTCGCCGGTGCATCGTCTAGGCAGTTGCATCCGTGACCGACGTCTTACGAGTCAAGGTGGATACACGTAGAGGAGTCACGATTGGGGCTCTTTCAGTTGTGATCGATTCGGACGAGTAATTTCTGTCGGAGACGAAATCGAGCGAATCGGCAACGTCAACGGAACGGTGAAAGACGCGTGGTGTGGGACGCGCGGATTGTCACCAACGTGACACGAAAAGAAGAATAGCAATCAACCCTTCGTGTGCAATTAATTTTGCACCGGTATGAATCTAATTTTCTTATTTGCATCGTACCCTTCGAAGTCATGGCGTGATCTCGGGAATCGGGGAACCGGACCGGGCCTACATATCCGCTGTGCGGGCCCGGGGCAGGGTAGAATTCCTATCAGTGGTATCAGAGCGATCGCCATCGATTCGAGGGTCGAATCATAGTCGTATATTCGATATACGCACGGGTTATCAAAGTTCGTACCCGTTTGCATGATGTTACATATAGAGAAAATCAATTTCGTTAAAATCACAAGTATAATTCGCTAGAGATCGATCAAAAGTTGATTGAGAGTATCTAGGAATGATCGTGAAAAGGTTTCATGAATAATCGTTTTCAAAACGAGCGAAAACAGACGAAACAGCAGAAAAATCGCATAGTCCGTTATAACGGACTGGTTGATCCGTTGTAACGGACACTGTATGAAATACAGGAAATTGGGAATTTCTGTGAAAATCACATAGTCCGTTATAACGGACTTGGAGTTCCGTTGTAACGGACCCTGTATATGATGCAGGGATGTGAGGAGGACTGTGAAAAACGCATAGTCCGTTGTAACGGACATGGGTTCCATTGTAACGGACCTTGTATATGATACGAGGATGCGGGGATGCCTAGGGTGTCTTTTGGAGTCCGTTGTAACGGACATAGTCCCTTGTAACGGAAGCCTTCGCAGTTAGGTCCGTGATAACGGACTATAGGTTGCGTTGTAACGGACTGGTTCCTGGAAATTTGGACAATGGTTTGCAGAAAATAGCGTTGTAACGGACCTAGGTTGCGTTATAACGGACATGTTTCTGGCAATTTTGGCCAAACTCCGGAATAAATAGCGTTGTAACGGACTTGAGTTCCGTTGTAACGGAGTGAAGGGAACTGAGGTTCCGTTGTAACGGACTATGGTGCGTTACAACGGAATAGTTTCTGTTTGCTGATTTTGTTTTCGTGATAACTTTGGCTACACAACTCGGAATTTTGAGTTCTTTATATCGATTTGATCGGCATCAATCATTCTAGCATATTAGATAATTAATTATTTATAATAATTAGTCTCCCTAAATAAATCATATGCATTTAGAAATCTTGTGATAGTGATATAATATGATTATGTCACGAATTATGAAACATGAATGTCATGATCCCTCAAAATATTTAAGTCGTGGAAATGCCTTCCATATCATCAACCATCGAAATTGGTATCACAATATGTGTGTTTCTAGGCCTTCGTCATGCACACATGTTGTTGGTACTAATGGGTGACAAGCGTTAAATGGGACTTACGTGTTTCTAGGCCTTCGTCATGCACGTGAGTAGTTCATTTGAACGATACATTTGATATGGTTATGGCTTAACCGTCCAATCCAATCCGATTGGAGTTCGGGGCATAGTTAGAATGCACACACGGAACTGGGATTGTATGTGATACGATCTATCACCGAAATTCTAAAAGGTTCGAGAGTCGCATATGATGCGATTGGATTATATCCTACCTAAATAAGCGAGATCCCACTCGATAGGCCTTCGTCACTTGTGGGAGGATTGCGAAATATGGATCTCAGGTGTTATGGACTTGGAGTCCCGTATCGGTATGAGGGTTATCGATTCGATAAAATAACACTATTCATATAATCATCATATAAGCCTATAGGATAAGTACGCAACGTTAGTAATCAATCTTTTATTTCATTTGTAGAATATGTCTTCTAGTAACACCAACACCGTGTCGATTAGATCGACGTTAGAAAAGGATAAGCTAGTGGGTCGGAACTACTTAGACTGGCACCGAAACCTGAGAATAGTTCTCAGGCAAGAGGAAAAAAGTCACGTATTGGATACGGAACTAGTGGAACCGGGCCCCGATGCTACGGTCGAAGAAAAAGACGCGTTTGAGAAACTTAAGAAGGACTCGAATGATGTGACGTGCCTTATGTTGGCATGTATGGACGCTAGTCTTTAAAAGCAGTTTGAGGACTCGGATGCGCACATAATAGACGTTGTGCTCAAGGAAATGTTCCAAGAGCAGGAGCGTATTGAACGGTTCAGTACACTCAAAGAGTTGGTAAACTGTAAGATGCCTTATGGATCTTCGGTGAGCACTCACGTTTTAAAGGTGCAAGCTCTCATAGACCGTCTGGAGAAGCTAGGAGAGAAATTGTCGAAGATTATGCAACAAGATTTGATCTTGTGTGCACTTGCTCCAACGTTTTCTCCGTTTTTGACTAACTATCACATGCATTCGATGAATAAAACGATCCCTGAGCTTCACGGAATGCTCAAGAATTATGAGTCGGAGATGTTGAAAACATCCGGAGAGAACAAGGCAAAGGTTGCCGGGAATGTTCTCACGATTCAGAAAAAGGATCGTAAGAGATCTATGTCCAAGGGCAGTTCGGCTAAGAAACGTTCGAAGCCGAATAAAAAGGGAAAGGAGAAATCCAAGGATGCGACGTGCTACCATTGTCACAAGGCGGGACATTGGAAGCGCAATTGCAAGGCTTACCTCGACGAGGTGAAGAAGGGCAATACGGCTTCGGAAGCCGGTCCATCAGGTATTAACGTTATCGAAGTTAATCTTTCAACTATGACTAATTGGGTATTAGATACCGGTTGTGGGACTCATATTTGTCGAAATATGCAGGTTCTTCAAAATAGTCGAAGATTGGAGAAAGGCGAAGTTGATCTACGAGTCGGGAATGGAGCAAGAGTTGCTGCATTTGCCGTAGGAGTAGTTAATTTGACTTTGCCGAGTGGACTTATATTAGTACTAAATAATTGTTATTATGTACCGTCGTTATGTAAGAACATAATAAGTGTGTCGAAATTGGCCAAGGATGGCTATGAATTTGTTATTAGAAATAATGAATTTACTATATGTAAGGATAATATTATCTATGGAAATGTTCTATTAGAAAATGGTATTTATGTATTGGATTTTGATCACGAAAATCATGAGTCACTTTATAATGTTAATACAAAAAAGAATCAAACCGAAAGTTGATAGTCGGACTTTCTTTTGGCATTGTCGTCTCGGTCATGTGAATGAGAAACACATTGCTAGACTCCATAAAGATGGAATGCTAGACTCATTTGAATTTGATTCATTTGAGAATTGCGAATCTTGTTTGCTTGGCAAGATGACAAAGGCGCCATTCTCCAAAGTCGGAGAGCGGTCCAACGACTTATTGGAACTCATACATTCAGATGTATGTGGACCGATGAGCATCGAGGCAAGAGGAGGCTATCGATACTTTGTTACGTTTACGGACGATCATAGTAGATATGGATATATCTACTTGATGCGTACTAAAGCGGAGACCTTTGAAAAGTTCAAAGAATTTCAATACGAAGTTGAAAATCAACTAGGCAAGAAAATTAAAGCCATTCGATCAGATCGAGGAGGCGAATATTTGAGCTATGAGTTTGAGGACCATCTAAAAGATTGTGGAATAGTTCCACAATGGACTCCGGCAGGAACGCCACAATGGAATGGCATATCCGAGAGGAGAAATCGGACCTTGTTGGACATGGTTCGACCATGATGAGTCAAACTTCCCTTCCAAAATCGTTTTGAGGATTTGCCCTAGAGACAGCGGCTTACTTATTAAACCGCATACCTTCTAAATCGGTTGAAAAGACGCCTTATGAGATTTGGTCCGGAAAACCTCCGGTGTTGTCTTTTATTCGGATATGGGGATGTCAAGTTTACGTCCGAAAATTAATGTCGGACAAACTAAATCCTAAATCTGAGAAGTGTATATTTGATGGATATCCCAAAGAGACTCGAGGTTATTATTTTTATAATCCTGACGAAAATAAGATTTTTGTCGCTCGTAGAGGTACCTTCTTGGAGGAGGACTTTATATCTCAAAGAGTTATAGGAAATAAAATAGATCTCGATGAAGTTGGAGATCCAGAAATTCACACAGAACCGATGAATATTGATCCGATTTCGTCAAATGTTGATGATCCGGAGTCAAGTGCACAAGGCGCAATTCGTAGATCGGGTAGGATTCGTCAAGAGCCTATACGATATGGTTTTATCGTGGCAAATGATGATGAAGTCGAATTCATAGATGATGAACCGACATCTTATCGCGAGGCTATGAAAAGCGAGGATTCCATTAAGTGGCAAACTGCCATGAAATTCGAGATTCAATCCATGTACGATAATCAAGTTTGGAACTTGATTGATCCACCTCCCGGGGTTAAACCAGTGGGATCTAAGTGGGTCTTCAAGAAGAAGACCGACATGGATGGGAATGTAAACACTTATAAGGCACGGCTTGTGGCGAAAGGTTTCAAACAAATTCATGGTGTAGACTATGAAGAAACATTTTCTCCCGTAGCAATGCTTAAATCCATACGGATCTTACTTGCTATTTCTGCGTATTATGACTACGAAATTTGGCAAATGGATGTCAAAACCGCATTCCTTAACGGGAATTTAGAAGAGGATGTCTACATGACACAGCCTGAAGGTTTTGTCGATTCAAAGAGTCCGGAAAAGGTGTGCAAGTTGCAACGATCTATTTATGGATTGAAGCAAGCTTCTCGGAGTTGGAACATACGTTTCGATGAAGTTATAAGCGAATATAACTTCGTGAAAAACGTAGAGGAACCTTGTGTATACAAGAAGGTTAGTGGGAGCCGCGTTGTATTTCCTGTACTATATGTAGACGACATTTTGATCATAGGAAACGACATTCCGATGCTTACGGATGTTAAGCAGTATTTAAATACTCGTTTCGCTATGAAAGATTTGGGCGAGGCCGCTTATATATTAGGCGTAAGGATTTATAGAGATAGATCCAAGAAATTACTCGGCTTGAGTCAAAGTACATCGACAAAGTGTTGAAACGATTTTCAATGCAAGATTCGAAGAAAGGACTTCTTCCAATGTCGAGTGGCATATCGTATTCTAAAGCTCAATGTCCGACATCGAGTAAGGATAAGAATGCGATGAGTATTGTTCCATACGCTTCGGCGGTTGGATCAATTATGTATGCCATGATTTGTACGCGCCCCGATGTGTCGTATGCATTGAGCGTCGTTTCGCGTTACCAATCTAATCCAGGGGATATGCATTGGATCGCGGTTAAGAACATCCTTAAGTACTTACGAAGAACTAAGGATCAATTTCTAATTTATGGTGGAAAGATATCAGGGTTGGTTATTAATGGATATACCGACGCCAGTTTCCAAACATGTGTCGACGACTTTCGATCACAAAGTGGATAGGTGTTTTGTCTAAATGGTGGAGCGGTAGTGTGGAAAAGTTCCAAACAACCCACGATAGCAGACTCTACAACTGAATCGGAGTATATTTCGGCTTCGGAAGCAGCAAAGGAGGCGGTATGGATAAAGAAGTTTATGTCCGAGCTTGGAGTAGTCCCGAGTATCTCGGAACCTGTGGTTGTGTATTGCGACAATACGGGAGCGATAGCACAATCCAAGGAACCAAGGGCACATCATCGCTCTAAACACATACTCAGAAAATATCACTTGATTCGTGAGATTTTAAAACGAAAGGATGTGATCATTGAAAAGATTGATACTGACAGGAATGTTGCGGACCCGTTTACTAAGCCACTCTAGCAAGCTAAGCACGATTACCATGCGAAAGCTATAGGTTTGAGATACCTAGAGGAGGAAGAGAGTAGTTAGTTATCTAAAACGATAGTTTCGTAGGACGAGATTAGTCTAATAGATTAGTAAACGTTATATCACCCCAAACTTATCTTATATTAATGCAATTTCGAGATTTAAAATTTTTTTTCATTTGCATTTATCTTATATGAAAACTGTGTGCAGGTTGTGTAATTTGATTACATGAATCCTGATTTGAACTTGTGTGGACGTCGACATAGTTGAGGACTATGTGCAGCGAAACCGTCACACTTAGAGTTTCATTTCTAAACATCCCTAGTCATGATTCAGTTTGCTTAAGAGTGAAGCATTTACATTATCAGATATTAGACTGAACATGTATACTAGTACGTTAGCCGAGGAGATGATTATGTTTTGCTAATCATAGGACAAAAGTGTTTGTCGAATCGGGACGTAGATATATGCTAGGTGACATATATTGGATATGACCGAAGCCGCGAGACCATGACATGGTTTAGTCATTATGGATGGACTTGCGACGAGTAGGGTATTAGGTTCTTCATACTTGAGGAGACCATTGATTGCGTTACGTGCGTAACACAATGCTTTGATATGATCTTACGCTCACCGTAACAGGGAGATAAAACGGTCATCATTGGGTATTGTCCGAAACACGGAATTCAATGTGAGTGTTCAAGATAGGAATTGTTTATTCCGAAAGGAAGAGATATCTCTTAGGCCACTCGATGAATTGATTAATGAAAACCAAGGCCTTGGTCAATGATATTAACGGTTAACATCGATTGAATTTGTTAAATCAGTTCGGAAACGAGGAATAAGTACAGTTAATCAAAATATAAGGATGACTACCACCATGCCTTTTGATTAACGGATATCGCTAACAAGAGAACTAATGACCGCTATTCGAGATAGGCACAATGATCATAATCATTCTTCGTGTTAATATGGGTAGCCATGATGGAGTGACTAGATCCCGCCCATGGGCCTGTAGTGCTATGGAAACAACCTACTGCCATCGTTAACCGAACCTACTTGGTCACACAATGAGTCGTACTAAGTCGGGCTTGATTATAAAATTGGCACATAAGATGTGCGTAGCTTGGTATTTGATACACGAGCTATATTCTCTAAAATCGTGCATATTGGATATGCATGAGTACATTTTAGGTAGATCTGAAATTGAGTGGGAGAATGAAGGAAATTCAGTTTCAGGATCAACCGTAAAAGTGTACACAAGGATAAACGAATGTAAGCGTACATTCGTGGTCATATCTTTCAGTAGGAAAATCCAATTTGAATGGTTCAAATTGGGTTAGATAGATAATAAGATTATCTACAACCTTCATATGCAAATATATTTCATATGAACGAAGTATCAATGTCGTTTCTATGAAATACCGAAAGGGTGCAACAGTATGACATACAGTTAGTAAAACAGTCATAACTTTTGCATACGAACTCCAATTGGGCCAGGCCAAATTGGGTCATGTATATAATAAGATTATCTACAACTTTCGTGTTGGTTCATTTTCTGTCAGAGGAATTTACCAATTTCGTATGGACAGAATACTGGACAGATTCATGCAACTTTCTGTGTGAAAGAGTATATATTGGATATACATGTCTTTTGGCCAATCCTAATCCTATGTGATATAAATAGGATAATTCTCTCTCATCTGGGGTGGTTCATTCAGTTAATTAATTCAGAATATTCCAGAGAATTGTGAGACAACTTTCTAGAGAGAGAAAGGGTGTAAAGAGAGAGAAACCGTGAAAAGGTGTTTTCCGGTATAGCGAATCAAACAATCAAGCAAGTTCGCCGGTGCATCGTCTAGGCAGTTGCACCCGTGACCGACGTCTTACGAGTCAAGGTGGATACACGTAGAGGAGTCACGATTGGGGCTCTTTCAGTTGTGATCGATTCGGACGAGTAATTAAAATAAATAACCGACTCACCAATCACACTTTTCCATTTTGCAGAATTACTGCCCGGGTCTGAAAATCTGAAAAATAAATAATAACATAATTAAAATGATAAATAATTAAATCTGAAAATGATTAAAATATTAAAATATTTGTAATATTATATTATAATATATGCAAATAGTTAAATTAATTATATAGATAGAATAATTAAAATCTGAAAAATAAATAATTAAAAGAGTTTAATATGAATAATAATTCAAACAACGAAATATTAGTAATATTACAAATAATTATAATATATTAAAATAATTGAAACAATTAAATAATTAAAATCTGAAAAATAAATAATTATGGTAATAAATCATGAATATTGCAAATAACTCTAATATATTCAAATAATTAAAATAATAAAATGATAAAAAAAAAATTGTAATATATATTGAACTAAACAAAATAAAATAACAAAAATACCAAAATATGTATTTCCTTACAAATTACGTAAATAACTTAATTACATAACAGAAATTGTCTTACATTACCCGAAATACTAACAAAAATTCATTGTTCATATGAAATATTACAAAACAAACAATCTCAACATATACAATTTTTTCATCAAACAAAACTAACTCAATATTACTAGGGATGTCAATGGGGCGGATATTGTCCGAACCGACCCGAACCGTATACGAAAAATATCCGGATCTGAAAATAAAATTCGGATCCGGAACCGTATCCGTTTTTACGGATATGGATCCGGATCTAGGAGCTAAAATTTTTGATGGATCCGGATACTATCCGGATCCGAATAAAATTTGTAAACGGATATTCGTTTTGCTGTAACCATGATCAAAATTATAGTAATACATAATAGTTAATAATTATATTTTGATTCACAATAATACATAATAATTAATAGTCACTTATATATATGTGTATATATATAATTTGTTTTAAAATTATAAAATAATCAAGATTCAAATTCTAAAAATATTATTATATTATAATATCCGAATAGGATCCGTATCCGTATCCGTTTAATATCCAAATCATATCCGGATCCGGGTAGTACCGTATCCGGATCCATATCCGAAAAAATATGGATATGGATCTGGTACGACCACTATCCGAACCGTACCCGAACCGTTGACACCCCTAAATATTACTAACAATGGAAAAAAATTGACCGGCTTCTCAAATGCCGGTCAGTGTTTATCACCATTAAGAGTAGCATATTAACTGCTGAAAGTAACCCCTGTCTCGAAGGCAAATTAGCTAGAACTAACCGGCATCTCGGGTCATGCTATTTCTGTAATTTTGAAAAAAAATGGTATACTTTTGTAAGAGATTTTTTACTGTGCCTCCTAAGTTTGTCACGACTTTCATGATGTCATTATCATGATGTCATCATGAGTAATTAACACCCTAGTTATTTATTATAATTAACGGTTAATTCATAATTTTTATCTTTTAAGTATTTATGATTTACCGACTCACTTATTATTCACCTATCTTTGAGGTTTCTCGTGAATCCTTATTATTATGGTTATTCATGATTATTCACCATTAAATTTTGTGACGTCTTCATCCTATGCATTAATATTATATTTGATATTTTAACACACGTATTTTTTGCATGACCATTTGTAGTCATTTGTAAGTATTAATTTGAATCATTGGATGTAATGATGTGTTTTGATCTCAATCACTAATGTTTTGTAATATTTTTGAAAATCATATTTTGTATAATCATTTTTATATATCATTATTTTCAGTGGCGGATCTGGGGGTTGCGAGCGGGAGGCTCCCCCCCTTATGAAATAATGAATCGATGTGTTAGCGAAAAAATAAGGTGATTTTGTTCATTTGGAAAGTGATAATATATGATAAATTTGTAAGTACCCTTATATATGGATTCTGGATCCGCCCCTGATTATTTTACACCATGTTTGATAACCGTAGTTAAAACCACTTAAACTACAATAGTTCAGTGCTGAAAGAGTTCTCAATATAATTTGGCTATTACTAAGTTTGTAATCTTATTTGGCTATTACTAAGTTTGTAATTTTGATATGTATATGCCCGCACTTTATGGATCGTCGTACTTAGAACGATCTAAATTCTAATGTTTTTTGTACTAAAGGACCTAATTTACTTTTACTGTTGATAGTTTTTTAACTCAACTATGTTTATGTCGACATTTTTGCATAACCCTCAAGAGCGTAAATAGCAAGTACTATGGCATGTTTGGATTGATGTAATAAAGGCAGTTAGTAGATGAAACTGCTGCAGTTGGCTTAATTCTTATGTGTTGGACCATGGAAGTGAGACAAACTGCAGTAGGTATTACTCTCCAAGACAGTCAACTTCTGCAGTGCCACATTCCGTCGAAACGACAAGAATCACCACTGGGCATGTTTGGGAGCATGGAATTTGGTTTGGAATGGAATTATATATTTCCATTCCCACCTAATTCCTTGTTTGGTTACAAAAACTATTGGAATTATATTTCTCTAGGAATCTTCTAATTCCACAAAAGTAGCAAATATTGATTCTCCAAATTTGAGGAGTGGCAAGGTGGAGGAAAAGTTATAATCAAGAAATAATTATATTATAATGATCAAATTTGTATAATTATTATTATTATTATTATTATTATTATTAATTATAATAATATTATAACATTATAATAATATAGTATTATAATACCACAACAACAACACCAACAATAATAATAATAATAATAATAATAATAATAATAATAATTATTATTATTATTATAATAATAATAATAAGTATTATTATTACTATAATAATAATAAGAAGAAGAAGAAGAAGAATATAATAACATAATAATAATAATAATAATAATAATAATAACAATTAATCATAATAATATTATAACATTATAATAATATAATATTATAATACCATAACAATAATAATAATTATAATAATAATAATAATAAGAAGAAGAAGAAGAAGAAGAAGAAGAATATAATAACATAATAACAATAATATTATAATAATTTAATATTATATGATAATACTATTATATTGTATTAATTTTAATCAAACATTTGTTATATATTTTTAATAATGAAATTTCAGAATTTTTCTAACCATCCAAACGAAGAATTATATTTTCCAATATCTTATAAATCGGACATCCAAACAAACTTTGGAATTACTAATTGCAGAACTTTTTTTCTCCTCCACCTTATAATCCAATTCTCCTATGCTAATTCCGCTTGCCAAACGGAAAGAAAATCTGGCGGGAGGAAATCGTTAGGCTTCTTCTCTTTGATATTTCTCCTCTATATCGCCTCTCATCTCTTCTAGGGCATTCTCCTTGAACTGCTTGTTCTCTTCCAACCATCTCTTCCTATCACCTATTCCTGTCAAGTCGTAGAACCCATAGACCATACTAAAGAGGATATCACTCAGCAACAAGCAACATGTCAGTATATTCCTAGGCTTTCTCTTCTTAATATTCTAAATATTCTGTCCTTAGTAAGTATCTCTTGTTTTGTGTGGTTTTCTTTGCTAAATGCCAACGTCCTTTTTCTATAATCAATTTGGTCAGAATCTGTTTTGATATGTGAAATTAGCCCCAAATTGAATTTACTTTTGATGATTAATTAGCTCGAATTCCTTCACCCCCCAGGAAAAACTACAAATCATTTCACTCAATCCCTAGCTTAGTTATTTTACCTTGTTAATAGCTAGCAGTATCACAATTTTTTAATAAAACTATTCTAATGGACTAGAAAGGCTCTATCTATTCTTGTGAGTGCGATTGTGAGAGTCTACAATGATACTGACATCAATGCAACAAGTTTGTCTTCCTTATTAATCAATTAATTGATTAACTAACTACGCCTAATTACTCGTGATTTAGATTTATTGGTTGATCAATTTGGTTCAAGGTTTAAGAAATCCAGTGAATTTGATGGATCAGTGAGGAGTTATGGAAGATGATTATGTAGGAGATGGCTCTTGAGAAATCCCAATACATTCTCTGACGACTGACGAAGAAGTGCAACAAACCTGATATTTGCGCCGCCAAGTATTTTCTGTTCTTTCTACGAGCACTACTTACCAGTATATACCAAATTGGTAATTCACCGAATTTTATCTTTGTAGATTTATAATGGGAAAATGCCATGACAGAAGAAGGGCTAAAAGGAAGACTTTAGTTAATATATTTTAATTTTAATTGATGTTATTTTGGAACTGGGCAATTCAAATTATGTTAATGGTAAGTATTATTTGTTGATATCTATGTAATTTTGTAACTCCTTTTTCTCAATTTGAAATTTGTAGCTTTTTTCTGTCATGATCCCCGTGTTTGGCTGAGAAAACAGGGCAAATTTTCATACTCAATAAAGCTTTTACGATCGAATGTGTGGCAATTATTGTTGTATTATCTGTATAGTCAATGGAGCTTTCTGATTCTGGTATTATAGTTTCTGATTCTGGTATTATCTGTATGGTCAATTTGAGCATGTTGAACAATAAATCATGGAGGGCTTACAACTTCGATCGTGTCGAAAGATGAAACACAAGAATGAACGACAAGCAGTGAAATTATAAACGATTCAGATGTGCAAAAGAAACGGATATTATAAAGTGATTGCATATTATTCAATTTAATAATTCATTAATTATGCACAATCATCTAAATTATATATTCAGAGTACTTAATTTGAAATAAATACTCATTCATTACATCAATCCAAACATGAAAAATAGAACTTCAGTGGTTTCAAATTCTTACGTCCAAACAACAAAAATTTAATTGGATCTGCAGGAATTGTACATGCAGCGGTTCAAATTGCTTTTGTACTTTCTAATGCATTAGTCCAAACAGCCCCTAACATAAATGAAAAACTACTACCACCACCAAACCAACCAAAAATAACATAAATGAGAAACTAGAAACTAATCATTCTATTAATTAAAATGAATAGATCGAGCACAAATTATGCTTTTCGAAAAATAAAATGCCGGGTCGAAACTTTGTATTTATTCTCTTTTGTATTTAGACTTAAAATAACATCAACAATGTTATTAAAAAAAAGTTACAGAAACCACATTATATATTGCCGAGCCAATACAATAAATTCCCTACTAACTTGCCTCCCCAAAAATAAATTGAAAATTCAAGATCCAATTTATAGTACATGCACTAAAATGCAAATGCTATGTCCACAAGTTTTAAGGTTTTGTTAAATATGGGCTGGTACGCCAGCACGAGATCTAAGAGTTTCGGTACGCTTGCTCCTCTCCATCGCATCCACCAACCAGTCTATCCCGTGTTTAATTCCCGTTCTGAAAAAAAATATATATAATTACGAATTAGGGGAGATTTAAAGGACTTGAAAGGAAAAGAGACGAAAAGTTTTGATAAAACTAACCCATCATATGCAGAGATGGCTTGATACATGTAGACCCTTTCATCTATTTCTTTTATATCGAAATATCTCTCTAATTCTTCTGCTGATATTGCTTCCGTTATGTCCTGTTTCATATTAAAAAAAAAACACGAGGAATCGATAAGAGAGAGAGAGAGAGAGAGAGAGAGAGAGAATCTAGAGAGAGAAATCTAGAGAGAGAAAGGGACCTGCTTGTTGGCAAGAACGAGGAGAGGTGCCCCTCGCAAATCCTCATGTCGAAGAACTTTTTCTGAACATTTATTCAAAATAAATTTAGAAATTTTTTCGATTGATCCTCTAATTAAAATATATCTCACGAGATAATTTTTAGATTTAGGATTTGAAAAGCAAACTAACCAAGGGCAGATCTTGATTCTTGAAATGAGGACGAAGAGGAAGCATCGACAACATAAATTACAGCATGGGCTTCTTCGTAATATTTCTCCCAAATTGTACGCAATCCCACCTAAATTTCCAAAATAAACAAAAAAATAATAAATAAATGAATTATATATTAAAAAAGAGAAAAATAAGTTACAAACCTGGCCTCCTAAATCCCAAAAAACAAGCTTAGCATTGGCGGCTTCGATACGCCCAATATTAAGCCCTACAGTCGGTACGATTCTATCTGGCGAAACACCTTCAGTTTTTGAATATGTTGACTTCACCTTCTCGAGTAAAGTCTATCAAATATTCAAATCCACCAAACATGGATCAACACGCATAATCAATTTTGAATAAATTGAATTGAATTGGGGGGTGAGATGGAGAAAATTACAGTTTTGCCGGCTTTGTCAATTCCAAGAATAAGTACATGAAATTCAGTCTTGCTAAAGATATACTTCCATAGCCCATAAAACAAAGAAAACATCTCTTTTTAATTAGATGTAAGATTTCTCGGGTCGAAAGTTTTTCAAAGCTTTAGTGGTAGAAAGAGAAAATTTATCGAATCATGGTAATGTTATACAGCTCGAAATGATCTGCATTAAGAATTGAAGAAATGATGAATGAGTACCAATGTATTATGGTTAACAGTCAATTGAAGCAAAATTGAGTTAACTTAAGCATAATTTCGCAAATAAAGCACAGTAAATTAAACATTGCTCAAGTTCAACTGAAGATTACTTCCACGTTGAGATTTAATTGAGGCTTATTGAGTGGGAGGAACGTGTATCAAATAGAAAATAATAACTCATAATCAGATTCATGAAAGATCTAGTAAGATCAGAACATACAGGACTAAGTTCTAGATTGGCACTAAAGTGGAAAATAAAAAGCGCAAAAAAAATTGGAAAAGAGGAAGGAAAATCGGATCTATGGAGAAGATGATAATTCAGTATTGTTATCATAAATCAAGGGAAAATAATCCAAAACTGAGAGAAATTTCTTAATACTAACCTAGGAGGGAGATTCTAAATTCCAATCAGAGCTAGGTCCTCCAGATTAGAGATTCGCTGAACGGGAAATTCGGAATTTCCGTGATAAATCTTTAAAGTCAACTGGAAAAAATATCCCAAAATGGAGAAAAATTGAAGTAGTTGAAACTCTACTTGAAATCCTCGGAGAGAGAAACTCCAACATTGGGGTACTCTACGAGTCCATTTTCTCTGTTGCGTAAAGATTACAACCTTATGTGAAACCACCGATGGGATATCATCCCTGCCGTTGAAATATGTGGGGCTCTACAATACAACCATAAATCAATGACAGAGAGAGATGAGTTTATCGTGAAAAGCAATGACAATCTTCAATTTATCAAAAATTTCTATAATATAACATATCACGTTTTACATATATGTCCATAACTTTTATTATTTTAAATTATTATGTGACAATAAATTTAAATCAAGTGTAACAATTAAGCATGAATACTTCAAGAATATAAGTATTATTAAATTATGTATCTCTAAATATTGTATTAATAAAAAATTGTTATTATTAATTTTAATAAGTTGATTATAATATAAAAATATTATTATAAAAATCAATTATCATATAACATGTATTGTATTTAAAAATATATATGTAAGAATATTATTATAAAAATTTCAGATTAAAATAATCAATATTCGAGTCTTAAAAATAATATTATTTTATCATACTATATGTTTTTTCAAATAAAAAAAATTATTATTATTAATTTAATATCCGAACAGTATCCGGATCCGGGTTGTTCCGTTTCGGAATATTCGTATCCGAAAAAAAGATGGATACGGATCTGGTATGACCACTATCCGAACCGGATCCGAAAAACGGTTCCAAAAAATTTACACCCATAATCATTCATCTAAAAATTATAGATACATATAAAAATGTATAATAAATAAAAATATATCATACATTATAAATATATATAGCATGCATCGTATTTAAAGAAGATATATCTTACATCTAAAATATATAAGATACATCTAAAAATGTATAACACATAAATAATATTATTTTTAAGACATAATTTTATCATTCATTTATAAGATACATCTAAAATATTATAGTACTAGCTTTATCCCCGCGCAATTACGCGGGATGTTTTTTATATAATTATTTAAATAGAATTAACGCGTGTGCGAATTAAAGTGCATGCGTTTGAACTAAATTAATCTAATCATGACATATTTGCAAATATCATGATGTCAATAGATACATAAGGTTCATGAAATTAGTCTATCACGGATATTATTTTCTAATATAATTTGTATAAATAACATTTGTTCAGGTGATTCTAAAATCGATTAATATAATCAGGACATATTCGCAAATTTTAATATGTATGTAAAATAGGAAAAAAATATCAAATGTAAAAAAAGACCAAAATGTAAAATAAGAAAAAATGATCAAAATGTAAAAAGGACAGAAATGTAAAAAAAAGGACAAAAATGTAAATTAAAACTAAAAAAGACTAAAATGTAAATAAAAAAGACCAAAATGTAAATTAAAAAAAAAAAAAATTATACAAAAGCCCTTGATGACGTGGAGGCTTAGAATTACAAGAAATTTGTTTGATTTATATATAAGATATAATTTGAATTCGTGCAACATAGAGTTTTTGTCTATATATATATTTTTTTTTACTATATTATCATTTATTTTGATAAATTGATTCAAACAATTTTTTTTATAATATTAAATTAAACATATTATTATCTATATTGGAAAAAAGTAATGAACACATTAGTATATGTAATATATAATATATGTTTAATCAATCATGTTATATTATATTATATTAAATCAAATATATTATATTAATTCATTATCTATATACATATTTCTTTAGACATTTTATGAAATCAGACATAATAATATATAGATTGTTTTTGTACTTTCTAAATTCAAATGTTTTCAAACAATTTCTACAATGAATAATAAATAACCGAATATATAAGGTTATATATGTGAAACAACCAGTTATTATTCCTGCATCTTTTACTCCGTTTATGACTAGCCATTTTGGTTTTCATCTTTTTGTGGGGTCCACTATACAAGTGATTGAGAATGAACCACGTTTAAGGTTTTAAATTAGGCTTCATATCGAAGCCACAGAGAAAATGAACTCGTACTCTACTCTCGGCTTGAATAATTCCTACTTAAACTGGTATAATATATAAACCAATTGGAATATGCCACGTGATTAATTATGAAAACGTGGCGTCTAGTTATTGGATGGGTTCATCAAGACCTGGGTAGTAGTATTTCCTGATCTGATGACCGAATAAATCCAGGATGTCAATTCCGTTCCGTTTCGGTAAATCCGGGAAACAGGGTACTGGTTAAGCCAGCTATATAACGGGAAACTTTTGAGAAACCCCCCTAACTTTTCTTTAAAATTTAAGAGAACCCCTGAGTTCAGTGAAATATAAACTTGTCTGCACGGCTGCACCGCCACCGGCCGGTTCCCCGCCGTCTCATATCTTCAAAATCCTCTCAAATTAACCAACTAAACTACTAGCTACCATGTCCGGCCGTTTGCTTGAGCTCGAACCAGAACTCGAGGCATTAGACCTCGACCTAGACGAAGCCATCGCTTCCGTTCCGATAAAGAAGGTGCCGGCTGGAGATCTATATGAGGCGGCGCGGGCCGGCGATTGCGAGCGGCTGAAAATCCTAATTGAATCCGGAGCCAATGTGAATTTACGCGATAGATGGGACTCGGTCGCTTTGTACTACGCTTGCCTCGTCGGCCATTTTGAGGCGGCAAGGTTGTTGCTTGAAGCTGGTGCTGTTTGTTCAGAGCGTACTTTTGATGGGGACAGGTGCCATTATGCTGCTCTTAATCTGAAGATTAGGAGGTTGCTTAAAAGGTTCGAAGCCAGGCCTCCACCTCTCGAGCCCTTGAATGGGGCACTCAGAGATGTATTTCTCGCTTGTCCTGCGAATAAAAGAGGCTATCTTGATCAGTATAACGATGATAATGCGAGGATTGAAGGTATGATCTTTTCATACATTTCACTCTCAAGTCCATGCCCACTAAGTTTTTGATATAATTCCTTTTTTGTTTATATGAACTTTTTAAATCAATAGATAATGTATCGAGCTCAAGCCCGTTTCCTCCAGACATCACATTTTACATTGACGGTGAGCCAATCGAGGCCCATCGAGTCATACTAAGTGCCAGGTCATCATTCTTCAACAAAAAATTCCGCACCGAGTGGAAAAACAAAAGAGAAGTTAGATTCTCGAGCCAAAAATTATCATATAATGCCTTGTACAGTCTACTGCATTTCTTCTATTCAGACCGTGTGGAAATATCAGTGGATAATTTAGAAGATCTTGTCCGAATATGTAAATCATGCAAATGCGAATCGTTAAAAGAAGTTTTGGAAAAGGAAATTGTTCATCAGAAATACGCGGATTTTAAAGGGTCGAGAGATTTGGATAATTCTCAAAAGAGGTTTGTTTTGCAAGGATCGTCCTTGCCTGAAATTGATAGGTTGGCTTATTCTCTGAGGAAGGTTCTAGAAGCTTCTCTGGGATGTAATGGAGAGGAAGGGAGCGAATATGATTTCGCAGATATATGTGTGAAGGTTGAAGATAGGGTTTTTAGGGGTCATCAAGTTATATTGGCTGCTAGATCCGAGTATTTTAGGGCTAGATTATCTAGGGTTTTAGGGTTTATGGAAGGAAATGGAGAAATCGAAAGAGATTCACTTCCTTTTATTGAGGAACAAGAGTTGAGCACGGAGGCTTTCGAAAATATGATTGAATACATGTACGTTTTGATTCTTCTCATTTCTCGAATTTATCTTTTTAAATTTTTGTACGTATTGTACTTCTATTAAAATTTGTATTTTGATGTAAGTTTATTTGCTTCATCGAATCGAATAAATTTCAGGTACACGGACAGTTTGAGACATGTAGACCCAGATCAGGTATATTTACATATAAATACGAAATTGGGATCAATTGATCTGAACATCCAATTGCGCCAATTGTAATTTCACGAAATTTTGAAAAATTGTTGAGTTAGGCAGAGGAAATGTTTGATGCGGCCTCGAGATATTTACTGTTTCCATTAAAACGAGCTGTTGCTGATGTATTGTTACCTCAACTCGAAATGGTTTCTCCTGCCGAGCTCTGCCATTGGTTGATATTATCAGACATGTACTCTCTCAATAAAAAATTAAATAAATAAAAAAAAAAAATAGTCAATTAATACCTTGAATTTGGACCAGGTATGGTGTGCTAAAAATACGAGAGTACTGCCTAGACATAATTGCATGCAATTTCGAGACGTTTGCACACACACCAGAATTCCGCGCAATTCTTCTGACGCTCCCTGCACCGTCGGGCGATTCCTCTCTGCGTACGACTCGGCCCAGCGCACCGGGTGCGGCTGGGAATTTGGAAGAGGGGAATCTTCTAGATGATTTGAGAGAGAAATGGTTGGAGGCCGAGGGTGCCGAACTTGATAAGAGAGATGAGAGCGCTGTGTTGTTTGATAAGAGATTGGAGATGCTTATGCTTGTTGCCGAGAGGGAGGCTAATGATAGTGATCAAGACGGTATGGGCGAAATTTAGAGGGACTAAGATATTTGGGCCTAAAACCTTTTAGTTTGAAAATTATATTTTTTATATATTTCTTTTGTTTATATTCGGCTGAAATAACATACAATTATTTTTTGTTATTTTTCTATATTTAAAAGAGTATTGATAGAAGAGAAAGGACACGGGCATAAGGTATAGTTAACAAGTAAAAAGAGATGTTACAAGATTAAGGTATACGAACATTCGAAAAGTATTGAAGTACTATGGGTATGCTGTAAAATTTATTATTGATATTGAATTTTGAATAAGATAATTTATAAAAAATATATAATATAGAAGTATGAGGATGCTAAATAAAAGATACTCTTTTTTCAAAAATATATAATATAAAAAAGTATGACAAGTATATAAAATATACAATAAATATATTATGGGTATAATGTATATTGTCATTGAAACATTCACTAAATTTTTTAACGTATATAAAAATGTACATATAAAATGATCAAAAAGGATAAATAAGTACATAGAAATGTACAATGTACTGATTAAAAATATAAAATCCACGGGCAAGAATTAACAGAAGATAAAAATCATTTCTCATATAACATATATAATGCATAACATACTAAATAATAAAAATAATGTAATTTTCAAATATATAAAACAAAAAAGTTCTATTACCATTTTTTTTTCAAATACCATCACACAGTTAAACCTTGCGGGTTTGACAAGGCGGCCTTACGGGCGGCCAAAACATTACTTCTATGTGAACAGATGTACTATTGCACTTAAAATATATTCCTAGAACTCCCCCCACACTTCTTGCGAACTCAAAAGAAATAGAAAAAATAGAGAAAAATGAAACATAAGTCAATCAATACATCCAAGATACTATATATAGTTCAAGAAACAAATTTATACACGGTTATAAGAAACCACAAACACAAAAACCAGGTAAAGTGGGAAGACACCTTTGCTCTACGAAGAATCAATACACGGTTCCACCCTATCAACATATGAAAGAACCCTATATTCTGTTTAGCTACCTCAAAAAAAGAGAGGCTAAAGAAATCGATATCAAACTCGAGACAAGGAGCTACTACTATCCTTATATGTAAAAAAAACCAAAAAAAAAAAAACACTTTTGTTGCTCTTTCTGTGTATATCTAACCTGAAATATGAATTTCACTTTAGAAAAAAAGGAAAAAAAAAAAAAATGATGCTTAGTTAGCAGATGAAGTAGCATCATCGACCAACTCAGAACCACTTTCAGAAGGGGCTCTCGAAACAGAATCATCGTCGAGGGTTAAGTTGGAGACGCTTTCTGCAACCGAACTTAAATCGTCAACAGAGGAGCATGAGGCGGTTTTATGCAAATTTGCAGAATCAGAGGGTTGCTGCTGCTTTTGTAGACTCCAGTACATTATGCTCGCCGTTAACGACAGAATCATCTTCTGATTCACCTGTGCCGCAATAAATTAAAAATTTTAAAAATAGAAACTAAAATGCACAATTTCAATAAATTCAATGGATATAAAATTTAGGTTATTATTTTATTTTATTTTACCTCCATGATGTCTTCCGGCAATAAGAAGACAGAGCAACCGAGTTTCCTCGCAACGCTGATGATATATGTAGCATTCAGCTTCTTGTCCTCCTCTGAAACCAAGTAAGTATGATTGTTACAAACGATAAATATTACAGAACTGGATTAATTATTAAATAAAAAAATAAAAAAATAAGTAGAGAAAGGACGGACCATCTTCAGCCTTGGTGACGACTTTCCAGTTAACAACCCTAGGTTCAACAGCACTAAGCAGCTCCAAGAAGAATATTCCAGTTCCTAGACTCTTATCCTGAAATAAAAAAATTAAAATAATCAGAAGAATATTTAGAAGGTTAGTAAAAGTTTAGGGCTTAGGGTTTAGAGCAATACTTTGAAACTCTCCATGCGAGAAGATTTGCCAGATTCGTGGACTTTAGAATTTGCCCAATTAAGAATATCAGCATCGTTGATCTCTTTCCCTTGCGAATGGAACCTCAAGTTCTTCAGCAATTGAAGTATATTGAATCTCATCAATTGCCACAAATACGCTGTAAAATAATTCATAAATTTAATTTCATACAACGAAACAAAATTGCATTAATTTTAAAAAAAAAAAAGACATACCGAGAATGAGCTTCTTGTTTCCTTGAACAATGTCGCTTCCAGCCACGTTAACCAAAGACAAGCTCAACTCCTTGCCAACTTTAACAACTTGATTGCAATTTTCAACTTTTCTGAACGGCATTTTAATAGGTGGCTTCGAGGCGTGTTTCCAAGTCACTTTTCCTGGAGAGACTTTGTCGAGCACTTCCAACAAAACCCATCTGTAAAATATACCTCCAATGAGAACATTATATTGGAAAAATAATAAGAATTTTAAAAAGGGCAATTTACCCGTTTTTGACGTCTTCGAAGAGGTTATTGACGTAGGTGGCGATACCGAGACTGTTGATCCACATGCGGAACGCCCTCTCTTCTCTCGACACCAGTACATCGTCAGGTGTTGTTTGTTGTGTTACTTTTAGCTGCTTGTTATCCGTCGTGAATCCATTCCTTCAAATTATAAAATATATTATTTAATATGACAAGGACCGTTATTAATGAAAATTTAGGAAGAAAAAAAGGGGTACCTGTGTTGGAAAATTTGGGCGACGAAAGCAAGATTCAAATTGGGAGAGCCCTCGACGATATCCTTAGGAGAGAGATATCGCTTGCAGTCGAGCTTCTCAGCTTGCTCAATTACCATTTTTGCCCTTTCGGTTGGATCTTTCATGTCGATTGTAGTCTGGTCAGTAACCTCTGGTGCAAGGGCGTTTAGGAGATATGCATACGCCTTACCGTCCTGTATTAAAAAATGAAATAAAATGAACTCCCATTTAAGACCAAATATTGAAGAATAGAGGTGAGAGAGAAAGTACAGACCTTAACATCTGTGGAAAAATTAGTGACGGTTTTCTCGTAACCAGCTTTTTTTAGATGGAAATTCATCCATTTCAGTAGCATTTTATCTGGTGCTAAGCCCAGTAGTTCCTCCAAATCCTATACAATGTATTGCACGCAATCAAATTAGTACAAATACAGATTAATTTAACTGACGATAAAGAAAAATGTAAAGAGGGTAGTAGAGATTATCGACCTTGTTATCATCTACCAACTCGACCAATTGGGGTGTCTTTTTCAGATTCAGATCAGCCAAGAGTTGTATCTGATTAAATTCACACAAAATATACATCAAGTTAATTTAACTCCTCCAAAATAACAGTACGTATAAAATTCCAAAAAAAGCATTATGACACATACCTTTATAATTTGAGATATCAGCCCTAGTACCAAATGTGGCTGCAATAAAAAAGAAACAAAAGGTACAAAATGAGAATTTGGTATATGAGAGAGAGAGAGAGAGAGAGAGAACGTACTCTTCCTTCAATCAAGTCTTGAGTACCAATATTGACAACAGTGCAACCGATAGCCTTGGCCGAATTGAGACAGAGAGTGTGATTCTCATTTCTTTCCCAAGGATTCAATACTCTTTTAGTATTTATAGCCCTTTCATCTATTGTCCCAGGTACAGCCACGTTAATCAATTTGCTATTTCGTTCAAACAAAACAAAATATTAGCAGAGTTTTTCAGAATATTCAAAAAAGAGAGGGGGTCTTTCATAAAACTTACCAGAGAAGGACACCATCCCTGATGAGGCTAAAGAGATCGTTTGTAGCAGGATCCATAGGCAAATATTTCTTCAAAAAGGAATCCTCTCCGAGATAACTATTTATATGAGCAACGTATGAAGCCTTCTCTGATTCGTTGATGTGATGTAACAGTGTCGTCGTAGTCGCTTTCAGAAAGGACGAAGAATTCTTGGCCTCGCCACCTCCTTTCTTAGCTGATGCCTTTGTTCGCAGATCTAAATATACCTGATATATAAATAATGTTGCAATTTTTATATTAATTTTTGATAAAAGAGAAGTTCCGATGAAGATGTAAAATTTAGAAATAATTTTTACCCGAAGAAAGGATTCGAATTCAATCTCTTCGCTACCATCAGGATGAGATTCAGAGAGAATAGAAGCAATTTCTTCTGCGGCTATTTCGTCTTTTATGCCCCTCAATTTCATCATTAGAGGAGGCAAATCGTTGATCGTCACCTTTCCCTTGTCTCTATTTGCAACTACATACTACAAAATTCAAGAAATTGTATAATGACTTGTGAGACAACTATCTTGTTTTTTTTTTTTGTGATATATGCTTGTTCGATGCTTATTTACAGAATTGAGGAATTATGCCAGAAATAAGGGTCATCTGAGGTTTAGTTTGGTTAAATTTAGTCGCAGATTGTATCAATTGGATGCAAATTACATGCAACGATTGAAATTCTTTGATTTGAATGCAAAGATTGAAATTAAAATCAGAAAAGAAAATCAATTAAGCATCTCAATGATTCTTGATACATCAAAAATGTTTTGATCGAAATTTCAAATAATAGGATCAAAACGTAATGCTTGTAGTGAATTTTCATCAAACGACATTGAACAGGAATTATCAAAGATAATAAAGATCATCTAAGATAGCAAAAAGTACAGATTAACATCACTTACTTTAGATTTGATCGCACGCAACTCGACCTGCGTGAACTGGGCCTGAAGCAATGGATCTGACACAACAACCCCTTGAAAAGTCGACATGCTTCAATCTACTCAAATTCCAATCTCTCTATTCACAGATTGCTCTTCCAAGACCTTCTTTCCTTTTCTTCTTCTTCTTGATCCTTGAAAAAAAATGGCAATATAACAAGAAAATGACGACAAAAGCAGTGAAATAGAAACAAAAGACAGCTATGAATTTGCGTACCAATATTCGTTGGATTTTCGAATTTCTAACAGAAACCAAGCATTCGGACTCACTGTCCAATAACGAACATTTTCTATTTTTCGTTTTCTCTTGCGAATTCCAGATTTCGTGGAGAGAGAAAAAAGAGGTGGGGGCGGGCCGACTTTAATCTAATTTCGCCGAAAGGGAAATAATATTTTCTATTACTTCTCTATACTTTTCTTGTTGAAAAAGGGAAAGATAAAATACACGAGAACCATTTTCGAGGAACTGTATTTCTTCTAATTCTTACATCTAAATATGTAGCAAGTCATTTTTATAAATTATAGTGACTCATTGTATTCTAAAACATAACATATAGTATACACAACTACATTCTTGATTCTTGGATATCTAGGATGGAATTGTTAACTGGACAATGAGCACTGAGCTGGAATCTATTCTTCCCCACTGTTGTAAAGTCCTTTATCAAATATGACAATGAACCAAGTGTATGCAACATTTTAGTGTATAAGTTGAGGCGAAGAAAGCCTGAGTCGCTCGGAGAAGCAAAGCTGGCAAAGTCTTGTGTATTTTTAAGTGGACTTGGTGTTTTCAATAAATGTAATTATATTAGGCTCAAACAGTGTTGTAAAAGTCGGTTTATAACGCCGATTAGTCGGAGATTAATCTCAAGTTTTTGGTCATGCGACAAGTTAAGGCCATATCTTTCATAAAAGTCATTTTATCCGACTTGGGCCGATTTGGGCCGTTTTTTCATGTTTTTTTCCGACTTTTTACCGACTAGGCCCATAAATTATAATCAATTTTTTTTTAAAAAATAAAATTATATATTTGGGCTCAAATTTGTTTTATTCATCGGGATGTGAGAGAAATTGGAGTACTTTTGAAGGGGTTTGTATGGTTTATAAATTTAATTTTTTATATCAAGTATTTAATTACTTCACCACAATTTAAGAAGTTTTTGTTTCATTTTTATGGCAGATTCACACAAAAAAGAGGAATATGCTCACGTCTTCGAAATTCAGTCAATTGGTGTATATTCAATTCAACACAAGATTACTAGAAACTCAAAAAAAAAAAAAGTTTTCCAGTATGAAGATTTCTATGTCCTGATTTCCGCTCGGCACAGCATTGGTCGCTAAACAACTCTGGAGATAATAGTGATAGTGATTTTGAGGTGAGAGATGTTAATGATGATGAAGTTGATTCGAGCAATTCAGATGAGGAAACAGACACAAGATTAGATGATGGTGATTTTGAACTTCCGAATACTACATCGCATGACGAGCATGATTTTGATATTTAGTTTATTTTTAATTCAAATTTGAATATTTATTTGATTTAAGTGTTAGTTACTTAGTTTTGTTTGTTTTTTGATATTTATATGAACTTAAATGGGCACATAATTCTGCTATTTATGGTTTGTATGACTTTTGGATTAGTTCAATTATAAAATTTAAGTTATGATTTATAAATTTTTAATGGTCTTAGGCTTCTTAATTAGTAATATGTTAAATTAATAGTCAAAAAATGTATGATAATATACGAAAAAATGTTAATTTCGACAAATTACATATTCCGATTAGTCTCCGACTAATTCCGAATAATCTCCGATTTATCACCAAGTCTCAAGTCTCTGTCCATTCCGACCCGTTCCGACTTCTGATATTTACAACATTGGGCTCAAGTGAATGCGGTCTAGTGATTACTGAGTTGTGAGTTGACAGTTTATTGCTTAAAATGAGTATTTGGTTTTACACCGAGCCTATTCAGGGAAAAATAAAAACTCATTTTTGTGCACGACAAAATAGGTGCAGAAATAAAGAAATAATCATGCTGCTGTAATAGTACATCCTAATAAAAAGATTATCATATTAATGAAATTAAATTTTAAATTTATGGGAAAAGATTTTTCTAATAAACTATTTGATCTGCTTTTCGTCTGGCTATCATTTTCATTTTCTGTTTTAATTTAAATGATCTTTTTATATATATATTTTTTAAAAAACATAAGAATCAAATTTAGTAATATATGTTTTAAGAATTAGTAAACTATCTTCGATTTTCAATATCAATGACGACGTGGATATACTATTTTATTAGTTTTTATACTTCATGTTTCGTTGTAAAACCGATATTTAATATTTAATTTTGCTCCAATATATGAATTTTATGTTAATGTATCATTCTTAGTGTTAAATAAATGTTTTTTTTCTTTTTCCAAATTGATCTTAGTTTTGTTACAAATATATATTTTAATGCAAGGTTGATGTGTCACAATTAGTGTGATATAATATTTACATTAAATATGTATTTTATTTGCTAATAGATTATTTTCGACATCGATACAATTTTTCCGATTGTATATTGTTTTATGTATCAGTATACCATTATAATGTCGAAATATTATTTTAAATAGTTATATATCATGTTAAGAATGTGAAATGATTGTGTATTTCATTTCATGAGTGTAAATTTCATGTGCATGCCTCATGCCTGCTCTCATGTGCATTTCAAACGCACATCATCTCTCTTCTTAATTTTTATATATTTTTTGAATATATCATATTTTTTAGATTTAAGATATATTTTTTACATGTGTCTTTAAAGTGTTACTCAGTTTCAAATGTACGATATGTTTTTATGTGCTATGATTTTTTACATGTAGTCTATATCTTTTAGATTAGATGTATGGTAATCCCAAAATAATATCGTTTTTATATTTTAGAATTCTTGGAGTAATCAAATTTTTTTTGTAGTTACTTCTAAATGTTGCAAAACAAGTTTTGCATCATTAGCGACAAAAATTTGCATTTAATATGGTCAGTGGATAATGAATAATTTTATTAAGTCCAGTGGCATAAAAATTTCACAAACAAATATTTATACCTGATGAATAGTGAGAACTAATAAGCGAAAAAATATTTAAATATTTAAATAAATAAATTTCTTGTTTTATTTTTGTTTTTTAGTCTATAGAATAATATGTACTTGGAGGTAATTTGGAGACAAATAACTCACTACAACATTTCAGGGTATCAGCGACGGTAAGAACCGTCGCTAAAAGTCTCAAAAATCGTCGCTAAAGCCTTTACCGATGGCCAACCGTCGCTAAAAAACCGTCGGTGAAAGTGGCGTCGCTGATGCCACTTTCACCGACGGCCCGTCGCTGATTCTACTTTCACCGACGGCCCGTCGCCGAAAGTCTTCTCCGACGGCCCGACGCTAATTGTATTATTTAAATAATATTTTTCATACGGTACAGTTATTTCCGACGGCCCGTCGGTAATAAGTATATTATTTAAAAAATATATTTCTTAATTAATTCAGTTATTATGTAATTATTAATTAACAAGGTACATTAATCAGTAACACATTAATTATTATTAAAAAATAACAAATCAATTAATAATTAATATATCAAATGAATTAATTTACAAATAAACATAAACATAAACACATAATCGGAGAGTACCGGTATTCCACAAATAAACATAAACACATAATCTCACAATAAACACATAATCTCACAAATATACAAATTCAACGCCGTTAATCGGAGAGTACCGGTATTCCAACAAGTAATCCAAGCCGTCCCATTTACTATCCAAATTGTACCACTAATCGGACCCGTACCAGTCCATATTAGCCTTCAATTCATCTCCTGCACATAAACCATCTCAAGCCGTCAATTCCGTCTCAGGCTCCACTACAATCTCCTGCTCCAGCTCCAGCTCCAGCTCCACATCCATCTCCTGCTCCAGCTCCAGCTCCACATATTCCTGCTCCAGCTCCAGCTCCGGCACGACATATACGCAACGATACAACTCAAACCATCATAACTGCATAGAAAATTAATTAAATATATTAGTTAATTTCAGGGGCATAAATCTAATTATATTAAAAAGAATTAAGAATTAACAAGAATTAAGAACAATTAAGAACAATTCAAGGTATACCAGTAAGAATCGTCCCTGTCCCTGCTCCAGAACATCCCATTGAATCTTCGTCTTCAATCCAAGCTCCAAAGATCTAAACCCTAGTAGCAGCAATCGAACCGGTACAAGCAATCGTCTTCAATCGTACCAAATAAAATCTTAATCCCGATGGTGGCGTCGACGTCTCCTGAAATCCTCTAACATTGAAACACACAAATCCTCCTCCCTCTTGCTCTTCATATCTTCCTCCAGCTTGCGATTTTTCTACACATAAATTCAAAATATTTCAAATAAAATATAAAATGAATATTTTAAAATATAAAACAGTTTAAAACAGAATTAAATAAGAATTACATACACTTAAAAAAAACAGTTTAAAATATTTCAAATATACATGAATTCAAAATATAAAACAGTTTAAAATATTTCAAACAAAATATAATATTTCAAAATATTCCTAAATTAAATAAGTAACCTACACATAAATAATTATATAACAAACATAATTAATACATAAATTAAAACAAAATTACATAAACTTAAAAAAAACAGTTTAAAAAAGAATTAAAAAAGAATTACATACACTTAAAAAGAATAATTCTATACTAGAAAAACTTAGTTTAAAAAAAAGAAATTAACACAAACAAAAATAACCTAAAAAACAAAATAATTTTTATTTAAACTAAAAAAGAACAGGATGTAAAATAACAGAGAAAGAACCGGATTTAAAAAAACGCCTTAACTCGATTTTTTTTAAAAATAACAGGATTTAAAAACCCTAAGAGTACTTAAAACTCTAAAAAATTTAGAAACCCTAAAACTCGAAATAATAAAGCAATGAGATAAAATTATATACCTTCATCTAGCAAGAGAACCAATGTCCACGGCCACCACCAAAGCTCGAGAGAGTACCAATGTCCACGGCCACCACCAAAACTCGAACTCCAACTCCACCGAAAGCACCCTGACAACCACCAAAGCTCCAAATGAGCTCCCTAGCAACACACTGACCACCACCAAAGCTCCTAAGCTCGAACTCCAACACCTTAGTCCGGCAGCACACTCAAAGCTCGAAAGAAGAATGGAAAGAAAAGAAGAAGAGAGGAATGAAAAGATAGGGCTGTAGTGAAGAAGAGGAGAAGAGGGAGGCGGGGCTGTAGTGAGGGGCGGGGCAGGGGGCTGTGGAGAAGAGGGGAAAGAGGGGCGGCGCTGTGTGGAGAGAAGAGGGGGAAGAGAGGTGAATGAGTGTAAAGAGAGAGAAGGGGGCCAGCGGGGTTAAGTAATTGTGTACAAACTTCACCGACGGGCCGTGGGAGCTCTATCTGCGACAGGGGTTATTACCGACGGGCCAACGCTGATACTTATCTGCAACGGGAATACATTAGCCACGGGCCGACGGAGAGCTTTTGAAAATATATGGCGGTTCTTTAGTGGGCCTTCTGCGACGGGGAAACATTTGCGACGGGCCGACGGAGGCTATTAGCGACGGTTATTTGCATCGCCGACGGGCCGTAGCTGGCTAGTAGCGACGGGTATACAGTTTAGCGACGGGCCGACGAAAATATTTAAGCATATACGACGGGCCGTCGCTAATAATACCGTCGGTAATAAGTTTCAGCGGCGGGCCAACGCAGATAGGGCGATTTATTTGCGATGGGTAGTCACTGAAGTCAGACCCCCGTCGCTGATACCCAGATCTGTTGTAGTGACTACATCGAAAGATGTAGACAAGTGTTAACAAGGAACAAGACATCTCTGAAGGAATTATAATTTTGGATCAATCGTAAAAGAGTACATGCAAGGACACATGAACGTACACGTTCAAGAAAACGAATGAATGCACAATGAGATTGTGCAGAATTCGAGTTTTGCATGCAGTGTGTCTTGACGCACCATACGGTACGTCACGACGCAACAAGGCGTGCACAGTCAGTAATGATTATTGACTTAGCCAAAATTATATTTTCAGGGTTGGTGCGTCATGACGTACTGATGGATGCGTCCCGACGCACGGTTACGCGCGAATTTTCCTAGCAAATTCGTTGTAAACTTGCTTGAATCCTTGCTCAAATCTCAAATGGTGTTTCAACTTGTCTCACAAGTTCTTTCTCGAGCTCACCAAAATCAGATCAACTTGTCTCACAAGTTCTTTCTCGAGCTCACCAAAATCAGATCTAGAATTCTATTCTGTTATTAGAGAGAGAAAGATCAGGTGATTAATCTTATATTAATCACTACCATTAATAGAGGATTAATGATTATCAAGAAAAATTGTCAATTCAGAATTCGGACTACAGTTCGCCATGACGGAGGAAACGGTCCGTCGTGACGGACGTATGACATGTACTGAGATAGGCGTTTTAATCTAGGCCCGTCATGACGGACCAACCAGTCCGTCATGACGCTAGTCCGTCATGACGGATCAACTAGTCTGTCATGACGTTATACTCACAGATTGGTTTCCACGCTATTACCTTAGGTCCGTCGTGACGGACCAACCTGTCCGTCATGACGGACTGTGTAATATATGTCAGTTTTGCATAATCTTATTATGCATCCAACCAATTCGACGAATGCGTACGTTCATCTATCGTCATGTGTACAATCTTTTAGTTGATCTATAACTATATTTCCTTCATGAGTACCTTTTATTTTGATCTGAAACTGAGTGGGAGACCGAAGAAAATACAGTTTTGGATCAACCGTAATACATACAAGGACACATGAGCGTGCACGTTCAAGGAAACATATGAATGCACAATAGGATTGTGTAGAATTTAGCTTTTATAGTCCGTCGTGACGGACCGTATGGTGCGTCACGACATAGCATGTGTATACTGACGGACATGAAAGCTAATTTGGGCATGTTATTGATATACACGGCTTGGTATGTCCAATATGTGTCTTTTGTGTGTCCTTATCCTATGACATATAAATATGATGTTTCTCTCTTTTCAGATGAGATTTATCCATTAAAAGCATTTCATCAAACGTTGAGAGAGTGCGAAGAGATAGAAAAGAGAAAAACATTTTCTCTATTGGAGAATCAAGCGAATCAATCAAGCAAGTTCGTCGGTGCTTCGTCTAGGCAGTTGCATCCGTGACCAATAGACAACGACTCACGGTGGATACGGGTAGAAGAGTACGCGCTTTGTGGCTCTTCGTTTGTGATCAAACCCGAGAGGTATTTGGAGTCAAGACGGTGGGAGACGTGCGGACGTGATGTTGTTAAATTAAGATCTAGAGGGGGCTGAATAAGAAGTCCTAAGGTCCAATTTTCGCAGTAATGAAATAAGTACAATATTGTGTGGAACCATAAATAAATTAGAGAACGAAATACAATACTGAAACAAATAACAAACGATATTTGTTTGCGGAGTTCGGTACATGATTGCTATGTAGCTTTAACTCACCCGCTAGTTGCTCAATCGACCAACTCAATTGATTGCAATTACCTACGTCTCCAGGATTGTCTTGCGCCTTTTCGACCTTCGATGGAATACCCAAATCAAACAATTACAAGGTTTTGCCAAAATCAATTTACACGCTTGTTCTATCGATCTATGACAGCCTTTACAACTCTTGTACTAACCTATTATAATTTATCTAATACAAACTAAAACGTGATCAGTCACGCAAGATGAGAATCGTATTTGATTGGATTCGAAAGTGGATCTAATAATTCCTAAGAATGTTTGGAATGATAAGCTCAAGATTTTGTCCATGTTTCTCTCTTTTTGTTTGCTTTGAAAGTATGGAAGAGTTAGAGAGAGAAACCTAAGAGAGGAACTATTTAAAGAACACATAGTCCCCTCCTAAACCTAAGTTTTCTGCACAGTGCGTCATGACGCAAGATATGGTGCATCATGAAGCACGGCTTAGTCAAACTAGCCGTTACTTGTAATATATTCAAAATCCAGGCTTACCATCATGACAGTAGAAATAGTTCGTCATGACGGAACTGCTTTGTACTGAAGGTTCGTTCGAATCCTTGAATGGTTCGTTACAACGAACACCTTCATGGGAAAATCTCTTGATGTTCCGTCAAGACGCAAGATCTCATGCGTCACGGCGGATAGCACAAGTGTACTAGATTGTGACCTGTGGTTGCGTCATGACGCACTATATTGTCCGTCATGACGCAACTGAACTCAGGTCACATTTTCTTCCTTTGATCCGTCATGATGTTTTGTGATTGCGTCATGACGGACTATACGAGTAAACAAAAAGTGTATATGACATGTAGGTGCGTCATGACGCATGATATGGTCCGTCATGACGCACCATGACCCCAGACACTTATTCTTTAGTTTTTGTATTGTTTTGAATATAACCATTTTATTTTCTTAAGTTTAATAATTTCAACGACAAGTTTAGGGATACCCATTTGGTAATTTAGGAGATGATGTGATATCCCAACTTGCAGATCTTCTATGTGATCTTTGATGTCTTGATTCTTTATTGCTCTTGATTATTCTTGGACGTTTTGATTCTTTTTTTGATCCTTTTGCGGGCTACGTCTTTTATCTCTACAAATGTCGCTTACGCAATTTGATTAGTAGCATCGACATTATTTTGAGATAATCAAATCCTAGGAAATTTGAACCAACACGTGGGACGTACAACTAGTCACCAATGTGACATCGAAGTAAAAAAGGACGTAAGTGATCAATCCGTCAAGCGTGATCAATTTCATGCCGGTAATCATCTATATTTCTAATGCATCGTGCCCTCGAAAAGGTGGCGAGATCTCGAGTTTTGGGAACCGGACCGGGCCTTAACTTCGGCTGCGCGGGCTTAGGGTTGGATCGATTCCCATAAGGGTGTCATGCCTCTCTGGTCCTGTTTACGATCTTTAGTAGGCGGTGAACTTGCCTCTCTCTGGTCCCATTTATGATCTTTAGTAGGCAGTGTCATGCCTCTCTTCGGTCCCGTTTACGATTTTTTGTAGGCGGTGGCTTGCCTCTCTTCGGCCCCGTTTACGATCTTTAGTAGGCGGTGTCGTGCCTCTCTGGTCTCGTTTACGATCTTTAGTAAGCGGTGTCGTGACTCTCTCTGGTCCCGTTTACTATTCTGAGTAGACGGGGTTGTCCCAATATACTCTCTGGTTGCCGTTTATGATTTTTAGTAGGCGGATTGTACCGATCCCCTCTCTGATTCTCTTTTACGAATTTTAGTAGGTGGGGTTGTATCGATCCTATTTTCCTCTCAAGTTCTTTATGATTTCTTTGTTTTTCCTTCTTTGTATATTTGTGCCGACTCGATCGATGATTTTTCCCACAAAATAACAAGAACATATATTACAAATGGGCAAATCTGAGATCAATCAAAATTGCGAAACAAATTGTGACGATTATTATTTTTATTATTATATTATAATCTTGTCATTATCATCATAAACATGTCATCATCATCATCTCATCGTCATTGCATCATCATCATATCATATCACCATATCATCATCATCACATTATAATTGTATCATCATATCGAGATCATCGTATCATGAAAATCATTATTATCATGTCCATTATAAATTTGAATTCAGACAGTAAAACAAAAAAGAAATAATCCAAACGATTCAGTACTATGAGATTCCACAACGGAACAAAAAAACATGTATATAAATTTGAATTAGAAATGCAAATATGAATTTCGAACAAAAGAACAAATACAAAAAAAAATATTGGTAATATCGATCTTATCATGAACAATGCTTTGCAACTACAAAAATACAATAATGCATAAAGAAGCAAGATCCAATACATAGACGAAATAGAAACGTAAATACACAGTATAAATATCAAACATCATTTTGAAACATAAACACGAAATACAAGTACAAAATAGGAACCCCAAACATGACTATGAATATGGAGGCTAACACATTCATGACCTATCAAATAGATATACGAAAGCACAATTATACACATACAAAACGTAGTTGCGAAACACAAACACGAATACAAGTATAAAATACAAACATAAAATATAATTATGAATACAATGACATAGACGAATACATTCATAAACTACGAACTATGAATCATCAAGTAATACGAATATCTCTGTTAATTGAAAGAATGCAAAAATAAGTTAAAGTGATTATGCAACATAGTGTGCTCTTTTTATGTAATGTACTAATCAATTTTAGTCATATAAATTCACGAAACAGAAACGTACAAATATGAAATGCAATTGCGAAACACAAACATGAAATACGAGTGCAAATCTCGAGTACAAGTACAAAATAAAAACACGAAATATAATTATAAATACGAACACAAACATGAATATGCTCATGAAGTACGAACTATGAATCATCGATTAATACAAATATCAATCTTAATTGAAAGAATATAAAAAGATGGTCAAAATACAAACCCAAATATACACTAAAACACATAGACATATATGCATAGATGAAATAGATATAAAAATGTTATTATGAAATACAATGTTAGAATATAAGTACGAACTAGACACACAAATACGGAATGCCAAAACGGGTAAAAACTCAAAAATAGAATTAAATATGTTTGCAACATGAAGAATAACGATGTTAATGAATATGGTAGTAGACAAGAATGATGTTACCATCCTCAACGGATTAATGTAGGCACCCCGTGCCCAAACATTGTAAACCTAAAAGTTACAACCCTAAGCATCATAGACGAAATGTGAAAAGCTACACATCATCAAAGCACCATTACCACCACATCATCATCATCATCATCATCATCATCATCATATTTCATTCTCTTTATTTTGCCGATGATGTATAAAAAATAGATCAATTTTACAGCAATAATCGTCTGAATTGTTCAAGAAATCCGGCTCTCGAACAATTCATACTGTTATTGCTTTAAAATATATAAAGATAATAATTTGCTGAGACAAACATACTATATTTAAATATTTAATGCTCCATTGAAACATTTCTTGCCCTGAATATTTAACTATGTGTATTTTTAATAATTAAATAATTATAACCCGGTATTATTGTATTTCTTATCTTTATAATGTTGTTAAAAGTTGTGTAATATTATCGATTGTTTGATTATGAAATGTTCATAATTTCTATATTATGTTATCATTCAAAGCTATATAATGTTAACTGTTTGTTCTGAAGTTTGCGTATTTTGTGTATTATGTTCATGCATTTTATATACAATGTGCTCATGGTTCATTTATGTTATCACGAAATTAATATATATCTTTCTATATATTTATTTTTGAACATCTCACCCTACACTGACACGTGGCAGTTATTTTTTTTCCTATTTCAACCCAAATTGTACCCATGTATTGATGAAAAATATAATTGATCTCCAAACTCATCACAATATCCGTGAGGTGACAAAGTGAATTGATTAGCATTTCTAATTGACTCAATTAAATGTTAATTGACAAATTTAATTAGCACATCAATAATTTATATTACGTTAATATTAATAAATGTTAATTGATGTGTCAATTCAATTAAACGCTCAATTAAATCGTTAAATGAGACAATCAATAATAATCAACCTACTTAATTTTTTTTCTTGCCGCCTCATCAAGGATGTTATTTTTTGTGCCATTGGGCTCTATATATAATCCCTGTATGAAACTATGGCCCAATTATTAATTTCTTATGATAATTTACAATTATGTTTTTTTTGTAAAAAAAAATTGATGTTTTTTTATGTTAATGGATGACATTTTAAATATATATTTTCGGTTTTATGTGTATTATTATTCGCGGTTTCTTTTATTTGTTCAGAAATTTTAATTTTATTTAAATTATAGCATGTTATATTTTATTTATTTGGTGTGGATTTATAACGATGGACCAATTCCATGAATCCTTATTAATTATAATATCTATATCCGTGACAGACAAATTTCATGAATATTTATTAATTATAATGCATTTATTGACATCAATATATTTGCAAACATATCATGATTATATAATTGAGTTTAAACGTACCCGCACAAATTCTATTTAAACAAATTATACAAAAAAACATGTAAAAAAATGGTATGAAGTCCCGCGTAATTGTTGCGCGGGTCATTGCTAGTATTATACAATTTTCTACATCCGAGTCGAATCGTATTAAGATAGAAAAAAATACATTAAAAAATATATACCATGATGAATTTAAAAACTTCCGCGGCATTTGCGCAGGAGAAAAAGCTAGTATCATATAATTCTCGAAAATACATTTGGTGAAATTTACAGTAAACTCACAACAAAACTCCGAAATATCATGTATACCTCTCCTAAAATTAAAATGTGAAAAATTATAAACACCTCCAACATAAAGAGTAATAATCAATACATTCCCTCACCTGACTGAGTTTTCAAACAAATTCCTAATTTTCTTTCTCTTTTATTTTTATGTAAATGCAAGGATAATGAAATAATAGGATAGTTGTAGGAGACATATGATATTTTCTTTCTTGTAGGGTTTGTCCATTCCATGATATTTCTCAATGTGTAGGGTGCAGGGGCGGATCTTAGTAGGGGCCGCGGGGGGCGATCGTCCCCCCCAAGATTTTCGCCGAACAGTGTGTATATCTAGTGATTCAGTGTATTTTATCAGTATAACAGTGTAAAATTTACTGTTTGCCTCTCCAAAAAAACCGCACAGTGTAATTTCAGAATCAGTTTTTCATTTTGCCCCCCAAGAAATCCTGTCAAGATCCGCCACTGGTAGGGTGTACATGATATTGTGAGATTTTGCAAGGGTGCACGTGAACATTGGCCCAAAATTATATAATCTTGTCAAGTTCAAAGATTCGAAGTTTATTATTAAGGCTATATATAGTTGACTAAATTATGAGTGGTACACAATATGATAATTATATAATAGATCTTGTTTAAAGGCATATGGCCTACCACTCGACTAATTCGCTTTAAATTTCGAGATATTTTTTTTGTCAATTAATTAATATATATATATTGGTGCAATTCAGTTATTGAAGTTTGGCAATTTCAACAAATAGTTTATATGCCAATCAAATCGATAAAAAAATAAAATGGTAAAACTGAATGGTGGAGATCAGATAAATTTCTTCTGTTGGGAATAGGGATCACACATGAGATTTTGAAATTTCTAGAGAATTCATCGGCACACTTATTAACTAATAAATTAATGAAGACAGTATAGAATCGATCACATGGATCTCTAGTCAAAGATCGATCATAAAAGAAATCAAACTCCAAATCTTGTGCATTGTGTGAGCAACATAAATTTAAATTGTCAAGTTGAAATCTCGTGCGTGTGTCACTGTGTCATGCATTGTTATTGCCTTTTTCAAGATTGTAACTATTATATAAATTATATAAATATAATTATATAATGTGTTTTTCATTTTGGAAAAGAAGCTGATTATAAAAAGAGTCTAGAAAAATAAAATAACTATTTATTAAAGAAAATCATAGAAAATACTGATGAAAAAATTAAAGAAAATATATCCCTCTTAATTAAATTCATCTCAACTGCAAAAAGAATGAGCATAAAATAAAGAAACCGGCCAAGAAAACTAGTACAAAATATAAAACCACCTCAAAAATATCTTTCTTCCTCTCTCTAAATCTTAACAAAAACTATCCAAAATCCTGCGAAAATAATAGCCAAATACCCCAAAAAACCAACTCTAAAATCATTCGAAGAACTAGGGGTACTGTGATCTGATTCTTTCGAACTAGGACCCAACTGAGTCGTGGTCGAATTAGGCGCCACATCAGCTGGTTTTGTCTCTGGTGGAGGTGCTGATACTGGTGCCAACGCGGGTTCGACACTAAAAATCTCCTTAGGCAACAAAACCTTATCGAGCACATAAACTGCAACTGGTTGGGTCGAATAAACACTACTGATAATTGTCGCATCGAACCAACTCGATACCACATGAATCAGACCCATGTCATAGGTTGCGTTAAGTGTGTAGGATCCGCCGGCTAAAGTCGTGATGGGATTTTGCATGCTCAGATACTTAAAATCTGAAAGGGTGTAGTAGTGAGGAATTGCGTGGTATAATAAGAGAGATTTGAGTTCATCGTTTGTTAGGTTAGAGAAAGTAGAGTTGGAGTTTTTCAGGGACGCATAAGCCGAGTCTGCCGGTACGAATAGAGTTAAACCGCCATTTGAGTTTGTTTCATTTGCTTGTGATTGAAAGATCTCCATAACTCCTGTTTGTAAGAGATAGGAGAGGAAGGTATGAAACGGACCAGCAACGGTTAATAACTCGGTGAGATTTACATGGTGAATGGTTGGAGATGGAGCTGGAGCTGGGGATGGAGATCCGATTGGAGAAGGAGCCGGTGGAGTTTGGGCTGAAGAGGCCGGTAATGAAATTACGACAAGGAATACAAGAATAGTTACTTTGTTGAGATCCATTAAAGGTGGTTGAGTGCTTCAAAATTACAATTACCTGCCATGAATGATGAATTAGAGATGATGAACAAAAGAAAAGGAGGAGAAATTAAAGAGGAAATAGGATCTGAACCATAAGATTTACAATTCCTGAGTACAATTAAAATTAGTAAATTAATAAAACATTTGTAGAAAAAGAGATACCCTTTAAATGTTCTTTTTGACAATATTACAATACATAGAGAATAATGAAAAAGAAAAAAAATGGAATTATTGTGTAAAAGTAGAGAAAAATGAGAAAAAAAAGAAAAAGCATACCTGAACAAGAGGCAACAAGAACTAATTAGCCTTAACCTAAGTGCTCTAGTCAAAGCTCAAGTGAAGAAGAGCGGAACTCTTTAAGTAATTAGCAAATTTAGCATGAATGATATGTGTGAAATTTTGAGCCAGCACGATTCATGAAGGGTCTAAATGTAAAATTCACTTTCATGTGTACCTCTTGCCAATTATTTTATTTTCTGGGCCGCAAAGTCGAATAAAAAAAATTCAGAATCATAAAGATTTCGTACTACATTCAATGAAACTAGCTTCTTCCTCGCGCTATTGCGCGGGAAGTGCAGCGTTGTTGTCGAGTTTTTGATTATTTCTTTTTTGATATGTTATTTTTTATTTCGTTTATTTTTCGATTTTCTTTTTGGTGGTATTTCATTTCTATTTTAAGTTTTGCTTTGTTTTTTTTTTGGAGTTTAAATAAACATTTTATATGTGTTTATTGTGCATATCGTATAAAATAAATTACGAATACATCGTACATAACGTAATTGAATATAATACAGAAAATATAAATATTTTACGACTAAACAAAAAAATAATAATAATTAACCTATAATAATAAAAGGAAAAAAATGACAACGGTATAAAGTTTTAGTTAGTTGTATTATTACAAAGTTAGGCAATTAAGTACATCGGAACAAATAAACATTTTGATTCAGGAATAAAATCTACTAGCGTGGTACCCTCGCTATTGCTCGGGTTCAGTGTAAAAAAGTTTTTTTTCCTACTTTGTTCTGATTTTATGTTTTGGGTGAATATTTTTTCTACGAATCATATATGATGATAATGCGAGATTGATATTAGAAAAATATTTTCCTACACTATATATACTGTTGGTTAAGTCTAACCTAGAAGGGGGTATTTCAGGTAATTTACCGTACAATTACTTTATCTAGTTACCCAACTTACTATGCGGAATTAATAATTTAGATGATATAGATGATACCGTAAAAACACTTGAACACAAGATGTTTTTTAACGAAGTTCGGTAGGTGGTTGCTATGTAGCTTTAACTCACCCTTTACTCGCTTAATTGACCGACTCAATTAGTGGCGAGTACCTACGTCTCCGGGAATACCTTGCGCCTCTTTTTGGCGTTCGATTGAATTCCAACTCACTCGAGTACAAGGTTTTGCCTAGATCGATTTACACGCTTCTATCGATCTATAGCTTAGGCTCTTTACAAGTTGTTGCACTAGCCTATTACAAATTTTCTCTAATCGAACTACAACGTGATCGGTCACGTGAGTGGGAAACGATTAGTGGAGAATATCGAAAGTAGATCAAAGATCTAAAGAGGGGTTTCTCAAGCAATCAATGGATATAGATAATCACAGCTTTAGGTTTTCTCTCTTCTGTTTTGAATGTATGAAAGTGAAGAGTTGAGAGAGAAAGATCCTTCAAGGATTCTATTTATACTCTCTATAGAAATCCTTCAGAAAACCGTAAGTCCGTTCAGAACGCACAATGTTCGTTCTGAACGCACTTGTAGTTTGTACTAGCCGTTTCAAAATAACGTGCAAGTACATATGTTAGTTCGTTTGAACGAACAAAGTCCGTTCAGAACGAACTCACTTATACATTGCTTTTGTTGTTCACAGTGATGATAGTCCGTTCAACGCACTTAAATTGTGAGTGAACGGATTCTAAGTGTCCGTTCGAACGGACATGTTTGTTCGTTCGAACGTACACAATCCTGTGACACAAGTGGTTTAATCAAGAGATGATATTTTGACATGTGGTAAGTCCGTTCTGAACGGACTTGGAGTTCGTTCAGAACGCACTTCTTGCTTGATTGAACTCTTTGTTATTTGAACATGATTTTGTTTGAGATCTACTTGATTTTTCCCTAAGGTTTATTTGTGGCGAATCCCACTCACGGAAGGCTTCGACATCTTGATTCTTGATATGTTTCAATGGCCTTCCTTCTAGTCTTCTTTTGTTGTGCTTCTTGTGACTTCGAAGCTCTTTATCATCTTCTAGCCGTACCTGTGTTATCCTACACATTTTCTCGATGTAAACGTTAGTAATGACAGTGTTTTGAAATAATCAAACCATCAGGAAATTTGAACCAACATATACGAATTATGGATGAATTGTATGTATTATGCAAAGAAGAAATATGCAAATTGTGAATATTTAACAAAATATAATAATACATCAATTTACCCAATTTTTAATAATAAGATAAATTATAATAATACCTAGACTTTTAATTAATTCGATTATTAGAAAATAATGTAGTCAAATGCGTTAAAAAGAACAAATAGTTTCACCACGACATAAAATATGTTACGACAGTGTGTTTGCCTCAGTAAATCATGATTTTTATAAATTCTAAAGCAATAACTGCTTGAATCATTCAAGATCCGGCCTCCTTGAACGATTCAAACGGTTCGTGCTTTAAAATTTGTTTATTTTCGATACATCATTGGCATTTGTGTTCCTGTATTCGTACCTTTGTTTGTGTTAGTATTTGTATTTGTATTTGCATTTCATATATTCTTACTTCGTATTTCATATTTCGCATTTTGTATTTGTACTTGTATTGGTGTTTCGTATATTCTTACTTCTTATTTCATATTTTGCATTTCTTATTTAGGATCTAGAGTTTAGGCTTTAGGCTTTAGGCTTTAGGTCCTAGGGTTTGGGGCTTAGAGTTTGGGGTTTAGGGTTTAGAGTTTAGGGTTAATTCGTAATTCGTAATTCGTAATTCATAATCGTATTTGTATTTGTGTTTGTATTCGTACTCGTGTTCATATTGAGTATTCATATTTTGTTTGTTTTTCATTTTCTCATTCGTATTTTGTATTTGGCTTCGTACTCGTATTCTGTAACTCGCATTTCTTATTTCGTATTTGTATTTTAATTTATGCCATTCATATTTTTATTTTTAGTTGTAAATTATTTTTATTTCATATTCGTGGAATTTTCTCTATAATTGTTGTGTTTGGGAATGGGTCTTGTCGTTTAATAACACGTGCAATTATTTTTTTGTTGTGCAATCAAATTGTTTGTTGTAATTAACATGTCCTCATTATGAAATATATCGTATTGTTCTTTATTTTACGTATTTTGTATTCGTATTCACATTCATGTCCGTATATTCATATTCGTGTATTTGTATTCGTGTATTATTCTTATTCGCGTATTCCTATGGGCATTCGTATTTCGTATTTGTATTCATGTGATTTCGTATTTTGTATTTCGTAATTCATTATTCATTATTTCTAATTCTTAATTTCTAATCCTATTAGTATTCATCTTCATGCTTACGTTCGTTTTCACATTTTTGTATTTCATACTTTGTATTGGTATTTCGTATTTGTGTATGTATTTCGTATTTGTATTCCGTACTCATATTTGGTATTCGTTCTTTTTTGTATTATGTATCCGCATACTGATGATAATAATGGATGACGATGGATGATGATAATGATTAACATGTCCTCATTTATGAAAAATATCGAATTGTTCGTATTTTTATTTGTATTTGTATTTGCATTGTGTGTTCGTATTTCGCATCCATATTCACATTCGTGTATGTATATTCGTATTTGTGTATTTGTATTCGTGTATTATTCCTATTCGTGTATTCGTATTAGTATTCGTATTTCATATTTGTATTTGTGTGATTTCGTATTTCATAATTCATTATTCGTTAATCGTTAATCGTAATTATTAATTCCTAATCATATTAGTATTCGTGTTTGTGCTTATGTTCGTGTCCGTATTCATATACATATTCATATTACATTTTCGTATTTCATACTCTTATTGGTATTTCGTACTTGTATATGTATTTTGTATCTGTATTCCGTAATTGCATTAAGTATTTGTACTTGTACTTGTATTTTTTTTATGTGTATTTGTATTTGTATTTTTTTTCTCTGTTCATTTTTTGTATTTTGTATCCGCATTTTTATGATGATATTATTCTTATTCGCGTGTTCGTGTCATTATTCATATTTCGTATTTGTATTCGTATGATTTCGTAGTTCCTAATCATATTAGTATTTGTGTTCATGTTCGTATTCGTATACATATCCGTATTTCATTTTCGTATTTCGTACTTGTATATGAATTTTGAATTAGTATTTCGTAATTGTATTTGGTATTTGTACTTGTATTTGTATTTTTTTATGTGTATTTGTATTTATATATTTTTATGTGTATTTGTATTTGTAGTTTTTTCGCATTTTGTGTTTTGTATTTTGTATCTGCATTTTCATGATGATGTTGATGATGATGATAATGATAACGACGACGACGACAATGATATGAGGAGAATGATGATATGATAATGATGATGATGATGATATGATAATGATGATAATGATATGTATTTCGTATTTGAATCCCGTATTTGTATTTTCGATTCACATTCGCATTTCGATTTCGTTGTTGTGTTTGTATTTTCATTTTCATTTATATTTGTATTTTCATGTCATATTTTAGTGTTTTTGTTGGTATTGGTAGTGGTATTGGTATTTGTTTTGTTATATTTGTATTTATATTCATGTATTTGTGTAGTATTTGTATTTATGTGTATTCGTATTTTTATATTTATTTGTAAATTATTTGTATTTCGTATTCGTGTTTCGCATTCCTTATCACATTTCTATTCATATTAATGTATTAATGTATTTGTATTAATGTATTTGTATTCATATTAACTAGCTTTATCCGCGCGCAATTGCGCGGGAAAACATATCTATATTTTTTACATGTTTTTTATATAATTATTTAAATATAATTAACGCGTGTGCGAATTAACGCGGCTGCGTTTGAACTAAATTAATCTAATCATGACATATTTGCAAATATCATGATGTCAATAGATGCATAAGGTTCATGAAATTAATCTATCACGGATATTATTTTCTGAATAGTTTGTATAAATAGCATTTGTTCAGATGCTTTTAAAATTGATTAATATAATCAGGACATATTCGCAAATATATTTGATATCAATAGATGCATTATAGTTATGGTTCATTAAAGAATCGCAACGTATCATATAGATACAACAGGCAAATGGCAAATTTCAATGAAAACTCGCATAAATTTGAGGTTACAAAATTTCATATATACCCGTGCAAAATGAGCAAATACAAAAACAATTGAAATGCAAAAAATGACCAAAATGTAAAAAGGGAAAAAAATTGGGTAAAAAGGAAAATTACAAAAAAAAAAAAAATTGAACTTACAAAATTGCATACATAACCCTGCCGAATGACCAAATTAAAAAAAAAATGGAAAATAGGAAAAATGATCAAAATGTAAAAAAGGACCAAAATATAAAAAAAGGATGAAAATGTAAAAAAGGACCAAAATGTAAAATAGAAAAAATATCAAAATGTAAAAAACGACCAAAATGTAAATAAAAAAAATTGAAAATAGGAAAAAAGGATAAAAATGTAAAAAAAGATCAAAATGTAAAAAATGACCAAAATGTAAAATAGGAAAAATGTACCAAAATGTAAAAAAGGACAAAAATGTAAATAAAAAAAATGTAAAATAGGAAAAAATGACCAAAATGTAAATAAAAAGACCAAAATATAATTAAAAAAAAGAGAGGGGTAAAAGCAAAAGCTACCCCTGCCACGTGTCATCACAAGGTGGAGGGGATAGAATTATAATAACTATAATGTATAATGTATAATGTATTTGTATTCGTGTATTATCTGTATGTGTATGTGTATTCATATTTCGTATTTGTATTCATATTTGTATTCAGATTTGTAAATTTTTTTGTATGGTTTTGATTGTCGTGAGCAAAGGAGATGATCATTACTTTTCCGCAAACTAAAATCACACAATACCAAAAAGTATAAAAATAATATACACAACAAATATTTTAGAAAATAATTAAAATGTTTAGTATTTTAAACTATCAAATTATATGTTTAATATTATAAGAAAAAATTACCTGCGTGACAGGAGAATTGCATAAAATTTTCTCTCGTACCCCTGAATTTAGGAAAATTACAAAAATACCCCTTAATTTCATAAAATTCCCAAAATACACCTTAATTGCATAAAATATACATATTTTAAAGTAAATATCATAATAACATAATTATCATGCATACCAGTGTGCCAGGTGCCCGCTGAATTGAAAGTTTAAATTGCATAAACGGTACTTCTATTTCGTAGTTGTAGCCCACTGCTGCCATGCCCCAAGCAGGTTGGTGCCCGCTGAATTGCATCAGTGGCAAGACACCGGTAAAATTAGGGAAGTTGGTTTTTAAATTATTTATTTATAGATTTTGCGAGTGTAATTTTGATATTTCTAATTTTGGAAGGGTAGATATGACATTTTAGTTTTTTAGAAGTGTAAAAAAGTAAATTAGTTGTCCTAGAATTTAAGATTTTTTTTAAAAATGTTGAAATGAACGTACCAGCGAGTGTCGACGTATTCGGTCATCGACGGACCTGTTTTGACGGAATTGGTATGGGCATAACCGTATTCGGCCATGAAGCGACGACGTATTTGTTTGTGCCAGGTGGGTCTTTCAGTTATTCATACCCTATTTTATGCCAAAAATAATATATAAAAATAAGAGTTAAAATTTGAAATGTTGAATACAATATTTTAATATTATAATTATTTATTAAATAAAAAAGATACGTACATTTAGTTCGCGAAGAGGCAGACCAGTTGAAGAATCGGCTAAACCAAGTAAACACAAATATTAGAAAATAAGAAAGAAAATAAAATGAAATGAAATAAAAAGTGAAAACCTGGGGGAGCGAAATTTATGGTGCAGTAAATATGGTCGAAATCTTCGTTTCGATGATTTACAGCCTCCAAGTGGGCAGCCAAGTGGCAATTCACAAATCACATTATTCATCCATATATTCTCAATCTCAAACCTAGTGCTCCCTATATTATATTAAAATTAATGTTTTTTAATTAATTATATTATTATGATAGGATAATATTCAATGTATTTGTGTGTGAATGTGAGATATATGTGTCTATTACATAGAATAGAAGTATCTAGAATAAACAAAGAGATGTATTTGAGAGAGTGCATGTGATCTATAAATGCAACCCATCTCATATGTTTTTAGAGAGAGAAAATCTCCAGAAAAAATAGAGAAACAATTCTTTGAAAAATTAGAGTAAGGAGTAGAGAAAATAATCTCACCCTTATCTCGAAATATTGTATCCATATATTATTGAGTGTGCACCTTTTGGTGTTTGTATCTATATTTCTATCCTTTTTCTTGTGTACAACAGTTGGGTGCTTTATATCAATTATTTATTAAAGAAAAACATTGAATCTCTCCATTCTCTCTCCAGTGGATAACTTTCCATCACAATTTTATTCTGCCGATATTGATCTCCAATCTAAAATTCCCCATATTATCTCCAATCAAAATCAATTCAAAATAAATCCCATAAATCCCAACATATTAAATGTAAAAAACTTTTAAAATTTAAAAAATTCTAAAAGAAAACAAAATTAAAAAAAGTACCTTGTCTTGAATGGCATGACCAAGAACACACACATCAACAGGACTTTCTACGTCGCCTATATATTGCTTGAGATTTTTCCTACTTTTTTTCAGAAAAAGAATTGATTTATGTACATTTTTTGTTTCTTCTATTTCAGAAAAAGAATATATAATTAATTATTGAAATTCTCGAAAAGAATTACCAACCATACAGAGAGGAGTAACCCAGCCATTTTACACAAAACACGTTCAAAATTGGCGCTACCTAAGACTCTTCCAATTGCATCCAACCACCATTCTCCATTTGGACTCGGATTTCCTTCAGACCCCACCTACACGCCACATCAATCCAAAAAAAATAATAATAATAACTTTTACTAAATTATTCAATTGAAAGTTTAATCTCTTTTTTGTAGTACCGTTTCTTTAGCGGCAGCCATGACAAGAAAACCAGACCCATATCCACTTCTCGCAATCTAGTCACAACTAAACCAATTTCGGCTTTTACTTTGAATCCAATCCATATTTCAATCGATTCGAAACTCGCTTTTTGTTGACCCGCATTCCAAGTCCCAACAACCATTTTCACGTGTTTCAATCTCTTATAATTCCCCTCTCTCTCTCCGCCAGCTCGGCCCTAATAACCCATCAATCGGACCAGGAGACGATAAACTCCACTTTCTAATACCCCCGTGATTCGTCTGCTAAAAACGTAATTTCCATCCATGGTAATTTTCAAAGGGTCCGGAGCACGTCCAATGCTCACCGGACCACATCTCATCCGAGCACATTCAGAGCCGTACGATTTTATTTATTTTAACATGATATATCATGATGTGATTCAATTTAACATCCTTCTCTTTTCTCCGTCACTAAAAATGAAAAAGAATCTTTGCTCTTCTATCTCACTCGTGGAAAACAGAAATAGAAAGGTTCTTCTCCCTTCCCATCGATTATATCTTCCCTCACAGATTCACTGTCTTCTCCTTGAAAAGACTCTGCACCTGAAGCTTAATAAGCTCCTTATCTCCCCTCTCTTGCTCGCTCAAGTATGATCTTCTTATCTCCCATCTTCCGACGAAGCTCAATAAGATGAACGAATATGACGAGCTGTCCCTCTCTCAAGTACAATGGGAGCTCGTATCCGTCCATCGACCTCCATCTTCTCCCTCTCTCTTTCGATCCGAGTTAGGAATCAAGAATCCGACGAAGCTCGACAATCTGAGGAAGCTCATGAAAGGTTGACGGATTAGGAGGTATTGGTGAATTATGGGTTATTAGATTGATTTTGGAGCAATTATGGGTTAAGAGTTGATTGGTTATTAATTAAGACTGATTTCTTGACAAATAGGAGTAATTTGTGTTTAATTATGAGTAATTACAACTGATTTGTGGTGAATTTTGTTTTATATGTAGAACAATCCAAAATTCTTAATTACGGGTAGTTAGGCAGAACATTACTCCAAAGTTTCCAGTATATGTATATTTTGATCAATTTTGATTTTTTATATGTACACTTGTGCCTTGCAAAAGAGAATTTCATACTAAATTAATTTCTTGCCGATGCAAATAAAATCTTGCCAAAACTAAAATCATCTCAAAACAGATGTAAAAAATCTAAGTCATACATGCAAACAAAATAAATGATAATAAAATTCAACAAAAAGCATGAATAAATACATCTCATAAACAATAAATTTCTACAACATTCAACTAAAACTATTGTAAAATCAAACAATCCAAACATTTAAATATCATAGAGAACAAAAAAGAAATCAGAAAAATTATCCTTAACTACATCATTTATTTTCTATAATTTCTCCAACATGTCCCAATTTTCTTCAAAATTGTACCACTGATCATGATTTCATAAATCAGTACAATAAAGTTCAAAACCGTAGTAGCAGTGTTGACATCGCAACTCTGACTTTTTAGAGTCAAATCGTGTGAGTGGGATTAGATGGGCGAGGTTGAGGAGGTGGAGAGATAGAAATGCTGGTTGGACGACCTGTGTGTCAGGATAGGGAGAGAAGAGATAGATATCACGCTGGTCATTTCCATTGATGGAGCAAAGTTTCTTCGAGGAGAGAATTTGTGAAGTGTGAGGGAAGATAAAATGGATGGGAATGGAGAAAAAACCTTCTATTTTTGTTTTCTACGAGTGGGACAGAAGAACAAGATCCATTTCCATTTTAACTAACGGCAACAAGAGACAGAGGTTAACTTGGATCTCATCATGATATATCTTGATAAAATCGGACGGCTCAGGATTTGCTTGGTTGAGATTTGGTCCGGTGATCATTGGACCTGCTCCAGACCCATTTTCAAAACCGGGCTTTTATGCGCGTACAAATAAATACACTGTACTGGAGCAAAATAATGCATAAATTCTTGCAATTTGGACCCGTTTATATTCCACTAAGAAATGGACCCGTTTGCACAACCGAACCAAACCGTACCGTCTGCTGAGCTGGCGGTTGACTCGAGTTTCTTATGTTGCCACCGAACATGACCTTCACTGCAGCTTTTCTAACGATATCTGCAGCGCCCTTAAGGGTGTTTTTGGAACGTTGGAAAATTTTCGTGATTTTTCCTTTTGGATGAAGCCGTGTGCAAACCAGTGTTGCAAAAAACGGTGTAAAACGGTAAAAAAAGGGTCAAACGGTGCCAAACCGTACTGTTTTTTGCAAGAAAATTTCAAAAAACGGTCAACCGTTTTTTTACCGTCTTTGACCATTTTTTTTGTCCAAAAACGTTTTAAACGTTTTTTTTGACCGTTTTTTTTCATAAAACAGATTTTTTTTAATTTTTTTTTTTTTTTTTTTTTTTTTTTAGCATTACAAACCGGTAACTGTTTCGTAGTAATTTTGGAGAGAGATAAAATGTTCTCTTTCAAATAATAATTGTAATTAGTGATATTTTGTATTTAATTCTTACATGAACAAGGTAATTCTGATCCAGCTTATCATGGTTAATTATTTTGTGTCTAATTTCGATTGACGCATCTAATTAGTTGATCTTTTTGTCTAATTAGATAGTTAAGAATATTTATTCTGATATGTTTAGGTCGATGGATATTTATTCGATATGTTTTATTAATATTTCATATGTTTTTTTAAATTTTGGACTTTCGTGTATACTTAAGTTGAATTATAAAAATTGAATTATTATATTTTTGTTTGTTTTATTTTTAAATTTTTATTATAATTGCTATAAAATATTGTCGATTTAAGTAACCGTTTTTGTACCGTTTTACGGCCGTTTTACAGTAAAACATTAAAACAGTGACCGACCGTACCGTACCGTTTCCCGTCATTTGCAACATTGGTGCAATCACATCCGGGTTCTCGAAATGGGTCTCTACGACTTGTCTATGCTGTTTATTATGTTCACTAGCTCCTTCGTCCTACAATCCCTAATTGTACAAAGGAAATAAACACAATAAAAAATAAAGATTAAATTAGATGAAATTAGGACTTAAATTAGGACTTAATTCTACCATTCAAGGCTGTGAAGATTAAATTACATGAGCCAGGAAGAGGACAGTTCAAACATCAACATAAATGCGAGCATACAGGTAAAAAAATGAAAAGAAATCAGAACAGAAGGGGAAATCATCAGTGTTGTAAAAGTCGGTTTATAACGCCGATTAGTCGGAGATTAATCTCAAGTCTTTGGTCATGCGACAAGTTAAGGCCATATCTTTCATAAAAGTCACTTTATCCAACTTGGGCCGATTTGGGCCGTTTTTTCATGTTTTTTTCCGACTTTTTACCGAAGGCCCATAAATTATAATCAATTTTTAAAAAAAATAAAATTATATATTTGGGTTCAAATTTGTTCTATTCATCGGGATGTGAGAGAAATTGGAGTACTTTTGAAGGGGTTTGTATGGTTTATAAATTTAATTTTTTATATCAAGTATTTAATTACTTCACCACAATTTAAGAAGTTTTTGTTTCATTTTTATGGCAGTTTCAAACAAAAAAGAGGAATATGCTCACGTCTTCGAAATTAAGTCAATTGGTGTATATTCAATTCAACACGAGATTACTGGAAACTCAAAAGAAAAGAAAAACGAGTCTTCGAGTATTGAAGATGTGCTTCTATGTTCTGATTTCCGCTCGGCACAGAATTGATTGCTAAACAACTCTGAAGATAATAGTGATAGTGATTTTGAGGTGAGAGATGTTAATGATGATGAATTTGATTCGAGCAATTCAGATGAGGAAACGGACACAAGATTAGATGATGGTGATTTTGAACTTCCGAATACTACATCGCATGGCGAGCATGATTTTGATATTTAGTTTATTTTTAATTCAAATTTGAATATTTATTTGATTTAAGTGTTAGTTACTTAGTTTTGTTTGTTTTTTTGATATTTATATGAACTTAAATGGGCACAAAATTCTGCTATTTATGGTTTGTACGACTTTTGGATTAGTTCAATTATAAAATTTAAGTTATGATTTATAAATTTTTAATGGTCTTAGGCTTCTTAATTAGTAATATGTTAAATTAATAGTAAAAAAATGTATGGTAATATAGGAAAAAATTGTTAATTTCGACAAATTACATATTCCGACAAGTCTCCGACTAATTCCGAATAATCTCCGATTAATCACCAAATCTCAAGTCTCTGTCCAATCCGACCCGTTCCGACTTCTTACATTTACAACATTGGAAATCATACAACCAGGTCGAAAAATGACAAATAAGAAAGTCAGCAATCCATAACTTGATGCAGAACCAAAAAAGCGTAAACCCTAGAAACCAATTCGAGTCGAAACTTCATGAGTCCGTGCACTCTAAATAAAAATTATCTTTAAAACAAAAGTACCAGACTTTCGGTTATATTAGTTGCCTCATGTGAATTGTACAAATTAAAGGCATGCCCAAAGAAATTCGAAAGCAAAGAGTATAATGAGGAAAACCCTAAACCTAAGAACACCAAAAAGGCATGAAAAGCCAGAGGCCCGAAAAATCCTAAACCTAAGAACGAAGCTGGACCAAGAACAAAATCGCAGAAATTGGAAAATACATTAAGATTTGATACTCACCGCAGGAACAGGAACGAAGAGACTCGTCGCCGTCCGTCTAGGGCTTCTTGGCGAGTCACCTGTCGCAGCCAAAATCTCCAGTCGCCGGTCGCTGCCACAATCGCCAGAAGCTGAGCCGTTCATCTAGGGTTTAGTCGGCACTCTTTTTCTCTTCTTTCTTTGTCGAGCGGGAAACGATGCTATTAGGTTTATTTGGGTATAGTTTTTATTCATATCAAACGGCTGAGATTGGTAGGTAAAACAAATAATCTAACGGCAGAGAGTACAGAAGCGTGGAAGACTGTAAAAAAAAAAACAATGTTTAGCATTAGTACTATTTAAGAATAAGAATTATATGTTTGCCTCAGTAAATCATGATATATATAGATTTTACAATAAGTACTATTTGAATCATTCAAAAACAGGTTTTCTTGAATAATTCAAATAGTTCTTACTGTAGAATTTGTTTATTTTTTATACATCATCGGCAAAATCGAGACAACAACGGTCATGATGATGATAATAATGATGATGGTGATGGTATGATGATGACGACGATGATGATGATGGTATGATGATGATGATGATGATGATGATGCTCATTTTTGTGTTCGCAGTTGATCCGTATTGGTGTTCGTGCCTTTGCTCATATTTATTCGTATTGGTTTTTGGTATTTGTGATTTTGGATTAATCAGTCTATTGTTATTCAACTTAGTATGATACATGTCATTTATATATAATATTTATGTTTCAAATTAATCTTGCTATTTCATATTAATAGATGTATTCATGTTTTGAATTTCGCATTGAACAATCGTTATTGTTCATGTTCTGTTCAATGATTTTATATACACGACAACACATCAATAGAATCATATATAAATTGTGTTTAAGATAGAAATAGGTATCGACATATTAGGATGAACAATACGACTTGAGAGTGGATTTGTATGTATTTCAATTTTCATGAATAAGAAAGAACGCAATATTTTCGAAGAAAATAAGAAATCTCAAGTGTTACAGCGTATTAATATGTTTATATTCTACAAAAACTGCAATATTTCTATTCATGTTTTATGCTCGTAGTTATATACTTATTTCGGTGTATATATGTCTTTTCGCATAACTTCTTTCATTTGTATTAATGATTCATAGTTGTTTGTTCATAGTTGTGTTTGTAATATGATTACATGAGTTAGATAAACAATTTTTTGAGCATGATAGATTAGGAAAATTTCATAATTATGATTTAGTGTTCGATGAGTCCATATACACGACAACACGTCCAATAAAATCATATTATATTTAAGATAGAGATAAGTCTTGACATATTAGTTTACATTGTGCCTAAGAATCATAATACAATTTCATGAGTTATGGTATGAATCGAAAAAATTTCATGAGTCATAGAAAAGACAATGTAAACAATTTCACGAGTCAAAATTTCATAGTTATGATTTATTGTTCAATGAGTCCATATACAAGATAACACATCCAATAAAATCATATATAAATTATATTTAAGATAGAGATAAGTCATGACATGTTAGTTTACATTGTGCTCAAGAATCATAATACAATTTGATGAGTTATGGTATTAATCGAAACAATTTCTGAAGGAAATAATGTTCTAGGCTAAACTGTTTAGCTTGTATGTAAACAATGGATAGTTATTATTTATGTGTTGTTAATCTAATATTATATATTTGATTAAAGTTTCATTTAATACGTGTACTGGTTATTTATCAAATTTAGGAATATGTGAATAAGTCATGAATTGTATCACTAGTTTGTACATCATCACAATATGTGATTATGATAGTAAAACTGTTGAAATGAACGTAATACGATTCTAAATGTCCCTGGTCATATATATAATGTATATGGAGATATACATGTATAAGAAAATAGAATATATGTGTACACCAGTATATTCGCATATGAGATGATTATGTTTTACTGATCAAGGACATGTAATACATATAGATGTAGTGATGTCAAATATGGAATATAGATATGTATAAGAGAGACTACATATTGGACTGGCCAACTTATGAGAATATACATGGTTATTGTCATTATATATATTCTCATAAACAAATATAATTTTAGTTCTTTGATCTGTGGTTATAATATTGTAATTATCATTAGAATTCCCACATGTGAATTGTGATACTTAGATATGTTTCTTTGTTGTCTTCAACCGGGTATTCAAGATCATCATTGGGTATTACATGTAGCATGTTGGATGATGTGAATAACCAAGATGGAAGTTGTTCATTTCATGATTGACAGAGATATTTCCAGGGCTCCCTGATGAATTAGGATTGAAGGAAATGTGTGGCCACGCTCAATAAGATTAACATGTGTTGTTAATATTAATTGAATATTCAATCTGATTCTATATCGGGAAAGAGTTAAGTTGATTTAAAAAGGATGACATTTGACCATGCCTTTGATCAACATATATCATATGAACAAGAGAGGTAGTAATTTATGTATTTGTAAATAGGTGATGATCACAAATCATTTATTTAATTTGGATAGTCATAATGCCCCGCTAGAAGCCAATTATGATTTGCATAATTGAGATTTAATATGATGCCAACTTTAAATAAACCTATAGGGTCACACAAAGATAAGTTTGGATTGGACACATAAAATAAGATAAAGATGAAGAGGTGTAAGCATTAGATGCTACATGCATGTATGGATGCATGAGATTTAATAATCCGAATTAATTCATTTGGGGAAATGAAAGATTTGGAAGATCTATGAATCGAATAACAAACTATCTTAGTTTGTAAAATTTGGTGAAACGTTATGTAGTAGAAGATGCAATACAAATGATCTAAAAACTCATTATTTGAACTCCTCAAAATGTAAAAATATTGCTATGAATCGAAAAAAACTTTCTTAGTGTTTGTACAAATTGGAGAAAAGTTGCGTAGTAAAAAGATTCGATCCGAACTATCTCAAAAATATGTTATTTGGGCTCCTCAGAGTGTTAAAAGATTGTTATGAACGAAAAACAAACTTTCTTATTGTTTGTAAAATTTGGTAAAAACTCAAGTAGTAAAGGATACGATACAAATGAGCTAAAAACACGTTATTTGAACACCTCAAACAGTAAAAAAGATTGCAATGGATCGAAACACAAACTTTCTTAGGGTTTGTAAAATTTGAGGAAAAGTTAGGTCGTAAAAGAAACGATACAAATGATCTAAAAAACACGTTAGATGAACTCCTTAAAGCATAAAATGATTGCTATGAATCGAAAAGAAAGCTTTCTTAGTGTTTGTACAATTTGGTGAAAAATTAAGTAGTAAAAGATTCGATCCAAACCATCTCAAAAACACGATATTTGGACTCCTCAGAGCGTTAAAAGATTCTTATGAATCCAAAAACAAAATTTCTTAGTGTTTGTAAAATTTGGTGAAACGTCGTGTAGTAAAAGGTATGATACAAATGATCTAAAAACACGTTATTTGAACTCCTCAAAACATAAAAAGATTGCTATGAATTGAAAAGAAAACTTTCTTTGTGTTTGTACAATTTGGTGAAAAATTACGTAGTAAAAGATTCGATCATAACCATCTCAAAAACATGTTATTTAGACTCTTGAGAGCGTTAAAAGAATGTTATGAATCGGACAACAAACTTTCTTAGTGTTAGTAAAATTTGGCAAAAAGTAAAGTAGTAAAAGACACGATACAATAGATCTAAGAACACGTTATTTCTACTCCTCAAAACGTAAAAAGATTGCTATGAATCGAAAAGAAAACGTTCTTAGTGTTTGTGATCTACAAACACGTTATGTGAACTCCTCAAATCATAAAAAGGTTCTTATGAATCGAAAATAAAACTTTCTTAGTGTTTGTAAATTTTGGTGAAAAGTTACGCAGTAAAAGATTCGATCCAAATAATCTCAAAAACACATTATTTGGACTCCTCATAGCGTTAAAAGATTTTTATGAATCCAAAAACAAACTTTCTTAGTGTCCGTAAAATTTGGTGAAAACTTACGTAGTAAAAGATATGATACAAATGATCTCAAAACAGGTTATTTGAACTCCTCAAAGCGTAAAAAGATTGCTATGAATCGAAAAGAACACTTTCTAAGTGTTTTCACAATTTGGTGAAAAGTTACGTAGTAAAAGATTCGATCCAAACGAGCTAGAAAACATGTTATTTAGACTCCTTAGAGCGTTAACAGATTGTTATGAATCGAAAACAAACTTCTGGGTGTTTGTAAAATTTGGTGAAAAGTTACGTAGTAAAAGATACGATACAAATGATCTAAAAACACGTTATTTGAATTTCTCAAAGCCTAAAGAAATTGTTATGAATCGAAAATAAAACATTCTTAGTGTTTGTACAATTTGGTGTAAAGTTACGTCGTAAAAGATTCGATCCAAATCATCCCAAAAACATATTATTTGGACTCCTCATAGCGTTAAGAGATTGTTATGAATCCAAAAACAATCTTTCTTAGTGTTTGTAAAATTAGGTGGAAAGTTACGTAGTAAAAGATATGATACAAATGATCTAAAAACACGTTGTTTGAAATCCTCAATGCGTAAAAAGATTGCTATGAATCGAAAAGAAAACTTTCTTAGTGCTTGTACAAATTGGTGAAAAGTTACGTAGTAAAAGATTCGATCCAAACCATCTCAAAAACATGTTATTTAGACTCCTTAGAGCGTTGACAGATTGTTATGAATCGAAAATAAACTTTCTTAGCGTTTGTAAAATTTGGTGAAAAGTTACGTACCAAAAGATACGATACAAATGATCTAAAAACACGTTATTTGAACTCCTCAAAGCATAAAAAGATTGTTCTGAATCAAAAATAAAACTTTCTTAGTGTTTGTACAATTTGGTGAAAAGTTACGTAGTAAAAGATTCGATCCAAATCATCTAAAGAACACATTATTTGGACTCCTCATAGCGTTAAAACATTGTTATGAATCCAAAAACAAACTTTCCTAGTGTTTGTAAAATTTGGTGAAGACTTACGTAGTAAAAGATATGATACAAATGATCTAAAAACACGTTATTTGAACTCCTCAAAGCGTAAAAAGATTGCTATGAATCGAAAAGAAAACTTTCTTAGTGTTTGTACAATTTGGTGAAAAGTTACGTAGTAAAAGATTCGATCCAAATCATCTGAAAAACACATTATTTGGACTCCTCATAGCGTTAAAAGATTGTTATGAATCCAAAAACAAACTTTCTTAGTGTTTGTAAAATTTGGTGAAAACTTACGTAGTAAAAGATATGATACAAATGATCTAAAAACACGTTATTTGAAATCCTCAAAGCGTTAAAAGATTGCTATGAATCGAAAAGAAAACTTTCTTAGGGTTTGTACAATTTGGTGAAAAGTTACGTAGTAAAAGATTGGATCCAAACCATCTCAAAACATGTTATTTAGACTCCTTAGAGCATTGACAGATTGTCATGAATCGAAAACAAACTTTCTCAGTGTTTGTAAAATTTGGTGAAAAGTTACGTTGTAAAAGATACGATACACATGATCTAAAAGCACGTTATTTGAATGCCTCAAAGCATAAAAATATTGTTATGAATAGAAAATAATATTTTCTTTGTGTTTGTACAATTTGGTGAAAAGTTACGTAGTAAAAGATTCGATCCAAATCATCTCAAAAACACATTATTTGGACTCCTCATAGCGTTAAAAGATTGTTATGAATCCAAAAACAAACTTTCTTAGTATTTGTAAAATTTGGTGAAAACTTACGTAGTAAAAGATATGATACAAATGATCTAAAAACACGTGATTTGAAATCCTCAAAGGCCAAAAAGATTGCTATGAATCGAAAAGAAAACTTTCTTAGTGTTTGTACAATTTGGTGAAAAGTTACGTAGTAAAAGATTCGATCCAAACCTTCTCAAAAACATGTTATTTAGACTTCTTAGAGCGTTGACAGATTGTTATGAATCGAAAATAAACTTTCTTAGTGTTTGTAAAATTTGGTGAAAAGTTACGTACTAAAAGATACGATACAAATGATCTAAAAACACGTTATTTGAACTCCTCAAAGCATAAAATGATTGTTACGAATTGTAAAGAAAACGTTCTTAGTGTTTGTACAATTTGGTCAAAAGTTACATAGTAATAGATTCGATCCAAACCATCTCAAAAACACATTATTTGGACTCCTTTGGGCGCTAACATAGTGTTATGAATCGAAAACAAACATTCTAAGTGTTTGTAAAATTTGGTGAATAATTACGTAGTAAAATATATGATACAAATGATCTAAAAAAACACATTATTTGAACTCCTCAAAGAGTTAAAAGATTGTTATGAACCGAAAAGAAAACTTTCTTAGTGTTTGTACAATTTGGTGAAAAGTTACATAGTAAAAGATTCGACCCAAACCATCTCAAAAACATGTTATTTTAGACTCCTTAGAGCGCTAACAGATTGTTATGAATCGAAAACAAACTTTCTTAGTGTTTGTAAAATTTGGTGAAAAATTACGTAGTAAAATATACGATACAAATGATCTAAAAACATGTTATTTGAACTCCTCAAAGCATAAAAAGATTGCAATGAATCGAATATAAAACTTTCTTACTGTTTGTAAAATTTGATGAAAACATACGTAGTAAAAGATATGATACAAATTATTTAAAAATACGTTATTTGAACTCCACTCAAAGCCCAAAAAGATTGCTCTGAATCGAAAAGACAACTTTCTTAGTATTTGTACAATTTGGTGAAAAATTACATAGTAAAAGATTCGATCCAAACCATCTCAAAAACATGTTACTTTAGACTCCTAAGAGCGCTAACAGATTGTTATGAATCCAAAACAAACTTTCTTAGTGTTTGTAAAATTTGGTGAAAAATTACGTAGTAAAATATACGATACAAATGATCTAAAAACACGTTATTTGAACTCCTCAAAGCATAAAAAAATTGCTATGAATTGAATATAAAACATTCTTAGTGTTTGTACAATTTGGTGAAAAGTTACGTAGTAAAAGATTCGATCCAAATAATCTCAAAAACACATTATTTGGACTCCTCATAGTGTTAAAAGATTGTTATGAATCCAAAAACAAACTTTCTTAGTGTTTGTAAAATTTGGTGAAAACTTACGTAGTAAAAGATATGATATAAATGATTTAAAAATAAGTTATTTGAACTCCTCAAAGCGTAAAAAGATTGCTAATCGAAAAGAAAACTTTCTTAGTGTTTGTACAATTTGGTGAAAAGTAACATAGTAAAAGATTCGATCCAAACCATCTAATAAACATGTCATTTTAGACTCCATAGAGCGCTAACAGATTGTTATGAATCGCAAACAAACTTTCTAAGTGTTTGTAAAATTTGGTAAAAAATTACGTAGTAAAATATACGATACAAATGATCTAAAAACACGTTAATTGAACTCCTCAAAGCATAAAAAGATTGCTATGAATCGAATATAAAACATTCTTAGTGTTTGTACAATTTGGTTATAAGTTACGTAGTAAAAGATTCGATCCAAATCATCTAAAAAACACATTATTTGGACTCCTCATAGCGTTAAAAGATTGTTATGAATCCAAAAACAAACTTTCCTAGTGTTTGTAAAATTTGGTGAAGACTTACGTAGTAAAAGATATGATACAAATGATCTAAAAACACGTTATTTGAACTCCTCAAAGCATAAAAAGATTGCTATGAATCGAAAAGAAAACTTTCTTAGCGTTTGTACAATTTGGTGAAAAGTTACGTAGTAAAAGATTCGATCCAAATCATCTGAAAAACACATTATTTGGTGAAAAGTTGCGTAGTAAAATATTCGATCCAAATCATCTCAAAAACACATTATTTGGACTCCTCATAGCGTTAAAAGATTGTTATGAATCAAAAAGAAAACTTTCTTAGTGTTTGTACAATTTGGTAAAAAGTTACATAGTAAAGGTTCGATCCTAACCATCTCAAAAACATGTTATTTTAGACTCTTAGAGTGCTAACATATTGTTATGAATCGAAAACAAACTTTCTTAGTGTTTGTAAAATATGGTGAAAAATTACGTAGTAAAAGATATGATTCAAATGATCTCAAAAACACATTATTTGAACTCCTCAAAGTGTAAAAAGATTGTTATGAATCGAAAAGAAAACTTGCTTAGTATTTGTACAATTTGGTGAAAACTTACGTACTAAAAGATTCGAATCAAACCATCTCAAAACATGTTATTTAGACTCCTTAGAGCGTTGACATATTGTTATGAATCGAAAACAAACTTTCTTAGTGTTTGAAAAATTTGGTGAAAAGTTACGTAGTGAAGATACGATCCAAACCATCTCATAAACATGTTATTTAGACTCCTTAGAGCGTTAACAAATTGTTATGAATGAAAAACAAACTTTCTAAATGTGTGTAAAATTTGGTGAAAAGTTACGTAGTAAAAGATATCATACAAATAATCAAAAAACACGTTATTTGAACTCCTCAAAGCATAAAAAGGTTGCTATACATGAAAATAAAATATTTTTAGTGTTTGTACAATTTGGTGAAAAGTTACGTAGTAAAAGATTCGATCCAAATCATCTCTAAAACACATTTTTGGACTCCTCAGATCGTTAAAAGATTGTTATGAATCCAAAAACAAACTTTCTTAGTGTTTGTAAAATTTGGTGAAAACTTACGTAGTAAAAGATATGATACAAATGATCTAAAAACACGTTGTTTGAAATCCTCAAAGCGTAGAAAGATTGCTATGAATCGAAAAGATAACTTTCTTAGTGTTTGTACAATTTGGTGAAAAGTTACGAAGTAAAATATTCGATCCAAACCATCTCAAAAACATGTTATTTAGACTCCTTAGAGCATTGACAGATTGTTATGAATCGAAAATAAACATTCTTAGTGTTTGTAAAATTGGTGAAAAGTTACGTACTAAAAGATACGATACAAATGATATAAAAACACGTTATTTGAACTCCTCAAAGCATAAAAAGATTGCTATGAATCGAAAATAAAACTTTCTTAGTGCTTGTACAATTTGGTGAAAAGTTACGTAGTAAAAGATTCGATCCAAATCATCTCAAAAACACATTATTTGGACTCCTCATAGCGTTAAAAGATTGTTATGAATCCAAACACAAAATTTCTTAGTGTTTGTAAAATTTGGTGAAAACTTACGATGTAAAAGATATGATACAAATGATTTAAAATTACGTTATTTGAACTCCTCAAAGCGTAAAAAGATTGCTATGAATCGAAAAGAAAACTTTCTTAGTGTTTATAAAATATGGTGAAAAGTTACCTAGTAATAGATTCGATCCAAACCATCTCAAAACATGTTATTTAGACTCCTTAGAGCGTTGACCAATTGGTATAAATCGAAAACAAACTTTCTTAGTGTTTGTAAAATTTGGTGAAAAGTTACGTAGTAAAAGATTCGATCCAAAACATCTCAAAAACATGTTATTTAAGACTCCTTAGAGCGCTAACATATTGTTATGAATCGAAAACAAACTTTCTTAGTGTTTGTAAAATTTGGTGAAAAGTTACGTAGTAAAATATACGATACAAATGATCTAAAAACACGTTGTTTGAACTCCTCAAAGCATAAAAAGATTGCTATGAATCGAAAAGAAAACTTTCTTAGTGTTTGTACAATTTGATGAAAAGTTACGAAGTAAAAGATTCGATCCAAATCATTTAAAAAACACATTATTTGGACTCCTCATAGCGTTAAATGATTGTTATGAATCCAAAAACAAACTTTCCTAGTGTTTGTAAAATTTGGTGAAAACTTACGTAGTAAAAGATATGATACAGATGATATAAAAACACGTTATTTGAAATCCTCAAAGCGTAAAACAATTTCTATGAATCGAAAAGAAAACTTTCTTAGTGTTTGTACAATTTTGTCAAAAGTTACGTAGTAAAAGATTCGATCCAAACCATCTCAAAAACATGTTATTTAGACTCCTTGGAGCGTTGACAGATTGTTATGAATCGAAAATAAACTTTCTTAGTGTTTGTAAAATTTGGTGAAAAGTTACGTACTAAAAGATACGATACAAATGATCTAAAAACACGTTATTTGAACTCCTCAAAGCATAAAAAGATTGTTATGAATCGAAAATAAAACTTTCTTAGTGTTTGTACAATTTGGTGAAAAGTTACGTAGTAAAAGATTCGATCCAAATCATCTCAAAAACACATTATTTGGACTCCTCATAACGTTAAAAGATTGCTATGAATAAAAAAGAAAACTTTCTTAGTGTTTGTACAATTTGGTGAAAAGCTACATAGTAAAAGATACGATCCTAACCATCTCAAAAACATGTTATTTTAGACTCTTAGAGTGCTAACATATTGTTATGAATCGAAAACAAACTTTCTTAGTGTTTGTAAAATTTGGTGAAAAATTACGTAGTAAAAGATATGATTCAATTGATCTCAAAAACACATTATTTGAACTCCTCAAAGTGTAAAAACATTGTTATGAATCGAAAATAAAACTTTCTTAGTGTTTTGTACAATTTGGTGAAAAGTTACGTACTAAAAGATTCGAATCACACCATCTCATAACATGTTATTTAGACTCCTTAGAGTGTTGACATATTGTTATGAATCGAAAAGAAACTTTCTTAGTGTTTGTAAAATTTGGTGAAAAGTTACGTAGTAAAAGATACGATCCAAACCATCTCATAAACATGTTATTTAGAGTCCTTAGAGCGTTAACAGATTGTTATGAATGAAAAACAAACTTTCTTAATGTTTGTAAAATTTGGTGAAAAGTTACGTTGTAAAAGATAGGATACAAATGATAAAAAAAACACGTTATTTGAACTCCTCAAAGCATAAAAAGGTTGCTAAAAATGAAAATAAAACATTTTTAGTGTTTGTACAATTTGGTGAAAAATTACGTAGTAAAAGATTAGATCCAAATCATCTCAAAAACACATTATTTGGACTCCTCATAGCGTTAAAAGATTGTTATGAATCCAAAAAAAAACTTTCTTAGTGTTTGTAAAATTTGGTGAAAACTTACGTAGTAAAAGATATGATACAAATGATCCACAAACACGTTGTTTGAAATCTTTAAAGCGTAAAAAAATTGCTATGAATCGAAAAGAAAACTTTCTTAGTGTTTGTACAATTTGATGAAAAGTTACGTAGTAAATGATTCGATCCAAATCATCTCAAAAACACATTATTTGGACTCCTCATAACGTTAAAAGATTGTTACGAATCCAAAAACAAACTTTCTTAGTGTTTGTAAAATTTGGTGAAAACATATGTAGTAAAAGATATGACACAAATGATTTAAAAATACGTTATTTGAACTGCTCAAAGCGTAAAAAGATTGCTATGAATCGAAAATAAAACTTTCTTAGTGTTTGTACAATTTGGTGAAAGTTACATAGTAAAAGATTCGATCCAAACCATCTAAAATACTTGTTATTTTAGAATCCTTAGAGCGCTAACATATTGTTATGAATCGAAAACAAACTTTCTTAGTGTTTGTAAAATTTGGTGAAAAATTACGTAGTAAAAGATACGATACAAATGATCTATAAACACGTTATTCGAACTCCTCAAAGTGTAAAAAGATTGTAATGAATCGAAAAGAAATCTTTCTTAGTGTTTGTACAATTTGGTGAAAAGTTACATAGTAAAAGATTCGATCCAAACCATCTGAAAAACATGTTATTTTAGACTCCTAAGAGTGCTAACATATTGTTATCAATCGAAAACAAACTTTCTTAGTGTTTATAAAATTTGGTGTAAAATTACGTAGTAAAAGATGTGATACAAATGATCTCAAAAACACATTATTTGAACTACTCAAAGTGTAAAAAGATTGTTATGAATCGAAAAGAAAACTTTCTTAGTGTTTGTACAATTTGGTGAAAAGTTACGTAGTAAAAGATTCAATCAAAACAGTCTCAAAACATGTTATTTAGACTCCTTAGAGCGTTGACAGATTGTTATAAATCGAAAACAAACTTTCTAAGTGTTTGTAAAATTTGGTGAAAAATTACATAGTAAAAGATATGATACAAATAATCTAAAAACACGTTATTTGAATTCCTCAATGCATAAAAAGATGGTTATGAAACGAAAATAAAATATTCTTAGTGTTTGTACAATTTGGTGAAAACTTACCTAGTAAAAGATTCGATCCAAATCATCTCAAAAACACATTATTTGGACTCCTCATAATGTTAAAAGATTGTTATGAATCCAAAAACAAACTTTCTTAGTGTTTGTATAATTTGGTGAAAACTTACGTAGTAAAATATATGATACAAATGATCTCAAAAACACATTATTTGAACTCCTCAAAGCATAAAAAGATTGTTATGAAGCGAAAAGAAAACTTTCTTAGTGTTTGTACAATTTGGTGAAAAGTTACGCTGTAAAAGATTCTATCCAAACCATCCCATAAACATGTTAATTAGACTCCTTAGAGCGTTAACATATTGTTATGAATGAAAATCAAACTTTCTTTGTGTTTGCAAAATTTGGTGAAAAGTTACAAAGTAAAAGATAAGATACAAATGATTTAAAAACACGTTATTTGAACTCCTCAAAGCATAAAAAGATTGCTATGAATGAAAATAAAACATATTTAGCGTTTGTACAATTTGGTGAAAAGTTACGTAGTAAAAGATTCGATCCAAATCATCTCAAAAACAAATTATTTGGACTCCTCATAGCGTTAAAAGATTGTTATGAATCCAAAAACAAACTTTCTTAGTGTTTGTAAAATTTGGTGAAAACTTACGTAGTAAAAGATATGATACAAATGATCTAAAAACACGTTGTTTGAAATCCTCAAAGCGTAAAAAGATTGCTATGAATCGAAAAGAAAACTTTCTTAGTGTTTGTACAATTTGGTGAAAAGTTACGTAGTAAAAGATTGGATCCAAACAATCTCAAAACATGTTATTTAGACTCCTTGGAGCGTTGACAGATTGTTATGAATCGAAAACAAACTTTCTTACTGTTTGTAAAATTTGGTTAAAAGTTACGTTGTAAAAGATACGATACAAATGATCTAAAAACACGTTATTTGAACTCCTCAAAGCATACAAATATTGTTATTATTCGAAAAGAAAACGTTCTTAGTGTTTGTACGATTTGGTGAAAAGTTACATAGTAAAAGATTCGATCCAAATCATCTCAAAAACACATTATTTGGACTCCTCATAGCGTTGAAATATTGTTATGAATCCAAAAACAAACTTTATTAGTGCTTGTAAAATTTGGTGAAAACTTACGTAGTAAAAGATATGATATAAATGATCCAAAAACACATTATTTGAACTCCTGAAATCGTAAAAATATTGTTATGAATCGGAAACAAACTTTCTTAGTGTTTTTAAAATTTGGTGAAATGTTACGTAGTAAAAGATACGATACAAATGACATAAAAACACATTATTTGAATTCCTCAAAGCTTAAAAAGATTGTTATGAATCAAAAATAAAATTTCTTAGTGTTTGTACAATTTGGTGAAAACTTACGTAGTAAAATATTCGATCCAAATCATCTCAGAAACACATTATTTGGACTCCTCATAGCGTTAAAAGATTGTTATGAATCCATAACCAAACTTTCGTAGTGTTTGTAAAATTTGGTGAAAACTTACGTAGTAAAAGATATGATACAAATGATCTCAAAAACCCATTATTTGAACTCCTCAAAGCATAAAAAGATTGTTATGAACCTAAAAAGAAAACTTTCTTAGTGTTTGTACAATTTGGTGAAAAGCTACGTAGTAAAAGATTCGATCCAAACCATCTCATAAACATGTTATTTAGACACCTTAAAGCGTTATCAAATTGTTATGAATGAAAACAATCTTTCTTAGTGTTTGTAAAATTTGGTGAAAAGTTACGTAGTAAAAGATACGATACAAATGACCTAAAAACACATTATTTGAACTCCTCAGAACCTAAAAAGATTGCTATGAATCGAATATAAAACTTTCTTACTATTTGTAAAATTTGGTGAAAACTTACGTAGTAAAAGATATGATACAAATGATTTAAAAATAAGTTATTTGAACTCCTCAAAGCGTAAAAAGATTGCTTTGAATCGAAAAGAAAACTTTCTTAGTGTTTGTACAATTTTGTGAAAAGTTACGTAGTAAATGATTCGATCCAAATCATCTCAAAAACACATTATTTGGACTCCTCACAGCGGTAAAAGATTGTTATGAATCCAAAAACAAATTTTCTTTGTGTTTGTAAAATTTGGTGAAAACTTACGTAGTAAAAGATATGATACAAATGATCTAAAAACACGTTGTTTGAACTCCTCAAAGCATAAAAAGATTGCTATGAATCGAAAAGAAAATTTTCTTAGTGTTTGTACAATTTGGTGAAAAGTTACGTAGTAAATGATTCGATCCAAATCATCTCTAAAACACATTATTTGGACTCCTCACAGCGTTAAAAGATTGTTATGAATCCATAAACAAACTTTTTTAGTGTTTGTAAAATTTGGTGAAAACTTATGTATTAAAAGATATGATACAAATGATTTAAAAATACGTTATTTGAACTGCTCAAAGCGTAAAAAGATTGCTATGAATCGAAAATAAAACTTTCTTAGTGTTTGTACAATTTGGTGAAAAGTTACGTAGTAAAAGATTCGATCCAATCCATCTCAAAAACATGTTATTTAGATTCCTTAGAGCGTTGACAGATTGTCATGAATCGAAATAAACTTTCTTGGTGTTTGTAAAAATTGGTGAAAAGTAATGTACTAAAAGATACGATAGAAATGATCTAAAAACACGTTATTTCAACTCCTCAAAGCATAAAAAAAATTGTTATGAATCGAAAATAAAACTTTCTTAGTGTTTGTACAATTTGGTGAAAAGTTACGTAGTAAATGATTCGATCCAAATCATCTCAAAAACACATTATTTGGACTCCTCACAGCGGTAAAAGATTGTTATGAATCCAAAAACAAATTTTCTTAGTGTTTATAAAATTTGGTGAAAACTTATGTAGTAAAAGATATGATACAAATGATCTAAAAACACGTTGTTTGAACTCCTCAAAGCATAAAAAGATTGCTAAGAATCGAAAATAAAACTTTCTTAGTGTTTGTACAATTTGGTGAAAAGTTACGTAGTAAAAGATTCGATCCAAATCATCTCAAAAACACATTATTTAGATTCCTCATAGCGTTAAAAGATTGTTATGAATCCAAACACAAAGTTTCTTAGTGTTTGTAAAAATTGGTGAAAACTTACGTAGTAAAAGATATGATACAAATGATTTAAAATTACGTTATTTGAACTCCTCAAAGCGTAAAAAGATTGCAATGAATCGAAAAGAAAACTTTCTTAGTGTTTATACAATTTGGTGAAAAATTACGTCGTAAAAGAGTCGATCCAAACCATCTCAAAACATGTTATTTAGACTCCTTAGAGCGTTGACCGATTGCTATAAATCGAAAACAAACTTTCTTAGTGTTTGTAAAATTTAGTGAAAAGTTACGTAGTAAAGGATACGATACAAATGATCTAAAAACACATTATTTGAATTCCTCAAAGCATAAAAAGATTGCTATGAATCGAAAAGAAAACTTTCTTAGTGTTTGTACAATTTGGTTAAAAGTTACATAGTAAAAGATTCGATCCAAAACATCTAAAAAACATGTTATTTTAGACTCCTTCGAGCGCTAACATATTGTTATGAATCGAAAACAAACTTTCTTAGTGTTTGTAAAATTTGGTGAAAAATTACGTAGTAAAAGATATGATACAAATGATCTCAAAAACACATTATTTGAACTCCCCATAGCGTTAAAAGATTGTAATGAATCCAAAAACAAACTTTGTAAGTGTGTGTAAAATTTGGTGAAAACTTACATAGTAAAAGATATGATACAAATGATTTAAAATTACGTTATTTGAACTCCTCAAAGCGTAAAAAGATTGCTATGAATCGAAAAGAAAACTTTCTTAGTGTTTGAACAATTTGGTGAAAAGTTACGTAGTAAAAGATTGGATCCAAACCATCTCAAAACATGTTATTTAGACTTCTTAGAGCGTTGACCGATTGTTATAAATCGAAAACAAACTTTCTTAATGTTTGCAAAATTTGGTGAAAAGTTACGTACTAAAATATACGATACAAATGATCTAAAAACACGTTATTTGAATTCCTCAATGCATAAAAAGATTGTCATGAATCGAAAATAAATTTTTTTGTGTTTGTACAATTAGGTGAAAAGTTACGTTGTACAAGATTCGATCCAAAACATCTAAAAAACATGTTATTTTAGACTCCTTAGAGCGCTAACATATTGTTATGAATCGAAAACAAACTTTCTTAGTGTTTGTAAAATTTGGTGAAAAATTACGTAGTAAAAGATATGATACAAATGATCTCAAAAACACATTATTTGAACTCCTCAAAGTGTAAAAAGATTGTTATGAATCGAAAAGAAAACTTTCTTAGCGTTTGTACAATTTGGAGAAAAGTTACGTAGTAAATGATTCGATCCAAACAATCTCAAAACATGTTATTTAGACTCCTTAGAGCGTTGACAGATTGTCATAAATCGAAAACAAACTTTCATAGTGTTTTTAAAATTTGGTGAAAAGTTACGTAGTAAAAGATACGATACAAATGAACGTTATTTGAACTCCTCAAAGTGTAAAAAGATTGCAATGAATCGGAAATAAAACTTTCTTAGTGTTTGTACAATTTGGTTAAAAGTTACACAGTAAAAGATTCGATCCAAACCATCTGAAAAACATGTTATTTTAGACTCCTTAGAGTCCTAACAGATTGTTATGAATCGAAAACAAACTTTCTTAGTGGTTGTAAAATTTGGTGAAAAATTACGTAGTAAAAGATACGATACAAATGATCTAAAAACACGTTACTTGAACACCTCAAAGCATAAAAAGATTGCTATGAATAGAATATAAAACATTCTTAGTGTTTGTACAATTTGATGAAAAATTACGAAGTAAAAGATTCGATCCAAATCATTTAAAAAACACTTTATTTGGACTCCTCATAGCGTTAAATGATTGTTGTGAATCCAAAAACAAACTTTCCTAGTGTTTGTAAAATTTGGTGAAAACTTACGTAGTAAAAGATATGATATAAATGATCTAAAAACACATTATTTGAACTCCTGAAAGCGTAAAAATATTGTTATGAATCGAAAACAAACTTTCTTAGTGTTTTTAAAATTTGGTGAAAAGTTACGTAGTAAAAGATACGATACAAATGACATAAAAACACATTATTTGAATTCCTCAAAGCATAAAAATATTGTTATGAATCAAAAATAAAATTTCTTAGTGTTTGTACAATTTGGTGAAAACTTACGTAGTAAAATATTCGATCCAAATCATCTCAGAAACACATTATTTGGACTCCTCATAGCGTTAAAAGATTGTTATGAATCCATAAACAAACTTTCGTAGTGTTTGTAAAATTTGGTGAAAACTTACGTAGTAAAACATATGATACAAATGATCTCAAAAACCCATTATTTGAACTCCTCAAAGCATAAAAAGATTGTTATGAACCGAAAAGAAAACTTTCTTAGTGTTTGTACAATTTGGTGAAAAGCTACGTAGTAAAAGATTCGATCCAAACCATCTCATAAACATGTTATTTAGACACCTTAAAGCGTTCACAAATTGTTATGAATGAAAACAAACTTTCTTAGTGTTTGTAAAATTTGGTGAAAAGTTACATAGTGAAAGATACGACACAAATGATTTAAAAACACGTTATTTGACATAAAAAGACGATGTCCTAACCACTGGACGAAAGGGACCACAAAGCCATTCTTCCTTCATATTCAGCTCCGAGAATAGAAGTGGTTCGTTTTGTTTCTATACGCCATAAGTCAGACTTTCAGTGGCTCTTTCCATCTCCATTGCTGATTGAAGTCAGGGAATTCTATTTTCAGTTAACTCCTCAAAGCTTAAAAAGATTGCTACGAATGAAAATAAAACATTGTTAGTGTTTGTTAAATTTGGTGAAAAGCTACGTAGAAAAAGATTCCATCCAAATCATCTCAAAAACACATTATTTGGACTCCTCATAGCGTTAAAAGATTGTTATGAATCCAAAAACAAACTTTCTTAGTGTTTGTAAAATTTGGTGAAAACTTACGTAGTAATATATATGATACAAATGATCTAAAAACACGTTGTTTGAAGTCCTCAAAGCGTAAAAAGATTGCTATGAATCGAAAAGAATACTTTCTTAGTGTTTGAACAATTTGGTGAAAAGTTACGTAGTAAAAGATTCGATCCAATCCATCTCAAAAACATGTTATTTCGATTCCTTATAGCGTTGACAGATTGTTATGAATCAAAATAAACTTTCTTAGTGTTTGTAAAAATTGGTGAAAAGTAACGTACTAAAAGATACGATACAAATGATCTAAAAACACGTTATTTGAACTTCTCAAAGCGTAAAAAAGATTGTTATGAATTGAAAATAAAACTTTCTAAGTGTTTGTACAATTTGGTGAAAAGTTCCGTAGTAAAAGATTCGATCCAAATCATCTCAAAAACACATTATTTCGACTCCTCGTAGCGTTAACAGACAGTTATTAATCCAAAAACAAACTTTCTAAGTGTTTGTAAAATTTGGTGAAAACTTACGTAATAAAAGATACGATACAAATGATCTAAAAACAAGTTATTTGAACTCCTCAAAGTGTAAAAAGATTGTTATGAATCGAAAAAAAAACTTTCCTATTGTTTGTACAATTTGGTGAAAAGTTACATAGTAAAAGATTCGATCCAAACCATCTCAAAAACATATTAATTTAGACTCCTTAGAGCGCTAACATATTGTTATGAATCGAAAACAAACTTTCTTAGTGTTTATAAAATTTGGTGAAAAATTACGTAGTAAAAGATATGATACAAATGATCTCAAAAACACATTATTAGAACTCCTCAAAGTGTAAAAAGATTGTTATGAATCCAAACTAAAACTTTCTTAGTGTTTGTACAATTTGGTGAAATGTTACGTAGTAAAAGATTCGATCCAAACAATCTCAAAACATGTTATTTAGACTCCTTAGAGCGTTGACAGATTGTTATGAATCGAAAACAAACTTTCTAAGTGTTTGTAAAATTTGGTGAAAAGTTACGTAGTAAAAGATATGATACAAATAATCTAAAAACACGTTATTTGAATTCCTCAAAACATAAAAAGATTGTTATGAAACGAAGATAAAATTTTCTTAGTGTTTGTACAATTTGGTGAAAACTTGCGTACTAAAAGATTCGATCCAAATCATCTCAAAAACACATTATTTGGACTCCTCATAGTGTTAAAAGATTGTTATGAATCCGAAAATGAACTTTCTTAGTGTTTGTAAAATTTGGTGAAAACTTACGTAGTAAAAGATATGATACAAATGATCTCAAAAACACATTATTTGAACTACTCAAAGCATAAAAAGATTGTTATGAAGCGAAAAGAAAACTTTTTTAGTGTTTGTACAATTTGGTGAAAAGTTACATTTTAAAAGATTCGATCCAAACCATCTCATAAACATGTTATTTAGACTCCTTAGAGCGTTAACATATTGTTATGAATGAAAATCAAACTTTCGTTGTGTTTGTAAAATTTGGTGAAAAGTTTCGTAGTAAAAGATACGATACAAATGATTTAAAAACACGTTATTTGAACACCTCAAAGCATAAAAAGATTGCTATGAATGAAAATAAAACATATTTGGTGTTTGTACAATTTGGTGAAAATTTACGTAGTAAAATATTCGATCCAAATCATCTCAAAAATAAATTATTTGGACTCCTCATAGCGTTAAAAGATTGTTATGAATCCAAAAACAAACTTTCTTAGTGTTTGTAAAATTTGGTCAAAACTTACGTAGTAAAAGATATTATACAAATGATCTAAAAACACGTTGTTTGAAATCCTCAAAGCGTAAAAAGATTGCTATGAATCGAAATGAAAACTTTCTAAGTTTTAGTACAATTTGGTGAAAAGTTGCGAAGTAAAAGATTCAATCCAAACCATCTCAAAAACATGTTATTTAGACTCATTAGAGCGTTGACAGATTGTTATGAATCGAAAATAAACTTTCTTAGTGTCTGTAAAATTGGTGAAAAGTTACGCACTAAAAGATACGATACAAATGATATAAAAACACGTTATTTGAACTCCTCATGGCATAAAAAGACTGTTATGAATCGAAAGTAAAACTTTCTTAGTGTTTGTACAATTTGGTGAAAAGTTACGTAGTAAAAGATTCGATCCAAATCATCTCAAAAACACATTATTTGGACTCCTCATAGCGTTAAAAGATTGTTATGAATCCAAAAACAAACTTTCTTAGTGTTTGTAAAATTTGGTGAAAACTTACGTAGTAAAAGATATGATATAAATGATTTAAAATTACGTTATTTGAACTCCTCAAAGCGTAAAAAGATTGCTATGAATTGAAAAGAAAACTTTCTTAGTGTTTGTACAATTTGGTGAAAAGTTACGTAGTAAAAGATTCGATCCAAACCATCTCAAAACATGTTAATTTAGACTCCTAAGAGCGTTGACCGATTGTTATAACTCGAAAACAAACTTTCTTATTGTTTGTAAAATTTGGTGAAAATTTACATAGTAAAATATACAATACAAATGATCTAAAAATACGTTATTTGAATTCCTCAAAGCATAAAAAGATAGTCATTAATCGAAAATATATTTTCTTTGTGATTGTACAATTTGGTGAAAAGTTACGTAGTAAAAGATTCGATCCAAATCATCTCAGAAATAAAATTATTTGGACTCCTCATAACTTTAAAATATTGTTATGAATCCAAAAACAACCTTTCTTAGTGTTTGTAAAATTTGGTGAAAACTTACGTAGTAAAAGATATGATACAAATGATCTAAAAACACGCGATTTGAAATCCTCAAAGCGTAAAAAGATTGCTCTCAATCGAAAAGAAAACTTTCTTAGTGTTTGTACAATTTGGTGAAAAGTTACGTAGTAAAAGATTCGATCCAAACCATCTCAAAACATGTTATTTAGACTCCTTAGAGCGTTGACAGATTGTTATGAATCAAAAACAAACTTTCTTAGTGTTTGTAAAATTTGGTGAAAAGTTACGTAGTAAAAGATACGATACAAATGATCTAAAAACACGTTATTTGAATTCCTCAAAGCATAAAAAGATTGCTATGAATCGAAAAGAAAACTTTCTTAGTGTTTGTACAATATGGTGAAAAGTTACATAGTAAAAGATTCGATCCAAACCATCTCAAAACATGTTATTTAGACACTCCTTAGAGCGTTGACAGATTGTTATGAATCAAAAACAAACTTTCTTAGTGTTTGTAAAATTTGGTGAAAAATTACGTAGTAAAAGATACGATACAAATGATCTAAAAACACATTATTTGAATTCCTCAAAGCATAAAAAGATTGCTATGAATCGAAAAGAAAACTTTCTTAGTGTCTGAACAATTTGGTGAAAAGTTACATAGTAAAAGATTCGATCCAAACCATCTCAAAAACAGGTTATTTTCGACTCCTTAGAGCGCTAACATATTGTTATGAATCGAAACACAAACTTTCTTAGTGTTTGTAAAATTTGGTGAAAAATTACGTAGTAAAAGATATGATACAAATAATCTCAAAAACACATTATTTGAATTCCTCAAAGTGTAAAAAGGTTGTTATGAATCGAAAATAAAACTTTCTCTGTGTTTGTACAATTTGGTGAAAAGTTACGTAGTAAAGGATTCGATCCAAACTATCTCAAACCATGTTAATTAGACTCCTTAGAGCGTTGACAGATTGTTATGAATCGAAAACAAACTTTCTTAGTGTTTGTAAAATTTGGTGAAAAGTTACGTAATAAAAAATACGATACAAATGAACGTTATTTGTACTCCTCAAAGTGTAAAAAGATTGCAATGAATCGGAAATAAAACTTTCTTAGTGTTTGTACAATTTGGTGAAAAGTTACACAGTAAAAGATTCGATCCAAACCATCTCAAAAACATGTTATTTTAGACTCCTTAGAGGCCTAAGAGATTGTTATGAATAGAAAACAAACTTTCTTATTGTTTTTAAAATTTGGTGAAAAATTAAGTAGTAAAATATACGATACAAATGATCTAAAAACACGTTACTTGAACACCTCAAAGCATAAAAAGATTGCTATGAATCGAATATAAAACATTCTTAGTGTTTGTACAATTTGATGAAAAGTTATGAAGTAAAAGATTCGATCCAAATCATTTAAAAAACACATTATTTGGACTCCTCATAGCGTTAAATGATTGTTCTGAATCCAGAAACAAACTTTCATAGTGTTTGTAAAATTTGGTGAAAACTTACGTAGTAAAAGATATGATACAAATGATCTAAAAACACATTATTTGAACTCCTGAAAGCGTAAAAATATTGTTATGAATCGAAAACAAACTTTCTTAGTGTTTTTAAAATTTGGTGAAAAGTTACGTAGTAAAAGATACGATACAAATGACATAAAAACACATTATTTGAATTCCTCAAAGCATAAAAATATTGTTATGAATCAAAAATAAAATTTCTTAGTGTTTGTACAATTTGGTGAAAACTTACGTAGTAAAATATTCGATCCAAATCATCTCAGAAACACATTATTTGGACTCCTCATAGCGTTAAAAGATTGTTATGAATCCATAAACAAACTTTCGTAGTGTTTGTAAAATTTGGTGAAAACTTACGTAGTAAAAGATATGATACAAATGATCTCAAAAACCCATTATTTGAACTCCTCAAAGCATAAAAAGATTGTTATGAACCGAAAAGAAAACTTTCTTAGTGTTTGTACAATTTGGTGAAAAGCTACGTAGTAAAAGATTCGATCCAAACCATCTCATAAACAGGTTATTTAGACACCTTAAAGCGTTAACAAATTGTTATGAATGAAAACAAACTTTCTTAGTGTTTGTAAAATTTGGTGAAAAGTTACATAGTGAAAGATACGATACAAATGATCTCAAAAACCCATTATTTGAACTCCTCAAAGCATAAAAAGATTGTTATGAACCGAAAAGAAAACTTTCTTAGTGTTTGTACAATTTGGTGAAAAGCTACGTAGTAAAAGATTCGATCCAAACCATCTCATAAACATGTTATTTAGACACCTTAAAGCGTTCACAAATTGTTATGAATGAAAACAAACTTTCTTAGTGTTTGTAAAATTTGGTGAAAAGTTACATAGTGAAAGATACGACACAAATGATTTAAAAATACGTTATTTGAACTCCTCAAACCATAAAAAGATTGCTACGAATGAAAATAAAACATTGTTAGTGTTTGTTAAATTTGGTGAAAAGCTACGTAGAAAAAGATTCCTTCCAAATCATCTCAAAAACACATTACTTGGACTCCTCATAGCGTTAAAAGATTGTTATGAATCCAAAAACAAACTTTCTTAGTGTTTGTAAAATTTGGTAAAAACTTACGTAGTAAAATATATGATACAAATGATCTAAAAACACGTTGTTTGAAGTCCTCAAAGCGTAAAAAGATTGCTATGAATCGAAAAGAATACTTTCTTAGTGTTTGAACAATTTGGTGAAAAGTTACGTAGTAAAAGATTCGATCCAAGCCATCTCAAAAACATGTTATTTCGATTCCTTATAGCGTTGACAGATTGTTATGAATCAAAATAAACTTTCTTAGTGTTTGTAAAAATTTGTGAAAAGTAACGTACTAAAAGATACGATAGAAATGATCTAAAAATACGTTATTTGAACTTCTCAAAGCGTAAAAAAGATTGTTATGAATTGAAAATAAAACTTTCTAAGTGTTTGTACAATTTGGTGAAAAGTTACGTAGTAAAAGATTCGATCCAAATCATCTCAAAAACACATTATTTCGACTCCCCATAGCGTTAACAGACTGTTATTAATCCAAAAACAAACTTTCTTAGTGTTTGTAAAATTTGGTGAAAACTTACGAAGTAAAAGATATGATACAAATGATTTAAAAATACGTTATTTGAACTCCTCAAAGCATAAAAAGATTGTTATGAATCGGAAAAAAAATTTTCTTAGTGTTTGTACAATTTCGTGAAAAGTTACGTAGTAAAAGATTCGATCCAAACCATCTCATGAACATGTTATTTAGACACCTTAGAGCGTTAACAAATTGTTATGAATGAAAACAAACTTTCTTAGTGTTTGTAAAATTTGGTGAAACGTTACGTAGTAAAAGATAATATACAAATGATCTAAAAACACGTTATGTGAACTCCTCAAAGCATAAAAAGATTGCTACGAATTAAAATAAAACATTTTTAGTGTTTGTACAATTTGGTGAAAAGTTACGTAGTAAAAGAATCCATCAAAATTATCTCAAAAACACAATATTTGGACTCCTCATAGCGTTAAAAGATTGTTATGAATCCAAAAGCAAACTTTCTTAGTGTTTGTAAAATTTGGTGAAAACTTACGTAGTAAAATATATGATTCAAATGATCTAAAAACACGTTGTTTGAAGTCCTCAAAGCGTAAAAAGATTGTTATGAATCGAAAAGAAAACTTTCATAGTGTTTGTACAATTTGGTGAAAAGTTACGTAGTAAAAGATTCGATCCAAGCCATCTCAAAAACGTGTTATTTAGATTCCTTAGAGCATTGACAGATTGTTATGAATCGAAATAAACTTTCTTAGTGTTTGTAAAAATTGGTGAAAAGTTACATACTAAAAGATATGATATAAACGATCTAAAAACACGTTATTTGAACTCCTCAAAGTATAAAAATGATTTTTATGAATCGAAAATAAAACTTTCTTAGTGTTTGTACAATTTGGTGAAAAGTTACGTAGTAATAGATTTGATCCAAATCATCTCAAAAACCCATTATTTGGACACCTCATAGCGTTAAAAGACTGTTATGAATCCAAAAACAAACTTTATTAGTGTTTGTAAAATTTGGTGAAAACTTACGTAGTAAAAGATATGATACAAATGATCTAAAAACACGTTATTTGAAATCCTCATAGCATAAAAAGATTGCTATGAATCGAAAAGAAAACTTTCTTAGTGTTTGTACAATTTGGTGAAAAGTTAGGTAGTAAAAAATTCGATCCACACCATCTCAAAAACATGTTATTTATACTCCTTGGAGCGTTGACAGATTGTTATGAATCGAAAACAAACTTTCTTAGTGTTTGTAAAATTTGGTGAAAAGTTACGTACTAAAAGATATGATACAAATAATCTAAAAACACGTTATTTGAACTCCTAAAATCATCAAAAGATTTCTATGAATCGAATATAAAACATTCTTAGTGTTTGTACAATTTGGCGAAAAGTTACGTAGTAAAAGATTCGTTCCAAATCATCTAAAAAACACATTATTTGGACTCATCATAGCTTTATAAGATTGTTATGTATCCAAAAACCAGCTTTCTTAGTGTTTGTAAAATTTGGTGAAAACTTACGTAGTAAAAGATACGATACAAATGATCTAAAAACAAGTTATTTGAACTCCTCAAAATGTAAAAAGATTGTTATGAATCGAAAAGAAAACTTTCCTAGTGTTTGTACAATTTGCTGAAAAGTTACATAGTAAAAGATTCGATCCAAACCATCTCAAAAACATGTTATTTTAGACTCCTTAGAGCGCGAACATATTGTTATGAATCGAAAACAAACTTTCTTAGTGTTTATAAAATTTGGTGAAAAATTACGTAGTAAAAGATATGATACAAATGATCTCAAAAACACATTATTAGAACTCCTCAAAGTGTAAAAAGATTGTTATGAATCCAAACTAAAACTTTTTAGTGTTTGTACAATTTGGTGAAATGTTACGTAGTAAAAGATTCGATCCAAACAATCTCAAAACATGTTATTTAGACTCCTTAGAGCGTTGACAGACTGTTATGAATCGAAAACAAACTTTGTAAGTGTTTCGTAAAATTTGGTGAAAAGTTACGTAGTAAAAGATATGATACAAATAATCTAAAAACACGTTATTTGAATTCCTCAAAACATAAAAATATTGTTATGAAACGAAGATAAAATTTTCTTAGTGTTTGTACAATTTGGTGAAAACTTACGTACTAAAAGATTCGATCCAAATCATCTCAGAAACACATTATTTGGACTCCTCATAGTGTTAAAAGATTGTTATGAATCCGAAAATAAACTTTCTTAGTTTTTGTAAAATTTGGTGAAAACTTACGTAGTAAAAGATATGATACAAATGATCTCAAAAACACATTATTTGAACTACTCAAAGCATAAAAAGATTGTTATGATCCGAAAAGAAAACTTTCTTAGTGTTTGTACAATTTGGTGAAAAGTTACATTTTAAAAGATTCGATCCAAACCATCTCATAAACATGTTATTTAGACTCCTTAGAGCGTTAACATATTGTTATGAATGAAAATCAAACTTTCGTTGTGCTTGTAAAATTTGGTGAAAAGTTTCGTAGTAAAATATACGATACAAATGATTTAAAAACACGTTATTTGAACACCTGAAAGCATAAAAAGATTGCTATGAATGAAAATAAAACATATTTGGACTCCTCATAGCGTTAAAAGATTGTTATGAATCCAAAAAAAAAATTTCTTAGTGTTTGTACAATTTCGTGAAAAGTTACGTAGTAAAAGATTCGATCCAAACCATCTCATGAACATGTTATTTAGACACCTTAGAGCGTTAACAAATTGTTATGAATGAAAACAAACTTTCTTAGTGTTTGTAAAATTTGGTGAAACGTTACGTAGTAAAAGATACGATACAAATGATCTAAAAACACGTTATGTGAACTCCTCAAAGCATAAAAAGATTGCTACGAATTAAAATAAAACATTTTTAGTGTTTGTACAATTTGGTGAAAAGTTACGTAGTAAAAGAATCCATCAAAATTATCTCAAAAACACAATATTTGGACTCCTCATAGCGTTAAAAGATTGTTATGAATCCAAAAGCAAACTTTCTTAGTGTTTGTAAAATTTGGTGAAAACTTACGTAGTAAAATATATGATTCAAATGATCTAAAAACACGTTGTTTGAAGTCCTCAAAGCGTAAAAAGATTGTTATGAATCGAAAAGAAAACTTTCATAGTGTTTGTACAATTTGGTGAAAAGTTACGTAGTAAAAGATTCGATCCAAGCCATCTCAAAAACGTGTTATTTAGATTCCTTAGAGCATTGACAGATTGTTATGAATCGAAATAAACTTTCTTAGTGTTTGTAAAAATTGGTGAAAAGTTACATACTAAAAGTTATGATATAAACGATCTAAAAACACGTTATTTGAACTCCTCAAAGTATAAAAATGATTTTTATGAATCGAAAATAAAACTTTCTTAGTGTTTGTACAATTTGGTGAAAGTTACGTAGTAATGGATTTGATCCAAATCATCTCAAAAACCCATTATTTGGACACCTCATAGCGTTAAAAGACTGTTATGAATCCAAAAACAAACTTTATTAGTGTTTGTAAAATTTGGTGAAAACTTACGTAGTAAAAGATATGATACAAATGATCTAAAAACACGTTATTTGAAATCCTCATAGCATAAAAAGATTGCTATGAATCGAAAAGAAAACTTTCTTAGTGTTTGTACAATTTGGTGAAAAGTTAGGTAGTAAAAAATTCGATCCACACCATCTCAAAAGCATGTTATTTATACTCCTTAGAGCGTTGACAGATTGTTATGAATCGAAAACAAACGTTCTTAGTGTTTGTAAAATTTGGTGAAAAGTTACGTACTAAAAGATATGATACAAATAATCTAAAAACACGTTATTTGAACTCCTCAAATCATCAAAAGATTTCTATGAATCGAATATAAAACATTCTTAGTGTTTGTATAATTTGGTGAAAAGTTACGTAGTAAAAGATTCGTTCCAAATCATCTAAAAAACACATTATTTGGACTCATCATAGCTTTAAAAGATTGTTATGTATCCAAAAACCAACTTTCTTAGTGTTTGTAAAATTTGGTGAAAACTTACGTAGTAAAAGATACGATACAAATGATCTAAAAACAAGTTATTTGAACTCCTCAAAATGTAAAAAGATTGTTATGAATCGAAAAGAAAACTTTCCTAGTGTTTGTACAATTTGCTGAAAAGTTACATAGTAAAAGATTCGATCCAAACCATCTCAAAAACATGTTATTTTAGACTCCTTAGAGCGCGAACATATTGTTATGAATCGAAAACAAACTTTCTTAGTGTTTATAAAATTTGGTGAAAAATTACGTAGTAAAAGATATGATACAAATGATCTCAAAAACACATTATTAGAACTCCTCAAAGTGTAAAAAGATTGTTATGAATCCAAACTAAAACTTTTTAGTGTTTGTACAATTTGGTGAAATGTTACGTAGTAAAAGATTCGATCCAAACAATCTCAAAACATGTTATTTAGACTCCTTAGAGCGTTGACAGATTGTTATGAATCGAAAACAAACTTTGTAAGTGTTTCGTAAAATTTGGTGAAAAGTTACGTAGTAAAAGATATGATACAAATAATCTAAAAACACGTTATTTGAATTCCTCAAAACATAAAAATATTGTTATGAAACGAAGATAAAATTTTCTTAGTGTTTGTACAATTTCGTGAAAAGTTACGTAGTAAAAGATTTGATCCAAATCATCTCATGAACATGTTATTTAGACACCTTAGAGCGTTAACAAATTGTTATGAATGAAAACAAACTTTCTTAGTGTTTGTAAAATTTGGTGAAAAGTTACGTAGTAAAAGATACGATACAAATGATCTAAAAACACGTTATTTGAACTCCTCAAAGCATAAAAAGATTGCTACGAATTAAAATAAAACATTTTTAGTGTGTGTAAAATTTGGTGAAAAGTTACGTAGTAAAAGATTCGATCCAAATCATCTCGAAAACACATTATTCGGACTCCTCATAGCGTTAATAGATTGTTATGAATCCAAACACAAAGTTTCTTAGTGTTTGTAAAATTTGGTGAAAACTTACGTAGTAAAAGATATGATACAAATGATTTAAAATTACGTTATTTGAACTCCTCAAAGCGTAAAAAGATTGCTATGAATCGAAAAGAATACTTTTTTAGTGTTTATACGATTTGGTGAAAAGTTACGTAGTAAAAGATTCGATCCAAACCATCTCAAAACATGTTATTTAGACTCCTTAGAGCGTTGACCGATTGTTATAAATCGAAAACAAACATTCTTAGTGTTTGTAAAATTTGGTCAAAAGTTACGTAGTAAAAGATACGATACAAATGATCGAAAAACACGTTATTTGAATTCCTCAAAGCATAAAAAGATTGCTATGAATCGAAAAGAAAACTTTCTTAGTGTTTGTACAATTTGGTGAAAAGTTACATAGTAAAAGATTTGATCCAAAACATCTCAAAAACATGTTATTTTAGACTCCTTAGAGCGCTAACATATTGTTATGAATCGAAAACAAACTTTCTTAGTGTTTGTAAAATTTGGTGAAAAATTACGTAGAAAAATATATGATACAAATGATCTCAAAAACACATTATTTGAACCCCTCAAACTGTAAAAAGATTGCTATGAATCGAAAAGGAAACTTTCTTAGTGTTTGTACAATTTGGTGAAAAGTTACGTAGTAAAAGATTCGATCCAAACCATCTCAAAAACATGTTATTTAGACTCCTTAGTGCGTTGACAGATTGTTATGAATCGAAAATAAACTTTCTTAGTGTTTGTAAAATTTGGAGAAAATTTACGTACTAAAAGATACGATACAAATGATCTAAAAACACGTTATTTGAACTCCTCAAAGCATAAAATGATTGTTATGAATCGAAAATAAAACTTTCTTAGTGTTTGTACAATTTGGTGAAAAGTTACGTAGTAAAAGATTCAATCAAAACCATCTCAATAACACATTATTTGGACTCCCCATAGCGTTAAAAGATTGTTATGAATCCAAAAACAAACTTGGTAAGTGTTTGTAAAATTTGGTGAAAACTTACGTAGTAAAAGATATGATACAAATGATTTAAAATTACGTTATTTGAACTCCTCAAAGCGTAAAAAGATTGCTATGAATCGAAAAGAAAACTTTCTTAGTGTTTGAACAATTTGGTGAAAAGTTACGTAGTAAAAGATTCGATCCAAACCATCTCAAAACATGTTATTTAGACTCCTTAGAGCGTTGACCGATTGTTATAAATCGAAAACAAACTTTCTTAGTGTTTGTAAAATTTGGTGAAAAGTTACGTAGTAAAATATACGATACAACTGATCTAAAAACACGTTATTTGAATTCCTCAATGCATAAAAAGATTGTCATGAATCGAAAATAAATTTTCTTTGTGTTTGTAAAATTAGGTGAAAAGTTACGTTGTACAAGATTCGATCCAAATCATCTAAAAAAAACACATTATTTGGACTCCTCATAGCGTTAAAAGATTGTTATGAATCCAAAAACAAACTTTCTTAGTGTTTGTAAAATTTGGTGAAAACTTACGTAGTAAAAGATGGGATAGAAATTATCTCAAAAACACATTGTTTGAATTCCTCAATGTGTAAAAAGATTGTTATGAATCGAAAAGAAAACTTTCTCTATGTTTGTACAATTTGGTGAAAAGTTACGTAGTAAAGGATTCGATCCAAACCATCTCAAACCATGTTAATTAGACTCCTTAGAGCGTTGACAGATTGTTATGAATCGAAAACAAACTTTCTTAGTGTTTGTAAAATTTGGTGAAAAGTTACGTAGTAAAAGATACGATACAAATGATCTAAAAACACGTTATTTGAACTCCTCAAAGCATAAAAATATTTTTATGAATCGAAAATAAAATTTTCTTAGTGTTTGTACAATTTAGTGAAAACTTACGTAGTAAAAGATTCGATCCAAATCATCTCAAAAACACATTATTTGGACTCCTCATAGCGTTAAAAGATTGTTATGAATCCAAAAACAAACTTTCTTAGTGTTTGTAAAATTTGGTGAAAACTTACGTAGTAAAAGATATGATACAAATGATCTCAAAAACACATTATTAGTACTTCTCAAAGCATAAAAAGATTGTTATGAATCGAAAAGAAAACTTTCTTAGTGTTTGTACAATTTTGTGAAAAGTTACGTAGTAAAAGATTCGATCCAAACCATCTCATAAACTTGTTATTTAGACTCCTTAGAGCTAACAGGTTGTTAATGAATGAAAAACAAACTTTCTTAGTGTTTGTAAAATTTGGTGAAAAGTTACGTAGTAAAAGATACGGTACAAATGATCTAAAAACACGTTATTTGAACTCCTCAAAGCATAAAAAGATTGTTTTGAATCGAAAATAAAACGTTCTTAGTGTTTGTACAATTTGGTGAAAAGTTACATAGTAAAAGATTCGATCCAAATCATCTCAAAAACACATTATTTGGACTCCTCATAGCGTTAAAAGGTTGTTATGAATCCAAAAACAAATTTTTTTAGTGTTTGTAAAATTTGGAGAAAACTTACGTAGTAAAATATACAATACAAATGATCTAAAAACACGTTATTTGAATTCCTCAAAGCATAAAAAGATAGTCATGAATCGAAAATATATTTTCTTTGTGATTGTACAATTTGGTGAAAAGTTACGTAGTAAAAGATTCGGTCCAAATCATCTCAAAAATAAAATTATTTGGACTCCTCATAACTTTAAAAGATTGTTATGAATCCAAAAACAAACTTTCTTAGTGTTTGTAAAATTTGGTGAAAACTTACGTAGTAAAAGATATGATACAAATGATCTAAAAACACGCGATTTGAAATCCTCAAAGCATAAAAAGATTGCTCTCAATCGAAAAGAAAACTTTCTTAGTGTTTGTACAATTTGGTGAAAAGTTACGTAGTAAAAGATTCGATCCAAACCATCTCGAAACATGTTATTTAGACTCCTTAGAGCGTTGACAGATTGTTATGAATCGAAAACAAACTTTCTTAGTGTTTGTAAAATTTGGTGAAAAGTTACGTAGTAAAAGATACGATACAAATGATCTAAAAACACGTTATTTGAATTCCTCAAAGCATAAAAAGATTACTATGAATCGAAAAGAAAACTTTCTTAGTGTTTGTACAATTTGGTGAAAAGTTACATAGTAAAAGATTCGATCCAAACCATCTCAAAACATGTTATTTAGACTCCTTAGAGCGTTGACAGATTGTTATGAATCGAAAACATACTTTCTTAGTGTTTGTAAAATTTGGTGAAAAGTTACTTACTAAAAGATACGATACAAATGATCTAAAAACACGTTATTTGAATTCCTCAAAGCATAAAAATATTGTTATGAATCGAAAATAAAACTTTCTTAGTGTTTGTACTGAAGGAAATACAGTTACATACTAACTAGTCGATTGTACACATGAGGGTAGATGAACATACGTGTTCATCGGAACGATGGATGCATAATAGGATTATGCAATTATCACAGAAAATACATGGTCCGTCATGACGCAGCATATTGTGCGTCGTGACGCACAGTACAATATTTTCTAGATAAGCCAATCTGTGAGTATACCGTCATGACGCACCGGACTGTGCGTCATGACGGTGGTGCATCATGACCTGTGCGTCATGACGGACAGTGCAATAACTGTTAGATCTAGTACTCGTGACTCTTGCGTCATGACGCACCATATGGTGCGTCATCACGCACAGTGATCCAAATTCCAGATCTTCAGTTTTGATACTCATTAATACCCATTAATTCAGATTTTATTATAAGATCTGAAACCTTCTCTTCTCTCTCTAATCAATCATTCAGAATAAAGATTTGTTCTTGTAAGACAAGAAAAGTGAGAAAGAAAGGAGATTGAATCTTGAGCAAGTTTGTGGGAATTATAGGGGAATTCGCAGCAACGGAAAGACGAAAGCTTGAGGGGGATACGAGTAGAGGAATCTCAACTGAGATTCTCTGTTGTGATCAATCGAGAACAAGGTCTAGCAAGGTCGGAGACAAACCGGAGCAATTCCGGTTGTATACGACAAAGGAGCTTCGAATTAGGTGTCGAATCGCGCGGGCATGGGACCTGCGTGTCGCCGGAATCGAAGCAAGCAAACAAGCAAGCAACTAATTGAACAACCCGTCTCCGTGTTCAATTTCACGCGGTATGTTTCTATGTATATAATAGTTATATTCATAGGTAGTTGCATGTAGTTTAGAATTCGTACGATCAAGTCGTCGACGTGGTCCTCGGGATCGGGTCGGACTGGGCCCCACAATCCGTTGTGCGGGGCTCGGTAGTGACGCTGATACCCAACAGTGGTATCAGAGCGATCGTCGCGATTCGATCGTTGAATCAATTTCGAATAAAAGTTATTAGGAATTTCATGTAGAATTTTAGGACATAATCATGTAGTTGTAAAAAATTAAGACCATAGAAATCTTACTAGTATTTGATCATGAGATGATCAAAAGAATCTAGAAGTTATCATGAAGAGTTCATGATTAATCGTTTTTGAAACGGTTAAAAATCAGAAAATTACAAGTTAAAAATGAATTTCAGAACTGGTCCGTCATGACGCACCATGTTGTGCGTCATGACGCTCCAAAGTATCAGGAAATCCAAGAGTTAGATCTGAGGCGTTACACTCTGTCCGTCGTGACGCACAAAAGTTGTGCGTCATGACGCACTGTGTAAATAGATACCGTCATGACGGACCATTTGTGCGTCGTGACGGTGGAAGCCCAAAAAGTTCCTTTGAACTTGTAAAAAAATTGTTTTGTACAGTCCGTCGTGATGGACAGTTGATGCGTCATGACGGACGTAGCCCAAAAGTTCCTATGAATTTGTGCAAAATTGTTTTGTACAGTCCATCGTGACGCACAAGCTGGCGTCATGGCGGTAATACACGGTCCATCGTGACGCTATGACCAAGCGTCATGACGGACAAACCTGAAAAGTTTCTGGAAAAAAAAACAAAATAGTTTTATATGGTCCGTCGTGACGCACTTGCTGGCGTCATGATGGGCATGTGAAGTCCGTCGTGACGCACCTTTTCATGCGTCATGACGGAAGTCATGGTATTTCCAATTCAAAGGAAACTATTGTACAGACATGACGAACCATGTGGTGCGTCGTGACGGACCATGTAAATTTTTCTGTTTAACTTAAATTTGGTTCTAATCAATATTAATTATGTTCATTCATCATGATTAACTTGCTCAATGATATAATTAGATTATATCACATAAATCCCAGCATAATATTTAAGTCATAAAATGCCTTCAATGTTCACAACCTCCGAGGTTGGTCTTACACTTTGCACGGTTTCAGGCCAAAGTCGGGCGTGCAATGTTGTATGTATCAACATGAGAGGCAAGCGTTAATAGAGGACAGATGCGGGTTCAGGCCAAAGTCGGGCGCATTTGTCGTTCAATTGAACGATATGTGAGCACGGTTGTGACTTAACCGTCCAAGCCAATCCGATTGGGGTTCGGGGCATAGTTAGGATACACAAACGGAATTTGGATCATATATGACATGGTTCGATACCGAAATCTTATAAAGGGTCAAGAGTCACATTGGATGTGATTGGATTTATCCTACCTAAATAGTGAGATCCCATTTGTCGGCCAAAGTCACTTGTGGGAGGATCATGAAATATGGGTCTTGAGGTGTTATTGGATTAAGAATCCCGAATCAATATTAGGGTTATTGATTTGATAAAAGTAATATATTGCATATCATATAAGCATATAGAATAAGTACGCACGGTTACTTGTCAATTTCATAATTCATGTAGAATAATAATTTTAAGCAACACCAATATCATATCGATATGATCGATATTAGAGACAGAAAAGTTTGTGAAACGGAACTACCTTGATTAACACCATATCCTAAGAATGGTTCTTAGGCAATAGTGCAAGAGTTATGTGTTGGACACGAAATTTGTAGAACCGATTCACATTCACGAGGCTTTAGAGAAAGCCTGAATTTGACAAACTTGAGAAGGAGTCAAATAATATTGTATGTCAGATGTTGACATGCATAGACGCGGATCTTCAAAGGAGTTTGAAGAATTATAAGAAATAAGAGTCTAAGGGCGATTAAGACAAATGTTGTCTCAATCAAGGATTTGGGCAAGTTCTTGTCTCAATATCATAAGAAAGGTTAAATCCGAGGAGGATTAATCCAAATGTTGATAGTAATAGCTTCTTTTGACATTATCATCTTGACTACGTGTATGAGATACACATTTCTAGAATCCAATGGATGGAATACTAGTTTCATTCGAATAAGATTCGCATGACAAGTACAAGACTTGTTTAATAAGCAAGATGACGAAAGTGTCATTCCAAAGGTTGTAAAACCGGTTAACGACTTATCAAAATCCATACATTTTGAATGTGTTTAAATAAGTAAGTTCGGAGGTGAGAGGAGGCTATAAATATTTCATTATATTTACCAACGATTATTGTAGATATAAAGATATATCTATTTAATGCGTTTGAAACATAATTTTGAATAGTTCAAAAATGTTTCGAAATGAAATACGAAGTCAACTAAGCGAGAAAATCAAAGTCTTTCGATAAGATCAAAGAGACGAGCATTTTTAAGCTATGAGTATGATAATCATCTAGAAAATTTATGAAAAGTTTCATAGTTATTTTCATTCGGAACATCAATGTAGATTAATGTGTCCGAAAGGAGGAATCAAACTTTGTTGGACATTGTTTGATAGATGATAAATCAAAATTTATTTTCCCAAATAAGATTTGGAAATTTACTCTTAAGACCAAGGTTAATCACATACCTTCTAACTCGGTACAAAAGACCCCATAAGTGATATGGATCGGAAAGAAATTAAATTGAGGGTTAACGTGGTTTCAGGCCAAAGTCGGGCACATCTTAGGGCATGTTTGATTTGAGGGATTTAGGTGGAGATGTATTTCAAAATACGGGATAAGCTCGAAATCCTTTGTTTGATTTGGTGTATTTGAGGGTGGAGATGGATTTGAGGGTGGATGGTGAAATACACCAAAAAATTTGGTATTTCAAAATTGGATAAGCTATATCCATGGATTTCATTATAAAATTATTTTTCCAAAATATATAAATAAATAATGATAAATATTATATTATATTATATTATAAAATAATAATATTATATTATATACTACTATATAATGTAATATTATTTAATATAATATATTATAAAAATAATATAATATAAAATAATACAATGTAATATAATAATATAATATAATATAATAATATATTAAAGTATAATATAATATATATAAAATAATAAAAAAAATATAATCATATATATTATATGAATATAATATTATATAATTTAAATATTATATTATATATATATTAGAGTATAATATAATATAATATAGTATAATACAATATAATATAATATAATATAATATAATAATAATACAAAATAATATAATTAATAATAGTAATAATAATATAATATAATACAATATGATAATAATAATAATGATAATAATAATAATAATAATAATATAATATAATATAACAATATATTAAAGTATAATATAATATATATAAAATAATAAAAAATATAATCATATGTATTATATGAATATAATATTATATAATTTAAATATTATATTATATATATATTAGAGTATAATATAACATAATATAGTATAATACAATATAATATAATATAATATAATAATAATACAAAATAATATAATTAATAATAGTAATAATAATATAATATAATATAATACAATATGATAATAATAATAATATAATATATATAAAATAAAATAAAAAAATATAATCATATGTATTATATGAATATAATATTATATAATTTAAATATTATATATGAATATAATATTATATAATTTTAATATTATATTATATATATATTAGAGTATAAATATAATATAATATAGTATAATACAATATCATATCATATAATATAATATAATATAATATAATATAATAATAATACTAATAATAATATAATATACTTTAAAACAAAATATAATATAAAATAATATCATATAAAACAAAATAATATTATATAATATAAATATAAAACAATATAATATAAAATAATATAAATAGTATAATATCATATAATATAATATTAAACAATGTAATATTAAATATAATAATATAATATATATTGTACAACAGTATAATATAATACACAATAACATAATATAATATACAATAATATAGTAATATAATAAATGATATACATTAAAATATTAAAATCATGAATTTTTGTACCAAGAATCAAACAAAGGATTTGATATACATGGATTACCAAATACAACAAATCAAACAACTCACATGGATTATCAAATACATGGATAGTAAAATACATGTATTTCACATATCCATGTACATCGAAATCCCTCAAATCAAACAGGCCCTAATATTTCAATGTTAATGAAAACTTCCGATGTTATCTTTTGTAAGATTTGGAGATTTGAATTCGAAAACTGGTTTTGGATAAACTAAATCTCAAATCTTGATATGTTCATTCATTGAGTATTCTTAAAGAAATTAAAGGATACCATTTATTAAATCACAATGAGAATTAAATTTTCATAGTTCGAAGAGATACCTTCTTAGAGGAGGACTTAATGTGCATACGTTTGGAACTTGATGTCACTTATATCTATGAGGGCTAGTGGGAGATGAATCGATCTCGAAAGGTTCGAGACTCGAAATGGAACATTGAACCGATGAATATGATTGGAATTTCATCAAAAGTTGATGAATCCAAGCCAAGATCACAAAGCAATTTTATAGATCAATTTAGACACGTCACGAATCGATAAATTATGAATTTATCAAAGAATGTGACAAACGAATCGAGCTCATACATGCTGACTTGATGGACTAAAATGATTCTATAAAGGATAAAATTTCATATGGCATGGTGCCATGGAATTCATGATTCAATCCATGTTTGTCATCAAGTTTAGAACTTGATTTAAACATTTCTTAGGGTATGGCCCATAGGATGTGAGTGAGTTTTCAAGGTGAAAACTGACGTGGATTAGAATATGTGTACTTACGAAGCAAGCCTAGTTGTGAAAAGCTTCGAGAATTCATGATATGATCATGAAGAAACGGTTTCACAAATAATCATGCTTGATCCATTCAGATTATATTTGTCATTTCACATAGTATGACTATGGACTTTGACAAATGGATGACAAGACCATATTCCTTTATAGGAAAATTAAAGGATGTGTATGTGACACAACCTAATGGTTTTATCAATGAAAAGAATCCAAGAAAAGTATACAAGTTTCAACGATCCATATGATGGATTGAAGAATAATTCATGGAATTAGAATTTCGTTCTGATGAAATTATAATTAGTTATAATATTATCAAGAACAAAAGAAAAGCTTTGTGTAGATGTGAATGTTAGTGGGAGCCACATAAATTTCTTATATTAATATATACGAACGATATATTATTCGTAGGAAACGATTGTCGTTTCGCTATGAAAAATTTAGACGAGACAACTTATGAGATAAGCATAAAAATCTATAAGATAGATTTGAAATTCCTCGATCTAAATCAAAGTATGTACATCTACAAAATATTGAAAATGGTTTTCAATACATAAATCCAAGAAAGGATTTCTCCCAAGTGTCGAATGGCGTAAAACTTTCTGAGGATCGACGTGCGACATCGAGCAAAAGAAAAGTAGGAAGATGGATATTTTATGTTCCGGCAATAGAATATTCCAAATACGTCATGATATGTACTATTCTTGAAATATTTTTCATAATAAGCGTCGTAATTATCAATGGAATCAAGAGATTAATTCGTTTCGATTGCTTCATATTGTTGATTCGAAAGAATACAATTCGGTTTAAAATGTTTGTATAATGGTTATACATTACATATGCAAAATAGTTATGCAACCTTAAAAACCAGGATTCGCATTGAAAATAATAAATAATGTCCTTAAAACTTTTTGAAAGGATTAAGGCCATATTTCTCATATAAAATGGTGGGGAGGATGAATCGGTGATAAAAGTTATACCGATGACATTTTTCCGAACATGCAACACATTTACGAAATGTGTACGTATTTTGCTTAAAAGAAAGATGAAGTTGTATGAAAGAGTTTCACAACAACTAAAGATGAAAATTCTACGATGGAATTAGATTTCAATGCGGCTTACGAAGCCGAAATGGAAACGTTATGGATCAAGGTGTTTATCATACTTGGTATTGTCCCAAGTAATAGGATTCTATGGTTATCTATTTCGATGGTCGAAATAGCGCGAACCAAAAGAAATTGAAATAACATAACCACTCCAAACTTATATTCAATAGGTATTGGATACCTAACGAAAATTGACACTAACGGGAACGTAGCGGAACCGTTTACAAAAACTGCTTTCTTCTTAGTAAGCATGAATGTCATGCGAAGACTATAGGTATAGAGATACCTAGAGGAGGAATAGATTTGAGGTATAGTTATCTAATACCGATAGTCATCGCAGATTATAATCCTAGCAGAGATTATAGGTGTAAATGCTGCATCAAACAATACTTACTCTATATTAGTGCATTTCAAAATTTCAAAATTGTAATTGTATTTATACTTATATGAAAACTTGTGCGAGGTTGTGTAATTTGATTACATGAACCTTGATTTATGACTTGTGTGAGCGTCTACGTGATACGTGATCATGTTAAGTAAAATCGTGACATTTCAAAAGTTATATTTCAAAAACGTCCCTAGTCATGATTAGGATATTTATGTGATAAGTATATCTATTATAAGATAATAGACTAACATGTACACTAGCATATTCGCCGAGGTGATGATTATGTTTTGCTAATCATAGGACAAAGAGTTTGTCAAATCGGGAATATGGATATGCATTAGGTCATGCATATTGTGACTTGACCAAAAGTGCGATACCATGACATGGTTTAGTCATTGTAGATGGAATCGTAACGAATGGGGTCTTAGTTTTTCACACTTGAGATGATCATGGATCATTTTTCATTCGTAACATGATGCTTAGATATAATCTTCCACTATCTGTAACAGGATGGTCATGGGATTATGATCGGGTGTTATCTGAAACACGGAATTTGATGTGAATCATCAAGATAGAAATTGTTCCTTTCGAGAGAAAGAGATATCCCTTAGGCCTATCGATGAATTGATCAACGAAATCTCTGGCCAGAGTCAATGAAATTAATAGTTTATATCGATTGTGTTTGTTGATTGAATTCGGTATCGAGACAATAAGTTTAGTCAATCAAATTATAAGGATGACTATCAACATGCCTTTTGATTGACGGATATCTAGAACAAGAGAACTAAACACCACGGTTCGAGATGGGTGTAGGGTTATACACATGAATTAGAGATGTGCAGCGGAATTATTTACACATGTATAACCTAATTCTACCGGGATCACGTTCGAAAAACCACGAAAAAGGAAGAGTTATTCAGAATTTTACCTCGTACAAGTTAGTACGTGAAGCCTACTTATCCAGATTTCGTGAACCTTCTCCGAGGATTGCTCTTACACTCCCTCTACTCGTGTCCACCTTGATTTCGTCTGATCGAAACTGCCAACACCGTTCTAGTCGGTGTCACGATTATTCCTCTCAAGAACTTGCTCAGAAACTCTACTCAAAAACTCTCCAGATCTCAATTTCGATTTTGTGTGAAAGAGAGGAAATTCGGCAGCCGAATTAGGTCAGAAAATTAGAGAGAGAAGAGAGAGAAAAATGAAATTCTGAATATATATATAGGCAATTTTAGGTTAAATCCGAAATTAGGTTAAGAAACCCTAATTTCAGAATTATAAGCCCAAAACTAAATAAAATCAGAATAAGCCCAAATTCAGATTAAAATCTAATTATTAGAAATTAGATTAAAACCCTAAATTCTGAGCGGTACCAGATTATGAACTGGCCCAATTCTAATTGCATATTTGCCTGTTTATATAAATTATTCCAAGTTAATTCTTAAGCCATATTTTCTTTCAATGGGTATAAATGATCACAATCATTTTTCATTTTCAATGTGGGAAAACTATGATGGATTTATTCCTAGATCCCTCTCATTAGCCCGTGAACTTAGGCATAAGTTTACTACCATTGTTTGATACGAACCTACGCGGTCACACATAGAGCTGTCTTATTTCGGGCTTAAAGTTTAATCTCTAAGGTTATACGTACATGAGATGTATGCTAGTACTTTCTTTAGTTGGATCTTGAACTGAGTGGGAGTCTGAAGGAAATACATTTACATATCAACTAGTCGATTGAACACATGAGGGTAGATGAACATACGTGTTCATCGGAACGATTGGATGCATAATAGGATTATGCAAATAGCACAGAAAATACATGGTCCGTCATGACGCAGCATATTGTGCGTCGTGACGCACAGTACAATATTTTCTAGATAAACCAATCTATGAGTATACCGTCATGACGCACCGGACTGTGCGTCATGACGGCGGTGCATCATGACCTGTGCGTCATGACGCATCGTCCTCTCCGTCATGACGGACAGTGCAATAACTGTTAGATCAAGTACTCGTGACTCTTGCGTCATGACGCACCATATGGTGCGTCATCACGCACAGTGATCCAAATTCCAGATCTTCAGTTTTGATACTCATTAATACCCATTAATTCATATTTTATTATAAGATCTGAAACCTTCTCTTCTCTCTCTAATCAATCATTCAGAATAAAGATTGTTCTTGTAAGACAAGAAAAGTGAGAAAGAAAGGAGATTGGATCTTCAGCAAGTTTGTGGGAATTATAGGGGAATTCGCCGCAACCGAAAGACGAAAGCTTGAGGTGGATACGAGTAGAGGAATCTCAACTGAGATTCTCTATTGTGATCAATCAAGAACAAGGTCGGGCAAGGTCGGAGACAAACCGGAGAAATTCCGGTTGTATACGACAAAGGAGCTTCGAATTAGGTGTCGAATCGCGCGGGTGTGGGACATGCGTGTCGCCGGAATCGAAGCAAGCAAACAAGCAAGCAACTAATTGAACAACCCGTCTCCGTGATCAATTTCACGCGGTATGTTTCTATGTATATAATAGTAATATTCATAGGTAGTTGCATGTAGTTTAGAATTCGTACGATCCAGTCGTCGGCGTGGTCCTCGGGATCGGGTCGGACCGGGCCTCACAATCCGCTGCACGGGGCTCGGTAGTGACGCCGGTACCCAACATGTACAATTTGGTGAAAAGTTACGTAATAAAAGATTCAATCCAAATCATCTCAAAAACACATTATTTGGACTCCTCGTAGCATTAAAAGATTGTTATGAATCCAAAAAAAACTTTCTTAGTTTTTGTAAAACTTGGTGAAAAGTTACGTAGCAAAAGATACGATACAAATGATCTAAAAACACGTTATTCGAATTCCTCAAGGCATTAAAAGATTGTTATGAATCGAAAATAAAATTTTCTTAGTGTTTGTACAATTCGGTAAAAAGTTACATAGTAAAAGATTCGATCCAAACCATCTCATAAACATGTTATTTTTACTCTTTAGAGCGTGAACAGATTGTTATGAATTGAAAACAAACCTTCTTAGTGTTTGTAAAATTTGGTGAATATTACGTAGTAAAAGATACGATACAAATGATCTAAAAACATGTTATTTGAACTCCTCAAAGCATAAAAAGATTGCTATGAATCAAAAATAAAACATTGTTAGTGTTTGTACAATTTGGTGAAAAGGTACGTAGTAAAAGTTTCGATCCAAATCATCTCAAAAACGCATTATTTGGACTCCTCATAGCGTTAAAGGATTGTTATGAATCCAACAACAAACTTTCCTTGTGTTTGTAAAATTTTGTGAAAACTTACGTAGTAAAAGATATGTTAGAAATGATCTAAAAACAAGTTATTTGAACTTCTCAAAGCGTAAAAAGATTGCTATGAATCAAAATGAAAACTTTCTTAGTGTTTGTACAATTTGGTGAAAAGTTACGTAGTAAAAGATTCGATCCAAACCATCTCAAAACATGTTATTCATACTCATTAGAGCGTTGACAGATTGTTATGAATCGAAAACAAATTTTCTATGTTTTGGAAAATGTGGTGAAAAGTTACGTAGAAAAAGATACGATACAAATCATCTAAAAACACGTTATTTGAATTCCTCAAAGCATAAAAAGATTGCTATGAATCGAAAATAAAACATTCTTAGTGTTTGTACAATTTGGTGAAAAATTACGTAGTAAAAGATTCGATCCAAATCATCTCAAAAACGCATTATTTGGACTCCTCATAGCGTTAAAAGATTGTTATGAATCCAAAAACAAACTTTCTTAGTGTTTGTAAAATTCGGTGAAAACTTACGTAGTAAAAGATATGATACAAATGATCTAAAAACACGTGTTTTGAAATCCTCAAAACGTAAAAAGATTGCCATGAATCGAAAAGAAAACTTTCTTAGTATTTGTACAATTTGGTGAAAAGTTACATAGTAAAAGATTCGATCCAAACCATCTCAAAACATGTTATTTAGACTCCTTAGAGCGTCGACAGATTGTTACAAATCGAAAACAAACTTTCTCAGTGTTTGTAAAATTTGGTGAAAAGTTACGTAGCAAAAGATACAATACAAATGATCTAAAAACATGTTATTTGAATTCCTCAAAGCATAAAAATATTGTTATGAATCGAAAATAAAATTTTCTTAGTGTTGGTACAATTTGGTGAAAAGTTACATAGTAAAAGATTCGATCTAAACCATCTGATAAACATGTTATTTTGACTCCTTAGAGCGTTGACATATTGTTATGAATCGAAAACAAACTTTCTTAGTGTTTGTAAAATTTGGTGAAAAGTTACGTAGCAAAAGATACGATACAAATGATCTAAAAACACATTATTTCAATTCCTCAAAGCATAAAAAGATTGTTATGAATTGAAAATAAAATTTTCTTAGTGTTTGTACAATTCGGTGAAAAGTTACATAGTAAAAGATTCGATCCAAACCATCTCATAAACATGTTATTTTTACTCCTTAGAGCGGTAACAGATTGTTATGAATTGAAAACAAACTTTCTTAGAGTTTGTAAAATTTGGTGAATATTACGTAGTAAAAGATACGATACAAATGATCTAAAAACATGTTATTTGAACTCCACAAAGCATAAAAAGATTGCTATGAATCGAAAATAAAACATTGTTAGTGTTTGTACAATTTGGTGAAAATATACGTAGTAAAAGATTCGATCCACATCATCTCAAAAACACATTATTTGGACTCCTCATAGCGTTAAAAAGTTGTTGTGAATCCAAAAACAAACTTTCCTTGTGTTTGTAAGATTTGGTGAAAACTTACGTAGTAAAAGATATGATACAAAGGATCTAAAAACAAGTTATTTGAACTTCTCAAAGCGTAAAAAGATTGCTATGAATCGAAATGAAAACTTTCTTAGTGTTTGTACAATTTGGTGAAAAATTACGTAGTAAAAGATTCGATCCAAACCATCTCTAAACATGTTATTTAGACTCATTAGAGCGTTGACAGATTGTTATGAATCGAAAACAAACTTTCTTAGTGTTTGTAAAATTTGGTGAAAACTTACGTAGTGAAAGATATGATACAAATGATCTCAAAAACACATTATTTGAACTCCTCCAAGCGTAAAAAGATTGTTATGAATCGAAAAGAAAACTTTCTTAGTGTTTGTACAATTTGGTGAAAAGTTATGTAGTAAAAGATTTGATCCAAACCATCTCATAAACATGTTATTTAGACTCCTTAGAGCATGAACAGATTGTTATGAATGAAAAACAAACTTTCTTAGTGTTTGTAAAATTTCGTGAAAACTTACGTTGTAAAAGATACGATACAAATGATCTAAAAAAACGTTATTTGAACTCCTCAAAGCATAAAAAGATTGCTATGAATGAAAATAAAATATTTTTAGTGTTTGTACAATTTGGTGAAAAGTTAAATCGTAAAAGATTTGATCCAAATCATCTCAAAAACACATTATTTGGACTCCTCATAGCGTTAAAAGATTGTTATGAATCCAAAAACAAACTTTCTTAGTGTTTGTAAAATTTGGTGAAAACTTACGTAGTAAAATATATGATACATATGATCTAAAAACACGTTATTTGAAATCCTCAATGAGTAAAAAGATTGCTATGAATCGAAAAGAAAACTTTCTTAGTGTTTGTACAATTTGGTGAAAAGTTACGTAGTAAAAGCTTCCATCCAAACCATCTCAAAAACATGTTATTTTGAATCCTTTGAGCGTTGACAGATAGTTATGAATCAAAAACAAACTTTCTTAGTGTTTGTTAAATTTGGTGAAAAGTTACGTACTAAAAGATACGATACAAATGATCTAACAACACATTATTTGAACTCCTCAAAGCATAAAAAGATTGTTATGAATCGAAAATATAACTGTCTTTGTGTTTGTACAATTTGGTGAAAAGTTACGTTGTAAAAGATTCGATCCAAATCATCTAAAAAACACATTATTTCGACTCCTCACAGCGTTAAAAGATTGTTATAAATCCAAAAACAAACTTTCTTAGTGTTTGTAAAATTCGGTGAAATCTTACGTAGTAAAAGATATGATACAAATGATCTAAAAACACGTTATTTGAATTCCTCGAAGCATAAAAAGATTGTTATGAATCGAAAATAAATTTTTCTTAGTGTTTGTACAATTCGGTGAAAAGTTACATAGTAAAAGATTCGATCCAAACCATCTCATAAACATGTTATTTTTACTCCTTAGAGCATTAACAGATTATTATGAATCTAAAACAAACTTTCTTAGTGTTTGTAAATTTTGGTGAAAAGTTACGTAGTAAAAGAGACGATACAAATGATCTAAAAACACGTTATTTGAACTCCTCAAAGCATAAAAAGATTGTTATGAATCGAAAAGAAAACTTTCTTAGTGTTTGTACAATTTGGTGAAAAGTTATTTAGTGAAAGATTCGATCCAAACCATCTCATAAACATGTAATTTAGACTCCTTAGAGCGTTAACAGATTGTTATGAATGAAAAACAAACTTTTTTAGTGTTTGCAAAATTTGGTGAAAACTTACGTAAGAAAAGATACGATACAAATGATCTAAAAACACGTTATTTGATCTCCTCAAAGCATAAAAAGATAGCTATGAATGAAAATAAAACATTTCTAGTGTTTGTACAATTTGGTGAAAAGTTACGTAGTAAAAGATTCGATCAAAATCATCTCAAAAACACATTATTTGGACTCCTCACAGCGTAAAAAGATTGTTATGAAACCAAAAACAAACTTTCTTAGTGTTTGTAAAATTTTGTGAAAACTTACGTACTAAATGATATGATACAAATAATCTAAAAACACGTTATTTGAAATCCTCAAAGCGTAAAAAGATTGCTATGAATCGAAAAGAAAACATTCTTAGTGTTTGTACAATTTGGTGTAAAGGTACGTAGTAGAAGATTCGATCCAAACCATCTTGAAAACATGTTATTTAGAGTCCATAGAGCGTTGAGAGATTGTTATTAATCGAAAACAAACTTTCTTAGTGTTTGCAAAATTTGGTGAAAATGTACGTACTAAAAGATACGATACAAATTATCTAAAAACACGTTATTTGAACTACTCACAGCAAAAAAAGATTGTTATGAATCGAAAATAAAACTTTCTTAGTGTTTGTACAATTTGATGAAAAGTTACGTAGTAAAAGTTTCGATACAAACCATCATAAACATGTAATTCAGACTCCTTAGAGCGTTAACGGATTGTTATGAATGAAAAACAAACTTTCTTAGTGTTTGTAAAATTTGGTGAAAACTTACGTTGCAAAATATATGAAACATATTATCTTAAAACACGTTATTTAATCTCCTCAAAGCATAAAAAGATTGCTATGAATGAAAAATAAAACATTATTAGTGTTTGTACAATTCGGTGAAAAGTTACGTAGTAAAAGATTTGATCCAAATCATCTCAAAAACACATTATTTGGACTCCTCATAGCGTTAAAAGATTGTTATGAATCCAAAAACAATCTTTCTTACTGTTTGTAAAATTTGGTGAAAACTTACGTAGTAAAATATATGATACAAATGATCTCAAAACACATTATTTGAACTCCTCAAAGCGTAAGAAGATTGTTATGAATCGAAAAGAAAACTTATTTAGTGTTTGTACAATTTGGTGAAAAGTTACGTAGTAAAAGATTCGATCCAAACCATCTCATAAAAATATAATTTAGACTCCTTAGAGGGTTAACAGATTGTTATGAATGAAAAACAAACTTTCTTAGTGTTTGTAAAATTTGGTGAAAACTTATGTAGTAAAAGATACGATACAAATGATCTAAAAACACGTTATTTGAACTCCTCAAAGCATAAAAACATTGCTATGAATGAAAATAAAACATTATTAGTGTTTGTACAATTTGGTGAAAAGTTACGTCGTAAAAGATTCGATCCAAATCATCTCAAAAACACATTATTTGGACTCCTCATAGCGTAAAAAGATTGTTATGAATCCAAAAACAAACTTTCATAGTGTTTGTAAATTTTTTGTGAAAACTCACGTAGTAAAAGATATGATACAAATGATCTAAAAACAAGTTATTTGAAATCCTCAAAGCGTAAAAAGATTGATATGAATCGAAACGAAAACTTTCTTAGTGTTTGTATAATTTGGTGAAAAGTTACGTAGTAAAAGATTCGATCCAAACCATCTCAAAAACATGTTATTTAGACTTCTTAGAGCGTTGAGAGATTGTTATGAATCGAAAACAAACTTTCTTAGTGTATGTATAATTTGGTGAAAAGTTACGTACTAAACGATACGATACAAATGATCTAAAAACATGTTATTTGATCTTCTCAAAGCATAAAAAGATTGTTATGAATCGAAAATAAAACTTTCTTAGTGTTTGTACAATTTGATGAAAAGTTACGTAGTTAAAGATTCGATCCAAATCATCTCAAAAACACATTATTTGGACTCCTCATAGCGTAAAAAGATAGTTATGAATCCAAAAATAAAATTTCTTAGTGTTTGTAAAATTTGGTGAATACTTACGTAGTAAAAGATATGATACAAATGATCTAAAAACACGTTATTTGAACTCCTCAAAGCATAAAAAGATTGTTATGAATCGAAAATAAAACATTCTTAGTGTTTGTACAATTTGGTGAAAAGTTACGTAGTAAAAGATTCCATCCAAATCATCTCCAAAAACGCATTATTTGGGCTCCTCATAGCGTTAAAAGATTGTTATGAATCCAAAAACAAACTTTCTTCGTGTTTATAAAATTTGGTGAAAAGTTACGTAGTAAAAGATACGATACAAATGATAAAAAAAAACGTTATTCGAACTCCTCAAAGCATAAAAAGATTGTTATGAATCGAAAATAAAACTTTCTTACTGTTTGTACAATTTGGTGAAAAGTTACGTAGTAAAAGATTCGATCAAAACCATCTCAAAAACATGTTATTTAGACTCCTTACAGCGTTGACAGATTGTTATGAATCGAAAACAAACTTTCTTAGTGTTTGTTAAATTTGGTGAAAAGTTACGTAGTAAAATATACGATACAAATGATCTAGAAACACGTTATTTGAACTCCTCAAAGCATAAAAAGATTGTTATAAATCGAAAAAAACTTTCTTAGTGTTTGTATAATTTGGTGAAAAATTACTTCGTAGAAGATTCGATCCAAATCGTCTCAAAAACACATTATTTGGACTCCTCATAGCGTTAAAAGATTGGTATGAATCCAAAAACAAAATTTCTTAGTGTTTGTAACATTTGGTGAGAACTTACGTAGTAAAAGATATATGATACAAATGATCTAAAAACACGTTATTTCGACTCCTCAAAGCGTAAAAATATTGCTATGAATCTAAAAAGAAATCTTTCTTTGTGTTTGTACAATTTGGTGAAAAGTTACGTAGTAAAAGATTCGATCCAAACCAATTTAAAAGACATGTTATTTAGAGACCTTAGAGCGTTAACAGATTGTTATGAATCGAAAACAAACTTTCTTAGTGTGTGTAAAATTTGCTGAAAAGTTACGTAGTAAAAGATGCGATACAAATGATCTAAAAACACGTTATTTGAACTCCTCAAAGCATAAAAAGATTGCTATGAATCGAAAATAAAACATTTTTAGTGTTTGTACAATTTGGTGAAAAGTTACGTAGTAAAAGATTCGATCAAAATCATCTCAAAACACAATATTTGGACTCTTCGTAGTGTTAAAAGATTGTTATGAATCCAAAAACAAAATTTCTTAGTGTTTGTAAAATTTGGTGAAAACTTACGTAGTAAAAGATATGATACAAATGATCTAAAAAATATGTTGTTTATTGTGTTTTGTAGAGATATGATACAAATTTTAGTAGGGGTGAATATTATTTATTGTCTTTTGTAGAGATAAGTATGATATTAACAACTTAAGAGGGACAAATATTTACTTTTTGAGTTTAATAGGGATATAGGAGAAAAAAATTCTAAAAAATATTATGAAAAATGTAATATGATTTTTCAAATTAGTGAGAATATTATATTATACTTAAATGTAATAATTTTTTTACAAAATGTTTTTGAACATATGATTTTTATTTGCGAAATAAAATATTATTAGATATATTATTTTATAGAAATGAATATTTTTGATAGGTGCACATTTTTTTTAAAGCAAATATGATTTTCTAAAATTTAACAATGAAATTTAGTATTTATTGGGTATATATAATGGTGCAATATTATGGAAAATATCAATAAAAATCTAATTTGAAAAACTCTTGTTTTCTTTTGAAGTAGAAAGTGTTATTTTTGTAATTTCTAATCTAAAAAGTAAAATGTGTTCTAAAATAAAACAAAACAAAAGAACAAAAAGACAAGAAAGAGAGAAGTACATCTTTTATTCCATTATTCTCTATAATACATAACATGATATTTATTTATAGGAAATGAAAACCTCAAACAATAAAGACATTAATTACATGAATCATATTAAATATGAATATCAAAACCTATATGCATGTACATGAATATTTATACAGTTATTAATATTAATATTCATAACAAAATGGTTATTGTTGTAATTACAAACTTAGTTGTAAAAAAATCCCATGAAATAATTGTCTGGTCTCTCTTATCCTTTAGTTTCAATCAAATCAAATGGGGTCATAATAAATTTATTAAAAATATATATATTGACAATAATTTTAATATTTTTCTTAAACCACGTCTCGAAACTCCATCTGACAAACAATACATTGGTTCTTTTGTCCATTTGTATTTGTGCGCTATAAATTGGGTAGTTTGTAGTTACTGGTAAGAAACAAATATATGTGTTGTTTGCTTATAAATACACAGACATGACGCGTGGAGAAAGTGTATTAATTAACATTTTCATAGTAGCGTGCACAAATCACGGTAAAATAGTTTCTTCAGACCATCAGGCGAAATATCATTTCCAATCTTGACAAGGATTGAAATGGTAAGTTGGTAAGTGTCAGGTAAGTTGGTAATATGTCAAAAATGTATAGTTTTTCTAAGCTCCATTTACCAGATGCATTGTATTAATTGTCAATTAAGTTGGTAAGTGTTTACATGATTTTTTTACTTTTATATGCATGTACATACAAATATCATTGTAAGAACATCATAGATAATATTGGTAACATGTGATCTTAAACTAGTTATCACGAGAGGTGCTTTTAAATTTTAATTGTAAATGTATCCGACACTGAAAACCCGTGTTTTTAGAAACCGATTTCCAAATACTTGTTTAAGTTTTTTTTTTTTCGCTTAAATATATCCTCCACCGAAAAGGAAAAAAAAAAGCTGTTTACACTTTACACCAGTTATAAGTACAGCCAAACTTGGTATATAGTGCGGTGCCAAACTTTGTTAGTGCAAAAGAGTTCAAACTTCAAAAACCATGGAAGAAACCCTCACCTCCACTCTGTTCTTCCTCCTCCCTACTCTTCTAACCCTAGTTCTGATCGTTTTCTTCCGCCCAAAAACCCGACATCTCCCTCCCGGTCCTTTGGCCCTCCCAATCATCGGCCATCTGCATCTCATCCGTGCCCCCATCCATCAGTATTTCCACCACCTCACAACCAATTTTGGCCCCCTCGCCCGTCTTCAGATGGGCTCATCTATTAACATAATTGCTGGATCAGCAGATGCGGCTCAATCAATTTTCAAGACCCATGATGTATGTTTCTCTGATCGCCCTTCGACCATTGCAGCACGGAAGTTCGCATATGACTCAGCAGGGTTTGCATTTGCACCGTTTGGGCAGTATTGGCGTTTCATGAAGAGGCTGTGCATGTCCGAGTTGCTTGGCTCACGCATCTTAGAACAACTGCAACCAATTTACCACTCCGAGCTGGCGTGTTTTTTACAGGGAATCTTGGACAAGTCGAGACATAGCCAAATGGTGGATCTAAGCGTGGAGGCAATAAAGCTAACCAACAATGTGATTATAAGGATGGTGGCTAGTACCACGGCTGGAGATGAGGCCGAAATGGCACGTATTGCCGTGAAGAATGTGGCAGAGCTAATCGGCACATTTAATTTGGAGGATCACATTGGTTTATTCCGAGGTCTTGATTTGCAGGGTTTGAACAAAAGGATACATGAAGTGCACAAAAGTTTCGATGAAATACTTGAAGGTCTGATAAGACGCAAGGAAGAATCGAGAAGCAAGGAGGTGGAAGGAGAAGGGAAGGAGGGGAAGGTAAGGGATTTGCTCGAAACCTTGCTCGACGTGGCTGCAGACCCCAAGGCAGATGTGAAGCTCAGTAGAGAGAACATCAAGGGCTTTATTTTGGTATGCTCTTCAAAAGACTCTTTGCATTTGTTACATTTTGGTGTTGCATTTTGAAAGCATTTATATCGTTCCCCACACGTGGCACACATAATGATTTCATCGGATTTTTTTTTTTTTTTTTGAGTTTTGATTTCATATGATATTATTGCTTGGATCGACCAGTTGATCATATTTTGATGCCCACATATTCTGTTTTATTTTATTTTTGGAGTAAATCACGGATTTGTGAATAAAATATGATGACAGGCTATTAAGAGCAAGTAACACTAACAAGAGAGGCACGAATTAATAAAAATTGACATATATTTATTGATGCAACTGGAAAATAAGTAAACCATTGTACTCTTCCCGAAATCAATAGAACTAAAAGGACCAAAACTTTTACAAAATAAAGTTCCATGAGGATTACTACACTCTCGAATAATATACGATTTATTTGTTTGTTTTCAGGACATCTTCACGGCGGGATCCGATTCCTCTGCCGCTAGCATTGAATGGGCACTCTCCGAATTGATCAACCACCCTAAAATGCTTCAAACCCTGAGAGAAGAGATTGATCGAGTCAGTCAAGGGGTGCGTCTGATCAACGAGACTGACCTGCGAAACATGCCATATCTCAACGCAATAATAAAAGAAACGTTGCGTCTCCATCCGGCGGCACCATTAGCATATCGTCAATCAACCAAAGAGGTCAAAATTGATGGTTACGTCATCCCTACCGGCACTACTGTTATAGTGAATGCATGGTCCACTGGAAGGGACCCAAAATACTGGGAGGATCCCGAAGAGTTCAAGCCAGAGCGGTTCTTCGAGGAGCGAAATGCAAATTTAGATGTAAACGGATTGCATTTCCAGTTGATACCTTTCGGTGGTGGAAGGAGGCTCTGTCCTGGAATCGGATTTGCCCTTCGGATTGTGCCGGTGACTTTAGCTGCACTGGTTCAGTGTTTTGACTGGAAAACAGGCCAAGGGGATGTAGAGAAGACCGGAAAGTTAGAAATGGAGGAAGAGGGTGGAATGGTGATTTACAGAGCGAAGCCGTTGGTGCTTGTGCCAGTTCCTCGGTTGTATTTAGTTCCTTTGATATGAGTTTCTTGTCTATTTTGTATCAGTATGGAAATATGATGTTATGATCAGGCCTTGTTCAATAATAATAATAAGTGAGCCCAACAAATTTAAGATAACCAAAAGTTAACATGTATGACCGGTTTAAAAAGGCTACAAGTTCTCACTTATTTGGGCTTTGTTTGTGACCCTACTATTTGAAAGTTTCTTTTTTGTTCATAAATTTTAAGCAAATATTATTCAATTTCATATTTTGTGTGTGTGTGTGTGTGTGTGTGTGTTGGGGGGGTGGGGGGGAGGGGAGGGGCATTATGCTTGTGCAACCCATTTCCCAAAAAAATCATTGATGACATCATTATTTGTTAATTAACATATTTAATTAACATGATAATTAATAATAAATATTAAATTAACATTTAAAGATTATTAATTAGGAGATGTTTATTTGGATGGACATTAATTTAAAATGGTTAATTCAAATAAAAATTAATTACACGGTAATCAATTTGTTAATCATCAAGAAGTGACGTTATTAAGGATTTTTTTTAAAATGATGTGCAGATATATGCCCTTCGCACAATAATACTAGGAGAATTCAGCGAGGGGCAGAAGAAGTATTTATTGAACTATATCACTAACTTTTGATGACATTGCATGGACAAGATCTTGTCCGGTGAGCTCCATGCACGGTTTGTCATTTCATATTCGAATCTGTTGAACATTTTGTTATTGATTCTTTTTTTCTTTTTTCTTTTTTTATGTAAAGGAAAAATCAATATTAATTGAAAAATGAAACTTAGAAATCGTATATCTATAAGAGGGAACACCAATTTATTTATCACTCGTCTTTTATTCACGAAATGTTTTTATTAGATCCACCCATTTTTTTAACCCCTATAAGAATATAAATAAACGATATTAGTTACTCTGGTACTAAAATATCATTTTATTTTTCATATTTAATTTTAATTAGTTCTTACTAGTATTTTTTAAATCATCATAAATAATTTTTAACATATACCAATTAAAACAAAAAACAAAAATAAACTATACGATACATTCATATAGTTCTAATACTGTATTTATTATATTTTTTTATGAAAAATTAACATCAAATAACAAAAATAAATAACAGTATAACAAGAAATTAAGCACCTCGAAAATATAGTGGCCGGGAAGTAACTTCTTATCAAGTAGTTTTAATATCCATTCAGTTTGTGTACATCTTGTCATATTTTTCAAGTTTTTTTTTATTTTATATTAACTTACATGATAATTATAATTCTTTATTAGTTAATTAATAATTAATAAATATTAATTAGTTGTTTGAACAATGGGTAAAATGAATGTGATTTATTTTGTTAAAGTATATGTTTGAATATGTAATAAATATATGAGCTAATACATAATTAACCTATTAGTAAATTGATTCATTATTAATTCTAAACTAGGAGAATACTCGCACTACGTAACGATCATGTTAATTATGTTTTTCTATTTAAAATAAAGTATATAGATGTATGATAATACCAATAATATCATCTCATAGTAAAATTATTTGAACTCATCTAGCTCTCACTACATATATGTTTTACAATAACAAAAAATCTCATTTCTAATCACATAATAATACTTATATTAGTGTTATTGTATAATAATATACGAGGTATAACACAATTTTACGAAAAAACTAACAACAAGTATTATATAATTGTTGTTCACAATATTTCATACAATATTAAATATATAAATTGTGAATCATACGATAGATGTAATAACACATCACTAATTATATAGTACTAATAATTTTTTATTGATTAAAAAAGAAATGAAAATTAAACTTATTAATGGAAGTAATTGAATAAATAATATACAATATTAATTTAGTATAACCATAAATATAAATTATTTTATATCATATGGTTTTTTTCACGATTATATTTTTGAAAATAACAATACTATTGATAGGTGTTATAAGTTTAAGAATATTTAAGAATAAACTATTTGTTGATTTTAATTTTTTTTTTAGAATTAAATTTGTTTGATTAAAAACACAAATATAAACAAATATAATCGACATAGTATTGTATGGGTTTCTTAAATTTATAATTTTTTAATAATAAATAATAATACTTAAAATTTTACTATGTAAATAAAATACTTAAAATTGTATAATATAAACATGCATTTTTTTTTAAATTGTATTTCTTACATAATATTTTTATAAATTCAAATTATCGGAAACGGTATGTATGAACTATGCTAATATGGATGTCAAATTATAGAGAAAATTAAAACAAATATATTTGGTGAATTCGTCAAATTAAATTTCTAACAATAACTAATATATGTTGTACATGTTTGTTATTAATATTCCATATATAACTTTTTCCATCTTTCATTATATTCACATTCGATCACGTATTCTTGTGTGAAATGATAACAATTGAATATACTTAGTCTAACACGAACCTAGTCATAATATTAGTACACATCATTAATGTATGATGGTGTGAATTTTTAAGAATACTTAAAACATAGTATTAAATAATTGACACTTAAATAATGACCAAAGTATGATAATAAAAAAAAATCAATGATTAATGATGTGCCGGTAAATTCTAAATTTATTATTTGTGAGTAGTGATGTACATCCCCCCCAACCTACACCAACATCCTTGATGACATGGATACCGCTTAACACCTCAAGAATTAACACACAAATTTATGATTTAACATCTTATTTGGGTGTTTAATCATAACATAAGATAATAAAAGCGCAAATTAAGATGTTAAATCATGCATTTGTGTGTTAATTCTTGAGGTGTTAAGCGCTATCCACGTCATCAAGGCATTGGGGGGAGGGGAGTTGTGTATGTACAACATTCCTATTTGTTATTGATTGTATGAGTTGTATGCTCGGAATAATGTATTAAAATATAATCTGATTATGTTAATTAAAATTATTTTTTAAATTATCATGAAGATAACAAAAATGTTAAGAAGTATTTATTAAAATTAAATATCAAAGAAAAGAAAAAAAGGATACTTTACTCAAAAAAAAAAAGAAAAAAGGATACTTTTGTCCAACAGATATTAACATCATTCAGTGTTAATGTTAATTTTGATAATAGAACAAATGAAAATAAATCCTGTTTAGAGAATTTATTTTGGAGTATGGAAAATATGAAGAGTTTTCTTAAAATATTGAGGATAGTTAGGTTTTTTTGTAAGAATTATCCTAAGTATGTAGTACTCTATGTTTCATCGAAGTATCAAAATCTGGAGGTGAAATTCACTAATTAAAAGTAAGATTTATATATATGTTGGTTGGTTGCAGGTCAGTGTAAATAAAATGATTACGATGTGATCATGTGAGACTTCTTTAAGGTGGTCACACAGTTAATTAGAAAAAATATCCTATCAGAATCTTATTTTCTTGTCAATTGACTCTTCAGTAAATTAATGTAGAAAAAAAAATATCACTATCTATCTATCATTACATTGATTCTGATAATGATAATGATAATATATTGATATTTAAATTTAAATATTTACTGAAAAAAAATATCCTCTTCGCATCTCAGAATTTTGCAATCACTAATTAGAAGTGAGATAAATTAATTAATTAAATCTCATATGTCCATTATCAGCCAGAAAATTCAGGTCCGACTCATAGTTTGTTTAACAATATAGTTGTGCTAGTTGTTAAAATATAAAGTTATATTTTTATATTAATTACGTCGATTAGACGTGAAATATTACGTTTACACAAGTGAAGATACATATTCATCTAAGAAAATAATGGTTATGAATCATCTACTTAGATGTTTAGATATTTATGAGAATTTAGTATAGGTATTTAATTAATATGTTGTATGTACTAGATTATAAATGAATCATGCATGTTATAAATAGAGATTTATTTTGAGTCATGTGCATCAATCAATAAATATTTACAATTTTTCTATTTCTTATACAGTAAATTTCCAGCTATGTTAAATCGTTTCTTCTTATTCTATTGGTGTCATTCTGATTTTGGTGCGACGATTTGTAGTACTAGTGTTATTTTCGATTATCATTACATGGTATCGGAGCTACGATAGTGGTAGACGATATTTTCAAGATCATTCGGTAAAAAAACGATTGTGCATCGATGAATTTCAGTGATCGTGTTAGTGGACTTGGTTTTGAGCTCTTAGTTTTTCAAATTATAAATTTTGGAAAATTTGTACGGAGTATTATCTTAAAGGAGAATATTTGTGGAAAATGATTGATGGTACGAAAATTACACCGATTCTAGTTGTTAGAGAGAATGATGCGATAACCATTGGAGCTAGGGGTGTACGTAGGTCGGGTTGGGCAGGTTTTTATCGAAATTATAACACAATCCAATTAGAACGGGTTTTCATTTTTCGAACTCAATCCAATTCATTATATTTATAAAATTTATGAAACTCAGCTTGATCGGGTTGAGCGGTTTGGGCGGGCTAGGCGGGTTTTTTTTTGCTAAGTACAATAACGATGTATGTTAAATATGTTAACATAAAATATGCAACAACGATTATATTTTTAATTAGATCATCAGAACATCTTTATAAAACACATAAATCACAATTAAACATGCATAATTAACATCTCTATTTATCTCATCCATCTGATAATAAATATGAAACACGAATTATATACACAATTATATTGGAGAGCCTAGTTGCTGCCCAATCAGATCCTTATAATATTATGTGAATGTCGTATTGAAAGTCGTATTGATAGCTTTGTTATACTATTGTTAATTTCGATTATCGATACACCGTACGTAGTTTTTGTAGATTTTGTAAATTTTTGCAACTAATGAAGTATTAACTTATCTTCCAATACTTTCAATCATTTAGTGTACCTTTCCCCTAATTCGTAACTAACTTCCCTTTGATATGTTTTTGTGGGTCATCCATGAATCACATGGGTTTTATGATTTTATCAAGTTTTTGAGCAATGGGGGTGAAGTAAAGTAACCTTGTTGCATGAATTTATTGGTTTCCTCTTTGCAACCACTCCATTTATAACACACCAGCACAAACTGAATATGACCATCTAACCATATTTTGTTTCGAGGATGATTGATATGAGACTAAGTTTGTGCTTAGATTATTGTGACAAATAATATTCCTTGCAAAATCCGCAGATTTTTAATTTTTAATTTTGTGATCTTTAAAAGGTTATATTGAAATTGAAAATATGATATCATGATTCTGACTATCGGATTCGGACTCGGACTCGGCCGGCTCCGTCGGCTCGGACCAGATTCGGCCGAATCAAAAAAAAATATCGGACTGTTGAAAAAAAAAATTAAAAAAAATAGAAAAATATTTTCAAAATTGACAAAATTGATATTAATGTTATCATGTTAATTAACGTGCTAATTTAACATATAGGTATCTATGCCATGATGTTAATTAAAATATTTCAACCCAACATTCTCTTTATACTAAATAACATATCATATCTATATATATATAAAAATTAAATAATTAAACATGATAATATAAATGTCAATGTTACAAATTGAGTCTTACATATCATAACCATTTTAAAATTTATTATATAAATTATAAAATAATGTTGGTTATCAGGTTCCAAGACAGTGTACGTATAGTACGAGTTACCACTTTTTTGGGTAAAGTTACACATGAGTCCCATCTTTTAGATGTTTTGTGACTCTTTTCAAAATAATTGGTATTTTTTCCTGATGAAATTACTAAAAAAAGTGAATGCACGAAATATCACTTGTGCTCATTTGTCCTCATCTTTGCTTCTTCACAAACTTTCGTTGTCTTCTTCTTTTCTTCTTCACAATTACAAACTCCATTTTCATTATCACAAGCTCACATTTTAATCTTCCCCACACAGTTTAAAAATGCATGACAAAAAAATTGAATCCCTCGTATATACAGGCCTAGGTTATGCATTCATCTTTTCTTAAAAAAAAAAAAAAAATCGGAGACTCGCCGGCGATATATCCGGACGAGACTCGGCTCGGGTCAGGCCGAGTCCGAGTTAACTCGGGCGATATTTTTTTGAACTCGGATGAGTTTAAGAACCATGATATGATTAATGAGTGATATATACTATAGTGCAATATCTAAATATTGTCTTGCGGAAATCACAGTAATACGGCATCATACAAATTTCAAGATTTATTGAAATTGAGTAAATTTTTATAAACAAAGTACATAAAATTGTTTTTTTTTAATTGAAGTGCATAAAATTGTTACCACGTAAAAACACGATCAAGTATTTATTTAATACTTTAATGTAAACATACAAAGAATAAAAATATTGTACACATTGGAAATTAACACTAAACTTTTTTATTTTGTAATCGTCTTTTTTTTTTTTGTATACTATCGTCATCATGACGAATAGTACAATTAACAATTAATACTAAACATCTAATTTAACGCACAGGAATCATTAGGGTAGTATAAATAATCAAGATTGCTCGAAACAATTAGAAAATAATAACGCATAGGAATCAAGATAGGAATAACAATTAGAAAATATTAAATTGTCAATCAATCAATTAGACCTAGCTACATTACATCATCAGTTCGGCTAAAACAACAATTACGACGAAAATATTCGAAGATAAGTGAAAAATAAATGATAATAGTTAATTATATATATTTCATAATAATGCAATTGAAATTAATAATCCGGTATCATTTCGTTATCCAAGCAGAAAGCTTAATTTTTGGCGTCACGTCTGAATTTTTAAGCATCCAAATATGGACCACTCAGTACCGGTATCAAGCACCTCATGTGTAGTTGGTACTTAATCAGTCATTTTCAACCCTTGATAATAAATAATTAAGTTCCTATTTTCCATTAAGTTTCCTCACTGTTCAATAATTTGTTATTAATTAAAATCCTCCATTTTTATTAAATAAATAGGGTGACGTTATTGCAAAAACTAACATGACTAAATTGAAATCGATTTTAATTTTTTTTTAATCAATTGACCAGTATACCTCTAATTTTGTTAATTGATATTTATTATATTTATATGTTATTATTTATATTTTTCATGAATAATACAAAAATATTTGACATAATATTATGAAAAAGTCAAATCTAAACAAATATATATTAATTTTCATATGTAAATATATATGACAGGTTACAATTTAATTGTTTTTTATGATGAAAAAATTTAAGAATAAAAATATTTTTTATATATGAAAGATTTTATTTACATGATTTATGCAAAGTGACAAGTTAATAAATAAATGTAAGAAATATCAATCATCAATTCATCATTAACATGAGTATAACGGTTATTTGAAAAAACAAAATTAAAATCCCTCTCAATTTAGTTATGTTGGCTCTTGTAATATCGTCACCTAATAAATATCTTGTTTATTATTAGGATAAATCAGAATTTAGTTTGCAGCAAATAAATTCACCATCACAATTTTTTTGTGGTTACACCGCTTTATTTAATATTCTTTTAAATGAAAACCGTCAAATTTAATTTTTAAGAGGTTATTTATTAATCAAGAAAAGATAATAAACCCCAACTGTTCCTTGTATTTTTCAATGGTAAACAAATCATACCACAGTGATAACTGAAACACTGTCCAATAATAAGCAATGCAATATTTTTACTTCTCATAAAATATCCCTATCCAACAAAAAATATTTATCAGTAACAGGTTTGATTTATCAATAACAATATATTCTACTTATCATGAGTGAGAAAAATGATTCGAGAGATTCCATATCATAGAAAGAGAACCAAAACCATTCTTTTTCTCGCTCTCGGAATCTCTATATAATAAGCACAAGGTACTATATAGAAAGGAAAAAAAACATTCATTAATAAGATGGAGAGAAATAATATGATCCTCTCTCTAGTTTTCTCTCTCCTCTTCTTCACTGTATCTTGTGCGAGAGAACTTCCTAACAGAGTTTGCTCCTCTGAATTTCAAGGTACTTTTACTTATCAATTGCTTCTAGTTCACTCATATGTAATATGTATATCAACTTTTCTTTGATACCTTTTGGAATAAACTGAAACTAATAATTTTGCATTTAAGCATCAAAGTAGTTAGAATTACTTGAATATGTCTGTAATTTTGAGCTAATTAGGTCTTAAATGTTATATTAATTGAATAGTCATACCCGGCTCCGTTTTTGATAATCAGTTAATTAAATTTTTCAAAAAAAATCATTTTGAGGAAACAGAGCTTAATTTTTGGATTATAGTGAATATATGAATAATTATGACCATCACCAAAATGAGTGTTCAACAATAATTCTCTTGAAAATGAATTGCTAAAACTTAAAACAAATCCACTAATTAACCATTCAACTAAACATTCTTATCAGATGAGAAGTTCCACTTGAACAACTCAGGAATCCACCTCACACTTCACCATCCTCTCAGCCCGTGCAGCCCGGCTCCGCTGCCCGACCTGCCCGTTTCGACCCTCTTAAAACATGACAATAACCGTGTTGCGTTTCTCGAGGCACGCTTATCAAACAAAATTCATTCTCGTTCGACCTTCCTAGACTCACAGTCCTACCTGCCCGAACTGGTAAGTGCACCGTTGACTCCTGGCACTTCGGTTGGAGTGGGAAACTACGTTACGAAAATCGGACTCGGAACACCAGCCACTCCGTCTGTTATGGTGGTTGATACGGGATCGTCACTTACATGGCTACAATGCTCGCCATGCGTCGTATCTTGTCACGCTCAGGTACAAACATTACAAATGATTTCTCATGGATTTACTTTTTGCCCGGTCTATTAATCCTAACATGATCGATCAATTCTCTGCATCTCTCGATGTCAGTCCGGTTCGATCTTCAATCCAAAAACGTCGAAAACATACCGATCAGTCGGCTGCTCAGCCTTGGAATGCTCCAGTTTGCAGTCTGCTACCCTGAACCCCTCATCCTGCTCAACCTCCAACGTCTGCATCTATCAAGCTAGCTACGGAGACAGTTCTTTCTCGGTTGGTTATCTCAGCCGTGACACCTTGTCCTTTGCTGGCTCCTCCTTTCCGAATTTCGTTTACGGGTGTGGCCAAGACAACGAGGGTTTATTCGGTAAATCGGCAGGTTTGATCGGTCTGGCACGTAACAAACTTTCTATGCTTTACCAGATCGCCCCATCACTCGGTTCCTCCTTCTCTTACTGCCTCCCTTCTACTTCGTCGTCTGGATATCTCTCCATAGGATCATACAATGCAGGCATATACTCGTACACTCCGATGGTCTCTAGCTCTTTGGATGATTCTTTGTACTTTCTTAAGCTTTCGAGCATTTCCGTCAATGGAAAACCGATTGGTGTTTCTTCAACGGCTTATGATACTTCGACAATTATTGACTCGGGCACGGTGATTTCGCGCCTTCCATCAGATGTTTATTCCGGTTTGAGCAAGGCGGTGTTGGCCGCTATGGCCAGTACTCCCCGTGCTTCTGCTTATTCGATTTTGGACACTTGTTTTAAAGGTAGTAATTATAATTATGGGTGCTTCGCTCGAATCATTCAAATGTAAATTGCCTTATTTGATCTTGGTCAATTTTAAAGGTAACGTTGCAACGGTAAAGGTGCCGGCAGTTTATCTGACGTTCCAAGGCGGGGCCACCTTGAAGCTTCCAGCAGATAATGTGCTCATTGACGTGGATGATTCGACGACTTGCCTGGCATTTGCGCCTGCGAGTAGGGTGGCTATTGTGGGTAACATCCAACAACAATCTTTCAGTATTGTTTATGATGTCGGGGCCTCCAAAATAGGTTTCGCAGCCGGTGGATGCCGATGAACAGACCAGAATTGCGAAAAAACGATGTTCCGATCAAGCAACACCAGTAACCACATCGTGTCTTGTCTTCCGATATAACGATAAGATAAAAGATGATTGGTGTATATTATTTTTTTTTCTTTTGCCAACAGGTTGGTGTATATTGTGTTTTCAATTGTACATGGTGATAATATGTGGAGCTAGTGGGTGGGTGATATAAAGTTTTTAACATTATTCTGGGCTATTGGTTAGTACAAATTGTTAGCCATTAGATTGAAATGGTTGGAATGGAACCGTATCGATCATATTGTTACGTTTAAAAAGTGTAGTGTGTTTGTAGCTGCTCTGGATGTACAATTTGTCAATTTTTAAGCATTTGGATGTAATAAGGTGATTTGGTGAAATACAAAAAGGAAAATTATTCTAAATTCTTTCATATTAGTGAAATTAGAATTTTGTATTTGTCTAAACATGATTTAATTGTATTTGTTTCATTTAATATATACGCATTCAACAACATACTCGCCAAGACACACGACTATGAAATCACACGAAACATACCGCACATATACGATGTTGTGTCTTAGTCATAATTCATGTATTAAACTCACATAATCATGAAATATATGTAAATATTGTAAATAACTTTAAATTAATTTTAAATGAAAATCTCTGGCAGGCAATTGCCTGCCACCTCAAAAAAAAAACATACTCGTGGTCGTGGTTATATAGAATTCATTTATTCATTATTATATACACATTTAATATCATATTTAATATTAAAACATACAAAATAAAATACCATCTTATGAATTCAACGAGAATACTGTAAGCATATTGCTAAATATTGGTTGATGATGTATTGAAGTCATTATCTCGTATTTTGTTCTCTGGGGGCTTTTATCATACATCATTTTTCTTATCATACATCCATTTTCAAGAGTATTTGAAGTAATTATTCATTTATGAATATTTAAGGTAAGATCTCAAATATATTTATCAATTAATGTTTGACTAAATTGGAATTTTTTGTTGTTCATTTAAACAAAAATGTCCATAAAAAATAAATTTTATGATACATCTTTTATAAATATAATTAATTGCTAAAATATTCAAAATATTCTTGTAAAAATGTGTACCGTAGAATTCCCCTGTATAATAATACCTGATAAAGGGAAAGACATGATGAAGGTTCCAAACATTAGCCATCAATGGCCCATGAAAAAGACACGCTATTGTTCATTTCTTCTCTAAGTATGTGCAACCAAAACGACAAAAAAAAAACACCCAAAATTAAGTCCAAAAATTATAAAAAATTGCAACCCCCAATTAACGTACACGTAAGTACTACGGCCAATCTCTCGCTAGACTAGATATAATTTCTTTCTTTCTTTCAACAAATCACAACAAAGGTCAAGCGAGTTGGTGTTGTGTTGGTTACGCACCTATATCCTTTTTAAATTCAATGGACAGTTCAGATTCCACTTAGGTTTGTCTACAACTACGAACAATTAGACCAAATATGTTATATGTTATATGTTATACTTCTAATCCAAGAAACCTATTGCTTCGTAATAACTTGTTTTTTCATTTATTATCCACATAATGACTCATAAATTTTATTTTGACCCAAAAGACTTATAATAGTGATTGGCATTTATAATGAAATATACAATCAACTATTAACATGAGTCCAATAATTCACTAACTCATTGTATAGACAATGGATTACAATGTTGAAAAAGGATATGGAGGATTCATATTCAAAAAGGACCCACCACAATACCAAATAACAATTTGGAGCCTCTAATGAGATGATAAAACCAAATTCCTAACTAAATAGACTGAGCTTGACCCCCATGTTCGTCCAAACCCTAATATATTTGGTGCTATGTCTCCATCCATCTTGACGTGCTTTATTCTCCCCTTTCTAATTACCCCATATAATTGAGTTGCATCTTATCTAGCACTATATTTGAAATATAAATCTAATTTCATTCTAACAATCTCAACTTCTTTATTTTATTATGGATATTTTTATTGAAATTAATGTTTTTAATATAGTAATTAAAAATATTATGTATAATTTATGGGCAGAATAATTATATTAAATTTGTATGTAAAATAGAAATATCTAGAATAAGTATCTAAAGGGGATGTCTATTAAATAAAAAGATGTGTACTAGATAAATAAGTGTCTATTAGTTATAATAGAATTGTCTAGAACAAAAGAGGGTGTTTAGGGGGATGTATATTGAATCTTATTTAAAGCGGGTAATGTACGAAATAGTTGTGAGAAAAAAATGTTAATAAGAAAAATCAGAGGGCTCAGCCCCTGAGTCTCTCCGTTCCCATTGTGTTATTACCAATTTTCAGGGCCGGCCCCGACAATTTTGTTGCCCTAGCCAAGCTATCATAAAAATCTTAACATTATATAAAATAATGCCCTAACAATCTATGGAAAAAAGACATCAAAAACTTAACTTAGTTGAAGATGAAATAGTGTCAATTCACATTTTCGTTGCGTTGCGTTTCAATTTTGAGTCCTAGAATTTTGTTTGTGTTTTTCATTCATCATCTTAATTTGTACTACAATAAAAGAAAACAAGTTATATGACGATAAAATAAATATTTCGATGTGTAAATAATTGATTATTTGGTATCAGAGTGAAGAAAAAGAAACTTGTTTTTCTCTCTCAGGAAGATATCATCGAACATCTTGTTTCCATCGTAAAAAAATGATAAATTACAAGATGGAAAAGAAAATATTCCCATGAATTTTTCAATTTTCAAAAAATACAATTATAGATTGTTAAAAAGTAACATACCTTAATTTCAGAAAGAAAATTCATTTTATTTATATATTTTTTTTTCTCGTCCAAAGATTGAATTTGAAACAAGATTTTTTTTTCTACATCATTGTTGATTGGTGAGTTTCTAGTCCAAACGAGAAAGGGCATATGTGACAAATGAAGAAGAAAATAAAGGGCAAGATTCAAATAACAAACTAGAAAGAGAGGGAATGCAGAAATCTTATTTTTGTGGGTTAATTCAGAAAATTCCATAATAGGAGAGAAAGAAGATGCGTTTCTTAAAAGCCATAACTATTGTGGGTTGTGTGGGCTTTACATTTTTATTTATTAGCTTTGAGGTTTTGAGTATGTATAATTGTTTACATGTAAAGTTGAATACTACATCTTTTAATATATATACAAGGAATTTCATTTATATGATGCCCTACGACTTGGTGTTGCCCTAGCCCAGGGGCTTGCTGGGCTTGCCCCTGGGCGGGGTCTGCCAATTTTTTTTTATTGTTTTTTTGTTATCCCCCCTACTCTAATCTCCACAATCTATCTCCAACATAAATTGTCCAACATATATTCTCCAATCAATATTAATCCAAATCATACCCCAAAAAACCTAACAAATTGGCATCAGAGCGACGGTTATCGAAAGCGACGGTTATCGAGCGACGGTTATAGAAAACGACGGTTATCGAAAACGACGGTTATCAAGTTTAGTAGAAGTCGGAGAAGGAGTCACCAAGACAACCAAAGATGTTACGTATTTGGGCTCACACGAACTTCACAACTCATTTCCGAATTATCGAGTTTAATAGAAGTCAAAGAAGGAGATCACCAAGACAACCAAGGAGGTTACGTATTTGGGCTCTCAAGAACTTCGCAATTAATTTCTGATTTATCAAGTTTAGTAGAAATTTGGAGTAGGAGAAGGCCACGACAACCCAAGACGGTGTGTTCGGGTTCCCACAAATTTTGCAACTCAATTTCGATGAAGAAAAATCTAATTTTTTGGAGAATTATCACGAGGGTTATTTGATCTCGCATGGTCTATAGAAAATATTAGAAGGAGAAGAAATTATCGATGGTATGGGCATGACGAAGAAAAGAGACGATTCGAAAAAAAAGAAAAAAAAAACGATCCGAAAAGAGGACGATTCGGAAAAAGGTGATTCAAAAAAGATGATCCGAAAAAAGGACGATTCGAAAAAAAGAAAAAAGCCGATTAAAAAAACGAGTTTAAAAAAAAAAAATTAGACGAGCCTGACGGAAAAAAAATCACAGGGGAGTATCGAGAACAAAAAAAAAATAACGAAAAAAACATTAAGGGGGAGTATTGAAATTAATGTTTTTAATATAGTAATTAAAAATATTATGTATAATTTATGGGCAGAATAATTATGTTAAATTTGTATGTAAAATAGAAATATCTAAAATAAGTATCTAAAGGAGATGTTTATTAAATAAAAAGATGTCTACTAGGTAAATAGGTGTCTATTAGTTATAATAGAACTATCTAGAATAAAAGAGGGTGTTTAGGGGAATGTATATTGAATCTTAAAATATAAAATTATTTAGGAAAATTAGATTTTTACTCCTATATTTCACAACTAATTTCATGATGATGTTATCAATTGTAATTATCATAGATAATTAATACATTAATTAGCACATGATTAATTTGTAGTACAAAATTAAATAAAAAATAGTTAATATGAATATATGAATTGTTCTTGTTAATTATTCATATATAATGTTTGGGTCAAATTGGGGCCATAGTAAATGGCCTCAACTAGTCAACTGTTTATATTTGTCCATCAAATATTTCATGGACAAGATTATTTGATCCATCTTAATTGGGGGCGTAGTTTCGATGATTATTTGATCCATCTTTATGAGGCCCAAGATTTTGAATTCCAAAACCAAATCCACCAAATTATAAACCTGTTAAATAAGAAATTGTAAGTCATGGAATTTTGGGCTGTGAAAATAAATTAAAATTTGCAAATTTTAAATTTCCATTAAAAAACGGATATTAGTTTAATTTGAAAAATTGATGTTATTGGATGGTTGCGAATTAAAATTCTACTCGTTTTTTCCAGTTGTTAAAATCGAGCGATAAACCAAAAAAAATGTTAATGGTTCCAGCCTAAAACCAGAACAAACAGAAATGGCCAAAATTTGAAAAAACAAGTGTTTTTAAAGTTTGAATTACAAAAATAATTTAATATAATTTTGTTATGTAAACTTCCTTCAACATGAATCCTTGCATGGTCTGATCCAAACTACTAGTCGACTACCATCTGTGTGAAAAAATAACTATGTTCTCCTGTCCAAAAAAAAAAACTACCTTCTCTTGAAATCTTTATATATCATAAAATCATAGTACTGTAGAAAGAAAAAAAACACACACATCCACTAAAAATATGGAGAAACAGGTGTTTCTCTGTCTTGCCTTCTCTATCCTCTTCTCGAATGTTGTTTCTTTTAGCGGAAATTCAAGCAAAGCTTGCTCCTCCGAATATCATGGTAAGTCATGTCGACATTCTTTTAATTTGTTAAAACTAATTTGTGTTTGAGAAGATTATCGAGACCAAAAAAAGTAACAGTAAGTAAACTAACAATGCCGAGTTTTCAATAATATGCACTGAATTTTGTGCTTTCGGGACTCGGCACGATTACTAACGCTCGTGATAAACATTCTTGCCAGATGAGAAGGCTCACTTGAACAACTCAGGAATCCACCTCACGCTTCTCAACCCTTTCAGTCCTTGCAGCCCGGCTCCTCTGGCTAAGATACCCTTTTCCCGCATCTTACAACATGACAACTCGCGCGTTGCTTCTCGCGAGGCACGTCTATTGAAAAATGCTCTTTCTCGGACCGACTCTGTAGAGTCACCATCTGACATGCCAGTGCTGATAAGCGCACCGGTGACTCCTGGTATTTCAGTCGAAGTGGGCAATTATATTGCGGAAATTGGCCTTGGTACTCCCGCCACTTCGTCCATTATGGTGGTCGATACTGGATCATCGCTTTCATGGCTTCAGTGTGCACCTTGTGTTATCTCCTGTCACGAGCAGGTACTCCAACACAAAATTGTTTTCTTACTTTAGTTATATATAATCTAATTGTTTTGTTTGCAAAAATATCTCAGGCTGGCCGGTTGTTCGACCCAAAAAACTCGACCACATACCGCTCAGTCTCCTGCTCGGACCCAGCATGCTCCTTAGTGAAACCTGCTACGTCGAACCCCTCATCCTGCTCAAAATCCAATGTCTGCGTCTATCAGGCCAGCTACGGGGACCAATCTTTCTCACTCGGTTATCTCAGCCGTGACACCTTGTCCTTTGCCGGGTCGACCTTTCCTAATTTTATTTACGGGTGCGGCCAAGAAAACAAGGGTTTATTCGGAAAATCAGCAGGATTGATCGGTCTGGCACGTGACAAGTTGTCTCTATTTTACCAGCTCGCACCCTCCCTCGGTCACTCCTTCTCCTATTGCTTCCCTTCTACTTCTTCAGCTGGATATCTTTCCATCGGGCCATACAAACCAGCCGAATACTCGTTCACTCCGATGATCACTAACCCTTTAGACGAGTCGTTGTACTTTTTGAAATTTTCAAGTATTTCAGTTAATGGGAAACCAATCGAAGTTTCTTCGGCAGCTTATGATACTCCGACAATTATTGACTCGGGCACAGTAATTACGCGGCTTCCATCTGCTGTTCATTCTGCTTTGAGCAAGGCGATGGTAGCTGCTATGGCTAAGACTCCCCGTGCTCCTGCATTCGAAACATTAGACACTTGCTTTAAAGGTAATAAATTACGGTCCATTCCAATTCTTTACTAGACTAATTCGGTAAATCAAAATTGACAAATCATTTTTATTTGGTTTGCAAATTACAAATCGATCAGATCAAGTGAGTGCAAAAGTAAACTGAACAAATTAAGTCGATCTTATTTATTTTTGAATTATTTTACAGGTAGCGTTACGAGCCTAAATGTGCCGACGGTCTCTCTGACATTTCAAGGCGGAGCCACCATGAAACTTGCAGCATCTCACGTGTTAATCAATGTTGATGAGTCGACGAGTTGCCTGGCTTTTGTGCCTGCGAGTAACATGGCAATTTTGGGTAACATGCAACAACAATCTTTCAGCGTTGTTTATGACGTCGGAGCTTCCAAAATAGGTTTTTCTGCCGGCGGATGCTGATGAAGGAACTAAAATTCATTATGATGAGTGATAAAAGATATTTTTATTTATATTGTGTTTTCATGGTACACGCAATGAGAATATTGCATTAAATATAAAGCGTGGTAAACTTTAGTATCATCATGATCGTTGCCAAAAAGATATTCAAATGCACGGCCAGTACGTGATGGTAGTAGTTTGGTTTGAATCGAGAGAGAAGAGGAGAACCATGTCGCCTTAGCATGAGGACAATGAAATATTATGTGCTCTTTTGTTTCAGAAAATTCCCGACAAATGGGACAAATACAATTTCATTACTTGAATTATGACAGAATCCATAATTCAAAGAGGGGATATGTCACTATAAAATTTTCAATTTGGGACTGATATTTCAAACTGCAAATAGAGATGATATGTCACTGTAAAAAGATAGTAGCTCGAAATTATTTGGACATCATCATACAAAAAAATAACAATTGTCACAATCGAAATGTCATTCGAATGTTTTTTGTAAATTCAATTTTAACAAATATATATTACGTGGTAAATTTAACTATTAAACTTGCAGATAAGTTTAATTTACGAGACTATGCTTGAATTATAAATTATTGTTATTCATTCTCTTTAAACTTGAAGATGATACAATATTATTCGTCGAAGCACATCCGTCAAACTTACAAATCATTATACATGCCTTCTCTCCTTTTTCAAATCAGGATTTATACCAATCGGTGTCCCCCGAGAAAATATACCAAACATACCAAACATATTGAACTGCCAACAAAGGAAATTCCTTATTAGTTATCTCGGTCTACCATTATCTTATCAAAGACCGTCCGAGGTCACGTTCCAACCTCTCATCTCTAAAATTAAAAGCCGCATAAATAAATGGCATGGCAAAATGCTTATTGTAGGAGGACGAATCACTCTTATCTCATCGGTACTTTCAGCATTACCGGCATACTATACACAAGTCTTTCGTTTACCAAAATTCTTGATTAATGAAATCACATAAATTCATTAGAGGTTATTCTGGACATGCACGGACAAAATTACTAACGTAAAATGTCTGGCAAAATGGCAAAAGTTATGTTTACCGAAAAAAACATGGAGGGATTGGACTAAAAGATATAGAAGTTATGTCTGGTAAAATGTTTGGCAAATTGGCAATATTTGTCTTTATTACTAAAATGATTGTTCAAAATTGACTTTGATCATGGTTATGGTATAGATCACCATGCCTACGACTTAACAAAAGCCTCGCCGGGATGGCGAGATCAGTATCTTACTTCATAAAGGACTTATTGAAGTTATTACCCATTTACAATTTCCTTATAAATAACACCCAACCGCATTTTTTTCATGAAAAAATCAATAGCGGAAGCAAAATTCTCCAAATAAACAAGTATACATTGCAATAATTAATCCACTTTTTAAGGCCAAAATACCACTTGAAATAAAAATATTCCTGTGACTGGCCATTAATAATAAATTTCTTACCCAATAAAATTTGGCAAAACGAAGTTGGCCTCACCCGCAATCATGTCTACTCTGCGCAAACACGACGGAAACGGCGTCTCATCTGCTAGCCCAATGCACTTAAACGTTGACTTGCTTGCGCAAGATGGGTATACGGGGCATCCGCATCAATCCATATTGCAAGCCTGGAAAGCATTGGACGACAACCGAATCGGGAGCAAGTACACAAAGAATCGCAAGAAACAAAAATGGGCGACATGTATTTGGATGGTTTGGAAAGAACGCAATAATAAATTTTTTAATAAAAAGGCCAAGACACCATTATTACTAGTCGACATAATCAACAACCTCGAATGTTGCGTCTGGCTGTGATCAGAGAAAATTCACTTAACGCCTGGGCGCAGCTGGTAATGATTGTTGCGTCTGGCTGTGATCACCCGAGTTCCGGCCTCTCGCAGTTTTTTTCTTTTTTCCAAATAAAAAGTGCTTCTGCAATGTCTTTGGAGGCGTAGTTGGTAACAATTGTTGCATATGGTTGTAGAAGCATTTTGTTTTTGCAAAAAAGAAAAAAAAGTGTGAGAGACCGAATTCGAGCTCAAAAAGAACTGACATATTCCAATAAATCTTGAGCCTAATTTATTTCAAAGGCAAATCGAAAAAACATCTATAATATTGTAATTTGTTACTATAAAAAGGAAGCAATATATGTTACTATAAAAGCAAATCGAAAAAATATATATTGTAGTGTGACTTTTAACTTTCTTGATTTATTGTGTCGTGTTCTTTGTATATAATCGCGAAGCGAGTCATATTTATAATGATTTATAATAGTATATGAGTATGCACATACATACATTATGTGAAGGGAAATTTTATTTTATCTCCACAACTCCTCTCTCACATTCTCGATGTGTATTTCGAGAACGATTAGTGGAGATAATTAGCAATTCAATTAACACATAAAAACGAATTAATCGTTAATTTCAGCGTGCCAAAACAATTTTATGGTTTGCCCAAAAATACTTGAATTAACATTCATTGCCCAAAACAATTTAATGTTCATCGTAACAAAAATCTGAAATATTATAGTTTGTTCTATTTATATATAACTTTAGAAGAAGAAAAAAAACAATTTCATACATGTTTTTATAAGAATATACTATGTCCATTCCTAAAAAATATTTTCATATCACGAATCATTTAGAGAACTAAATATATATTATGCAATTGTCTTTATTTTCATACAAAAATAATTCATGTATATCTCCAAAATACACAAAAAAAATATTATCTTCACACCAAAATGAGAAATATCATGCTTGCATTAAAATTAAGATTTTTATTTTAGTTATAAAATATATCTGAAGCTAAGCGATGGTCCTTCTAGTATGAATTAAATTTAAGCTAAGAACATTTTTTTTGAAAATAATCTGTTGTTAAGCATTTTAATCTTGGTAACAAAAATTGATAGTAACAACAAAAGCAAGGTTTCGAATCCTGGTCCTGTTCGCTCATGCTGACAATCCTATGTCCAAAAACTAGGAATTTTTTGTTGCATCCGAACACTGCTTTTTAAAATTGATAGCAAACTCAGGATTCTTCACTTCCTAGCACCCAAACCTTACCCTCCGAACAGGGCCTTAGGAAGCAAGAAATGAAAACCAAAACTTACCCAAACTCATCAAAAGTACTCATTTTGTTGGCTTTTACAAACTTACCTAAGAGTGGATTTTGTCTAGTTTTGATGAAAGTAAGAATTAAATAAATATTTTTATCCATCATAATAATTATTGTTTTTCTTCTTTACCTCATGATATTAAATTTAATTTACTATAAAAATTACCTTTTAATTTGGCATAGAATTAAATTTAAATAATAATTTATTTTATTAATTGGATCAATTATAATGAAGTGGTTAGTTTGTAAATAACTTCAGTAATCATGAATTTGTTTTTACATTTTTTTTTATGGCGGTGTAGTGTGTTTACTGCTTATATATGGACTAAATTGGTAATATCTCGTTTTCCAACATTTTTGTTTTTATTATTTATTATTTCTTGAAAACGAAAAAGAATATTATGTATAAAAAGTATATTATGTTTTTATTATTTATGATATTGGTATCCAAAATCTGTATCCGTATTTGTATCCGATTTCGAATGACTTATTCGTATCCAAAATCGGATATTGGATATTGGATGACGTATTAAAAAAATATTTGGTAGTTTTTCGAACTTGTTATCCAAAGAATAATTGTATTAGAAACTAATATTCTCTAAAATTTAGTTGTATTAAAAATAAAAGTAAAACTAATTCTCTAAAAACTAGTTGTATTAAAAAATAATATTCTCTAAAAATTAATGGTATTAAAAATTAATATTCTCTAAAAGTTAGTTGTATTAAAAAAAACTTCTCTTAAATTTAATGGTATTAAAAATAACATTCTCTAAAAATGAGTTGTATTGAAAAATAATATTCTCTAAAAATTAATGGTATTAAAATTAATATTCTCTAAAATTACAAAGAATTTTCGGAAGAATAGTAAATTATTTTTTCTTTCATTTATATTATTTAAAAAAAACTAATCTTAAATTGTTGATACGATTTATTTATGTGACATAATTATAATATTTTGATATGATTAAGAAATAAATGTGATAGTTATAGAATTTCGTAAGAAATAATATAACTCTAGAATATTTTATTCATTTGCTACATCTAATCCTATGATTTTCATCAAACACTTTTTAAACATCCTAGACACATAGTTTTTGCATATTCCTGCTATCATAGTTTCCTGATATTTATATATTGGTTTCCTGCAACTATGAGTTTCCTGCTGCTATACAAAACTGACCTAGCAAACGCACCCTAACCATTACTCTTTATATATTGGTTTCCATGGAATCCTGAATTTCCTGCAACTATGAGTTTCCTTTTAATTTGGCATACCCTGCATCGACTAAGTAGAATTTATTTTGCAGTACGTAAAAACCGCAATCATCAATAACACTCTTTAGTACCAAGGCATCTGAAGCAGACCCCTCCCACCCAGACAAAACATATACAAACCGATTACTGAAATCACAAGCAACCATAACATTTTGTGATAATGTTTGTTTTCTATTACGGTATGGATCTTGTAAGTCGCATGGAACTGTTATCGGTACATGTGTTCCGTCAATAGCACCGATGCAGTCCTGAAATATGAAAGTTTGTTATGAGAAAATGAGAAATACTTAAAAATTTAATATGAAAACATAACTAGGCAATGTACCTTAAAATAAGGATAGAACTTAGTATTATCCGAAATCACTCTAGGTGTGAGCAGAGATGGGAAATGTATAAATTGTCCAGATAATTGTAGAATAGCATCTAGAACTTTTCTGAAATATTCACTTACAGTGGAACCGCTATGTTGAAATAGTTCTTGGACTGTGCGGTTGCTGGCATTTTTAGCAATTGTATACAAAAACATTGCTACCTGTTCATCCACTTTTATCTCATCACCATTTTTCAGAACTTGTCTATTTTTCAATATTTGGACCAAAGCTTGAAAAACATGAGATTCCATGCGAAATTCGCGTTTCGAACGACATTCATGGCCTTCTAGTACTTCTTTAACCCACATTTCACCTCGCAAGATGGATGTATGGCATGGAGTCTTTTGTGACGATGACGATGGTAGTTGATGATTGTATGCCATTATTAAATCTAGCATTTCTTCTTCTTCTTTTTTATTTTTTCGACGAATAAAATGATTCATTGTTGTAGATATGAATATAAAGAGCTATGTATTGAACTTTGATGAATGTAGTTGTGTTTCAAAAATGAAAGAGACACTGCTTCATTATATAATGGTTGTGTTTAAAAAAATATGCTCTAAAGATTCTATAATAATTATTTGTCATTATTAAAAAAAATATTCTTCACTAATATTCTCTAATGATTATATTCCATTATTCTCTATAATATTTTATAGTGATTATATGTTTTGATTCTCTATAATATTTTTTAAAGATTAGTTTCTATTAAAATATAATACATGTGATATGATTAAAAAATAAAAGTGATAGTTACATAATTACATAAGAACTAACATAACTTAGAATATTTTATTCATTTGCTATATCTAATCCTATGATTTTCATCAAACACCTTTTAAACATCCTACTCCCGCAGTTTTTGCATTTTGCTGCTATCAGAGTTTCCTGATATTCATATATTGGTTTCCTGCAACCATGAGTTTCCTGCTGCTACACAAAACTGACCTAGCAAACACATCCTTAACAACAATTTTTGTAAAGTGAATAAGATGATAAATTATTTAATTTCTGTTTACACGTGTCAGTGCATGAGAAATTACACGACTTAAAATGTAAGAAAATTTTAATTTTAATTTTAATAAGAATCAATAATGTGAATTTAGTTTTATGCTATTGGATATGTGAGTTCGGCCCAATTACGCCAACCCATGAAAACTCCAAAAATCATCGACCTTCTCTCTCGTTACAATTTGGGCCGACCTTCTCTATCGCTTGCTCGGCGTCCAAATCGACAAAAGAAACTCATCGACCTCCATGTGTCACTTTCTCCTCTCTACACGAAAACCCTCTTCAGTCTCCTCGGGGAAGCAAGTCCTAGCTAAAATGTACAAATTCGTATTTGGGGAAATCTTTCGACTCGCCTTTCGTGTTGTCTATCAAAATCGAAACGTTTGTTGGTTTCACCAATGGCTAAAGGTTCAACAACTCTATTACTAGTGCTAGCTAGTAGCATTTTTCTGATGATTTTTTTCTAAAATTTACATTACAGATAACAAGAATTCCTTTGAGAACACATTGACAAGCCTTTTGAATCCCACAGGCAGTGAATATGGGAAGTATTATAGTCTGTATGCCCTTAATGATCCTCGTATCATCGGTAATACTTCTTGATATATTAAACATAGCTATATTTCTTTCATGTTTTTATTAACCAAGGATTGAATTTCACACTTAGTTTGTATTGGTGTTGTAGATAAACTACCATATTCGATCTTGATACTTCTCGAGTCTGCAATACGTAATTGTGATGGATTCCAAATTAGCAAGGACGATATAGAAAGAATTATAGATTGGGAAAATACTTCCCCTAAGCTAGTCGAGATTCCATTCAAACCATCTCGTGTTCTTCTTCAGGTACGCCTCCTTTACAGGGGCATTCATGAAATTCTACCTTTTTCCTTATATTTCATTATTTCCACTGAATTTTCTTTTGTTTCTTTTTTAAATTAAAGGATTTTACCGGAGTGCCGGTTTTTGTTGACTTTGCAAGCATGCGCGATGCTTTGGCCAAACTCGGTGGCGATCCTAACAAAATCAATCCAATGGTACCTTGTCTCCTTTAATGTTTATATATTCCTTTTTTATAAGGATATGCACGAAATTATTCTTATTTCAATTGCAGATCCCAGCAGATCTTGTCATAGACCACTCGGTTCAAGCAGATGTGGTGCGGTCTCCAAACGCGGTACGAGCCAATATGGAACTCGAGTGCGAACGAAACAAAGAACGATTTGCTTGTCTCAAATGGGCTTCTTCGGCCTTCGATAATCTCCTCGTCGTCCCCCCTGGTTCTGGTATCGTCCACCAGGTAATTTTAATTGTACTCCTTTTTTCTCCTGACTTTAATTTTAATTCAGGTAAATCTTGAATATCTTGGAAGAGTTGTATTCGAGAAAGATGGTATCCTGTATCCTGATAGTCTTGTTGGTACCGATTCGCACACTACGATGATTAATGGACTCGGCATTGCTGGTTGGGGGCGTAGGAGGTATCGATGCAGAGGCCACTTTACTCGGTCAAGTAATAATTTTTAATATTTCTATATATTATGACATGATTCATAAATGTATATATGATACGATATTTTAGCCAATGAGTATGGTTTTGCCTGGAGTTGTTGGATTCAAATTACATGGAAAGTTGCGAGAAGGAGTCACGGCCACGGATTTAGTTCTCACGGTTACTCAAATGCTGAGAAAACATGGTGTTGTTGGCAAGTTTATTGAGTTCTATGGTATGTTTTTTTCGTGTTGCTAGTTAGTTAGACTAGGTCTTGGTTTCGTCATTTTTTTATTTTTATGAGTAGGTAGAGGAATGGGTGAGCTGGCAGTTGCTGATAGGGCGACAATTGCGAATATGTCGCCTGAGTATGGAGCTACGATGGGTTTCTTTCCTGTCGATCATGTGACTCTACAATATCTTAAAATGACGGGTAAAAGCGATCAAAATGTATGTTAATTGTTAGCCTAATATTTTGTATTTTAAAATGATTGGAATGATTTCTCTCTTTCTTTCTCTTTCTAAATTTATGTGATCTTTATTTTGCTAAACAGGTAGAAATGATAGAATCATATTTGCGAGCCAACAAATTATTCGTGGATTATGATGAAGTAGGAATATACACTCTTTAACTATCTTACTCGAATATATTTCTAACTAATATCTTTTGTTGTTGTCTCTCTTCACTCTTCAGCCTCAATTAGAAAAGCAATATTCTACACACCTAGAGTTGGATCTTGCAAGCGTGGAAACGTGCATTTCAGGTCCAAAAAGGTGACGATAATTCATAATCGATTTTGATATTTTGTTGAATGGTTATGCTAATATTAATTCAATTCAGACCACATGATCGAGTTCCCTTGAAAGATATGAAATTAGATTGGCATTCCTGTCTCGACAACAATGTCGGTTTTAAGGTACGGAGTCTTTAAAAAATAGTTGGTTTCGATATAGGGATTATTACAAGAACGCCACTTGTTGAATCACGACTATTTCAGGGTTATGGTGTGCCGAAAGATTTGCAGGGCAAAGTGGTAAAATTCTCTTTTCATGGGAAACAAGCAGAGCTTAGACATGGAAGTGTAGTTATCGCTGCGATTACGAGTTGTACGAATACTTCAAACCCTAATGTCATGATTGCTTCTGGTCTCGTTGCAAAGAAGGCTTGCGAGTTTGGTCTCGAGGTTTATGCTAACCCCTCAATCAGATACTTCTTCTGAACAATAAATTGTTGACTGCATTGAACATTTGTTGTACCAGGTTTCGCCTTGGATTAAAACTAGCCTCGCTCCTGGTTCTGGAGTCGTCTCGAAATATTTACTCGAAAGGTGATTTTAATTTTGCATTCATATTAATCTACAAGGGGCCATGGTCCCAGATTTGACACAAATTTATAAGTTTGTGTCATTAATTACTCCAATATAGAGTAATGATACGGGCACATAAAACAGACCATCAATTTGACACAAGCATTTGTGTCGATTAAAACAGACCACCCTATCATTAATCATGGTCCCCTCAAATTTGTAAATTTAGCTGTTATGTCCTTATAATTAAATTTAATCATTATATATATGAGAAGTTACCATACATAATTCTCATAACAATGAAATAAGAAATATGAAAAATAGAAGTCCAAGTAACGAGAGATAACAACATACAAGTATAAAAAAACAGAAAAATAGCAACCAAAAAAAAAAAAAAAAAAAAATCAAAATCTGCGGTTGCACGAGTTGCATGGGTTTACAAGATGTATCATCTACATCTTATCCAAAAGAAGAATGAACAAGTGTACCAAATACTGTGTACTGCCTATGATAGAAAAGGCGAAGTGTAAAAATCCCTTACATTCTCTTTTTTTTTTAATTAAGGTTAGCGTAAATGCTAGACCTTAGGATTTTTTATATAAATATATATAATCTGTAATAATTACAGTAAGATCAAAGTAAAGAAATACAAAGAAAATAAATCCTAAATAAATCCATAATTGTCTGGTAGCTTCGTTAGGGCTCCTGCTAATTTTTGTGCCGCGTCCATATCCTGGCCTCCTCGATTGCCCTCGTCGCTATTCGTTCCGGTGTGGAGGTTTTGTCTTGGAATATTCTTCGATTTCGCTCCTTTCATATTTCCCATGTCGCAGATATCCATAAGGTAGCCCATTGTTTTCTTTTCTCCTTCCCCAGTGCTCCGACATGGTCAGACCATTCTTCGAACATCGAGTCATAAGTCGTGTCCGGATAGCCTAGATTAGTTTCTCTGTTGATTAGCCTCCACGTTGCCACCGTGTACGGACATTTGAGGAAGAGGTGGTCCCTCAATTCCTCCTCTCTTTGACAGAGGATGCATCTTTGAATGGTAGGCCACCCTTTCCTTAACAGTATGTCCGCCGTATTTATTTTGTTGTGCGACGCAATCCAGCAGAAAATGCGCACTTTTAGGGGCGCTCTGGTCGTCCATATTAAATTCTGCCACGGGTTTAGAATCCCCGGATTTCTCATGAATTGATAAGCCGACTTAGCCGCGAATACGGAAGAAGCTTCCCAATTCCATAGGACCTTATCGTTATCCGGCTCCTCTCTCGTTGACACCTCGTAAATGGGCCTCAATTTGTCAAGATCTTTTATAAAATAGCTCTTTCTTGTCGTTCCAATTTCGAGCAATTATGTCGCATTAGTTACATTGTACATTGTTTTGACATACTTGGACCAAAGGTTGTCGTTTTCATTGTCCAATTTCCAAAGAAATTTCATAAGGAGCGAGTCATTCATTGTTCGTAGGAGTCGTACTCCTAAACCTCCGTTAATTTTAGGTAAACAAATTGTTTCCCAATTCACAAGGTTCTTACCGGATTTGTTTGTATCCCCTCCCGACCACAAAAAAGCTTTCATTAGTCGTTCTATCTCTTTTGTTACCCCGACCGGTAATTTAATAACTTGCATTATGTATATGGGTATAGCGTTTATTGTTGCTTTTATTAGTGTTAGTCTACCGCCGAGTGAAAGAAAGCGCCCTTTCCATCCGGCAATGCGGTTTTGTATTTTCTCTATCAACGGTAGAAAAACTATCTTTTTTGGTTTCCTTATCGATAGCGGAATTCCCAAATAATTGATTAGAAATTTTTTAACCCCACATTCTGACATATTCGAAATCGTCTCATTGAACCTTTCGGGGATGCCTATAGGTGTGAAAGTTGTTTTGTGAGCATTCATGTGGAGTCCCGTTATTTCTCCAAATGCTTTCAACGCTTGGCATATTATTCGTATGTTTTGAGGCCTTGCTTCAACGAAAATCAATGTGTCATCCGCGTATTGTAGGGTAGGAACTCTCCATGTTGTTGATGTTTCCATAAGAGGGGAGATTGCTCTAATAATATCTTGTAGGAAATCAACCGCCAAATTAAATAACAATGGGGATAAGGGGTCCCCTTGTCTAAGTCCCCTTTTGTGTTTGAAGAAGGGTGATAGTGATCCATTTATCTTAATTGCCGAGGAGGACGAGGAAAGTATCTTTTGTATCCATTCGTTCCATAATGTTGGAAAACCCCTTACCTCCATTATTTTTAGAAGGAAGTCCCACGAGACGTTATCGAACGCTTTTTTGAAGTCAATTTTTAACATTATTGTTGGGATTTTCTTTTTGTGATAGTAGTTCACCAATTCTCTAGCCGTCGCATACGAGTCCACAATTGATCTATTCTTTATGAATGCGGATTGGTGATTGTCTATCAATTGCGGTATCAAAATTTGTAGCCTTTGTGCAAGCATTTTTGTTATGATTTTCGTAGGGATTGATATGACACTTATAGGTCTAAAGTCATCCATATTAATCGCCCCCTGTTTTTTCGGTATTAAGGTGATCGTTGCCTTATTTATGAGGTCGAATTGTATGTTTTTTTGTTTGAAATCGTTTATTAATTGTAATATGTCTTGCTTCATCACATTCCACATTTTTTGTACGAATTCAATGGATAATCCGTCCAGGCCCGCCGCTTTCCCTTTTCGGATGCCTTTGATTGTCTCCCAGATTTCTTGTTCTGAGAAAGGCGCCGTTAGCGCGGTCCATTGCAGGGGTTCGTTTGTTCTATCATCTAGTAATGAATGGTCCCATTCCATTGGTCGGGTGCTATCCGATCCTAAAATGTTCTTGTAATAGGTTAGGAATGCGTCTAAAATTTCTTTCGTTTCCGTTATGTCTCGATCATTGAGCATTATTTTGGTTATCGTATAATAGTTTCTTTTAGACGATGCCGTCGCATGAAAATAAGCCGTGTTTCTATCGCCTAATTTGAGCCATGTTGTAGAAGCTCTTTGTTGCCACTTTATTTCCTCTTGGCTCGCTATTTTGTACGCCTTCTCTTTCAAACTTCTTCTTATTTATTTTTCATGTTCATCTAGTGTTCTTGATTCCTCCAACCAATCGAATATTTCTATACATGCCAGAACGTTTTCTTTTTCCTCTTTTTGCTTCTTGTTGTTTTTAAGAGACTCTCTATTTAGCGCGGTCCAGGTTTTATTAATTTTGTATATGTAATTTTTTGCTGTATTTGAGGATAGGCGTCCAATCCAATTTTGTTCGAAAATTTGGATGTTTTCTTTTCCTAGCAGCCACCATCTCTCAAAATTCTTTATTCGTGGGGCATAATACGAATTTGGCTTTGCGAATGTGAATATCAGAGGGTTGTGATCGGACGTTAGCAAAGGCAGCGAAAGTAAGGATGGCTTTACATTTAGGGTTAGATAATGTTGTGAGTACAGCACCCTATCCAGCTTTGCTAGCGTCGGTGCTTCTCTTTTATTTGTCCATGTGAATTTTTTCCCCTGTAGGTTGCCCTCGGTAAGGCAAAGCTCGTTTATTACGTGATTGAATGCTAGGATCTCCCTAGCTGAATGGCCCGATCCCGTTGTTTCATCTATATTTCTAATCATGTTAAAATCCCCGAGCAATATCCATGGCATATCTGTTGTGTTTATGGTTCTTAGTTCGGCAATAAAAATCTCTTTTTGGTCTTCTTGAGTGGGGCCGTATATGTTTGACATTAGAAAGGTAAAACCGTTGGGGAGGGCGAGGGTCGTATTTAAGGAGAACGTGAGGGTTTGTGTATCGAGCATTGTAAAGACGCTAGACCACGCCGTCATCAAACCACCTCTTGTGCCTATTGCATTTTTGAACACAACGTTCGTAATGTTTGATGGTGCAATTTTTTTCATGTTAAAAAAGGTTGGGTCTTCCCATTTCGTTTCTTGTAAGCATAAAATGTTACATTTTGCGTCTCGAATTACATTTTTAACGACATTACATTTTTCGGGGTTTCCTAGCCCCCTAACGTTCCAACACAAAATAGAGTGATAGTTGTAAATTAACATAATTAAATGATACAAAAAACCAGCAATGAGCTTTTATCCTGCTCCAAAATATTGCACATATCACCTCTTAAACCATCCTACGGATATACCTCATCCTCCTGCCTATAGTCTACTTGTTGTGAGGTCTCATCATCTGCATCTTCTATGCCATTCCAATTCTTGTATTCTTTTTCTGCAAGGAAATTGCTCAAATCAGTTTGTTCTTTAGTTTCTGTTACATCATTTTTATTATTTTGTAATCCACATAAGTTTCTAATTTGATTTATCTTTGTTTCATTTAAGGGGGCGGGACACTGTAATTCCAATTCTAATAATTTAATGATCTTCCCCCTTACCAGCTTTGCACCTGGGCTTTTACTAATTGGATGACTATTCTCTATTAATTTTATTTTTGAGCCTTTTGTGTCGGCTTTATTCTCTCTTACCAAAAGCCCCCCATCTTTTTTCAAATATTTTTTCTTTTCTTTTTTGTTTTGTCTTTTAAGCGATTTTTGGGCTTTTAGTCTCTTTCTCAATTTGCTTAGGGTCATATTAAATATTTTAGGGACCCTACATCCTGAAATTATTTTATTCCTATGTATGTCCGTGCTTTTTGTATTAAAGGATGAGAGAGAGGATGATTGAGTGAGAAAACCCTTACTTTTTGCAGATGGCTCTGACGCCAGGCTTTTTCCCTTCTCTTCCCACGTAAGGCATCTGTTGATGTTCCTTCCTACCGAGCCCAGCGCTCGATTATTTCCCTCGGTAATCGCCAAGTTGCTATGATGTCCTTCCAGTACCGTCCTTTCTTCGATTGTTATTAATACGAAGCCTGGTGGATTAGGTGGGTCGTCAGGCTGTCCCATCACAACCCCTGTTGCCGTACTTCCTAGGAGGCGAGTCTTAGCGTGTGCATTAATGGGATGAGTACGATTCTTGCTGGAAATGCTCTGCCTAAATGTTTTGTTCTGCTAGACCGGGTTCTGCTGCACCACCATATGATGGTGTACGAGTTGATTGTGGGCCGGTTTCTGGTGGCCCGCTGGGTCGGTTTGCACCCTCTGTTTTTTCGCCGACGATCCCGGTGCGTCGTTCTTTGCTTCCCCGAAAACTAGGTAAGCGAGGTCGTATTTTTCTTTGGATGGCAGAGCAAGCTTCCATAGCTTGAGGAGTGTATCGTTCTGGTTCGTGTGCATCATGCTCTCCTCCGAAATTCTGAATTGTGCCGACCCCATTGTTTCCCCAGTCTTCTGTCGTTGCGGGCTTCCCTTCTCGAAAGTAGGGGGAGAGTATTCTGAAGCCGACTTTTGAACTGGAGGGGGTGGTCGCCTAATTAGCTGGTCGATCTGGACGAAATGCCTTAATGGCGGGGTGGGGTTGATTTGCTGATTCTTTAATTGCTCTTACCCCTTTTAGATATACCTTTCTTATATGTCCATCTGCAAGACAGTTGACATAGGGTGGTAACTCATTTAAAGTCGTGGTCGCAATTGTCACTCTCAATTTTTCCAGCGTATTTAGTTGCATCAAGGGGCCGTGGTGGACTATCTCTCCGATTGATGCACATATATTGTCGAGCTCGCGCTCACAATATGCCGTCAGTGGTAGGTTCACGAGATCGAGCTGGAGCTTGAAATTGTAGTGCACCACCTTCGCACCAATGGACGTTGTCCACGGGTACGGCACAACTCCCTTCATCTCCAGTTCTGTCGCATTTTCTGCGAGATACTGATCCGAGTTAATGTCTCTCGGGGGTTTGAGCAGGAACTTATTATCACCCCAGTACACTAGCTCAAAATCCTGGTTCAACAGTCCCGTTTTCAGCACTAGCTGGTTGAGTGTGGTCAGATCGTGACTCGGTTTCAACCTCGTATCGAGGACGATGGCATTGTGGATTTTTTTAGCTCGTTCGCGTGCTCCGGAGTTGCTCTAATGAAACACGTTGGTGGAGGGGCTGTGTGGGGGTGGGGGGGGGGGGGGGGGGGGGGGTAGTTTCTCCATGGGTTTGTTAGTGGGGTTGAAGAGGTGACCTTTCGCCATGTCGTCGAGTCTCTTCCTGCACAGCTTGTAGAGGTGCCCCGGTTGTCGGCAATGGCAGCACACTCTAGTGCGGCGACAGTCCTGCGTTAGGTGGTCATATGACGCGCATTTGAGGCACCTACCTATCCAAGCCTGATTGTTCGGGTCCGGTTGGTACGGGAGTGGGGTGCAGGTCGTGTCCTGTGGTGGCTGTCCGGGAGAGAGAGGTCTCTTTCTCTGTTGCTGTTCGTTTTCCTGCGGGTGCGGGATTGGAGTGTTAGACGATGAGTGAGCTGACAGTGCCATCTTCTGCGGGACCCTCTGCCATACCCGGTTTGTGTTGTTGTTCCGAGGGTAGTGTCCAGCAGCCATGGCTCTACCTCTCTCCCTGCTTTGGCGCTTGTGGTATTGGTTGCCTAAGCGAGCTTGCATTGTTGTTTTGTGGTGGCTCGTGAAGTGTTTGTTCTGGGGGTAGTAATGGTTGTGTCGCCTCTGTTTGTTGTATGGGATGTAGGGTCGTGGGTTTTGGTTTTGGACCCGTTTAATCTGCCACCATCCGTCCCCGGTATCAACTTTTTTCATTTTCCCCCTCTTTTGGTAGAAATCGCCCTTTTTGGTGGCTCTTTCCATCCTTACATTCTCATTTACATGCCATTTCGTTGGAGGTGTATTTCATTATTGTTGATTTCGGTTTGCTGATCGGGCGATGTAGTAGGGATGATCTTCGATATATTTGGGCTGAGGCCAATGGAATGTAGTTAGGGGTGTCAACGGGTCGAATATTGCCCGAATCGACCCAAATTGCATCCGAAAAATATTCGATTAAAAAAATATATACGATCCGAATGGATCCGAATCCGAGTATTTTTTTTATTTGGATTCGGATCCGGGTGTTTTATTCGGATTCAATGTTCGTTTTTAGTGTCGGATCCGAACTAGGATGTTTTTCGAATTCGAATTCGAGTATCCATATCCGGATACACAAAATCGAATAATACATTCTTTTTGTATCAAATTTGATTTTTAGATGAATTGAACATAAATAATTAATGACTTGTGAATGATTTGGCCAATAATAATTTAGATTCGACATACTTGTTCAATTCGCGAATAATACGCATATAATTTACGAACAATTACGTATGGAGAATAATATACGTGTCGGCGTTCCCGTACCCAATCTGATCAATAATTCGCATATTTTATAAAAAAATTAAAATACGTAGAATACGCGTATTGTCGTATAATACATTTTTTAGAATTATTTTTTAAATAAGTAACAAAAGTTTATCCATAATAGTATGTAAATTTGTGATTTTGAACTATAATAAAATATTATTTAATAAAATAATTATATTTCTCAATTATTTATGAATACAAAAATTTATATTTATATATTTTGAGATATCGAATTATTGCATATGTGTATTATGTAAAATAAATTATTGCATATGTGTATTATGTAAAATAAATTTAACTAGAGACGAATTGACGAATTATTAGCGTATTCTGTTTTATTTGACTGAATATTTGATCGACTCGAAAAATGTTTGTTTGAATTATACACGAACATATTACGTACTATATTATTGGTGTATCACGAATAACTAACTATGGTATCATAGTATTATTTTTAATATTTGTTTTAACAACAATATTATATGAATTTTATTCACAAGAATTCAAGCAAAGTCAAATATCAAATATTAAATAATTTGTGTTCACACTAGTTCAGGTAATATCAAATATAGAGATATTGAACCATACCATATTTGTACGCAGTAAAACTTTTAATTACATGATACTAATAAATCTGTATTTCATACGAAAGTCAATAAAAAATATACATGCTATATTTGCACGTGAAACAGAAAAATATATATTGATATCCAAATTGAACTAAGCAAGAAAGATAATTAGAAATTATTTAACATCATATTGTAATTTTAAATTGGGAAATTATACTTGTCCTCACAAAAGTGGAATAAATATCCTCGATGACATTATCGATGATGTGTTAATTTTTTTGTTAATCGGCTCGTACCTATCATAATCTTAATTAAAATTATTTTTTTGTTAATTTGTATGTTTGTTAATTGATCCGTATCTATTACATTTTATTAAAATTAAATTTTCAACTCAATTAATCATTAATCCAATCAACGTGATGACATTATCGAGGAATTTTTTTTCATTTTTGTGGGACATCATGTATGCCCTCGTTTAAATTTACATCTTAAAAATAGTAGTATTTAATGTATTATGTCACACTCCAAATCTGAATGTGACCCCAACAAGACATTCTTGTCGTGCTAAGCGATACATATCAGTTCAAGTTGTTACAAATTGCATCTACACACATTAATGCATGGAATATCTACTGAGTACCTCCACCAATAAAATTTTAGCTAATTATATTTACCTAAATAACCAGTTCTCTAATGACTAGGTTTTGGAATAATAATATTGTGTTGAAACTATTTTACGATATACAATAACATAATAACATAATAATATAAAAGATAGATATTATATTCTAATCTACCAATTTCGAATTATTTAATGGATCTCCATAACCATAATTATATCACTATAATATGGTAATTCGATATTACATTCTTAATTGTTTACTTATTCTTTTAATAACAAGAATCATTCCATTGATATATTCAATTTTTCTTGTCCATAGTATCGATGCAACTAGTATGCACGTCATGTGAGATTTTCGAAACCCTCGATCGACTTGACATTATTAGGAATATTGCAGGGTCAAATCTTTGCCCATAGCCTCGGTGCAACTAGCATGCACCACCATGTTGAGGCTCTGGAAACTCTCGATCGATCTCATATTATCCGCAAACTTTACAAGAATATAGACTGGAACTACCTTATCATACTAATCATTTGAACATCTCTTAATGTTGTTTGTCACCAATTATTTAATTTAATTTATTCATTTATAAGATTAAATCCGTAGAACATGTATATGCTATCTGAACAAGAAATTGTAATATAAAACCCCTATGAACCTTCAAATTTATCAAATGTACAAAAGCTTGGGATAACCACCATCAAAACGATCAAATGCCATTATTCTCGAACTTATAATCTTTAGCAAAATTTGATATGAGAATCTAATTAGTTTTCTTTTCTACAAGTTTATGGTTAATAAAGTTTCCCGGTAATAAAAATAAATATATACCTTTCCTCCACTATTTATATTCATAAAGAAGCAATAGTTCATAATTGACTCAATTTAAATGTTATCACTAACTTCAAAACGAATCAAAAACCCTAATTCTAGTAAATTGGTCAATTAAATAAAAACTTGGAAACAAAACAATTTGAATGTATAAATAAATTTGCTACCTCGGTGAATAAAATCAATCTAACAAATGCATTGAACGATATCCATTAAAGAGAAACATCGTAAAATAGATTGATATCTTACAAAAGAAAAGTTGAGAAGGACATTTAGAAGAAGAGAAATTGTGTTGTTTAATTTCTTTGCTTTTTTTTCCCTCCTCTTTTTTTTTTTCTTTGCTTTTTTTTCCCCTCCTCTTTTTTTTTTTTCTTTTTCTTTTCTTCTTTTCCCCCCCTCCGATAATGATATCAACGAGGAGGTAAAAGATTTTTCTAATCCAAATAAAAGTGCTTCCCTTTTCTTCATGGATTTAATCTTTCTTTTTTTTTGAAAATTTCGGAAGCAGAGCTTCCGTTAATATATTAAAGCGAGGTTTAATACATTGTTTTTTAAGTTTTACATTAGGAGATGTAAAACAATCCTGATTAGCAAATAAGTAAAAAGAAAAAAGTAGAACAACCATGATTAGGAATGTCGTGACTCCTAATCATAGAGGCAGAGGATGTAGAGGAGGAGAAAAACCGACGCCGTGAAGGCCGGGCCTTAGCAGTGTCGCGACCAAGTTGGCCCCTCGGACCTTAGCAATGTCGACACCAAGTTGCCCCCTCGGACATGATCTTGGCCGCCGTGTTGGTTGTCGTGGCTCGCTTGTTCCTAGAGATTCTTTCGTTTCGCTCTTTCCAAATTCCCCATATTGTTGCGAGGAAGAAGATATCTATTTTGGCCATGACTTCCTTACTATGTGTGTTTCGGTTGTGAAGCCAAAAGTCGGAGATAGAGTCCCTCCGTACGAAACCTATATTTAGGTGTAGCGAAAGTTGGTTCCATATTTGTCGTGCAAAAGGACATTATATGAAGAGATGATGAGCCGTTTCTTCTATTGCGTTACAATTTTTGCATCCCGGGGTACTCGGCCAATTCCTTTTTGCTAGGTTGTCCCCGGTTAGTATCCTTCCGTGGCTAGCTAACCATCCGAAAAATTTCACCTTTGTCGGGGCCCTTATTTTCCATAGTAGCGAAACCCAATTGCTTCGTACGCCCGGATTTATGAGGAAACCGTAAGTTTTGGAGGTGGAAAAAACATTTTTGTTTTCGAGCCATGCGGCGCTATTTGAGGTTGGCTCGTTGAGAAGGCAATTCGGAATTGCGGGAGGAGTGATTTAAGATCTTTGATGAAATACGAGGCTTGGCTTTCATTTATGTGTTGTATGTCGGTGGCGTTATTTATTCCATAGATTTCCTTAACGGTCGTTCCCCACATTCCGTCTTGGTCGGAGTTAATTTTCCATAACCATTTTAGTAGGAGGGCGTCGTTATGAGTTTGTAGGTCGATCAAACAGAGACCCCCGTTGTCCTTTGGTATGCAAATTTTTTTCCAATTGACCAAACAATGGCCACCTAGACAATTTTTGTCTCCTTTCCATAAGAAATTCCTTATTATTTGATTTAATTCCTTTGTTAGCCATTTTGGTAGTCGAAAACATTGCATGAGGTAGGTCGGCACCGCATTTAGAACCGCTTTTGCCAAAACTCGGCGTCCTCCAATCGAGAGGCATTTTCCTTTCCACCCGGATAGGCGGGATTGCATTTTTTTAATTAATGGGATGCAATCAAATTTTTTCGGTTTTTTGTAGTTTAGTGGCATTCCGAGGTAAAGTATCGGTAGCTCTTTTTTGGAGCAATTGAGGAGAGTCGCTATGGTCCCATGGAGCTCGTTTGGTATTGCAATTGGGACAAATGCGCTTTTGTCCCAATTAATTTGCAAACCTGATACTTTTTGGAATAGGTTTAGTATATATGCGAGGATCTTAAAATTTGTTGGGTGGGCCTCGATAAAGAGGATTGTGTCATCCGCATATTGAAGTGCCCTTGTTGCCATCCTTGCGGGTGTGGTCATGAATGGATTTAATCTTTATACTATATAAATTACCGTGAAATTCTGAGTAACTAGCTTTTTCCCCGCGCAATTGCGGGAGCTCTCGAGTTTGTCATAATTTATTTTTCATAATATGTAATTAGATTCTATGTTTATTTTGTGTGTTTGGTCGCACATCCGTGATTTGGTATATTTTTAACCCCCTAATTTTTTTGGATATTGTAAAAAAATCCTCTATCTTTTCGTAAACTCCAAAAAAACTCTCTACCAAACTTTTATTTTAAAATACTCATTATGGATGGTATTAAATTTTTTTTTACCAAAATACCCTTCAAATCTCATATGTAATAATTAAAAGTTATTTTTGTTATTTTTTATTAATTTTAAGAAAATTCATAAACACTTCTTAACATGTAGTGATTTCAAAAAAATTAAATTATTACATATTGTGTTTATATAATTTTAATATTCCATTCTTTATTCACAAAAAACTAACATTAAATAATAATAAAATAAACAATAATAAATAAACACGTTGCAAATATATTCATAGAAAATATCTATTTAAACATCTAATTTTTATTTTAGTTTTCCTTTTATGTATTTTTTAACAGTTTTATGTATTTTATTTTTAAATATTTGCAAGATGTTCTTTTAATAATATTGTTCAACTTATTATAATTTTATGTTAGTTTTTCAAGAAAAATAATATATAAATTGAATATTTGTAATGAATGAAATATTAAAATTATATAACATATAACACATAGTATTTTTTTTTAATTATTATATATTACAAAAAGTTTAAGATTTTTTTAAAATTAAAAAAAGCATTTTTTTTAATGAATACATATGTAAATTAATTGTTTTTTACAATATCTAAAAATTTAAGGAGTTTTTTGAAAATATTCCAAGTAAATTGGTGATGTGGAGGCATAATAAGGTGATGATATGGAGGCATGAGAAGAGAGGGATTTCCCTAAAATTATAACTATTAATAATAAGGCCAGCCCAAATAAAGCAAGACCTTTATGTTGTTTGTATTTACATTTTGATTTAATTTGCATATTGTTTAGAGTTCATAATGGTTATAAACATAAAGTTTCTTCTTATAGTTTGTATATACATTTAAAACAAGCTTCTATATATATTTTTCCTAAATTGTGTTATTACATATTATATATTATATAGAAAATTATTTGCACTGTGGTGGTGAACTTCTCTTTCTCATTTTAATTTTTTAAAAATCCAATTGTAGAAAGAAATATGTTCTCTTTTACATTGTGGTTCGTTCATATCTTCAAAAATATAAGTTTGAAAATGATGTTGAAATTATGCTAATATAAATGTCAAAATAAAAAAGAGAAATTTTCAACAATATACTAGATAAACTTTTATTATTATAGTTTAAAAAATTACTAACATATTTGATGTATATTTTATAAAATTCAATGTTACTTATTATATATAGATTCTTCATATTTCATTTTTATTTACATTTGAGTATGTAAATGATAAACTATTAAAAAGACACTATGCAACATGAATCTAACGAATGATAATAGTCCGTGTTATAAATATAAGATGATGTGGGTTCTAAAAATGCACAAAACTAGTCGTAAAATTAATGCACACATAAATATCTATAAAGAATTATTTTTTAATAGAATAAGCTACAAATAAATTATAGTTATAGAAGATCATTGTTTCAAATTTTGCGACATATCATAATCTACCAGTTGAATGATTGTGATGATGTGGCACAAATAAATTACACAAATTTTGGTGAAAAAATAAGGATTCATGTTAAATTTTGAGATATATATTTTTGTACAAATAATATTTGACTCCTTATTTAATGCTTAGCATCTCGTACCATAAATCTCGACTTTGCCACTGATATCCAGGAACTATAGAAATAACATGCAGTTATAGGTTATACACATTATGATTGTACATGTATATGTGTGTCATAATAAATTCAGTGGCTTGCAAAAGTACTTGGACAAGCTAGGATTCGGTCTTATCGGGTATGGATGCACTACTTGTATTGGTAACTCAGGAGATCTTGACGAGAGTGTCGGCGAAGCGATTTCAAACAATGGTGATTGAACCATATTTGGTCCTTGTAATTAGGGCTGCAACTTTAGCTCGTGGATCGTGGCTCGCTCGAACTCGACTCGATAATAGTTCGATAATAGCTCGCTCGATATTAACTCGAAATTAAACGATTCGAGCCGAGCTAGCTCGAACGTTTATTGAGCCGAGCTTGAGCCAGACTCAGCTCGCTCGTATTAAGTTCGAAAAGAATTTGAGCTCGATTTAAAATATTAAATATTTTTATCATAATTAATTCATATTATATATATTATTATAATTAGAAAAATTTATAAATTTTTTTTTTATCTCCATAATAATTGCAAGTCAGGTTACAACTTAGGTCCTGATAAAGAATATTAACTAAGGGAGACAAATTAATAATATCACTCCTATTTTTTTATGTTTTGTGTTGTATGTTTGACTTATTGTTGTTATGTTTTAAGATAAATTGGTATTTAGAATTTTTTTGTTTATTCGGAATTATTATAATTTTTTTAATTAAAATTCAAGTTGTTTTTTTAATTGGGCTACTGTTGAGCCGAGCCGAGCTAGCTCGAATTAGAACGAGCCGAGCTTGAGCTTGATTTTTTAGCTCGAACCATAATTCTAAACGAGCCGAGCCAGCTCGAGTAAGTTCCGAGTCGAGCTTGAGCTTGGGACAGCTCGCTCGAGCTCGGCTCGTTTGCAGCCCTACTTGTGGTACTTTTTTGTTAATGTCGTATATATATAGATATTGTTGCTGTGGCGGTGCTTTCGGGGAACAAAAATTTTGAGGGGAGAATTAATCCTTTGACGAGAGCCAATTATCTTGCTTCTTCACTTTTAGTCGTTGCATATGCTCTTGCCGGCACTGTGAGTAATTGCTAATCTCTCTTTAATTTTGATTTCATTATTTTTTGAAATTCTGAATTTTTCTTTTTTGTCTTTCTAGGTTGATATTGATTTCGACGTGGAACCAATTGGAACGGGCAAAAATGGAAATAATGTATATTTGAAGGACATATGACCTTCAAGTGCTGAAATATCTGAGGTCGAGTTGAAAAACTAAAACTTGTTTTCATATTAAAGATATTAATTATTAATATACCTTATTTTTTTTTTCTTCTAAAATTAGGCGGTCGAATCAAATGTCATGGCTGAAATGTTCAAAAGCACATACGAATCTATCACAAATGGAAATCCGATGTGGAATAATCTCCCAATTCCTTCCTCGACGAGTCTTTACTCATGGGACCCGAATTCTCTGTACATAAAAAGACCTCCATATTTCGAGAACATGACAATGACCCCACCTGGGCCCCACAGCATACGAAACGCGTATTGTCTGCTGAGTTTTGGCGATAGCGTGACGACAGATCATATTTCGCCAGCTGGAAGTATACATAAAGATAGCCCTGCTGCGAAATATTTGACGGAACGTGGTGTCGAGAGGAAAGATTTTAATTCTTATGGTAGTAGGAGAGGAAATCATGAGGTGATGATGAGGGGTACTTTTGCAAATATTCGGATTTTGAATAAGCTTCTAGAGGGGGAAGTTGGGCCGCGAACTATTCATGTTCCGAGTGGAGAGAAATTGTATGTTTTTGATGCTGCTACGGTTAGTTTTTTCTCTTTTAAGGTTTAACTTAATTTGTAAAATTTTATTTTTTCTTACTTTATTGGTGTTAGAGACGGGCGGATCCAGGATCCATATATAGGGGGGGCCGGATTTTATAGGGGGGGCCAAAATAAAAAATAAATCAAAATATGTGCCTTGAGGGTCTTGAACTCAAGACCTCCAATCTCCCGAACAACAATTTTACCACTAGACTACACTAATCTTTGTGAAATACTTACAAATTGATCATATTTATCACTTTCCAAAAAAACAAAATCACCTCATTTTATCGCTAATATATCGGTTCCCGATTTCATAGGGGGGGCCGGGCCTCCCGCTCGCCCCCCCCTAGATCCGCCCCAGGTATATGGCTGAAGGACACGACACGGTAATTTTGGCTGGAGAAGGATACGGAGCGGGGAGCTCACGAGATTGGGATGCTAAAGGCACCAAATTATTGGTAAATTTTAAATAATTTTTTTTTTGCTTTCTTTTAATGGTGACTCGTCTTTTTGTGACAGGGAGTGAAGGCGGTAATTGCGAAGAGTTTCGAGCGAATCCACAGAAGTAACTTAGTAGGGATGGGAGTGATTCCTTTGTGCTTCGAGCCCAGTGAAGATGCGGAGTCTATTGGGTTAACGGGTCGTGAACAATACTCAATTCATCTTCCTGAGAAAATAGACGAGATGAGACCAGGGCAGAATGTAGATGTAATCACGAGTACAGGAAAACCATTTACTTGCAAACTTCGTTTCGATACTGAGGTAAGACTTTTTAGTTTTGATTCTACATTTTTCTTGATTACCGCCTCCTAAGTGGGCAAAAAATGTAATTTTGCGAAAGGGATAACGCCATCAATTCGTATTGGTGCAGGTAGAACTTGCTTATTTTGCTCATGGAGGTATCCTTCCCTATGTCATTAGAAAGTTCATGAAATCTGGAGCTAATAAATGCTAGGTTTACATGAAAATGAGTGTATCGTACCTGAAATTACTTGTAATAATCTTAGCAATATTTTAGATCCTGAGAGTTTAAATAATGTGTTTTTTATAGTACATTTGTTTTGAAAGTTTACGACACAATTGTTTACCTGCTCGTACGTACATGACATGACAGAAGTTTATTTTTTCGGAAATGTTGATCGTAGCAATTTATCTAAGTCTTGTGGAATCAAATAAATCTGTTTTTTTAAGAATATTTGTATTGAAAATTGTACGAAACAATTTTTCACCGGATCGTATAAACAAAAGTCTATGCTAATCGAACTTTTCCACCAATTTTATTCGAATCAGATTTTTTGTATTTATAGCTTTGGTGGGACCCACTTCAAATTCATTCCAAAAACACTATCGTGGTGGACTTGGTGGGAGATTTTTAATAATAATAATAATAATAATAATAATAATAATAATAATAATAATTTCAAGACCCTACAAAATAAAATAATTCAAAGCAACAAAATTTAACAAGGAAAAAAAATTCCTCGTATTACACAAAAAAGCATAACAAAAAAAGGAAAAGGTAAATTAACAAGGACGAAACCTCCGAGCAGCTTTCAATTCCTGTACGCGTTTTTTGTCCTTCTCGAATTCCCTCTGAAGCTCCATTATTTCTGCAACACAAAATCGCCACACCAAAATTAGCTCTTCAAATATTTCACAAATTATACTAAAAAATCCATACCGTTTCTTCGAGCATCGCGCCTTTGGTTTAGGTAGAAATCGAGATGAATTTCTTTATTCTTCTTCTTGGACATGTTATCGAGCACTTTGGCTTCGCTAACAGCCCCGAATGAAATTCCAGATTCAGGATCGGTGGATTTCTTCCTTCCCTTGTTGTGCGTTACAACGGTCCAACCCTCCTCTGCTTCTTTCTCTTCTCTCTCCTTCTTCTCCTTTAGATTTATTCCATTCAAATATCATTATAATTTAAGAAGATAGAATGAGTCGAATGTAGAACAAACCTGCTCGAGTTTCGCATCGTGAGCTAAAACAAAATCATCTATTTTTTGTAATATTATTTTTCTGTCAGGTCCGTTGTTTTTAGATTCCGTTTTGTATTCCTCAAGCCATTCTGTACAAAATAAATTACCGAATTATTTCATAATTATACTTCTAATTATATTACCCAAAAAAAGAGAAATATTTCGTACTTTTTATTCCTTTCGAGGAATCGTCATCGAGTTTCGAAATTTCTTCGGCCTTTTCCTGAATTTCTTCAATACTTTCTTTTGATTTCTTCTTTTTCTTTGTTAGCTTGATATCATTCTTCTTGTTTGTTTCTTTTTTCCTCTTCTTTTTCTCTTTTCCTGCTATGAATTAGGGTTTAGTTTTCAATTATTATAAAAAGAGTAATTGCAAATATAGTCCTAAAAGATAATAATAATAATAATAATAATAGTTGTTGAAATCATACCAAGCGTGATTAGTTGTTCATTTTCTGAAGGGATTTTATCTTCATCATTTACTTGTACGGAGCTCTCGGATATTTTATTCACTTTCTCTTTTAACTTCTTTTTTATTGTCTTAGCCAGTGGATTTTTCTCTCCTTTTCCTGCCTTTTTCCCCTTTTTGCCTGACAAAATATAAAATCAGAATCATGACCCAACTTTAAAATATCACTCGTAAATTGAAATTGATAGGGTTTAGGGTTTAGGGTTTAACCCAAACCTTCAATTATAACTGGGTTGTGCTCATTTTCTCGAGGAGCGTCGTTAATTCCAGTTGCCTCATTTACAGTTGATTTCTTCTTGAATTTATTCTTCGATTTCACTTTAAGCAGTGATTTCTTGTCCATTTTGGATTCTTTCTTTTCCTTCTTATCTACAATGGTGATAAACAAAAATAGAAGCCGTTACAATAAAAAATGAAAACCTAATCATTCCCGAAAAGACACAAAAAGATAATAAATTTAATTAGTACTCAAGTATCCTATAAATCTGAAGCAAAAACCTGCCGAAGAGAAACACGTACCTTTGGCCATCTGGTACGAATCGAAGGTGAAGAGAAGCCGTAGAGGTAACAAGGGGAAGGTTGGAGAGAGATTACTGGAGGCCGCCGGTGGAAGGGCGAACGAAAAGACAGAGATGGTCGAGAGGGAATTGAAATCGACCAAAAGGATATCAGACTACTATGTCCGAAATTTTAACATAAAAACTAGGATACAAAATCATGGATTTTATCAATACGGTCAAGTTCAATAAACAATCTGGAATCTGAAATCTCGAGTTGCCTGATTAAACCCTAAAGCCCAAAACCAGGATGTTAGTTCCGTAATCGAGCCCCTCTTCTAAGACTTGAAGCCCTAGCTCGCATAAAAGCCCTAAAATCTTAGTACATCCTGCAGCGCCTCTAAAACCCTAGAAGAGACCAAAAGAAGAGAGGCGGAGGGAAAGCAGAGAGAAAAAATGGGAAGCGACAGCGAGACGGAGAAATCAGCGTCGAAGAAGAAGATTCAAACATCCCTCATGTCCATTGCCAAGCCGCTCGCCGGCAAGAAGCTTTCCAAGCGCACATTCAAGCTCGTTCGACGAGGTATACTTTAGATATTCTTCTCGTTTTGCTCTTGTAGACTGTAGTTGATTGATTCGTAATAGTTTGTATCTGCTTAGTTAATTTAGAAAATCAATCGGATTAATTTGTTTTGTTTGCTCTCATGACACTCAATGAGTGAACTTAGTTTAATTTTTTGTTTGTTTTGTTTCAGCATCTGAAGCCAAATGCTTAAAAAGAGGAGTTAAAGAAGTAGTCAAGAGTATTCGCAGAGGCAACAAAGGGTAAATTTCACTCCCAATTTTCTTATTTATCCCCATAAAAACATTATATTAAATTATTATTAATTTTTGATGGATTTAGGGTTTGCGTAATTGCCGGAAATATTTCTCCAATCGATGTGATAACGCATTTGCCAGTATTATGTGAAGAGAATGGCATTCCTTACATTTATGTCCCTACAAAAGAGGTAAACTCTACACATTATTTGTTACTCTCATTTGTTCCACAGAAATAAATATTCTTATTGTATTATTTTTATAGGATTTGGCGAATGCGGGTGCGACAAAGAGACCCACGTGCTGTGTTTTGGTCACGATGAAGCCAAATAAAGGCGAATTGGAGGCCGAAATAAAGGAAAAATTGCAGTCTGATTATGACCAAGTTGCTGCGGAAATTACTGAGATCCATTCCACCATGTATTAAAACGTTTGTAATCTTTTCTAAGTTTTATCATTATGTTAGGATGTGTTTTTTGGATTTCGTTATGATCCTTGGTTTATGTAAACTTGTGAGATTTGTTTTGCGACTCTTAGTTTTATTTATGATGTTAGTTATAATTTTGTGAAAAGATGATTTTACTTTTATGGGAAAAAATCATTGCAACCACACCTTGGTTTTTTATTTTCTTGAGCTCCCTATGAATTTGCATTTGAAGTTGGAATTCAATTTCAAGGTACTATGAAAAATAGAAGTTAGGGGACAGTAATATGTCTAAAGTGTGTAATTTGTTACTATTTTTTGCAATTTGTGTTATGGATTAGCTAGATGTGTAAACCTTTGTTGCACGTAATGTTATTAAATCCGGACCGGACATCGACCCGGTCGAGTCCTGGGTCACTGGTTTATTGGTTGGACCAGTAATTAAACCGGTTGAACCGTTAATATTGTATATATATATGTGTGTCTGTGTCTACTGTAACATTAGTGGTGCCAAAGGTTTGGTGCCATTAACTTTTCAACCGTCCGATGATGTTAAATTTGGGCGGATCACTCTCAATGATTAACGGAGTTATTCAATTAACTTTCATCCGTCTGTACTCATCTCGTTATTTTTCCAACTCTCTCTAATTCTTCTTAGGTCAGATGGCCATGGCGACCTTTCTCCTCTCCCTCTCGAGACCTTCTTCGTACCTCTCTCAACCACGTTTTTCCCACCAAAGCTCGACTGGTGCAAAGCTTGGATTTGTTTGCATGAGGAGACGAAACTCAATTAAGATTGCGTTTTCTCGACGAGGCTCCAATTTTTGGTAAGAAACTCACACACTGGTTCTCCTCTAATCCGATTTATGTGGGGCAGAGAGTAGATGTTGTTGAGTTCTGAATTTTGGGTTTGCTATGCTGAATTAAATTTTAAATTAGAAGTTCTTTGTATTTTCATCAAGTTTAGTACTGAATTGGTATTTGTTTTTATGATTTGGGGCTGATGTTTTTGGTTAATGAGACCAGATTATAAGTGAATTAAAGGTCGGTAGGCTCATTTGACGGCAATTAGTGTTGGTTTAGGGTTAGTTAATAAATCTTATGGGTAATTAATGCTGACTTTAACTGAATTTGGGATAGTATTGGCTAAATTTTAGGGTTTTTTACGTGTGATCGATAATATATATTGTTTAATGTAACAATCTTTATTGTAAATTTTTTTAATATCGGCTATATTTTAACTTGTGCAGATTAGACGATTAGAATGAGATTGTCAAGGTAGATGAAATGATTTTTTAATTTGAGGTTTTGCGTTTTATTCATGAACAATTTCCATAACAAATAATTTGAATTATTATTTGGTTCTTTGTATTTTTTTTTATTGTTACAGAGTTTGGAAGACGAAACCATAATGCAATTAGTTGGCCTCCAGTTACGGCACTCTGGTTCTTTCGGCCCTTTTTTAGCATTCAAATGAATTTATCATAACTTTTTTGTAACATAATCGCATTATCTAATTTTCTAATATCTTTCAAAAACTTAAATAAATAGATGGAATTGTGCTTGAATATCCTCATTTAATCATTTTGGACAGAAACGAAACAACGGCATATGGCGAGAAACAACTATCATATGGTACATGTTAGGGCATCTGTTGGAGATAAAAAGTTATTAAATGGTAGTTATTTCTAGATGATATGTATGCCCTAAACCCTAAACCCTAAACCCTAAAGGGGAAGATCATTCTTGTGGAACCAACTTACAAGCTTAGATAATATGTATGCCCCTAATAGTTATTTCTAGATGAAAATTTATGTGAGTTGTAAATAGTAAGTAGATGAAAAGTTGTTAAATAAGGAGTCAGAGATGTACAAAATAATATGTAAATTTTTTTAAGCAATGAAATATAAGGATTTTGTTGACCACTTTCCTTTGGAAAAAAAAAAATAGAGAGGTCTCATATTCTTTTCAAAGAACAATAATCCATATGTTATTCAAAAACAACCTCGCAGAAATTACCTATTTTACACATTTGATTGGTACCCAAAAAAGTAAACATATAACTAAATCAAAATATATAAACAAACACCAATTCATGCATCAACATTATTTTAAACTTCCATAAAACATCCAAACAAACACACATATACATATAGGTAACCAAAAATAACATACAGCCAAACATAAAGATCACCAAAACACCGGAATAGCGTGTAGCTATTTCTTATCCTTTTAATCTTGATTTTACGCCTTTTATGCCAAATTATCTTTCTCTTAATATTGGTTGATCATGTATATCAATTGTCTGATATAAAAAAAAAAAAATCAAATAAATTTAGAATTAAATTCATTTGAAGAAAAAAAATATTTATAATTACTAATTTGTGATTTGGAGAAGAGGCGTACCAGTTTATCCATATTACAATGTAAACTGCTAGAAAAAAATTGGGAAGAAAACTTAGAAAAGTACAGCCCCAAATCGATCACATGTAAAAAACCCTCAAATTTAGTCAATACTTTCCCAAATTCAGTGAAGTCAGCATTAATTACCCATAAGATTTATTAACTAACCCTAAACCAACACTAATTAACGTCCAATGAGCCTACTGACCTTTAATTCACTTATAATCTAGTCTAATTAACCAAAAACATCAGCCCCAAATCACAAAAACAAATACCAATTCAGTACTAAACTTGATGAAAAACAAAGAACTTCTAATTTAAAATTTAATTCAGCATAGCAAACCCAAAATTCAGAACTCAACAACATCTACTCTCTGCCCCACATAAATCGGATTAGAGGAGAACCAGTGTGTGAGTTTCTTACCAAAAATTGGAGCCTCGTCGAGAAAACGCAATCTTAATTGAGTTTCGTCTCCTCATGAAAACAAATCCAAGCTTTGCACCAGTCGAGCTTTGGTGGGAAAAACGTGGTTGAGAGAGGTACGAAGAAGGTCTCGAGAGGGAGAGGAGAAAGGTCGCCATGGCCATCTGACCTAAGAAGAATTAGAGAGAGTTGGAAAAATAACGAGATGAGTACAGACGGATGAAAGTTAATTGAATAACTCCGTTAATCATTGAGAGTGATCCGCCCAAATCTAACATCATCGGACGGCTGAAAAGTTAATGGCACCAAACCCTTGGTACCATTAATGTCATAGTAGACAGACTCTATATATATATATATATATATATATATATATATATATATATATATATTTGAAAACATAAACAAAAATATCTAGTACAAAATTATAAATACCAAGTACAATATTATTTGATGATTTCAAGAAATATACAAATATTGCACATATATAAACAAATAATTGAAGAAGATTTTTTCCATAACCATGATATCTCGCAGAGAAGAAAGAAGGAAAAGTTGGTTTTTTTTAATAAAAATTTCTATCGTGCAATTTAAGAGAAGAAGGAAAGTCTGGTTTTTTTAATGTTATCCGGTCTTTTATGTTGTTCCGGTTCACCGTTTTTTTTCAAAAAAACCGGCCGGTTCAGCTGGTTTGAACGGTTCTTTTGCTATTCCGGTATTACAATTAAATCGAACCGAACATGGGTCCGGGTCCGGTTTTTTCGGTCCAACCACCCGGTCCGGTCCGGGTTTAATAACACTGGCTTGCACGAATATGGATATCGTATTTGATACGATATAGATACGGCAATTTACAAAAAAACATAGTATACGATGTTTATTATATATTATATTTTATTCTTTTATTAATTTTAATATATATATATATATATATATATATATATATATATATATATATATATATATATATATATATATATATATATATATATATATATATATATATATTATGTGTTTGACATAAAATATACTAAAACTTGGGTGGCGTTATTGCAAGAGCCGGCATGACTTGATCAAGAGCAATTTCAAATTTCTTTTACCAAGTTATCATTATTATTTATACCCCTATTTAAAATAATGATTGATATTTATTACACATTTTTTCAAACCATGCAAAAATAAACTTCTATATATGAAAATATTATTTTAATTGTAGGAAAAATACTTTTGTTTCCCTGAAATAGTATTATATAACAAATTTACACATTCACGTGTTTAATGTTATTTCTAATTTGACTCAATACCTTTTCATGAATACAAATTAAAGTCATGATTATATAAAGGGGGATTTACATATGTATCCTTTCTTAAACTTAAAATTACATATTTACCCTTCTTAAAATTAAAATATCATATTTACCCTTTCATAAATCTAAAATATCATATTTACCCAAAAATTAAAAACCATCTATTTTTTCCGTTAAAATTAACGATCAACTATTTTATCATTTGCATATTTACCCTTCCAAAATCCAAAATATCATATTTATCTTTTTAAAAATAAAAATATCATATTTACCCAAAGAACATAACAATGTAATCTCATTTATAACAATATAAACACAAAAAATACATGAATAAAATTTCAAAAAATAATCATTCTACCAATCTCAAATGACAAAAACAAAAATATAAAAAATATAGCTTCATTGCAAAAATATAACCATAACTAAAAATATTATTAAATTGTAGGACGTGATTTTTTCTTGTCGAGTGAGTAAGGGTACGCATGTTAATTTTATTATTGAGAGGATAAATATGATATTTTTATTTTTAAAAGGATAAATATGATGTTTTGAAATTTTAAAAGGGTAAATATGCAAAGGGTAAAATATGATATTTATCCTCTCAATTTTTAAATGTCGACTGTTAACTTTAACTAAGAAATTGGATGGTTTTTAATTTTTGGGCAAATATGATATTTTAGATTTTATGAAATGGTAAATATGATATTTTAATTTTAAGAAGGATAAATATGTAATTTTAAGTTTAACAAAGGGTAAATATGTAAATCTTCCTTATATAAAAATGTAAAATATTCATGTTATTTAAATTCAAGATACAAAAATATTCACATAAAAATATAATTTGGGATCTAATTAATTTAGCTTCAAGACATATTAATACCAAGGGGGGTAAAAATATGTCAAATTTGTGAAATTCTTCTGTTCTCTCTCTTAGTATTAAATTGTGAATCTTGGTGCCAAATTTGAGATCTTGTTTTGCGATCTATATTTTTCTGGAATTTGATTAGTGCCTAAAATACCCTTGTGATCTATAAATTTCATAAATTCGAACATTGTGTGTGTGAAAGTGAAATTTTGACCAGAGCTTTATAAAGTTTAGATCTTGATTGTGACAAAATATTATAGTCTCTGGATCAATAGAAATAATTCTTGAATTGCAATTTCGATTATACCCAAAATTTCCTTGGAACGGACCTATACTTAGTACTATACTTAGTATTTGTTATAAATTGTTTTGATTAACTCGTGAAATTGAATTACCACATTTAAACAACCTGTTTTACGTGTTATCAAATGGCGCCGCTGCCGGGGATTTTTTTGTTGAAGTATTTTCGAAATCTTGAAATTCTTGAATTTTTCTAATTCACTTTCTTTTTCTCTTATTTTGCGAGGTACATTCACGATGGATTGGCAAGACGAAACTCTACAACAATTGTGCGATCGAACTGTACGAAGGGTAATGATGGAACAAGAAGAACGAGAAAGAAGACTATGCAACGAAAGAAATCACTCTCAACGAAACGCAAGCTTTTTCGAATACAACGAATTTTTCGATCAAAATGGAGAGATTCGTCCGCAAAGATGTTATCAACCTCCGATTCGAAACGAACCTCTTCATCAAGGGCCTTACTTCGATGCTTATGCCGAACCCTCTCCAAACTCGTACCAATTCCAAAATGAATATTCCACCTTTTATGGTCAAGAACACGATCACATGCAATACGAACCTTCTCAATTCGATGAATCTCCATACGAATACCAACAACATTGCGCGTTTCCTCAATCTCAACCAACACAACATCAAGACGAAGGAGAATCATCACGATACGGCGCGATCAACAAGCTTTCATCGAAAATAGATTTGATGATGGAAATGATGTTAAATTTCAACAAACAATTCGAAGAATCGACGAATCTCGAGAAATTAGAATGTAAGTTTCCTCCACACGAATCTCACGAGCCAACAAACGAATGTGAAACTTTTTCGAGCTCTATAAAAAACAATGGCGAAGAAATGCGCGAGTCTACCCTCGACAATTCGGAAAAGTTCAAAGAATTAAGTGTGGGGAGATTCTATGAGGATATCACATACGAAACGAGAATCGAATGTGAAGATGTAAGGGTTGAAAAACAAGAAGAAATTGAGACGATAATCGAGATCGATGAGCTAAGCGTGGTGAAATTCGAGGAAGAAGTCGACACGACAATCAAGGTCAAAGAAGAAAATGAAGAATTGGCGAATCAAGATCTTGACACGAAAATTCAAATAAAGGACGAACATGAAGAAGAAAAAGTCTCTCCAATTCTCAAAGGTGAATCAATTCCATTTAATTTCATATCAAATCAAATTACTAAGAACATTGATACTTCTAATGAAAGAATTGATCTATTTTTTGTAGATAAATCGAAAAATCCGATCACATTCGAAGCACTCACATCGATTACCACGCCTATTCAACAAGTGCCAAGCGCAAATGCATTCGTGAAAGATCGAGGAAAAATAAAGATTTTGACGGCAATCTCGACACACGCTAGAAACGAAATGCCACGCATAGTCAACAAAACGAGCACTCTCCTTCTCTCTCTCTCTCAAAAAGAACGCTCCAAGGTGGTCGAAAAGCCGCAACTCACAATGGCGATTCATTCCACTTCGAGGCGGGATAACCTTGGGAAACGTCGAGCTCAAACGACGTTAAATAAAGGGCGCTTGCGGGGGGGCAACCCACGCTTCAAAAGGTCGTATTTCTCCATCTCTCTCCCTTAATTTTTACTAGAATTGATTTTTTCGCTCGAGGACGAGCTATTTTTCAAAGTGTGGGGAGGGTTTTTACGGCCTATTTTTCCTTGTAAATAACACCCTAAAATTACCACACCAAAAAAAAAAAAAAAAAAAATCTTGCTTTTGAACTTTACAAAAAAAAAAAAAAAAAAAAAAAACCCTCAAAATTTCATGCATGTTGAAGGTTTTTTCTCTGCTTAATTGAATAAATCATCGATTTTTAAACAAGATTTTCACTTATCCATCATTATTTTACTCTCACAATTGAAATATTCCAAGATATTTGAAAGAATTGACTAAGATTTTTGAGAGATTCTTTCGGGATTCAAACCCTAATCAAATGAATTCACAAAATTGGAGTTTATTGAAATTTGGTCGATTTTCGATTTACATGACACACCATTTTTTAAGCTTAAACCCATATTTTACTCGAAATTTCTAAAAAAGTTTTGTTTAAACCACTCTAGTAAATTTTGCATAAATTTAAAAGTTGACAAATTGCACTTAAGAGCTCGATTGTTCATGGGGATTCGGTAGTAAATAGATTGGACCCGCTTGCGACTTGAGATCTAAAAAAGAGAATACCGGGATGTAATTTCGTTGTATTTCGGTGCAACGAAACTCCCTGTTAAAGAAAAGATCTAAAAAAAAAAAAGAAAAAAAAAGAGAACACCGAGATGTAATTTCGTTGTATTTCGGTGCAGCGGAACTCTCGGTTAAATAAGAAAAGAATTGTAAACAAGCGCAATTGGGGGAATTAGTTGAAACCGAAAAGGAACCAAGTACTAAAGTACCGAACGATTTAAAAAGTGATAATTTACATTTAAGGAACAATTTGTGCAAAATTGAACAAGGGGTTTTACTAATGTTTTTTCATGATAAACTTTGTGATTTGTGGTGTGAAAAGATTTAAAATGTGGTGTTTAATCATCTTTATCGAATAAGACCATTTTTCTCTAAAAACTTTTGAAATTGTGAACCTTTCATTTGAAAATAGATTCTAAAAGGTTGAATTAAATTCTTTTGATATAAGGCATAAATGATGAGATGAGAGTAAAAATCTTTTCTTGTGGAAATTGAACTTTGAAATCGATGAATATCTTTTTAACAAAACCTAAACATGCAATTCTCTTTGATCTTAAAATTCTATATTTTATTCTATTTTTGTTTGGGGACAAACAAGTTTTAAGTGTGGGGAGATTTGATAAGGGGATTTTTCATCACCTTTTACGTACACAGAATATAGAATTTAAATACTTAAACATGATTAAAGTATAAGTAATATTCATAATTCCAATTTATTGAGATAAAATACTTTAATATATGTTTTTGTGTTAATTCCAGGTGAAAAGTGCCGAATCTGGAAAAAACCACAACTGTAGATGGATTCGTCTCGTCTTGCCGATAAATTTGATATATCATATGTTGATATTTGATGCAAGCATGAGAGAGAAATAGAGCTTGTACTCCAAACGGGTCAAAAGCGACTCGTCACACCGAGGACAACAAATCTCCTGACGTGCTTTAATCTCTCCAGGATACTGCTGTGGCTACCTGATCCTCACAACCCTTGAAACGAGTTTGAATTGACTCTCTTCACTGACCCGCTACTCGAAAACACGCACAGAGACCAAGTACAGAGACACTGGGCCAGTCTAAACCATGTCGCGACTCATCCCATGCTTTAAACACACTCGCTACACAAAGTTATACCAAAATCGTTTTCACCGGATCCTCAGGAAGACCAGTCAAACCTTCTAACAATCTTGATCTTCTGTGAATCGTGCAGCCTATGATCCACACTACGAGGCGCTGTCACCACTATACTCTCCAACGCTACACGCGAGGTTACACATGAAAGAGTTCAAAGAATCAGAGAGGGCGGTTCAAACTGAACCCCTTGGAGCCTTGCGCTCGCGTTCTTTCTCCAGTCTTTCCCAAACTGCAGACCTCCATTTCCGTGTTTAAAGAGGAAAAGCTGTACAAGTCTGCGTACTCTCTCTCTCCAGTCCGTCTGAAGCGGAGAAGAACACAATGATTTTCGCTATTTTCTGAGGAATTAAAAGGAATTTAGCTGGATTTATTTTAAATGGATTGAAGGATATTTTTGAGTTTTCTCGGCCGTCCGATCTCCAAATTGGATGCGGTTTTGAGCGTCGGATTCATGGTAACATTCTCTACCTAACTATGCAAGTGGAACTCTTAGATCTGGAATTTTCAAATTGTTTCCCCCTCTTTTCTCCTATAAAAGATACCCAAAACTCCTCTCTCAACTCACCCTTGGACCTCTTGGGTCAACCACTCCATTCTTGGGGAAGGTAAGGTCTTAGCCTCTTCCCCCTCCATTGTTGAGAGCTCTCTAGCTCCCTTTGCTCATCGTTGAGCCATTTTCGCCGAGAAGATCGTGTCTTAGCACGGTTTCCGAGGCCATTCCGAGGAGCTATTCCTCTCTCCAATCTCTCCCAAAGCTGAAGAAAGTTGTTCTCCTCGTCCTCTCATCTCCTCTCAAGGCGTGAAGGCTCAAGGACCTCGCCAAGATCCAATCTTGGACTTCATTCTCTCCTTTTTCGGTATTCTCTTTTACAATTTTATTGTTTTGATTAGGAATTAAGTAGATATAAGTCAAATCTGTTTGTGAACTTGTTATATACTGTGATATATAGTTTGTGGAATTTTTGTGGAATTTCTCTCGCATTTTTTCTATTTTTGCCTTGAGTTTTACTAAAATTATGGAGCTGATTTGTGTGATCTGTTTGAGTCATTTTTAGATCTTATAATATTCCTTGTTTGCAATCACTGTTTAGATCTAGATCTATAGTTTAATACAAATTTTGAATCAATCAATTTTATGCAATTTCCTATTTGATATGAATTTTTGAAAGAAAAATTATACTTGTCCCCTCTAATATCCATCACAAAGCTTGATGTGCTGGACAAAAACATTAAATACCTTCAATAAATAGCAAATTTTACTTCTTCGGTTTACCACGTGGTGAACCTATCTTACTTAATTTACTTATTTCTCCTCCAAAAAACCATACAAGGTTTAACAGTGGTCCTTTAGAACTCTCATGACATAATTATTTCATTGAATACATACTTGATTGACTCTCACATAATAATGAGTATATACAATTCCTTTTTAGCTTACTATACATTTACATAATTATTAAAATTTCCTATTTAATATCAAAATTTGAGGCATGATTGAAGGTGTTTATTGTCAAAATTTATGTTTTTTTGGAATTTGAATCTGAATAATAAAATGCAAATTCAATCAACATAATAATTCTACTATTCTACTATCATCCCTAAAATTACGAAACAAATATCTAAATATTTCAAACCTTAATATTCAAACCAAAATGTATAAAATTTGTGCCCTCTAATTAATGGCCTTGATTTGGATGGTATTTTATTTTGAAATTGCTTGATGTTGGAAATGAAATGTACATGAGTAAGAGCGGATCATGTGATTGCAAAAATGCAGTATTCTCACTGTAATTGAAGAGAGGGGATAAAAACATGACTCAGATTCGAAATCATGAGTGGAGAAAGAAAGATTTGGATTTGGGTTGTATTTATAGGATCAATTCAAGGAAATTCAAAATTTATTTTATAACATTTTTATTGGATTTCACACGTTTCACATGTGGTAAATGTTGAACCAATCCATCCCAATAATTTATTTTCCACATTTGTAAAATTTAGTTTTAATTACAAATGGATGGTGGTAATCAATTTCAATAAAAACATTCAATTCATCAATGAGGTGTGAAAAGGTTGATTTTTTTGTTTTCCCATCCTATATAGGAAAACAATAAAAAAAAATAGTCATTGTTCATCACTACTAATTAATGATCTTGCCAACACATCAATAGACCTAGGGGATTCTAAAGGGGATGTCTATCACCACTCTTTTTGAAATCTGTTACTCAACCTCAAAATTGTCTGGACTAGTCTGTAATTTGCCAGGGACCTGTTTGTAATTCGATCATTACTTTTTACTGAAATACCAAACCTGTGAAATTCTTCTGTTCTCTCTCTTAGTATTAAATTGTGAATCTTGGTGCCAAATTTGAGATCTTGTTTTGCGATCTATATTTTTCTGGAATTTGATTAGTGCCTAAAATACCCTTGTGATCTATAAATTTCATAAATTCGAACATTGTGTGTGTGAAAGTGAAATTTTGACGAGAGCTTTATAAAGTTTAGATATTGATTGTGAAAAAATATTATAGTCTCTGGATCAATAGAAATAATTCTTGAATTGCAATTTCGATTATACGCAAAATTTCCTTGGAACGAACCTATACTTAGTACTGTACTTAGTATTTGTTATAAATTGTTTTGATTAACTCGTGAAATTGAATTACCACATTTAAACGGCCTATTTTGCGTGTTATCAGTGTTCATCAGTTCGAACCGAGGGTTCGTTCGAACGCACTGTGTTGTTCGTTCGAACGAACCATAGTCTGGTATGGTGATTTTCCATTTTCCATTTCATCGTGTTTCGAATTTATCTTTTGATTTTGATAAGTATGAGATGTTCTTTGGAATACCTAGGGTTTATTTTGATGATCCCAACTCACGGAAAGCTTCGACGTCTTGAGTTCTTCAATTGATCATGCGTTTTCGTGCCATCGTTTCTTCACCGTCTTGACTTGCGACGTCCTGATTCTTCTTTTGATCCTTTTGTAGGTTATGTCTTCTATCCCTATAAATGTCACTCTCGCAAATAGATTAGTGGTATCGACATTATTTTGAGATAATCAAACCCTAGGAAATTTGAACCAACAAACTTCCCATTTTGATTCATTTCAAAATAATGTCGATTTGGAGAGTTGAATCGATTACCACTAACTTTCCATATGATTTTCTCTTCTCCCCCTTTTTGAAAAGGATCAAAAGTAAATAGAGCGTAATCATACGAGAAGCTCCCCCTACATACAAGCTCCCCCTAAATCGTTGTTTTTTGCAATTTTAGGCTTGTATATAGATGAATTTCGCAAATTGATGTTGAGTTTTTCATTTTGTAAAGATGTATGAAAAGATTTTTAGTGTAAAATAGGTTTTAACAAAGATTCTCAACATTTGCGAAGTATTCAAAAATAGTCGAAAACGTAATAAATTTTGAAAATCAATTGTAATTCTCAAGAGTATGCATACCTAGCTCGAGCCATGGGCTCGAGTCTTGATCTAAAACCCCCAACTCCTCGAGTGACATTTATCAACATCCATTTATGTCGTGACATTAGCTCCCTTGATAGTGCAAGGTGATGATGTTGAGTTTGGTACGCATATTTATTTAACGTTATTGCGTCTTCTCGATTCGTTTTCCATTTAGCATACCTACATAATAGTCAAAATACCTTTCTCGTCTTTTTGTAAGTGTATAGTGTTGGGAATTCACCCATCCCCGGGCCCGCGCAGCGAATATGAAGGCCCGGTCCGGTTCCCTAAATCCAAGATCACGCCATGACTTCGAGGGTACGATGCAATAGAAGGATAGACGATTACCAGCGTGAAATTGATCACGCACGACGGGTTGATCGCTCGCATCCTTCTCTTCCTTCGGTGTCACGTTGGTGACTAGCCCGTGCGTCCCATACCACACGTCTCCCACCGTCTTGACACGCCTCCGGTCGTCTTCATGCGTCCCGTTTTCGATTCGCTCGTTTCCGTCTCCGACAGATTTCGTTCCTCCGAATCGATCACAACCGAAAGAGCCCCAAATGTTGCTCCTCTACTTGTATCCACCTTGACTCGTAAGACGTCGGTCGCGGGTGCAACTGCCTAGACGATGCACCGGCGAACTTGCTCGATTGATTGATTCTCTATACTGGAAAACACCTTTTCACGGTTTCTCTCTCTTTACACCCTTTCTCTCTCTAGAAAGTTGTCTCACAATTCTCTGGAATATTCTGAATTAATTAACTGAATGAACCACACCAGATGAGAGAGAAAAATCCTATTTATATCATATAGGATTAGGATTGGCCAAAAGACATGTATATCCAATATACACTCTTTCACACAGAAAGTTGCATGTATCTGTCCAGTATTCTGTACATACGAAATTGGTAAATTCCTCTGACAGAAAATCACCCAACACGAAAGTTGTAGATAATCTTATTATCTACTCGACCCAATTTGGCCTGGACCAATTGGAGTTCTTATGCAAAAGTTATGACTGTTTTACTAACTGTATGTCATACTGTTGCAGCCTTTCGGTATTTCATAGAAACGACACTGATACTTCGTTCATATGAAATATATTTCTATATGAAGGTTGTAGATAATGTTATTATCTATCTAACCCAATTTGAACCATTCAAATTGGATTTTCCTACTGAAAGATATGACCACGAATGTACGCTTACATTCGTTTATCCTTGTGTACACTTTTACGGTTGATCCTGAAACTGTATTTCCTTCAGTCTCCCACTCAATTTCAGATCTAACTAAAAGTTACTCATGCATATCCAATATGCATGATTTTAGAGAATATAGCTCGCGTATCAAATACCAAGCTACGCACATCTTATGTGCCAATTTTATAATCAAGCCCGACTTAGTACGATTCGTTGTGTGACCAGGTAGGTTCGGTTAACGATGGCAGTAGGCTGTTTCCATAGCACTACAAGCCCATGAGCGGGATCTAGTCACTCCATCATGGCTACCCATGTTAACACGAAGAATGATTGTGATCATTGTGCCTATCTCGAATAGCGGTTATTAGTTCTCTTGTTAGCGATATCCGTTAATCAAAAGGCATGGTTATAGTCATCCTTATATTTTGATTAACTATACTTATTCCTCGAGTCCGAATTGAGTTAACAAATTTCAATCGATATTAACCGTTAATATCATTGACTGTGGCCACAGTTTTCGTTAATCAATTCATCGAGTGGCCAAAGAGATATCTCTTCCTTTCGGAATAAACAATTCCTATCTTGGAGACTCATATTCAATTCCGTGTTTCGGACAATACCCAATGATGACCGTTTTAACTCCCTGTTACGGTGAGCGTAAGATCATATCAAAGCATTGTGTTACGCACGTAACGCAATCAATGGTCCCCTCAAGTATGAAGAACCTAATACCCTACTCGTCGCGAGTCCATCTATAATGACTAAACCATGTCATGGTCTCGCGGCTTCGGTCATATCCAATATATGTCACCTAGCATATATCTACGTTCCCGATTCGACAAACACCTTTGTCCTATGATTAGCAAAACATAATCATCTCCTCGGCTAACGTACTAGTGTACGCGTTCAGTCTATTCCCTTGTAATAGAAATGCTTCTCTCTTAAGCAAACTGACCCGCGACTAGGGATGTTTAGAAATGAAACTTTAAGTGTGACGGTTTCGCTGCACATGGTCCTCAACCATGTCGACGTCCACACAAGTTCAAATCAAGGTTCATGTAATCATATTACACAACCCCGCACACAGTTTTCATATAAGGTGAATGCATGAAAATTTAAGTAAACAAAAATTTTAAAGGGGATGCATTCATACGGATTAAGTATTTGGGTGATGCAACATTTACCTATGGGTATCTCCATGCCCACAACCTGCGAGGACTATCGTATTAGATAACTACACTCTACTCTCTTCTTCCTCCTCTAGGTATCTCCATACCCATAGTCATCGCATGACAGTCACGCGTGACTAGAGAGAGCGGTTTTGTAAACGGGTCCGCACGTTGCCGTTAGTGTTAATCAACATCAGGTTTGGAACATTTCCAATACCTACAATCACATCATTTCATAAAATTTCACGGATCAATGAAATTTTCTGAGTATTGGCTAGAAGTGGTTGTGACCTCGGCATTTTTGGCTTGTACTATTGCGTGTCACGCAATATACAACCATAAATCCGATAACTCGTGACTACTCGAGTTTGGTCATGTATCCTTGATCCATACCGCTTCCTTTTGTGATTCATGACCACAATATACTCGCCTCCGTAAATAGAATCATTATTGGTCATGTGGAACCTTTCCACATAACCATGTTTTCGTTTAAGCAAATCATGTACATACTTTGTGATCGAAAGTCGTGCTACATATTTGGACGTGCTAAATCTTTGGAAACTGTCGTTGTTATAACTCTTTATAACCAACACGTCCTTCACACCATTATTGATGAAATAAAATCCTGAATTCTTTTGTAATGTATTCAAGGATAACATTCACCGCTATCAATACAAATCCCGATGAATTTAAATATACATAACCATTATGTATATATATATGTATAACCATTATACATTCACAAGAGTTAGTCTCATGTAATCGCATTACATTCAAACTCGTGTGATTCCTTGGATTTTATTGACGGTGAATTAGACGCTTCATCTATACGACATATAGCCACATACATATCATGACAGATATAATAGATCCTCACATCGAATGTAAAGCATCATATTTTTATTTTCGCCCTGCTTGATGTCTCACATCGAGCCGTAGAAAATTTCTGCCATTCGACGTCTCTATTTAACTCCGCCAAGGAGTTATATGTTTAAAACCTTTTCAACAATATGTCGATATACGTGCTATAATATAGATCGAGGAACTTCTTAGATCTATCCCTATAGATCTTCACGCTTAATTCATAAGCGGTCTCGCCTAAAATTTGTGTCGTTACAAGAAATATAACGCGGCTCCCACTAACCTTCATGTGTACACAAAGTTTTCATTCGTTCCGACAATGTTATAGCAGTTTATAACTTCATCAAAACGAATATTCCAATTCCGAGAAGCTTTCTCTAATACATCATATGGATCGTTAAAGCGTGCATATCTTATCCCCGATTCTTATGAATCGACAAAACCGTAAGGTTGTGTCAAGTACACATCCTTTCATAAAATTTCTGTCAAGAAATTCGGTTTTGACATCCATTTTGCCACATCACATAGTCATAATACATGACCATGTCAAGCAGAATTTCGAGAATGTGAAAGCATGGCAACATGCGAAAATGTTTCTTCATAGTCCGACTATGAAATTCTTGAAACTCTTCGCTACGAGCCTCGCTTTGCATATATGCGTATTCCTATCCGTGTCGGTTCTCATCTTGAAAACCCATTGTCTTTTCGTGGGTCTAACCCGGAAAGTAATGAAATCAAGTTCTAAACTTGATAATTTTACACGGATCGAATCTCAGAATTCATGACATCATGTCATGTGGAATCAACCTTTCATAGCATCCCTGTAGGATATCGAATCATCATATGATTGCGATCTATCATCATTAGCCACGGTAAATCCGTATTTACCATCTTATGATATAGCCTACTTGATCTACAAATAATTCCTTTGTGTGTTCGACTCGTATTCATCAACTCTTGATGAAGTCGTGTCAACATTCATCGGTACAATGTTCATTTTCAGATCTCGAACTCTTTCGAGATTTATTCTACTCCCACTAGCCCGCATAGAGATTAGCAACATTAAGTTTCAAACTTGTGCGCATCGAGTCCTCCTCCAAGAAGGCATCTCTTCGAGCCACGAAAATCTTATTTTCGTCGGGACGTTAGAACTAATACCCTTTAGTTTCCTTAAGGATATATGTCATAAACGAACAATTTTCAGATTTGGGATTGAGTTTAACCGAAACAAATTTCGAAATATACTCACATCCACAAATATGTACAAATGACAACTTCGGAACCATTCCGATCCATATCTAATATGGCGTCTTTTATACCGATTAGAAGGTTTATGGTCCATATCTTATATGCAACCATTCATTAGTGCCGTTGTCTCAAGGGCGTACCCCCAAAACATTTTTGGGAGATCCTATTGACTTATCATTTATCGAACCATGTTTAACATGCATTCATTTTCTCTTTTCGAATACATCTTTAATGTTCTGAATAAAGGTAATCGTGAAACGATTCCACAATCATAAATGATCATCAATACTCATAACTCAAATATCGCCTCTTCGATCCTATCGAAGTGCGTAGCTCAAATACTTGCCTCCTCGATCCTATCAAAGGGCTTTGATTTTCTTGCTAAGTCGATATTGTATTTTGTTTTTGAAACTCTTTGAACCTTTCAAAAGTCTCCATTTCGGCACGCATTAAACAGATATTACCGTATCTACTTTAACCATCCGTAAACGTAACAAAATACCGATAGCCTCCTCTTGCCTTGGAACTTATCGGAACATTACATCTAAATGTAATTTCCAATAATTCGTTGGATCTTTCTCCAACCTTTGGAGAATGATGTCCTTTGTCGTTTTGCCTAATAAATAAGTATCGCATTAATCAATCGGATCTAATTCGAATGATTCTAGCAATCCATCATATGGAATCTAGATACGTGTATCTCATTCATATGGCCAAGACGGCAATGCCAAAGGAAGCAATCAACTTCTAGGTTTAATCCTCCTCGAATTTCACCGTTCTTTGAGTCATTAGTTTGGACAACTCCTTGTCCGAACTTTCTGTTTGGAAAACAATTTTCCAGAATACCCTCAGACATTTATTTCTTTCGATCCCATCCTTGAATTACAAGGACATCCACGCAACACTATGCTTTGGATTTCCCGGACACTCTAAGCATCTCCTATTCAAATTTACATCGCATCACATGCAATTTCGGGATCGACTTATCTATCGAATGCATATGATATTCGGTCACGAAGATCAAATCTCATACCATCAACACACGAGTGTTAATCAAAGACCCATAAGGCGTCTCAAAATTAACCTACTCTTTGAGCCGCATTGAACTATTCAACGCGTTCTAGCTCTTGAAACTATTTCATGAGCGTTGTGTTTTATTTTCATATACACCCGAATTCTCAAAACAATTTTGAGAAATTTGCGTCTACACATGCCACCACAAGGCATGTAATATAGTTCGATTACTTCTTAAAGTGTATCGAACCCGGCTTTCTCTAAAGCCAAAGCCTCGTGCCCCGAATCTACCGTTTCCGTGTCCAACACGTTCCTTTAAGTCTAAGAACTATTCTTTGACTATCAAGGTTAATTACGGTAATTCCGACCCAAAAGCCATCTATCATATCGATCTCATCGATATATATTTGGTGTTTGCTTGAATACATAATTCTAAACGGATGATGAAGATTAAGCTCCTAACCGTGCGTACTTAATCTATATGCTTATATGATGAATATATGAATAGTGTTATTTTATCGAATCGATAACCCTCATACCAATACGGGACTCCAAGTCCATAACACTCGAGATCCATATTTCGCAATCCTCCCACAAGTGACGAAGGCCTATCGAGTGGGATCTCGCTTATTTAGGTAGGATATAATCCAATCGCATCATATGCAACTCTCGAACCTTTTAGAATTTCGGTGATGGATCGTATCACATACAATCCCAGTTTCGTGTGTGCATTCTAACTATGCCCCGAACTCCAATCGGATTGGCTTGGACGGTTAAGTCATAACCATATCAAACGTATCGTTCAAATGAACTACTCACGTGCATGACGAAGGCCTAGAAACACGTAAGTCCCCATTTAACGCTTGCCACCCATTAGTACCATCAACATGTGTGCATGACGAAGGCCTAGAAACACACATATTGTGATACCAATTTCGATGGTTGATGATATGGAAGGCATTTCCATGACTTAAATATTATGAGGGATCATGACATTCATGTTTCTAAATTCGTGACATAATCATATTATATAACTATCACAAGATTTCTAAATGCATATGATTTAGTTAGGGAGATTAATTATTCTAAATAATTAATTATCTAATATGCTAGTATGATTGAATTAATTGATTAGAGATAAAGATAGGCCTAAAGGTATGTATATCTCATATACACATTTTCAAACAGAAAACTGCATACACCCTTTCAGTAATCTGTCAGAACGAAAATTGTACATTCCTCTGACAGAAAATCAACTAACACGAAAGTTGTAGATAATCTTATTAACTTTCCAACCCAATTTGGCCCAGCCCAATTAGAGTTCGGACCCGAAAGTTACGGTCGTTTTACTGACTATATGTCAAACTATCGCACCCTTTCGGTATTTCATTATAACGACACTGATACTTCGCTCAAATGAAATATATTACAACATGAAAGTTCTAGATAATCTCATTATCTAACTAAACCAATTTGAACCATTCAAATCGGAATTTACTACTGAAAGTTATACCTGTTTTAGTAAAATACGGACAAACGAAAAGGTAAGTATATCCAATAGACACCTTTTCAACCAGAAAACTACAGACACCTTTTCAGTATTCTGTTGAAACGAAAATATTAAATTATTCCAACCGACTATGAACGTGAACGAAAGTTCTAGATAATCTTATTATCTAACTAACCCAATTGGATTGGACTCAATTGGAGTTCCGATACGACATATACGGACGTTTTAGTCTCTGTATGTCAAACAGTCGCACCCTTTCGTTATTCCATAAAAACGACACTGATAATTCGTCCAAATGAAAAAACTTTCTGTATCAAAGTCATAGATAATCTCATTATCTAACTACTCCAATTTGATCCAATCAATTTGAAGTTTCGCACTGAAAATTATCTTAGTTTTACTCACTATTTCGTATTCTAATTTTCTGCAGATTTTGCCGTTTCTTCCGTTTTCGCTCGTTTCTGAAACGATAAATCATGAAACCTTTTCACGATAATTCCTAGATACTCTCAATCAACTTTTGATTGATCTCTAGTGAATTCTACTTGTGATTTTTAACGAAATTGGAATCTCTATATCTATCATCATGCAAACGGGTACGAACTTTGATAACCCGTGCGTATATCGAATATACGACTATGATTCGACCCTCGAATCGATGACGATCGCTCTGATACCATTGTTGGGAATTCACCCATCCCCGGGCCCGCGCAGCAGATATGAAGGCCCGGTCCGGTTCCCTAAATCCAAGATCACGCCATGACTTCGAGGGTACGATGCAATAGAAGGATAGACGATTACCAGCGTGAAATTGATCACGCACGACGGGTTGATCGCTCGCATCCTTCTCTTCCTTCGGTGTCACGTTGGTGACTAGCCCGTGCGTCCCATACCACACGTCTCCCACCGTCTTGACACGCCTCCGGTCGTCTTCATGCGTCCCGTTTTCGATTCGCTCGTTTCCGTCTCCGACAGATTTCGTTCTTCCGAATCGATCACAACCGAAAGAGCCCCAAATGTTGCTCCTCTACTTGTATCCACCTTGACTCGTAAGACGTCGGTCGCGGGTGCAACTGCCTATGAAGGAAATACAGTTACAGATCAACTAGTTGAATGTACAAATGAGTGTAGACAAACATACGTGTTCGTCGGAACGATTGGATGCATAATAAGATTATGCAAATCTGGCAGAAATTACATGGTGCGTCATGACGCACCATATTGTGCATCATGACGCACAGTAGAGTAATTCTGAGAAAAGCCAATCTGTGAGTATACCGTCACGACGCACCAAGTTGTGCGACATGACGGTGGTGCGTCATGACGGACGTTATCCTGCGTCATGACGGTACACTGTATAACGGCTATATCCAAGTAAATGTGACTTGTGCGTCATGACGCACCATATCGTGCGTCATGACGGACAGTGATCCGAATTCTGGATTAGCAGTTTTTGATACTCATTAATACTCATTAATTCAGAGATTGATTATATAATCTCTGTAACCTCTCTCTCTCTCTCTTCTTCCTTCTGATGCTGCAGCCAGTAATCTAGATCTAGAGAAGAGAGAAAAACTTGTTGGACAAGTTGGAGAAAAGGGATTAAAGATTTGAGCAAGCTTGCGGGAATTTTAGGGGAATTCGCCGCAACCGAGAGATGTTAGCTCGAGGTGGATACGAGTAGAGAGATCTAAGTTAAGATCTTCGACTGTGATCAATCGAGAGCAAGGACGAGCAAGGTCGGAGACGAACCGGATAAATTTCGGTTGTATACGACAAATCGGAGCTTCGCATTAGGTGTCGAATCGCGCGGGCGTGGGACGTGCGTGTCGCCGGAATCGAAGCAAGCAGCAGCTAATAGAGTCAACCCGTCTCCGTGATCAATTTCACGCGGTATGATTCTCTATGAATTAAGAGTTAATTTCATAGGTTAGATGCATTTCATGATTCGTACTTTCGAGTCGTTGACGTGGTCCTCGGGATCGGGTCGGACCGGGCCTCACAATCCGCTGCGCGGGGCTCGGTAGTGACGCCGATACCCAACAGTGGTATCAGAGCGATCGTCACGATTCGATCGTCGAATCGATTTCGAATAAGTGTTATTCGGAATTTCATGTAGAATTTTAGGACATAATCATGTAGTTGTAAAATTAGGACCATAGAAATCTTACTAGTATTTGATCATGAGATGATCAAAAGAATCTAGAAGTAATCATGAATTGTTCATGATTAATCGTTTTTGAAACGATTAAAATCTGTTAAAATTACAAAATAAAACTGAATTTCAGGTCTGGTGCGTCATGACGCACGATATGGTGCGTCATGACGCACACGGGAAATCCAAGAGTTGGATCTGAGGCGTTACTCAGTCCGTCGTGACGCACAAAAGTTGTGCGTCATGACGCACTGTGTAAATTCGTACCATCATGACGGACCGTTTGGTGCGTCGTGACGGTAGAAGTCCAAAAAAGTTTCTGGCAAACTGAACAAAATGGTTTTGTTCAGTGCGTCATGACGCACCCTCTGGCGTCATGACGGACCAGAATAGTCCGTCGTGACGGTATAACCAACCATCATGACGGAAGAACCTCAAAAAGTTTCTGGAAATCTGGACAAAATGGTTTTGTACAGTCCGTCATGACGCACCGTCTGGCATCATGACGGAAGAACACGGTCCGTCGTGACGGTAGTAACCAACCGTCATGACGGTAGTAACCAACCGTCATGACGGAGGAACCTGAAATAGTTTCTGGAATAGACAACAAAATTGTTTTGTATGGTCCGTCGTGACGCACTGTCTGGCGTCATGACGGACCTGTGAAGTCCGTCGTGACGCACGTTATGTTGCGTCATGACGGAAGTCAATGGAAGTCCATTTTAGTACGGTGCGTCATGACGGACGTTATGTTGCGTCGTGACGCACAGTGTAATTTTTCTTGATTTATTTAATTGTGGTTCTAATCATTATTAATTATGTTCATTCATCATGATATACTTGCTTATTGATATAATTAGATTATATCACATAAATCCCTGCATAATACTTAAGTCATGAAATGCCTTCCATGTTCACAACCTCCGAGGTTGGTCATCACACCTTGCACGGTTTCAGGCCAAAGTCGGGCGTGCATTGTTGTATGTATCAACGTGAGAGGCAAGCGTTGATTGGGGACAAATGCGGGTTCAGGCCAAAGTCGGGCGCATTTGTAGCTCAATTGAACGATACGTGAATATGGTTGTGACTTAACCGTCCAAGCCAATCCGATGGCATAGTTAGGATGCACAAACGGAATTCGAATCATATATGATATGGTTTGATACCGAAATCCTATAATGGGTCAAGAGTCACATTGGATGTGATTGGATTTATCCTACCTAAATAGTGAAATCCCATTTGTCGGCCAAAGTCACTTATGGGAGGATCATGAAATATGGGTCTTGAAGTGTTATTGGATTAAGAATCCCGAATCAATATTAGGGTTATTGATTTGATAAAAGTAACATATTTCATATCATATAAGCATATAGAATAAGTACGCACGGTTAGTTGTCAATGTCATAATTAATGTAGAATAATAATTTAAGCAACACCAATATCATATCGATATGATCGATATTAGAGAAAGCAAAAATTTGACAAACTTGAGAAGAAGTCAAATAATATTGTATGTCAAATGTTGACATACATAAGACACGAACCTTCAAAGGAATTTGAAGATTTATAAGAAACAATAGTCTAAGGATGATTAAGACAAACGTTGTCTCAATCAAGGATTTGGGCAAGTTGTTGTCCCAATATCAAAAGAAAGGTTAAATCCGAGGAGGATTAATCCAAAAGTTGATAGAAATAGCTTCTTTTGACATTATCATCTTGAAAATGTGTATGAGATATACATTTCTAGAATCCATTGGATGGAATACTAGTTTTATTCGAATAAGATTCGCATGACAAGTACAAGACTTGTTAATTAATCAAGATGATAAAAGTGTCCTTCCAAAGGTTGGAAAAACGGTAAAAGACTTATCAAAAACCAAACATTTTGAATGTAGGTAAATAAGTAAGTTCGGAGGCAAGAGGAGGCTACAAATATTTCATTATATTTACTAACGATTATTGTAGATATAAAGATATCTATTTAATGCTTTTGAAACATAATTTTGAATGGTTCAAAAACGTTTCGAAATGAAATACGAAGTCAACTAAGCGAGAAAATCAAAGTCTTTCGATAAGATCGAAGAGACGAACATTTTAAGCTATGAGTATGATAATCATCTAGAAAATTTATGGAAAAGTTTCATAGTTATTTTCATTCGGAACATCAATGTAGATTAATGTGTCCGAGAGGAGGAATCAAACTTTGTTGGACATTTGTTTGATAGATGATAAATCAAAATCTAATATTTCAAATAAGATTTGAAAATTTACCCTTAAGACCAAGGTTAATCACATACCTTCTAAGTCGGTGCAAAAGACCCCATATATGATATGGATCGGAAATAAATTAAATTGAGGATTAACGTGGTTTCAGGCCAAAGTCGGGCACGTTAATAGTTCAATGTTAATGAAAACTTCCGATGTTATCTTTTGTAAGATTTGGAGATTTGAATTCGAAAACTGGTTTTGGATAAACTAAATCTCAAATCTTGATATGTTCATTCATTGAGTATTCTTAAAGAAATTAAAGGATACCATTTATTAAATCCCAATGAGAATTAGATTTTCATAGTTCCAAGAGATACCTTCTTAGAGGAGGACTTAATGTGCATAAGTTTGAAACTTAATGTCACTTATATCTATGAGGGCTAGTGGGAGATGAATCGATCTCGAAAGGTTCGAGACTCGAATGGAACATTGAACCGATGAATATGATTGGAATTTCATCAAAAGTTGATGAATCCAAGTCAAAATCACAAAGCGATTTTATTGATCAATTTAGACACGTCACAAATCGATAAATTGTGAATTTATCAAAGAATGTGACAAACGAATCGATCTCATACATGATGAGTCGATGGACTAAATGATGCTATAAAGGATAAAAATTTCACATGGCATAGTGCCATGGAATTCATGATTCAATCCATGCATGTCATCAAGTTTAGAACTTGGTTTAAACATTCTTTAGGGTATGACCCATAGGATGTAAGTGAGTTTTCAAAGTGAAAGCTAACGTGGATTGGAATATGTATACTTACAAAGCAAGAATATTTATGAGATTCGAAAATTCATGATATGATCATGAAGAAACGGTTTCACAAATAATCACGCTTTATTCATTAGGATTATATTTGCCATTTTACATAGTATGACTATGATTTTTGACAAATGGATGACAAGACCATATTCCTTGATAGGAAATATTAAAGGGTGTGTATGTGACACAACCTAATGGTTTTATCGATCAAAAGAATCCAAGAAAAATATACAAATTTCAACGATCCATATGATGGATTGAAGAATAATTCATGAAATCGGAATCTTATTCTGATAAAATTATAATTAGTTATAATATTATCAAGAACAAAAGAAAAGCTTTGTGTAGATGTGAAGGTTAGTGGGAGCCACATACATTTCTTATATTAAAATATATGAACGCTATATTATTCGTAGGATACGATTGTCGTTTCGCTATGAAAATTCAGACGAGACAACTTATGAGATAAGCATAAAAATCTATAAGATAGATTTAAAATTCCTCAATCTGAATCGAAGTATGTACATCGACAAAACATTGAAAATGGTTTTCAGTACAAAAATCCAAGATCGGATTTCTTCCAAATGTCGAATGGCGAAGTTTTTCTGAGGATCGATGTACGACATCGAGTTAAAGAAAAGTAGAAAATTGGATATTTTATGTCTCGACAATAGAATATTCCAAATACGCCATGATATGTACTAATCTTTAAATATTGTTCATATTAAGTGTCGTAATTATCAATCGAATCCAGAGAATATTTCGTTTCGAATACTTTATATGGTTGGATCGAACGAAAACAATTTAATATGGTTGTATAATGGTTATACTTTGCATACGCATAATAGTTATGCAACATTTAAAACCCGGATTCGTATTGAAATTAATAAACAATATCCTTTTAGAAAGGATTAATATTATATTTCTCATATAAAATGGTGAAGAAAATATATCGGTGATAAAAGTTATACCGATAGCATTTCTCCAAACATGCAACACATTTACGAAATGTGTACATATTTTGCTTAAAGAAAAATGAAGTTGTATGAAAGAGTTTCACAACAACTAAAAATGAAAATTCTACGATGGAATTAGATTTCAATGCGGCTTACGAAGCCGAATTGGAAACGTTATGGATCAAGATGTTGATCATACTTGGTATTGTCCCAAGTAATAGGATTCTTTGGTTATCTATTTCGTTGGTCGAAATAGCATAAACCAAAAGAAACTGAAATAACACAACCACTCCAAACTTATATTTAAATAGGTATTGGATACGTAACAAAAATTGACACTAACGGGAACGTAGCGGAACCGTTTACAAAAACTGCTTTCTTCTTAGTTAAGCATGAATGTCACGCGAAGACTATAGGTATAGAGATACCTAGAGGAGGAATAGATTTGAGGTATAGTTATCTTACACCGATAGTCATCGCAGATTATAATCCTAGCAGAGATTATAGGTGTAAACGCTGCATCAAACAATACTTACTCTATATTAGTGCATTTCAAAAATTTTAAATTTTAATTGCATTTATACTTATATGAAAACTTGTGCGTGGTTGTGTAATATGATTACACGAACCTTGATTTATGACTTGTGTGAGCGTCTCCGTGATACGTGATCATGTTAAGTAAAACCGTCACATTTCAAAAGTTATATTTCAAAAACGTCCCTAGTCATGATTAGGATACTTATGTGATAAGTATATCTATTATAAGATAATAGACTAACATGTACACTAGCATATTCGCCGAGGAGATGATTATGTTTTACTAATCATAGGACAAAGAGTTTGTCAAATCGGGAATATGGATATGCATTAGGTTATGCATATTGTGACTTGACCAAAAGTGCGATACCATGACATGGTTTAGTCATTGTAGATGGAATCGTAAGAAAGGGGTCTTAGTTCTTCACACTTGAGATGATCATGGATCAATTTTCGTGCGTAACATGATGCTTAGATATAATCTTCCACTATCTGTAACAGGATGGTCATGGGATTATGATCGGGTATTATCTGAAACACGGAATTTGATGTGAATCATCAAGATAGAAATTGTTCCTTTCGAGAGAAAGAGATATCCCTTAGGCCTATCGATGAATTGATCAACGAAATCTCTGGCCAGAGTCAATGATATTAATTGTTAATATCGATTGTATTTGTTGATTCAATTCGGTATCGAAACAATAAGTTTAGTCAATCAAATTATAAGGATGACTATCACCATGCCTTTTGATTGACGGATATCGTGAACAAGAGAACTAAACACCACCGTTCGAGATGGGTATAAATGATCACAATCATTTTCGTTTTCAACGTGGGAAAGCTATGATGGATTTCTTCCTAGATCCCTCTCATTAGCCCGTGAGCTTAGGCATAAGTTCACTACCATTGCTTGATACGAACCTACGCGGTCACACATAGAGCTGTCTTATTTCGGGCTTAAATTTCAATCTCTGAGGTTATGTGTACATGAGATGTACACTAGTACTTTCTTTAGTTGGATCTTGAACTGAGTGGGAGACTGAAGGAAATACAGTTACAGATCAACTAGTTGAATGTACAAATGAGTGTAGACAAACATACGTGTTCGTCGGAACGATTGGATGCATAATAAGATTATGCAAATCTGGCAGAAATTACATGGTGCGTCATGACGCACCATATTGTGCATCATGACGCACAGTAGAGTAATTCTGAGAAAAGCCAATCTGTGAGTATACCGTCACGACGCACCAAGTTGTGCGACATGACGGTGGTGCGTCATGACGGACGTTATCCTGCGTCATGACGGTACACTGTATAACGGCTATATCCAAGTAAATGTGACTTGTGCGTCATGACGCACCATATCGTGCGTCATGACGGACAGTGATCCGAATTCTGGATTAGCAGTTTTTGATACTCATTAATACTCATTAATTCAGAGATTGATTATATAATCTCTGTAACCTCTCTCTCTCTCTCTTCTTCCTTCTGATGCTGCAGCCAGTAATCTAGATCTAGAGAAGAGAGAAAAACTTGTTGGACAAGTTGGAGAAAAGGGATTAAAGATTTGAGCAAGCTTGCGGGAATTTTAGGGGAATTCGCCGCAACCGAGAGATGTTAGCTCGAGGTGGATACGAGTAGAGAGATCTAAGTTAAGATCTTCGACTGTGATCAATCGAGAGCAAGGACGAGCAAGGTCGGAGACGAACCGGATAAATTCCGGTTGTATACGACAAATCGGAGCTTCGCATTAGGTGTCGAATCGCGCGGGCGTGGGACGTGCGTGTCGCCGGAATCGAAGCAAGCAGCAGCTAATAGAGTCAACCCGTCTCCGTGATCAATTTCACGCGGTATGATTCTCTATGAATTAAGAGTTAATTTCATAGGTTAGATGCATTTCATGATTCGTACTTTCGAGTCGTTGACGTGGTCCTCGGGATCGGGTCGGACCGGGCCTCACAATCCGCTGCGCGGGGCTCGGTAGTGACGCCGATACCCAACAGCCTAGACGATGCACCGGCGAACTTGCTCGATTGATTGATTCTCTATACCGGAAAACACCTTTTCACGGTTTCTCTCTCTTTACACCCTTTCTCTCTCTAGAAAGTTGTCTCACAATTCTCTGGAATATTCTGAATTAATTAACTGAATGAACCACACCAGATGAGAGAGAAAAATCCTATTTATATCATATAGGATTAGGATTGGCCAAAAGACATGTATATCCAATATACACTCTTTCACACAGAAAGTTGCATGTATCTGTCCAGTATTCTGTCCATACGAAATTGGTAAATTCCTCTGACAGAACATCAACCAACACGCAAGTTGTAGATAATCTTATTATCTACTCGACCCAATTTGGCCTGGCCCAATTGGAGTTCTTATGCAAAAGTTATGACTGTTTTACTAACTGTATGTCATACTGTTGCAGCCTTTCGGTATTTCATAGAAACGACACTGATACTTCGTTCATATGAAATATATTTCTATATGAAGGTTGTAGATAATGTTATTATCTATCTAACCCAATTTGAACCATTCAAATTGGATTTTCCTACTGAAAGATATGACCACGAATGTACGCTTACATTCGTTTATCCTTGTGTACACTTTTACGGTTGATCCTGAAACTGTATTTCCTTCATATAGATGATTGAATTATCAAGAAACGAAAATGGTCAAGATATTCGAATCAACCAAACCCGAGTTTAGTGATGCGAATTCTTGTATTAGCACTCCCCCTCAAACTATGGCTAAGTTTACACGTGGATGAGGAAGTGTTTTGTCCATGACTTAAGTCATTTTCGGACAAACCCCATTTGAGGTGGACGTGCTAGCCATGTTTCGATCTTTTCGAAGCCACAACCAAGTGGAATTTGGTTGCGGTTTTCGAAGGGGACAACCAGTTGAGATATGTCCCATATTGCAACAATAGTTGCAAAATGCGCGAGTCGGTTTATTTGTGTTTTCCGAACTCTTGACAAAATGAGATTGGATATGGTTCAAGTAATCTTTCGGTTGAGTTATCGGCTTTGTCAACTTAGCACAATTATTATTTGATTTGTTAAATCGTTGTGTGCTTGTGAGATGTTTGGGAGTACGTTGTTGGTTATTAGCGACATGTGGTGAACTCACCTTATAGAAGTAACCATTTGATCTCCGTTTGTATAAACATTCGGTTCGTCCCGTATGGTTATCTCTATAAGACGAGTGAGGTGCATAGTGATTAACCCTATTATAGTTTCTAACATTTTTAGGTTGGTCAATTTTAGCATTTTTACCCTTATTCGAGTCACGGTGCATGAAAGCATTTCCGTGACTCGTGTTGGTATTGTACTCCCGTTTACCTTTTTGACCTTGAGCTTTTGAAGACACGGGTTTATGACCGTTAGTCTTCTTAAATCCTAGACCCGTCTTATCATTGGGATTTTGTCCCTCCAAGACTTTCTCCAATGAAGGAGTGCTAGGTGTAAGTGATACACATGCGCTCTTCAAGGACTCATTCACAAATTTCAAATTTTGGATTTTGACTTTTAGAGATGAGGTCTCGCTTTTTAGGGCTTGACACTCGCATTTTGAAAATCCGTTAAATTCGGTTAATTGTGCTTTGTGCGACTTTACCGATAATTCAAGAGAGGATACCTTACCCTTGAGATTTATAATCATGCTTTCTTTTTCAATTTCACTTTGTCGAAGTCGATTGACTTCTCACATTAAACTCTCGTGAGAGTCAACTTCTAACTCAATTTCCGATTCATCGGATGAGCTAGAGTCTTCCTCCATCGAAATTGATTTAAATTTAGAGTTTAGTTCTACCTCATGATCGGAGTCGTGCGAAGCATCGATGTTGGAAGTTTGTGGAGTAACTTGAGGAGATGCGACACTCGGAATTTGGATTTCTTGCGGTTCCGATTGTGAAGCTCGTCGAAGAATTAAGGCTTGAATGGCTCATTCCACCACATCGTTATTTGGAGAGCCGATTTCCGCCATTAGTGTCACATTGGCGATTTTGTGCTCGAGGTTGCACTCCAAGTCGGAGAATGTGCTTGAGCACTCCGAATCTCCCCATGGATCCGAATCGACAATTAAGGCCTTCGTTTTACCTACATTTCTTACCTTCTTTTTGCCTTTGTCGGTTAGAGCTTTATCCTCATATCTTCGTTCGCGTCTCAAATCCGTTCGTTCCCTACCTTTTGGATTGTCTGCTGGGAATTCACCCGACCCCGGGCCCGCGCAGCGGATATGAAGGCCCGGTCCGGTTCCCTAAATCCAAGATCACGCCATGACTTCGAGGGTACGATGCAATAGAAGGATAGACGATTACCAGCGTGAAATTGATCACGCACGAAGGGTTGATCGCTCTTCCATCTTTCTCCGGTCACGTTGGTGACTAGCACGTGCGTCCCATACCACACGTCTCCCACCGTCTTGACGCTCCTCCGGTTGTCTCCGTGCATTCCACGTCGAAGCACTTCCACCGTCTTTGACCGTTCTTTCTCTCCCTCGAGTTGATCACAATCGAAGAGCCACAAGTGTCGCTCCTCTACTTGTATCCATCGTGAGTCGGAGTTCGTCGGTCGTGGATGCACCTGCCTAGACGATGTACCGGCGAACTTGCTTGATGGATTGATTCTCTTCTCCGGAAAAACTGTTTTTCTCTGTTCTCTCTCTTTACACCCTTTCACTCAATAGAAAGATGTCTATCAATATTTCTGGAATATTCTGAATATTCTGAATGAATTCACATCTGGATTGACTAGAGAGAGAGAGAGTAACATCCTATTTATATCACATAGGATTAGGATTGGCCAAAAGACATGTATATCCAATATACACTCTTTCACACAGAAAGTTGCATGAATCTGTCCAGTATTCTGTACATACGAAATTGGTAAATTCCTCTGACAGAAAATCAACCAACACGAAAGTTGTAGATAATCTTACTATCTACACGACCCAATTTGGCCTGTCCCAACTGGAGTTCGTATGCAAAAGTTATGACTGTTTTACTAACTGTATGTCATACTGTTGCACCCTTTCGGTATTTCATAGAAACGACACTGATACTTCGTTCATATGAAATATATTTCTATATGAAGGTTGTAGATAATCTTATTATCTATCTAACCCAATTAGAACCATTCAAATTGGATTTTCCTACTGAAAGATATGACCACGAATGCACGCCTACATTCGTTTATCCTTGTGTACATTTTTACGGTTGATCCTGAAACTGTATTTCCTTCACTTCTAGATAATACTCGGAAAATTTCATTTGATCCATGAAATTTTATGAAAGATGTGATCATAGGTATTGGAAATGTTCCAAACCTATGAATAATTGGGTATTAGATACCGGATGTGGAACTCATATTTGTCGTAATATGCAGTGTCTAAGTAATAGTAGAAGATTGGCGCGAGGCGAGGTGGATTTACGCGTCGGAAATGGAGCAAAGGTTGCTGCTTTGGCCGTTGGCGTTTATAATCTTACTTTGCCAAGTGGACTTATATTAGTACTAAATAATTATTATTTTGTACCATCGTTATGTAAGAACATAATAAGTGTGTCGAAATTGGCCAAGGATGGCTATGAATTTGTTATTAGGAATAATGAATTTACTATATATAAGGATAATATTATCTATGGAAATGTTCTATTAGAAAATGGTCTTTATGTATCGGATTTTGATCACGGAAATAATGAGTCTATCTATAATGTTAATGCGAAAAGGATTAAACCTAAAGTTGATAATCAGACTTTCTTTTGGCATTGTCGTCTCGGTCATGTGAATGAGAAACGCATTGCTAGACTCCATAAAGATGGAATGCTAGACTCATTTGAATTTGATTCATTTGAGAATTGCGAATCTTGTTTGCTTGGCAAGATGACAAAGCCGCCATTCTCCAAGGTCGGAGAGCGGTCCAACAACTTGTTGGAACTCATACATTCAGATGTGTGTGGACCGATGAGCATCGAGGCAAGAGGAGGCTATCGATACTTTGTTACGTTTACGGACGATCATAGTAGATATGGATATATCTATTTGATGCGTACTAAAGCAGAGACCTTTGAAAAGTTCAAAGAGTTTCAAAACGAAGTTTAAAATCAGCTAGGCAAGAAAATTAAAGCCATTCGATCAGATCAAGGAGGCGAATATTTGAGCTATGAGTTTGAGGACCATCTTAAAGATTGTGGAATAGTTCCACAATGGACTCCGACAGGAACGCCACAATGGAATGGCGTGTCTGAGAGGAGGAATCGGACCTTGTTGGACATGGTTCGATCCATGATGAGTCAAACTTCCCTTCCAAAATCGTTTTGGGGATTTGCCCTAGAGACTGCGGCTTTCTTATTGAACCGCATACCTTCTAAATCGGTATCTAAGACGCCATATGCGATATGGACCGGAAAAGTTCCGAAGTTGTCTTTTATTCGGGTTTGGGGATGTGACGTTTTCGTTCGAAAATTATTATCGGACAAGCTCGATCCCAAATCTGAAAAATGTTTATTTGTAGGGTATCCTAAGGAAACAATGGGATATTATTTCTATAATTCTGTCGAAAACAAGGTTTTCGTAGCTCGAAGAGGTGTTTTCCTTGAGGAGGATTTTATCTCTAGGCGAGTTATTGGGAATGAAATAGATCTCGAAGAAATTCGAGACCCGCAAACGAATGTTGAACCGATGAACGTTGTGAAAGAAATATGGCTTAAGAATTAACTTGGAAGAATTTATATGTATAGGCAAATCTGCAGTCAGAACTGAGTTCGTTCGAACGGACTCTTTTGTGCGTTCGGAACGAACTAATTCGTGATAGTCAGAGCTGCTGAGTCCATTAGAACGGACTGCATAACGGATTGTAGAACGGACTGCAGAACGGACTGCAGAACGGACTGAGTTCGTTCGGAACGAACTGAGTCAGTTCGGAACGGACTCAGCAGTCTGTTTCCTATATATATGAAATTCTGATTTCGTTTTAGGTTAAGCCTTTTTCAGAAAAATTAGGTTTAGCCGCCGTCGTTTTTCCTCTTTCTTCCACAGAAACTCTAGATTAGATCTAGTGAGATTGAGAGGGAGATTGGAGCAAAGATCTTGAGAGATTCAATCGTGACGTCGACTAGAACGGCGTTGGCGATTTTCGATCGGTCGAAATCAAGGTGGACACGAGTAGAGGGACTGCACGAGCATTCCTTGGAGAAGGTTCACGGATTTGGAGAAGTAATCGACACGTACTAACTTGTACGAGGTAATTATCTCCAACTCTTCCTTTTTCGGTGGTTTTCGGGCGTGATCCATGGTAGAATTAGGTTACGCACGTGAACTAATTTCCGCTGCACACTATGATAATCGTGTGCGTAACCCCACAGTGGTATCAGAGCAATCGCTCGTTAAAACCATCGAAAATCGATGTTTTATGTCGAATTTAGGAAATTTAAGAATTTTTTGGGCTAAAATTGCAAAATTACACAAAATTGAGCAAAATTGATGATAGAAAGACCTTTAGTGAATCAAATATTGGATATTTGCATGTTATTAAAGTGTTAAACAGATTGGATCTGTTGAAAATTTGATTTTCGGACAAAACGACGAATAAATCAGGTTTTTGAGGAAACTGGTAGTATCGAGTCCGTTCCAACGAACTTGGAGTTCGTTCTGGACGAACTGGTCGGGTTTTCGAAAAAAGAAAAAAAAAAAAAAAAAAAAAAAAAAAAATTTTTTAGTCCGTTCGGAACGGACTTGGAGTTCGTTCGGAACGGACTTAGCTTAAAAATTTGAAATTTTTGTGTCGTTTGTGCGTTCGAACGAACCTAGGGTTGCGTTCGAACGAACAAGGTTCTGGACAGCCAAATTTTGGTTTCTTTCTGTCAAAAATGCCCAATAATTTAAAAAATTTCAATTTATAAATTCGATACGGTATAGCATATAGCCTAAAACGGGGATGATTGTTTGTGTTGCTTGTAATATGTGTTGTGTGGGGGCCGGTGAGCTTTCCAAATTGTATTTTATTTAATTATGTGGGGACCGGTGAGTCTTCCAAAGTTGTAATAAAATAAAATAGGTTTAGTTTTGAAGAAGGACCTTCAAGGCAAGACGACACGACACGAAGATTGGATCTTCACATGAAGCAAGGAATCATTTTGGGTTTTAGGGTTGGGAATTTTAGGGTTTTATGATTGCTCATAAAACTAAAAGGCCTATATGCTATACATAATTTTATTTGTTATTGTGAATGAATAAAATAAATGATTTTAATAAAAAGTAAAATCCTCCCACGTAATTATCAAGTCTTATGTCTCCCTAAGTGGAACCTTCTAGACTAGTGTTTGTTTATCTGTGTTGCATGGCCATAGTCTGGCACAGATTTACACGTGCGTAGCAAGGAAGGCATGCATTGATTAGGAGTTGACGTGTTGCATGGCCATAGTATGGCATGTCAATTCGCTGATTGAATGATACTCCACTTGTGGTTTGGACTTGACCAATTCGCTAGCTAGGCTAGGATTTGGGGCAAGGAGTGAGGTACACACACTCTGGTTTTGAGTTGGACTCAATACCGGACCTCACGAATAAAGCAAGAATCGTCTTGGAGATGATTGGACACCGTCCTACCCGACGTGACGTATTTTCTGAGTGGTTGGCCATAGTCACCTTAGAAATACGTTAAATAGGGATCTTGTCCATTATGAGATTTAAGGTATCAAATCTCCGTTTCAATAGTGGGGGCTATTTGAAATGATAAAATAATGGGTATTTCAAGTTATTTAAAAATGAATTTTAATATATGAAAGACCACGTTATTAATTACATTATTTTTCAAAAAATTGTAGAATTCATGGCTTTACCAAGTAATAACCGCTTTAGTTTGCGTTCCATTTTGGAAAAGGAACGAATGAACGGAAAGAACTTTCTCGACTGGCAGAGGAATCTGGGATTCGTTCTGAAACAGGAAGGAAAGGCACATGTCTTGGAGACGCATATCCCTCCTGTGCCAGGTGATGACGCAACTGAGGATGATGTATTCGAACATACGACCATTATGGAAAGTTCGAATGATGTCACATGCCTCATGTTGGCTACTATGACTCCTGAATATCAAATCCAGTTTGAGAAACAGGATGCATACGAGATTATGAAACAGCTCAGGGAGATGTTTCAGGTTCAAGCAAGGGTGGAGAAGTATCAAGCTCTTGGCAATGCGACGCAATGCAAGATGCAAGATGGTACGCCCGTTAGCTCCCACCTTCTCAAGATGAAAGGATATTTCGATCATCTTGAGAGGCTTGGAATGAAATTCGAAATGGAGTTACAAACTGATTTGATCATGTTGTCGCTGCCACCGAGTTTCGATTCGTTTATTTCGCATTTCCACATGTTAGACATGCAAAGGACTATTCCCCAACTTTTCGCAATGCTGAGAACATACGAAAATGACATGAAACCACATTACAAGAAGTCTAGGACTTCGGAGGTATTGGTGGTTGAAGGGAAGAGTCCAAGCAATCGGAACAAAAACAAGAAGGCAAAGGGCAACAAGGTTGCGCCTAAGCCTATGAGCAAGGATGACAAGAAGTGTTTCCATTGCCTCGAGAAGGGGCATTGGAAGCGTGATTGCGAGATCTTCCTGAGGGAGAACAAGCAAAAGACCGCTTCCTTGGACACATCGGCATCAGGTATTTTTGTTATTGAATCTTATTTCTTTACTTCATCATCATGGGTGTTGGACACTGGATGTGGGACTCATATTTGTAATAATATGCAGGGCCTAAGAAGTAGAAGATCGTTGATTCGTGGCGAAGTTGATTTACGTGTCGGGAATGGAGCTCGAGTAGCAGCATTAGCCGAAGGGACGTATGATTTAACTTTGCCAAATGGACTTATATTAGTTTTGAACAATTGTTGTTATGTACCTACTTTGAGTGGGAGTTTTATTTCTATTTCGAGACTTGTTGCGAATGGATATGAATTAGTTATTTGTACTAATGATTGTTTTATTTGCAAGAATGGCATTTTCTTTAGTAATGTTCTAGTTGAAAATGGTCTATATGTCTTGGATTTAGAAAATAACGACAATAATCAGTCCATTTATAACATGAATACTAAACGTTTAAATACTCAAACTAATGAAACATACTCATGGCATTGTCGTCTCGGACACATAAACGAGAAACACATTGCTAGACTCCAAAAGGATGGAGTGCTAGATTCTTTTGACTTAGAGTCAATAGAAAATTGCGAATCTTGTTTGATGGATAAGATGACAAAGACACCTTTCTCCAAGAAAGGAGAAAGATCGAAAGATGTGTTGGCCCTCATACATTCAGATGTATGTGGACCGATGAGTGTCGAGGCTAGAAATGAGTATCGCTACTTTGTGAATTTTACTGACGATTATAGTAGATATGATTATATATACTTAATGCGTCACAAAAGTGAAACTTTTGAGAAATTCAAAGAGTTTCAACACGAAGTAGAACTTCAACTGGGCAAGAAAGTAAAAACCATTCGATCGGATCGAGGTGGTGAATACTTGAGCTATGAGTTTGAGGACTATCTTCGACATTGTGGTATAGTATCACAATGGACTCCACCCAATACACCCCAATGGAATGGAGTGTCCGAGAGGAGGAATCAGACCTTGTTAGACATGGTTCGATCGATGATGAGTCGAACGGATTTGCCAAAGTCATTTTGGGGTTTAGCACCTCAAACAACTGCTCTTTACTGAATAGAGTTCCGTCCAAATCATTTTGAAAAGACACCATATGAATTATGGCATGGCATGGTGCCATTATTGTCTTATCTTTAGATTTGGGGCTGCGAGACATACGTCAAAGGAAAATTGACGCCAAACTCAAGCAAGATCCAACAAGTGTTTATTTGTGGGGTATCCTGAGGATACTACTTTTACTTGCCTAGCGAAAACAAGGTTTTCGTGGCTCGACGAGGATACTTCTTAGAGAAGGAATTCCTAGATCATCAAGCCAGTGGGAGTAAAAATTGATCTCGAAGAAATTCGAGAACCACATAGTGAACAAGTTGATATGGAACAAAATTCTTAGTTACCATTGGATGGTAAACAAGTGGTTATGTCTTCACGCTCCATTGGGGAGCTGTTGTTTGGAAAATATCCAAACAGAAGACGGTGGCTGATTCTACAACTGAAGCGGAATACATCGCGGCTTCGGAAGCCGTAAAGGAGGCTTTCTGGCTACGACAGTTCGTGATGGAACTTGACGTTATGCCAAGCATCTCGGGTCCCACGGATGTGTATTGTGACAATAACGGAGCAATAGCACAATCCAAGGAACCGCGAGCGCATCACAGGTCCAAGCATGTACTCCGGCGTTACCACTTGATTCGTTAGATTACGAAGAGAGGTGACGTGAAAATAATAAAGATACCTACTGATAATAACGTGGCCGTTCCATTTACGAGCACTATCACGTGTCAAGCATCAGCAACATGCTAGGGCGATAGGATTGGGATATCTATCGTAGTGTTAGATTGGGTGTTTTATTTATGTTTCTCATTGCATAAGGGGATTCGATCAGCCTAGTGCAAGTGGGAGAACATTTATTATGCCCTAGGCTTGTTATTTGGATTGTATTTGTTTGAGAAACAGATATCTATATTACTATTCATAATATGACCTAAACGTTCATATTTCAAAAAATTTAAATAACAAGAAAGTGTGTGAGAGGTTATTCGATTATAATAATCGGATAGACCTTGAATTTTATTCTAGTTTAGTGCATCGAGTCAGTTGAGAATAATATGTTGCATGGCCATAGTCTGGCATATTGATTCGTCAATTGAATGATAGTAAAACCACTAAACGGAATGAATATAATTCTAAAACGTCCCTGGTGTATAAACTTGTTCATAGGTTTGAACCAGGTAGTCCATTCACTGAATGGAGACTTTTACATACACTGGCATATTCGTAGATGAGATGATCAGGTTTTACTGATCTGGGACGGTAGCGTCGATTCTAGAATATGGATATACGCGGCGTCGTATATTGGACTGACCACTATATGAGTTTGTAACATGGTCAGAGTCATTGGAGACGAACTCATATCCAGATAGAGCGTTTTAGTTCTTCATACTTGAGTGGTCTCATGGATACCTAGTATGTGAAAATGCAATGCTTTGATATAATTGACCCTACGCGTAACTGTGTAGCAGTGATTACTATTGGGTATTGTTTTTAGCATAGGCAAAGGATGTGAGATTGCAAGATAGGAATTGTTCCTTTCTAACCTTGAAAAAGGATAGAGGGAGATATCTCTCGGGCCCCTCGATTGAATTGAGATTGATGAAATGCTTGGCCAAGCTCGATGGAACTCATGGAGTTCGCATTGTAATTATCAATCTAATTCTTATCGGGAAAGAGTATATCTGATCAAAAAGAATAGAGGATGACTTGAAGTCTTAGGCTTCACCGTGACTCTTTTGATCGGAAGATATCGCGAACAAGAGGACTAGTAACACTTATCTGAGTTAGGTATGAAGATGTACTGCATCTTCATAAAGGTGTTCTCCACCTTTTTCGTGCTAATTCTGGGTAGGTATTAACGGCAGTCTAGTGCTCGCAATACCTTGTGGAATGCTGCCATGTCCACTGCCAGTCTTAGACGAACCTACAAGGTCACACCAAGATTTCGTAATATATCGGATTATCAAGATATTGCTCACCAATACGTTTGTTGGACAAACAAAATGGAATCACGTGAGATTAGATCTCATGACATATGTTGGACATATTGCCAAGTTGATTAAGTCTTAATCCAAGAGGGAGTTTGAAAGAAATATGGCTTAAGAATTAACTTGGAAGAATTTATATGTATAGGCAAATCTGCAGTCAGAACTGAGTTCGTTCGAACGGACTCTTTTGTGCGTTCGGAACGAACTAATTCGTGATAGTCAGAGCTGCTGAGTCCATTAGAACGGACTGCAGAACGGATTGTAGAACGGACTGCAGAACGGACTGCAGAACGGACTGAGTTCGTTCGGAACGAACTGAGTCAGTTCGGAACGGACTCAGCAGTCTGTTTCCTATATATATGAAATTCTGATTTCGTTTTAGGTTAAGCCTTTTTCAGAAAAATTAGGTTTAGCCGCCGTCGTTTTTCCTCTTTCTTCCACAGAAACTCTATATTAGATCTAGTGAGATTGAGAGGGAGATTGGAGCACAGATCTTGAGAGATTCAATCGTGACGTCGACTAGAACGGCGTTGGCGATTTTCGATCGGTCGAAATCAAGGTGGACACGAGTAGAGGGACTGCACGAGCATTCCTTGGAGAAGGTTCACAGATTTGGAGAAGTAATCGACACGTACTAACTTGTACGAGGTAATTATCTCCAACTCTTCCTTTTTCGGTGGTTTTCGGGCGTGATCCATGGTAGAATTAGGTTATGCACGTGAACTAATTTCCGCTGCACACTATGATAATCGTGTGCGTAACCCCACACGTTGATCCGGATACGTCAAATGTTGATGATCCGGAGTCAAGTGCACAAGGCGCAATTTGTAGATCGGGTAGGATTCGTCAAGAGCCTATACGATATGGTTTTATCGTGGCAAATGATAATGAAGTCGAATTCATAAATGATGAACCGACATCTTATCGCGAGGCTATGAAAAGCGAGGATTCCAATAAGTGGCAAACTGCCATGAAATCCGAGATTCAATCCATGTACGATAATCAAGTTTGGAACTTGATTGATCCACCTCCCGGGGTTAAACCGGTGGGATGCAAGTGGGTCTTCAAGAAGAAGACCGACATGGATGGAAATATAAACACTTATAAGGCACGGCTTGTGGCGAAAGGTTTCAAACAAATTCATGGTGTAGACTATGAAGAAACGTTTTCTCCCGTAGCAATGCTTAAATCCATACGGATATTACTTGCTATTTCTGCGTATTATGACTACGAGATTTGGCAAATGGATGTCAAAACCGCATTCCTTAACGGGAACTTAGAAGAGGACGTGTATATGACACAGCCCGAGGGTTTTGTCGATTCAAAGAGTCCGGATAAAGTGTGCAAGTTGCAACGATCCATTTATCTAAAACGATAGTTTCGTAGGACAAGATTAGTCTAATAGATTAGTAAACGTTGTATCACCCCAAACTTATCTTATATTAATACAATTTCGATATTTTAAAATTTTTCATTTGCATTTATCTTATATGAAAACTGTGTGCGGGTTATGTAATTTTACTACATGAACCATGATTTGAGCTTGTGTGGACGTCGACATAGTTGAGGGCTATGTGCAGCAAAACCGTCACACTTAAAGTTTCATTTCTAAACATCCCTAGTCAAGATTCAGTTTGCTTAAGAGTGAAGCATTTACATTATCAGATAATAGACTGAACATGTACACTAGTACGTTAGCCGAGGAGATGATTATGTTTTGCTAATCATAGGACAAAGGTGTTTGTCGAATCGGGAACGTAGATATATGCTAGGTGACATATATTGGATATGACCGAAGCCGCGAGACCATGACATGGTTTAGTCATTATAGATGGACTTGCGACGAGTAGGGTATTAGGTTCTTCATACTTGAGGGGACCATTGATTGCGTTACGTGCGTAACACAATGTTTTGATATGATCTTACGCTCACCGTAACAGGGAGCTAAAACGGTCATCATTGGGTATTGTCCGAAACACGGAATTCAATGTGAGTCTCCAAGATTGGAATTGTTTATTCCGAAAGGAAGAGATATCTCTTAGGCCACTCGATGAATTGATTAACGAAAACCAAGGCCTTGGTCAATGATATTAACGATTAATATCGATTGAATTTGTTAAATCAGTTCGGAAACGAGGAATAAGTATAGTTAATCAAAATATAAGGATGACTACCACCATGCCTTTTGATTAACGGATATCGCTAACAAGAGAACTAATGACCGTTATTCGAGATAGGCACAATGATCACAATCATTCTTCGTGTTAACATGGGTAGCCATGATGGAGTGACTAGATCCCGCTCATGGGCTTGTAGTGCTATGGAAACAGCCTACTGCCATCGTTTACCGAACCTACCTGGTCACACAACGAGTCGTACTAAGTCGGGCTTGATTATAAAATTGGCACATAAGATGTGCGTTGCTTGGTATTTGATACCCGAGCTATATTCTCTAAAATCGTGCATATTGGATATGCATGAGTACCTTTTAGGTAGATCTGAAATTGAGTGGGAGACTGAAGGAAATACAGTTTCAGGATCAACCGTAAAAGTGTACACAAGGATAAACGAATGTAAGCGTACATTCGTGGTCATATATTTCAGTAAGAAAATCCAATTTAAATGGTTCAAATTGGGTTAGATAGATAATAATATTATCTACAACCTTCATATAGAAATATATTTCATATGAACGAAGTATCAGTGTCGTTTCTATGAAATACCGAAAGGGTGCAACAGCATGACATACAGTTAGTAAAACAGTCATAACGTTTGCATACAAACTCCAATTGGGCCAGACCAAATTGGGTCGTGTAGATAATAAGATTATCTGTTGATTTTGTGTCAGAGGAATTTACCAATTTAGTATGGACATAATACTGGACAGATTCATGCAACTTTCTGTGTGAAAGAGTGTATATTGGATATACATGTATTTTGGCCAATCCTAATCCTATGTGATATAAATAGGATAATTCTCTCTCATCTCATGTGGTTAATTCAGTCCAATTCATTCAGAATATTCCAGAAATTGTGAGACAACTTTCTAGAGAGTGAAAGGTTGTAAAGAGAGAGAAACCGTGAAAAGGAGTTTTCCGGTATAGAGAATCAAACAATCGAGCAAGTTCGCCGGTGCATCGTCTAGGCAGTTGCACCCGCGACCGACGTCTTACGAGTCAAGGTGGAAACACGTAGAGGAGCAACAATTGGGGCTCTTTCAGTTGTGATCGATTCGGACGAGTAATTTCAGTCGGAGACGAAATCGAGTGAATCGGCAACGTCAACGAAAGGTGAAAGACGCGTGGTGTGGGACGCGCGGATTGTCACCAACGTGACACGAAAAGAAGACTAGCAATCAACCCTTCGTGTGCAATCAATTTTGCACTGGTATGAATCTAATCTTCTTAATTGCATCGTACCCTTCGAAGTCATGACATGATCTCGGGAATCGGGGAACCGGACCGGGCCTACATATCCGCTGCGCGGGCCCGGGGCCGGGTAGAATCCCCAACAAGAAGTGGTTGTGACCTCGGCATTTTTGGCTTGTACTATTGCGTCTCACGCAATACACAACCATAAATCCGATAACTCGTGACTACTCGAGTTTGGTCAGGTATCCTTGATCCATACCGCTTCCTTTTGTGATTAATAACCACAATATACTCGCCTCCGTAAATAAAATCATAAATTATTGGTCTTGTGGAACCTTTCCACATAACCGTGTTTTCGTTTAAGTAAAACATGTACACACTTTGTGATCGAAAGTCGTGCTACATATTTGGACGTGCCATATTTGGAAACTGTTGTTGTTATAACTCTTTATAACCAACACGTCTTCCACACCATTATAGATCAAATAAAATCCTGAATTCTTTTGCAAAGTATTCAAGGATAACATTCACCGCTATCAATACAAATCCCGATGGGTTTTATTGATGGTGAACTAGACGCTCTATGCGTACGACGTATAGCCACATACATATCATGACAGATATAATAGATCCTCACATCAAATGTAAAAGCATCATATTATTATTTTCCGCCCTACTTGATGTCTCACATCGAGCCGTAGAAAATTTCTGTCATTCGACATTTCGATTTAACTCCGCCAAGGAGTTATATGTTGAAAACCATTTTCAACAATATGTCGATATACGTGCTATAATATAGAACGAGAAACTTCTTAGATCTATCCTATAGATCTTCATGCTTAATTCATAAGCGATCTCGCCTAAATTTTGTGTCGTTACAAGAAATATAACGCGGCTCCCACTAACCTTCATGTGTACACAAAGTTTCCATTCGTTTCGACGATGTTATAACATTTTATAACTTCGTCAAAATGAATATTCCAATTTCGAGAAGCTTTTTCTAATCCATCATATGGATCGTTAAAGCGTGCATATCCTATCCCCGATTCTTATGAATCGACAAAACCGTAAGGTTGTGTCAAGTACACATCCTTTCATAAAATTTCTGTCAAGAAATTTGGTTTTGACATCCATTTTGCCACATCACATAGTCATAATGTGCGATCATGACAAGCAGAATTTTGAGAATGTGAAAGCATGGCAACATGCGAAAATGTTTCTTCATAGTCCGGCTATGAATTACTTGAAACTCTTCGCTGCGAGGCTCGCTTTGCATATATGCAAATTCCTATCCATGTAGGTTCTTCACCTTGAAAACCCATTCACATTTCATGAATCTAACCCAGAAAGTGATTGAATCAAGTTCCAAACTTGACAATGTACACGGATTGAATCTCAGATTTCATGACACCATGTCATGTGGAATCAACTTTTCATATCATCCTTGTAGGATATCGAATCATCATATGATATCGATCTATCATCATTAGCCATGATAAATCCGTATTTATCGCCGTATGATATAGCCTACTTGATCTATAAAAATTCCTTTGTGTGTTCGACTCGTATTCATCGACTCTTGATGAAGTCGTGTCCACTTTCATCGGTACAATGTTCATTTTTCAGATCTCGAACTCTTTCGAGATTTATTCTACTCCCACTAGCCCGCTTAGAGATAAGCGACATCAAGTTCCCAACTTGTGCGCATCATGTCCTCCTCCAAGAAGGCATCTCTTCGAGCCACGAAAATCTCATTTTCGTCGGGACATTAGAACTAATACCCTTTAGTTTCCTTAAGGATATATCATAAACGAACAATTTTCAGATTTGGGATTGAGTTTAATCGAAACAAATTTCGAAATATACTCACATCCTCAAATCTGTATAAATGACAACTTCGGAACCATTCCGATCCATATCTCATATGGCGTCTTTTGTACCGATTAGAAGGTTTATGATCCATATCACATATGCAACCATTCATTAGTGCCGCTGTCTCAAGGGCGTATCCCCAAAATATTTTTGGGAGATCCGTTTGACTTATCATTTATCGAACCATGTCTAACATGCGTTCATTTCCTCTTTTCGAACACATCTCAATGTTTCGAAATGAAGATAATCGTGAAACGATTCAACAATCATGAATGATAATCAATACGTATAACTCAAATATCGCCTCTTCGATCCTATCGAAGTGCGTAGCTCAAATACTTGCCTCCTCGATCCTATCAAAGGGGTTTGATTTTCATGCTAAGTCGATTTTGTATTTTGTTTTTGAAACTCTTTGAACCTTTCAAAAGTCTCTGCTTCGGCACGCATTAAATAGATATTACCGTATTTACTTTAACTGTCCGTAAACGTAACAAAATACCGATAGCCTCCTCTTGCCTCGGAATCTATCGGAACATTTACATCTAAATGTAATTTCCAATAATTCGTTGGATCTTTCTCCAACCTTTGGAGAATGATGTCATTTGTTATCTTGCCTAATAAATAAGTATCGCATCAATCAATCGAATCTAATTCAAATGATTCTAGCAATCCATCATATGGAATCTAGATTCGCGTATCTCATTCATATGGCTAAGACGGCAATGCCAAAAGAAGCAATCAACTTCTAGGTTTAATCCTCCTCGGATTTCACCGTTCTTTGAGTCATTAGTTTGGCCAACTCCTTGTCCGAAATTTCTGTTTGGAAAACAATTTCCCAAAATACCCTTAGACATTTATTTCTTTCGATCCCGCCCTTGAATTACAAGAACATCCACGCATCTATATGCATTGGATTCCTTGGATGCTCCTAGCATCTCCAATTCAAATTTAAATCGCATCTTATGCAATTTCGGGATCGACTTATCTATCGAATGCATATGATATTCGGTCACGAAGATCAAATCTCATACCATCAACACGTGAGTGTTAATCAAAGACCCGTAAGGCGTCTTAAAATTAACCTACTCTTTGAGCCGTATCGAACCATTCAACGCGCTCTAGCTCTTGAAACTATTTTTTTGAGCTTTGCGTTTTTCTTTCATATACACTCGAATTCTCAAAACAATTTTGAGAAATTAGCGTCTATACATGCCACCACAAGGCACGTAATATTGTTCGATTCCTTCTTAAAGTGTATCGAACCCGGTTTTCTCTAAAGCCAAAGCCTCGAGCCCCGAATCTATCATTTCCGTGTCCAACACGTTCCTTTAAGTCTAAGAACTATTCTTTGACTATCAAGGTTAATTACGGTAATTCCGGCCCAAAAGCCATCTATCATATCGATCTCATCGATATATTTGGTGTTGCTTGAAAACATAATTCTAAACGGATGATGAAGATTAAGCTCCTAACCGTGCGTACTTAATCTATATGCTTATATGATGATTATATGATAGTGTTATTTTATCGAATCGATAACTCTCATACCGATACAGGACTCCAAGTCCATAACACTCAAGACCCATATATCACGATCCTCCCACAAGTTGCTTTGGCAGACGAGTGGGATCTCGCTATTTAGGTAGGATTATATCCAATCACATCCAATGCGACTCTTGAACCTTTATAGGATTTCGGTGATAGATCGTATCATATACAATCCCATTTCCGTGTGTGCATCCTATCTATGCCCCGAACTTCCAATCAAGTCGGCTTTGGCCTTAACCCTTACTGGATTGAACGGTTAAATCACAACCATACTCAACGTATTGTTCAAATAAACTACTAATAAGTCGGCTTTGGCCTTAACCCTTATCAGTCCCTATTTAACGCTTGCCACCCCGTCGATGACTACAATAACCCATGTCGGCTTTGGCCTTAACCCATGTGAGACGTAGTACCGAACAGAGTGGTTGTTAATATGGAAGGCATTTCCATGACTTAAATATTATGAGGGATCATGACATTCATGTTTCTTTATTCGTGACATAATCATATTATATCACTATCTTAAGATTTCTAAATTCATATGATTTATTTAGGGAGACTAATTATTCTAAATAATTAATTATCTAATATGCTAGTATGCTTGAATTAATTGATTAGAGATAAAGATAGGCCAAAAGGTATGTATATCTAATATACACCTTTTCAAACAGAAAACTGCTCGCACCCCTTCAGTATTCTGTTGAAACGAAAATCTTAAATCATTCCAACCTACTTTGAACGTGAACTAAAGTTCTAGATAATATCATTATCTTTCCAACCCCAGTGGATTGGACCCGATTGGAATTCGGATGCGAAAATTACGGACGTTTTACTAACTGTATGTCAAACAGTCCCAACCTTTCGGTATTTCATTCAAACGACATTGATAATTCGTCCAAATAAAAACACTTTCTATATCAAAGCCATAGATAATCTAATTATATAACTAACCCAATTTGATCCAATCAATTTGGAGTTCTCCACTAAAAATTAGGCCAATTTTAGTAAAATACGGACAAACGAAAAAGTAAGTATATCCAATAGACACCTTTTCAACCAGAAAACTGCAGACACCTTTTCAGTATTCTGTTGAAACGAAAATATTAAATTGTTCCAACCGACTTTGAACATGAACGAAAGTTCTAGATAATCGTATTATCTAACTAACCCAATTGGATTGGACTCAATTGGAGTTTCGATGCGACATATACGGACGTTTTAGTCTCTGTATGTCAAGCAGTCGCACCTTTTCGGTATTCCATAACAACGACACTGATAATTCGTTCAAATGAAAACACTTTCTGTATCAAAGTCATAGATAATCTCATTATCTAACTACGCCAATTTTATCCAATCAATTTGAAGTTTCCCACTGAAAATTATCTTAGTTTTACTCACTGTTTCGTTTTTTTAATTTTCTGCAGATTTTGCCGTTTCTTCCGTTTTCGCTCGTTTCTGAAACGATAAATCATGAAACCTTTTCACGATAATTCCTAGATACTATCAATCAACTTTTGATTGATCTCTAGTGAATTCTACTTGTGATTTTTAACGAAATTGGAATCTCTATATCTATCATCATGCAAACGGGTACGAACTTTGATAACCCGTGCGTATATCGAATATACGACTATGATTCGACCCTCGAATCGATGGCGATCACTTTGATACCACTGTTGGGAATTCACCCGACCCCGGGCCCGCGCAGCGGATATGAAGGCCCGGTCCGGTTCCCTAAATCCAAGATCATGCCATTACTTCGAGGGTACGATGCAATAGAAGGATAGACGATTATCAGCGTGAAATTGATCACGCACGAAGGGTTGATCGCTCTTCCTTCTTTCTCCGGTCACGTTGGTGACTAGCACGTGCATCCCATACCACACGTCTCCCACCGTCTTGACGCTCCTGCGGTTGTCTCCGTGCGTTCCACGTCCAAGCACTTCCACCGTCTTTGACCGTTCTTTCTCTCCCTCGAGTTGATCACAATCGAAGAGCCACAAGTGTCGCTCCTCTACTTGTATCCACCGAGTCGGAGTTCGTCGGTCGCGGATGCACCTGCCTAGAGGATGCACCGGCGAACTTGCTTGATCGCTTGATTCTCTTCTCCGGAAAAACTGTTTTTCTCGGTTCTCTCTCTTTACACCCTTTCACTCAATAGAAATATGTCTCTCAATATTTCTGGAATATTCTGAATATTCTGAATGAATTCACATCTGGATTGACTAGAGAGAGAGAGAAAAACATCCTATTTATATCACATAGGATTAGGATTGGCCAAAAGACATGTATATCCAATATACACTCTTTCACACAGAAAGTTGCATGAATCTGTCCAGTATTCTGCCCATACGAAATTGGTAAATTCCTCTGAAAGAAAATCAACCAACACGAAAATTGTAGATAATCTTATTATCTACACGACCCAATTTGGGCTTGCCCAATTGGAGTTCGTATGCAAAAGTTATTACTGTTTTACTAACTGTATGTCATACTGTTGCATCCTTTCGGTATTTCATAGAAACGACACTGATACTTCGTTCATATGAAATATATTTATATATGAAGGTTGTAGATAATCTTATTATCTTTGTGTACACTTTTACGTACACTTTTACGGTTGATCCTACTGAAAGATATGACCACGAATGTACTCCTACATTCGTTTATCCTTGTGTACACTTTTACGGTTGATCCTGAAACTGTATTTCCTTCATTGTCTTCGCGTTTGTTCCAAGGTGCGTGTTCGGGGTGTATCGTCCAACACGCGTCGGTTGTGTGACCAATTTTCTTGCACTCAAAACACAACGGTTTCAAGCGTTGGCGCTTTCGGTCATCGTTGAATTTGTGTTCTTGGTCCTTCAAATCCTCGTGTCTCCTTACCAACAATGACATCTCGTTTTCGTTTTCGTTCGTGTCGATAACGAGGTTGGCTTGATGTTCGGAATATGAGGTGCTCGCTATGTTGTTGCTTCTTACGAGAATTTCCGGAGTGATGTCTTAGATAGCCATCATGGTTTCCAAGGCGACGAGGAGCGTTTCCCAACTTGACGGCATAGCTCGAATAAGCTTACCTACAACTCGAAAATTCGTTAGTGTCTCTCCTAGAGCGATGAATCCGTTTTTGATATGCGTCATTCGTGAGTACATATCATCTACGGATTCATTCTCGATCATTCGAAAATGATCAAATGATTGTTCGAGTCCCATTAATTTGGTTCTCTTCATTCTATCATTTCCTTCGAATCGATCCAGGAGTGCTCGCCACATTGAATGAGATGTGGTACATCCATCCACAATTATGGAAAGTGATCCGACAATATTTGTGAGAATAAGATTTTGAGCATATGTGTCGGCGGTCACGTCGAGATCGGTGCCGTGGCATATTTTTCGTGTGGGGTTGGTTTCGGAGGTACTTACCGTGTAAATCTCGAAACCTTTTTCCACCACCGATCTCAATCTTTGGATAGTAAATACATTTAGCATGCATCTCTTCCAAAGATTCCAATTCTTTCCATCTAATTTTTCGGCGTATGTAATTTGGTTCCTATTACCGATTGAGGCCATGGTCGTATACAAGTTTGTCACTTACACAAAGAGACGGGTAGTGTTTTGCTCTGATACCAATTGTTGTTTAATTTAGACCTAGAGGGGGGTGAATAGTGAGTCCTATGGTCTAATTTTCGCGGTAATGGATACAATTATAATTTTGTGCGGAAGCGTAAATAAATTGGAGAAAGAAATACAATACCGAAACAAATAACACGCGATATTTGTTTACGGAGTTCGGTAGGTGGTTGCTATGTAGCTTTAACTCACCCTTTACTTGCTTAATCGACCGATTCGATTAGTTACAAGTACCTACGTCTCCGGAAATGTCTTGTGCCGTTTTGGGCTTTCGATTGAATTCCAACTCACTCGTACAAGGTTTGCCTAGATCGACTTACACATTTTCTATCGATCTATAGCGGGCTTTACAATCTTAGAGCTAGCCTATTACACGTTTCTACTACGAACTACAACGTGATCGGTCACGTGAGTTGGGAATCGTATATAAGAGAAGATTCGAAGATAGATCTTGGATCTAGAAGGTTGAATCACACTATCAAGAGATTTGGGAATCACGACTAGAGGTCTTTCTCTCTTTTGGATGAAACTCCGTAATAACGCACTATACTTGTCCGTTATAACGAACAGTGGTTGCGTTGCAACGGATTGGTTAATCCGTTACAACGGACCGCGATGTCCGTTACAACGGACTTGTATTGATCCTATTGTATAAAATTCCTCAATATTCCGTTACAACGGAACTCTAGGTGCGTTACAACGGAAGTATAACCAACTGAATATTAAAGGACCAACCGTCTAGTCCGTTGTAACGTAATGTGACTCCGTTATAACGGAATATTTACTTGATTTCAAGTTATTTATTCTATTTGATGATTTGAATTAAGATTGGATCAGAGATTAATTAATGTCTTAATTAAGCACTAAAATGTAAGTAAAAGGAGATCGACAAAAGAACACAAAGAGAGCAAAAGATCGAATGCAAGAACAAAGATTTAGAACAAAGAAACTAGATTCAACACAATCTTTAACTTCTTTACACAAATCCAATTCAATTAAAACTACAAGAATTACAAGAAAAGGAAAGAAAACACCTAGAGAGATGAAGTGAGCTCCGAGTCTCGTCTTGGATGCCTTCCTCGTTGCGTTGAGATGCTGGTGAGCTATACACCTCACACAACACGTTCCTTTCGTACCAATCCACCCGCCAATAGAAGAGAGCTCCGTACCGGTTGAGTGAACTCGAGATTTGCAAGAAGTCCAATTGGAAGAAAGCTCCCGAGTGGAATAGAGTAAGCTTGACTCCTTGCTTGCACGGATTCGGATGAAGAAAGCTCCACCTTAATCCTCGCAACTCGATCTTCGTCGAAGTGTAGACCAATTCACCGAATGAAGTGAGCTTCTATTCGGTGATCGATCTTAGAGAATTTATCGTCCGTTCTTGGTAATTCTTGCGTGATCTTTAAAGATTCTTGGACTTGCTAAAAGAGAGAGAGAGAGAGAGAGAGAGAGAGAGAGAGAGAGAGAGAGAGAGAGAGAGAGAGAGAGAGAGAAAGTGCTCCGAAGAGCGGGGGAGGGGGCTGCCCATAGACCTTGGGGTCTTATTTATAGTGTCATTGAGGCTTTTCCATTGGCCGAGAGATGGGTGAGAGGATTGAGGGTAGTTGGGAGTGGTAGGTGAGGTAGGTGGGGCTGTAGAGTGGCAATTGTGTGAGTGGTTTTCGAGTAGAGTTTGGTGCAATCTCTTATGATGATGATTATTTGCCTTCTCCTTCACACATGTACCGAATTGGTCGGTATGATATATCGATTTTAACGGCGCGAGGAGACGAAGGCAACTACACTCTTGGTTTGCCGAGAATTTCCCCCTAAAACCTGTAATTAAGCAATAAAACACACTTAGTGAAGAAATATTCTTGTTATCTCAAATATGAACAATTGTATATATAAAGTTGTGATTCAAAAGGGCTAAAATCCCCAAATTAGATATCAAAAAAGGTGCTTTATTTTCCTCTTATCAAATACTGAAAGAAAATATGGCTTAAGAATTAACTTGGAAGAATTTATATAAATAGGCAATTCTGCAGTCAGAATTAGGTTCGTTCGAACGAACTATATAAGTGCGTTCGAACGGACATATTCGTGACAGTCAGATTAGAGTTAGTTCGAACGAACTATTTAGGCGCGTTCGAACGAACTGGGTTCATTCGAACGAACCATTTAGGTGCGTTCGAACTGACTTATTTTCTATATATATAAAATTCTGATTTCGTTTTTGACCTAGGTTTTATCTAGGGTTTTTGAGCCGTCGTTTCTCTTTCCTCTTCCACAGAATTCCAGATCAGATCTGGTGAGATTGAGAGGGAGATTCGAGCAAGGATCTTGAGAGATTGATTGTGACGGCGACTAGAACGGCGTTAGCGATTTCCGATCGGTCGAAATCAAGGTGGACACGAGTAGAGGGACTGCACGAGCATTCCTTGGAGAAGGTTCACGGATTTGGAGAAGTAATCAACACGTACTAACTTGTACGAGGTAATTATCTCCAACTCTTCCTTTTTGGATGGTTTTAGAGCGTGATCCCGGTAGAATTAGGTTACGCATGCGAAACTAATTCCGCTGCACACTTTGATAGAAGCGTGCGTAACCCTACAGTGGTATCAGAGTAATCGCTCGTTAAAACCATCGAAAATCGATGATTTAATTCGAATTTAGGAAATTTGAGAATTTTTGGGCTGAATTTCAGAAATTAGAAAAACTGGCAGAATAGGGTTCGTTCGAACGAACTTGGAGTTGCGTTCGAACAAACTGGTCTGTTCGAACGAACCTAGTGTTCGGTTCGAACGGACTGATCTGCTCGAACGAACTTGGAGTTGCGTTCGAACGGACCTATTTCTGGTTCAAAAAAAAAAAAAAAAAAAAAAAAGAGTAAAAAGTTGAAATTTTTTTTTTCTGACGTTCGTTCGAACGAACTTGGAGTTGCGTTCGAACGAACTATTTTCTGGACAACCAATTTTTTTTTCTGTCAAAAATGCCCAATAATTTTAAAATTTCCAATTTATAAATTCGATACGGTATAGCATATAGCCTAAAACGGGGATGATTGTTTGTGTTGCTTGTAATGTGTGTTGTGTGGGGGCCGGTGAGCTTTCCAAATTGTATTTAATTTAATTATGTGAGGACCGGTGAGTCTTCCAAAGTTGTAATAAAATAAAATAGGTTTAGTTTTGAAGAAGGACCTTCAAGGCAAGACGACACGACACGAAGATTGGATCTTCACATGAAGCAAGGAATCATCTTGGGTTTTAGGGTTGGGAATTTTAGGGTTTTATGATTGCTCATAAAACTAAAAGGCCTATATGCTATACCATAATTTTATTTGTTATTATGAATGAATAAAATAAATGATTTTTATAAAAAGTAAAATCCTCCCACGTAATTATCAAGTCGTATGCCTCCCTAAATGGAACCTTCTAGACTAATGTTTGTTTATCTGTGTTGCATGGACATAGTCTGGCACAGATTTACATGTGCGTAGCAAGGAAGGCATGCATTGATTAGGAATTGACGTGTTGCATGGCCATAGTCTGGCATGTCAATTCGCTGATTGAATGATACTCCATTTGTGGTTTGGACTTGACCAATTCACTAGCTAGGCTAGGGTTTGGGGCAAGGAGTGAGGTACACACACTCTGGTTTTGAGTTGGACTCAATACCGGACCTCACGAATAAAGCAAGAATCGTCTTGGAGATGATTGGACACCGTCCTACCGGACGTGACGTATTTTTTGAGTGGTTGGCCATAGTCACCTTAGAAATACGTTAAATAGGGATCTTGTCCATTATGAGATTTAAGGTATCAAATCTCCGTTTCAATAGTGGGGGCTATTTGAAATGATAAAATAATGGGTATTTCAAGTTATTTAAAATGAATTTTAATATATGAAAGACCACGTTATTAATTACATTATTTTTCAAAATTGTAGAATTCATGGCTTTACCAAGTAACAACCGCTTTAGTTTGCGTTGCATTTTGGAAAGGGAACGAATGAACGGAAAGAACTTTCTCGACTGGCAAAGGAATCTGGGATTCGTTCTGAAACAGGAAGGAAAGGCACATGTCTTGGAGACGCCTATCCCTCCTGTGCCAGGGGATGACGCAACTGGGGATGCCATATTCGAATATACGACCATGATGGACGATTCGAATGATGTCACATGCCTCATGTTGGCTACTATGACTCCTGAATATCAAATCCAGTTTGAGAAACAGGAAGATGTTTCAGGTTCAAGCAAGGGTGGAGAAGTATCAAGCTCTTGGCAATGCGACGCAATGCAAGATGCAAGATGGTACGCCCGTTAGCTCGCACCTTCTCAAGATGAAAGGATATTTCGATCATGTCGAGAGGCTTGGCTTGAAATTCGAGGAGGAGTTACAAAATGATTTGATCATGTTGTCACTGCCACCGAGTTTCGATTCGTTCATTTCGCATTTTCAAATGTCAGACATGAAAAGGACCATTCCCCAGCTTTTCGGAATGCTCAGATCATTCGAAAGTGACCAGAAACCGCGGTACATGAAGTCTAGGACTTCGGAAGTATTGGTGGTTGATGGGAAGAGTCCAAGCAATGGGAACAAAAACAAGAAGAGGAAGGCAAACGGCAACAAGGTTGCGCCTAAGCCTGTGGGCAAGAAAGCCAAGGATGACAAGAAGTGTTTCCATTGCCTCAAGGAGGGGCATTGGAAGCGTGATTGTGAGATCTTCCTGAGGGAGAGCAAGCAAAAGACCGCTTCCTTGGACACACCGGCATCAGGTATTTTTGTTATCGAATCTTATTTCTTTACTTCATCATCATGGGTGTTGGACACTGGATGTGGGACTCATATTTGTAATAATATGCAGGGCCTAAGAAGTAGAAGATCGTTGATTCGTGGCGATGTTGATTTACGCGTCGGGAATGGAGCTCGAGTAGCAGCATTAGCCGAAGGGACGTATGATTTAACTTTGCCAAATGGACTTATTTTATTTTTGGATAATTGTTGTTATGTACCTACTTTGAGTAGGAGTATTATTTCTGTTTCGAGACTTGTTGCGGATGGATATGAATTAGTTATTGGTACTAATGATTGTTTTATTCGCAAGAATGACATTTTCTTTAGTAATGTTCTAGTTGAAAATGGTCTATATGTCTTGGATTTAGAAAATAACAACAATAATCAGTCCATTTATAACATAAATACTACTCAAACTAATGAAACATACTCATGGCATTGTCGTCTCGGACACATAAACGAGAAACGCATTGCTAGACTCCAAAAGGATGGAGTGCTAGATTCTTTTGACTTAGAGTCAATAGAAAATTGCGAATCTTGTTTGATGGGTAAGATGACAAAGACACCTTTCTCCAAAAAGGGAGAAAGATCGAAAGATGTGTTGGCTCTCATACATTCCGATGTATGTGGACCGATGAGTGTCGAGGCTAGAAATGGGTATCGCTACTTCGTGACTTTTACTGATGATTATAGTAGATATGGATATCTATACTTAATGCGTCACAAAAGTGAAACTTTTGAGAAATTCAAAGAGTTTCAACACGAAGTAGAACTTCAACTGGGCAAGAAAGTAAAAGCCATTCGATCGGATCGAGGTGGTGAATACTTGAGCTATGAGTTTGAGGACTATCTTCGAGATTGTGGTATAGTATCACAATGGACCCCACCCGGTACACCCCAATGGAATGGAGTGTCCGAGAGGAGGAATCGGACCTTGTTGGACATGGTTCGCTCGATGATGAGTCGAACGGATTTGCCAAAGTCATTTTGGGGTTTCGCGCTTCAAACGGCCGCTCATATACTGAATAGAGTTCCGTCCAAATTTGTTGAAAAGACACCATATGAATTATGGCATGGCATGGTGCCATCATTGTCTTATCTAAAGATTTGGGGTTGCGAGGCATACGTCAAAAGGTTATTGACGGAAAAACTCGAGCCAAGATCAGACAAGTGTTTATTTGTGGGGTATCCTCAAGAAACAAAAGGATACTACTTTTACTTGCCTAGCGAAAACAAGGTTTTCGTGGCTCGACGAGGACACTTCTAAGAGAAGGAATTCCTAGATCGTCAAGCCAGTGGGAGTAAAATTGATCTCGAAGAAATTCGAGAACCACAAAGTGAACAAGTTGATCTGGAACAAGATTCTGAGTTACCATTGGATGGTGAACCTGAATCTAGTACACAAGCTCTACGTAGATCTAGTAGGAATCGTCAAGAACCATTAGTAATGACGATGATGAGTTGACTCTAGATGACGAGCCAACCTCCTACAAAGGTGCTATGTCTAGCCTGGATTCCTCGAAATGGCATGATGCCATGAAAACCGAGATCCAGTCCATGTATGATAATAAGGTTTGGAATCTTATTGATCTACCTAATGGTGCTAAGACCGTTGGGTGAAAATGGGTTTTCAAGAAGAAAACCGACATGGATGGTAATGTACACACTTTTAAAGCAAGACTAGTGGCGAAAGGTTTCAAACAAATTCATGGTATAGACTATGATGAAACGTTTTCTCCAGTAGCCATGTTCATCTCAACGCAACGAGGAAGGCATCCAAGACGAGACTCGGAGCTCACTTCATCTCTCTAGGTGTTTTCTTTCCTTTTCTTGTAATTCTTGTAGTTTTAATTGAATTGGATTTGTGTAAAGAAGTTAAAGATTGTGTTGAATCTAGTTTCTTTGTTCTAAATCTTTGTTCTTGCATTCGATCTTTTGCTCTCTTTGTGTTCTTTTGTCGATCTCCTTTTACTTACATTTTAGTGCTTAATTAAGACATTAATTAATCTCTGATCCAATCTTAATTCAAATCATCAAATAGACTAAATAACTTGAAATCCAGTAAATATTCCGTTATAACGGACTCACATTGCGTTACAACGGACTAGACGGTTGGTCCTTTAATATTCAGTTGGTTATACTTCCGTTGTAACGTAATATTGAGGAATTTTATACAATAGGATCAAGACAAGTCCGTTGTAACGGACATCGCGGTCCGTTGTAACGGATTAACCAATCCGTTGCAACGCAATCACTGTTCGTTATAACGGACAAGTATAGTGCGTTATAACGGAGTTTCATCCGTTGTAACAGACGTTCATCTCACACTTAGCGCCAGAATTTTCACTCAAGTCCGTTGTAACGGACCTATATTGCGTTATAACGGACTATATTCTGGAAAATTTATGCCTAACTCTTGCTTGTTTTGATTCATTATTTGATGCATATACTCCTCGTGGAACGAAACTATACATTTGCCACTGTACAAACATAGATTATAAATTTTGTTGATTGTTCGGGGTTTTAACACAACGACATATTAAAACACGCCAAAACCCCGCTCATCAAATGGCGCCGCTGCCGGGGAGTAATGTTTAAGTCTAATTTTGAATCAAACTTGCAATCTCGAGTGATATTTCTAATAGAATTGATAAGTTTGAACTTGATATTTCACTAATTTCGAAAATTTTCTATTCTTGCAAGGTACACGGAGTAGAGCAAGATGAATCAAGAAAGACGAAGAACTTTTGGAGAATTGCTAACTCAAGAACAACCTCCAAGAATATATCCAAAACACATGACACTTAAAGAAATGATCAATCAAGATATCGACGAATGGGAAGAAAGAAAAGAAGAACGAAGGCTCGGTTTGCTCTCATGTTACACCTCAAATCAATACGATGAATCACACACCGAGACCCTTTATCAAGATCCCATCTACGAAGCTCGCCAATACGAAAACGAATCCCCATGGGGTCATGAGACACAATCCTATACCGAAACCACCAATAACTATTCAAACCCCATATACGAACCTTCTCAAAATGAACTCGAATTTCAACACAAATTTGAATACCAAGATCACCCATTTCAATCCCAAAACGAAAATCCAAACCAAGAATTTAAACAAATGATGGAGGAAATGACGGCGATGATAAAACAAAATTTTGGAGGATTGAATCAAGGTCTTCAAGATTTGAAACAAGAAATCAAACATGAAATCAATCAAGAGATTAAAACCACCTCTCGACGACTCGAAAATATTCAATCTACGCTCAATGATCTAGATCAAAGAGTGACTTGTCTCGAGTTAGAATATTCATACGAGGAGATCGTGGAGATTGAAAGTGACAAGAGTTCAAGTATGGGGGGATTCGATGAAAGCATCCGAACGATCATTGAAGAAGAAAAGGTGTCATTGGATTCGACTCTCCAAAAGATGGTTCAACTCACTCCGATCGATGAAAACGCGCAATTATCAAACGAGCAAGAAGAGAAATCTACAATTCTCCAAGGTGAATTCTTTCCATATATCATCAATTTTAATTCATTTAAGAACTATGATGCTTCTCATGATAGAAATTCACCTTGTGTAGATTTATCAAGGAAGTCAAATACATTCGAGACACTCACGCCTCTCACAACTCCTCTTCATCAAACTCCAACCAATGAAGCAATTCGAAAAATCCAAAGCAAGATTGAGAAAATATTGATGCCACTTTCGACATATGCAAAACGTGTGATACAAGCGCCGATTTCTCTCATCTCCAACATCTCAAAGGGAGTATTTCGAGGCGGTCGAAAAGTAGCGATCCATGTGAGCGCTTCGTTTAATTTTGAAGGAGGATAACATCGGCATGGTCGAGCTCGAGACCATAAATGAAAGCGCTAGCGAGGGAGGCAAACCCTTTTACCAACAGTGCAAGGACTACATGCTCAAGCTCAGTTGGTGTGACCAAGACACGAGAAATGCAACAAGATGGATGGAGGAGCAACAAGTCGAAGACGATCAAGCACCACGCATCAAAGGTTGTGTCTCTCCTTAACTCCATTTATTTTTTCTCTTTATTATCGCTTGAGGACAAGCGAAGGAATAAGTATGGGGGGGATATACACACAGTCTTTGATTAAAATAAAATAAAAATAAAAAATATTTTTTTTTTGCAACTCGGTTGTAACGGACCTAAGGTCAGTTACAACGGAACTGTTTCTGGCAAAATTTGTTTTTTTTGCCTAAAAAAATGAAAAAAACGAGCTTTTAATTGAATTTTTCGACATTCTAAAATTTCTTTGAGCATCAAGGATATACAAGCAAATGATTTTATGCAAGTTAAAGGTTTTTCTCCACCTCATTGAATAAATCATCGATTTTTAAACAAATTTTCACCAAACTAGCATAATTTTACTCTCAAATTTGAAATTTTCACAAATATTGGAAGGAGTTGATTGAGATCTTGAAGAGATTCTTTTGGGGATTCAAACCCTAATCAATGAATTCACTAAATTCATAAGTTTTTGACAAATTGATCAATCCTTGATTTACATGACACACTATTTTCAATAAATAAACCCATTTGAAACTTGAAATTTCTAAAAAGTTTTGTTTGAACCAATTTAGTAAGTTTTGCTTGAATCTAAAATTTGACCATTTGCACTTAAATGACTCGACCGTTCATGGGGATTCGAAATTACACTAACGGGAACCAATTTGCGCTCAAGGCTTGATTTGATGAGCTCATGCACCTTGATTAAGTAATGAGTGGTGTGAGTCATGACCACTTGTTGGCTAAAGGGGTGCATGAGTCGTAGTAAACCAAAGTAGCCGGTTCTTGGTGTGAGTCATGATCAAGAGTCGATGCGAAAAAGTTTTCTACAATCACGGATTAAAGCGCTTTCGATTGTCGAGTCCGTGCGATTGATTAAGTAATGAGTGGTGTGAGTCATGACCACTTGTTGGCTAAAGATTGCGCGGATCCATGGGGTTTTACTAAGTAATGAGTGGTGTGAGTCATGACCACTTGTTATCCCAAAGGACACACATGGGGACCATCGAAAGCAATAACGAACAAAAGAAAAGAAATAAAAAGAATAATAGAAAAGAAGAAAAATAAAAAGAATAAAAAGGAAAGAAAAGGAGTTCAAAAATCGAGCGCAAGTTGGGAAAATTTAGTAGAAATCGAAGATGAACCAAGTACTAACGTACCGAACGGTTTAAAAGTGACAAATTACATTTAAGAAATGATTTTTGCAAAACGGAAAAATTGGTTTTCATTAATGCTTTTTCATGATAATCCTTGTGAATTGTGGAGTGAAAAGAATTGAATGATGGTGTTTAATCATCTTTTTTGGTTGAGATCATTTGCTCTAATAAACTCTTCGAATTTGTGCAATTCATTGAAAATAGATTCTAATATAACTCAAACTTATCTCTTTCAATATTAGTGATTATGATAAGAGTAAACAATTATCTCGTGAGAATTGAGTTTTGAGATCGATGAATATAATTTCAATAAAACCTATACATGCATTTTTCTTTGTGCTTGATTTTTACGCTCATCATGATCGAGGACGATCAAGGGTTTAAGTATGGGGGTATTTGTTGGGTTACGCATGCTTCTATCAAAGTGTGCAGCGGAATTAGTTTCGCATGCGTAACATAATTCTACCGGGATCACGCTCTAAAACCATCCAAAAAGGAAGAGTTGGAGATAATTACCTCGTACAAGTTAGTACGTGTTGATTACTTCTCCAAATCCGTGAACCTTCTCCAAGGAATGCTCGTGCAGTCCCTCTACTCGTGTCCACCTTGATTTCGACCGATCGGAAATCGCCAACGCCGTTCTAGTCGCCGTCACGATCAATCTCTCAAGATCCTTGCTCGAATCTCCCTCTCAATCTCACCAGATCTGATCTGGATTTCTGTGGAAGAGGAAAGAGAAACGACGGCTCAAAAACCCTAGATAAAACCTAGGTCAAAAACGAAATCAGAATTTTATATATATAGAAAATAAGTCAGTTCGAACGCACCTAAATGGTTCGTTCGAACGAACCCAGTTCGTTCGAACGCACCTAAATAGTTCGTTCGAACTAACTCTAATCTGATTGTCACGAATATGTCCGTTCGAACGCACTTATATAGTTCGTTCGAACGAACCTAATTCTGACTGCAGAATTGCCTATTTATATAAATTCTTCCAAGTTAATTCTTAAGCCATATTTTCTTTCAAACTCCATCTTGGATTAAGACTTAATCAACTTGGCCATATGTCCAACATATGTCGTAAGATCTAATCTCACGTGATTCCATTTTGTTTGTCCAACAAACGTATTGGTGAGCATTATCTTGAGAATCCGATATGTTACGAAATCTTGGTGTGACCTTGTAGGTTCGTCTAAGACTGGCAGTGGATATGGCAGCAATCCACAAGGTATTGCGAGCACTAGACTGCCGTTAATACCTACCCAGAATTAGCACGAAAAAGGTGGAGAACACTTTTATGAAGATGCAGTACATCTTCATGCCTAACTCAGATAAGTGTTACTAGTCCTCTTGTTCGCGATATCTTCCGATCAAAAGAGTCACGGTGAAGCCTAAGACTTCAAGTCATCCTCTATTCTTTTTTATCAGATATACTCTTTCCTGATAAGAATTAGATTGATAATTACAATGCGAACTCCCATGAGTTCCATCGAGCTTGGCCAAGCATTTCATCAATCTCAATTCAATCGAGGGGCCCGAGAGATTTCTCCCTCTATCCTTTTTCAAGGTTAGAAAGGAACAATTCCTATCTTGTAATCTCACATCCTTTGCCTATGCTAAAAACAATACCCAATAGTAATCACTGCTACACAGTTACGCGTAGGGTCAATTATATCAAAGCATTGCCTTTTCACATACTAGGTATCCATGAGACCACTCAAGTATGAAGAACCAAAACGCACTATCTGGATATGAGTTCTTCTCCAATAACTCTGACCATGTCACAAACTCATATAGTGGTCAGTCCAATATACGACGCCGCGTATATCCATATTCTAGAATCGACGCTACCGTCCCAGATCAGTAAAACCTGATCATCTCATCTACGAATATGCCAGTGTATGTAAAAGTCTCCATTCAGTGAATGGACTACCTGGTTCAAACCTATGAACAACTTTATACACGAGGGACGTTTTAGAATTATATTCATTCCGTTTAGTGGTTTTACTATCATTCAATTGACGAATCAATATGCCAGACTATGGCCATGCAACATATTATTCTCAACTGACTCGATGCACTAAACTAGAATAAAATTCAAGGTCTATCCGATTATTATAATCGAATAACCTCTCACACACTTTCTTGTTATTTAAAAATTTTGAAATATGAAGGTTTAGGTCATATGATGAATAATAATATAAATATATGTCTCATAAACAAATACAATCCAAATAACACGCCTAGGGCATAATAAATGTTCTCCCACTTGCACTAGGCAGATCGAATCCCCTTATGCAATAAGAAACATAAATAAAACACCCAATCTAACACTGCGATAGATATCCCAATCCTATCGCCCTAGCATGCTGCTCATGCTTGGCACGTGATAGTGGCTTCGTAAATGGATCAGCCACATTATCATCAGTAGGTATCTTCATTATTCTCACGTCACCTCTCTTCGTAATCTCACGAATCAAGTGGTAACGCCGGAGTACATGCTTGGATCTGTGATGCGCTCGCGGTTCCTTTGATTGTGCTATTGCTCCGTTATTGTCACAATAGACATTCATGGGACCCGAGATGCTTGGCATAATGCCAAGTTCCATCACGAACTGTCATAGCCAGACAGCCTCCTTTGCGGCTTCCGAAGCCGCGATGTATTCCGCTTCAGTTGTAGAATCAGCCACCGTCTTCTGTTTGGAGCTTTTCCAAACAACAGCTCCGCCATTGAGCGTGAAGACGTAACCACTTTGAGATTGGAAATCGTCCGGGCAAGTTTGGAAACTAGCATCTGTATATCCTTGGATAATCAGATCTCCTTCCGAACCTCCATAGACAAGAAACATATCTTTAGTATTCCTGAGATACTTAAGAATGCTCTTGACTGCGGACCAGTGAACTTTTCCGGGATCAGACTGATAGCGGGAATTGACACTCAACGCATATGCAACATCTGGTCTAGTACATATCATGGCATACATGATCGATCCTATAGCCGAAGCGTATGGGATCCGACTCATTCGCTCACGTTCAGCGTCTGTTGAAGGACACTGATCCTTTGTGAGAGAAATGCCATGTGACATTGGCAAAAATTCTTTCTTGGATTGCTCCATGTGAAACCTAGTTATCACTTTGTCAATATATGTACTTTGACTTAGTCCGAGAAGTCTCCTCGATCTATCTCTATATATCTTCACGTCTAAAATATAGGCGGCTTCTCCTAAGTCCTTCATTGCGAATTGACTACCCAAATATGCCTTAACCTGGTTAAGCATTGGGATGTCATTTCCAATGAGTAAGATGTCGTCCACGTACAAGATGAGGAATACGATCGAACTCCCACTAAATTTCTTGTATACACAAGGTTCCTCAATATTTTGAATGAAACCATACTTTGCGATGACCTCATCGAATCGTATGTTCCATGCACGAGATGCTGGTTTTAATCCATAAATGGATCTCACAAGCTTGCACACTTTATTTGTATTCTTTGGATCGACAAAACCTTCGGGTTGTGTCATATACACATCCTCGGTAAGGTTCCCGTTAAGGAAAGCGGTTTTGACATCCATCTGCCATATCTCATAATCGTGATATGCAGATATCACTAGAAGAATGCGAATACTTTTCTAGTGAGCTAGACACCTCGCACAACACGTTCCTTTCGTACCAATCCACCCACCAATAGAAGAGAGCTCCGTACCGGTTGAGTGAACTTGAGATTTGCAAGAAGTCCAATTGGAAGAAAGCTCCCGAGTGGAATAGAGTAAACTTGACTCCTTGCTTGCGCGGATTCGGATAAAGAAAGCTCCACCTTAATCCTCGCAACTCGATCTTCGTCGAAGTGTAGACCAATTCACCGAATGAAGTGAGCTTCTATTCGGTGATCGATCGTAGAGAATTTATCGTTCGTTCTTGGTAATTCTTGCGTGATCTTGAAAGATTCTTGGACTTGCTAAAAGAGAGAGAGAGAGAGAGAGAGAGAGAGAGAGAGAGAGAGAGAGAGAGAGAGAGAGGAGAGAGAGAGAGAGAGAGAGAGAGAAAGTGCTCCGAAGAGGGGGGGAGGGGGGCTGCCCATAGGCCTTGGGGTCTTATTTATAGTGTCATTGAGGTTTTCCCATTGGCCGAGAGATGGGTGAGAGGATTGAGGGTAGTTGAGAGTGGTAGGTGAGATAGGTGGGGCTGTAGAGTGGTAATTGTGTGAGTGGTTTCCAAGTAGAGTTTTGTGCAATCTCTTATGATGATGATTATTTGCTTTCTCCTTCACACGTGTACCGAATTGGTCGGTATGATATATCGATTTTAACGGCGCGAGGAGACGAAGGCAACTACACTCTTGGTTTGCCGAGAATTTCCACCTAAAACCTGTAATTAAGCAATAAAACACACTTAGTGAAGAAATATTCTTGTTATCTCAAATATAAACAATTGTATATATAAAATTGTGATTCAAAAGGGCTAAAATCCCCAAATTAGATATCAAAAAAGGTGCTTTATTTTCCTCTTATCAGTGTCTCACATCTGTTAACCTTCAATTTTTTCCATCATGGAATTTAATTATTAACGAACCAATTACGGCAACTTTGCACAAATTGTTATTACCCATAAGCATATGTTCACTAGAAGGCTCATATGTTTCAAACCAATTTCTATTTGGAGTAATGTGTTGAGATGCACCCATATTCATAACGCAACAAAATTCATCATCAATGTTAGTGTCTACTACGAAAAAAGTATCACATGTGTTACATTCGTCCTCTTCGGAAGAAGTTCAATTTGTATCCGTCTTTTCTTTGATTTTAAGTTTTCAACATTAGACTGTGTATGAGTTTTCATATATTTCGGATTACGGTCACTTTTCGACATTGGCTATTTCATGATCAAGATAACTCTTTGCTTGTATGTTATTTTTTACATTCTCAAGAATTTTTTTGTTTGTACTATAAATCATCATGTTTCTAAAAAACTTATAAGATTTGAGTAACGAACATAACAATTTGTTTTGAAATTCGTGTTTTTTTCATGATAACTATCAAAGTTTTTGTTCATTATCAAATGCACATATCTATGAAAAAAATGTCAAGTGTTCGTTTATTGATGTTTAGTTAAACATCTTCGTCATCTTCTCTGTATATATAATACGCAAATTATTAAATATATTGGATACGAGAACATCATAATAGATACGAGATCTTCAATGCATATATATTAGGGAGGTTTCTGCACGTAACCTTTTTTGGTAAGAAAAATTAAAAAAATAATCTTCTTTTTGAAAATATTCCAGAAATGACCCGGAATTGATTTTTAAATCTCGGTGGCACCGGGTCTTTAAATCCCGGTAACTTAATTTTTTCTGACAAAAATCACATCGTGATTATAAAATCAGTTAAAATTTTAACAGAAAATTTGATATTTTTCTCCAAATTTTACCATAACATGATCAATATTCTAAGTTAGTATATTTAACATAATAACTAGCAGATGTTAGCTATTAACTTAATACATAATTAATATTTATTCGAATTCATAAATTTAAATAATTTTTAACGAATATTTAATGAAATGTTTTAATTATCACGTTAATTAAATGTAATTGTGCAATAATGGAGAATTTTTAAATTGAAAATTCCTACGGAATTTATAAATCCGGTCCTTTTTATCAGAAAAGAAATGATGGCTAAATTTTGTTTGTTAATTAATTTAATTGACAGAGATTTTAAAATCATGTACCACCGTTTTTTAAAATTTGTTCCGGATTATTTTTGGAATATTTCATTTTTCGAATTTTCAATTCAAACGGGTTACATACAGAAATGCTCCTATATATTATACATTATTCGTAATATATAATTATTTGTAAATTAAACACATATTATTTGCGAGGCGAAGAACTAGAGTAAAGATTTCAACTTAGAAAGTATTTGTTCAGTTTATTTCTATTCAAACTAAGAAAAGGAAAACAAATTTCGAGAAATAAATAAAAATTCAGATGCCTTGATATTGGAAGAATAAAAAAAAAGTAATCATAAAAGCGAAGTGTGCATGTGGTCAAATTATTCTATTCTCTCTCTCTCTCTTGTTTAAATGGGTAAATTGCAAAAAGAAAACTAATAATTTCATGTGTACCCGATTAAAGTGTTGTTTGAAAAACTGAAGATATCAGTAATGCGCCTAGAGACTCATAAAAATGGAGTAACGATACGATCCATGAAAATTTTCATGAATTTTTTCATGAATGGTGACGTGACACCTCGTGATGCCACGTCACTATTCATGGGAAAATTCATGAAAATTTTCATGGATCGTATCGTTACTCATAAAAATGAATGATTGCTCGTGTATCTTACTGAATAATAAATCAGGAATAAAATGATACGTTGAGAGGGTATTTATGATATTCTTCATTTTTGCATAGCTAACCTCTGATATTTAATATTTTGTAAGGGTAAGTGTGATATTTTCAGATTTTGCAAGGGAGTAATGCAGTGCACGCATAATCCTCGAGTTTCGAACCTCTCTTTTTCTTTTATCTTTTTCCCACGCCCAACCAGACAAAAGAAGGAATTTGGGACATTTGTGTCTAGCCAAGCTTTAGGAATTTTCATTTTTCATATATTCATAGAATCATATTCATATATTCTCTTGGGATAATCATGCTTCTGACCTTATCTTTTTTATTCTACGTTACATGCCCAAAGAAAATATTTAGAAACAAATTTTGTTTATACTAGTTGGTTTTTATTTTACTAAACAATTTACTAACTAATTACTATTTTTATAGTTTCACATGATTTATATATTCTCGAGACATAAATATGTATAAGAGTAGTGTAAGAACTAAATTAGTAAATATAATTTATTCATTATTTAGCAAGATTAGTTTTATTATTGTACATTTTGGTCATTCTAATCTTGAATTGTGCAAATGGGCTCTAGTCCAGTTGGTTGGTTGTGAGACAAAAAAATCATATGTTGTGAAAGATTGTGGATTCGAGTCTCATTGACACCAATGAATGGGAGGGCACCAAGCCATCTCCATTTATTCTTTTTTGCCAATAAATTCATGGTCCAGTGATTGGATGCGAGACACAAAAAATCATATGTTGTAGGAGGTTATGAATTCAAGTCTCATTGACACCAATAGATGGAGGACTACCGAATCTTCTCCATTTTTTAAATTTTTTCAAAAATAAATAAATCATAAATTGCAAATAATTATAATATTTATAATTTATAATTAATTGAAATAGCATATTTTTATTTTATGTAGTTTATTCTAGGTTTATTCTACGTTAGTGGAAGTCTGCATGATTATTGCAAAAGTAACGTGGCATCATTTTTTGAATTAATAATATGTGTTTGCAGAACTTTAACTATTTTTATGGTAACTCATTACTTTGTAGAGAATATTATTTTTGACAAATGATATGTGTTCGCAGAACTCTTTTAACTACTTTTTGACATCCATCACTAGTATAAGTAATAATTCACCATTAACTAGCTAAAATGATAACTAAAAAAAGACAAATAAATCCCTATTATAAGGAAATTAATTATAATACTTCTCAAATTACTGTTTTGCATAGTTCCGAAATCCATGTTTATTTTTGTCATTTCAAATTTAAATTTTAATCTTATCAAAGATAAGAAATTTTGTGTACATTTCCAAGAGATACACATGGATCAAATCATCAATAGGAGAAGCATTTGTTCCGTGTCATAATCACTGTCCAAATAAAGATACTTTGCCCTGAAAACTTTAAAACTCCCTAATTTTTTCTGAATATTTCTAAAAATCCTACCTTTTTATATGTTTTCACTTTTGTCTTTGTAAATTTTTTTGTTATATCTCTTGGTATAAAACATCAGTGTCTGAATGTACAACAGAAAAGTTGGGGGATATATTTGAAATATTCAAGAAAGTTGTGAGAGTTTTGTAAATATATTAGTTATAAAATTTCATACAAAAATTCCTTCTCACACACATTTCCCAAGCAAGTGCTCTAACTGCCCCCACATTGGTCATTCCTTTGTCATTTTAAATTACTGATCCAAAGCTTCTCTCTTTCACAGTTTCGCTCCCCAAAATATTTCAAATTTGTCCCATTTTGATTTTGTACAATAGCATGCATAGCCCTTAAACTTATTTTATTTGAATAAATATAAGGTTCATGCGTTCTAAATATTTAAGCGGTAATTTTTTAATATATAAAAAAAAATTCGTTTGTCCTCCATCCACTTGAACCCACAACAATTTTCACACCGCATGTTTTTTTTACGGTGATATTAGACACCCCGAATGGAAAACCCCCAAATTTACCCGCACCTCTAAATTACCCATTCAATTTACCAATTAAAATTGTAACAACCATTAATTAAGCATTAATTACATTCCATTTATTGCCATGCGGGATGAGTGCGGGGTAAAATGTGCGAGGTGTATCATTATTCGTTTTTTTATTATCACACTCAACTAACTGGGCTATATGCCCATTGACAGTGATAATTTTTTTTTATGTTTCTACGTTCATAATAACTTCCTCTAATTTGATACTATGTAAATTTGTATTAAGTGCAATTTAATGATATTGAAATTTCTATGAAGTGCAATTTAATTATATTGATTTAAAATAACCAATAATTAATACTATTACTCGAAAGTAGGTACGTTAACAGGACAAATCGCGTACACATATGTTTCTCCAATATTTGTACTAATTTCATTAGGATATCTTCCGTACTCGAGTCCTCATGTACTCGAGTCCGAAATGACGACGAGCAATATTTATCATGCATACAGGACCTCGCAGGGAATGGATTATCCTGGGATAATCCCGTTTATCCATAAACATTAAAATTAATCGAATGTTCAAATTATCCGACAACATAAAAGTAATTCAAAAAACACATAAAATAAAATAAAAGTTCAGATGAAAAATACACATTTTTTTAATGATTTGGATTAAAGAAAAATATGTAATTATTATTTCCGATACGAGTTTGGATTACTCGCGAGACAGGTATCGTTAATTTCATACTTTATCCGGACCGTTATGAATATTTTGTTTTCAAATATTACCTATTCATGTATTTTTTTTGGGATTTTTACCCGTCCAAATTTATCCATTCGGATGGGTATCCAACGAGTTCAAATTTATCCATTCCATTGAAAGCCCTACTCAAAAGTAATCCTTGAACTATTTTAAATTTATAATCTGTTTTTTTTTATATCTTCATTTGTATTAATCCTTGAAAAAATATATTGAAAAGAAGAAAAAGAAATCCTCAAATATTATGTTACATTAAAACAAAAATTAACAACCATATAACTATTTTTATTTATATAATATGCACATATCAACATCTAAATTAATGATATCAAAATATTTTTTGTTAAAAAATCAAGGATTTTTTTTTCAGAAATGATTTTGAGCTCTGGAGTTGCTCCTGTCCATTGATCGGTCTATTCACGCACTCCGGAATTACCCTGTCCACTGTTTGGTCCATTATTCTTGTCCGACGCTAGCCTACACATTTGTTCATGTCCGGTCTCTTTCCACTCTCTTTTATATATTTTTTTTTATCTTTTTCTATAATATGAATACAAGATATGTTGTTATTTATATCGTTTTTATTATTATTTATATATTTTTCTATTATTTTATGTTTTTTCTACATTATGAATAAAAAATCTGTTGTTATTTATATATTTTTACTATACATTTTTTAATACTATGAATTAAAAATTTATTGTTATTTATATTTTGTACTATTATTTGTAATTTTTTGTATCCGGGATCCAAAATTTGTTGTTATTTATATCGTTTTACTAAATTTTTTAATATTATGGATTAAAATATGTTGTTATTTATACTTTGTATTATTATTTATACATTTTTAGTGACATTGGTAACAGACACTTGAGATAAGTTCATCATTTCTGGAGACTAACAATAAAATATATAATTAAAAATTCTCTCAGGGGTGAAGATGTAAAATGTAAAATTCCCTATTTTTTATAGAAATTTCCATTTGCACCCAAGGCTCAGGTGGCAGGCATGTTTGTTCCCTTCCTCCATCTTTATCTTTTTTCTTTATTTTTCACAACTTTACTTGCTTTTGTTGCCTCTCAATGCAATTCAAGCATCTTCTTTTCTGTCAATTTCTTCTGACACCTCTCAGTACAGAAAGAAATAAGGCTGCATGCTTTTGTTCTCTCAGTACTTCCTGCCAAAAACAAAACATACATCATCAAGAGTGAGATTTTTTAGAGAGAGACAGAGATAAAGAGAAATAAAAAGAGAGAGAGGGGAGAGAGAGAGAGAGAGAGGAGAGAGAGAGAGAGGAACAAGTTACGCTATTTCGGTTTCCATTAATGGGTCTTCTGATCATTTGAGACCTTTCCATCTCAATAAATGCAAAAACTTTGTTCGGAGATTGTGAGTTTAATGGTGGTACCAAGGTCTTGTACCAGTGCAAGTACCAGAAATCATGGCTTCTTCTTCATTACGCTTTTGATATCTTCATGGGTTCTCTCTTCTTTTGCACTCCTCACTTCCAAAGGAGTTAATTACGAAGGTACCAAGCTCAAAGCTCTGTTTTTCTCCTCCTTATATTATCCTTTTTTAATTAACTTGTATTCGAATTTAGTGCAAGCTTTGATGAATATAAAGGCTTCATTGAAGGACCCTCATGGAGTTTTGAAGAATTGGGATAAAGATGCAGTGGATCCTTGTAGTTGGACCTTGGTTTCATGCTCTCCTCAAAATTTCGTTACATCACTGTAGAGTTTTTATAATTCCTTTCAAATTTCAATCCATTTTTTTTTTCATTCAAGTTCAATTTCTGTAAGTATTGATTATCAGGTATTTCTTAACAGAGTGGCGCCAAATCAGAACTTATCTGGCCCATTGTCTCCTAGTATTGGGAATTTGACCAATCTTGAGACTGTGTACGTTTATTTTTTTCTTCATCATTAACTATTTGGTGGTTCTTTTTGTTTTGTGGGTTTGAATTGCAAAAGGTAAAAAAATTTGATTAATCATGCATTCAAATTTTGTAGGTTGTTACAGAGCAATAACATAATAGCACAAATTCCTCAAGAAATGGGAAAACTAACAAACCTTAAAACACTGGATCTTTCAAATAATCATTTTTATGGTGGAATTCCAGCTTCGTTGGGCCGCCTTCAAAGCCTTCAATATCTGTAAGTAAATATTATATACTGAATTTTTGCTATAAAATTCATGAACTAAAATTTCATTAGAAAACATCTTGATATACCCTTGAAAAATGAATATATATTATGTGACTTATAAAATATGTCAAGTATGTCTCTTTATATATGATTTACTTATATTGTTATTGATTTGTTGATTTATTATATGATTAGGAAGCTAAATAATAATAGCCTATCTGGATATTTTCCTTTGTCATCGGCTAATTTTTCACAGCTTATTTTTCTGTAAGTTTTTATTTTTTGTAAAAAGGAGCTTCCTTTTTAATGTTTATTTTTAGTTTTTCACCCGTATTTTTATGTGTCTATTAGGGACTTGTCTTATAATAACTTGAGCGGTCCTTTACCATCAGGATTTTTGGCAAGAACTTTCAAGTAAGAAAACTTTATATTCTGCTTTTTCTTCATATTTTTTCACCAAAACATAGTCCCTAGATTTGAATATATTATTGCATATCAAAATTAAGATAGACATAATTACAATTTTACAGTTTGTGAGCTCTGCAAGGGTTTGTCTGCAATTAGGACTTACATTTGGTAGTCAAAAACTCGGTCACATAATCATTAACCAAAATCTGCATTTTATTCAGTATTGTAGGGAATCCTCTGATATGCGGTACCGGTTCACAGCAAGATTGTTTTGGGACACAGCCAATGCCCATGTCATACAACCTGAACGATACTCAGAGTAAGTTACTTTATTTCAAAACCCCTATCTTATTTTGCCTTTACTAAAAAAATTTGTTGGGTAATAATTTCCATTCTAAATTTATTTTCAAAGGTGCTTTGCTACCAGGAAAATCAAGAAATCATAAATTCGCAATTGCTTTCGGTACAAGTGTTGGTTGCCTTTGCTTCCTTTTCATTAGTGCGGGATTATTTTTCTGGTGGAGGCAAAGGCGCAATAGAAAAATTCTCTTCGATTTCGATGGTAATAATAACACTTCAAAAAGGGAAAAAAAGTTAAAACTACACTATATTGTAATAAAAGAGAGAATTATAAACAAGTTTTTTATGCAGACCAACACTTGGATCAACAAGTGAATCTAGGAAATGTAAATCGATTCCAATTTAGGGAGCTCCAACACGCGACGGACAACTTCAACTTGAAAAACATTTTAGGAAAAGGCGGGTTTGGGAACGTGTATCGAGGCCAACTGCCAGACGGGACACTTATCGCCGTCAAAAGACTCAAGGATGGAAATGCGGCCGGTGGAGAGATCCAATTCCAGACCGAAGTCGAGATGATTAGTCTCGCCGTTCATAGAAATTTGCTCAAGTTGTTTGGGTTTTCCATGACCGCTACCGAGAGGCTTTTGGTTTATCCTTTCATGTCTAATGGTAGCGTTGCTTCTCGTCTCAAAGGTAATAATCTTCTCATGTGAAGAATATATATTTACCTATTCATACTAGATACTTGTAACTAGTTTTATTTAATATTAATACATTGTAGGGAAACCGCCATTGGATTGGACGACGAGAAAAAAAATATCTCTAGGAGCAGCCCGAGGCCTTCTTTATCTTCACGAGCAATGTGACCCTAAAATAATACATAGAGATGTAAAAGCGGCAAATATTCTATTAGATGATTATTGTGAGGCGATTGTAGGGGATTTCGGGTTAGCGAAATTGCTGGATCATCGAGATTCACATGTCACCACTGCGGTGCGTGGTACAGTCGGGCATATTGCGCCCGAGTATTTGTCGACTGGACAGTCGTCAGAAAAAACCGATGTTTTTGGATTTGGGATTTTATTGTTGGAGCTTATTACTGGCCAGACTGCTTTAGAGTTTGGTAAATCGTCCAATCAGAAGGGAGCCATGCTCGATTGGGTATGAAAATTTAACCTCGGACTCGGAGATCTCTAAATTTTGTGTTAAAACACAAGTTTATAAGTTAACAGATTAAATTATCAAGTTCAAAACTATATAGCGCAATATTTAATATGTGATTACAACCCATGAAAGTTTCATATCATAATTTTATCGATTCGTATTATTTCAGGTGAAAAAGATGCACCAAGAAAAGAAGCTTGATGTGCTAGTAGACAAGGGTCTAAAGAGCAGCTACGACCGAATCGAACTAGAAGAAATGGTCCAAGTGGCCCTTTTATGCACCCAATTTCTACCCGCCCAAAGGCCCAAAATGTCCGAGGTGGTAAGAATGCTTGAAGGAGACGGGCTTGCCGAAAGATGGGAAGCTTCTCAACGTACCGAATCTCACAAGTTCAAAATACCCGATTTTTCCTTCAATAGGTATTATTCCTTTTGCGGTACACAACAGAGGAGTCAGTTCAACTCCTCAAATCATGTAATTAATATTTTTTTTTATTGTCGACCATCTAGGTGCTACTCAGATTTAACTGACGACTCGTCCTTGTTGGTTCAAGCCGTCGAGCTATCTGGTCCGAGATGAAACAATGAAAGTTTGTACATAATGAGTGCAAGTTAATTTTGAAGTGAATTTCGTCCGATGTGAGCATGTATTTGCGATATCTAATATTTTGTACAAAAGTAAACATGTATTTGTGGTATGTACCTGAATGAATTCATGATAAACCGAGCGAGAAATTAATAAGACATGGATTTTGTTATGTATTAAGGTTACTTGTAATTAACTAGTTCTCTTTCTCTTCTTATTTTGTTTCAGTTATTCATGTGAAAGAAAAATAATTCAGCTCAATAAAATTATTTTTTTCTATTATCACATTACAATGTTACAATATATGGACTAAAGAAACAAATTTGATCGGCATCAAAACCAAACACATCCAAACCCGAATTAAGTGTTCACAAATCTGCAAGTCTTCCTGACCTCTCCTCCTTCGGGATTCGTAATGTTCCCCATTTTCACCATGGAATCCGAAAAATCCTTGAAAAACAAAGCGGGATCGGCCCAGTATTTACTAACCAAATCAGCGGTCTGTTTCGCCATGACACCGGACCACATTTCCTGATCAGAGTTCAACAAACCCTCCCCTTTGATTAATTGTTCAAAGAACGCATTATCAAATGTCGATGGCGAAGCATAATCGAGTGCGCTTATATTGTCGTCTCCTCCATCTAGAGGGCAAGTTTCTTTCAGTTGGCTCAGGTAGGTTTCGGATGAAGGGTTGTATTTCGACGTGGATTCGAAGTCGCTGTAAATCCTGTCGCGGAAATTGGCGCACCGAGCAAAACCTATCGTATGAGACCCTGAAATGGAAATTTATATACTAGTTTAATCATAAAGACTTTTTGAGTTCGAGAACAACTATAATTTACTTACCAACAAGTGCGACCATGTCGGTGGCAGAGAGACCTTTGGCCCAAAACTTGGAGATTAGAGTAATGAGGCCTTGTTGAGGTGTCGGTATATCAGTGTTCGCGAGGTCTAGACTTGCTGTCTTTGCATCTAATCTCCCTACCGGTACGTCCCAATACGGCCCTCCTACCTGCAGAAACATTATGAAAGTACCGGTTAGTTTATGATGTTAACAATAACATTGGTAATAAAGGAAATTATTTTTATTTTATTTAAGCTACCAGAAGAGTTGCATCTCGGGCGGCGATTGCAAGTAAATCGGCACACGTGACCAAACCAGGGCACTCGGCTTCGAGCTTCTCCTTTATTTTATCGACCAAATCGAATCCTTTTAGGGAGTTAATGTTTTGATCTGCTTGTTTTTCACCTATCATTGTAGCCGTGTCATCGAGCAGAACCGATCCGTCACACCCCTATATAAGTAATCAATATATAATGAACCATAATTATTATATACTTCAACGGTAACAAAAATATATTATCGATACTTACCTGAACGAAGCAGTCGTGGAAATGGAGGCGAAGCATGATGGCAGCGTTGCGCGGCTCGGCTTTCACCAAGCACTCCATTTCAGCCCTGATAATCTCTTGAAAATGAGGGCAAGTTTTAGAGTAGTATTCAAGGCTCAACGTTGAAGGGTCTTGAGCTTCCATGAAACCAACATATATGAAGCTCAAGAGAAGTAATATTGATGAAACTCTGGAGAAAGACATTGTTGGAAAATTGGAAGATTTTCTCTTACTGTCTTCTTAATTTGAAATGAGATTTTGTGAAGAGAGACAGGCTTTGCATGGGCTTTTATTGAATGTGATTGTGGACTAAGTAAGAGCAGAGTTGAGTCAATAGGGAGATCAGCTAACATTGTGGGAAAATGTTGGACCTACCCACATACCCCCACCTCTCCCCCCAATAGGGAGATCAATTAAAAATTATCATTTTAATTCATGATTTAAAATCTTAATTGTATGTTTAATCATAAATTAAGATAATTAAATCATAAATTAAGATGTTAAATCATATTTTGTGTGTTAATTTTGAAGGTGATAAATCATATCCACGTCATCAAGGATGTGGGGGAAAGTACTATGGGGTGTACATCACTACTCAACATTGTGTCGGTGTATGTGTGAGATAGAGAGGTAAGGTAGGTGAAATTAGGAAGCTGAAATGAAATTGGTATTTAATCATCATTTAAAAATTCCACACAGTATATTATCCAATAACCCAATTGGATAAAAGTGCTTAAACAAATTAATTAGTCTCAGGTTCAGGTGGCAAACATTTTCAATGTGGTTTAGCGGGTTTCAGTTGTGAAATTGATTGATCTAATCGACCCAATTACAGCTAGCTCGAGTTTGGTTTTTTAGATTCACCAATCGTTGAAAACTCAACAATTCGTACATAATTACCTGTTTCCTTCGAATTGTTTACTAAAATTTGAGACCTGAATAAGGGACTTTAGGGGTCCAATAAACAAGGTTTAAAAGTGTGTTTTTGCTTCTCAACCCCCAGTGAAGGGAAACACATATATGAGAAAAAGCCAATATACAAACTTTAAAATATTTGATATTTGATATTTCACATACATAAATGACCTCAAACACTCCAAATAATACATTCAAATTGCTTCAGACACTTCAAATAAACATATATAAAAAGAAAGAAAATCTAAATTCGAGATAAAAAAAAAGTCATTATTTCATCATCCCAAATCAACTAAACTTTAGTAGTACTTCATTAGTAACTCTTCCATATAATAATATTCCACAATATCAGAACCATGGAACTGCACCATAAGTTCCATCTGTCAAAGCATTTTGAGAAAACATCTGATCCACCTCGTGCTCTATATCGGACCTATTTGCGAACCGGCCTTTTATTCTCGGCCTTGCCTCGGCATACGCTTTTCTTGATGCGTACCTTTTACGAACAAATTTAGTTAGAAACTTTTAAATTTAATGAGAAATTGATCTGATCATATAATAAATTTGTTCAATCGTGTATCAGAGCGATATAAGCATGATACCTTACTGTCTTCTCGAACTTTCTGCTTTTCTTCTTCTCCTTATATCTCATCACACAAGCTTCTCGTTCGAGTTGGGGATTCATTTGAAGCGAGGAGCCCGAAAAGAGGTGACAATTGGAGATATCAGTCATTGTCGCATCGGGCACGACACTCGCCTCGATTGAGGATAAAGATACCTGACAAGCTCATCATTACACTCAGAAATTTAACTGGACTAATACGCAAACGAATAAATATTTTTCTCCTCTAAGATCCTAACAAATAATTTTGAAAATATCGTACATATACATATGATAGAATGGCTTACGCTTTTGCTCTTAGAAGCAGTGCAACTATATTCCACATTCGACGCTTCGGTGACTCCTCCTCCAACAACCAGAAGTTGTGAAGAAGGCACGACAAATTCGTTAACCCCTTCCTTCGGCACTATTTGCTGCTGTTGCATCTGCATATTTGGATTTTGCATGTTCTCGTAAGAACAATTCAACTCCCCCAAAACCAAATCCATGTATTTGTTCTCGACCTCCCCTCCGTACGCTACCATCCTCTCATTATCGTTGTCCTCTTTATAAACTCCATTAGTTACGCAGTTTATTTCGTTATTGTTACTTTCTTGGAAGAAGTTAGGGAGCGGGATGATAGGAACCCTTTGATGCCGTGCGGCAAGGGGATTGGCCGAGTGTACCAGTTCATCACAAGCGGTACATAAAGCCGCCACATCGGCACGACAAACCACCGTGGCTGGGGCCCGCTCACAAGCTTCACACACGGGGACCCTCTCATGACGAGATGCTACACGGTTGGCCACATGGACACGTGCATCACAATCCGTACATAGATAAGCCGAATCGGCCCAGCAGTATACCGCACTGGGTGTCGTCCCGCATGAGTCACATGTTTGGATCCAGGTTAGAGCGGTCCCGGCACTACTACCGGTACCAGGGACGGTTAGAGTTCCGGTATCTTTATATACGGTGGTGTAAGTGTTGTTATAGTTCATGACTGGTTGTGATCATTCATGTCACGTGTTCAGAAATAGCATGTGTGATTTTTTTGGTGCAACGCGAAGTCTTTCTTTGTTTTTGGTAGTGTGTGTACTAATAGAAGAGAGTGAGGATATGTGTGACAGTGTGAGAGCAAAAAGAGGAATCGAAAGGCCACGTGGCACCGATTTGTGCGGGTGAAGTAGGCATCACTGCTACCCCTTTTTGGTGTTTTGGGGGATTGGTTCAAGAAACAAAATTGAGCCGTTCTACTATGCCCCCGTATTTCACCACATCTTTCGTGATGTTGTCACGCTGACGAAGGCAATTTATTGGGAGCACCTATCAATCTCCAAAAAGCTCTTCTCTTATAGACACTGAAGTTTGCTGCCAATTAAAACATCCCTTGGTTAACCGTTAATATCCCGCCCAAATTTTCTGAAAATTTTCAAATCCCTTTAACAGCCCCATATAATAACCCACAAACCCTAATATAATTTTTTTTCTCTCATTTTGCACACACATCATACACACTAACGCACCCACGCTCCGCACAAGAGACGGTAGCCGTCCACCTCCTCCAGTTGCCGGCCACGAATAACACCATGTTAGTTTATTTTGTTCGATTTCTTCTTATTTTGCTCGATTTCTTTTTATTTTCTTCAATTTTTCTCTCCAGATCTGTTTTTAATTCGATTTTTAGGTTGATTTTAGTGGATTTATTCCAGATCTATTACGGTTTTGATTTGTTGGTTCTTATTTTTACCTAAATTTTAGGGTTTGAGTTTAGTACAATAATCAAAGTGAATTTTTAGGTTTATACGAGTTGATTTGAGTGAATTTATGGCTCTGATTTTAGGGTTTGTTCTAAAATCCTTCAATTACCAGTTAATTTTCAGAAAATTGCCATGTAAATACTAGTCAATTGAAAGTTAATTATCAATGAACTGTTAATGTATCATAAGTTAATTATTGTGGTTTAATTAACAGTTAATTTTCTGGTTTCATTTTTCAGGGGCTGTTTTACAATTTCTAAAAATTTCAGGGGCTGTTTTGCAATTATTTAATTTGCAGGGGCCAATTTGCAAAATGAACTTTTGATTTCATGTTAACTTTCAATTAACTTTCAATTTTGAATTAATTTTGGTGCAGGTTTAAATGTGAAGCGTCACTTTCTTTTGTTATTTTTTAATTTTCAGGGGTTATGCATTTTCAAAAAAAATTATTGTTTTGATTAATTGATGGTCGCTGTTAACTAATTTTCTAATTTTGTGTCACATGAATTGGAGGGTGTATTTAACCGTTAATTATTGTAAAATTTGATGCAATGTAATGTTTGAGTTGATTTTTTCTCCATATTGAATTAGCATAGGCATTTTTTAATGAAATTATGTGTTTAATCATTAATTAAGAATAATATGTTTAAATTGAAGGAAATACAGTTTCAGGATCAACCGTAAAAGTGTACACAAGAATAAACGAATGTAAGCGTACATTCGTGGTCATATCTTTCAGTAGGATAATCCAATTTGAATGGTTCAAATTGGGTTAGATAGATAATAAGATTATCTACAACCTTCATATAGAAATATATTTCATATGAACGAATTATCAGTGTCGTTTCTATGAAATACCGAAAGGGTGCAACAGTATGACATACAGTTAGTAAAATAGTCATAACTTTTCCATACGAACTCCAATTGGGCCGGGCCAAATTGGGTCGTGTAGATAATAAGATTATCTACAACTTTCGTGTTGGGTGATTTTCTGTCAGAGGAATTTACCAATTTCGTATGGACAGAATACTGGACAGATACATGCAACTTTCTGTGTGAAATGGTGTATATTGGATATACATGTCTTTTGACCAATCCTAATCCTATATGATATAAATAGGATATTTCTCTGTCATCAGAAGTGGTTAATTCAGTCTAATTCATTCAGAATATTCCAGGAAATTGTGAGACAAATTTCTAGAGAGTGAAAGGGTGTAAAATAGAGAAACAGTGAAAAGGTGTTTTCCGGTATAGAGAATCAAACAATCGAGCAAGTTTGCCGGTGCATCGTCTAGGCAATTGCACCCGTGACCGACGTCTTACGAGTCAAGGTGGATACACATAGAGGAGCAACGATTGGGGCTCTTTCGGTTGTGATCGATTCGAACGAGTAATTTCTGTCGGAGACGAAATCGAGTGAATCGGCGACATTAACGAATGGTGAAAGACGCGTGGTGTGGGACGCGTGGATTGTCACCAACGTGACACGGAAAGGAAGAATAGCAATCAACCCTTCGTGTGCAATCAATTTTGCACTGGTATGAATCTAATCTTCTTATTTGCATCGTACCCTTCGAAGTCATGGCGTGATCTCGGGAATCGGGGAACCGGACCGGGCCTACATATCCGCTGCGCGGGCCCGGGGCCGGGTAGAATCCCCATCATAAATATACATTGATTAATTGTTAATTGAATGTATATTCAAATGAATTAAAACCACACCCAATTTAAACATGAATTTAGAGGGTGTGAGTAACTGTTAATTATTGTAAAATTTGATGGTATCTAATTTTTGAGTTAATTTTATTTTTCATATTTGAATTATAGTTTATGCATTTTATTTAATGAATTTATGTGTTTAATCATTAATTAAGATTAATATGTTTTAATATGAATTGATGAAATGTTAATTGAATGTATACTCAAGTCTTGTAAGAATTTATATTATTTTAAATTATTAACCGTTAACTAGTAAGTTAACTTATTCATGGTAAATGAATTAACATGCATAGTAATTATTATAATTTGGTAGTAATATGTATATAAATGGTTGTTATTATTTGTATATACATGGTTAAAAGCTATATCTAAATTCATTAAAACCATATCTTATAATTTGTACATACATATTAATTCCTTAAATGAATTAAAATCTTCCATAAATTCATTATTAGTTTCTTAATTTGTATATCCATGTTAATTGTTTGCATGTTAATTTGTGTATATTTGCTAATTTTTGCTCTAAAAAACAATTTAATGCACATCATCATGATAAATATGATATGTAATGCAAAAACATCATGAGGAAAATGATATTTAATGCAAAACATCATGATGATGAAGAAAGACAAGATATGTGCAAATTACTAGTCATGTAAGTACTATTCACCGAACGCCTCCAATTAACGTGGCTGAAAGATTGATTGGGCGCTTCCGTTTAATGACGCCTCCATTTAAACAGTGACGGCAGCATGATGCCATCACGATATGCTGGGGGAAATACAGGGGCAGGACATAATTTTCCATCAAAATTTACTACTTTGAAGGAAGGAAAATAGTACTTTTGTGGCTTTGCTAAATTCAAATGGGGTTATATATGGTATATGGAGTCCCTCAAACACAAAAAATAGCATTGATGAGGTGGCAAGAGAATGTCAAGTGAATTGATTAGTATTATTAATTAATTCAATTAATTATTTAATTGAATGTTTAATTGAATTGACAAGTCAATTAATATGTACTAATATACTTTATTGACGTGTCAATTAACAATTAATTGAGTCAATTAGAGGGGCTAATCAATCCCCATAATTTTTTTTTGTCATCTCGTCAAAGAATTTGGGATGAGTTTGTGGGGCCAAGTATATTTTCCCAATTCAAATATTACAATAAATTTATCTTTACAAAAGCTCAAACTATTGAACTTATGCAATATGATTTGGGTTTACAAAATGTATGTCTAGCTATGTTTGATCATTATCTCAAGCCCTTCTCCGGGCACAAACATGGTGTCTGATTTGATGGAGAATTTTCTGATACATAAGTTCCATTACCATTGACAGCATCGACAAATTTTGTGATATTTATCAATGAAGATGCATATATTAATCATTGTTTTATGTTTTAATATAGTGATCCATGACATTAACGCTTTGATTTTAATTTACATGTGATTTATGCGATTTCTGCTATAGCGGCGATATAAAATTGCGATCTAATTAATTGCGTTTTACTTATCATTTTCGCCATTGCACGCTATAACGTCGTTATTTAATTGACTTATATTAATATAAAAGTTTCATAAATCGAATTACATTTGGAATCCCATGTGCTAGAAAGAAGTATAGCGCGAGCTAGGGTTACTTTGGCAAGATAACGGAGAATATGCCACGTCATAAAATTTGCTGACATGCCATTTGATCGATGGCCAGCCTCCTTATGGTCACATGCCCGTGCATCTTACAATTTTCCGCCACCTATCGTTCTCCGAGCGATATTCTTGATAGGAGAAGAGAGTGAGAGGTGGGTCAAGTAAAGATACCAAAGGCTTAGATAGTGGTACCGGTCATTGGTACGTACCTGTTTGCTCTCACTTTTGTAGCTTTTAAGCATGTTGTGGTAACGAAAGATTCAATGGGCATAAAGTCTAAAGCTCACTGCCACGCCACTCAAGAATTTAGGGTTTTGAAATATCTCTAAATATCTAAGCTCCGTGACAGGAGTTAAGCAGTTCGATTTTTGTCAATGGTCGAATCATTTGAGCTTTACATTCCGATTAAAGTGCGAAAATTCATTTCGATTTTGATAATACGACGAAATTAAATTTCATTTTGGTATCTTCTTGAGGAAAATTGATATTTGAAAGGATATGCACTATAATTTCATTCTTTTTCCTCGGAGCTTTATTCTTCCTTTTCTTATCTCTGTTTCTTTTCTGTCCTTTTTTAGTTCTCTTTGCTTTACTTCCTAAAAATTAAAATCTTAGCCTATTATAATTCGTCAAAAATATAAACAGAAAAGAGGTTCTAAATTGATTTTTTTTTCACATGCATTTTTCAAAAGCCCAATTTGTAAGAATAACTAGCAAATTTTGTAAGAATAATTAGCCAATTTGTAATTTGACAAAACTTGTTAATTATTCTTACAAATTGGCTTTTGAAAATGCTATATGTCAAAAAAAATCTTCTAAATTAGATGAATTGTTTAGGGTTTAGGTGAACTTTTAAAGCATGAATCAACATTTTTAGATATTTTTAATTTAATATAACGACATTAATACAATTCAGTTTTGTTGTAAATTTTCATTTGCCTGAGAAGACGAAATCTGTAATTTATTTTAGGGATAAATCTGCGAGTGCCATATTAAAGTTTTTCTCTATCCAGATTCATAGAGAAAGGAATAAAGCGGAGCTCCAAGTCACTAGATAGTTTTGTTCTCTAAAATATCTAGGATGCCAAATGGACAGAGACGTATATACAAAGTTCTAAAAATCGGCCTAGGCGCTAGTCGCCGACCAAACGCCTAGGTTTAGCCTAATCGTTTTTGTCTAGGCGGAATTCCGTCCAGGCCCGCCTAGGCGCCGAATAATTCCGCCTAGGCCCAACCCACTTAGTTTTTTTTTGTTGTTGTAAGACCTGCACCCTTCTCTTTTTCTTTCTATTTTTAGTAACTTTATTTTGTGGTTTATTTGGATTTGTGTTAAATTCTATGTTGCACGGATACTCCGAAAAATCAAAATCTACCCGTATCCGATACGCGTATCGTATCCTAAATCATATGTTAAATTGTCGTATCGCCGTATCGGCGTATCCGAGCAGCATAGGTGTTAATGTTATGTTGTAGATTTCATGTTATGATTTGTTTGGACGTTGTCTTAAATAAAATCCATATACACTATTTTAGTATAAAAAATTGTAGCACAAATTATAATATATAAAAATTAAAAAATATGACAAAAACTATGTAAAATTACAAATCCGCCTAGATCCGATTAATCTCCGATTAATCCCTCTAGGCGCTAGACGGTGTCAGTCCGCCCGACTAGCGCCTAGCGATTTCTGTAACATTGCGTATATATAAAGACTTAAATCTTTTGACTATTTTTTGATATAATATATAAATTGCATTTTTTATTTTACACAATTAAATATTTAAGCTCTGTAAATTAGAACTTTAATGGCTAACCATGTTGACATAATCAATTTAATATGTATTATGATTATGATTATTCAGAATCTGAAATATTATAATAAAATATGTAATAGTAGAGTTAATGTTATTAGTGGAGTTTGTATGATCGGTGAAGTTAATTTATCCATATCTTGTGTCCGACACAACTTTGTGCGATTTATTTTAATAAAAAAAAATTGTACAATTTCATTGTGTCATATCATCACAATCATCTCTATCATTAAATTATGATATGTGACAAAATTTACACTATTGATTAACCGTTGATTTTTTATAGTCATAATTTTTTTAGACATTTATGTGTTTATTATTTTACAATATAATTTGAACATTTTTAGAATGTCATGCCATCTTACAATAACGACGCGAGTCACTATCATTTGCTAGGTTCATATTAGACCAAATATATTCAATTGTTTATTATTTCATGTTAAGTTAGATGATCAAACGCGATACAAATGGAAGATTAATATTTCATATACGGAATACTAATAAATTAATATATAACATACTTCAAATATTGCTATTATGTTTAGAACTTTAGTTTTAAAAATCCGTTAAATATATTCATTTGATTTTTCTCTTTATATTGACATTCTATTAGCATAATTCACACATAACTTTTTCACTGATTTGAATTCGTGAAGATCTTACGTAAGCAAAATAAAATACCTAAGAACATATTTTATGAATACAAATTAGCATTTTCTCTAATTTTAAGAATCCTCTATAATACTAAGAAGATTATCTCGGTATTTTTTTTTCAAACAATTTTAATATTATCTTTTTACAAAATTAATAGAAATTAAAAACGAACGGTTACCTATGAAACATAAATAACTTCTTAAACATATAAACACATGTCAAATACTATTGTTATTTTTGAAAGTTGTAAACTTAAAAATACCATATGATGTCAAATAACTTTTAATTACATTTTGCGTAGTTAAATTTCGATACTTCTAATTATTTGCACTGTTAAATGTTATGCTATAATTTATATTTTCATTGCAGCTTTTATCAATAATTTTATACAATTTAATTAATAGTATAGTCGGTACATGGATCACATGAATTATTGTTTATTTATTCGGTATTGCATGAATTATCGTGAACAACAATAATATAGTAACTATTATTATTTTTTTCATAAAAGTGTATTATACCACATATATTATTTATCGTGACACTAATATATGTATTTCTAATTGATAAAAAGTGAGTATCAATGATTTGAATAGTGGAAAATATTTCTAAAATACAATACCGCAATCTACTAAATAGTGACACTATATCGTCGCTATAGCGCACAATAATAGAGATAATCATGTGTAAATTGCGGACTAAAACGATAAGGATTGATATAATATGAAATAATTGTATTTTGAGATGATATTATTATTATCATCACAAAAAATAATATTTTATATTAAAAATGAAAAACATAATTATCATGCAAGCATGTATGGCGAGTATTATTCTAGTGTTATTAATGACATATATAAAATGTCGCGTCTAAATTTCAATATATTAGGTTATATGAAAATATACTATGTGTCATAAATCCTTCAAAAGCTAAATGTTGATCCATTGCAAGGATCAATATTACAATCTTGTTTGCGCGAGTACGGTCGACCAGGTGAAGATCATCAAGTACTATATATCAATCTGCCTACCTACCTCTCGCATGTTATCCATGGTTTCGCCTCATATTAGTCAGAAAGGAGCATTACTCAATCTCATTTCGATCCTATCATTGATCGAGAAGAAAAGCCTCTTAGTAACTTGCCGCGTAGTTATTTCTGAGGATCCCCTCAATTCAGGACTATAATAGATTTTTTTTTTTTTTTTTTTTTTTTTTTTGCTTAAAGGCTCTTTGGCAATTACAAGACTTTCAGAGGACATGTATGAAAATAGTAAAGTACAAAGGTAATTTTCAGGAACTGGTTTATGCGTTGATGTCCAAAGTACCCTTGATTATTTACTGAGTCGTTCTATTTTCAGGAATATAATAGATTTGACGAGAGCATTGTGATATGGCTCAAATATATAGTCAAATCCTATTTTGTTAAAATAAGTTATTAAGATTTTGACAATATAAACTTATTTTCTTCTATCATAGTGGTACTTGAGCGTTTGGTTTTGATATTAGGAATTAAGAGGTCGTCGTCGAAGAAGAAAAAATCAATGATAAAATATCAAATTTTTTTTTTTTTTTCATATTTAGTGAAGGCCTCCAAAAAAATAATTTTTTGGAGTTTTCGAAATAAATATTACTCATAATTAATTTATGATTATCTTTTATTTAATCCAATTAGTCTTAAAATATTATAATTATTTCCATATTTAGTGAAGAAGAAAAATAATATATTTCCTTCCAAAATAAGAACAACAAAATCTTAATCCAAGTTAAAAAAAAATACTTAATAGCTTATACACAACAAAATATATGTCCCCATTCATTCGTAAAAGAACAAAGAATAAACAATTAAACAAAACATTTTAAAACAACAAAGAACACTCAATATTTTCCCTATTTTATCATTTCTACATCTCTCTTTTTAGTTTTTATACCATTAGCTTTGTTTCGTCAATCAATCATTCTTCATGTTTTTTTTTATTTTAATCATTCTTCATGTTCCTCCTCTCCTTCAGAATCTTAACAATAAATACAAAAATATTATCACACACAGTAAACCCTAAGTTCGAGTTAGTAATAAATTATAAATGGATGAATCGAACTAACCAGATCGAATATCTTCTCCAACACGGCCTTTAGATTGGATTTGTTTTACGAGCATTCGATAAATCAAAACCCACCAATATATATGGAGAACAAGTAGAGTGAATAATAGGGTGTTAAATATATAATAATATATCGACCCCTCAAATTTATGCTTCACTTTGTCTAGAGTCAAAAGTACCTCGTAGCTGAAACAAAACAAAAAAAATATTGATAATTTCATAGAAAAAAGACGTAAAAATATATAAAAAAATGCTAAAAAAAATCCACAAAAAGAATCCAAAGATCAAAATATACTGTTCAAATTAGATATATATTCTTGTTTTTACCGAAATATACTTTTAAAAATATATTATTTTATTCCTAATTTTAGTCATGTTAACACGTTAGATTCAACGGTATATTTTGTTAATTTGAAGAGTATATTTTGTTAATTTCATTAGTATATTTTGCCTGCGTGGATTCTTTTTTTGAATTCTCCTTAGCAAACCATATTTACCTTGTGCTCCAAAGTATCCAAAAAGGGAAATAAAGAAGTCGAAGAAGAATCCAAGATAAGACGAAAAGAACAAATGAGCCAGTCGCAACCCACTCACATTCCATATATTTCCCCATTTTTCCAATCTCCAAAAATATATCACTCGCATCGTGAATGGCTAGCACAATCGAACCGGCTCTCGCAAATCTAAATTAACAAAACCATCCAAAATTAAAATTTGAAAATATGAAATAAGTAATTATTATAACAAACCTTGAGATATAAGAGAGAAGGATGAGGATTAAAGTTGAGACGTGATGAGTCATCGAAACCCCAAAATCAGATCTCTTTGTTTCCCAAAATAGAAGGGCGAAAATGGAATAAATATAAAATCCACCAGCGTACATATATAAGCCCTTTAGTTTCAATCTAATTACAAGAAAAAGAAAAAAGAAAAACACAAGAAGATAAGAATCATTATCTGATTAGAAATTTGAAAATTGCATCCAAAATGTATCGATTCGAAATCAATATTGCACCAATTAACCCTAAATTTTGTAATTGTGCCTCAATTTAACTCAAATTAGTATTTATTTTCCTAACTGTGCAATTAAACTGAGATCAATTCAACAACAAAAAAAATTGAAGTACAAAAGGGAATGAAATTTGAATTTGCTTACTTAATATTTAGATCAGGCCAGACCTGATTGCCGGGCCCCACCCAGAAATTTCTGGTTTTTGTGAACCAAGGCTCGTTGTATGTTACTGACAGAGCGAGAATTTCTCCAGACAGAAAATATACAAATTTCCAAGCTGATTCGTTGAATTTCCAGATCTTTTTTCTTTTCTCGATTGGTAAAATGTCAATTTTTTCATGCCCCTTCCCAAGTACAAATCTCATCGCTAATTTCTAATTTTTTTGCATAAAAGTTGAAAAAGTATAAATATTTACAGAGATATAGCATTGCTGCAAAGAAGAAAAATATAAAATATATAGTGAAATTGATCAATGTTCTGGGATAATTAATCTAATGGTTCTTGTTCTCAATTCTCATGTTTGCTTTTACCAGTACACTCAAAAACACCCAAAAATGGTGATAATGAAAATGCCATGACTAAATTGTGGAGTACCAACAATAGCCAAAAAAAAAACTAGACAATATTAAGTATAATCCAAAGAAAATCGACAAATTACCAACCTCAAAAACATATCTATCGAGAAAAAATCGAAGAGTAGGGAAGAATAGCGCGAAAAAAGGGAGAGCTATGAAATCTCTATAAGCTGGGGCGGTTTCTCTCTCCAAATCGATTTCGGGAAGTGACAAATCCATCATAGACATTGCTGTGCTCGATTCGCTTTGAAGTATCCAACTTTGTATTTATGCAGATTTGATCAAATTAGATGGAATTCGGTGACAATTCCTTTTGACTTGCAGATTACAAAAATCATCATTTTTTGGTGGGAGTTCTCGTATATTTATGAAAGTAACCTTATAATTTGTCTGATTGTCGAAATAACCCTTATTGACTACTGACCTAAAAATATGGGATATTTTCCAAAACCATTTAACATTTTCAGATTTTCTGAAAACCCCCTAACCTTTGTTATATTTTTTAAAATAATTATTTTGTCCTCATAATTTTATTGTGTAAATCCCCATAATTTAATAAATATATATAGCTATTAAAATATTATATAAAAATACAAAAATATAATAATTATTGAAAAATATATAATATTATTGCTAAAATAATATTTATTTCATATGATTTATTCAAATAAATCACTACAGATTAAAATCAAGGTTTTAATTTAAACTTCCCATGATTTTAAAATTAATATATAAATATTAACAATATTAAATAAAAATACACGAGACATAATAATTTTTAAAAAGTATATAATATTATTTTTCAGAAATATATATTAATTGTGATCGTTATTTTTATTTTATTTCAACATATTTGTACAAAATAATTTTAAAAAAAATATTATAATTGTTGTTTAAATTAATTGTTATTTTCATCTTTATGCAAAATCATAATACAAATTAAATTATGAGGGAAAAATGATCACTTTTAAAAAAACATCAAAAAAAAGGTTGTGGAGTTTTTTCTAATATTTAGAAAAATTAGGGATTCTTTTTTTTGAAGAAGGTTACCAAAGGTACACCTAGTGTCATTAAATAATGAAAAAAGAGAACTTAAAAGGTGATTAGCACTTAAGCTTAAACAACTTCATAAAATATAAAAAGAGTTCTAAAATTAGGTAATTTTTGAAGAAAGCAAATAATATAGAGATTTTTTTAGGAAATCTAAAAATTAAGAAATTTTTCATAGTCCCCGCAAAAATTGGAAAATCTCCAAAAATATCATGTATATCCCTATAAGATGGAGAATATCATGAATATTCCTATAAAACATAAGAAATATCTCGAACAATCTTACAAAACATAAATATCATTTATTCATGTACATTGTAATTCATTTCTTATTTCTATATTTTCCAAAAGGTGATTTTCCAAAACACTCTCGTTTCATTATCTTACATATATATTTTTGTATTTTTTCATTATCTTTTTATTTATTTATTTCAAATAATTTCAGGTTAAGCCTGAAAATAATTATTGGTATATTAATATTACTATTTATATTACATCAATATAATTGATAAAAGTACAAATTTCAATACAAAAAGTTAAATAGAATAACAAAAATTTAATTAACGAAATATTGTCCTAATCAAATAAATCCTAATGTAACATAATCAGTTCTATGCCATGATTTGTCTCCAAAAAATACAATTTCGAAAATATAATCACTTTAATGACAAAAATCATACGTTGTGAGTGATTGTGTGTTTAAGTTATTGACATCAATAAATAAATAAAGGACATACGACGATTCTTCATTATTTATAAAATAAAATAAAATAATCACTTTCATAGTTGCAGAAGATTTATCCGAAATATTTTCATGCATTTTTTTTACAAATTTCAAATGTTATTACAAACCAATTAAATTGTTTCTTGTTTATGTCCCTCCTTGGCTAGCATGTGCGTTATGGAGCGAGCATGCCACATAATTAAATACTTGTTCTTGAATAATCACAATCATAAAATAAACGATGCAACGTCTTTGCATTTTTCATACATAATAAGCAAATATTAGGTGAGATACAACCTCTTTTAATTAATTGATCCGACGAAGACAAGATATCTCTTAAGATGGAGTGATCATTTTTGGCTTATAGGTGGGAAAATTTAGAATTTTTTAAAAATAAATAATTGCAGAAATATAATTTTTTCAATTCTTTTTCCTTTTTTTCCATTTACTTTGGAAGGACAAAGAATTTTGAGAGTTCAGTGGATTTCGGTTTGAACCAACAGAACAATGCATATGAAATTATTGATAGATTGAAATAATTTGCAATCCAATTTTCAAAATCGAATTGCATGAGAGCCAAATCGAGTTATTACCAAATAATTCGTTCCGTCATTAAAATCAAACCTCAATTCGATTTCATATTATCAATCCACACACAAACACACCGATAATAATAGTTTCCCACACACAACACAACAAACACCAACCAATCATCTCATACCTCGTCAGACTCGGACTCAGCATTGCGAAGCCACTCCACAAACGGCTCCATATTCTTCCAAATCGGTAAACCCTTATTCGCGCCAATCACTCCTTCGTCATACCACCTCAAAATTACCTCCTCCTTCAGCACGTCTCCGTCGTAAAGGGCCTTGGCAGCCAAGCCAATTTCCTTCAACGCCTCTCCAGTACATTTCTCACTGAACGTCTCCAGTGCACGCAGCAAACACATCTGAGACTCCTCGTCCTCGTCATTCACTATAGTCAATAAATACGACCCCTTTTTCGCCACCTCTTTCGCAAATCCTTTACCCGATCCGTCAAAAAGCGCTTCGAACAGTCCCTTTATCTTCAACTGGACCGGTCCAGTCGAACCCGCAAGAAACGAGTTCAACTCGCTTGGTTTTATCCCTTCCTTCAACTTATTCTTAATCTCCAAAACAAGTTTTGCCTTTTCATCCTTCTTCTTCGGTTTTGCAACTTTTTTCTCTTCGGTCGAGAGTACAACCATTCCGGCGGTGACATCGCTGAGCTGTTCCGTCATCCTCTTCTGAGCAGCCTCTGCTGACGTGTCAGTCTTCCATTGGACGGAATCCTCCTCTTCCTCGCTTACCATGTCAGTACCGCCACCCTGGATCCCTCCTGACAACGAAGAAGAAGACGAAAAAGAAAGCTCTTCGTCAGAACCATTCTTCTTCTTCTTGCTTTTCTTGGAATTAATTTTCCCGGTTTTGACCATTTTATTTTGCTTGCCAAATTTTTTCGGTTCTGGAGGATTCTTCACGATAAAACCGATTAATTTATCCTTCATATCAACGCTGGAGATAAAACCACACGCAGCGCAATTGAGAGTGACGAGTTGAGTTTTAGGAGCGATCAGAATCTCGGTCTCGGGATTCCCACAATCGTAACACTGGACATAAGACTTGATGAAGCCCTCCAGTATATCTGCCAGCTTGGCGGTGGCGTGGGCCCCGTTGAGCACGCAAGCACCGGTCTTCTGGTCAAACTTCGACTGAGCGCCGAGTTTGTAACCGAAATATTTGGTGATGTAACAGGCCGGTTTCTCCAACGCTTTGGCCATGTCGATCATGTTGACGATGTTGGTTTTTATACCGTTTCCACGACCTTCGATTTTGGTGACCATTTTTGGCATTTTGTAGCGGTAAAATGCATCGTCTTTGTTTGCGGCTCCGATGTTTTGTAATGCCATGGTGAGGGTTCGAGATGAACTGGAGAGGATGTGGACTGGAGAGGATGTTTGGGGAAAATGGGCTTTTCTTCTATTGCGGGAGAATACTCGCCGAGTAGATTAAGTGATTCCAAGAAGAATGATTTGTTGGATTTTCTAGACATAAAAGATGTTTTGCACTTCAAACTCCTGAGTTTTTAAATGAATTAGAAAAACTGGATTGTGTTGATTTTATAGATCTTCCTGCATGAAAATTGAGAATCATAAAATTAGCAAAAACAAATTAGTTCTGATAATTCATATGGAAATGGTTTCAGAAAATATGAGTATATACGAAAATAGTATAAGGTGTTCGGTTCTGATCCAAATATTCAATCTAACTATATTAATCACGAACAATTGATTCATAATTTAATTAAATGAATTAATTGTTTTCCAGAAAATCGGGATATTATGATATTGTAAATTGGTTGGATGAAGACATAACAATTAGAGTCAATTGAGGAATTAATATCTATTTCATGAAAGAAGATCTCAGTCGAGCTCATCCCCAAAATATCAACTTTATTAACCCAGATACTAATTAAACTTAAATCCAAAACCATTGCAAACACTAACTAATATATGCAGAATCAATTATTTATATCCTGTTATGCTGCTACATAAGTAAATTCTAATGCCCCGAAACAACAATTATGTTAATCAAACAGCACGCTAACAAATCGATTCAATATTCAATAAACACAAATCGATTCTAAGTATGATTAATTAAAAATCAATCGATCAATCAAGAAATTCCTGAATAAATAAATAAATACGTGAGTAGATCTAAATACCTTAAAAAATCGCCGATAGCAAAGACGTAATAAATAACCTCTCTTCCTCTTTCTATGCAAATGAAATTTTGGCGCAAGAATGAAGAAGAGAGTATTTATAGGTCATCCGAAAGATTACTTGTCGTCAAAGAATAATTAATGTCGAACCGCATATAATTGTTATGCGGATAAGATAATGACCGTTGAATTTTGTGCATCGGGGGATTATAAGTCGTTGGATCTTAACAAGGTCTCTTCGGTCATATCTGCCGTTGGATTGAGAAGGCGGTGGAAGCATGATGAAGCAGATATTTCATTGCTTGGTGTTACGTTTAGGTTAGGTGTTTAATTAACAGGAAATTTTATTTACCTGTGTCGTCTCGATTAGTCACCGATTTTAAGTTTTTAACCGATGCTCCCATACATATTTTGTTTGTCAGGTTGATTAAATTAATAATAATATTATAAAACATACAATATATATATTCATATAATTTTTAGAACTTTAATTTACAAGATTTATCAATATATATTTGTTTCATTTTTCTTTGCATTTTGACATTCATATCGTTTTTCCTAATTTGAATTTGTAAAAATAGTATGTAAAAGTATATATATTTACGTAATGAAATGTTAAGTATTATTATTTATTTTTTACAAAAATTGGAACTATAAGAATATAATATAATAATAAGTAAGTTATATTTGTATTTTTGTTCAGACAACTTCGATATTAAAACTATAAAAAAGAAAATAATTTATTTATCTAAACAACTTCTTAGACATATAAATAATATTGTTATTTTGAAAAATCTAAATTAAAAAAAATCATATGAAATTGAATAATATTAATGCTAAATTAAATTTTGAGATTACTTACTAAATTATTTCACTATTAAGTTTGACATTATTTAATATTGCATTTTGAATCAATAAAAAATTGTTATAATACTATCGAATTAATGATACATTACTACATATGTCGTATGATTGATTATTTTTATATTGATATTGCATAAAATATTTTGAACGACAATGATATAATATTTGTTTGTTATGTTTTTCATAAAATAATAAATTTTTTAAAATATTTTGTTGTTATGTTTTTATATTGGTATGATTCACTACCTATTATTTTTGAGTGATGAGTACAAACTAAAATAATGAATTTTTATTTTTTTTTCTCAAATTTGTGAAAATTAAAATGGCAAATACAAAAAATACTAAAATAATAAGTTTTTCCTAGAAAAAACATAATTCCTAACACATACTACAAACCTTGATTTATAAATTTAAAAGGCTTATACATACAAAATAACTATTTTCGAGTTTTAAAAAAAACATACTAATTTTTATTTTATGTGTCGGCTGTTTCTTTAACACACACGAACTACTCAATTTTTATTTTTTGAAAACCAATACACAGAAGATGCTAAAATTCTCAAATTTTCTCGAAAATATAATAATTAAAGAGTAAAATATGCAATATACTCAATTTTAAAGTTATACTCAAATAGAAGTACAACACTTGAAAATTACTTAATTTAGAAAAAAAATTGCCAAAAAATGCAAAACTGAAGCCATGTGCAAAATACTCAATTTGCATGGCTAATACATGCAAAATTCAAAATTTCCAAGTTTTTTTAAATGAGCCCTAATTAAGTATAACGAGTCGTACTATGTCGGGCTTGATTGCAAGTTTTTGCACATTGGATGTGCATGGCTTTAGCGTATTTGATACGCGGGCCAGATTCTCTGATATAGTGTATATGTGATATACATGAGTACTTTTTAGGTAAATCTGAAACTGAGTGGGAGACTGAAGGAAATACAGTTTTGGATCATCGCTAAAATGGTACGTAGGACAAACGAACGTACGCGTTCGTGGGCATACGAAACAGATTAGTAAAACTGGTATAACTTTCAGTAGGAAACTCCGATTTGAATGGTTCAAATTGGGTTAGTTATATAATGAGATTATCTAGAACTTTCATGTTGTAATATATTTCATTTGAGCGAAGTATCAGTATCGTTCTAATGAAATACCGAAAGGGTGCGACAGTTTGACATACAGTCAGTAAAACGGCCGTAACTTTCGGGTCCGAACTCCAATTGGGTTGGGCCAAATTGGGTTGGAAAGATAATTAGATTATCTACAACTTTCGTAAATGTTCAAAGTCGGTTGGAACGATTTAATATTTTCGTTCTGACAGATTACTGAAAGGGTGTATGCAGTTTTCTGTTTGAAAAGGTATATAGAAGATATACATACCTTTTGGCCCATCCTTATCCTATGGAGTATATATAGGATGTTTCTCTCTCTCATCAGTCCAACCAGTTGAATAATTAGATTAGTTCAACCAGAAAATTAATGGAGTTAATTTAGAATTAATCCAGAAATTAAGAGACTCTAATCACTTGATGAAAGAGTGCGAAGAGATTGAGAGAGAAGGAGAAAAGAATTTTCTCCGTCTAGAGAATCGAAACGCAATCATGCAAGTTCGCCGGTGCATCGTCTAGGCAGGTGCATCCGCGACCGAGGTGCTACGACTCACGGTGGATACGGGTAGAGGAGCGACACATGTGGCTCTTCGTTGTGATCAAACCGGAGAAGTAATCGAGTAACGGGCTGTGGAATCATGCGGGCATGGAACGCACGAAGACAACCCGAGGCGTGTCGAAACGGTGGGAGACGTGCGGTATGGGACGTACGGGCTAGTCACCAACGTGACACCGAAGGAAATAGAAGGCGGCGATCAACACTTCGTGTGCCATCAATTTGGCACTGGTATGAATATGTCCTTCTATTCGCATTGTACCCTCGAAGTCGTGGCGTGATCTCGGGAATCGGGGAATCGAACCGGGCCTTCATTCCGCTGCGCGGGCCCGGGGTCGAGGATATTTCCCAACATTACCCCCGCGCAATTGCGCGGGGTTGTTCGGGTTTATAAGTAATGTAGTTGAAAAAAATTGTTGTTCGTTTTGTGTATGTGACTTTCTTTTTGTAATCATTATTATATGTGTAATTTAGTGTGTTGTGTGCGAGTGAAATTTTGTAGCAAAAATCATTTGAAAATTTTAAGAGCCGGATTTCTTGAATAATTCAAACGGTTATTGCTAAAAAAATTATCTATATTTTATACTTCATAAGTAAAATAAGGAAAAAGAACGAATGAGTCGTCATGAAATTTATTAAGAACATAATAGTTCAGAAAACATTGCTGAAAAAAAGAGTGTTTTTAATTTCACAAATCTTTAATTTCGCTACATATTTAGTACAAATATTTTTCGTCCTTTGTGTGGTCAGCCAACAACAAAGTTTGACGATGTCATCGCTAACCGTTTCGTTCGAATCTTTAATTTAAATTATGTCATGATTATTCGCACATCCATGATTTGGTATATTTTTAACCCCCTAATTTTTTTTGGATATTATAAAAAATTCTCTATCTTTTCGTATACTCCCAAAAAAAAAAACTCTTTACCAAACTTTTATTTTAAAATACTCCTTATGGATGATATTAATTTTTTTTTTTCCAAAATACCCTCCAAATCTCATATGTAATAATTAAAACTTATTTTTGTTATTTTTTATTAATTTTAAGAAAATTCATAAACACTTCTTAACACGTAGTGATTTAAAAAAATTTAAATTATTACATATTTTGTTTATATAATTTTAATATTACATTCTTTATTCATAAAAAAAACTAACATTAAATGATAATAAATAAACACCTTGCAAATATATTCATAGAAAATATCTATTTAAACATCTATTTTTTATTTTAGTTTTTTTTTTTTTTGAGTAAATTCGGAGAGGGCTCAAAGTCCCCCTTCCAAACACAATCTCCTTTTTTTTTTTTTTTTTTTTTTTTTTAATTACAAACCCATAGCCCACACACTCTATTTACTCATTTAACATTTAATCTATAATCCAGTGTCCCCGTCGGGAATCGAACCCCACACCTCTCTCTCCCTAGCCAAGAGGTGTGACCAACTAGGCTAACTCTAGAAAAATATTTGCAAGATGTTATTTTATTAATATTGTTCAACTTATTATAATTTTATTTTAGTTTTTCAAGAAAAATAATAAAGGACCAAAATGTAAATTTTAAAACTTCGGAGGACAAAAATGCAAATATAAAGGACCAAAATGTGAAAAAAGGACAAAAATATAATTTTTTTTTAAAAATATGACCAATTTGAGGCCCCTGGACTAAAATGTAAATTTCAAAACTTCGAAGGGCCAAAATGCAAATATAAAGGACCAAAATGAGAAAAAAAGGACAAAAATATAAATTTTTTTCGAAAAAAGGACCAATTTGTAAATAAAAAAGGATCAAAATGGACAAAAAAGGACCAAAATGTAAATTTTTTTTCCGAAAAAAGGACGAAAATGTAATTTTTTTTTTTACAAATAGGCCCCTGGTGACGTGGCTGCACCAGGCAAGAAAAATAATAAAGGACCAAAATGTAGATTTTAAAACTTCGAAGGACCAAAATGCAAATTTAAAGGACCGAAATGTGATAAAAAAGGACCAAAATGTAATTTGTTTTAAAAAACAGGACCAATTTGAGGCCCCTGGACCAAAATGTGAATATTAAAATTTCGAAGGACCAATATGCAAATATAAAGGACCAAAATGTAAAAAATAAGGACCAAAATGTAATTTTTTTTTAAAAAAAGGACCAATTTGTAAATCAAAAAGGACCAAAATGTAAATTTTTTTTTATTTTTATAAATAGACCCCTGGTGACGTGGCTGCCTGGACTAAAATGTAAATTTCAAAACTTCGAAGGCCCAAAATGCAAATATAAAGGACCAAAATGTAAAAAAAAGGACCAAAATGTAATTTTTTTTCGAAAAAAGGACCAAAATGCAAATATAAAGGACCGAAATGTGATAAAGAAGGACCAAAATGTAATTTTTTTTAAAAAACAGGACCAATTTGAGGCCCCTGGACCAAAATGTGAATATTAAAACTTCGAATGACCAAAATGCAAATATAAAGGACCAAAATGTAAAAAAAAAGGACCAAAATATAATTTTTGTTTTAAAAAAAGGACCAATTTGTAAATCAAAAAGGACCAAAATGTAAATTTTTTTTTTTTTTTACGAATAGGCCCCTGGTGACGTGGCTGCACCAGGAGGCAGCAAATCCCCTTGCATTAGTATATAGATAGATATCTTCAGAATACTCAAATTTTAAGTTTTTTTTCAAAAACAACGTAATTGAACCCTAACACGTGCAAAATACTTCGATTATAAGTGTTCAAAGTTTATACATTCACAATACAAATTTCAAGTTATGCAAAAAAAAATCAGTTTTTATTAAAGTATCATGAGTAATGTCTTATATATGCAAATTTCTCAATTTTTTTTTGTTTTTCTTCAAAAATGTCGATATTGAAAAAACTAATGCATACAAAATATTTCCCAAAAAAATTCTAAACATACGCCATAAATGAAAACTACAAATTCAAAATTTTGAATTCTAATATATTCAAAATACTTATATTCAAAATATTTTGAATTCTAATATATTCAAAATACTTATATTCAGGAAAAAGATACAGGATTTTGTTTATAGGAAATCTGAAATGTTAGGGCAATTTCATAATATTCAGAATAGTTAAGGGGCTTTTCAAAAAATTTCCATAAAAAATATTTGGGTTAATTTTGTATAGTTTTAAATAGTTAAACATTTCAAATACATTTGAGTTATACTAAAACGGCTAGAGGATGAGTGACTTTCTGAGAAGTCGTTGTGTTGCATTTCTTTAAAAACGAAAAGAAAAAGTAAAGAATAGTTATGGGGTTTTTCTGAAAATTTTCAAAAGAGTAAATGAGGTGTCCACGGATCCACCTAGCAGCTTCAAATTCCAGTCCTTTTGTGGAACATGTTAGAAAAATATGAGGGCCCAAAAATACTCTACTAGCTCTCAGTCTACGACTACCGTCACAAATGGCGAAAATACTCCTCTCCAAACCCCCGCCATTCGCCTTCGATCCCCTCAACCACCACCACTCCCGGAAAATCCATCAGTCGTTATGTCTCTCTAATCATATACTCTTCGTGCCCAAATCAAAACCTATTCGCTTCCCTTTCCAAATCCGAGCTATTGAATCCTCTTCCACGGATACGGAGAGAGAGAAAGAGAAGGAAATAGCGGAGGCTGGTAATGGAGGGCTCTCTTCCGTTCGTAACAAGGTCGGATTTTTCGTACATTGTGATTTGTGTATGCCGTCATAACAGAGTTGTTTACTTTTTTCAGTTTCCTAGTGGGGAATTCGAGATGGAGAAATTTGGATTGTGGAAAAATTTCGTAGTCAAATCGAGGATGCTTATTGCCCCTCCATGGCAACGTGTCAAAAAGAACAGTGTTCTTTCGTTCATACTCGGTGGCGACGTACTTTTTTTTTAATTTTCCTCCTATTTTGATGATTTTATCTTAATTAAAGTTACTAAATTTTTATTTATTTGCCTTTAATAGATATCTGATCAGTTAAGTGGCCGATTTTCATCTGGCCTTTCTTTGCCCCAAATTTGTGAGAATTTTATAAAAGCTGCATATGATCCTCGTATCGCTGGTATTTATCTCAAAATCGATCCCCTTTCTTGTGGATGGGCCAAAATTGATGAAATTCGAAGGCATATAATCGATTTCAAAAAATCAGGTTTCTTTTCTTCATCATTGAACTATTTAGTTCATGCCCCAATTTGATGACAAAAAAAAATCTTGTAATTTTTTAAGGGAAATTCATTGTGAGTTACATGCCTATTTGTGGCGAAAAAGAATATTATCTTGCTTGTGCATGTGGAGAATCATACGTACCGCCAAGTGCTATCGTGTCACTTCTTGGTTTGGCAATTCAACAAAGATTTATAAAAGGTAATCATTTTTTTTTAAATTTTAACTAAGAAAAAATAGCTGGTTCTTAATGAGGCAACACAATTGGCTACGCACAGGTGGGTTAGAGAAAATTGGAGTGGATCCCGAATTTCAAAAATTTGGAAAATATAAAAGTGCTGGCGATGAATTCTTAAGAAAGAATTCATCTGACGATGTCAGAGAAATGCTAACTCTTTTGCTCGATAATGTTTATTCAAATTGGCTCGACGTTGTTTCTTCAACCCAAGGTAACAAAAATCAAATAATCTGGAGATTTGCAAAAAAGCCCCTGAAATATTGAAAAGTATTTTTGTTGAATCAGGAAAGAGTAGAGAGGAAATCGAGGAGTTTATAAACTCGGGAGTTTATCAAGTCGAGAGACTTAAAGAAGAAAATTGGGTTACCAATATTTTGTATGATGATGAGGTGGCACTTTTTTTTTAAATTATTTAAAATTTGTGATTTTATTATTTGAAATAATTTATTTAATTCAGATATCTTCAATGCTTAAAGAAAGAATAGGACAAAAGGATGACAAAAGTCTCCGCACAGTCAACTATAGGTCAAATATTATTATTTTATGCTTAAATTGCAAAATTTATTAAATATTGTGTTATTTATTTATTGGTAAATAGTAAGTATTCTAGAGTGAGAAAATGGACGGTGGGAATGGAAGGAGGGAGAGAGAAAATAGCGGTGATTAGAACTTCTGGAGCCATCAGTAGAACGCGTGGTCGTTTTAGTACCGGCTCTGGTATTATATCCGACGAATTCATCGAGAAAATTCGCAAAGTTAGGGGTATATACGATATTTCTCATTTTCTGGGGGTATTTATGATATTTCAAAATTTATTTATTCTTTCTTTTTGAGCAGAATCTGATGCGTTTAAGGCGGTAATTTTACGAATCGATAGTCCTGGTGGCGATGCTCTTGCTTCTGATTTGTAACTTAATTATTTATAATTTTGTCTTTTTTTGAAATTATTAAATTTGTTATGGAATAATAGGATGTGGAGAGAGATAAGGGTTTTGGCGGAATTAAAACCGGTAGTGGCGTCAATGTCTGACGTGGCAGCAAGTGGCGGTTATTACATGGCAATGGCTGCTCCTATTATTATTGCCGAGAATTTAACTATAACTGGTTCTATTGGCGTTGTTTCAGGTTTATTTTATTTTATTTTATTTAGATAAGTTTTTTTTTGTAATAAATTTTGCTGATTTCTTTTTTATTTTTATTTGGTAATTATAGGGAGATTTTCGTTTGAAAAACTATATGAAAAGATTGGTGTAAATAAAGAGGTTATTTCGAGGGGTAAATTTTCTGAGCTCCGAGCCTCTGATCAACGCCCTCTTAAGTAATACAAATTAATAAATTATATATATAACTAATTTATTAATATTGGAAAATTGTATATTTTGATGATTATTATTATGGTGTATTATTAATAGAGAAGACGAAGCAGATCTATTGGTGAAGTCCGCTAAATATATTTACGAATCATTTCGTAATAAAGCTGCGTCTTCTCGCTCGATGCATGTGAGCACAAACCGATTAATATCATTATTATTATTTTTAATTCAAAATTGTGAAAAAGAATTATTGGTAAAAAGGAGGATGAAATGGAAAATGTGGCACAAGGGAGGGTATGGAGTGGAAAAGATGCCGTATCGAGAGGATTGGTCGATTCGATTGGTGGAATCTCTCATGCAATTGCCATTGCCAAACTTAAAGCTGATATACCTCAAGATAAAATGGTTAGTATTATAGTATTAATAGTGAAACTTTTGGAATATAGCAAGATAATATCATAGCAATATAACATTTTTATTGTGAATATATTATTTAGGTTAAAATAGTTGAGATCTCGAAATCTTCAAATCTTCGAGAAATTATTACAAGCACTCTAAGCTCGGTGATGGGTTTCCAAAACGTAACAAAAGAAATTCTTGGAGACGTGTCAGAAATTTCGGGCGTACAAACCAGAATGGATGAAGTCTTTTTTGATGGCTCGTCAAATTCATCAAGTTATGATAAAATATTAAAACTCATTAAGGATATTTCGAGCTCACTTTGAGTTCACCGCAATATATATATTTTACAAAAGAAAAAAAACCAAGCCTAGGATTTTAGTGATAGAAATTACAATTTTCCCAATTGTTTCAAAAAAAATTGGGCTAACTCGAAAACTTGATTTATTACATTAATTCCGTACAAACTTCCCATTTAATTCTTAAAAATTACAATAATGATATATTTGTCATTTTTTAAGACAAGTTTCCTTGATCATCTTCTCCAATGCGATGAACGATGATCCTCCATCCTCAATTGCACGTCTCGCCTCCATTGCCAGCTCCTCTACTTTCTCCTTCACGATCTTTCGATCTTCTCCAAGTACCAATTCTTTCACCTGCTTTGTTATATCGTCAGCCTTAACCAACCCCTCTTTTGTACCGTCACTAGCACGTATCCTCAATCCAATTTTTAATTCCTCTACGACAAATTTAGCGTTCAATCTCTGCTCGGCCATCATTGGCCAGGCTAACACGGGTACTCCGGCACATATGCTTTCGAGTATCGAGTTCCATCCACAGTGAGTCATAAAACCATGCACGGATTCATGAGATAAAATCTCCACTTGATCCACCCATTCCTTCACTACGATACCACGATCTTTTACTCGCTCCTCGAACTCGTGATCCAGCTCGGCTTCTTCTCCTCGTACAATCCATAAAAAATCAACACCAGATTGTTCCAAACCGATCATAATTTCTTTCATTTGTTCCAAAGAGAGTTTTGCTTGTGTACCGAAAGCAACGTACAAAACTGGCCGGTTCATGTTCAAACGCGAATCTAGCCACTGTACGAGCTGAGGTGAAGTTAGGTGTGATTTTTCAGAACGAGCTCGTGCAAGGCAAAGCGGACCAACTATGTAATCATAACGATTAAATACATGGTGCATGTAATCGAAATAAATGGTCTCGAGCTCATAAAAGCTATTCATGATAAATCCTTGACTTCTTATCGAAGCAGTTACTTGCTCAATCACAAAATCCCAGTGTGGGCCCTTTGGATCTGGATCGTCAAAAGGCGGTTCGAGATCCGATTTGGTGAGCATAAGGTGTGGTAATTCCGGTACCAAGAAAGGTTCGTAAGGAGACAAAATTCCTGGAGAATTTAACACATGTATAAGCAATCGCAATCATAATTTGATCGAACTTTTGGAACTCTAAAAATAAAAGTAGTTTCGGAAAATAGTGCGTTCAAACTCTCTTTTTTTGTTCGCTCGAGTAGTTCCATTCTGCATCTATCCTTTTATTTTCAACTTAAACAAATTGAAATTAACCGAAAAAAGTACCTGAATGTGGTTTATGCTTAAGAACGGCAGTATACACAGATTGTGCGGAACCTGCCATACCATAAAAGACGAGACGAGGAATGTTGAGTTCAGCAGCAATATCTTGAGTCCAACCAAGAAATCCATCAGAGGTTAGAAGAGATGGAGGTGGAGAGAGCTGCCGAAGAGCTTCCAAGAAATCCGGTTTGAGATTGGCTACCGTGGCGGCGAAAGCGACAAAGAGAGACGGAGAAGATAATTGGTCGGTCGATTCTAAATTTGGAGGAATTTCAGAGGAATCGGATTTAGGAAATGGAAGAGAGACGATTGTGATCAGAGAGGTGATCGAGGGGGGCAGAGAGGAATGTATGAATGGTGAGTTTAGAGGGGTTGTGAAAATGGTGATGTGAGAGACGAGGCGGCGTTGGAGGAGAAGCTGAGATAGGTGGAGGAGAGGGACAGTGTGGCCTTTAGACATGAATGGAAATATTGCTTCGTGAGGGGGGGACTCCATACTTGATAATTCAAGAGCGAGATTGATAGTTTTTGAAGAAAGGATGAAGGTAAAGTTTTCAATTGTAAAAGAAACAAGATGCATACTACATACATATACCCATGAACTGTCAAGTTCAATGCAGCATTAAAATAATAAAATTAATGTTTTTTAAATGAGTGATGATGTATCATGTATGTCTTCTAGTATCTTCCTCCTGACTCTTTGATGCCCTCGAAAGTATGAGCGTTAAATCTTACGAATCCTTTTTTTCGGATCCCTATAAGGTGCCAAATTTTTTTCGACTTTAGCTTTAACAGGCTTCAGGGTTAAGCGATATGGGAATTATGGTTTGACGGAATTCATGCTTGTACTGTACAATAATGATGATAATGTTGTTAACTGCTAAGAATAAAATAGCACATTAATAGCATTAAATGAGGCCGGTGGGCAATAGCAATTAACAACAAACAGAGGGAAACCTTTTTCACTTGGAAAATGTTGTATCACCCCCAAATTTCTCCTCACACTCTTGATGTGTTGGCATGCATGTTAAACCATAACACACTGTTAAACCTTCCGCTGTCAGATGTGTTATTATTTAACACCTAATTGGAGGGAAAATGATTTTGAGTTTGAATTTTGAATTGTGTGAGTTTGAATGTTTGAGTTCTTGTTAATTAGTAAATTATGTTGTTAAACGTTAATTGCTAATTTTAATGTTATTGTATTTTGATGATTTCATTGTTCGTTAATTGCTAATTTTGATAATCTTTTGATGTTTAACCATAAACAATTTTGTAATTACAATAATTAACTGTTAATCTGTAATTACAATCACAAAAATAATATCACTCAACTGTTAATCTGTAATTACAATAATTAACAATCACAAAATGGTAATTACAATTACAAAAATACTCCAATTAACATTTATAACATCACTCAACTGTTAATCCGTAATTAACAATAATTAAAAGTTAATGTGTATATAACAGTTAATAACTACAATATCACTCAAATTTGATTTTATTAACAATAATTAACAACAAATACAATTACATTGCAATTAACAACAATACCATTTAACAACAATACCATTTAACAACAATAATTAACAACAAAAATGACAAGTAATTAAATTCATGCTTAATTATCAAATCTTTCAAATAATACAAATATTTTCCTTAATAATACAAATTATTTCCTTAATATAATACAATTTTTTCCCCTAATTAAATCTTACAAAACCGTCCCTGACATTTACAGAAAATGAGAAATTACAAAACAGCCCCTGAAAAATTATAGAACAGCCCCTGAAAAACTACAAAACAGCCCCTGAAAAATTACAAAACAGCCCCCTGAAAAAAATTACAAAACGGCCCCTGAAAATTACAAATCGTTCTGGCATGAATGGATTCCAATCGAATGAGGTCAGATCTGGGTTTCGACGGCTGAAAATTCGTTGAAATATCAAAATAACTCAAATCTGTGAGTAAAAATCTCACAAAAACGACTCACCATGGCTGAAATCGTCGCATTGCCACTTACGTCACTTCCATCTTGTCGTTGGCGTTGTTTTTCATTGACGCCGTGGCTGAATCTGATGAAGGAGACGGCGGCAACGGGTGAATCTGATGAAGGAGACGGCGACGGGATCTCAAGTCGCGATCTGTGGAGAGAGAGAGAGAGGAAGGAGACGGCGGCGGCTGTGGATAATGAGAGGAGAGAGAAAAATAAATAGGGTTTTGTGTTTATATATATGGGTTGGGTTTTTGTTAAACCATACGGTTCAAAATGCGGTGTTCAACCTTAAGCCCAAAAAAATACCGAATCCCTTAATAGGGCCGACGAAAATTGTGCCATATGATTTAACATACCACACCTTTACATCACATCAACAATTCAGGGGGAAATAACTGGTATATGTCTATCAGGACTCTTTTCACTTTTGCTATAAAATTAGCAGATGGGAAAAAAAAAGTTGATTTTGAAGAGAGAGAGAGAGAAAGAGAGAGAACATTGTTGAGTGTTTGTTTTACTTTTCTTGGAATATATCTCTTTTTACTGAATTATTTTGTTGTATGATCCGATTTGAAACTTTTGTTCTGTGTGATTGAAGTATTTTGTTGAAATTTTAGGGTATTTTGAGCAATTTCAAGTTTTTTTGTACATTTTCGAGATTTTTTTTGGTTTTTTTTTTACTAAATCAAGCTGATTTCTTGGACTATTTATCAATTAACAAATTTTCTTGTTTGATCATAATTCATTTGTTTCTTTGCTGTCAATACCGTTTATTAAAATTTTGTTCATAATTTATGGGACATTTCATGAATTAACAGACACAAATTGTTGTTAATTGTTTTCTTTTTTCTTTCCAAATCAAACTAAATTCTGGGACTATTTATCAATTAACATATTTTTTTATTGTTCACAATTTGTATGTATTTTTTCTGTCAATATCAGGGACTGTTTATTTATTTTTGCTCATAATTTATGGGACTGTTCATGAATTAACAGATTTCTTTTTTTTTTTGCAGGAATAAAAGGAACACATTGTTGTTAATTTCTGCACACTCTTTTTGAATATTGATATTAAATATTAGAAATATTTTTGTGTTGAATTGTACTATGTTTGTGGGTATTTTTTTTATGTAATAGAAAATATTTTGTTGTTAAATTATTAGAAATATTGTGGTGCTAAATCTTACTATGTTAAATGTGATTTAGTGATATATTTTCAATATTATTATGATTTATGTTATATGGTCCTATGGCGAGTTTTGATTCAATGTCCAATATTAGAACATTGAATATTTTGATATTGGATTTCGAAAAAAAATAATATTGAAAGTCAAAGAAAGTTAATATAGGTACTAAATATTGGGTAATTTTTGGAGGTCAAATATGGTAAAATATTGAATGTTAAATATGATTCATATTGAATGTCAAATTTTGTGAAATAGACGATTAATGTAAGTGTCAAATATGGTAAAATATTGAATGTTAAATATGATTCATATTGAATGTCAAATTTTGTGAAATAGACGATTAATGTAAGTGTTAAATACGATATACTTTTTTAGAGTCAAATATTGTTAAAATATTGAATTTCAAATATGGTTCAAATTCAATATCAAATATTGTTAATGTTTTGAAGTCAAATATAATATACTTGATGTCTACTATTATTGTGTTTAATTGTACTATGTTAAATATATAGTCAATATTAGATGTTAAATGTTACGTAACCTTACAATGTCGGTGCATTCTTATTACATTCCAATTATATTAAATGTTAAACGTTATTTTTAATACTAAGTCGAATATTAATTTTTGGTGTCAAATATAGCCAATATTAGATGTTAAACGTTATGTAACATTTTTGTTGACAAATATTAGATGTCAAATATTATGTAACCTTACATTGCCGGTGTATTCTTATTACATTACAATTATATTAGATGTTAAATTTTATTTTTATACTAAGTCGAGTATTAATTTTTGGTGTCAAATATAATCAATACTAGATGTTAAATGTTATGTAATATTTTTGTTAATAAATATTAAATGTTACGTAACCTTACATTAATACTAAGACGAAACAAGTCAAATCATGCAAAGGAAAACAATGAATTTGTTGCTAAATCTGCAAAAACTGGTAATGTACGTGGAAAAGTGAGAAGAATGAAAAAAACAAACTAAAATGGGCAAAAAAATAAGTGGACGAATTTGAGATTTTTTTTTTGAGAAATTCTTTTAATAATAGAATGTCAACAAAACATCAAATGAAAGAAAACAACGAACCATACTCTTAAATTGCGAGAAGAAAAAGAAACAGTAAAAGTAGTTTCAAGAGAAAAGAAAAAAAAGTTATGAAAATTTGGATTTATTTTTTCACCTGGGCAAAACAAAAATAAATGAAGGTTGCCTAGGAAGGTAAGTTTTGGAGTAAGTTTTGAATGGAATTTCATGGTTTGACCAAAAACAAATTATTGGTGTTCGGTGCCCTACTAGGATATGTTGTTTTGGATTTATAAACTATAGGAAAACTTTATGAAACGAGGAGTAATGCCATGATTTTTGAAACTTACCTTGGACATGATTTTTGGAGAGAGAAAGCTAGGTTTGCAATGATTAATTAATTGACTTATTTATTTCTTCCATTCCTTATATCTTTTCATGAGTATTTAATTATTTAATTTAATTTAATATAATTCGAAATAAGAAGTATTTTTAATTTGCAAATTTCTTGTCCAATTTATTTTTTTATGAAATAAACACATTACATCTAATAATACAATTTCATAAGAAATAATACAATTCTAGAATATTTTATTCATTTACTACATCTAATCCTATGATTTTCATCAAACACCTTTTAAACATCCTAAACTCATAATTTTTGCATTTTCCTGCTATCGTAGTTTCCTGATATTCATATGTTGGTTTCCTGCAACTACGAGTTTCCTGCTGCTATACAAAACTGACCTAGCAAACACGCCTGAGATGATGGTACATGTTGTCATTATCAGAAAAGTACACTGTCAAATTAAAGAATATGTACCACCAGCTCTCTCAAGAGATGGATGGTACATCGGCTTGTTGGGAATTCACCCGACCCCGGGCCAGCGCAGCGGATATGAAGGCCCGGTCCGGTTCCCTAAATCCAAGATCACGCCATGACTTCGAGGGTACGATGCAAATAGAAGGATAGATCTATACCAGTGCCAAATTGATGGCACACGAAGGGTTGATCGCCGCCTTCTATTCCTCCTGTCACGTTGGTGACAATCCGCGCGTCCCATACCACGCGTCCTTCACCACTCGTTAACTACGCCGGTTCACTCGACTTCGTCTTCGTGCGTCCAAGCGTTTCCACCGTCTTTCTCACTCGAGTCGATCACAATCGAAGAACCACAAACGTCGTTCCTCTACTTGTATCCACGTTGATTCGTAAGACGTCGGTCGCGGATGCACCTACCTAGACGATGCACCGGCGAACTTGCTCGATCTAATCGATTCTCTATCACTCGAGAAACTCTTTTCTCGATTTCTCTCTCTTCGCACCTTTTCACTCACGAAAGATCAAATCAGAATTTGCTCTTTTTCTTGTGTATTAGGCAGAATGATAATCTCAATAGTCTGATTTGGATGAGAGAGAAAGTATCATATTTATATCTAATAGGATTAGGATTAGCCAAAAGGCATGTATATCCAATATACATCCTTTCACACAGAAAAGTGCATGAACCTGTTCAGTATTCTGTCCAGACGAAATTGATAAATTTCTCTTACAGAAAATCACCCAACATGAAAGTTGTAGATAATCTCATTATCTACACAACCCAATTTGGCCCAGCCAAATTGGAGTTCGTATACAAACGTTATGACTGTTTTACTAACTGTATGTCATACTGTTGCACACTTTCGGTATTTCACATAAACGACACTGATACTTCGTTCATATGAAATATATTTTTACATGAAGGTTATAGATAATCTAATTATCTATCTAATCCAATTTGAACCATTCAAATCGGATTTTCCCACTGACAGTTATGGCCACGAATGTACGACTACATTTGTTTATCCTTGTGTACACTTTTACGGTTGATCCTGAAACTGTATTTCCTTCAGTCTCCCACTCAATTTTAGATCTACCTAAAAGGTACTCATGCATATCCAATACGCACGATTTTAGAGAATATAGCTCGCGTATCAAATACCAAGCTATGCACATCCAATGTGCCAATTTTATGATCAAGCCCGACTTAGTACGACTCGTTGTGTGACCATGTAGGTTCGACTTAACGATGGCAGTAGGTTGTTTCCAATACCTACAAGCTCATGAGCGGGATCTAGTCACTCCATCATAACTACCCATGTTAAACGAATAATGATTGTGATCATTGTGCCTATCTCGAATAGCGGTTACTAGTTCTCTTGTTTGCGATATCCGTTAATCAAAAGGCATGGTAATAGTCATCCTTATAATTTGATTAACTACACTTATTCCCCGATTCCGAGTTGAGTTAACAAATTTCAATTGATATTAACCATTAATATCATTGACTGTGGCCACAGTTTTCGTTAATCGACTCATCGAGCGGCGCCTAAGAGATATCTCTTCCTTTCGGAATAAACAATTCCTATCTTGGAGACTCACATTGAATTCCGTGTTTCGGACAATACCCAATGATGACCCTTTTAACTCCCTGGACGGTGAGCGTAAGATCATATCAAAGCATTGTGTTACGCACGTAACTCAATCAATGATCCCCTCAAGTTTGAAGAACCTAAAACCCCATCCGTCGCAAGTCCATCTATAATGACTAAACCATGTCATGGTCTCGCGGCTTCGGTCATATCCAATACATGTAACCTAACATATATCTACGTTCCCGATTCGACAAGCACCTTGTCCCATGATTAGCAAAACATAATCATCTCCTCGGCAAACGTACTAGTGTACGCGTTCAGTCTATTATCTAATAATAGAAATGCTTCTCTCTTAAGCAAGCTGATCCGCGACTAGGGATGTTTAGAAATGACACTTTAAGTGTGACGGTTTCGCTGCACATGGTCCTCAACCATGTCGACGTCCACACAAGCTCAAATCAGGGTTCATGTAACAATCATATTACACAACCCGCACACAGTTTTAATATAAGGTGAATGCATATTAATTTAAGTAAACAAAAATTTTAAAAGGGATGCATTCATATGGATTAAGTATTTGGGTGATACAACGTTTACCTATGGGTATCTCCATACCCACAACCTGCGAGGACTATCGTATTAGATAACTACACTCTACTCTCTTCTTCCTCCTCTAGGTATCTCCATACCCATAGTCATCGCATGACAGTCACGCGCGACTAGAGAGAGCGGTTTTGTAAATGGTTCCGCACGTTCCCGCTAGTGTTAATGTTCAGCAGGATTGGAACATTTCCAATACCTACGATCACATCTTTTCGCAAAATTTCATGGATCAATGAAATTTTCTGAGTATTAGTTAGAAGTGGTTGTGACCTCGGCATTTTTGGCTTGTACTATTGCGTCTCACGCAATAAACAACCATAAATCCGATAACTCGTGACTACTAGAGTTTGGTCATGTATCCTTGATCCATACCACTTCCTTTTGCGATTAATAACCGCAATATACTCGCCACCGTAAATAGAATCATTATTGGTCATGTGGAACCTTTCCACATAACCATGTTTTCGTTTAAGCAAATCATGTACACACTTTGTGATCGAAAGTCGTGCTACATATTTGGACGTGCTAAATCTTTGAAAACTATCGTTGTTATAACTCTTTATAACCACCACGTCCTCCACACCATTATAGATTAAATAAAATCCTGAATTCTTTTGCAAAATATTCAAGGATAACATTCACCGCTATCAATACAAATTCCAATGGGTTTAAATATACATAACCATTATGTATATATATGTATAACCATTATACATTCACAAGAGTTAGTTTCATGTAAACGCATTACATTCAAACTCGTGTGATTCCCTTGGATTTTATTGACGGTAAATTAGACGCTTTATGTGTACGACGTATAGCCACATACATATCATGACAGATATAATATATCCTCACATCAAATGTAAAGATCATATTATTATTTTCGCCCTGCTTGATGTCTCACATCGAGTCATAGAAAATTTCTGCCATTCGACATTTTGATTTAACTCCGCCAAGGAGTTATATGTTGAAAACCATTTTCAACAATATATCGATATATGTGCTATAACATAGAACGAGGAACTTCTTAGATCTATCCTATAGATCTTCACGCTTAATTCATAAGCGGTCTCGCCTAAATTTTGTGTCGTTACAAGAAATATAACGCGGCTCCCACTAACCTTCATGTGTAAACAAAGTTTTCATTCGTTCTGACTATGTTATAACAGTTTATAACTTCGTCAAAACGAATGTTCCAATTCCGAGAAGCTTTCTCTAATCCATCATATGGATCGTTAAAGCATGCATATCTTATCCCCGATTCTTATGAATCGACAAAACCGTAAGGTTGTGTCAAGTACACATCTTTTTATAAAATTTCTGTCAAGAAATTCGGTTTTGACATCCATTTTGCCACATCACATAGTCATAATACGCGACCATGGCAAGCATAATTTCGAGAATGTGAAAGCATGGCAACATGCGAAAACGTTTCTTCATAATCCAACTATGAATTGCATGAAACTCTTCGCTATAAGCCTCGCTTTACATATATGCGTATTCCTATCCGTGTCGGTTCTCATCTTGAAAACCCATTGTCTTTTCACGGGTCTAAACCCGGAAAGTAATGAAATCAAGTTCTAAACTTGATAATTTTACACGGATCGAATCTCAGAATTCATGACATCATGTCATGTGGAATCAACCTTTCATAGCATCCCTGTAGGATATCGAATCATCATATGATTTCGATCTATCATCATTAGCCACGGTAAATTCGTATTTACCGGCTTATGATATAGCCTACTTGATCTACAAATAATTCCTTTGTGTGTTCGACTCGTATTCATCAACTCTTGATGAAGTCGTGTCAACATTCATCGGTAAAATGTTCATTTTCAGATCTCGAACTCTTTCGAGATTTATTCTACTCCCACTAGCCCGCATAGAGATTAGCAACATCAAGTTTCAAACTTGTGCGCATCGAGTCCTCCTCCAAGAAGGCATCTCTTCGAGCCACGAAAATCTCATTTTCGTCGGGACGTTAGAACTAATATCCTTTAGTTTCCTTAAGGATATATGTCATAAATGAACAATTTTCAGATTTGGGATTTAATTTAACCGAAACAAATTTCGAAATATACTCACATCCACAAATCTGTACAAATGATAACTTCGGAACCATTCCGATCCATATCTAATATGGCGTCTTTTATACCGATTAGAAGGTTTATGGTCCATATCATATATGCAACCATTCATTAGTGCCGCTGTCTCAAGGGCGTATCCCCAAAATTTTTTGGGAGATCCGTTTGACTTATCATTTATCGAACCATGTCCAACATGCGTTCAATTCCTCTTTTCGGACACATCTCAATGTTCCGAAATGAAAATAATCGTGAAACGATTTCACAATCATGAATGATAATCAATATTCATAACTCAAATATCGCCTCTTCGATCCTATCGAAAGGTTTAGCTCAAATACTCGCCTTCTCGATCCTATCGAAAAGATTTGATTTTCTTGCTTAGTTGATTTCGTATTTCGTTTTGAAACTCTATGAACTTTTCAAAATTTCCGTTTCGGTACGCATTAAATAGATATTTTCATATCTACTTTAACCATCCATAAACGTAACAAAATACCAATAGCCTCCTCTTGCCTCGGAACTTATCGGAACATTACATCTAAATGTAATTTCCAATAATTCGTTGGATCTTTCTCCAACCTTTGGAGATTGATGCCCTTTGTCGTCTTGCCTAATAAATAAGTACCGCATTAATCAATCGAATCTAATTCGAATGATTCTAGCAATCCATCATATGGAATCTAGATACACGAATCTCGTTTATATGGCCAAGACGGCAATGCCAAAAGAAGCAATCAACTTCTAGGTTTAATCCTCCTCGGATTTCACCATTCTTTGAGTCACTAGTTTGGACAACTCCTTGTCCGAACTCTCCGTTTTGGAAAACATTTTTCAAAAATACCCTTAGACATACATTTCTTTCGATCCCTCATTTAAATTACAAGGACATCCACGCATCTATATACATTGGATTCCTCGGATACTCCGAGCATCTCCAATTCAATTTTAAATCGCATCTCATGCAATTCAGGGATCGACTTATCTATCGAATGCATATGATATTCGGTCACGAAGATCAAATCTCGTACCAACAACACACGAGTGTTAATCAAAGACCCATAAGGCGCATTGAACCGCATTGAACCATTCAACGCGCTCTAGCTCTTGAAACTTTTTCATGAGCATTGTGTTTTATTTTCATATACATCCGAATTCTCAAAACAATTTTGAGAAATTTGCGTCTACACATGCCACCACAAGACATGTAATATTGTTCGATTCCTTCTTAAAGTGTACCGAACCCGGCTTTCTCTAAAGCCAAAGCCTCGAGCCCCGAATCTACCAATTCTGTGTCCAACACGTTCATTTAAGTCTAAGAACTATTCTTTGACTATCAAGGTTAATAATGGTAATTCCGGCCTAAAATATATCTATCATATCGATCTCATCGATATATTTGGTGTTGCTTGAAAACATAATTCTAAACGGATGATGAAGATTAAGCTCCTAACCGTGCGTACTTAATCTATATGCTTATGTGATAATTATATGATAGTGTTATTTTATCGAATCGATAACCCTCATACCGATACGGGACTCCAAGTCCATAACACTTAAGACCCATATTTCCGTTCCTCCCACAAGTGACTTTAGCCTATCGGGTGGGATCCCGTTATTTAGGTAGGATGAATATCCAATCGTATCCAATACGACCCTTGAACCTTTATAGAATTTCGGTGATGGATCGTATCATATACAATCCCAGTTCCGTGTGTGCATTCTATCTATGTCCCGAACTCCAATCCGATTGGCCTGGACGGTTAAGTCACAACCATCTCCAACGTATCGTTCAAATAAGCTACTGGTGAGTCGACTTTAGCCTGTGCCTCACAAGTCCCGATTTAACGCTTGCCACCCTTTCGATAATTACAATATCACGTGCCCGACTTTAGCCTGAACCCACGTGAAACATAACACCAAACTCGGTGGTTGTGGATATGGAAGGCATTTCCACGACTTAAATATTATGAGGGATCATGACATTCATGTTTAATAATTCGTGACATAATCATATTATATCACTATCACAAGATTTTCTAAATGCATATGATTTAATTAGGTAAATTAATTATTCTAAATAATTATTTGTCCTATATGCTAGTATGTTTGATGCCGATCAAATCGATATAAAGAACTAAAAATTCCGAGCGACAAAACCTCGCCCGGGACGCGTCCGGGGCGCCAAAAAATGCCCCCGCGGCGGCAGAAAAACTGTTTTTCTGCACCCTTTCGTTATTTCATTAGAACGACACTAATACTTCCCTCAAATGAAATATATTACAACATGAAAGTTCTAGATAATCTCATTATCTAACTAACCCAATTTGAATCATTCAAATCGGAATTTTCTACTGAATGTTATACCAGTTTTAGTAAAATACGAACAAACGAAAATGTAAGTTTATCCAATAGACACCTTTTCAACCAGAAAACTACGGACACCTTTTCAGTATTCTGTTGAAACAAAAATATTAAATTATTCCAACTGATTTTGAACGTGAACGAAAGTTCTAGATAATCGTATTATCTAACTAACCCAATTGGATTGGACTCAATTGGAGTTTCTATGCGACATATACGGACGTTTTAGCCTATGTATATCAAACAGTCGCAACCTTTCCGTATTTCATAAAAACGACACTGATAATTCGTTCAAATGAAAAAACTTTCTGTATCAAAGTCATAGATAATCTCATTATCTAACGACGCCAATTTGATCCAATCAATTTGGAGTTTCCCACTGAAAATTATCTTAGTTTTACTCACTGTTTCGTATTTTAATTTTCTGCAGATTTTGCCGTTTCTTCCGTTTTCGCTCGTTTCCAAAACGATAAATCATGAAACTTTTTCACGATCATTCCTAGATACTCTCAATCAACTTTTGATCGATCTCTAGCGAATTCCACTTATGATTTTAACGGAATTTGACTTTCTCTATATGTAACATCATGCAAACGGGTACGAACTTGGATAACCCGTGCGTATATCTAATATACGACTATGATTCGACCCTCGAATCGATGGTGATCGCTCTGATACCACTGTTGGGAATTCACCCGACCCCGGGCCCGCGCAGCGGATATGAAGGCCCGGTCCGGTTCCCTAAATCCAAGATCACGCCATGACTTCGAGGGTACGATGCAAATAGAAGGATAGATCTATACCAGTGCCAAATTGATGGCACACGAAGGGTTGATCGCCGCCTTCTATTCCTCCTGTCACGTTGGTGACAATCCGCGCATCCCATACCACGCGTCCTTCACCACTCGTTAACTACGCCGGTTCACTCGACTTCGTCTTCGTGCGTCCAAGCGTTTCCACCGTCTTTCTCACTCGAGTCGATCACAATCGAAGAACCACAAACGTCGTTCCTCTACTTGTATCCACGTTGATTCGTAAGACGTCGGTCGCGGATGCACCTACCTAGACGATGCACCGGCGAACTTGCTCGATCTAATCGATTCTCTATCACTCGAGAAACTCTTTTCTCGATTTCTCTCTCTTCGCACCTTTTCACTCACGAAAGATCAAATCAGAATTTTCTATTTTTCTTGTGTATTAGGCAGAATGATAATCTCAATAGTCTGATTTGGATGAGAGAGAAAGTATCATATTTATATCTAATAGGATTAGGATTAGCCAAAAGGCATGTATATCCAATATACATCCTTTCACACAGAAAAGTGCATGAACCTGTTCAGTATTCTGTCCAGACGAAATTGATAAATTTCTCTTACAGAAAATCACCCAACATGAAAGTTGTAGATAATCTCATTATCTACACAACCCAATTTCCTGTTCAGTATTCTGTCCAGACGAAATTGATAAATTTCTCTGAAAGAAAATCACCCAAGATGAAAGTTGTAGATAATCTCATTATCTACACAACCCAATTTGGCCCAGCCAAATTGGAGTTCGTATACAAAAGTTATGACTGTTTTACTAACTGTATGTCATACTGTTGCACACTTTCGGTATTTCACATAAACGACACTGATACTTCGTTCATATGAAATATATTTCTACATGAAGGTTATAGATAATCTAATTATCTATCTAATCCAATTTGAACCATTCAAATCGGATTTTCCCACTGACAGTTATGGCCACGAATGTACGACTACATTCGTTTATCCTTGTGTACACTTTTACGGTTGATCCTGAAACTGTATTTCCTTCACGGCTCCCATGCACATGACCTGGGTTCGAACCCGGTTGGGGGCAAGAGCTAAAAAAATTGAGTAGTCTAGTAGGAACCCGGTAGGTGCCTACGGGCTAATAAATCAAAAGAATTTTTTTTTAAAGAATATGTACACGTGGTTTAACATCCAATGTAAGAGAGATAGTGTGGACATTGGACTTCGGTTTAACAACAACACACTTGATTTAACACCAAATGCCAGCACATCAAGAACTCCAGGAAAAACTAGGGGGATATACAACAATTTCCTTTTTCAATTAGGTATTTTAGTTATGTAGTTAATAAATTAATGGATACATAAAAAAATAATGTGTGGATGGATAAAAATTAGAGTGTCATATAAGGATGTTTTATCCAAATAAATAGTTGTATTTGAAATGATGCATATGAATTTATAAATGCAACACATCTCATATGAAATTAAAACAGAGAAAAATGTTCAGAAAATAAAGAGAAAAAAATAGAGTAAGAAGTGTAGAAAATAATCACACTCTTATCTCAAATATTGTCTCTATTCAATATAGTTTGTGCATCAATTGATGTTTTGAATCAATCCATTTATTTGTGTGTGCCTTTTGGGGAATGTATATCATTTTATCAATTAAAAAAGAAAAAATTCCTCCATCCAGCGTCTCTTATCCGTGTTCTCTCTCCCGAGTGTTATTCCATTCTTTTTCATAAATTATTTATCTCTTTGTTAATAATCCCCAATTTTTTTTTTTATAATGAATATAGAAGATTCATATGTTTTTCATCTACTAATATTAATGAAGATCGAATTCACAATCTCTAACAACATAAGATTTTTTGTATTTCACACTAAACTAACTAGATTATGACAACTAGGTGATGACTCATTGACTAATAATCTCCGATTCTAAATCAAAAATACTTTCCAATCAATGTATCGACAAAATCAAAACCCAAAAATCCCAACATGCTGGACTGGACCATTCACCCGGAAAGATCAATATGTCATTGGGCCCACATATGGACTTCGTATACACCTTTTATGAGATATTTTAAGAGAAAATAAAACATAGCCATAGCCACTCTCAGATTTTTGGCGGCCTTAGGCAAAACTAAAGAAGGTACTTTTGAATTGGAAAAAAAAAATATAAAATTTGTGAATAACTAGGCCAAAAACGATTTGAAAATGTGAATTCTTTCTCAAATCGTTGAAATTATGCTGCAATATGGAAGCATGAAAGTCCGAAGCAATTCGAAATCGGTGAAATCAGTGAAAACCGAGGAAAAATGACTGAAAATTCGCTAAAATCGATGAAATCGCCGAAATCAATGGAAAATCGCTAAAGTTTTGTTGGGCAATCGAGTTTGTTCGAGCCCATTTTCGAACGAGATTTCTTCGAAGGAAATTTTCCATAACTAACCAAGTTACCAAAGATAATGAGGGAAATAACGAAGTTTGGAAAGTAATTCTAAAAATGTCTTTTGCGGAGTTCCATACAGCGCCGGGCGGAGTTCCATACCTCGCATTTTGTTAATTTTTTAGTTAGTCCGAATGGTAAGTAATTAAGGGAAATCATTTTTTGCGTCGGCCCGTCGGTGATAAGATGCCTACCGCAAATAACTCATTACCGACGGCTGGACACATTTGTTTGATAGTCTCACTATCAGCGACGGGCCGTCGGTAATAACCTCACCATCAGCGACGGGCCGTCGGTGATAGCTGAATTGTTTTTGTATTTTTTGTTATATTTCGCTTGATTTATATTATTATTATTTAATTAAAATAATTGGTTGATAATATGTTATGTTAAATGTAGTTATGTTGGATATAATTTTGTTGATATATTTAGCATTTTGATTAAATAGTCATTATTTCATAATTCTAGAAGACCTAATATTTTGATTACTCTGAAAAAATTATTATTTATTTTACTCTGAAAGAATAATTGTATTTGTTTGTAGTATGCACATGTATTATCAAAATCGAAACTCTCATAATTAGGAACTAAAAGTTCATGAAATGAAATAAAGCAAGTTTATATTTTGAATTACGTAGAATATGCATGTCATAAATTAAGATCAACTATTTATCATAAATACTTTCCAAAACTCATTATAACATGTGAGTGGCTGGGAGCCAGAAAGTATTTTCTGACAATTTTGGATGTATAGTTCACGTGCCAGTAGCACTACATACCACACAAAGATGAGTTAAAACATGTTTCACATGCATATTGTGTTGGTTTATTCTCCAAAATTTGTTATCTTGAATATATGTTTATTTGAATCAGAAATTCAAATGATATGTATAAATCAGAAGTTAAAATGTATATGTAAATTAGAAATTTACATTCAAGAAAGTAATAATAAAGTCAAATATGCATGTTGTAAATATACGTTATTTGTTAGAACAAATAAACTTGAAAAACATGTTTGATGTGTGAGAAACGTTTGACTATAAATATTCAAATCATTGAAGGACAAAAATAAATAAATGACTAAGATGGTCAAACATGAGTAAAATATCATGAAGTCCTGAAAAACTTCACTAGGTATTGTCAATAACTCGTGCCTACATTAGGGGAATAGAAATAAAAAAACTGAAAAATAAGAATTTATATGGAGTATATCATCAAATTAGATCACAGAAGAAGTAAATATGAACTAGGAAATCATAAACTAATTATTTGCAACAAATTGCAAATCCACGATTTGGTGTATTTATTAATACAAGAATTTCCATAAAAGAATGCTCATTTTTGTAGTACAATATTCTTGGATAATTTTGAGTTTGATATAAGCCTGAATCGTGACCATTCGGTTCCAACAATATAAATACATAGATACAAGAATGATCGTGATAAAAGTTGACATAATTATATAAGTTGTTAATACTCCTACTAAAATATATCATTTTGAAAAAAGAATATTGAAAGATTACTTAGTATAATCTATGAAAGACGACATAAATAATTGTATAACCTATGAAAGGTTCGGGTATCCGACAACAATGAAAATGTTGAAAATAGTGAAATTTAAAAAAATATTTTTCTACTTGAAAAAATTAAATCGAAATTAAACTATTGTTATTAGAAAATTTGCATATGTGATTTCAATTGATAATTAGTAAAACGAGAATCTATAATTAGTTCAATTGACAAATGTCGCAAAAAAAAACTATCGGTCATAACTACAATTCAAGTAAGAATTTGAATCGATGGATCTGCAGTACGAAAATCATGACGATGCAATCTAACTGTGTCTTATGCACACTAAAAGAGATTATTCATATGTCATGTAGAATTCAGAATGGTATGGGCATATTATTTAAACTAGGAAATTTGTCCGCGCTTCTCTGCAGATTTTTAATGTAATTGTTTGTATTAGATAAATGATTGTGTATTCACTTATTAATTGTTATTTGTTATGTTTACAGAAAAAATATCATAAAACCAATATGAAAATTATTAAATGTGTAATTTGATATAATATCATAAAATAAATTAATGAATATCACAAAAAATATGAAAATTATTAAATGCGTAAAGCATGATATAAATTAATGAAATCACAAAATAAATATGAAATCATATCACAAAATAAATTAATGAATAGCACAAAACAAATATGAAAAAAATATTCAATGCGTAAAGTATGATAGAAATTAATGAATATCAAATCACAAAATAAATATGAAATCAGACAATAAATATGAAAACATGATATAAATATTAATATAATTAAGGTAGAACATGATATAAAGATCATAAAATAAATTCTAAAATGGTTAAATGGGTAAAACGTGATATAAATTAATGGATACATGATATAAGTTAAGGAATATAATCAAATCATAAAATAAATATGGAAATTATATAATGTGTGATAGAAAGTCAAAGAGATGAGGTGGCTCAATGTGGAATTTTTAATGTAATTGTTTGTATTAGATAAAAAATTGTGGATTAACTTATTAATTGTTATTTGTTAAGTTTACAGAAAAATATCATAAAACCAATATGAAAATTATTAAATGTGTAATTTGATATAATATCATAAAATAAACTAATGAGTATCACAAAAAATAAGAAAATTATTAAATGCGTAAATCATGATATAAATTAATGAAATCACAAAATAAATACGAAATCATATCATAAAATAAATTAATGAATAGCACAAAACAAATATGAAAAAATTATGAAATGCGTAAAGCATGATATAAATTAATGAATATCAAATCACAAAATAAATATGAAATCATACAATAAATAATAAAACATGATATAAATATTAATATAATTAAGGTGGAACATGATATAAAGATCATAAAATAAATTATTAAATGGTTAAATGGGTAAAACATTATATAAATTAATGGATATAAATATAAATATAATTATGGTGGAACATGATATAAAGATCATAAAATAAATTATTAAATGGTTAAATGGGTAAAACATTATATAAATTAATGGATACATGATATAAATTAATGGATATAATCAAATCATAAAATAAATATGGAAATTATATAAATATTAATCACAAAATAAATATGAAATCATAAAATAAATATGAAAACATGATGTAAATATTAATATAATTAAGGTCGAACATGATATAAAGATCATACAATAAATTATTAAATGGTTAAATGGGTAAAACATGATATAAATTAATGGATACATGATATAAATTAATGGATATAATCAAATCATAAAATAAATATGGAAATTATATAAATATTAATATGTGTGATAGAAAGTGAAAGATGAGGTGGCTCAATGTGAGAGCTCAAAAACATACACTCTTTAAAGGGAGAACAATATTAATATAATTAAGTTAGAACATGATATAAAGATCATAAAATAAATTATTAAATGGTTAAATGGGTAAAACATGATATAAATTAATGGATACATGATATAAATTAATGGATATAATCAAATCATAAAATAAATATGGAAATTATATAAATATTAATCACAAAATAAATATGAAATCATAAAATAACTATGAAAACATGATATAAATATTAATATAATTAAGGTAGAACATGATATAAAGATCATAAAATAAATTATTAAATGGTTAAATGGGTAAAACATGATATAAATTAATGGATACATGATATCAATTAATGGATATAATCAAATCATAAAATAAATATGGAAATTATACAAATATTAATCACAAAATAAATATAAAAAATCATAAAATAAATATGAAAACATGATAATATAATTAAGGTAGATAATGATATAAAGATCATAAAATAAATTATTAAATGGTTAAATGGGTAAAACATGATATAATTAATGGACACATGATATAAATTAATGGATATAATCAAAACATAAAATAAATATGAAAATTATGTGTGATAGAAAGTCAAAGATGAGGCGGCTCAATGTGAGCGCTCAAAAACATCCACTCTTTAAAGGGAGATCAATATTAATATAATTAAGGTGCACCATGATATAAATATCATAAAATAAATTATTAAATGATTAAATGGGTAAAATATTATATAAATTAATGGATACATGATATAAATTAATGGATATAATCAAATCATAAAATAAATATGGAAATTATATAAATATTAATCACAAAATAAATATGAAATCATAAAATAAATATGAAAACATGATATAAAGATTAATATAATTAAGGTAGAACATGAAATAAAGATCATAAAATAAATTATTAAATAGTTAAATGGGTAAAACATGATATAAATTAATGGATACATGATATAAATTAATGGATATAATTAAATCATAAAATAAATATGGAAATTATATAAATATTAATATGTGTGATAGAAACTCAAATATGAGGTAGCTCAATGTGAGAGCTCAAAAACATCCACTCTTTAAAGGGAGAACAATATTAATATAATTAAGGTAGAACATGATATAAATATCATAAAATAAATTATTAAATTGTTAAATGGGTATAACATGATATAAATTAATGGATACATGATATAATTGGTTAAATGGTTAAATGGGTAAAACATGATATAAATTAATTGATACATGATATAAATTAATGGATATAATCAAATCATAAAATAAATATGGAAATTATATAAATATTAATATGTGTGATATAAAGTCAAATATGAGATGGCTCAATGTGAGAGCACAAAAACATCCACTCTTTTAAGGGAGAACAATATTAATATAATTAAGGTAGAACATGGTATAACGATCATAAAATAAATTATTAAATGGTTCAATGGGTAAAACATGATATAAATTAATGGATACATGATATAAATTAATGGATATAATCATATCATCAAATAAATATGGAAATTATATAAATATTAATCACAAAATAAATATGAAATCATAAAATAAATATGAAAACATGATATAAATATCAATATAATTAAGGTAGAACATGATATAAAGATCATAAAATAAATTATTAAATGGTTAAATGAGTAAAACATGATATAAATTAATGGATACATGATATCAATTAATGGATATAATCAAATCATAAAATAAATATGCAAATTATATAAATATTAATCACAAAATAAATAGGAAAACATGATAATATAATTAAGGTAGAACATGATATAAAGATCATAAAATAAATTATTAAATGGTTAAATGGGTAAAACATGATATAATTAATGGATATAATCAAAACACAAAATAAATATGGAAATTATGTGAGATAGAAAGTCAAAGATGAGGCGGCTCAATGTGAGAGTTCAAAAACATCAACTCTTTAAAAGGAGAACAATATTAATATAATTAAGGTAGACCATGATATAAAGATCATAAAATAAATTATTAAATGATTAAATGGGTAAAATATTATATAAATTAATGGATACACGATATAAATTAATGGATATAATCATATCATAAAATAAATATGGAAATTATATAAATATTAATCACAAAATAAATATGAAAGCATGATATAAAGATTAATATAATTAAGGTAGAACATGATATAAAGATCATAAAATAAATTATTAAATAGTTAAATGGGTAAAACATGATATAAATTAATGGATACATGATATAAATTAATGGATATAATCAAATCATAAAATAAATATGGAAATTAAATAAATATTAATATGTGTGATAGAAAGTCAAAAGATGAGGTGGCACAATGTGATAGCTCAAAAACATCCACACTCTTTAAAGGGAGAACAATATTAATATAATTAAGGTAGAACATGATATAAAGATCATAAAATAAATTATTAAATGGTTAAATGGGTAAAACATTATATAAATTAATATATACATGATATAAATTAATGGATATAATCAAATCATAAAATAAATACGGAAATTATATAAATATTAATATGTGTGATAGAAAGTCAAATATGAGATGACTTAATGTGAGAGCTCAAAAACATCCACTCTTTAACGAGAGAACAATATTAATATAATTAAGGTAGAACATGGTATAACGATCTTAAAATAAATTATTAAATTGTTAAATTGGTAAATCATGATAGAAATTAATGGATACATGATATAAATTAATGGATATAATAAAATCATAAAATAAATATGGAAATTATATAAATATTAATCACAAAATAAATATGAAATCATAAAATAAATATGAAAATCATAAAATAATTATGGTAGAACATGATATAAAGATCATGAAATAAATTATTAAATGGTTAAATGGGTAAAACATGATATAAATTAATGGATATAATCAAATCATAAAATAAATATGGAAATTATATAAATATTAATATGTGTGATAGAAAGTCAAATATGAGATGGCTCAATGTGAGAGCTCAAAAACATCCACTCTTTAAAGGGAGAACAATATTAATATAATTAAGGTAGAACATGGTATAACGATCATAAAATAAATTATTAAATGGTTAAATGGGTAAAACATGATATAAATGGATACATGATATAAATTATTGGATATAATCAAATCATAAAATAAATATGGAAATTATATAAATATTAATCACAAAATAAATATGAAATCATAAAATAAATATGAAAACATGATATAAATATTAATATAATTATGGTAGAACATGATATAAAGATCATAAAATAAATTATTAAATGGTTAAATGGGTAAAACATGATATAAATTAATAGATATAATCAAATCATAAAATAAATATAGAAATTATATAAATATTAATATGTGTGATAGAAAATCAAAGATGAAATGGCTCAATGTGAGAGTTCAAAACATGTACTATTTAAAGGTAGAACAATTCTTAAGAAAAATATGTAATAGGTTGCCAAACAAAATATTATCATTTTGAGTGATTTGAAAATGATAACTCTCAAGACATTTGGGTGCCAAACATGCCCAACTACAAAACATATCGCACTGGACTTTCTATAGAGAAAATAATCCTTATTGTATAATCCTTATTTTCCCTATGTTAAATATTTTGTTGGTTAGTATTTGTTCAGGTATAATATGATATCACTATTTTCTTAAGTACATTATGTTATCGATTGTTTTATTTGCATTGGTATAAATTCTACGTTATTAATGAGAGTTTATACCAACAGCATTTTTCTTTTTATATATAAGTTGAATTTTGTCATTCATCTATTTTTCGAGAAATCGAATTTGTCGAGTCTTGAACTCTTCATCACTTGATTGCATGCATAACCGATTTAACTAGGAAACTTTGGCTGCCATTTTTTTAGAGTTTATAAAAGTGACATTCGATTGAGGTTAATTTGTGAGAACTGGATTTCCGCCCTATGAAAAGCACAACAATATAAAATTACGATTCAAACATACACAACTGTTAATTTGATTTTTTTTTTTATGTATAAACTCGGTTTTGATGAAATTTGTAGAAATAACATTTCGTCATCTTAGTTAGTGAAAATTGATTTATTTTTTTAAAATATTTACCAGTCTGATAAGAAAAAAAAAATCTTCTAACAATTCAGTTGGCGAAAATACATGTTTGTGCATCTATTTTGGGGTAAACCATTTTTTCACTATTTCCTCAACCGAGTCAGCGAAAATGTTTTTTTTTTTAAATTTTGTTTTCTTATATTCAGTAAAAATTTTGAAAAAAGAAAATCCAGTTTAGCCGACTGAAATGACAATAACATAATTCTTACTAATTCCATCAAGCTGGCACTATTTTTGCAAATTTCTGTTAACTAGGAGATTATCCGTGCTTCGTGGCGGATTCGTTTCATTTGTTTTGTCATACACATAATATTTAGTTGTGAATTTTTTGAAACAAACATAATAATTTGTGAAAATAAAAATAATATTGATTAAAAAAATTCGATGATGACAAATTATAATACTATTTTTGAATCTGACACAATGCGTAACATTTATTTAGTATTTTAATACGACATACAAAAAAATATAAATGCTACATAAGATAATAAAATAACATGACATAAATAAAAATCAAAACCGTACGATATTTTTAAATTTACATATATAAAAATAAGAATAATTAACATTTCAATAGTTGAAGAAATTATTTTTGTCAGGTAAATTTTATCTTTCATGTTTATTATTGAAAAAATGTATAAGTTGAAGAAGTTATTTGTGTTTGGTAAATTAACATCTTTCTTTTTTTATTAAATTTTTAAAGATTAACATTGGATTTTTTGAGTAAAAATACAAACATAGAATATTTATTAGTTTGTACAATTTTATAAATTATAGTTTTAAAAATACTAATAATTAGACTTACAAATCACTAATGTAGTTATACTTAATTCTATATTGTGTTTTTTAAATACTTATTTTAATAACTTTAAGCTAGAGAACAAATATTGGATATATAGTAATATAGATCTCTAAATAAAGATAAAATTCAAGTGAATATATTTCATAATTTTTTAAAATTATATTTTTAAAAATATTAGTAATATTTGATATATGATTTATGATATTATATATTAATTTATTAGAGTTAGATATTTAAACTCTAATTAGACTTAGAAATCACTAACGTAATTATACTTACTTTTATGTTGTGTTTTTTCATATTTATTTTCATAATTTTAAGTTAGATAAAAAATATTGGATATATAATAATATGGATCTCTAAATAAAGATAAAATTCAAGTGAAAATATTTCATAATTTTTTAAAATTATATTTTTAAAAACATTAGTAATATTATATATATAATTTATGATATTATATATTAATTTATTAGTGTTAGATACTTAAATTTTTTACATTCCATTTGAATTCACATTTGATCATGTAAGATAATGTGAAATGATTCAAAATTAAATACGACCGATTCAACATGAAGCTAACGAATAATATTTTGACATATCATCAAGGTAAGATGATGAGGACTTTTAAAATTGCTCAAAACTATGTGTAAAATAAGGGACGAATAATATTTTGACAATCATCAATGTAAGATGATGATGACTTTTAAAATTGCTCAAAACTATTTGTAAAATAATAGACACATAAATGTTTACAAATAAAACATAATCATAAAAAATTAATGATTAATACATGATTCATATTTTGCCACATATCATAATCTAATGATTAAAATGATTATGATGATGTGGTACGAGGAGATTGCACAAATATTGATCTAAAATAAAAGGTTGGCATGTCCTCTAATTATTAATCCAAATAAAACTTTAGATTTTTTTTTTTTTTTTGGCGCAACATGGGTTCTTTTTCTTTTCCCTAAAACCTACAACCACCACAGATTTTTTCCATCTCTAGTACTTCTTTTCAATCATACGCAACTATTTTTCAAAATAAAACTCCATGATAAAGAGTCCATAACAAAGAGTCAGAAAGAGAGCACGGTCTGTCCATTCTTTTCACCTTCCTTTTTCTTCATCAGATATTGTCTTTGATCCTCACACTGAATATGTACCCAACAAAAATCAGTACCTTATCCTCTTTTTTTCCCACTTTCTAAATTCTCTTTTTCTTGTTTCCCATTTTCTCGTTATAACTCCGACCAGTACGGATGTCAACGGGGCGGAACGGGACGGGTAAACCTCTCCTCTATAGCTAAACTCGGATTTTCGAATATTATCCAAACCCGAATAAAAAAATTTACGGATAAAAATTCATATTCGAACCTGAACCCGTGATATTGTCCGTTATCCGAAATCATCAACAAAAAATCCAAAAAAATATAAATCTAAAATATTATTGTACAAATACATAAAATTACCAATAATTTAAAATACATAAAACAAACAACATGTTCAAATATATTAAAAATTCAAATATTAAAAATACTTAAATCATAAAACATCCAAAACATTCAAATTATTGGATATTTTTGATATTTTTCAAATTCGGATTCGGTTCGGATATTTTCCGGATAACGAATAATATATGTGGGTAAATATTTATCTCAGTACCCGATCCGATTCTGGAGCGGATATTTTTTCGAGTATTACCCAACCCGCAAGTATTTTTTTTCCAAATATTATCCGTTCCGTTCGGGACGGGTACCCGCATATCCAAATTTTATCTGATCCATTAGTATCCCTACCGACCAAGACATGTACATAAGTTCCACCATGACATACAAATATATATTGGAAAAATAATAAAATTATCTTTGTTTGGGAGACTTGTTCCGTTCAAAAACAACAAATGGTTCATTCAAACGGAATTGTGTCGAAACAATTTACTAAAATGTGTCTTTTTCTTATCCATTTAATCTAATATATAAACTAGCGTCGTTCCAGCACTATTGCGCGGGTTTGTTCGTGTCGATATTACTGTGATTATTTCGTTTGCATAATTGCACCGGGATAAGTTTACATTTTTTTTTAGTTTGTTAATTAATTTGGTAGCAATTTGGTTACTGGATAGTGCGTTGTATTGTGTATGTTTTTTCGCGTTATGTGAATACGATCATGGCGACGTTGGATGTTTTGTATTAGAAAAGAAAGATTATGGTACTATTACATCGAAATAATAATGTATTTTGGATTGTTCAATGTTTGCATTGCCTGTAAGACTGTAACTACGTAAAATTTTGCGCAAACACACAGCAAAGTCGAGAAGCTATTTACAACAAATTCAATATGTTTTGTTAGACTGATATGGAAAAGACATTTATTTATGAATGAAAACAAAATTTATCTCCAATCTAAACAGCTCAACGATATATGTTGATTGCATGCATAATATGAACGAATTATAGATACATTGTATTAACATGTAAAAACACAACACACAAAATATGAATATTTCACAACAAAACAACACATAATGTTACATAAGTTTTAGTTAATTCAGTTATTAATAATTATGCAATGAAATGCATAAAAAGGAACGAACACTTTCATCCAGACATAAAATTTATAAAGACAGTGTGTTCGCCTCAGTAAATCATGATTTTTATAATTCAGATAGTTCTTGCTTTAAAATTTGTTTTTTTTTATACATCATTAATAAAATCAGGAAAATAGTATTTGTATTCGTTTTCGTATTCGTAGTTGTACCCGTATTCTTATTGGTATTTGTGCTCGTACTCGTATTTCGTTTTTTGTATTTTTGTATTTTTGTATTTCGGATTTCGGATTTAGCATTTCGTAATTTGTGGTCGTAGTTCGTAATTCATAATTCCTAAGTCATAATTTGTAATATTCATAATCCGATTCGTATGCATATTCGTATTATTGTTCATATTCACATTTGCATTCGTGTTTCGTATTCGTATTCCGACTTATATTGGCATTTCCTATTTGTATATGTACTCGCATTTCGTATTTCGTATTTAGTATTTCGGCTTTTAAATTCCAGATTCCAGATTTCGTAATGCGTAATTCGTAATTCGTGATTCGTAATTCATAATTGCTAATTGGTAATTGGTAATTCTTCATTCATGTTTCACATGTTGTGTCATGCATTTTGCATTTCATATTATGTATTCTGCATTTTGTATTTCAGATAGTGTATTTGATAATTCGTGTAGTCCGCAGTTTGTAATTCGTAATTCATGATCATATTTGCATTCATATTAGTGTTCATCTCCGTATTTGTGTCGTAATTCGCATTCATGTTTGCATTCTTGTTTGTGCTAAGTAATCGTATCGTTATTTTGTATTTGTATGTGCACTTCATGATTGTATTCAGTATTTGTATTTCGTAATCTTTTGGACATTTGTGTGTTTTGTGCTACACTTGTATATGTAACTGTATTTGCATTCGTACATTGTGTTTGCTTCATTAAATCTTGATTTTTTTAATTGTAAAGCAAAAATTGTTTGAATGGTTTGAGAGTCGATTTTTCCGAACAATTCAAACGATTATTGCCTTAAAATTTGTTTATCTTTTATACATCATTGGCAAAATTAGCGAAGCGGGAGAAAAAATACCATAAAACCGTTTGAATGACCTTGTTTGTATTCGTATTTGTATTTGCCAGTAATCGTATCGTTATTTTGTATTTGTATGTGCATTTCATGCTTGTGTTCGGTATTTGTGTTTCGTAATGTTTTGGTCATTTATGTTTTTTTATTACACTTGTATAAGTAATTTCCTTTACATTTTACATTCGTACATGGTCTTTGCCTCCGAAAATCATGAATTTTTAAATATTAGAGCAAATATCATCTCTGTTGATTGAGAGATGGTTTTTTTGAACATTTCAAACAATTTTTTCTTTAAAATTTGTTTTCTCTTTTATATATCATCGGCAAAATTAACGAAGCGAAAGAAAACTTTGCCATAAAACTGTTTGAATGACCTTGTTTGTATTCATATTTATATTTGCATATGTGATTTGCGTTTGTATTTGTGATCGTATTTGTTCTTGTATTTTGTATTCATGTTTGTAATTTGTATTTTAGTTTCGTATTTTTACACATTTGTATTTTCATTGTTATCGGTATTTGTGTCAGTTTGTTAATTCTATTTGGTAGTTTCTGTTCGTAGCCTTGTATCCTCATTCGTATTTATGTTCATAATTTTGTTCATATTTGTATCCTCATGTTTTAATTTTTTTTGTAGCATTTATAGCTCCATCCAGACGAAAAACACAGAAACAATTCAAAACAATTTTTTTGTTTTTCCAATGCAAGTACGCATAATGCAAAAAAAACGAGACTAGAAATATCTCCGTATTTTTTGAAGTAACAGCTATATGACATCTCAAAAATACCTAAAATGCAAAAAAAACGAGAAAATCAGATAACTAACGTATTCATTATATTCATTATATATTAAAAACAAGTACATGACAAATATGACACAACATAAATAACTAGAAATATCTTCAAAGATTCACTGTAAACTTATACAAGTGAAATAAAAACAGAAAATCTAAGTTTTTTTAAAAATAAAAAAAACTACAAAAATAAATGGTCCAAAGTAAACTATTCAGAAATTTAAATACCTCCAAGGAAACAAGTCTAGAGATTACCTTGATCTATCCACCTGTCTATTGCAAAGAGCTAAATCAATCTATGCACTCTATTTTTTTTATTATTTTTTTGACTCAAATTTCAATTTCTTGGTTATACAAATATAATAAAAAAAACACATTTGGAGAAGACTAGAAGATGAAAATTCATTTGGTTGTTAGGTAGGTTTGATACAAATAATATGATATGATAATTTTTTTTTTTTTTTTTGACACGATGACAATGCCATCTCATCAATTAATGTACAATCATCATTGAACGATTGGAAAAGTTAATAGAAGGAGGATAATTGAACAAAATTAACAGATTAACATGTTCATGGAGTCAAATGAACAAAATTAAAATTTAGAGACACAGTGAATATTTTATTTAACTTGGGAGGTAAAAGCGAATTTTTTTTCAAAATGTTAACTCACTTGAATCTTCGTGGCTCGGTCAACATCGTGATCCAATTTTAGTGATAGAAATTATAAGAGGTTAGATAGAGAGCCCCACACATCTTGATGTATATTTTTGATGCGTCAATCGAACATGTTTTAATAGGTTGATTGAATTGATTAATTCTCAAATCAATGTTTAATTAAATTGATTCAATTAAAAAAAATAATCAATTTAATAAAATATTTTCGATTGACGTATCAAAAATGATTTATTGAGTTTGGGAGGCTACGTAGATTTTTCCCAAATTATAATATGGAGAATTTCGGTTTTACCAATTGCTAAAACATTTGACTCACTTGAAATCTTCTTGACTTGGACAACATTAATACATTCACGTTTCACATTTTTTTTTTTTTTGAGAAAATTTCACGTTTCACATTTATTTCTTATAAATTACCATAATTAATTATAATCATAAATATTTGCTATTTATTTATGACAGATTTCCTTGATCATCCTCTCCAATGCAATGAACGATGATCCTCCATCCTCCATGGCTCGTCTCGCCTCCTTTGCCAACACCTCTATTTTCTTCTTCATGATCTTTCCATCTTCTCCAAGTACCAATTCTTTCACCTGTTTTGTTATATCCTCAGCCTTAACCAACCCCTCTTTTGTACCGTCACTAGCACGTATCCTCAATCCAATTTTTAATTCTTCTACGACAAATTTAGCGTTCAATCTTTGCTCGGCCATCATTGGCCAGGCTAACACGGGTACTCCGGCACATATGCTTTCGAGTATCGAGTTCCATCCACAATGAGTCATAAAACCATGCACGGATTCATGCGATAAAATCTCCACCTGATCCACCCATTCCTTCACTACGATACCACGATCTTTTACTCGCTCCTCGAACTCGTGATCCAACTCTGCTTCTTCTCCTCGCACAATCCATACAAAATCGACACCAGATTGTTCCAAACCGATCATAATTTCCTTCATTTGTTCCGAAGAGAGTTTTGTTTGTGTGCCAAAGGCAACGTACAAAACTGGTCGGTTCATATTCAATCGCAAATCTAGCCACTGCACGAGGCGAGATGGAGTCCGGTTTGATTTTTCGGTACGAGCTCGTGCAAGGCATAGCGGTCCAACTATGTAATTACCACGGCCAAATTCATGGTCCATGTAATCGAAATAAATGTGCTCGAGCTCGTAAAAGCTATTGGAGATATGTCCCTGACTTCTTATCGAGGCAGTCATTTGCTCCATCAAAAAATCCCAGTGCGGCCCCTTTGGATCTGGATCGTCGAAAGGTGGTTCGAGATCCGATTTGGTGAGCATAAGGTGCGGTAATCCCGTTACCGAGAAAGGTTCGTAAGGAGACAAAATACCTGGAGAATTTATCATAATTGTAAGCAAGCCCAATCATAATTTGATCCAACTTTTAAAACTCCGAAAATAAAAATAAAAAACAATTCGAACTCGAATTTAAGATCTCCAAAAAATTAGTTTCAGAAACTGGTTCATGCAAGCTCTCTTCTTTGTGATACGCTGAGGCAAAAGAAGTACCTGAATGTGGTTTATGCTTAAGAATTGCAGTGGACACGGCTGGTGCAAAACCTCCCATACCATAGAAGGCGAGGCGAGAAATTTTGAGTTCAGAAGCAATATCTTGAGTCCAACCAAGAAATCCATCAGAGATTAGAAGAGATGGAGGCGGAGAGAGCTGCCGAAAAGCTTCCGAGAAATCCGGTTTGAGATTGGCTACGGTGGCGATGAAAGCGAGAAAGAGAGATGGAGAGGATAATTTATCGGTCGATTCTACATTCGGAGGAATTTCAGAAGAATCGGATTTGGGAAATGGGAGAGAGATGATGGTGATTAGAGAGGTGATGGAGGGAGGAAGAGAGGAATGAATGAATGGTGAATTTAGAGGGGTTGTGAAAATGGTGATGTGAGAGACAAGACGGCGTTGGAGGAGAAGTTCGGATAGGTGGAGGAGAGGGATGGTGTGGCCTTTGGACATGAATGGCAATATTGCTATGTGGGGGAGGAGAGTCGGAGGAGTCGACTCCATACTTGACAACTCAGGAGTGAGAGCTAAAATTTTGAAGATACAAGTTTTGAGAAGACATGAATCTGATGCCCTCTCACTCTCACCTGAATATTGTTGTTAGTTGATGGAAAATTATACTATGCCTCGGAGATTCCCTCACTCCCCTTGATTGAATCATGCTTACATCGTCATATTAATTGGGGTGCACATTGGGATTATTTGTTTCAATTAATATATGGAAAAAATAAACAGTACACATGTTTCGAAAGTATATTCAGAAAAAACCAATTTCGAAAAGAAATGTGAGTTGTAACTAGGGATGTCAATGGGGCGGATATTGCCCAAACCGATCCGAACCGTATCCGAAGAAATATTCGGATCCGGATGGAACCGGATCCGGAACCGTATCCGTTTTTACGGGTATGGATCCGGATCTAGGAGCTAATTTTTTGATGGATCCGGATATGAATCCGGATACTATTCGGATCCGAATAAAATTTATAAACGGGTAATCGTTTTGTTAAAATCATAACCAAAATCATAGTAATACATAATAGACAATAACTATATTTTAATTCATAGTAATACTTAATAATCAATAATCAATAATATATATATATATATATATATATATATATATATATATATATATATATATATATATATATATATATATATAAATTACAAAATAATCAAGACTTGAATTCTAAAAATATTATTATAATATTATATTATAGTATCCGTTTTAATATCCGAATAGAATCCGTATCCGTAACCGTATCCGACAATATCCGAACCGTATCTGTATCCGTTTAATATCCGAACCGTATCCGGATCCGGGTAATACCGTATCCGGATCCGTATCCAAAAAAAAAATATGGATATGGACCTGGTATGACCACTATCCGAACCGTATCCGAACCGTTGACACCCCTAGTTCTAACATATTCGGAATTTGAGTCTCCGATTCTTTATGAAATTTCGGACTCTGAGAGTCCGAAATTTTTAGCTGTTAATTCACTCCCACCCCACCTTAATCCTTGCATTCAACATAACTAATACCTTACTAACCAGACTCATGAAAAATCGGACTCTGAGAGTCCGAATTTTCTTCCACCGACCCATACTACAAATTTGTTTTTTATATTTCATATTGAATACACCCAAATTGTACCCAATAATACACACAATTAATATTTTTTTAATAAAATTAATTATATATTTAAATTTTTTTAATGAATAATAAGAAAATCAAGATATATTTTAATAAATTGTTATTACTTTTTCGAGTCGTTGGATTCTCCGTTCGGTTTTCGTATCGTTAGTTGATTTTATGTCATTTGATTCGTTCGGATGGTTATTGGATCGTTAGTCTGAAAACCGAACGATAATTTAATATATCTACTTTCATTAAAAAATATTAAATTATATACATTTAACATAATTTTAATATTATTCATTAAAAAATTATTTATTAAAAAATTATTTATTAAAAAGTATTCATCAAATGACAATAAAATTAGGACTGTTCATAAACTACTTAATATAAGTGATATAATTAATAAGGGATGTTTTTGTTATGAGATGAATAATTTTTTTAATAAATATACTTAATATAATTTTATGGGAAATTAGGACTGTTCAAAAACATGTCCTATATTACGATTAACATTTTAATACACATAGTATATATATTAATTAATATTTGTCGTAAAATTAACATGTAAAATAGGACTGTTCATTCGGTAGGTTCGGTTCAAATTCAATTCAATTTTTAAACCGAACCAAATAAATCGAAATATTGAATCGATTTAAACCGAATTCGATCGGTTCGGTTTGGTATTCGAATAAATCAAGCCGTTTGAGCACCCTATGTAAAATAATTAACCCAAATTAATCAATATAATTTATATGTTTATTATATATCATTATCACATAGTAATTAATTCAATTATATTAAATAATGTATAGAGGATGTTTTGGTACAATATGAAGCTCTCAAACAAAGCTCATGGAAAGTGCATTGAAAAAAAAAAAATTCTGACTCCGAGAGTCCGAATTTTTCTTCCTTCGTGTGGTTTGTTGGCAGCTCCATAATGCACCCAAACATCTTCTATAAACTACTTAATATAATTAATAATATGTGATACAAAATATATGAGAAATTTTTTGGGGACATCATGATTCAATCAACGTGTGTTGGTGGAAATTGGGGGCACCATATATGCTCTCTTAGTTAATCGTGAGTATTTAATTAAATTGATTAATAATTAAATTTATTGAATTGATTCAATTAAAAAATCAAAAAATCTAATTTGAGTCATTTGACTCACCAAAGCAAAAGAAATGCATATACATGTTTGGAAAATTATGTCTTGCCCCCCATTTTTCCCTACAAAATCATGTTTGCATCACATGACATCAATATTCCTAATTAATTCATCATTATCAAAGTTAATTAACAATTAATTCATAATTATTAAAATTTTAATACATAATTAAGATCGTTGTAGATTAAAAATTAATTATAAATATTCAATTATTATTAAATATGAATTAACCGTTAATTGAGAAGAAAATAATTTGAAATTAATCGTCTTGAAATTTGTATAATGATTTTGTAAAAAAACGAAGGAGCACGATAGAAGGGATGACATGTTCAGGACTAGGAGTTGTCAAATTCAATGCAGGAATGGACTTTAGACACAAGTGCAAATAATACTATGCACCCGGTACTATGATTCCAAACAAAACAGTAAACATTTGACCCAACAAAGCACCCGGTACTATGATTCCAAACAAAACAGTAAACATTTGACCCAACAAAGCACCCGGTACTATGATTCCAAACAAAACAGTAAACATTTGACCCAACAAAGCACCCGGTACTATGATTCCAAACAAAACAGTAAACATTTGACCCAACAAAGCACCCGGTACTATGATTCCAAACAAAACAGTAAACATTTGACCCAACAAAGTAAAAGAAATTAGATGAACTATTTGTCGAGTGAGTGGGTGGGTGTGATAAACACATGACACGTTATTATACGGAGCAGGCCCGGCCCCAGGCACAGGCCCACAAGGCCTGGGCCTAGGGTCCAGTTTTGGGAGGGGTCCAATATTCTAAAATATCTCCTATGTATGGGTTATTAGTTATTAGTACCTAGTCCGAAATTTCCAAGTTATAAAAACGGAACCAAATCTGCAATAGAAAACAGACCCGATAAAAAGGAACGTGCCCGCTTTTTAGAAATAAATATCTGATCCGTTACCTCTACTCCAATCTTTCTCACAGGGCCCTACTCTGCCTCATCCCTCTTTCTTCTCTCTGAAGAAAGCCCTAGCCTCGCGCCAAGCCGTCAATCTCTATCATCTGGACGGAAGAAGGCGTTGCTTAATGGATCCAAGTATCTTGTGAGCTTGTTGAGCTTTTTTTCTCGATCTATGATCAATCCCTCAAGTTATTGAAACCCCAATCTGTTTGATCTAGCACCTCTTCGTGAAATTCAACAGAGGTGAATTTTATTTAATGAACATTGCTCATCCTTAATTAGGGTCAAATAAGAAAAATCATTGTATTGTTTATGTTGGAATAAACTTTTGCTTTGATTTGTTCCCTTTTCTGTATATGTTTCAAAATTGAAAATTGGAATTTGTTAATAATTTTACTGATATATTTGTTTTATTGTTTGATTGTCCTTAATTTAAAACTAATATGTACCAAATTTGTATTATTTCGGTTTCTCTAAGTTCAATTAAAAGTTTATCTCCTTTATTTTGTAGATGAAAGCAAAAAACTAACAGTGGGACAACATATTAAAATTTCTCGTGACAAGGAAAGAATAGATGAAGGTTATTCATGCACGACCTGACTTGAGCGACGTGACTGCCATATGAAGTATTCAAAGTGTACAAACTAGAAGCAAAATAAATGGGGATTACACACGTCGACGAACTATTTGATGATGTGCAATTTCTAGAGGACTTCGGTTTCGATACGGGTTAATGGTTTGGAAGGGTTTCAAGGAAATTGTATTTGTTTTGGGGAAGATTTTAAATTTTCTTTGAAGTTCCTTTTTTTTCGACACGATAATTGTAAGGGGTCCATTTTGAAATATGCCTCGGGTCATTAAAACCACGGGACCGGGCCTGATACGGAGTAATTTTACACAATAATTTTTTTATAATTGACAACCATGAGATGTATAATTATATAATTGAAATAAGTTAAAATAATTTTATAACGTAAATGCAATATTTAATGTATGATTTCGTTATGTTGTGTTGAATTACTCCATTATACGTGTTTTTTGTGGTTGGACAAATTGTGGAAAAACTAATATTTTTTTAATTTTATATTTATATTTTTAACTATATAATAAATTATATTATATGTAATAATTTAATATATGGATAATTCTCATGAATCATCATTCATAATACTTAAGAGGTATTATGATGAAGTTTTTTTTTTCTTTTTGTTGAAAAGTTTAGAGTGGGTTTTATTGTCCCACTTCTAAAACCGTTACGTGTTAAAATTTAAATTGTGATTTTACAAATTAATTTCCTATTACACCTCCGCGATTACTCTTCTATAATACCTATATCTAATTATAATACCTATATCTAAGTATTTTCAAAATTGAATTCTTGCAATAAAACTTTTCTCGGGCTGAATATATAGGCCCATTTTTAAAACGCAGCCCAAAATAACGAAGACAAATTTCCTAGTTAGTAAAATAACGAAAGAGCTAGCTTCTCAAATTCATCCCAACCAACGTTCCTTGCAAAACCCAAAAATTCAAATGAAATACATAAAAAAAAGATTGAACGCCATGAAAGACTCGTCGTCTTCATCAGAAGAAGACAGCCATGAAAGAATCCCTAAAACTTCTAGAACAATCAATCGAAAAAGGAAAAGAAAGTGTACTTCCTCTCGGATAAACATCTCAAAATCTGTAGCAAATTCCTCATTTGACAACAGCTATTTCCCGTTACTACTAGCTGCCGCCGTCACACATGGCCGGAATAGTGCGCCGGCGCCTCTCCTACGCCTACTCCTCCGCCGTCTACGCCGCCAAATTGCTCTCAGTTCTTCTTTCGAGGATTTTCCTATGTCTCTTCTTTCTCTACTCCCTCTTCTTCTCTCATCGAGGTATGGGATCAAATTTACCTCTTTATTCTTACACCTGAGAGTCAGGGTTACAATTAAGTTTTTTTTTGCATAATTAGCATGATAAGCAAACAAATTAGGATTCTTGAAACCTCAATTTCTACTCTTTTTTTTTTTTTTTTTTTATCAATTTCAGCTCTTCTTCAGTAATCGCTTCGAGTGCTGAGCTGGTGGGTTTAGCCTCTCTCAAATCAATAGACCAAAACGAAACAATCGCATCAGACAATGAGATTCTCAATGCACTCGTCCAGTCACTGAGTAGTGGGTCCCGCCAGTCAGCGAAAGCAGTATTAAATGCAGTGATGGATTTGTCTGTTTCTTCTTTTGCGAGAGACCGACTCAGAGACGCTCAAATCATTCATAAACTTTTGTAAGTTCAGAATTTTAAAATCCAATTAATCCAATTTTGGAGTGTTAAATTAAGAGTCAATGTTTATACATTTTAATCTTCTATTAGATATATTCTTTGGCAAGAGAGTACAAACACTTCACGATATTCAAAGAGGGGTATTTTTGAAAATAATAAATTACTAAAACTATTTGTTGAAACAATAACTACTCTTATTAACACTTCCGACACCGATTTTTCACTGCGAATTTCGGCCGAATTAATACAAAAAAATATCCCTTTATTCTCAAAAATCTTGAAAGAAAATCCAGATCCCAAATTGGCGGAAACCATTTTCAGACTTTCAATTAATCTTCCGAATCCAATAATTTCGGATTTGAACGAACTCAAATTTACAATTTTTGGCCAAGAAAATTCAAATTTCGACGAGTTTTTCTTCAATTATTGGGAGAAATCGTCTTTTTTAATTAAAAAGAGAACCGGAAATTCCGAGAAAAATAATGCCATTTTTAATTCCTTGGTAAATAAATGGAAAAATACCGACAACATTGTAAATACAATTTTACAAGATTTAGTATCGTTTCCTGCAATTTCTTCAGATGAATTAAACATAAATAATTTCCTAACCGAAATTCCCCAATCTTTAACCTCTCCGTTAAAATATAACCAAGATATAAAAATTGTAAAAACCGAGGGACCAAACTGCACCGAAATCCATTTCCCCTTCATTGAGAAATATAAAGAAGCATTTGATGAAGGTTATTCAATCGCTTTAAAAGGAATGCAATTTCGAGATGACCAAATTGCCCTTTTGAGTACGGCCTTATCTCGTATATTTGGGTTACCTTCTATTGGGGTGAATTTATACCTATCGCCAGGTGGCGCTCAGGGATTGGCTAGACATTATGATGACCATTGTGTGCTTGTTTGGCAAATTGTTGGATCTAAATCTTGGAGGGTTTTTAAGAATCCTATACCCGTTTTGCCGAGACTTTACGAACCCTTGAAAAATTACGTCGAAAATAATGACGAGAAAAATGGAGAAATATTGGAGATATTATTGGAGGAAGGCGATATTTTGTATATACCAAGAGGATATTTTCACGAGGCCCGCACGGATCTCGATGCAAATTGTTCTCTTCATTTGACTTTTGCTATTGAAATCGAGCGCCCTTTTGAGTATGTTTCTTTTTATTTGTTCGTTTTCTTAATTTTTTTTAAAATATTTTGTCATCTTGATTTTTTTTGTTATTTTAGATGGGAAGGGTTTGTGCATGTAGCAATTCATTGTTGGTACGAGAAGCTTAGACAAAATTCGAAGAGTTTCTTGCTAAATTCAAATTTTGAAAACCCTAATCTAACATTTACGCTTATTTTACACGTTTCAATTAAATTAATCGGCGATCATGACCCAACCTTTCGCAAGGCTTGCTTGGTCGCGTCAAATTTTGGAATTTCGACCCAAAAATCCATTTTTGACCAAATAATTTCAATAATTAGTGAGAAATTCAATTTCTTAGAAGTTTTTAATTGGATAAAATTAGTTTGCGAAAAAGGAGACGAGGATTCGTTAGAATCTATGAGGTGGTTTAGACATTTGGATCAAAATGAAAATGAATTTTGTAATTTGTTCGACACCCTAGAAAAATATGTGGTGCCATGCAAGGGAAAACTGAATGATGCCAGGGAAGAATTTGATTCTTTCAAGGGTTATTTTTGTAAATTTGTTGTATTTGAAGATGCATGCAAATGTTTTGGGGTGCTTTTGGAGAAGTATAGGAAAGCTAGAAATCAATATATGAAAGGAATGCTCGGACTCCACACGAGATGTTAAACGATAATGTGGATCTTTTCATTTATTTTTTCAATAGTTCATTTTCAAGTGTATTTTTATGCAAAATAGGAAGTCTTTATCAAACGTATAAAAGAGAAAAACCAATTAATTGTAGATATTCAAATTATTCTTTTCAAAAGGATCTATGATGAAATTTTCCCTATTTATTTTATCTTTTAGTTCTTTTTGACAAAGATGATGGAAAATAGAAGAACAAAAGATCATAGGTGACCTTTATTATTTATTTTTTATTTTATTTGGATCAGAGATAGCCACCAATGGTGAACCAATCTCTTCCAACCAAAACAAATCCAAAATTTACACAATCAATGTATCGAAGATAATTTATTGGCTAGTGATATCGACATAAAATTATATTACTTGGTACAGGAAAAATATCTATCCTTATTTAATGATTGTATGTTATTTGGAAAGTAAATTATATATCAAGGAGATTTAAAGGATATATAAACACAATCAATGTATCGAAGATAATTTATTGGCTAGTGATATCGACAGAAAATTGTATTACTTGGTACAGGAAAAATATCTATCCTTATTTAATGATTGTATGTTATTTGGAAAGTAAATTATTATATATCAAGGAGATTTAAAGGATATATAATTGGAATGATGCGGACCTTGTATTTATTATTTTTAGATTTGTGATTTAATTGTATCGTCCATGATTTAAATAAAAGGAACCAAAGAAGATTAAAAATGAAAAAAATATATATTTGCCATTAAATAATAAAAACAACATGATAATATTATCTGTTAATTGTTAATGACAAATGAAAAAAACATACTTAATATGATTCATAAATTAAATTATCAAATGACATAAATAGTTATTGGAAAAACATAATAAGAAAATAATAATGAAACACAATTTGAAAATATATAATCTGGCATAAACTAATAAACTAATATGTGTATTCTGAAAAAATTATTAAATAACATAATTTGGAAAATATAAACTGGAAAACATAATAAAATAAATTATTCAACGACACATAAAAATTATTGCTACATGAAATAATCAGTCACGAGGATGACTAAAATTTAATAAAATACAAAATGGTATCTTATGAAAAAAAAAATACCACGCTGCCTCATAAAATACAATTTGATAAAAAAATGAAGTTTGAGGAGGAGAGACTCAACGGAGCTAGGAAGAAAAAATAATTTAAAAAAAATAAAGTTAGAAATTAGTAAGACTATCCAAATTGACATTTTCTAAATTTGAAATTTTATTGATTTTTTCATAATTATTAAGATCCGAACTTTTCTAGATTTTCTCCAAACACATGTTTAGATTCTTTCCATATTACATATATTTTATATTTTATATCCAAATTGATTTTTTCATAATTATTAATGTAACCGCTGACAAAAGAATGTTTTTGTACAATTTACAATATGCCGCTGCCAAAAGATAATATTCGTGCCCTTTAGATAAACCGCTGCCTAAAGATAATATTGGTGCCCTTTATATAAACCGCTGCCAAAAGAAAAATATTCGTGCATTTTACTTTAACAGCGGCCAAATGATAGTTTTCGTGTCCATTACATTAACCGCTGCCAAATATAGTTATGGTGCCACTTACCAGCCGCTGCCAAAAGATAGTTATGGTGCCAGTTACCAGCCGGTGCCAAAAGATAATTTTCGTGCCTATTATTGTAACAGCTGTCAAAAGACAGTTTTGGTGCCGATAAAAGTAACCGCTACCAAAAGATACTTTTATTGCGTATTAAATTAACGGCTGCCAAAAGATAATTTTGGTGCCTATTACATTCAGCACCTGCTAAAAGATTGTTTTAGTGACGATTGCATTCAGCCCCTGCCTAAAGTTAGTTTTGTGCCGTTTTCGGTCTGCCGCTGCCAAAATATAGTTTTAGTGCCGGGTATTCGGCCGCTGCCTAAAGTTAGTTTTCATGCCGATTACATTGTGCCGCTGCCAAAAGATAGTTTTGGTCCGTTTACTGTCTGCGCCAACAGATTATTTTAGTGTCATTTATGCCAAAAGATAATTTTGGTGCTGTTAACAGTCTGTCGCTGCCAAAATCCAGTATATCCAAATCCATCCCCTTCATCTTCAAACAATATACCTTCAGCTGTTCCTGTAAAACAAAAACAAAAATCTCAAAAAAAATATATTAATATTATATATAACACTAAATTGATATATAGTGGAAATGAAATTATTAAATATTAATTACCATCTTTGTCTAAAGCACTAATTAGGGTTAAATCATCAAGAATTTTTGCTTCACCGACATGTTTGTGAGGGATGCCTATTGGCAGTATCGCCCCTCCTTGCAGATACATGATTGGCAGATCCTAAACAAAAACATGAAAACGCATTCTCAATAATTAGGGTTAAATGTAACATTTTATTTTTGTGAATATAAGTATCCAGTTATGCGAAGAGGTCCATTTTAACAAAAAAAAAATGTTACCTGGAACAAACTAGGAGAGGTCCCAATAAAAATGCATTTTCAACAGTCCTTAACTTTTGGTCTTGTGGATCTACACAAAGATGAAGTAAAATAAAATATTTAACATAGTTCATGAAGGTAAAATGAACAAGAAAAGTTGGACTTGGAGCAAAAACTAGATACCAGCAAAGAAGAGAGGAGTTGCAACAGGTATTCCTTTTGCATGAGCTAAGTAAAAAAGTGTATATATATATATGCAGTATTAATCGAGATCTCCTTATCAGAGCAATTCGACACACTTCTTCACACATTTAACAAGTACAAAATAGTTAAAAAGAAAATTAAATACAAATTAGGCATTGTAAGTTCATGTATGTGTCCATAATTATTCGTTTACCTCTTCTCCAAAAGACCAAGGCTCGTGATCCGTGGATTTTTTTCAGAAGAGTAGTGATGTACGCCTCCTAGTACTCTCTTCGCACATCATTGATGACGTGAATATGATTTAACATCTTCAAAATTAACACTCGAAAACATGATTTAACATCTTAATTTATGATTTAGTTATCTCAATCTATGATTGAACATACAATTAAGATGTTAAATCATGAATTAAAATGTTAATTTTTAGGGAAGTTCTATCATACACTTTTTTTTGCTTATGATACACTCATTTTCAAGGGTATTTTGTGTAATTATCAATTAATGAGTATTCAAAGTAATTTTTCAAGTGTATTTATTAATACCTGATATGCTAAATAGGAAATTTGAATTGTTAATGAAAGAAAAAATATCTATAAAAAAATTTATGATACACCCTTTTAAATACCCAAAATACTCTTTTGAAAGAGTGTATGATAGAACTCCCCTAATTTTTAAAGTGTTAAACCATATCCACATCATCAAGAATGTGAGTGTGGCGGAGAGGTGGGGTATGTCCAACATTTTCCTTTTCAGAATGGCCTCTTGAGAAAGGAAATAAGGATCCAATTCCCATCCATCTTCCAAAAAGTTTTGGGCATGCATTTCCTGCAAATCCTCCTATATCTGATCCTGCCAATGGCTGTTCGTAGGGCTGCAACTTTAGCTCGTGGCTCGTGGCTCGCTCGAGCTCGACTCGATAATAGTTCGATAATAGCTCGCTCGATATTAACTCGAAATTAAACGAGCCGAGCCGAGCTAGCTCGAACGCTTATTGAGCCGAGCTTGAGCCAGACTCAGTTCGCTCGTATTAAGCTCGAAAAGAATTTGAGCTCGATTTAAAAAATTAAATATTTTTATCATAATTAATTCATATTATATAGATTGTTATAATTAGAAAATTTTATAAAGAAAAACTTTATCTACATAATAATTCCAAGTCAGGTTACAATTTAGGACCTAAAAAAGAATATTAATTAAGGAAGACAAATTAATAATACCAAGTCCAAATCCTATTTTTTTATGTTTTGTGTTGTATGTTTGATTTATTATTGTTACGTTTTAAGATAGTCTGGTATTTAGAATATTTTTTGTTTATTCGCGATTATAACAATTTTTTTAATTAAAATTCAAGTTATTTTTTTAGTTGAGCTACTGTTGAGCCGAGCCGAGCTAGCTCGAATTAGAATGAGCCGAGCTTGAGCTTGATTATTTAGCTCGAACCATAATTCTAAACGAGCCGAGCCAGCTCGAGTAAGTTGCGAGCCGAGCTTGAGCTTGGCACAGCTCGCTCGAGCTCGGCTCGTTTGCAGCCCTAGCTGTTCGCTCAAACCCTAATTATTAAAAAATAATACATTCAACCCTAATCAAGAAAATGAAGGTTCATATTAATTGACAAAATATTCAAGAGGAGTTAATTGACTCACCAACTGAAGAACCGTAGATAAGCTCATATCATCATATGCAACTGCTCCCAGGTCGAAAGATTATCACCTGTTCCAGGTGGCAGCATATCGTTGGCTCCCGATGAATCCGGCTCTGGTGAGAACAAACGGCCTCTTGTTCGAGTTCGCGGTTTTCATCCTTCTTGTGTTGATCGAACCATTAGCATGCCATAAACCTAAATAAATAAAAGAATCCCACACATTGATTAATAATTAAAAATCAAAACTTAATAAAAAAAATTCTAATAAATAGAATGAATGATTTTGGGTGATAAGTAACTTTTTTCTAATAAATATATAAATAAAATATTACATTGTGATAAAATGAATGATTTTACTTTCCACCAATATTGATGTCTCCTCTATGAATATTACTCTCTGGCATAGTTTTAGTCACAATCTACAAATTAATCAACAAATATAAACAAACTATATTAATTAAATTTAAAACTAACAATTTTAATGGTTAAATAAATTTATAAGTTAAGAAAATGCAGTGTGTATATATACTGTAACGGCAGGTTCATTCATATCATTCCATATTCCATCAACACCATTAGACATGAAGTTTTTGACAAGATGGGCCCACCAACATCGAGTTCTCTCTTGTGTAAAATGAGGAAAAAGTTGAAACACACAAGGCTTTCATATGCAGAGTGAACTTAACTAACATATTTTACAAATTGGTCCTTACGAAAGTATGAAATAAGTAATCTCACCAACATATCCGCATTAGAACCGCTATCATATGCAGAGTAGCCCTCTTCTTTTTTGATTCCTGGATCGATCATCCATACCGCTTTGAATCCAAAAGCATGGAGTTTATCTACCAGTGATTTTGGATCTGCAAATCTCTCCTGTTATTTAAATTACACAACCAAATTTGAAAACTGTGTATATACAAATTAAATTTATGCCGAATTAAGTAACTGGTATGGAAAGAGAGAAATTAAACACAAACATTGTCGAAAGTAAAGCATCGAAATCCATCCATGTAATCATTGTCCAACCATATAACATCACATGGTATACCTTTCTTCCTAAATGTTTCGGCCACCTACATCGGCATTGTAGTAAATAAATATTAATAACGATAAATTATAACGAGTGGCAAAACGTGAATAAATCTAAGTTATGAGACCTCGAGAACCCTTTCGGCAGAGTCATAACTCCATCTGCATTGCTGGTATTCCAACACCATTTTAGAGGCATAAACACACTACCTACAAGATATTCAGTCATGATTTTTAGAACATCAAGTTAAAAGAACAATATTTTTATCAATAAATCAAAAGATATATGCATATTATAATACATGCCTTGAGAAAATAAATTGATCAAGAGTGAGTGTAAAGAACTCACCAATTGCGCGTGAGAGCGTCATCAAAACATCGTTTGGACTCGCAAACGGGCCAAAAGTAATTACAGGGTTGGCTACAGATAAAATTCTTACAACACATTCTTCTCTTAGGTCAACCTGTTAATTTGGAATAAAAATCACGTTTTTTTTGCATGTTGCATAAATTCAGTAATATAACATCATTTTTTTTGATGATTTGTAGATCATGGACCTCACAACGCCTAGTAGTATCAGCAAGAATTCCAGGTGATTTTCCATCTGGTACAATGGCGTGTTGTACCGGGCCCGTTGTACCCCATGGGTGCGATTGGTACAATGGCGTTGTACCGGGCCCGTAACCCCATGCATCCTTGTTCCACGTGAATATCTGATAAACTTGTACATCTTGGTAAATAGGGAAATTAAATCAATAACGAAGTTATGAAATTATTATGTCAAAATTTATTAGATATATGCCCTTTTTCCAGTACGCTCGAGTGGCTCGCTTGCTTCGCCAGTTCCATAAAAAGATGTTCCAGCGGGTAACTATCGAATCAAAAAAATAAAAAAATATATGTTAACTTAGCCCAAATACTACCAACAATTAATTAATTAATTAAGAGATGATCCTTTAAATATAATTTCAAATGAATTTTATTTTATTGCTTTTTATCTGCCTATAATAGCTGCACAGGGTACATTCAAAATCTGCCACAGAAGATATGGCCTCAATTTGTTTTTGTAGAAAACTGTGAAACTAACTCTATTACTCATTATCTCCACATAATATATCAATTGGCAATTAGAAAATAAGTTTAATATTCTACCTTGATCTCTACTTTTTGTTGATCATGAGCACACTCAAAATGTGGAATAAAGTAGGCATTGCAGAAACCACCACTTTGATCGGTGTCTCGCGGACAGTTGGATCGTCAAATGAGAGGCTTGGATGCGCTTCGTTACGTTGCTTGACGGAACAATCGAAACGAAAGACCCCATCTTCTAGAATTGGGTAGAAAACCATTTCCCTGGCTGACATGGCAGCATCAGAGATTTTCGAAGGAGATAGATGGAAATGATTTTGATGAGACCTGATTATTATTAATGGAGAGGTGATTAAATAGTCAAATCTTATGTATTTTATATTATTACTGGTGGAAATCTGAGTCTAAATTATTCAAATTATATGTTTTGATATTGTTATTGATGCAAAGCTGAGTCATGAAATTGTTTTTTAGTTATTTAAAACGACTTGAAAAGTTTGGTCTTTGGACTATGAAAGATAGGTAGAAAAATAAAATAGGGACTCAGGATGATTCAGGTCTAATTGGAGCAGGTGAGATTATCGCATGAAAATATCTACTTTTATTTTTTTTATATACCTTAATATTTATTAGATTATCTTACGAAAATTTTATCACAGTAAACTGAATCAAGCATTCTGCACGATTCAAAAGCAGAGTGTAACATATATTTAAGATAACCTACGAAGATAGGACGAAGTTCAAATATAAACGAAGATGATGATTTTGAAACTTTGCACGAGTTGAATCCTCGTAAAAGTTCTCCAAAATAATCCTAGATTATCTTATATAGTACCTAATTTTATTAAGGTCATTATAACTTTTTACGAAAAAAAAATTTGAGCCAGGTCGGCGATTTGCCGATCTCTTAAATAGAATTAATGAGAGTGGATCCTTATAGATCGAATTGAGATTACAGCCTTGTTAGTTTTTACATTTTAGAAAACGCAAATTACAAATTATATCGTAATGAATAGTTAGATAAGGAAGTTTGAGTTGTGCTTCCCTCCATGCTATTTGAGCTTCCTGTAATGCCCGTGCCTATGTGATGGCTGTTGTTGCTCGTCGGTTCCCGAAGACGAAGGCATTCCTATTTTTCCAGACATTCCATGCGAGCGAGAAGAATTTGCGTTGCTCTTGCGCCATTCTCCCCCTCGGTTGCTGCCACCTTTTGATCGGATCCGTTATGAATTGGCTCGGGTTTATATTTTGCGCTATTGTGAGCCTTTCCCACATTGGGCTTAGATAGGGGCACCATCCTAACAGGTGGCTCCATGTTTCTTCGTGTAAATTGCAATTCGGACATGTCACGTCGTTTGGCCAACCTCTTTTGGCTAAGTTGTCGGCCATTAAAAGCTTGTCTTGGAACCAAGTCCATGCAAAGAATTTAACTTTGAGGGGGCAAATCGTTTTCCATAGGCGTTCATTCCAATCGACTCGAATACTCGGGTCTAGAGGCAGTTCCGTTCAAATGTAACATCTTTTGTGCACCTGATCTAGAGGCAGATCCATTCAAATAGATTGAGGGTTCCGCTCAAACAGACTGCATATTTGGTTTAAAAATTCTGGATAGCGATTAATTGATGTGACAACCCGTTCGGCCACACATCACCCCTCCAACAGTCAGATAATACCCCTCCAATTGTTTGATGAGTACTTTTACCTATGGCTCGTCGATAATACTTTGGTCCAGTCGATAATAACCTAGTTCATTGTAACGAATGAAAATTAGGGGGTGTTTCGTGCTTGGAATTAGAGTTGGAATTTGATCTTAATATTCATAATGATATAATTTTTTGTAACGAAAATTAGAAGGTGAAAGATCTTGTTATTCTTTCCTTTATTCCAAATTTTGGCTCCAAATTATAAGGTGTTGATTAACATTGTATAAGGTGGAATCGGATTATAAGGTGGAGGAGTAAAAAGTTCTGGTATTAGTAATTTCACAGTTTGTTTGGATGTCAAAATAATAAGATTCTGGAAAATATAATTTTCTATTTCGTTGTTTACAAAATTTTGAAATTTCGTTATTGGAAATGTAAACATAATGTTTCATTAAAATTAATACAATATAATATAATTATCATTAAATTATTATAATATTATTAATATTATGTTATTATATTCTTCTTCTTCTTCTTCTTCTTCTTCTTCTTCTTCTTATTATTATTATTATTATTATTATTATTATTATTATTATTATTATTATTATTATTATTATTATTATTATTATTATTATTATTATGTTACTATATTGCTATAATATTATAATATTATAATTATTATTGTTATTACTATATTATATTATTATTATAATAAAATTAGTTTGAAAAAATTAATAATATGATTATAATATAACATTATTGCAATATAAAATTTGCATAAAACTATTAATTGAAGTAATATTATGGTACTAATTTTAATATTAATATATTATAATAATACTAATATTAAAATATTGTAAATAATACTAATAGTTAATATTTTTATATTAATGCTATTATAATAGTATATTCAAAATATACTATTATAATATTAACATATTAATATAGTTAATATTTTTAAGATATTAATATTAATAATATTATTTATATTCTAATATTAATAATTTAATATATTATTATTAATATATTATATGAGTAATACAATTAATATTATATATATATATATATATATATATATATATATATATATATATATATATATATATATATATATATATATATATATATATATATATATATATATATATATATATATATATAAATAATATTAACATATTAATACTAATATTAATATATTATAAATAATATTTATTATATATATATATATATATATATATATATATATATATATATATATATATATATATATATATATATATATATATATATATAAATAATATTAACATATTAATACTAATATTAATATATTATAATAATATTTATTATAGTATTAATTATAATATTATTGTATTATTAATTAATAATATATTATAACATTAATATTAATAATATATTATAACATTAACATTTTAATATATTATATTAATAATAATATTAATATATTTATATTTATGTAAATATATTAAAATAATATTACCATATTAATGTTAATATATTATAATAATATTTATTATGATATTAATGATAATATTGTTGTATTATTAATTAATACTAGAAAATTTGCCCGTGCTTCGCTGCGCATTTTTAATGCAATTGTTTGTAGTAGATAAAAAATTGTGTATTCACTTATTAATTGTTATTTGTTATGTTTACAGAAAAAATATCATAAAACCAATATGAAAATTATTAAATGCGTAATTTGATATAATATCATAAAATTAATTAATGAATATCACATAACAAATATGAAAATTATTAAATGCGTAAAGCATGATATAAAATAAATTTGAAAAAATCATATCATATCATAAAATAAATTAATGAATACCACAAAACAAATATGAAATCATATCATAAAATAAATTCATGAATATCACAAAACAAATATGAAAAAAATATTATATCATAAAATAAATTAATTAATATCACAAAACAAATATGAAAATTATTAAATGCGTAAAGCATGATATAAAATAAATTTGAAAAAATCATATCATATCATAAAATAAATTAATGAATATCACAAAACAAATATGAAATCATATCATAAAATAAATTAATGAATATCACAAAGCAAATATGAAAAAATTATTATATCATAAAATAAATTAATGAATATCACAAAACAAATATGAAAATTATTAAATGCATAAAGCATGATATAAATTAATGAAATCACAAAATAAATATGAAATCATATCATAAAATAAATTAATGAATATCACAAAACAAATATGAAAAAAATATTAAATGCGTAAAGCATGATATAAATTAATGAATATCAAATCACAAAATAAATATGAAATCATAAAATCATAAAATAAATATGAAATCATAAAATCATAAAATAAATTATTAAAAATCATAAAATAAATATGAAAACATGATATAAATATTAATATAATTAAGGTAGAACATGATATAAATATCATAAAATAAATTATTAAATGGTTAAATGGGTAAACCATAATATAAATTAATGGATACATGATATAAATTAATGGATATGATCAAACCATAAAATAAATATGAAAATTATATAAATATTAATATGTGTGATAGAAAGTCAAAGATATAAGGTGGCTCAATGTGGGAGCTCAAAAATATCCCCTCTTTAAAGGGAGAACAATTATATTAATAATAATATTAATAATAAAATTAATTATTAATATTAATATTAATATATTAATATTGATATTATTATTATTATTATTATTATTATTAGTATTATTATTATTATTATTATTATTATTATTATTATTATTATTATTATTATTATTATGTTAAATAGTATCAATTATAATATTATTGTAATGTTAATTCTGATATTAATACAATTATGACCAAATTATAATATTAATTATTGATTTAATAATTAGAGGAAGATGCTCCACTTTGGCAGTCCAACTTATTGAAATTGAAATTTATCATAATAATGGAATAATGAGATGCTCCACCATTTATATTTGAAATTTATTGAATCAACTCCCCTCTTACTAAAGGTGAAAATGGCAATCTCCAATGATATTCAAACGGAGAACGTGCGTTGTTTAGAATCATTGTAATTTTATGCTTTTTTTTTTTGCGAGCAAAAAAAATGTATTTGGTTGATTATTTAATCGTCACGAAAAACATCAAATAATTATCTGTGAAAATATATTTGTGCATATCTTGTTCATATTACTTATTTCATTATTTGAGAATTTAATATAAAACTGACAATGTATTGATGTAATTTTTAATTTTCCAACTTGATTTTTAGCAATTTAAGTAATCAAGTAATTTATGAGCATGAAAATTTTCTTTTGATTGTTCGTTTCTTTTTCGGTCTGGGATCTTTATGTTTAGAACCCAGTGGTCTACCTACCATGATGTATTTGTGATTTAGTTCAATTTGTTGTGTGAAATAGCTAATGTTTTTCTTTGATATAATATATAAAACAATCGCGTTTGAATTAAGCATTAATATATCGGAATCAACAATTGTATAGTTTACATGTATTTGTAAAAACTTTTTATTTCATATATTTAAAACTTATAATTCAAATGAATCTTGTTCAAGTCTTTCGAAATAGCAAATTACGTAAGATAAAATCAACCCAATGGGGAGCACAGCATGTTTGATTTGAGGGATTTTGATGGAGATGTATTTTGAAATACAGAATTTGACTAGAATCCTTTGTTTGATTTCATGTTGCAGTGTATTTCAACCCTCTTATCCCTGTATTCCGTCGTCCTTCTAAAAATTCTGTATTTCATCAGTGGATTTCGCTCTCCACGTATCTGTCGTTCAACAAAACTATTCAGCCCCGCCATTTTCTATCTTGTCTCCTCATCTCAAAGCTGTAGAGTGTAGTCGTTGATTATGTATTGGCCTTCTTTTCTACCTACAAGACCTCTCTGTACTCTTCGTTAATTAGTCTCCTCTCTCGTCGTAGCTACAGTGTCTCGTTTCGTTGAAACTCTCCTTTCTCGCAAGTCTCTTCGTTACCATGTAAATCATGCTCAGTCATTTCGTCGAACAGGTGGTGTGTGTATTAAGAAAGAGCTCATGAAGGGCAAATCTCGCTCTTTGATCTTTATTTTGTGTGACGATTTTATTTATGCTATTTTTTTATTGCAGAATATAATGACGGCGAATTGGGTGGCCCGGCTCGATACAATCAAAACTGATTCCAAAGAAAGATACTCAAATTTCATCTACCAACAAACAATTATAACTTCAATTGCAAAGAAAGACATCTCATGTCTTTGCCTCTTGATGATTACTCACATGTATCTGATGGGGAATATCCTCGACCCCGGGCCCGCGCAGCGGAATGAAGGCCCGGTCCGATTCCCCGTTTCCCGAGATCACGCCACGACTTCGAGGGTACGATGCAATTAGAAGGACAGATTCATACCGGTGCAAAATTGATTGCACTCGAAGGGTTGATCGCTGCCTTCTATCTCCTGTCACGTTGGTGACAATCCGCGCGTCCCACACCACGCGTCTTTCACCGTTTGTTGACTTCGCCGATTCGCTTGATTTCGTCTCCGACTGAATTCACGCGTCCGAATCGATCACACCGTTTGTTACAACGGACCTCCAGTATACTGGCCAAAATTGCCAGAAACATGTCCGTTACAACGCAACCTTGGTCCGTTACAACGCTATTTTCTGCAAACCTTCGTCCAAATTTCCAGAGACCAGTCCGTTACAACGCAACATACAGTCCGTTACAACGGACCAACTGCGTAGAGCTCCGTTACAACGGACCCAGTCCGTTACAACGGACTCCAATAGACACCCTTGGCATCCCCGCAACCTCGTATCAGATACAAGGTCCGTTACAACGGACTCCAAGTCCGTTACAACGGAATATGCAGTTTTTCACAGTCCTCCTCACACCCCCGCATAATACAGGGTCCGTTACAACGGACACCAAGTCCGTTATAACGGACTATGCGATTTTTGCACTGCTGTTTTCGCTCGTTTCCAAAACGATCAATCATGAAACCTTTTCACGATTATTCCTAGATACTCTCAATCAACTATTGATCGATCTCTAGTGAATTTCACTTGTGATTTTAATGGAATTTGACATTCTAAATATGTAACATCATGCAAACGGGTACGAACTTTGATAACCCGTGCGTATATCTAATATACGACTATGATTCGACCCTCGAATCGATGGCGATCGCTCTGATACCACTGATGGGGAATATCCTCGACCCCGGGCCAGCGCAGCGGAATGTGTTGGTTAATTCTAACCTAGAGGGGGGTAAATTTGGCAATCTAACTTACACTTAGTTTAGATTTAAACCTAATTTACGGTGCGGAATAAATAATAATTTAGATGATAAAGATGATACCGTACAAACACTTTGACACAAGATGTTTGTTTACGAAGTTCGGTAGGTGGTTGCTTTGTAGCTTTAACTCACCCTTTACTCGCTTAATTGACCGACTCAATTATTTGCGAGTACCTACGTCTCCGGGAATGCCTTGTGCCTCTTTTTGGCTTTCGATTGAATTCCAACTCAACTCGATTACAAGGATTTGCCTAGATCGATTTACACGCTTCTATCGATCTATAGCTTAGGCTCTTTACAATTTGTTGCACTAGCCTATTACACTTTTTCACTAAATCGAGCTACAACGTGATCGGTCACGTGAGTGGGATACGATTAGTGGAGAATATCGAAAGTAGATCAACGATCTAAAGAGGTTTCTCAAGCTATCAATGGATATAGATAATCACAGCTTAGGGTTTCTCTCTTTTTAGGTTTGAATGTTTAAAAATGAAGGAGTGAGAGAGAGAGACCCATGAAGGATTCTATTTATACTCTCTATAGAAATCCTTCAGAAAACTTGAAGTGCGTTCGAACGCATAAAGTCCGTTCAGAACGCACTTGTAGTTTGCACTAGCCGTTTCAAAATAACGTGCAAGTACATCTTGGGTCCGTTCGAACGGACAATGTCCCTTCGTAACGGACTCAATTATACATAGCATTTTGCGTTCACAGGAACAAGAGTCCGTTCAACGCACTGAAAAGTGGGTGAACGGATTCCAGGTTGTCCGTTCGAACGCACATGTGTGTTCGTTCGAACGCACACATCCCTGTGACATTTTTCGTTCACAGGAAGGATTGTCCGTTCAACGCACTCAGAAGGTGGGTGAACGGATTCTAATTGTCTGTTCGAACGGACATGATTGTTCGTTCGAACGCACCCATCCCTGTGACACGTTTGGTTCTAATCAAGGTTTAATAGTTTTGATATGTGGCAAGTCCGTTCTGAACGGACTTTGAGTTCGTTCAGAACGCACTTCCTGCTTGACTGAACTCTTTGTTATTTTGAACATGATTTTACTTGAGTTCTACTAGGTTTGTACCTATGGTTTATTTGTGGCGTATCCCACTCACGGAAGGCTTCAACATCTTGATTCTTGACGTATTCCAATGGCCTTCCTTGTGTTCTTCTTTTCTTGTTTATCTTGAGACTTCATGTCCTGATTCTTGATGTAATCCAATGAAATCCTCCTTCACAAGTCCTCCTTCATCTTCGTATCGTACCTATGTTATCCTGCACTTTTCTGGATGTATACATTAGTAATGACAGTGTTTTGAAATAATCAAACTATCAGGAAATTTGAACCAACAGAATGAAGGCCCGGTCCGATTCCCCGTTTCCCGAGATCACGCCACGACTTCGAGGGTACGATGCAATTAGAAGGACAGATTCATACCGGTGCAAAATTGATTGCACTCGAAGGGTTGATCGCTGCCTTCTATCTCCTGTCACGTTGGTGACAATCCGCGCGTCCCACACCACGCGTCTTTCACCGTTTGTTGACTTTGCCGATTCGCTTGATTTCGTCTCCGACTGAATTCACGCGTCCGAATCGATCACAACTGAAAGAGCCTCAGATGTTGCTCCTCTACGTGTATCCACCTTGAGTCGCAAGACGTCGGTCACGGATGCACCTGCCTAGACGATGCACCGGTGTACTTGCTCGATCGAATTGATTCTATATTACTCTCTCTTTGCACCTTTTCACTCACGAAAGATCAAATCTGAATTTTCTCTCTTTCTAGTGTCTTTGGCAGAATGATTGCTTAGTTAAGATGAGAGAGAAAATCCTATTTATATCTAATAGGATCAGGATTAGCCAAAAGGCTTGTATATCCAATATACACCCTCTCACACAGAAAACTGCATGAACCTGGTCAGTATTCTGTCCAGACGAAATTGATAAATTTCTCTGACAGAAAATCAACCAACACGAAAGTTGTAGATAATCTTATTATCTACACGTCCCAATTTGTCCCAGCCCAATTGGAGTTCGTATGCAAAAGTTATGACTGTTTTACTAACTGTATGTCATACTGTTGCACCCTTTCGGTATTTCACAGAAACGACACTTATACTTCGTTCATATGAAATATATTTCTACATGAAGGTTATAGATAATCTAATTATCTATCTTACCCAATTTGAACCATTCAAATCGGATTTTCCTACTGAAAGATATGGCTACGAATGTACGACTACATTCGTTTATCCTTGTGTACACTTTTACGGTTGATCCTGAAACTGTATTTCCTTCAGTATCTCACCTGTATTAAAATTGTGTGCTATTTCGAGGTAATTATTGTAATTAGTGTCTCAATTAGCATAGATTACTACTTCGTGCTGCGATTAGTGTTTCAATTTAGATGAAATAGTACCAATTAGGATTAAATAATATTAATTAGAGTTCAATTATTGTCTCAATTAGGGTTAATTAAATCATTAGAGTTGAATCATTGTCTCGATTAGGGTTAAATAATTTGGAGAAAATGTCTTTGTAAAATTTGTCGGAGCATTTGCAAAATTTGTCGGAGAAGAATGCTGAGAGGTATCGCTACAGAGAAGTTTGAGAGGTACCGCTACCGTACCGATTTTGAGAGGTACGCATCAAATAGTTTTGAGAGGTACCGGTACCGGAACTGCATAGTGGTACCTTACAGTACCAGCACGAGGTTCTACGAAGAGGCGGTACCAATATGTTTCCGGAGATCTTGCTATTTTCTCATGCATTTAAGGTGTTCGGCGATAAGCTTTAGAGAAACATGTTCATTTCCAAAAATGGATTAATTAGTATTGGTGTTTTTACGATTTAACAGATTGATTAATATTTTGCGATTTTCGTTTATGTAATTTTTGTTTATGTTAATTTTATTTCGTACTAGTGTTGTATTAAACACGAATCATATCTATTCATATTTAGTTGATACTTTACTAATAAAAATATTGAATTTTTATGATATTTATTCATGTGAGATATTTAATAAAAAATTATCAACCAAATTCAATATATAACCAACTTGAAAAATCATGAATTTCAATCAATAATCAAACAAATGTTATTTGTTTACATGTATTTGAAATCCAACAAATCAAACAACTTGCATGGATTGTCAAATACATGTATTTGATGTATCCATGGATATCAAAATACCCCAAATCAAACATGTCCATAAGAATGTTATTAGTGTGCATTAAGAAAGTCAATTTTGCATGTTTACATTTACAGTCATGCCCAGTCATGCTTTCTTTGCTAATTAGGCCATTATTTATTTCGTTTATTAATTTTCTATTTCAGGCTTCAGAGGCCGAATAATACTGAATCAGATCCCACTATTTTAGGCCGAATAGTATTGTAAAAAGGTAAAATCCGTACATTTCCGTCAAGATTGTTGATTCTAAGTGGACATAGTCCACACGATGCACATATATTGTTATTTACTTTAGCATACGAAGATCATATCCATTTGAATATATGAATTATTATTGATTATTTGGACCATTTGATCATCTGGATCATTGGATTGTTTGATCCAACAACCTAGATTAAGGCGACGTGACTTCATGAGAAGACATAAAATATGTGTAAATTATATATTAGTATAAATTAGTATAAATAGTATAAATTGGTGCACAATTGGACTTAACATTTGTATATCACAAGTGATTACAAATACTATTTAACTTGATTTTTCCCGTATTAAATGCATATATTATCATATATGGGAAGTTCTACGATACATCATTTTAAAAAGATATTTTGAATAACCATGGTTGCATAATCACTTCGCATCTATCATGTAATTTTTCGTTGTGAATTTGAACAAAACGGATATTCCTCCTACTCTGAAGGTACCCGGAACGTCATGCCCGACAGATTTCATTTCCCCCAAGCAATGCCCATCAAAATTCCAATCAATGTCGACTACTCTTGACCAGGTCCGGTCCCAGCTATAAGTCCAAAAAATCCGGGGTCCGGATCCAAAATTTTGAGGAATTCATTTTTTTTTAAAAAAGATAATTTTTTCAGTTAAAAATAAGTATAATTACAATAAAATTATAAAATATCATATGAAATTATGTAGTTTATTGGTAGAACAATTAGCTTTTTATGAGAGGTCGTGAATTTGAATCTCTACAAGCTATAATTTTATAAAAAAAAATCTAAATACAATGAAAATATAAGAAAACTACGATTTGTGAGAGATTTGAATTTTGTATATATAGGAAAAAGTCTAGAACTTCAACCAATAAAACACACAATCTCATGTGACTAAATACATTAGCATTCCTTCAAATTAATTAATTAAATACGAGTCTACTTTCAAACTAGATTTCAGATACTTCAAAACCTGGATCCGACCTGCTCCTGACCTTCCTAGCAGCCTAAGAAATCCATACACATACAAGCATGATTTCAGCCTATACACTTCCAAATCATAAATCTGAACTAATTCATTGAAAGGGATAGAGAGGGGGAGAAGCAGAGCGCGAGTGAAACAATAGTGAGATTATCAATTAATTAGATTTTTAAAATATACATCATAAAAAATATTTGTATGATTTTTTTTTTTAAATGAACAATACAAATTTTCTATTTATCTTATCATTAATTGAAATATATTTAAAATCATACCTTGAATATTTATTAATTATTTTCGTTTTAAAATCTGACCGGACCGGGACCGACGATTCGACCAGAAAAAACCGAAAAAATCGGACGGCTTTTTTAAAAACCCGGGCATAACCGAACCAGCTTTTGAACTGCTGTTTTATTTACAAATATATCTTTATTCTCTTTCTTTTGATTTCCCTCTCATTTTTGTGTGCTTTTCTTCGTCTTTTTCTCCCTCTTTTGCTCTCCGCTCAAATTTCCCCTCAATTGTATTAGATTCAAACTTTCACAGTTCCGAATTTTACAATTCGAATATGAACGATGAATCCTAATAAATTACTTTAATAATAATAATAATAATAATAATAATAATAATAATAATAATTTATTATTATTATTATTATTATTATTATTATTATTATCACATATAGTAATTGTATTGTAATAATTAAACATTTATATTATAATTGTTATATTCACATAACTAATATAATATTGTGTATATTATTATAATAATACATTAAAGTGGGGCAAAAGAGTATTATCAAAGAAAATTATATTATCATTATTAAATCTACATAATTAATTTAATGTTATATATTATATCTGTATAATTAATATAATAGTATATATATTATTACAAAAATATTATTATTTGGATAAAATAAAATATCATAATAATATAACACTGCATTTATTAATATTATATTATTATTATAATAATGTATTATATTTTACAATATATGTGTATAATATCATTTTGTTATAACAATATTATTATTATATAATATTATAATAATATGTAATATTATATTAATTATATGATATAATTATTTTATTATTATAATATAATCACTATATGATATAATTAATATTACATTATTATCTTATCCATATAATTAATATAATATTATATATTATTATACTAATATAATAATTATAGTAATTGTATAGATAAAACATAACATTATAACAATATAACAGTACTTTAATATTATTACAATAATGTATAATATTATATTAATTATATGGATATAATAATTATTTTATTAATATAATATAATGCCTTTATAAATTCTTGTATCATAGTAATTACATTATTATAATAAAATTTCAAAAATTTCTAAACAATCAAATAAGAAATTATATTTTCCAACATAATATAATTTAAACATCCAAACGAACTGCGATGTTATTAATTTTAGATCTTTTTTCTTCTTTATCTTATAATCTCCATTCCACTCTACTAATTCCACTTGCCAAAAGAAAAATTGCACATGTATTCTGGTGAAATGAATAATTCGGAAACACAAAAGAATGCACTGAAGAACTGAAATTTGTTATGGATCCATGATCATTAACAATGGCCCACAATTACCCTTCATCTAATTGGGCCAGAAAATTACACTTTCTTCACTTAATTAGTTCAGCTGATTATTTGGAAATTTTGTCATATAAATTGCATAATTAGACCAGTCGTGGAATTACGCATTTCAATTTCATTCACATTTTCACCTAAAACTCTATTAAATATCAAAGTTCGCATAATAAATATGAAATCAATCAGGGGTTGATATACCTCGAATTTGAAACTCGGTAACGAATATCGTAGAATGAAAACGTTAATCTTTCGTCTTGCTTTCCTACATTGTATCAATAAATTAGAGGCTCTAGACATATCTCTCCTCGAATGAACAAATCTCGTCTTGGTCATTCATATTCTCGTTATGCTTCACCATATACATAATAGTTATCTTATCATTACCCATTAATATAACGTATAGTCTCGTATCACAACAATCCTATGATAACCTCACTTGTTTTTACAATTATATATGTTTTGTCTCGCAGTCTTGTATGGCTACGGATTAGTTTAAAATGAAATTCATATTATCTCGTAATTTTACAATTAAATTCACATATAAACAAATTGTTTAGGACATAATACACTCACAATTAACATATTAGTACTGTAATTAATGGATCTTGATCATAAATATTTGGACAAAAAAGACATTATAAAATAATCTTGCGATAAGTTTAAAAAGACCAAACATGTATAAATACAAAAAAATTGAAGTTTTATTGTAGTACTATAGACTAGAACATAGTATAATTTCGAAAATCTCGAGGAGACCATCTCCTTCTCTGGTCCTATACAGTTCCGCGCCGAGGTGCCGAACTTTTCGAATCCATACATACTACATACCGAGCCGAGGTGCCGAACTTTTCGAATCCAAATGAATAGAGATTTTCTTACTTCTTATCTTCTTTTTATTTGGCCAATGAACCAAGTTACTGTGTATTTGTTTAGTGCATTCTTCTTTTCATTTTGTGCCCCCTCATTTTGGCTTTTATTTTTTTTTTTTTTGAAAATAATAGAATAGGCTCTAAGTCCTATTTCTATTTTATATTTAATCAAATAATGATACAAAGTGTTATGATATAATTACAAAGATATTAACTACCTAAGTTAAAATATCCTCAACACTAGCAAAATTTGAGAATTCCATTCTCATCATTTTGGAGGAAAATAAAATCTCGCAATTTGAACATGCTCCCTCAAAATGCAGGAAAAACATTTCCCCAATTAATCATCTGGAAAGAAGAATCCACAACCTAGAAAAAACTAGAGTATATAATTCATTCCCCCATTTTATCTCTCCTTAGCCGCCTTTGAAAACCCCTCCTTCTTCCTCTTCGTCGCTGAGGAGACAAAAGAAACTAGGGTTTCTATCGCCGCTTCTTTACTCTATCTCTTACTTCACTCGTGAATCGATCGCCGCTTCTGAAGTGTAAGCAGTTCTGAAGTGAAATAAATCGATCACCGCTTCTTTCTCAGACTGATCATCACCATACCGGAACCCAATTCGAGTTGCACTGAAGTGAATCTTCTGTTTCTTCTTCCTCAGAAGGGTTACCTCAGGTCGTTTTGATTTCGAAATATTTTCATCGTTTTCATTAATCTCTCCTTCATGTTCCTCTTTCTTCGATCAGTGCAAATCAGGATTGGCCATGGAACACTTCACCAAGCCTCCCTCCACTCAGGTAATTTGAAAATTTCCCTTTCTCTTTCTTCAATTTGAGAACTGTCTTGTTCAATTTCATCTGTTTCGATTTCATTCCTTTCTTAGGAAAACCACCAGATCAGCCTGACTGAGATTTTCCTTTATCGCTTTTCCTTCCATTGCTTGCTCATCCCATCTTCGCCTTCATGCTCCCTGAAGAATTCCACATCATCACCAATAGAGACTCGTTTCAATGGTAATCCTTCATCTTTTTTACATAAACTCTCTTAAATTCTCATAAATTTGAAGAAAGGTTAAATCTTCGTCATTCACTTGCTCAATTGCATCAGTTTGCATTTGAAACATAGATTGATCTTCATTAGAGTGAAACCACCATAATCTTCTATCGTCTGCTTGATTTGAAATTTCTTCTATCCCTTGCTCCTCATCAGTCCCTGCATTTAAATAATAATTATCAGTAGATAGAGTTTGAATTGTGAGCAAATCATTTGGTAATTGAACAATTTGATTATTCGCTTGAGCTATATCTGGTACCGAATTATGCATATCCATAGATAGCAATTCATCATAATTATTTGATTGATTTATCTTATATTCAAACATTATTTGATTTATAATCTGCCAATCAGATAATTGATCATTATTAAAGCATCTTCTACACCTCTCCAACCAAAATTGATACATGGATATACACACTAAAATTCTATAATCTAGATCTTCTCTGTTATTTAGGATAATTTCTAAAGGATCAAATAAATTAGATTTAGAAATTCCAAGAATACCATGCATTTTATCCCAAATTTTATTTATAAATTCACATTGATTTGATAAGTGATTTTTATTTTCTTCAGTTAATCTACAAAGGACACATCTGTTAGCTAAGCACCATCCCCTTTTCTTCAAATTATCCAAGGTAAGAGCTTTATTCTTGTAAAATAACCATAAAAATATTTTGATTTTTAATGAGATATTTATTTTCCAAATATTTTTGTAATAAGCTTCTATGTGTACTCCTTTAATTAGGGTCTGATATGTGCTTTTACAGGTGAAACCCTTATCTCCATTCCATTTCCAAGTAAAGCAATCTTTTTGCAATGGATTAAGAGTTAAAGATTGGCATAGATGTTCAAGCTCAAGAAATTGGAAATTTGCTACATTAGACAAAGGTACCACTATACCCAAAGTATTATATAAATTTGATTCATTTAATTTAGAGATAAAGTAGTGTAATGTTCCTGTTTTGTTTTCACAAAAAGAGTAAAGTTCTTTAAATTTTTCATAAATAGGTTGTTCACTCCATCTATTTTTCCAAAAACTTGAATCTTTTCCATTTCCAATAATTATATTTAAACTATGAATAAAGAAATCTATATTTTTAGTTATATCATTCCAGAAATAAGAGTGATTTTTATTATTAAAATTATTATTTTCTTCACCCAATTTCAAACTATCTCCAATTAAATTTTGCCATCCTAATTTATCATCTGAGACATAATATAGCCACAACCATTTTGTTAATAAAACTTTGTTAAATAATTCTAAGTTTAAAACTCCTAAACCACCTTTTTCTTTTGGTTGGCACACAATGTCCCATTCAACTAAGTTATATCCTGAATTGTTATTTCCTTTCCAAAAGAATTTTTTCCTTATTTTATCAATTTCTTTAAAAACCCATTTTGGAAATTTAAATACATTAAAATAATAAATTGGTATAGAAGATAGGACAGAATTCATTAAAATAAGTCTACCAGCTTTACTAAGTAAATTTCCTTTCCAACCTTCCAATTTTCCTGTAATTTTTTCAATTATTTTATTATATTCTTCTTTTGTTGGTTTTTTGTAATGTAGTGGTAAACCTAAATAGCATATTGGAAATTTTCCTATTTGGCAATTAATAATTTTTGAAATTTCAAGTATTTTCTCCTCTGTTATATTCATACCTATAATTTCAGTTTTTAAAAAATTTATTTTCAAACCAGATTCTTCTCCAAATAAATTAAGAATATAGTGCACTCTATTTATATTATTAATATTAGGATTTAAAAATAAAATTGAATCATCAGCATATAAGAGTGATGTATATATGTTTTGAAATGGTTTTATAATATAGCCTTTTTCACTTAAATTTTCCAATAATTTTGCCAAGACATCCATAACTAATAAAAATAAAAATGTAGACATTGGATCACCTTGTCTTAAACCTCTTTTTAAATAAATGAATTTTCCAGGATTTCCATTAAGTATAATTCTAGCTGAACCTTTAAGTACTGAATTTTGAATCCAATTAATGTATTTATCTCCAAACCCTCTTGATTTTAATATGTTTAATAAAAAATTCCATGAAACACTATCAAATGCTTTATATATGTCTAATTTTAATACAATCAGAGGTGTTTTTGATCTTTTAGCTAATGATATAACTTCCCTTGCATATACATAATTTTCTGAAATATTCCTTGTTTTTAAAAATCCTGATTGATTTTTTAATATCATATTATTTATGTGTATATCCAATCTATTAGCTAAAGTTTTTGAAAAAATTCTTTGGATGCTAGAAATTAAACTAATAGGTCTAAAGTCTTTGGGTTCAATTGCATCTTCTTTCTTGGCTATTAATGTAATATATGATGTATTGAAATCAGATAAACCTTTATACCCTTCATTATTAAATAATTCTAAAATTTCATCCTTTAATAAATTCCAATATTTTTTAAAAAATTCCCCTATGTATCCATCTGGACCAGGACTTTTATGTGATTTCCAACTTTTAATAACATTGTCAAGTTCTTCCATTTGAAAATCATTCTCCAAAGAGGATAAATCATTTTGATCATTTTTATATAATTTTAATAAATTTATTTTTCCAAATTCATTTGTACTAACAATTTCTTTACCTATAAGATCCCTATAAAACTCAAAAATAAGTTTTGATTTATCTCTATGTTCTTTATATTCCTTTCCAAATTTATCTTTTAAAATAGGTATCATGGTACTAGTTTTTTTTATTGAAGCATGTAAATAAAACGTGAAATTTTATATGATCACAAGTTTATTTTGATCATTTTGGCTTTTACATTAAAACAATTGGTATACTCTCTCTCTCTCTCTCTCTAAAAGAAGATGGATTATGTGATCACAAGTTTATTTTTCTGAAACAGTTCGTGGGTGTCAATGTTAAAGGTGGAGCTTTAACTTTCCAAAAATAAGACGTCACTGATTCAAACACTTACGGATCGTGGAGGCCCCCCATATTCCATATATGCATCTTTTTGTTTTACATATTTACATTTATTAAACACAGAAAAGTAAATTATATCTTTTTTTAGTTTCGTACATTTTATATATATGCTATTCTCACCGTCTTATCCACTCTTTTATTCGCCATAACATTTTATTCATTTTGTTTACCATCAGAATTCAGAATACCAAATTTACAATATTTAAGAAAGAGCTGGAACTCATTATATTAAAAATTTGGAAGAAAAAAAAAATATTACTAGACAAAAATCATAGAAAAAGAAGAATAAAAATGATTCTCAATGTCCCGAAAACAATATTTTAATTATCTTATTTATTTTCCTGCAATGCAGTTCTCATTTTCTGACAGCTGAAGTTTTAGCTCTTTGAACTTCTTCTCGAGTTCAATCTTCTCGTCTCTCAGCAAGGCTCTTTCACGCACGGTTTGATCACAGTCATGCAAGACACCGTTTAACTCGTCGAGTAACCTTCTATTAGCCCCACGCAGACTAACAACCTGAGCCCACAGTTCATGCAATTGCTTTTGTTTTCTCATGCGTGACCTTCGTGCCGATTCGCGGTTAGAAATCATTCTTCTCTTTCTCCTCTCTTCTGCCAGTTTTTGCTGATACGATTCGTCCATTTCGTCGGAATGGGACGAGTCACCTGGAAGCTGCGAGCTCGCAGATAAGAAAACTTGATCTTGCATCACGAGTTGCATGGCAGAGTTAAAATGAAACGAAGGGGTGTTGTCTCTAGCCATGTAGTAATCATGGGTGTTGAAGGATAGAGGATTTGATGGAGATATGTATTGAATACTTGCCATTCCTCCTGGATGGTACATGTTAATCGATGGTGTGTGTGTGTGTGTGCGTGTTTGAGAGAGAGAGAGAGAGAGAGAGAGAGAGAGAGAGAGAGAGAGAGAGGGGGGAGCTTGTCGAATGAGGAGAGGGAAGTAGAGGTTGGTGAAGGATTTATAGTGTGAAGGGATCAAGCAAATTATGCTATGAGACGCCACTTTTTGTCCTCCTTCTCTAGCTAGGGGAGACTTCTTGTTCAATTAGAAACAATATGACATCATTTCATGATATTTAGGGGCTGTACTTAGGCGAGTCGAATGAATAGAGTGAACGAGATTATAAGATGGCAAAAGAAAAAAAAAATGAAATTAGTAATTCTATAATTTGATTGGATGTCTAAATTATAAGATTTTGAAAATTATAAATTTTTATTGGTTTGTTTCGAAAATTTAGGAATTTAGTTATTGAAAATGCAAAAATAAATGTTTAATTAAAATTGATAAAAGAATATTAGGTATAGTGCTTTAATTATAAAATTAAATTTTAACCGCATAGATGTGATTTATATCATCTAGATATATGTTGTGGAATAAATTTTGTATCATTTTCGTTTTTCTATCTAACAAAATCGATAACATATTTTCACAACCGTCCATTTCGATAAATTTTTGAGTTTTAAAAAAAAAAACTCGAAACATAGTAAAAAATTATCCTAAGCTAATCTATATAATTTAAATTAAATCCAACGCAAAAAAATCGAATTTTAAATTTATTTTATGTTGAATCGTGTGGTAAATATTATCAACTGTTAATATTTTTACGTATCATGATGAATATGATAGAAATTCTTATTTTTCATGAAATTGAATTTGTAACATTCTCAAGTGATATAGGTCCCATATATGCGATTGAAATTTAATTTTAATGTATATATTTTGAGAAATAAGCCTTTTTTATATTAAATTTTATTATATCATATTATATTATATTGTAACATATTATATGGTATCATATTATTATTATATCATATCATATTATATTATGTTATATTGTATTATATTATATTATGTCGTATTATGTTATGTTATGTTATATTAAATTATATTATATTATACCATATTATTATTATTAGATCGTATTATATTATATTATTACTATATTGTTTTATATTAAATTATATTATACTTTATTATATATTTTATTATTATTATATCGTATTATATTGTATCATATTATTATTATCATATCATATTATATTATATTAAATTATATCATATTATATATTATTATATCATGTTGAATTATATCATATTATATTATATTATGTAATATTATATTATATTATATTATATTATGTAATATTATATTATATTATATTATATTATGTAATATTATATTATATTATATTATATTATATTGTATTATATATATTCATGTATTGTATTATTATTATCATTATATTATATTATATTATATTGTATTATATTATAATATATTATGTTGTGTTTTATTATATAATATAATATTATATTCATATAATACATATAATTATATTATTTTATTATTTTATAATATTATTATGTCATTGCTAATATATATAATATGAATAAATTATTATTATCATGAAATACATTGATTAGCTCTCTCCTTGTATTTTGGAATACTAATTTTTTTTTGTATTACACTATACATGGATTTGGTGGGTGAAATGCAATACACCTAAAAATTAAACAACGGATTTTACACTATCTATGTATTTGAAAATACATATCCATCGAAATCCCTCAAATCACACATGCCCATAATGTAATTAGTGTTTTGTGGTAATTGTTTGGGTTTAGTTTGTTATGGTTAGTGTCTGTTTTGTTATGGTTAGTGCTTGTTTCGTTGTATTTCATTTCGTGTTGAAGTTGCTTATGTATTAGCCTTATGTTGACGTATTGTATGTTATGTTCAAGTATTGTATCATGACTTTTAATTATTTCTTGTGTTATATTCAAAAATCAATTTGAAATCATGACATAAATTCTGAAATATATCAAGATAAACTAAATAGAAAATAGAAAATTCAAAATACAACTAAATAGTATCATGTCAGAAATTTCATGACATCTGCAATAGAGACATCAAAAGTTAGATCACCAAGACAACTAAACACTAGAATGTCTTTTCTTTTATGACATTGGCACATACAAATTGCTCTCATCCTAGTAGCACAAAGCTCACACCAATATGCATGCATTTGAGTTTTCATTCTACACCACAAGGATCTTTGAGTGTAAATGTATGGATTCCTCTACTATTCCAACTATTGGACAATATTTCCATAGGTAAGGAATGTTAACTGAAATGAAGGAAAAAAATATTCTAAATTATAGTACTTAAAATTACTTAATGAACAAACTTACCATAAGTCCATTTAAATCACGATTCATTTCTATGGAGAATATATCAAGGTCGTGGTCTATAATCGCAAGGCAAGAAAAATCCATTTCCTCCATCCCGGGTTGGAGAAGAAAAAAAAAAGAGAAAGAAGAAGAATGAAGAGAGAGAGAGAGAGAGAGAGAGAGAGAGAGAGAGAGAGAGAGAGAGAGAGAGAGAGAGAAGAAGAAGAAGAAGAAGAAGAAGAAGAAGAAAGTGAAGAAGAAGAAGAACCCGTTGTAAATACACTCTCTTTCGCCAGAACGTCTGGCAAAAGCATTTAATTCAAAAATCATGCCCCTTCCCAACGTCTCCTAGGGACTCAAAGAGGGTCAGAAGCATGCACGACCATTTTCGCCAGACCCTCTAGCAAAAAAGGAAAAATCCAGGATTTGTAATCTAATCACTACAACAAGTTTCAACATTGGCCGTCGGTAATAGTGAAAAAAACCGTCGGTATTGACATTTCCGACCGCCCGCCGTCGGTAAAATACGGTCGGTAATAGAGGCGTCAGTGATGTCGTTTCCTGCTACCGCCCGTCGGTAAAAATCAAATAGCGACGGCACTTTAATTAGCGACGGCCCGAGGCCCAAACTCTTTCATCGACGGCTCAGCAAATAGCGACGGCCCAAATTATCGCCGACGGCCCGAAGCCCTACAGATCACCGACGGCATTTATTCCTGACGGGACGAAGAAATTTTTCGAAAATATTACCTACCGGCCGTCGGTGATTGGTATATTATTTATTAATTAATTAAATTAATTATTTTAATTATTATTGTTTATTAATTACTATTATCTATTAATTATTATGAATTATGAAATAAAAAATTAATTATTAATTTATTAATTTATTAAATAATTAATTAATATATTAATTAAGTTTAATTAAATTATGAAATAATTATTTAATTAATTAAATTACAAAATAATTATTAATATTAATTGATTACTACATAAGTAACTTATACCGAAATTAATACACAAATAAAGTTCGAATCGATACACAAATAGAATAAAACATAGTCAATCTCACAAGTTCAAATCGATACACAAATAAAACTCACCCTACATATTCAAATCATCGGCTCCAATGTTGCGCAAAAAATCATTCACCGCTCCGGCTGATGGTTGCGACGAGCCCGGTTCCTGAATAAGAAGTAGCAAATTAAACTTATTTCAAATTAATTAATTTGAATGACAATAATTGCCTGCCAAATCGTCTGCTGCTGAGGGACCGGAGTCACATTCTGAGACGTCGTGTATGTGGCCTGGGGTACGAATACCTGCTGTTGCTGTAAAATGGGAGACCTGAACAGTTTTTCTGACAATTAATTAATCATTATCCTTGTTTGGTGACAATTAACCCCTCTAAACAACCGAAATTCATGTTTAAGTTTTTCCGCCAGTTTTTTTGACGAAGGACAATTCTCTAGCGCTAGATTTGCAAAATGGAAAAAATCGTAGCTATTCAGCAAATTGGGTTTTTCATAAGGCTACATGTAAAAAAAAATCTAATTTAATACACAATGAATAATTCTACACAACATGCTTTCGTTGCATGATTAGCTGCAGGATGATGAGGTGTAGAGTTTGGATTGAAATAGACTAAATTAAATTTGTGGTGTGAATACAATATATAATGTAGGATCAACATCCTGCAACCAATGATACTGCGAGAGCACGTTGCGTAGAATTTCTCTTACAAAATAATGCTAGAATACAAAACATGTTTCCAAACCGATGAAACCGTCCAATAAAATAAAAAACGCTATATACATTAGGATGTTATTCTAAACACGTAAAATATATTTTCACGAAGTGATTTGAATATATGCATTCTGCAATCATGAACTACACATATATCATGAATTGTGTGATTTCCGTCAATTCAATGAGTAATAACAATGGCACAGAAACATTAGGATAATGAAAGTCGTTCATTCAAAATCAAGCAATAGTATAAACGATTAAAAAGGACAAAAAAGGTCACCCTGAACAACGTCACGCAGATTTTATTGTAAACGTTTTCAAACATTTTTACAAAAAGATCATATAAACGAATTGTAGAATTGACACGAATATGTTTTGTGAAATAAAGTCGGTTAACTAAGGTTGATCATTCATAATCAACAGCAGTATAAATTGGCAACAAAAAGAAAAAGGTGGCCCAGAATAATTGCACACAGATTTCAGCACCAACTCATCACCATCAGGTGCTCTGCCCATTCATAATACTCGATCGTGTTGGTTGGTTTAATAGTGACCTCCATACTATTTCATAACATCAAATGTATTCAAATTTTTTGGATAAGGATTACGTACACATATTTGTAAGGTTGCCAAAATTTGGACTCGTGAAACTTCTGCTTCAATACGAATTTATATGAATAAATATTGTAAATCATAATTTCATAATGAGTGCATGTATTGAGTCTCACAAATTAAAGTGGAATAAAAGTGGACTAATTAGCGATTAATCGGGCTGAAAAATTAATTTTAATTAAATATGACATATATGAATCAATTAACAAAAAAATAAGTTTAATTAAGATTGTGATAGATACGGACCGATTAACACATCAGTGATGCGTCATCGAGGATGTTTGTCACACTTTTGTGGAAAAGAATATAATTTCCATTTCATAATTCATGATTTCATGAAACAAAAATGATTTCATGATTTCATGAAACAAATAGAAAAATTAACAAAAAAAAAATAAGTTTAATTAAGATTGTGATAGATACGGACCGATTAATACATGAGGATGACGTTATCGAGGATGTTTATTACATTTTTGTGGAGAATAGTATAATATTTCTTTCATATTCATGATTTCATGAAACAAAAACGATACATGCATGTTTTTAGATCATATAATACGAACATCCAAACATATCATTATTATTACTAGGAAATTGCCAACTAGAGTTAGCCTAGTTGGTCACACCTCTTGGCTAGGGAGCGAGAGGTGTGGGGTTCGATTCCCGACGGCGACACTGGATTATAGATTAAATGTTAAATGAATGAGAATAGAGTGTGTGGCCTACGGGTTTGTAATAAAAAAAAAAAAAAAAAAAGGAGATTGTGTTTGGAAGGGGGACTTTGAGCCCTCTCCGAATTTACTCAAAAAAAAAATTACTAGGAAATTTGCCCGCGCTTCGCTGCGGATTTTTAATGTAATTGTTTGTATTAGATAAAATATTGTGTATTCACTTATTAATTGTTATTTGTTATGTTTACAGAAAATATCATAAAACCAATATGCAAATTATTAAATGTGTAATATGATATGATATCATAAAATAAATTAATGAATATCACAAAAAAAATATGAAATTTATTAAATGCGTAAAGCATGATATAAAATAAATTTGAAAAAATCATATCATATCATAAAATAAATTAATGAATATCACAAAACAAATATGAAATCATATCATAAAATAAATTAATGAATACCAAAAAACAATTCATAATTATTACATCATAAAATAAATTAATGAATATCACAAAACAAATATGAAATTATATAAATATTAATCACAAAATAAATATGAAATCATAAAATAAATATGAAAACATGATAATATAATTAAAGTAGAACATGATATAAATATTATAAAATATATTATTAAATGGTTAAATGGGTAAATCATGATATAAATGAATGGATACATAATATAAATTAATGGATATAATCAAATCATAAAATAAATATGGAAATTATGTGTAATAGAAAGTCAAAGATGAGGTGGCTCAATGTGAGAGCTCAAAATCACCCACTCTTTAAAGGGAGAACAATATTAATATAATTAAGGTAGAACATGATATAAAAATCATAAAATAAATTATTAAATGGTTAAATGGGTAAAACATGATATAAATTAATGAATACATGATATAAATTAATGGATATAATCAAATCATAAAATAAATATGGAAATTATATAAATATTAATCACAAAATAAATATGAAAACATAAAATAAATATGAAAACATGATATAAACATTAATATAATTAGGGTAGAACATGATATAAAGATCATAAAATAAATTATTAAATGGTTAAATGGTTTTTTAATGTAATTGTTTGTATGAGATAAAAGATTGTGTATTCACTTATTAATTGTTATTTGTTATGTTTACAGAAAAATTATCATAAAACCAATATGAAAATTATTAAATGTGTAATTTGATATAATATCATAAAATAAATTAATTAATATCACAAAACCAATATGAAAATTATTAAATGCGTAAAGCATGATATAAAATAAATTTCAAAAAATCATATCATATCATAAAATAAATTAATGAATATCACAAACAAATATGAAATTATATCATAAAATAAATTAATGAATATCACAAAACAATTCATAATTATTATATCATAAAATAAATTAATGAATATCACAAAACAAATATGAAATTATATAAATATTAATCACAAAATAAATATGAAAACATGATAATATAATTAAGGTAAAACATGATATAAATAATATTAAATATATTATTAAATGGTTAAATGGGTAAAACATGATATAAATTAATGGATATAATCAAATCATAAAATAAATATGGAAATTATGTGTGATAGAAAGTCAAAGCTGAGGTAGCTCAATGTGAGAGCTCAAAAATATCCACTCTTTAAAGGGAGAACAATATTAATATAATTAAGGTATAACATGATATAAACATCATAAAATAAATTATTAAATGGTTAAATGGGTAAAACATAATATAAATTAATGGATACATGATATAAATTAATGGATATAATCAAATCACAAAATAAATATGGAAACTATATAAATATTAATCACAAAATAAATATGAAATCACAAAATAAATATGAAAACATGATATAAATATTAATATAATTAAGGTAGAACATGATATAGAGATCATAAAATAAATTATTAAATGGTTAAATGGGTTTTTTAATGTAATTGTTTGTATTAGATAAAAGATTGTGTATTCACTTATTAATTGTTATTTGGTATGTTTACAGAAAAAATTTCATAAAACCAATATGAAAATTATTAAATGTGTAAATTGATATAATATCATAAAATAAATTAATGAATATCATAAAACAAATATGAAAATTATTAAATGCGTAAAGCATGATATACAATAAATTTGAAAAAATCATATCATATCATAAAATAAATTAATGAATATCACAAAACAAATTAATGAAATCATATCATATCATAAAATAAATTAATGAATATCACAAAATAATTCATAATTATTATATCATAAAATAAATTAATGAATATCACAAAACAAATATGAAATTATATAAATATTAATCACAAAATAAATATGAAATCATAAAATAAATATGAAAACGTGATAATATAATTAAGGTAGAACATGATATAAATATCATAAAATAAATTATTAAATGGTTAAATGGGTAAAACATGATATAAATTAATTGATACATGATATAAATTAATGGATATAATCAAATTATAAAATAAATATGGAAATTATGTGTGATAGAAAGTCAAAGATGAGGTGGCTCAATGTGAGAGCTCAAAAACATCAACTCTTTAAAGGGAGAACAATTCTTCGCTTACTGGATAGTTTCATAGACGGATATAATGGGGGTGGGGCTTGGCCCCAATGATTTGAATTTCTTTTATATTAGTTCTATAGAACTAGCAAATATTTTAAGATTATTTATTTACTAAGATTTCAACACAGGAAGACAATATATAGTATGAAATATTCATGTAGTTACTTGGTGAAACAAGCAAATCACTAAATGTCACATCATATGTTTCTATTAATTTGTTTCGTAAATCATCATGAATTTGTTCTAAAATAAAATTCACACTTACCTGGAACATTAATAGCTTGATTTTTCTTAGTAATAATAATTCACGTGCACATGTTTACAAAAACATTTCACAATTGGACGGAGGACATATGAGTCTTCTCCATTTATTATAAAAAAATAATAATTCATGTGCGCATGTTTACAAAGACGTTTGACAACTCAAATGCAACTAATAATTTTCTTGAAATACTAGAAGATATATTGTTTCGATTCGGGATATTTTTTCATTACGACACAAATTCGTAATTAAAGCATAAAAAGTATCTTTTGTATAAAAATAGTGTGAAATGAAAATTATCGTGATCCTTGCGATAATAAAATGCCTGTACATATAGGGCCTAAGGGTCTTCAACCTGTATTAGTAAGCGAACTGACGGAATCGGTTTAATCGGTTATATTTTTCGATTTAATAGGTTTGGTTCGGTTGAAAAAATGATCTTGCTCGATTTATTCAGGGTATTTTAGATTTAGGATGATCCGAGTTATAGGCCATTCGATCTGTTGCGGGGTATTTGGGTTTCGGGTAATTCAGATCTCAAGTCGAGCAAGTTCTGGTTGCAAATTGATCTCCTCATTTTCAAATCATTTAGGTTGCAGGTTGTCAACTTTTTTAATCATGGATCAGATCGAGTATAGATTCAGATGGATCGAGCGGGTTCCTCGCATTGATCGGGTTTTGCTGGACCGGGGGGGCTGTATATGATGCATAATATGGGTGAATAATATGTCAGCTTTAGCAAGTTGAAGGAGACATTATTGCCTCGGTGCCTTGTGTTGATACCAAAATTAGGGACCTGGCTAGCTACTATAGCATGAATTATAGACACAAAGAAACTCATCAATATAACTGTTCCTTGCTTCTTGCAACTTGCCTTCTTGTTGTATAGCTGTCTATGCACCAACTTTACTTTCATTGAATCTACCAAAGTACTTGCCAACGTCGGCTTAAAAGGAGGTAACAACATTATGTGAAAAAATAAATTAAATTAAATCAAATTAATAATTATTTCAATTTCAATATGTGTAAGCGATCGGCTATTGTACCCCGGGAAATACATTCCGGCACGTCGCAATCCACTACAGTGTGTCACGTGGCTAAAAAAAAACACGGCGAGTATAACAACTGGGCCTAAAACCGCAGCGGTCAAAAAATAGACCAAGCAATCATTTTTAGGGCAGTGTCCAATATTTTTAGGCAGTTGTTTTTAAACATTTCACTTTCATATTTATAATTATTTATAATGAAATCTTAATTAAAAACAATAATATGTATATCTCTTTACAATGAACCTCTAATTAAAAACACTAATATTTATATTTTTTATTATATTCATGGTACAACTTTCTTAAGAGAAAAAATATAAAAATAATAAATTACTACAGAAGACAATTATAAAAAAAATATAAATAACAACGAATCTTTAGTCCAAAGTATAGAAAAAAAATACAGGAAAAAAATATAAATAACAACAGATTTTTAACCCAAGAATATAATAGAAAAAAAAAAGAAATAATTTGTTGGCTTGTTTGATGCTTTCAAAACAATACCGGGCTACTAACAAGTTTGGTTGAGTGTATTTTAGACAGGTACGCACGATGGACAGGTACACGCTCCAGAAAATCAAGAAGATTATATGACGAAATAGAAGATCGTGAATAGGGATGTCAACGGGGCGGGGCGGGTTCGGGTAAGCCTCCCCCATATCCGAACCCGAAATTCCGGGTATTATCCGAACCCGAACCCAAAATATCCGCGGGTGAAAAATCATTCATGAACCCGAACCCGAACATGTTACCCGAAAATCACCAATACAAAATAAAAAAATTACTATAAAAATATGTAAAATCACCAACAATTTTATATACATAAAACAAGCAACTTGAACAAAATACGTTAAAAATACAAATATTACAAATAATTAATCCATAAAACATCACAAATTTGCTTATCATTGGGTATTTTTCGGGTATTTCTCGGTTCGGGTTCGGATATTTTTTTGGGTTCGGGTATATCCGCGGATAAGAATTTACCCCCGAACCCGGACCGGATATTTTTTCGGGTAATACCCGACCCGCGGGTATTTTTTCGGGTATTACCCGCCCCGTTCGGGTCTAGTACCCACGGATTCGGATTTTATCCGACCCATTGACATCCCTAATCACGAAAGATATTGAAAATAATGAAGAAATGGAAAAATTAAATGAATATGTGAAAAAATGAAATAATAAAAGATACGGAGGAATTAAATGAAGATATGAAATTTTTAATCAAAGAAAATAATAGAAAAAAGAAATAATTTGTTGGCTTGTTTGATGGTTTCAAAACAATACCGGACTACTAACAAGTTTGGTTGAGTGTATTTTAGACAGGTACACACGATGCACAAGTACATGCTGCAGAAATCAAGAAGATTATATGAAGAAATAGAAGATCACAAAAGATATAGAAAATATAGAAGAAATGGAAAAAATTAAATGAATATGTGAAAAAATAAAGTAACAGAAGATATGGAGGGATTAAATGAAGATATGAATATGAATATGAATATGTAAAGAAATAAAGACACATAAGATATGAGAAACTAAATGAAGATATGAAGATATGAAACTTTGAAGATTAAAAGAAGATATGAATAAATGTTGAAGATCGAAATTGCTATTGGTAGAATTCATATGAATCATTTTCATGATCTAAAAGATTTAATTTCCAATTCTAAATCAATTTGGAGTATTTTATAGAAAATGAACTATATGTCCGAACCATAGTTAGTCATTCGTGATATGCGAATAATACGGTACGTAATACGTTCGTGTATAATTCGGATTAAACGTTTTTCAAATCGGTCAAATATTCGGTCAAATAAAACGCAATACGCTAATAATTCGTCAATTCGCTTATTCGTATATAGTTATGTTTATTTTACATAATACAGATGCAATAATTCGGTATATAAAAATATATAAATGTACATTTGTTTATCCATAAATAATTCATAATTATAATTATTTTATTAAACAATATTTATTTTAGTTCAAAATCATAAATTTATATATTATTATTGATATTTTTATTTTCTCAATCATTTTTGGAAATTTATGTTTTTTTATTCATTTAAAAAAATTATATTTTTTTCTTCTAAAAAACGTATTATACGTAAATACGTGTATTATTTGTGTTTTTTAAAACAATCATAAAATACGCGAATTATTCATCAGGTTGAGTACGGGAACGTCAATACGTATATTATTCGTAAATTATACGCGTATTATTCGCGAATTGAACAACTATGGTCCGAACGGATAAAAGCATCCGTCCGAACGGATAGTACAAAGCGGGCCAATTTACATAGCTCACAATATTCATCCGAATATACATTATCCGTTCGAACGGATACACGCATCCGTCCGAAACGGATAGTGCAAAAAGACCCAAATACTCAATACATTTAGAATTGAGGTGAGTTGTCAATGTGAGGGAGGAGGAATAGGATGAGAAGGTGGGGGTGGACGCGTTGTTTACCTCTACCTCGGATTGAGCTTTCTTTTATTTTTCTTCCTCTTTTCATTTCTCTCTCAGGTTTCAAAGGAGAGAAAGAGCCGCTTGTGTTGTCATAAAATATAATTTTTATTGTTTGTTGTATTTTCTATTTTGTATTAAGTATCGGAGTTTTGAATTGTCAATGCGGAAATCATCGAGTTCTAGGACTCTTCACGAGCCGAACTCGAATGATCATATGTTAGTTCAAGTCAGGTTTCGTCCATTTTTTAGATCGAAATGACAGCTCGACTTCGGCCAGGAGCGGCTCCATTATTTTGAGGGTTCTCGGCAAAAACAAGAAATAACTTTATTGTGGATCAAAATTTAACACAAATGAAGTTCAAAATTTAACATATTTTAACAAAATTTTGAACACAAAAATCACGGAATTAATAAAATTCATCAAATGTGTTAAAAAATTTAAAAAAAAATCTCCATTTAATATTCTCGGGACTATTGAGGCTTGTTGTTTATAAGAAAGAATATTTACACATAACTACAAAAAGATCTTACATGGCTATAGTGATAATTAAGAAAGAACTATCAAAATGCAAACGAAAAGTAATGAAATAATTAGCTAAAAGTAATCAATTCATTGTTTGATTTGAAATCCAATTCGATTAACTAGTTGGATGCAAGGAAAAATCTAGTGAACTCAAAAAATTAGTGTCATGAAAACATTTGAATTAAATGATTTATAATTTGAACACAAATAATAATTAGGAATTAAAACACAAAGTTGTCATTTCAAATTTAAGTTTAAATATATAATTTAGGGCCTTATACTCTTATGGGCTATGTTACTCGGATACGGATACGAAAATACGATAATTTTCAAAAAATCACGCATACGGATACGGTTATATAATTATTATTTTTATATATTTATATTATATATAATTAATAATTATTTTAAATTAAATATCATGACAATAAACAAAATCAACCAAACAATACAAGTATCATAAAATTAACATGAACTTATTTTAGAAATATCCTAGAACTAATCTAGAATCATCCTACAAATATCCTATAAAATTTAATTAAAACTATTATGGACCAAAATATAGAATAGGCCGAATTATCATAAACGAAATATCGCAGTCGTATTCTGAAAGTATCACTGTCGTATCGTGTGGTATCCATGCCGTATCCGGAAAAAAAATATTAAAAAATTCGGATACGTCACGTGGCGTATCCGAACAGTATCGCACGCGTATCGGTATCGAATACGCGTATCTTTGGGATACTTTTGTATTTTTTAAGTATCTGCGTAACAGAGCTTGTGGGCATATAGGGTATTGTCTAAATGGATATGCCTCTGACTTCGCTTGAACAACTCGAGCCAACTCAGGTTGGTTCATAATAGCTCTAGTAAAAGTTTGATTATTTTATTTTGAATACAAAGATATTGGATATTTGAGTGTGGTCAGGGGCGGATTCAGGACCAATATATATAGGGAGGGGACGGGGGCGGGTTTTATAAGGAGGACCGAAATAAAAAAAATAAAAATAAAAATATGTTGTTTGAGGGTTTCAAACTCAATACCTCTCATCTCCTAAACATCAAATTTACCACTACATTACTCCAATCATTGTGAAATATAAACAATTTTATTATATTTATTACTTTCAAAACGAAGAAAATCACCTTATTTTTGTGAGCCCTACAAGATCATACCAGGTTCTAAATATATTCGATAAATACTTTTAAAATTGTCCCAAATTTGTATTTCGTGAAAAAAAAATACAAATCCAAACACTAATTCTGATTAGGGATGTCAACGGGGCGAGACGGGTACAGGTAAGCTTTTCCCATACACGTACCCGAATTTTCGAGCAACACTCATGTCCATATCCGAAATACCTACATATAATTTTTTTCCCGTACCCGCGGGTATTATCCATTACCCGTAAAATTGTATAATTTAGTAATATTATCGAATTTTGGAAATGATTCAAACCTAAAAGAATTCAGGTATTACCCGTAAAATTGTATAATTTAATAATATTATCGATATGGGTAAATTACAAAAAAAAAAAAGAATAAACTAATATTTTTAAATTCGGGTAAAACGAATACGGGTAACGGGTAATTGCGCGGCGGATACAACTATCCCTATATCCATACCCGAAACCGGTGCGGACAAAAAATTTCAAGTATTACCCGTGCCGTTCAGATCGGGTACCTGTTGATACGGATTTTACCTGACCGTTGACATTCCTAATTCTGATAAAGATAATTCGAAGATTATCCTGATACTGTATCATTACTCTTGCACTATTTGTATGCTCATAAAATAAAATAAGTACGAACCCGTATTCCTATTTGAATTCCTAAATCCATCATATCATTACTCTTGCACTCGAACAGACATGATGGCAGTCTCTGTTACCTTTGTCTCTTGAATAGTTGAATATCCACTATCGTTTCCAATTATTTAGTTTTGAATATCTACAATGGTTTAACAAATAGAATACTGAATATTGTAGTTCAAACAAAGAACATTTGCAAGATAAAAGATGGATATGAAATTCCACTAAATGTAAATATTTATTTGTTCATGCATCGGACTAAAAGTGAGACATGTGGCGATCAGAATATTTTTCCAAGATGAGTCAAGTGGGGATAATAAAAATCACTATTTGTAAATTCCTGTAGTTTTATCTGGTAAAATCATACCTTTTCTGCATATTATAAAAATATTTTTACTTTTTGAATAATCCAAAACCTCCGCCCTGAACCACGTTTCGTTTAATTTACATAAGAATTAAATTAAACATTAAACGATTTAAATATTCTTTGGACAAAACATCCTTCTATCGTTTTATTTAAATGTGTCACGTGATTTTTGGATGCATCGTATATTCTTTAGTTGTATACATTCTTAAATACAACATATATATATATATATATATATATATATATATATATATATATATATATATATATATATATATATATATATATATATATATAGGGGACGGTTCCGTTGCGTTCTTATTATGAGTCCTTATTTTGAGTCCCAAATGAACCCTTGATTTAATTTGATGAACGGGCAAGATTTGATAAAATAAACGCTACCCAAACTAAGGGTGTGCTCCAATGAGAGGGAATGGAAGGGAGAGGATGAGAATGGATGGGAAGGTTAATTTTTAACTTGCTCCCAAGTATTTTTATGATGAGGGGAAAGAGAATGGAGAAGAAATTATTTCTCCTCTATATACAAAAAAGATCAATTATTTCTCTCCCCAAATTTGGGGGGTAATGGAGGGTATAAAATATTATAACATTCTAATACATAAAATATCCCTACTTTCATTTTATAGTTAGTAATGATTTAAAGGGTAAAATTGTCATTTTTTCATGATGTTATTATTTTCCCTCATTTCCCCTTCATTAATTATTTTAGAACTCGGGAGCAAGAAAAAATTCTTTTCTTTCCTTCCCATTCATTCCCTTCCCCTTCATTCCCCTCCCCTTCATAAAAAACTCGGGAGCACGCCCTAATTGATTGCACTGCCCGAACCCAAAATCCTGCCCAGATTTCCTATCACCACTCTCACCAGGATTCTCTCCATTAATATCATTGATCGTGCTATTTAGGATTTGTAATTCTCATGTCCTTAGGGCATGATCGGTACTACTTGTACCGGACTCTCATCTCCTTCTTTTCCTGTGATACAAACTACTTGTACCGGACTCTCATCTCCTTCTTTTCCTGTGATACAAACTACTTGTACCGGACTCTCATCTCCTTCTTTTCATGTGAGTTGTATCGGTTCCTTATTCCTTTTCTCCACGTGAGGGGTACCAATTTCTCATTCCCTCCTCTCCATGTGATTGTTTTGAGAGGAGCATCGAGTTAGTACAAGAAAATAATTGGTGCTGAAAAAACAAATGTATTAAAGCATTTATTTTTCATTGATCCAAAATATAATGTATCTTGCATTTTCTCTTTCTACTATTTAGCTGAGAAATAAATGCTTTAATACATTTGTTTTTTCAGCACCAATTATTTACTATAGGTAGTAAAAAAAAAAAAAATCTCGGCATTAAGATTTTAACTGCTTAATGCCGAGATTTTTTTTTTTTGACTGCTTAATGCCAAGATTTTTTTTTTTTTACTGTTACCCGATTTAACTGCTTAATGCCGAGATTTTTTTTTTTTTTGAACTGTTGGTCCCTTCGATTCATTACCCGATTTCAAACTGCTCATCCTCGATATAGAAGCAACGAGCGAGATGAGTAAATTAAGATTTTAATCAAGATATTAGATTTCGCAGTAATCTTGTTAGTTTTCAATTTTTATCATTTCCGATAAAAATCTGCATGATTACTTCTAATAATTTTCAATTTCTAATTTAACATTTTCTATTTCGTTTTGTTTGATTTTCATTATTTTGATGTCGTTATTTTCGCAGGTACCGCATGAGTGATTATTAAAAAAAAAATCCTCAAGGTATTCTATCAGCATTACTTTTTCTCCTATAAGAATGAAATTAAACATGGCAATGAACTTACGGCTATATATTATAATCGATATTAGATGGGTAATTGGATGAAATTGTGTAATGAAAAATTAATCAATCAGTGAAGTAAAATTGAGAGACATGTGAGGTAGTTAACTTGGTTGAAATGAGAGAAACTTGGTTGCAAGAAAATTTCTACAGAAAGAGATCATAGTGTGCAAACAAGGAAATTTCCATAAATCATTTTTTTTTTCGCAAGTCTGCAAACAAGAAAATTTGTCATATTCTTTTTTTTTTTGGCAAGTCCACTATCCGGGGAGCAATCTGGGCAGGGAAATAATAGCTAACATTTGATTGTGAATATCAGCCACTTATCAAGTGTTGATCAACGGTCGAAATTCGGACTCAAAATAAGGACTCAAAATAAGATCTCAACGGAACCGGCCCCATATATATATATATATATATATATATATATATATATATATATATATATATATATATATATATATATATATATATATATATATATATATATATATTTGAATGTATGATATATTTTTATCTTTTATCTTTTTAGATACATTATTTTCTAGATGTATGATAAAAAAAATTGTTTTATATATTTTTTAATATATCTTATACATTTTAGATATATAGTGTATCTTTTTAAATACAATAAATGTTTAATGTATTTTACATGTATGTTATACATTTATGTTTTATGTTTTTTTAGATGCATAATATACTTTTTTAAATATAGTACTTATTGATATGGTACATATTTTTACATATATGATATACATTTTTAGATGTATCGTATGTTTTTTTACATGATTAATCTTTCGGTTCAACAAACGATAATTGAAGATAATTACTTTTATAAAAAGAAAACAGTCACATGTCGCGCTAGGGTCAATCCTGACGGACCGGCATGCATTACTCGTTCTTTTCTTTTTTTTAAAACACTAATTTAAAAAAAACAAATCTTTTATATAATTATAATATTTTTTTTCATTTTATTTATTCCATTTTTTCATGAAAAACTAATATGAAACCATAAATAAATAAATAAAGATATATAAATTTAAATACCTTGAAAATATGTTGGCAAAGAAAAAACAGATAATTTTATTTTTTTCATTCATTTTTATATAGTTTTTTAGTATTTTCGAAATCACTTCATTTTTATATTGATTACTATGATAATTATATATGAATTCATCACTAGTTATCAGATTAATTATATGTTTGAACTATATGCAAATTGATGGTAAGTTGTTATGTTCGAACATATTAAATATATGATATACCATAATTAACATAATAGTAATTTAATTTATTATTAATTATATATTTATTATTTATTACTAATTATAAATTTGAATAATTTAAATATATGCTAATTAAAATTACTTTTTGAATCAATCATGAAAATTTTGAAAATAATAAAAATATTAAAAAGAATTTAGTAAAAGTACATATTACAAATAAAAGAATATTTTGGTCTAGAAAACTGCATCACTTAATTATACTTTTTAATGTTGAGTTTAATCCATTGGAAATGTAATTTTATTAAACATGGGTTTTGTAAAATATTGAGCAAACTTTAAGGTTTTTTATTGGAAAATGTTGGACATACCCCCACCTCTCCCCCTCTTGATGACGTGGATATGATTTAAAACCTTAAAAATTAACGTTTTAATTCATGATTTAACATTTTAATTGTATGTTCAATAATAAATTAAGATAATTAAACTATAAATTAAGATATCAAATCATATTTTTGTATGTTAATTATGAAAATGTTAAATCATATCTACGTCATCAAGGATGTGGGGAGAGAATACTAACGGTGTACATCACTGCTCTTTTTTTTTAATGATCTCATCCGTCCTTTTGATAAATTGACCTCTCATTTCACTGTAACCTATGATATCCCAGCATGCATAACATCACATAAAAATATGTCACTAACAAAACCTTGCTAAATAAACGACACGTACACACATCAATCGAACTCTAAGTTGGCCCGCTGGAGTAAGATAAGAGGAGACCATTATCTATGAGCATCTTTATCATGACTTCAGATTGCACCAATAAAAGGTCACAGGATCTGACAGCCGTTGGATCGGCTTTATTCTTCGATCCCCATCACTGGTGTGATTTGATTTGAGTTTTATTGGACACAAAGGACAAATGACACTATCAGGATATAACAAACAAATAAAATTTAGATTGATGGTACGGTCCTCGTATTTTTCGAATTTGATTTATCTTGCAAATAAATCGGAATTGTTTGTTATGTTTATAGCGTTCGAATTTTTAGGTTTTGCAAATATAACCTTGGGTTGACCGAATCTGCAAACACGAGTTTGTTTAGCCAACTCGTATAGCGAAACGGATTAAAATTGTTTTAACAAAGTTAAAGGTAAAAAAAAGTAAATTATGTATGTTCGCTTAGGAATGTCAACGGATCGGACAAAATCTGAATTCACGGGTATCCGACCCGACCCGAACAGAACGGGTAATGCTCGAAAAAATACCCGGATTGGGTAATATCGAAAAAAGATACTCGCTCTGAGTTCGGGTCGGATACAGACATAAATTTTTATCCGCACGTTACCCAAAAATATCCAATAATATGATATTTTGGATGTTTTATGGATTAATTATTTGAAATATTTGAATTTTAAATGTATTTGTACATGTTAGTTGTTTTATGTATTTGAAATTTTAGTGATTTTACGTATTTGTATAATAATTTTATATTTTTTTAGATTTTTATTGGTGATTTTGACGACATAATCAAATTTTTTGGTCACAAATAATTTCTTTATTTTTTAATCTAATTGCATGCCGAAGAGTTGTATTTCATTTTAAGGTAGTTGAATATATTGTATTGTAACTGTGTTAAAAAATCGTAAATTCAAATTTTTGCTAACATTTTTTTGTTAAATAAAATATACTTGATTAATTGCTCTACAAAATTAGGCATTGTAATTTGTAATAGTAAACAAGTTATAGTGTTTAATGAGATTAGATCGGAATTTCCATAACGAATTGGCACGGTATTGTTGGTCCGAAATGATCTTCAAAGGATGAATAGTTACTTTACGGGAAGTTCTATGATAGCTTTTTATGGTAGACTCTTTTTTAAAAGGGTATTTTGGATATTTGTCAATTAATGAATTTTTTTGGTAAGATTCAAATGTATTATTATATTTAATGTTAGGCAAAAATATAAAGTATGTATTATTAATTGACAAATATCCAAAATACTTTTTTGAAAAATGTCCTACCTTAACAAAAATGATCTACCACAAAACTCTGTTACTTTATATATTATCATACTAATTATGGTCTAAAATAAATGATCGGTCTAAATGATAAGCGAAATCCTAAAATTAACGGCTTAGGCCTAATGAGATAAATGAAAGTAAAGAAATAGAATTGATATTGTGTTACCGTAATGTGGATAGAGGAGCACAAGAAACACCCAATATGTTACGAATTTCGACTTCAACTTACTAGCGAGATTCTCGCGTTCGTAAATATGGCTACATCTCCGGCCAACTGATAACTTAAATAGTTTTAGAAATCACAAGTATCGTTTCAGACGACAAACTACGATACTCGTGACGAACAAATTAACATAGCTTTCACTAGCATATTACCAACTAATTTGATATGTTGGAGTCTCTCAATTTCTCACAAATACCGTTCAAGACTCACTTCACGAGATAGAATATAACAAGAGAGAGTAGTATAATTCTCAAAAATTAGTTTCGAAAATTGGTGAATAAAATGGTTTGGACGGCCTCATTATTTATAGTGAAGAGAGTTTAGGTTAATTTCGGAATATGTTTAGGTTTTGTTCGAACGCAAGAACTGTCCAGTTCCAACGGATGACTGAAATTTCAGACATGCCTTCGAACACTCAAAGAAAATTATAGAAAACGAAATCTAATTAGCCGTTTAGGAAATACCGTGTAATTAATATGATGATCCATTCGAATGGCTGAAAGCAGTGTCGTAGGACTGGATAGTGTAAAACATAGTATATTAGGATCAGTTCGGACTATATATTTTGAAAAATTATTTTGTTTCTGGTCAAATAAGTCGGAGTTCCGTTCGAACAAATAAAAGGTTTTCGAACGAGTTTAAAAAGTTTGTAGAGACCGTCGAACAGTTCAAGATTTCATTCGAAAGGACAGCCTTCTGAAACGCTTGTTTGTGAAAACTGGTTTTAAATATATTTTAAAGGTTAAATCTTGTTCGAAAAAATCTCTCTTTCGTACAATAAATGTGATTTGAGCGATGATATCACTTGTTCGTTGAAATTTTTCTTGAACTCCTGATTTTTGTGTGTTTTGTTATATTTGTCCATTTCTTCAAACATCTTCACTTCTTCATTTTAGTCTTGATATCTTCGTGCTCTCATCTTTATCTTCATGTATTTATTTTCGTTCTTGATAATATATTTGCGAACTTTTACGGAGCTGTACATATCTCGACATAATTCAAATGTTCATAAAATAGTTTGAGATTAGTTTTAAGATTCGTGCATCAGATTAGAGGTGAATTAAAAGGGGGCTTCTATCATACACCTCTTTCCTTATCATACACCTATTTTCAAGGGTATTTGGAGTAATTATCCATTTATGAATATTTAAGGTAAGATATCAAATATATTTATCAATTAATGTTTAACTAAATTGGAATTTTTTGTTGTTCATTTAAACAAAAATCTCCATAAAAGATAAATTTTATGATACACCCTTTTACAAATATTATTAATTGCTAGAATACCCAAAATACCCTTGTAAAAGGGTGTATGATAGAACTCTCCGAATTAAAAAGAGCTCATTTACCGTGCCCCCCCATTTCCCCCACTATTCACGATGTGGGGGGAAATGATACCCATCTCCAATATTCGTACCCCCGAACTCTATATTAACTGTTAATTCAAATAATTAATTGTGTTAACGATTAATACAATTGTATTACATGCTAATTACATTTGAATTAATCGTTAATTATATTTGAATTAACCGTCAATTAAAATGGGATGTACGAATTGGAGATTTGAATTAACCCTCAAATGCACTATTCATCCCCAGCGTACGGATCGAGGATGTTTTTGTACATTTGAGGGGCACGGAATAATTATCCAATTAAAAATAAGAATTTGAATTAGTTGGTGATAGGTTGGTCGTACGGTGCCCGGTTCAAAAAAACATGATGGTACCATTGAAGATTTGGAGTGAAAACAATGAACATTGAGAGGATGGATTAGTTTTGTGGCCGGTACGCAAGGCAAAAAGAGTTGGTACGGGCCAGAGAGAAAAAGGCTAGAAATAGGATGACTAATTGAAAAGTGGAGGAGACAAAAAAACTCGCAAATTGCTGTAAAAGTACTTTCTGCAAATCCACTTCCTCATCACATTTCAGGTTCAAGTGCAATTTCAATCATTGTTTTGGCTGACGATTTCAATATCCACTTGTTTGCATGAAAATCTTTTTGAAACTTAGAATAGATTATAGAATGCAAGAAATAAATAACTTTTAGTTTTATCTCAAATAAGTAATGACTCATTAGGGATTTAGATCACATCCCCAATTGAACACAACTCGAACTTGGCCTAACCCTTGTCCTGAAACTCGACAAGCTCGAAAAATCGTTGCGACTCTATCCAAATGCTTCTACACGATGCAAATGAAAACGGGCAGAACTCGAAACCGAGTAGACTCGACATGGCAAATGTGTTTGCCACCTCCACCAGCGAACAAAACATTTGCCTCAAATCGAGTTTAGATCTAAAGTTCATGATCCTAAATTATAGGTATGTCTCAAAAATGATACAAACAAAAGTATCCCCTATGACTACTGCTGTCACTATTTGGCCATTTTTGGCCATCTGAATGTGACATTGCTGATCAAGAAAATCAAACTTATATATCCAATAAACTTCCGACAAATTTCCAAATCGGTTCGAGATTGAAGCCGATATAATGAACACGACGCTTTCTTGCCTGCCATAAAAGGGCTCCAATTCAAATGTTGAGAACTTGAGACCCCACAATGGAGCAATTGAAGGAAACCTTAATTTGATGGCCTCTCCATTTGTCCCCAAATTCCTCAATAATCTGTTCATCCAAAATTATTTTAATTTTTTTCAAACTTCTCCATTGATACCAGCACTTGCACCATGATCTACTCCCACAAACTCCACTAGGTAATAAGTCCCAATATAATTATAATCTACCACTTTTCTCAAACATTCACAAGAGTTCTCTACTCTAATAATGAAATTGTGCTTAACCCTAAATAATTAAATGATCCTTGACAAGGATAAGAGCGTTCAGGGGTAATTACATTTTGCAACTCATGCTTAATAAAGGTGCTATACATATATATACTATTACTTCAACCCTAATTACTTTATTAATCAGCTATGTGTTAGTATAATGCTTGGTGAGTCGAAAGGTGCATGCATGATGATGCAAACTCGCACGCATGTTTCCACGCTTAATTACATTCTTCATCAAAGAATGCAACTTCTAAAAGTTTTGAGCTCTCGACTAATATGTCGATATTGGTCTCCAAATTTCTCATAATGAACAATTACAAAGACCCAATGATTTCAAATTAAGCTATTTATTAATGAAATATACGCAAGATCAAAGATATTTTAAATGATTTATCACGTAGATGAAATTAGGTTGCAATTTTGTGGCGCAATAACATCACAAAAAGGTATATATAAATTAAGCAGACCTTGATTGATCCATTAGGATGAGAAAGAGAGAGATTGGTGGCAATAATAAAAAAATAAAAAGAAAGAAAGAGGGGTGCATCATATTAAAGTAAACTTAAACAAAACAAAAAATGGGGGCACGAATGAAATATGAACCAATTGAGTTTAAAGGAAGGGATATAGATCGATCATGTTTGTGGTGTTTCGTCATCATCTTTATTTCGTCTTTAATTTAGGTACATGACTACTACTTTGTTTACTAATGCGGTGTCGAGTCTTGGACATATGCATAATACACAACTTTAAAAAAAAAAAGAAACTGTATTTCATGTGTGTTTATTGAGTTTGCGTAACCATTAATTTTGTAGTTTTTTGGCGAGTCCTTGCATCACAAAATTTGAAAGAATGCGATCACGATCTCAACAAAACGGATACTCATTTATAAATTTTATTCGGATTCGAATACGACTGGATACCTATTTATAAATTTTATTCATATTCGAATACGACTGAAAATTTAACTCCTAGACCCGGAACCCTACTCGTAAAAATGAATACGATTCTGGCCTAGATATGTTCAAATCCGAAAAAAAAATTCGGGATAGAATAGGATTGGTTCGGACAATATCCAACTCATTGACACCACAACACGCGCAGCATAGATTGTATCTAATGATGGGGAAAACTTCTCTCTCGCGCGATCATGAAAGTCGACCCTTTGAGTTCTAGTACAACTCTGCTACCCCTAAAAGACTATAGGCTTCTGTTAATCTAAATAGGTCGTTATGGTGATTCAGGTAGTTAGCATCACCTCTCGGTCCTTGACTAACTACTTAAGGTTTTCTAAGGCTCAAACTGTGAGGCACCCTATTGCGGCTTTTATAAATATCACAGACAGGTATTGGACTAACTAGTAAAAACGAAAGATAGGCTTACGATAAACGATCTCAACTCATAAACGTTCAACTAAAACAAAATTTCAGAATTTGAATATAAACAATATAACAAAACACAAAAATCCTTAACTCTAGATAGAAAATTCAGTCACGAGTCATGAACTCAATCGCACAATTCATAAATACAAAAAAATAAAAATTGAATTGTGTGAGGATGAAGTCTTCTTCTTGTTCCTAACCTTCTTGCTTCAACACTTCAATTTTAAAGATCTATGAAAGGTGGAATTGCAAGAGTCCTTGAATTGGAAGGCTATCCGGTCTGTTGAAAAGAGGGCCCGTGGTTCTCTATTAAGGGCCTAGAGAATAAGGTAAGTAGGGCTAGGATTTTCAGGCCGTGAAAAGTCGAGTTTTCAAGGCAAGATATGGAGGATCTTCGTTGCTCAATTCGTATTGGACATAATTAGGATATTTATATCTATTTTTCTTCTTTCCAATGAGTATTTGTTTGTTTTGTTTGCCGGTACAAGTCAACAGATATGGACAAAATCAAACGAACTGATGAGAGATTTCTTTTTTATGGCAATCGCGGGGTGGCTTAACTTGCAACTGTCGCGACAAGGATATGGGCTGGAACTAGGGGTTATCATAGAAGCTTTGTCCTAATCGTGGGTACGACTGGGTTTAGTCGCTGGCGCGACTGGATTGAGTCGCGGCACGACTCGGGTATGTTATGGTATGAAAACTTTTGAAAACCCGAAGATTAGAAAATTGGAAAAATGAAATCTTGAAGAAATAGGAAAGTTCTCCGTATATTGATATTACCATGATTGAATGGTAATTAAGGCAATGGTTATTTCCTTGTATTATTTTCTTGTATTGGGTAGGAGTTTAGTTATAAATAGAGAGTTATGCTAGAGTTTTATTCATTCCAACAAGTACAAACAATTGTATTTTCTGTTTCTCCAGTATAGTAAAATAGTTTGAGTGCCGGCGGCCGTGGTTTTTTCCCTTCGTGGTTTTCACGTAAAAATACTTGTGTCCGTGTGTTGTTCTTGTGTGTGTGTGTGTTTGCGGCGACGATCCTAACAAGTGGTATCAGGGCAAAGGTTAAGGTTCGAGCAGACAATAAATGGACGAGAACAAGGTTTCGGTATGCCGGTTCGATGGGCGAGACTTCGGTTACTGGAAGATGCAAGTAGAAGCGTTGCTATGCCAAAAGGGCCTAGAAGAGGCGTTATTCGAGACAAGGCCGGAAAGTATCACGGACAAAGGCAAGTGGAAGAAGATGAACCGCAAGGCGCTAAACTATATCCAATTATCGCTGGCCAAGAACGTGGCGTTTAACGTAGCGAAGGAGACGACGGCTTTCGGGGTCATGAAGGCGTTGTCCAACATGTACGAGCAAGAATCCAATATATACTCTTTCACACAGAAAGTTCCATGAATCTGTCCAGTATTCTGTCCATACGAAATTGGTAAATTTCTCTGACAGAAAATCAACCAACACGAAAGTTGTAGATAATCTTATTATCTACACGACCCAATTTGGCCTGGCCAAATTGGAGTTCGTATGCAAAAGTTATGAATGTTTTACTAACTGTATGTCATAATGTTGCACCCATTCGGTATTTCATAGAAACGAAGCTGATACTTCGTTCATATGAAATATATTTCTATATGAAGGTTGTAGATAATCTTATTATCTATCTAACCCAATTTGAACCATTCAAATTGGATTTTTCTACTGAAAGATATGACCACGAATGTACGCATACATTCGTTTATCCTTGTGTACACTTTTACGGTTGATCCTGAAACTGTATTTCCTTCAGTCTCCCACTCAATTTCAGATCTACCTAAAAGGTACTCATGCATATCCAATATGCACGATTTTAGAGAATATAGCTCGCGTATTAAATACCAAGCTACGCACATCTTATGTGCCAACTTTATAATCAAGCCCGACTTAGTACGACTCGTTGTGTGACCAGGTAGGTTCGGTTAACGATGGCAGTAGGCTGTTTCCAAAGCACTACAAGCCCATGAGCGGGATCTAGTCACTCCATCATGGCTACCCATGTTAACACGAAAAATGATTGTGATCATTGTGCCTATCTCGAATAGCGGTTATTAGTTCTCTTGTTCGCGATATCCGTTAATCAAAAGGCATGGTGATAGTCATCCTTATATTTTGATTAACTATACTTATTCCTCGTTTCCGAACTGATTTAACAAATTCAATCGATATTAACCGTTAATATCATTGACCATGGCCATAGTTTTCGTTAATCAATTCATCGAGTGGCCAAAGAGATATCTCTTCCTTCGGAATAAACAATTCCTATCTTGGAGACTCACATTGAATTCCGTGTTTCGGACAATACCCAATGATGACCGTTTTGACTCCCTGTTACGGTGAGCGTAAGGTCATATCAAAACATTGTGTTACGCACGTAACGCAATCAATGGTCCCCTCAAGTATGAAGAACCTAATACCATACTCGTCGCTAGTCCATCTATAATGACTAATAAATAATACATATATATTAAATTATTATAATAAATAATATATTGATATTAAAATATTATAATAATTGTTGAAAATGATATTTTAATATCAATATATTATTTATTATAATATTTTAATACTACATATTATTTATTATAATATTATAATATCATGTATTATTTATTTTTAATTTTTTTTATAATAGTTTAATATATATTCATTATTTATTGAATTATAGAAATTTAAAAAATAAAACTAAAATGGTTATTTTTTAAAAAACATAATAAAAAGATAGGGGGTTTTTGAGATAATCTAAAAAAGTTAGGGGGTTTTTGAAGAAGCAAAAAATATAGGGGGTTTTTGAGGAAATCTAAAAAAGATAGGTGATTTTCTAAAAGTAGAGGGGGTTTTTCAGAATTTTCAAAAAAGTTGGGGGGTTTTTGAAGAATTCCCCTATAAGAAAATTAAGGTTTGATATTTGTTGAAAAATTATATGTTTTGGACTTATCCAATATTACACAAATAATAAAAAAAATTGAGGACTAAATATTTTAGTAGGTACGTAATAAATGCCAATTTGGACGAATAACTGGACCGACACTGAATATGATAATAAAATGCTGGATAAGAGTGTATAATTATTATTAACCGCTTTAAACCCGCATGATCGTTTGTTTGTGAATGTGGATATGGAAATTAGATTTTGCCGACCATGGTTGAAATCGACGTGATCGTTTGTTTGTTTTTGTTTTTGTTTTTCTAAGTCAAATTAATTATTGTTTTGTACTGCATGGACTAATAATTTTACATTATAGTATTTAGACGGTGCGGCTTGTACGGTCATAAATTGATAATGATGTTTTCTGTTAAATTAATTATTGTTTTGTGAATAGAGGTATTAATTATTTTTCTTTCAAGTGGTGTAAAATGTAAAATAAGCCTAAAACCCGTTCAGAGTATTCACAAAATTTAACTTACAATAACAAAAATTAAAAGTTCAGCCAATTCTTTTGAATTTTTTTAAATATTGTGGTTAAAATCAACCTCATAATGATAATTTTTTTTTTATTATTACACAAAACCACTAGAGGAACGGACCAGAGATAAGGACAGATTAGTTTTACCTTGGAATTAAAAAATAAAAGACTGCTGTCGCACTGCGCTGTTAACGCACACCACGATGTCTTATATTTTTCACCTTAATAACGATTCATAATAAAAACACTATTATTTGTATTTTTTTTTCTACAATAAATATTACAAAATGTATAAATAATAGTAAGAACAAAAAGCATCACTGATTTTTATCCATGCTAAAAATGATATAAATAAGAAAAAAATGTGTATTTATAGTATAAAAAATATATGAGGGCCGACGAGGGTCAAAACTGGAGTGCATAGTTTTTTTTCTTAATAAAAATGCATACATTACGTGAGAAAACAAAAAGAATATCAATTTTATTAACTGGCATTTGGAAGAAAGAAAAAATGAATAAACTACGAGCTATTACGATTGGGCTTTTCTTTTCTGGACTTGGTATTCAATTTCTAGAAGGCTAAACGAACCATGGAGAATCAATCCATCACTTGTGCCTCAAATACAAACAAGTTGCACAAAGAACCTTAAAAAACCTAAAATCATGTTTCTTTTATTTTATCTTCACAGTTCAAACATTACACAAGAATTTCGAATCACCAAATTTATATTTATATACAACCAAACCACCAAATTTAAATTTATATACAATACAATAAGTCTACATAATTCACAAATGTGTTCAATTCATACATGATTTCCCTGATTGGCCCTCCAATTATCATACTCGAGATCATCGGTAGCCAATTCGTATCGGCACAACGGACAAGTATTTCTCATTCCGAGCCACGGAACGATACAATTTGCATGATAATCATGCGAACAAGGCAATCTTTTCACCGTTTCGCCAATCAAGAACGCATCTTTACAAACCGCGCACTCCAATTCACAATCGATTTTCTCTATGCAAACACTCGGTAAATTTCGAACCGCTAATTTCGACGCTGGCGGTCCTCCTTTTACAGATCCGTCGCTTTCTAATATTTGTCTGAAAAATGTTACCTCGGACGGCCTTTCACCGTCGAAGAAAGGCTCCGCGTCGCCGTACATGCTATTTACTGCGAGAAGAACCTCCCATTCGAGATTTCGCACCATTTCTTCCAAATCTGATTGGCTATTGGTGTCCGTCGATATCGCCTCCCATTCTTGATCTTGATTAACGATTGGAATTTCTATTTGCTCGTCGAATTGTACGCAATCGTACAGTTCTTCTGTTAATTCATCTGGAGAATTAGCGATTGAATCTGGCACGAGAAATCGATCATCTGAATCGGAGTAGGATTCTAACCCGGAGAATTGTAATCCATCTATATCCATTTGTAGGAACTCAGGTAAATCCTCAGTGTCCGCCCAGTCCGGATCCGGGTTTAGATCCGAACCCAAACGAATTGTTAATTCTTCAGGAAACCACTCCTCCAAATCCGAATCGGGTTCGGATTTAAACCTTTCATCATCAGAATCCATCGGCCCGGAATCGAATAAGGTATCAAAGAAGACATGCGAGTCGGCTTCGAGGTCTCCTGATAGGAGAGAATGATAATCTTCATCGTCTGAATCGGATTCGGATGCGCGTTCGGGTTCGGACTCCGATAAGGGGGGGAGGAAAGTGTACGAATTGAGATTCTCTAGGAAGGTTTGTCTGGCGGTTTCTTCTCCGGTGGGAAGAGTAGCTAGAGATGCTTCGGCCATGGATGATAGTTTACGGAGAGAAGCAAGGAGATGTATTTTCTAAGTAAAGTCGTAAAGACAAAGGAGGATAAAGAAAATATTTTTTATTTTAAATGCTTTGTCTAATTCAATTTTTTTTTTTATATATTATTATTATTATATTATATAATGTTTACGAAATTGCTTGGTTTGTTTAATTCAAAGAAGAAGAATAGGTAAGTGAGAACTGAGAACATGAACTAAGTCTACTAAATAAAATAAAAATGTAGAATTTTTTGGAATATGTTATGGTCCAACAAGCTAGTGAATTTAATTATTTGAGCCTGCTAATTTAGATTTTTTCTTTCTTTCTTTTTAGATAGTGATGTGTCATACAAAATTGAATAAAATAACTAATTTAAAATGATATCGACATTAAATATAAATTTAGTTTTTAAATCAAGTGATTTATTTAGTTTTAGTTGGCCTCCACTTATAAACGTTTTCTTAATTAAGAAGGAATTATATATATAATATACATATATATTTGTATTTTCGATTTAAACTTATTGTATGTGCAAAATGTTAATTTACAATTAGCAAAAAACAATGAAAAAGTATGATTAAGATTAAACAAAAACAAATCAGTCTTTGTTTCGTAAATTCAAACTTGAGAGTTTGATAGTACCAGGACATACGGCGAATATATTAATTAAGTTTTTTATTGTAATACAAAATATAAATTTTTATGATAATAATAAAAATATCATATTAAAAAAAAAATTGAATTCATTTATGTCTGATTATGTATTTATTTTATAATTATTTATATTATGATAGTAAATGACTCGTTTTTTTGTCTAATAATGATACGTGTATTAGTGTCAGTGTATAATAAAAATATCTTAGTTGTAACACAATTTTATGAAAAAAAAAACAAATATTATTTCCTTGTTGTTCACGATATTTTATATAATAACAAATGTAAAAATAGTATTGTTTTAAATTGCGATATAGCGGTTCATTGCGCTTGGACTGTAATTTACATATGATTACCGATATTGTGCGATATTGCGGCATATTGCGGCGCTATTTAGTACGTTGTGGTATTGCGTTTTATAAATATGTATTGCCCAGTCACCACTTAAATGATGACGTGGCTGTGATGACTTGGTAATTTTTGATGATTGTACTGCTGACGTGGCCAAATTTAAATTATAATATTACATATCCAATAACAAACAAATAAATCCAATAACCCATCAAAGAAAATCCATTAACCCATTAATCCAATAACCAAATAAACCCATTTGAACCCTCTCTCTCACAGGACCCTCTTCACGCCATTAAACCGAGCTTCTCTCACTCGCCCCCTCTCTCACGCCATTAACGCCATCAAAGAAAATCCAAGGTCGCCGGTCTCTCCTCTCCGTCGCCAAGCTCTCTCCTCTCCGTCGCCGGTTAGCCCCTCTTTTTTTTCTTTCTCTTTCTCTTTCTCTTTCTCTCTCTTTCTCTCTCTCTTTCTCGAAAATTTCTGAAATTACTTGTTTTTTCTCTCTATTTAGTTGGTCTCTTTCTTAATTTTAGTTGGATTCTTCACCCAAAAAACAGCAATTTTCAGCAAAAAAAACAGCAATTTTCAGCAAAAAAACAGCAATTTTCAGCAAAAAAAACAGCAAATTAGGGTTAATTTCAGCAAAAAAACAGCAAATTAGGGTCAATTTCAGCCAAAAAACAGCAAATTAGGGTCAATTTCAGCAAAAAAACAGCAAATTAGCATATTTATTTGTCCAATTTTACCAAATTAGGGTTTATTTTGCCGTATTGTGGGTCATAATCGAACAACTTGTCCGAAAAAAAAAAATGAGGTACTTATCTACCTTTTTTTAAAAATTGCTTTCATAAGTTATGTTGACAAAATTTGTTGAAAATTTAGGCTCCACAAAGATCAAGGACGCCCTCTACGGGACAATCTTCAAATCAAACGCCGCCCTCTACGGGACAATCTTCAAATCAAATTTAAATAATTTATGTATTTTGGACAATTTATGTATTTTGGACAATTTAAGTATTTTGGATAAATTTATGTAGTTTGGATAATTTACGAAAACAAATTTGCGATAACAAATTTACAAATTTACAAATTAAAAAAAAATAAAGCACCAGCCCCACGCCCCTGGCCCGTCCCCTCCCCTCCCCCAACCCCACGCCCCAAGCCCTGGCCCGTCCCCTCCCCTTCCCCCCCCCCCCCCCCCCCCCCCCACACACACACACACACACACACACGCACGCCCCAGGCCCCTTCCCCCCCACAACCCCCCCCCCCCCCCCCCCCCCGGTCCACGCCCCTGGCCCTGCCCCCCACACACACCACACACACACACACACACACACACACACACACCATTAACGAACATTAAAAATAGTCACGATAATCATTACAAATTTGCGATAAAAAAAAGTCATTACTAAAGCATTACAAATTGCATAAACAAAACCATGAAAATCAATATAATAACAAGCATTAAATATCTTGAATGAGCTTCTTCGCCTTTTTCGCCTTTTTGTTGAACTTTCGAATCGACGTTTCTCGAATGAGCTTCTTCGCCTTTTTCATCAATCGCTGAAAATTCCCAAAAAAGCCCTGAAATTGGACAAAATAAACCCTAATTTGGTAAAATTGGACAAATAAATATGCTAATTTGCTGTTTTTTTGCTGAAATTGACCCTAATTTGCTTTTTTTTGGCTGAAATTGACCCTAATTTGCTGTTTTTTTGCTGAAATTAACCCTAATTTGCTGTTTTTTTTGCTGAAAATTGCTGTTTTTTGCTGACAATTGCTGTTTTTTGGGTGAAGATACCCTAATTTGCTGAAATTAACGCTAATTTGCTGTTTTTTTTGCTGAAAATTGCTGTTTTTTGGGTGAAGATACCCTAATTTGCTGAAAATTAACCCTAAAATTCGACTCAAAACCCTAATTTCAGAAAACCTTAATTTCATATAACCCTAATTCCACGCAAAACCCTGAAATTAACTTAAAATTCCATTAAAAACCCTAATTTCAGAAAAAAGGAGAACAATGGCGAGAAAGAGAAGGAGAAAGAGCAAGCGAAGAAAAAGAGGAGCTAACCTTACGACGTTGGCGACGGACCGGCGACGAGGGAACAATGGCGACGAGACAGAGAGAGCACGAGAGAGAGCACGAGAGAAGAGCTTGGCACGAGAGAGAGCTTAGCACGAGAGAGAACAATGGCGACCTGGTGAGTGAGAGAGGGTTCAAATAATGAGTTATTGGGTTCAAATAATGGGTTATTGGATTTATTTGTTTGTTATTGGATATGTAATATTATAATTTAAATTTGGTCACGTCAGCAGTACAATCATCAAAAAATTGTCAAGTCATCACAGCCACGTCATCACTTAACTGGTGACTGGGCACTTAACTGATGGAGGGGGCAAAAGTGAGCAAAAATGAGATTTCAGGGGGCAAAATGAACAAAATTAGAGTTTGGGGTCAAGTTGTACTTTTTTGAACACTTCGGGGGGCAAAAGTGAGTTTTTTTCAAAAATATATAAGGTTTGATAACAATGATTAGACGGTAAATAATGAAACAAGGACTAACTAGTCGGCCCAATAGAAAGCCCAACTCTTTTCTTCTCGTAAATTCTCGTTCTTCTTCGCGTTCTCCCCCCTCTCGCTTTAATTTGGGGCCGAAAATTTCTTCAGTTCCTGTCATAAATCGGTCGATTTAGGTACGATTACCCTAACCTTACTTCTCTATAGGAGATTTCCATTACGGATTTTTGAAATTGCATTGAATTGTGTATATTTTCTTTCCTTTCATGTAATTAGGGTTTTCATTTATCTAATCTTGTCCCGATTTTGATTAGATCGGCTTCGTTTCTTGTACATGCTGCGGGAATACCCCCGGAAAATAAGGATTTTTTTTGTAGACCTCGTGAAATTGAATACAGATTTTTGTTCTCTTGCAGAAAAATGTCTTCGTACGAAAGCGTAGTAGGTGGAAAGCTGAAGCTGAAAGGAAAAGCTTTGGATGTCAAATCAAACGGTCTAAAGAAAAAGAAAAAGAAGCAAAAACACCATCATAACGATGAAGAAGAACCTCCAATCGAAAAATCGAACACTCAGGAAGGTTTGTGAATTTTTTACTCACTATCCACATTCAGGGTTGTTATTTTTATCAAAATCGGATCAAATTGGCACATAATTTGGCAAAATTGAAATCAATCAAGGCTTAATTTTTTATATGTTTTTATGGACAGGTGGCAGTTCAGAATTGGCCGAAGAAGAGATGCATGAGAGTGAGAAACAAGAAGGGGCAACCGAGTTGACGGGGATGACTCCAGCGGAGAGGCGGTACATCGAGCAGAAAGAGAGGATCGACAGACAGAGATTGGCGAAGACTGCTGATAAATCGCATCGAGATCGAATTTCTGATTTCAATCAGTATCTCGCCAATCTCAGCGAGCATTACGATATCCCCAAAGTGGGGCCCGGCTAATAGTAATAATGTGCTTCTCTTTATGGATGTTTTGGTCAATTTAGCAAGTTGTGTGACTACTTTGGTGATCTGTAATTTCTTTGTTGGAATAACTTTTTATTGATGGCATAGACTTGAATAATGTTTTTTTCAAGTCACGCATGACATAATATCATTTAGGGACAATTTGATTTCTAAATTTGTTTATGCAATTCTGTAATTTTGTTGTTCAAATTTATCATGAATTTTTCATCAAATTGAAAAAACAAGGAAGAAATAAAGAACAATTATTGAGAGCGGATACAAATAAAAAATTAGAAAAAACCAAACTACATGATGTTAATATTAATTCATCACTAAACTCAAAAAAAAAAATATTAATTCATCACTAATTTCTTGAAAAATCGTATTCAACCCATGTATGTATTCGCATAATCGCATTCATATTAATTTTTATATTGCTAAACCAGACCTGTTAATTTATCACTAATTTTTATATTGAAAAATTGTTGCTATTTATACAACAATAATTTTCAAAATAGCTACTGATGTTAAATAATATGTATTTTTATTCAATTAAATTTTGATATTAGATAATTTTTAATTATTTTGTCTTTCTAGTAGGATAATATATATATATATATAACTGTAATCGTGTTTTATATCAAATATTTTTTGTGTGCTTGTATTATGAACAATAATGTTATGGTGGGTTCAAAAAAACATTTACGTCAAGTAAATTATGCAGTTTACTCATAAAACTATAATATACCTTAAAAAAAGAACTGAGATATGACTAACAAATGTACGACGATTCGATACAAAAATAGCAATTCTTTTGCTATCATAATTTAAAATGATTTGTAAAATGAACAATACTATACATTAAAGAGTTATTAAATATGATGAACGATATATCTTTTTGTAGATGATAGTGTCATAATAAAGAACAATAATTTTATTAGACTAACAATATAAGTTAAAATACCCACAGCATAATACAATTATTCTTCTAATATTTGTAATTTTGTCATCTTAAAAATATTCTTAGTATGTAGTAGATTATGTAACACTATAATGGATCTTAGATTACCATATGCCGTAAATTATGATGAAAAAGAATTTAAAAAAATATACAATTTTTTTTTAATAATTTTTTTCATGAAATTTTTGTATTTGAATTTAGTAATAAATTGTTGTTTAAAAAATGTTTAAAACAATAATATCTTTGAAAAAGAAACATGTTTTAAAGTATTTTCTTATTTATTTATTTTTGAATTTTTTTATCTATAATTAATAAAAAGAATATAATATTATTTGTTCAAAAATACGAGGGTTAACATTTTATAACTTTTCAAGGTGTGAAGTTTTGAAAATGTTTATAAAATAATATTTTTCTATAAAAATTGATGTCAATTTTGTGTATTATTATGGTTTTATTAACATTTATTTAATGTTGTAAGCTTGGATAGAAATCATTAATTTGATGCTGTAGAGTTGGTTAATTGGTAAATATTTAACGTACCAAATTAATTAACCACCATGCTTCAATCTCTAGCAATATAATTTAATTTTAATAAAATTCTTGAAAAAAATATGCTACATTGGTCACTCGAACTCGGGTCATTATTGAGCGACTTGAAATTCATTTACGATTTTTATATAAAATATCAATTTATGTATTATTATGGTTGTATTAACATTTATTGATGTAATGTCGTAAGCTTGGATAAAAATCATTAATATATTATATTTTGCAAAAGTCACAATATGTTTATAATGTTGAGATTTCATAGGATATCTTGGGACTTGACGTGTCAATTTGAAGAAGTATAAGATAATAATAGATTCATAAGATTGTATATTGTTTTTATATATTAATTGAGAAAAAAATGTAAAAAAAATATGTATTGTAAAACCTGCCTTATTTTGTTGAATTAGTTTAACAAAAAAAAAAAAAAGTGTCAACCCAAACTCCAACTCGTTATTTTCTCGACTGAGAGAGAACACAAATTTACCACTACACCAATATAATATTTATAATATAATTCAATTGAAATCTTGAAATATATATAAGACGCATGTCAACGTATGATGAGTTTCATCAACTATAAATATAAGAAAAACTAACCCTCGATCGTGGAGGGAATGGTGTCACATGATTCAGTGAAACTATCCCTCGACGGTGGAGGGATTGGTGCCCCAGGATTCAGTGAAGTTTTAAGAAAAAAATTCATGCAAGTCCAATCTATGGTTGTGTGGGCCGGGTCAGAATTAGTCATTTGCGATAGAAAATGATAAAACATAATTATTCAGAGTAACATGAATAGATTACAGAACAGTTCTAAGAATAATAATAACTAATATAATTAGTTTTCTCCAATATCTCATGATAAACATCAATAAAAGAGTCATATGCATGATGTTGTATTTTTATAGATAAGTTGTTTTGTATGTTCTCTACTAGTGAGTAATAAGGTTATATATATAAACATGATCATGTTAAAAGTGTGACTAGTCATGGTTTTCTTATTTATATTTGTGTCAGTATTTAGTATAACGTGACTTTCAGAAATTACATCCTTTCTCTCTTTTGCATATTATGTGAAAAATAATTCAAGCGCATTTTTGGGGTCCTATTATTAGGGGTGTAAACGGTTCGGATCCGGTTCGGATAGTGGTCATACCAGATCCGGATCCGTATTTTTTTTCGGATACGGATATTCCCGGATCCGGATACGGTTCGGATATTAAACGGATACGGATTCGGTTCGGATATCTCGGATACGGATACGAATCTGGATATTATTCGGATAGTTCAAACGGATATTTTGTATGTAACATAACTATCTATTTTACCAACAAATCTCAAACAATATCAAAAAAATACTTAAATAATACATAAAACGACATTATAATTTTACGAAACAAAATCAAGTATTTGTCAAATATTTTGGGATTTGGAAAAACATACATGAAATATTCATTTTCTTTTAGAATGGACTTGGTTTATCAATAATAAATCATGCAAACATAAACTTATATTGGGTCTATAAGACCATAGTTATTTAAAAACATAATAAATTTTCAAAAACGGATATCCGTTTTTATACTATTATTCGGATCCGGATAATATCCGGATTCGGATCCGGATCCGATCCCAAAATCAAAACCGAATCCGGATCCGGATAATTTTATTCGGATCCGGATATTTAGGCGGATTCGGTTCGGGTCGGTTCGGATAATATCCGAACCGTTTACATCCCTACCTATTATACTATTATACTATTATACTATATTTATTAAAATTTTCCAAATCAAGTAGGAAGACGCGCGTGTCTAATTTTCAGATTTTTTGTTTTATTATTTGTATACTCATTCGTGTAACGAGTGATCATAATGATCAAGATTTAGTGTCCCATAGTTTTTGTAGTCAATCGTGTAACGAGTCACAATAATGACAAATGAACAACAACATGACATGTGTCCTTTTTATTTTATGTTTTATTATTTTTGTTGTTAATCGTGTAACGAGTCACAATAATGAGCGAGATTCAGCGTCGCATAATATTTGTAGCCAATCGTGTAATGAGACACTTTAATGGACAAATAAAATAAATGTACTAAAAATATTCAAATAAATTAATATTAATATTAATACTATTTTAATATCTAAATAAATTCGTATTAATACTTACTTTAATATATACATAAATTGATAGTATATTTTAATATAATATTAATATCTAAGAATTTAATAACAATACTTATTTTAATATAAATAAATAAATTCATAGTATATTTTTTACGTAATTCTAGAAAGATATTTATACTCTCATGAAAGGAAAAATGAGAAAAAACATATATTTCTATTTTATTGTAAAAAAATTAAATAATAATTTTCATTTTAAAATATTTACACGGGAATTAAGAAGTTAATTCTATTTGAAAAAAATACTTATTCTTATCCTTGAAATTATAGTGTATATGTAATATTGTCAGGTAAAATAAAATAATAATTTCATATGTATAGTATATTGAGTCATATATATCATTCTAAAATTTAGAACAAAATATGAACCGAAATATCTTGGAAACTTCGCAAATCATAACTATCAAAATAAAATCTATCACGTATAAAATTTAAAATACATGGTATAATCATTTCATAATTACATAACAAAAATAGAAGATAACATTTTTTTTTATAATTTTCTAAAATACAAATTATGAAAAAAAAGTAATAATTCGCATTGTCGATTCTCTATTTTGTTGTTCTCCCAAAGCAGAACGAGGGTACCTCCTAGTTAAACACAAAAAGATACGGATTTCAACTAAAAATGATAGTCCAAATATCAAGGCACTAATCAATAAAGTAACATTTTTTTTCTTTTTCACCTAATTTTGTGTAATTTTATTGTATCTTCGCCACAATCGTTTCAACCGATTGATTATCATACACAAAAATATTTAAACCATTGATTAACTGTTGATATTTTATGATAATAGTTCGGTGTAAACAATCATGTATTCATTATTTTACAATAAATTTTGAGTATTTTTGGAAGCTCGAGTTATCTTAATAAATAACCAAACCACTATGATTTGTTAAATTTATATTAAACTAACTATATTCGAATGTTTATTATTTCACATTAAATTATATGATCAAATATGAATATAATTGAAGATGCAGATTTTACAGATGAAATCTTAATTAATTTGTATATAATATTTTAAAATACATAATGAATTTTAATATTGTTTAATTAATAAAGTAACATTTTTCTTTTTCACCTACTTTTGTGTAATTTTATTGTATCTTCACCACGACTGTTTCCAACCGTTTGATTATCATACATGGAAATATTTAGGCCATTGGATAACTGTTGATATTTTATAGTCATAGTTCCTTGTAAACAATCATGTATTCATTATTTTACAATTAATTTTGAGTATTTTTGGAAGGTCGCGTTGTCTTACATAAATGACGCAAACTACTATCATTTGTTAAATTTATGTTAAACTAACTCTATTCAAATGTTTATTACTTCACATTAAATTATATGATCAAATATGAATATAATTGAAGATGAAAATTACCAATGAAATCTTAATAAATTTGTATATAATATTATAAAATATATAATGAATTTTAATATTGCTTAGAAATTTAATTTTTAAAGTTGTCAATATATATTCACTTGAATCTTTTTTTATTTTGACACCCATATTAGCATAGTTCTTACAAACATTTTCTCTAATTTGAACTCATGAATATATATTATGCAAGAAAATTCAATACAAAAGAATATATATATTTACATAATTAACTTATAAGTGTTAATATTATTTTTTTTTACAACTTTAATTTTAAGAATCATATATAATATTTTGTAAGTTCTATTTCTGTTTTTGTTCAAACAAATCGAATATAAATATTTTCATAGATTAATACAAATGAAAAATAATAGTTTACCTTTCAAAATATAAATAACTTCTTAAACTTATAAACATATATCAAATACTATTTTTTTTTTAACGTTACAAATTAAAAACCACAATATGATGTGAAATAATTTTTTAATTATTTTCACTATAAATTTGATGTTATGTATAAATTTCATAGTTTTTTTAGATCAATATTTTTTTATTAATACTATATAATTAGTGATATACAAGAAGTATATAGGTCGTATAGTTGATTTTCTATATTTGAGACTAATGAATTATTGTGAACAACAATGATATAATATTTGTTGTATATTTGTTCGTAAAAATATGTTATACCGTATGTTATTAGTCACCAATGTATGTATTATTATTTGACAAAAAAAATGAGAAATTTATAATCATAACATAAAATAACGTGAAATAATTTTAGAGATGATATTGACATTATTACTATAAAAACAAATAGTTCTTCGTAGTAAACTGAAAAACATAATTATCATACTCGTGCGTAGCGCGACCAAATAGTTCTTCGTAGTAAACTGAAAAACATAATTATCCTAATGTTGTAATTGTCTGACTAGTCTTTGGAAATAAATACAAAGAAAATTTGTATATTTGATTTTGCGCCAAATAGTTTAAACAAAAGACAGAAAAGCTCAAAATCCTAGTTAGTTTTTTCTCCTTATTTTGTTTCTTTTGAATCATACAAAAAACTCAATTTTGAAATCCATCTTGGCTTTTAGTATTTAACTCGTGAGGTGGATAAACCATTTGCATTACATTATGGAGCTCTCCATCCCAAGCAATTGAAATCTGTTTAAATGGATAAGAAATTTAATTAGAAAAAAAAATTCATTCAATAAATGAATTGAGAAGATATAGAACCTGAGTTGGAGGATCTTTATATCCATTGTTAGTGCATAATTGTGAATTAGTCACATTGGGTTGTTGTACCAGATTTTGACGAGACATATGCAAGTGGTGTTGTACCAAATCTGGTACAGCTAATAATCCCATTGCAGATGAAGAGGCCATATGGGGATTAAATAGCTATTTAATATGAGCAAAAAAAATTAATTGACTAATTAGTATTTAAATAATTAAATAAATTATAAATTAGCATGAGCTTACACTTTTTGAAAGAATGTCTTCTATGTTGAAATCGAGTCTTGGGTTAATGGCAGAGAGTTTCATCGACAAAAACTGAACAAAAAAAATTACAATGTAATTTATGAAAATTAAACTTCGAATATCAAGTATAAAAATAAATTGAATCAGCACCTCAACTTGCCGTTGTAGTGATTGCACGTAATTTATTATTTCGTCCAACATGACTGCTTTTCCAGTCACCTAAATATCGAAAAACTTCGAATTAGTACATTTGCAATATGAATTCTTATATAAGTACCAAATTTATCCTATTTTCTTCAAAAATTGTTTAAAATTGAGACTTCACGGTTGAGTTTGAGCCAATGAAATACAATTAAAAGAATATATATATGAAAATCGATGCGTACTTTGCTACAACCAGGAACTAAGTCTTGAAGATACTTCATTCGCTCGCTAATTTTTTCCCTTCTTAACTAAATTAACAAAAGACGACAAATTTATTTCAACATGAACGAACCTAAAAAAATTAAAAATACAAAATTACCCGTTCGGCAAGACTGTGACTAGTCGTAGCTTGTCCTCGTCGAGCTCTTACATGAACATAGTCTTCCTTATTATTATTATTATTATTATCATTATTATTCGCAATTTCAGTACCAACATTTTCATCTTTTCCAATATTATTCTCTTCTTTGTCTACATTATTTTCACCTCTTGTAATTCCTTCGGCTTGGTTCGTCTCCTTCCCCTTCAATTTTCAACCAAATATTCAATACAATTAGACTCTTTCGAAATAATACGCTAAAATAAAATAAAAAATGAAAAATACATGGAATTTAATTACCTGATTGGCTCTCCTTTTTTTCTTATTATTAGCTGCATTTGAAACCTCGTCTTCGCCAACTCCGCTACACTCAGCCTCGCCAGCTTCGCTCTTATCCGAATCTCGTTTTCGATTTTCGATCAAATTCTCTTTGATTCTGTTTTGATCCGAGATGTTTATTGGCTCAGAACTGTTAATGGTTCCCAGAATTGCACTCACATTGCCTCCAATAAAGCACGAATATTTTGCGGCTCGTTCGATGAAACCAGAGTCAGCTTGTATGTCAGAGAAACTTGGAGGGAGAAAATTAACGGGTTTCTGAAACGGTTCTGACGGGTTTGGATTCCATCCCAAATTGAGGCTCGAAGGGCCTGGAGTAGAGTTCCAGTACGGATCTAAAATTTGACTTGCCTGAGGGAAGAAATGGGCATTCTGGTAATTTACATGATAACCATTTTTCTCCATTTCAAAGTTATCCTTCTCGTTCATTTCCCTTCTTCTGTATTTCTTCTCTTATTTTTGTTCAAATTGGGTTAAAACACACAAAAAGAAGGATCTTTCCTTGACAAATTGGCAAATTTCAAAATCCAGTTAAGACGAGAAATTGTACCTTATGAACAAACCCTCTTGACTGGCTTAAAATTTCCCAACTCAAATACAAAAGATAAAAACTTTTTGCTGCAAATTACGTCAAATTTGTGATTATGATATACTGGATTCAAAAGGGGGCAGAGAAACCAGCTGTAACCAGCAGAATTTGAAAAGAAGAAAGAAATTAAAAGAAAAGGGTATCAGAGAATCTTACGAAAAGGTCTGGTAAATGAAACAATTCTTTCAGAAATCACTGGAATATAATCCAATTGTCCTTTGATTTCTTCTTCTCTCTCTCTCTCTCTCTCTCTCTCTCTTTGGACAGAGCTGTAAAGCAAGGAAGAAAGGAGAAATTATTGCACTGGAACCAACTACTACTATGCTTGGTTTGATTCACTGCAGAAGAAAGTAAAACCCAACTGCCCAGATAAATAATGAGGAAAATAAAAAGGAAATAGGGAAAAATAAAAAATAAGATTCCAACTTTATAATATTTTAGTATTTGTTATGGCAAAATATTAAAACTATGCCCCTGCATTGAATATATTGTTTTGTTTCATACAGAGAGAGGTCTGGATGCATTTATGCCATGAGAAAGACTGGAGAAATGATTAAAAAATGGAATAAGTACGGTGGTGCCGATAACTTTCTCCGAGTTTTACGTCTCCTCAAATTAAAACTCCTTCAAAATAATAAATAATTTGCAAAAAAAAAAACCTACATTATGCTGAAGTTAATTTAATGCGTAAGATTTTTTTTCAAATGATAATAGGATTTTTTATAAGACTAACCTAAGATGTAAAAATAGGATTTGTTTTTTCAAATGACAAGGACATTTGAGATATTTGATAAACAAATCTCACAAGGATTAGTTTTCTTAATGATGGTTTATATAAGCTTTAGCTTTGCTTTAATGGGGTGCTTTAATTATGCTGTTTAACTTTGTATCTTTTAATCAATATTTTTTTTGTCATGTTAATTAACTTTGAGCTAGCATTCTGACATTGCCAACCCTATATTGCTTTTATATTTACATGGAATTATTCTGTCTTATATTCTAAGATTTGATTCTTCCTAGGTGGTTACTATTCAAGATTTGTTTTATATCTTGTACTTGTAGTATTAAATACATATATGTTTGTGTGATGAGTACTAATTTAAATATATTTATTAAATTAGATGCTCATTATGCACAATACTAGTTTTAAATCCTTCCAAAAATAAAAAAATGTAATAAATATTCATGATTTAAATATTTATTTAAGTATATTATCATCACTAATATAAGTGAAGTTTTGCAAAATAACTTTGCTTCTTTATAAAGTTTGCAAAAATAAAAAAAACAATATTAATTTCTTTTAAGTTTGCAAATATTATGTTTTCGTCATATAAATTAGCCAATATGTTTCAAGGGTAATGATATTGACAGGAAATAATATTACTGAGAACAGGAAATTTAAATTTGAAATGGTAATTTTCTTTTTAATTCATGCCAAATTTAAATGAAATTTCTTGTATCTAGTATTTATTTTTCCTGTCAATATCACTATCCATGTTTCAAAACAGTCAATCTAATTGGCGTTTTAAAGCAACTATTTTAAATGACGTTTTTTTTTTTTATTAAAGTCAACTATTTAAGTTTTCAATATGTCACTTAAATTATTGCCATAATTGGTTTATCGGAAGACTTTTTTTTTTCTAAAATTGATAATTAACTTTAGGAAAAACATTAATAATTGAAAACAAAAAAGATAATTATATTTTTGCAAACTAAACAAAAAACAAGGTTATTTTGCAATAGAGCTCCTCATATAAGATATATAATATAAACATAAAATATTATGTTAAAAGGGTTTAATTTGTATTGAAGCATGATAGAAAAATTGTCGGATGATTCATCTTCATAATGAATCTTAAAGCACAATGCAATGATTTAAAAGTCTTAATTAATATACAACGTCACATATTTAATTAAATGGAGTTGCTAACGAACTCCAGCACGCCGCAAACAACCATGAAACGCCACATGAACAGAAAATTAGACGAGAGGCCGATTTTCTAGGGCACCAACCAATATACCTTCCGAAAAAAATATTTAGGTAGTTCTATCAATAGTACCTTTCTATACCTTCCGAAATTTAGATAGTTGTTTTATGCCTTTAAACTTTACATTTACATTTTTTTTTACTTTACATTTATACTTTTTATTACGAAAAATATAAATAACAACATAGTTCTATCAATAATATAGAAAAATATAAATATTTAAGCAGTTCTTTTCATACATTTCACCTTCGTACTTATATATTTTTATAATAAAAAATAGGAGAATTCTTCAAAACCCCCCTAACTTTTTTGAAAATTATGAAAACCATCTATCTTTTTAGATTCCCTAAAAATACCCGTATATTTTTGGCTTCCTCCAAAAACTCCCTAACATTTTTAGATTCCCTAAAAAATCCCCTACCTTTTCGTTATGATTTTGAAGATTACCATTATACCCCTTCACATAATTTTATTTTATAAATATTTATAATTTAATAAATAAAAAATAGATAATAAAATATTATATTAAATAAAAAATACATAGATACTAATATATTATAATAAATAATACATATATATTAAAATATTGTAATAAATAATACATAGATATTAAAATATTAATAATTGTTGAAAATCATATTTTAATATCTATGTATTATTTGTTATAATATATTAATATTATGTATTCTTTATTTTTTAACATTTTTTTTATTTTTTTATAATAGTTTAATATCTATTTATTATTTATTAAATTATAGAAATTTATAAATAAAATTATGAGGGTATAATGGTCATTTTTTAAAACATAACAAAAAGATAGAATTTTTTTAGGGAATCTAAAAATGTTAGGGAGGTTTTGGAAGAAACAAAAAATATAGGGGGTTTTTGAGAGAATATAAAAAATATAGGGGGTTTCTAAAAAGACAGGGGATTTTTCATAATTTGAAGAAAACTTAGGGGGTTTTTGAGAATACCCCACTATATATAAATAACAACATATATTTTTCGTAGTATAAAAAAAAATAGTCCTTTTTACACAATTCACCTTCATATTTATAAACAATAGTAAAAAAATATAAATAACAACATATCTTTAATCCATGGTACGTAAAAAAATATAAATATCAAAATATATATAAACAATAATAAAAAATATAAATAAACAACATATATTTAATCCATAATATATAAAAATATAGTAAAAATATATAAATAACAACAAATTTATAATCCCAAGTATAAAAAGGTATAAATCATAGTAAAAAAGTATAAACATGTATAGTAAAAATATATAAATAACAATATATCGTTAATTCATAGTATAAGAAAAGGAATAAAATAATAGAGAAAAGTATAAATAATAAATATAAATAACATCATATCTTTTATCCACATAGTAGAGAAAAAATATACAATAATATGAAAAAAATTATAAGAGAGGATGAGGCAAGAAGGCACCGGACACCTGACAATGGGCAATTCCGGAGCATCCAAAATGCAATTCTCCATGCAGAATTCTCCGGACAATGGACAATGGACGGTCATTTAAAGTGAATTTCAGTAGAGTGTAAAATCATTTCTCACAATTAAATATTTTAGCCTCTCTATCCATCTACACGTATTTGTAAAGAGAGAAATATTAAAATAAAATAAATTAATAATAACAATAAATAAAATTCTGTTTTATGGCTAAAGTTCAAAAGGAAACCTGCGTTATTTTAAATTAAATAAAAGTCCATTTTTAAGCAAATGACCAAAAAACTCAAGCTAGCTGTTGTGTACTTGTTTTGAGTATAATAATACAGGGCGGTTTAATTGAATAAGTTAAATTGAAATTCTAATATATGATAATTAAGATTTGCATAGAATTGCGAGACTTTGGAGTGTGTGTTAATCAGGCTTAATGTAGTCTCTGTTTTTATACCATCATACAATTTGTCAAAGATTCGCCATGAGAAAATTTAGGTTTTTCATTTCGTCAAACTCTTATTTAAGCTAAACATTAAACTGTTCATGTATTTCTTGATTATAAAATTCAAACCAAAGTAAAACTCAAACTGTGTGGTAAAAAAATACTTGGTCCACTTCAAAAGTTTAAATAATTTGAATTAACATAAGAAATCCACAAGAGTTTAACTACAAATTGAGACCAAAACTTCGATTCTCTCCCTCATCATTAGTTGTCATTGGGAGATTCAATTCCTTAAATTGTGTCAATTATCAAGGTCCAACTTTATCATGACATTTTTTATAGATTCCCCAATTAAGAAAGTTATTTAATAATGAAAAAAATATATTACATTTAATGTTGCTCGATATATAATTTTGTATAGTAAATAGATAAGTTTATGTTTCATTTGGCTATTCATCTATTAATGTCAATAAAAATTAAACTCACATTCTCACGCATATGATTTTTGTGTCTCATTGCCTATGAACCCATTAATTGTCACTCAATATATTAATGTGTTAGTATTAAATACTAAACACGCTAAATGATAAATTATTTTAGATGATAAATCACGATAAATGATAATGATTATGTGCTAATTCATATTGATTAGACAATATTTTGCATTAAATGTATTGCCATTTTTAAGAAAAAACAATAAACTTGAATTTGCGTGGCTTACACTTTACAATATTTAAAATAGCAGTTTTTTTTGGAAAAGATTGAAATTACATATTATGTGTATAACCTTCAAAACATTCAATATTATTATTTAGTAATATGCGTTTGTTTGTTTGATTTCAGTTTTGACATTTTCATATGTTTTTTTGAAAATCAAGTCCATTATATATGGCAGTATTCTATTTGTTCTTTTTAAAAAAAATTGGGTATTTTTAATGCAGTGGCATTCAAAGTATAACTAATTCTGTTAACGTTGAATTTTTTAAAAAAAACTTGAAATGTGACTATAATGCATGTTAATCCTGTTAACGTCGAATTTTTTTTTTAATTTTTGCTTATATTAGTCATTAATTACAACGCTTCTGAAAAAAAAGTTAACTATTCTTTTATTTTGTGTGTATTAACCAACAAAATATAAATTTGTCTATTTTTGCATTTGTGAGTATATTTTATAAGAAACACTTGAAAATTGATCATTTTACTTTCGGCATATTTGATATTTTAATATATTAGCCTTAAGAAAGTTAAGTATATTTTGTTCGCGCTAGAGTTTAATTACAATATATTCGGGGAAAAAATTAAGTTTGGATACATTCTGTGTATTAGCCGTTTCAATTTCAGCATTTTTGGAAGAAATTTAAAAAAAAAATTAAACATAAATTCAGTAATTTACATGTTAGTTTTTATTATGGAATTTTTTTTTATAAAAAAGAATGAAAATCAAGTATTTTACTTGTATATAACTACAATTTCAACATTTTGGAGAAACACTTGAAATTTTATCATTTCACACAAGTTAACCTATTATTTCCTCATTTTAACAAAAAAATCGAAAAAATATTATTTCGAAATATTAGACTTGAAATCTTACATTTGCTAGCATTCGATTACGATATTTTTGAGAATCTTTTTAATATTTTGTGTGTGTTGGTCTTTACATTTTCGGTGTCTTTGAGATTTTTTTAAAAAATTAAGTATTTTGCAGATATAAGTCTTAACTATGATTCTGTAAAAAATGTATTTTGCGTTATTATGAAAACTCAAAACATTAGTATTATGCGCGTACAACTTTGGGCAATTTTTTTTAAAATTAAGTACCGAGCATGTGTTTGTCTTCAGTTAAATGTATTTTTTGAGAAAAATACATGTGTGTCTTCAATTAATGTTTCTGATCTTCGATTAAGTAAAGTATTTTGCTTCTCTTAAACTACAATTTCGGTGTTTCGGATAAAAATTGAAAATAGACAAGGAGATTACCCGCGCTTCGCGGCGGTTTTGTTTCATTTGTTTTACCATACACGTAATATATACACATAATATATAGTTATGATTTTTCGGGATCAAATATAAGATTTTATGAAAATAAATATCGTATTGATTAAGGAAGTTTGATGATGACAAAATTATCATACTATTTTTTAATATGACACATTTCGAAATATTTATTTAGTATTATAATGCAACACATACAAAAAGAAAAAAATATCACTATAAAATAATAAAGGGGGCTTCTATGGTACACCCTTTTATCCTTATCATACACCCTTTCATGTTTGAACGGTTGAGATTAAACGATGACTCTCAATTCAAGGGCTACGATTAACAAATTTAACATCAATTTTCCAAAACAAATTTCGATACACCCCATTTCAAGGGTAAAAACGTAATTTTCTACCATCATATTTTACCCCTCTCCTAGTCTCTCCAACCTTCTCCAGTTAACATCAATTTTGTCTCTCTCTCTCGCTCGTTGCCGAGCCCCCAACTCCTCCTCACTCTTTAGCTCTGACAAACACATAACCACGCCGCAACCTGATTGGAAGCGTCATCTTGAATCTCCTCTGAGATGTAGTCGAGAACAAGAAGCCCTCCATTCCTCGAAGAAGCCAAAACTCAATCAAACCACAGCACGAAAAAGACAAATTCATTTTTTCTTGAAAGTAGCAGCAATCGAATAATGTAAAAAATTGCATATCGGATCAAGCACGCGGGATCCTATCGCAAGGCACCATGGAAAGATCCACAAGGCTCAGTCCAAGCCGTTGGTACCAGTACCAGCTTTGCATATTTTGTTCATTGAATATGTTCTTTAGTAGAGCTTTGCGGACCTAGGTATACTTTTATTTTACAATTGGGTCCTTTTCTTTTGTGAAATTATGTTTCTAATCCATATATTTGATTTTGAATTACAAATTATTGTAATGGTAATTAATAATTATCTCCAATTAATCTAAGTAACTACATTGTTATTTTCGTAATTCCAATATAATAGGAGATCTTCTTTGCAAAATTACCTATCAATTGTAAAATAGTACATGATGTGACCTATATGGAGAGCTATAATAACTCGAATAATTGACGAAGTGAAATCGAGAGATATGCAAGTGATATGTTTGCAATCTTCTACATATTCGAGGTTGTCGAGAAATAGCCTCGTAAAAGAAGACGCAAATCATCTTCATCTGCTGAAGAAGCTGGGTTCTTCGACATATCAGTACTTGCAGAAAAAGGTAAAAATAAATAAAAGTTATTTACAGTCATTTGCAAAATATTGATCAAGGTTGGAGATGATAATCCATGAATTTGATATTCCAGTTCCTATCTTTTGACAATTTATAATAACCATCACAATAATATTTGATTTCAAGGATGAAAAACCCATATGTGGCTGCGATTGATGGTTTGGCTTCTTGGTGGAGGAGCAAGGATCAGTCCCTATCTTTTAGTGTGTTCCACACTTTTTTTCGAAAAAGACTGCTATGAGGTGGGGTATATTTATTATGAACAAGGCTACTGACATACTCACTCAGCTTGTTAAGCTCGAGGATTGATTTGTGTTTATTTTTGAAATGTTTGTATCCCTTGTTATTAGTTGGTTGTCATTAACGACTTTGAAGACGATCTGTCACAATAACAAAATATGAAAGCAATGCATAATTATTTAATTTTGTATTGTTTCAATAAAAATAAAATGAAAATTTACATTACATTTCTTCTCTTAATGAAAAAAATAATTTAATTAGATCTAGAAACAAGATAAAAAATAACTCAAAATGAATAATCGTTGCAATCCAAGTACATAATTATATTAAGAGAGATGATCGGAGAGAGAGGGAGAGGAGGCGGTCAGAGAGAGAGAGAGAGAGAGAGAGAGAGAGAGAGAGGCAGCCAAGAGGGAGAGAGAGTTGAGGATATGCAAATCGTGTAAGAGAAATAAAAGGAAATAATTCAAATGCAGAAACCAAATTGTAATGAAAATGGAGAGTTAAAACAAATAATACATACTAATTGTTTTAATGTCTAAATTACCCTTTTGCAAAAAAGGTGTATCATATAATCCCCCAATAATAAAACAACATGGGTGGACATAAACAAAAATAAAAATCATATGATATTTTAAATTTTCATATCTAAAATTAAGGATAATAACATTGTAAAAGTTTAAAAAAATTATTTTTGTCTGATAAATTTTAAGTTTCATGTTTATTATTGAAAAATATTATATAAGTGAAAGAAATTATTTGTGTTTAGTAAATAAATATCTTTCATTATTTTTTTTTAAAGATTAACATGAAATTGTTTTAAGTACAAATACAAATATAACATAATTTTTTTTTAAATAATAATAACAATTAGGATGTGCAAATTTTTTTCTATTATATTTCTAAAAATAATAATAATAAGGATTACAAGTCATTAATATAATTATATTTATTTTTATATCTTTTTTACATAATTGTTTTCATAATTTTAAGTTAGAGAAAAATATTGAATATATGATAATAACATGCTTGGTAGTATGTGCAATTTTTTTCAATTATAGTTTTAAAAGTAATAATAATTAGTCTTACAAGTCATTAATGTAATTATATTTATTTTATATCTTTTTTTACGCAATTGTTTTCATAATTTTAAGTTGGAAAAAAATATTAAATATATGATAATATGGATCTCAAAATAAAGATAAAATTCCAGCGAATATATTTCTTAATTTTTTTAAATTATATTATGAAAATACTAACAATATTTTGATGTATGTTTTATTATATTATATATTGATTTATTAATTTATTAATGTTAGATATTTAAACTTTTCACATTCTATTTGTATTCACAATTGATCATGTATCATATTGTGAAAAAATTCAAAATCAAATACAATTGGTCAAACAAGAACCTAACAAATAATATTTTGACACGTCATTAGTGTACGGTGATGTGGCCTTCTAAAATTGCTTAAAACTATGTGTGAAATAAGGGACACATAAATATCTACAAATAAAACATAACCACACAAAATCAAAGGTTAATCTATGGTTCATATGTTGCCACATATCATAATCTAATGGTTGAAATAATTGTGATGATGTGACATGAGTTGTGATGAGGTGGCATGAGGAGATTGCATAAATATGGGTCCAAAATAAGGGGGTTGGTAAATTATTTTGCATGTGTCACCTTTTTCAATTTTGACGTTCTTTAGAAGAAAATAAAAATAAAAGTTACCTATTTTGCATGTGTGTTTTTAAGCAGGGTGATTTTGAGAAAATTTCTTAAATTGTGTATTTTTGTGTTAGCCCTGAAAAAAAACGAGCAATTTACATTGGTTAAACTTCAATTTTAACATTTTTCAAAGAAATCAATTGTTTTTCATACGTTAATATTAATTACTCGTTTTTGAGAAAAACATGAAAATTGAGCATTTTGGTTATGTTACACTTCTATTTCGGCATTTTGGAGAAAAACATAAAATATGAGTATATTGTGTTTGCGACTTCAATTTTGATACTAAAAAGAAAACACACAAAAGTGACTATTTTGAATTGGATTTGTAGTATTCAAAACATATAAAGTGAGTATTTCATATGTGTTATGTGTTGCCTTGAATTATAGAGTGCAAAGTTTTGAATTGCGATGCCGCGGTTTGTAACGATTGTACTGTAATTTGCACGTGCTTACCGCTATTTAGTAAATTGCGGATATTGCATTTTAGAAATATATTCCGCTATTTGTGATATAGAGACACTATTGAATCACTATTTAAATCATTGATAGAGTGTTTACAAAAAAAATGAAATTTGAGTATTTTGCATGTCATGACCTTTTCAATATCAATTTTTTTTGGAAGGAAACATAAACATGAGTATTTTACATTAATTAGTCTATATTAGTCGTTAGTTGTAATAAATATCAAAAATAGGGTTTTGATATTTGTAGATTATTATTCCTAAAAGTTTAGAATATAAGACCCATATTAAAAATATAACTCTTCCAACGATCAAAATCGTGTTCTTATGTGTCAAAGTTTTCGAAAAGGTATAACCGTATTTACATATTTATGGGTTATTTAAATAAATATATTATTGGGTCTTATTTGCAAAATGATCAAACCATTAATAATACTAATAATAGAGTTTGTAAAATAAACCTCCATATACTTGTAAATCCAAGAGTTTGCAAATATGTAAGTTTTTGAGGGTATATTTGAAATGTTCTCATCCACCTCATCATCCATTGTGTTTTTGGTCGACCAGTGGATAATAATCACTTTGTTTCATTCATGTCTCTTGAAACACTCATGAAACCCTAAGAAAAGAAGAGAGAAAAGGAGAAAAAATCAAGGAAAAGAGGAGATTTCGCAAAACGAAAAGTGTCATAATCTTCAGGAGGTTGAGTTGTGCTAGTTGGCAAGATCAAAAAAAGAATTCCATCACTCATGAAACCCTAAGAGTAGAAGAGAGAAAGGGAGGAAAATTCAAGGAAAATAGGAGATTTCGCAAAACGAAAAGTGACATAATCTTCAGGAGGTTGAGTTGTGCGAGTTGGCAAGATCAAAAGAAGAATTCTTTCCAAGTTTCGAGTTTCTCCATTTTCAGTCCATCTTGTGCGCCATTTCGATTAATCTTTTTTTTGTCGAGTTTCTTTCCATTAGGTGAGTGCTACTCTCACTTTCCTCTTATTAAGAATCCAATTACGAGCGTTTCTAGACCTTACATGATAGTCAAGGGTTTTTGCTTCAGAAATCGTATTTTGCTTTAAAAACCGTGTTACCTCAACAAAATGTATATTATATAGATTTGATCATCTATATATATATGTAGAATTTTATTTGGATAAAACGTAAGCCGGACTTACGATTTTAGTGAGGGTCTCCGGGAGACTCTCTCTATGTATGATTTGAATTAGTCTAAAACGTAAGCTGGGACTTGCGATTTTAGAAAAGGGTCTCTGAGAGACTCTATTGAGGGAAAGGCATAGCTAACTTGATGTAGTGCAAAGTCCCGACCCATGAGGGGTCTGGCCGTGGCGCGTGGATATCCAGTCGTCGGGTGGATGTGTTTCCCTTATGTTTTGTTCCAGCCCAAGTGTGATTCGCTATCAGCTCGGGTTGGCACTTCAGTCGAGAGTTATTAGCGGCCTCACCCCGGTAAAGTATAATTAGTATGTATATGATTATGTATGAAGGTAAGTGATTTTGATTTCGAAAAGCCGGGGCAAGTACTTTGAGAAGTATTTATATACTTATATGATTTTAAAATATGAATTATGATTATGATTATTTTCGAGCGAGGTTTTTGACTAGCCATGTATGAGCTCAAAACTCACTCACTCACTCACTTAGTCACTTCCGTGACTAACCATTTTATTTGAATGTTTTGAGTCTAGGTATGGTGGACAGATCATTCGGGGCAGCGGGTATCTAGATTGTGAGTACGATGGTTTCGTTTTCATCGCGGAACCTCCATGTTGTGTATATTAGTGTACTTCCATTTCTGGCCAGCGAGCCATTTTGTCGCTGCGACATGTTTAGTATTTTGTGTGTTTATGTCGTATATGTGTTTATATGCTTCCTCTAGGTTTCTTTATGTTTGTTTGTATATGTTATGGTGATGCATGTATATATGTGCGTGTGTCGTTGTTTTCGAGTTGTGGTATTTATGTTTTTGTGAATTTATTATATAAGAGCCTGTGGTATACGAGTTTTATACTGGCGGGTTGCCGCACCCTTATCCATTTTATTTTGGGGTGTGACATTAGTATTTTGAAAGAAAAAAAAATATTTTCTTTGCAAATATTAGCTTGGAAACCATAAAAATTGATCAATTTGCAAATTGTTGGTCTTGTACTACAATATTATTTATTTTGAAAAACTTGAAAATTTGAGTATTTTGCTTGTATTAGATTATAATTTCATACGTTTTAGAGAATTTAGATTTTCAGTTTATTAGTATTAAAAATAAAAATAAAAGCATTTTGCATGTGTTTACTATATGATTATCGCGTTTTTGCGTAAAAACGAAATTTGAAATATTTTGTGTGTGTTCCGTCTTTTTCAATTTCGATACTTTTAGAAAAAACTAATGAGTATTTGACTTACGAGAGTCTTGAATTAGGGAACTTTTCCAAAATTGGATTTTTTGTATATTTGTTTGTAGGGGAGTTCTATGATAGACCCATTTTCTTATCACGGACCCATTTTAAAAAAAAAATATTTCGAATATTTGTTAAATAATGATTTTTTTTTGTAAGATTCTAGTGTATATTTATCATTTAATGCTATCCAAAACATAAATTTTGTATAATTAATTAATAAATAGCTAAAATTCTTAAAATAATTTTTTGAAAAATGGTACATGATAAGAAAATGGGTCTATCATAGAACTTCCCTTGTTTTGTGTTGTTGTATTGTCTTTCAAAACTTAAGATTTGAATATTTTGCCATACGACTTCAATATCGTCAATTTACCGAAATTTTTGAAAATTAAATACTTTACACATGTTATTCTTTTTTCTGATTTTTTTTCGAAAATGAAGTATTTTGCTTGTTCTGTACTTGCATTCATAGTTTTTCAGAAAAAATGAAATTTGTGTAATTTGCATGTGTAATTCTTTTCAATTTCAATATATTTAAACAAACACAAAAATAAGTACGAGAAATTTGGTAAAATCGTGTATTTTGTTTGTATAGCCTTCAAACAAATATTGAGTATTTGCATGTGTTAGACATCAATTTTGAATTTTTTTGCATTTTTTTTGGAAAATCAAGTATTTCACATATGCTAATATTTGATTATGGTATTTCCGAGAAAAAACTTGAAAAATTTCAGTACTTCTCCTATTTCAGACTTCAATTTCAGAATTTCGGAGAATACCATAAAAATTGAGTATTTTGCGTTTGTGAAACTTTAAAGTCTATATTTTAAATAAAAATATTGAAATTGAATAATTTGATTGTATTAGCATTAAAAACATAGAACTAGATTATTTTGCATGCATAGCATTCAATTATTGTGTTCTTTTAAAAAAACTTGAAAATTGAGTATTTTGCAAAAGTTATTCTTATGTTCGATTAGATTGTTTTGAGAAACTTTGCTTATAATAACTTCAATTTTGACATTTGGAAAAATGTGTATTAAGTTTCTTACATGTTTTAGACACCCTGCCAATGTTTTAAATAAAAAACTCAATGAAAGTATTTTTATTGTAATATCATTCATATCCTAAAAATTGAGTCATTCGAATGTGTGGCAGAGCCGAATTTTTTAAAGAAAGAATTAACAATTTTGTCTAAATCAAAGTTTTAAAATTTAAGGAGAAATTTACCCATTTCTTATTTTGCACATATTTTTGAGTTTTCTCATGACGCCACATCATCATGATTATTCCTGATTATTGACTATTATATTTTGTGATGTAGATTCATCACATATATTAATATTTTATTTAATCATTTATGACATATATTTTGTATGATATTTTGTAATTATTTGTAAGTATTGATTTGAACCATTAGATGTAGTGACGTGGTTCGATCTCAATAATTTAGTTTTTTATTATATTTTTTGAAACTCATATTTTATGTAGTCATTTATGTGTCATTATTTTACACCATATTTTAAGCATTCTTAGAAACCAACATCATCATATATTAATGACATGTACTATTACTATTGGTTAGGTTCACGTTAGACCAAGTCTATTCAATTGTTTAATATTTCACCTAAAGTTACATGATAAAATATGAATGCAATGGATAATGAAAAATTTATATATGAACTACTCAAACTTCATATGTAATATTATAAAACATACAACATATATTACATATATTAGTGTTAGTTTTAGAAATTTTATTTTAAAAATTATAAAATATATTCATTTTAATTTTTTTTTTATTTTGACATCAATATTAGGTCATACATATTTTTTCATAATTTGAAGTTGTAAACTGAATATTAGTATATGAGAGAGAGAGAGAGAGAGAGAGAGAGAGAGAGAGAGAGGGGGGGGGGGGCATCGAATGATTTAACCATCACTTTCAGTACTAGTCAATAAAAAAAAATTATATTGCATGTGTTAATCTTTTTTCAAATTTGTAAACTGAATAAAATAATTTGTATGTGTACGTTCAGTTTTCACGTTTTTCGTATGAACATGAACTACATGGTGTTCGAGGCATGTGTTGTTTATTTGATCATCTGATAATTGAGCTCTTAAATGTACTATTTATGCAAGTAATATTGCAAATGTCATGTTACGATTATGACTTGATAATAAACTAACATGGACCAGCATGAAAATACTTCAATAAAGCCCATAAAATATTGAAATTTTCTGGGTGGCGAATTCACAGTTCAACAAATACATCTATAAATACGTCGTCGTAATAATACCGAGGATTTTACTTTCAATTCTTGTCAAATTTGAATGAAATTTCTGTATGTAATAATTATTTTTCTTGTCAATATCACTGTCCTTACAACTAAATTCATCATTTGTTAGAATATCTGGATATAAATAGCTCTTTTAATAAGAATCATCCTTGTTTCTTTCCTTGAAAAATAACATGAAATCCGGCAAAAGTGATTTTACACTTTTAATAAGAAAAAGCCCAAACAAAGAAATTAAGGCTCAGCCCACTATTGATAGGCTCAATATAATAAAATACGATTTTACATATAAATATAGTTCTTAAAACCCTAGCCCCTTAAATAGAATCGAAAGTTCTTAAAGTGGAGATAAATCGTAGCAATTTTTCGGCGATTTCTGTTCGATTTTGCGTTCTCTTGATTCCGATAGTATGCAATTTAGCATATGTTTTGAATAAATTTGATTTTTCCAGTTTTTTTATTTTGTTTTCTGTGATCGATATGCAAGCACCACTAGCCCCTTGTACCGTTTTGGTATCGAGACAAGGAATGTTTGCGAGAAGGTTTAATTTAAGGTGCGAAAATGAAACTTTGGCATGAGATTCAAATTTGGGCTGATTTAGTTTTTTTCTGCTCAGTTTATCTTCTGTCAAAATATTATTTTTATTCGGATTTATTATTAACTATTGAAGATGCAAAATGAGGTGAAATTTATATTTAACTGAAATTTATCATGTGGATTTATACCTTCAAAGTTCTCTGATTGCTCTTCAATCTTTTAAATTTTGTAGCTTTTCTATGGAAATTTAATAGTAATTTTCTGCTCAGTTTATCTTCTGTCAAAAGATTGTTTTTATTCGAATTTATTAACTATTGAAGATGCAAAATGAGGTGAAATTATGTTTGACCGAAATTTATCATGTGGATTTATTTATACCTTCAAAGTTCTCTGATTGCTCTTCAATCTTCTAAATTTTGTAGATTTTCTATTGAATTTTTTAGTAATTAGAGATTTGTTCTTTAATGCAGATAATTTTTCTAGAACTTTTTTGAATAATGAGATGTATGATTTTGAAATAAATATGTGGATATAGTTGCATAATAATCAATTTCTCTTTTCATTAATTGTGGGTAGTTATAATTGTTTTCTTCTTGATATCAAAGATACATAATTGTTTCATTCATTTGATTAAAATACGATAAATCTTCATAGTCATAGAGTTCGAAATGCAATTATTCAAAGTAAATTCAAATTATTGAATCAGATAATGCTATTATCACTGTAGTAATAAATAATGAAAATTTGAATTAATGATAGTAAATTAAAAATATTAGAATATGTGTTTGCAGTAGTAAACCATAAAACATTAAATTATGTTTCTAATGTTTGTCAATTGTGTTTTTTCCTGAACAAATTCTATCCTTTGTGATAATTAGTTTAAATATGGATTCAAATAATATGTGACGTTCTTAATTTTACAGAGTTCATGAACCAAATAATATATGGATTCTCTGAAGAATGAACAAGGATCTCAATTATAGTTTGCTCTTTTTTGTAAGTACAATCTCGATCATTTTAATTTTTCAATATCAAACCTTTTTAGGTTAATTGTTTGTTCTTGTCTAACTTGTTGATTAATTGCCCAATTGAGCATAATTTTTATTTAATGGAAGCTCAATTAGACTTTATTGCAAATTTTGGGTGTTATTTTGAGTAGAACTGGCAAAGATGACCTCAACTTGAAGAATAGCTCGAATAACCTAGAACCCAATACATGAATTTAATTTTTTAAAAATCAAACAAATCTGAACCCAAAATTAGATGAGTTAAGATGTTGCTTGAACTTGACCGATCTTATTAGGTTGCATGTAACCCGAAGAAAATAAGAGAGATCTGAAACCGATTTAATTCTTAACATTAGTTGTCAGGTTTTTTTGAAATAACTAAACTAAATATATAAATAATTATATACAAAGATAACGTATTTTTTCTTATTGGATTTAGAAAAAAATGTTAGTAAAATGAATCGAGTCTAATTTTGAATCTAATCCGTAATCAACTCAACCTGGTCAGACCTAAGTTAACTTGAAGATGACTTGACATAAAAATGATCCGAACCTAGAAAGACTCGATGATTATTACTCGACCATTGGCCACCTCTAATTTTGAGTCTGGATTTTGTTTACGGTACATTATAAGAACATATGCCATGAAAAAATATCAGTGAAATGATTTCAATTTTATTTTCTAAGAAGGGGGATATACATATTTGACCTTTTTAAAATCCGAAATATCATATTATTTTAGAACTAAAAATATCATATTCACCCTTTCAAAAATCTAAAAATCATTTTTACCCTTTTCAAAATTTACAAAAATAGCAATAATATCTAAATAATATCTAAATATCATATACCATGAACCACGAACGACTACAGACCCACCTCGGCTCAATCAAGAAAAGAGTAAGGAAATTGATTTGTTCATTGCAATTTGAGAAGAAAATCGAAAGATATAATCCAATAATTAAGCTTACAGCTCACATCTTGTTTGACATAAATTGATAATTTCTCGGCTCAATCAAGAAAAGAGTAAGGAAATTGATTTGTTCATTGCAATTTGAGAAGAAAATCGAAAGATATAATCCAATAATTAAGCTTACAGCTCACATCTTGTTTGACATAAATTGATAATTCCTCGGCTCAATCAAGAAAAGAGTAAGGAAATTGATTTGTTCATTGCAATTTGAGAAGAAAATCGAAAGATATAATCCAATAATTAAGCTTACAGCTCACATCTTGTTTGACATAAATTGATAATTCCTCGGCTCAATCAAGAAAAGAGCAAGGAAATTGATTTGTTCATTGCAATTTGAGAAGAAAATCGAAAGATATAATCCAATAATTAAGCTTACAGCTCACATCTTGTTTGACATAAATTGATAATTCCTCGGCTCAATCAAGAAAAGAGTAAGGAAATTGATTTGTTCATTGCAATTTGAGAAGAAAATCGAAAGATATAATCCAATAATTAAGCTTACAGCTCACATCTTGTTTGACATAAATTGATAATTCCTCGGCCCAATCAAGAAAAGAGTAAGGAAATTGATTTGTTCATTGCAATTTGAGAAGAAAATCGAAAGATATAATCCAATAATTATAAATTGATAATTGGAAGTGATTGGGAGTGATGTAGAAAAAGAAATAAGTTTTCTACTCGATTGTAGCAGTAAGTTTCCAAAATTCTACCAATGCCTTTATTATATCACATATTCAACTACTGCTGATTATTTTGCAAAAATTGAAGGTAACAAATGATAATTTACCCCCAAATGAGAGAACAATTGGATAAGCAACTGAAGACCTCGACGGAACTCCTCCTGAGGGCATTAAGGTCATTGTGAACGATGATGATTTCACCACTATTTTTACAGACATAGAAGGCCCATGTATTCTTAGTATTCGATTAATTATTAACTATTTTTTTTAAGATTTGATGAATTATCATTTTGTTTTTAAACTGGAACTAATGGTGGTCTCTCACGTGAAGCTCGTCTTATTTCAAGATTTCCCTTATGCTCCTTCTAAAGGTGCGCTTTTCCTTTCCGTTTATGTGCAGATTTTCGTTCCAATTTTTTGAATTGATGTATTGATGGAAATATTCCTTTTTGTTTGTCAATTTTCAGGGTATTTTTTGACGAAAACATTTCATCTAAATATAGCGATTAATGGCCATATCTGTTTCCTGAACACGTTAAAAAAAACTTGAATCCAAGTCTTGGGTTGTGCCATGCAATTTATTTTGATGATATTACCAGATTATATTGCTTGGATTATTCATTTGTCGAGTGTTTTGACATGTTTGTATTTGTTAATACGTGGTGAGGTTTTTATTAATAGCATCATTTCCCGAATGAGCACTTAACGAGGATGCTGGTAAAATGTTGTCGTGACGGTAATGTTATCAATTAGTAGTTATTTTCTTTATTGTTTCAAAACTAAAAACTTCGTATATGATTCACGTTTATTGTCTTTTGACCGGACAATGCTATTTAGAGGAGATTAACGAGTTGCTCGGATTCTTTCTTAAAGAATGCGATCAAATTCAGATATTCACAATATTTTATATTTTGTAGGGATATATGTGATATTTTCTTATTTCCTTTTTGATATTTTTGTAGTGAATTCATAGTGGATGATTCATGGGTTTTGCATGAGTAGCTTCTGCCAATTTAGAAAATATAGGGGAAAATTCTGCACATTCAATATTTTGTAAATTCCAAAATCACAGGTACTTGAAGCAGCATATATGGTTTACGGTTTAGGGTTTTAAATTCTTTCGTTATGATTAACGTAGTTACTCCAACAGATATGTCTTAAATCTAGATTTCGCCTATGTAATTTTGTTTTGTTTAGTGCAATTTGTTTGTTTGTGAGGATTTATAATGTTAGTTTGCTCCGTATATTTTGGTTTTGGTTATAAAGACAAAAATTATGATATGAGATTTTATTATTACTTCTAAGTTAGTAATTAGAACACACAGTTTCGTACGTTTTCACTTTTCACGTCTCGAGAAATATTTTGGTAATGTTAATAATTCATCTTTTGAGTTGTGTTTAAATTGTTTTGGTTTTTTACTTTCATCTATTTGTAATATTATTGTTTGGCCATGTTCATTTCTTATTGTGATTATCAAGGAAATAAAACATTGGACTTTTACACGATAAAACTCGCAGCGAAGCGCGGGAATATTCCTAGTTATGGTTAATTTTACAAATCTAGTGAAATTATAATGATTTAAAAAAAAATTAGGGTAAATTTGATCTATTATTATTCAAAGGTTAAATATGATATTTTGGACTTTTAGAAGGCTTAGCAGGCAAATTCCCCTCTAGAGATTTAAAGAAAAACAAATAAAAGCTTAAGCCATTAACTTAATAAATTTGAACACAAAATTAGAAAATGCAAATTGTTTCAGACATATATCATCGTAACAAACATCAAAAAGAAAAAAACTTAATACCGTTAAAATGTGGAAATTTACACAACAAACCACCCACAATCATCGTTTAAATATATTTTTTGTTACTCCTATACAATAATCTGCACTTCCATTACTAACACACAAAATTGTTTTCTTTTGCAATTCAAACTCGTCCGATAACACATGTTCCCCCGAAAAAAACAAAAAAACAATCGTAATTGAATCAAATTCAAAAAAAAAAAAAAAAATGAACAGACGGTTGCTTTAGATTAAACACAACAAAATCAACATCATATTCTTTGTTGTTTTAATGCTTTTTGATTTTTTGATTTTTCTCACATCTCCATGGAAACATAGCTCATCGAGTATTCAGGCATGCGGTGCAACCTCCTCAATATACTATCTGCCACTTGTTTCATGTTTGTATCTCCGCTATGAAATGCGCTGACAAGCCTTCCAGGTAACGTTCTATCCGCGCTAATTTCTTTAGTTTCTTTATCGGTTCCTCTCAGTAAACACCGTTCAATAACCCAAAATGCCTCGTACCAAAGAGCCTCATTTCTATGTTCCCTTAAAACCCGCAAAATACGCCTCACTCCATCCATGTTGCTAATTGTCATTACACCCTTTTCTACGTCGACCCGATCCTCTAATAATGTTTTAACTGCCCCCAATGCTGCCGCCACGACATTACCTGTTACGTCAAATAGGAACTTTGAGAAGTATGGACTAAATTTATAAGTAAAACGGTATTATCATATAAACTTTGCTTAAATATTTTATGCCTCTTGGGTTGTAATATTACCATTGTCGCTTTCCAAGCAAGCTAGGAGTCTCTCCAATGCACCGGCCTGTAGGATGCAAAATGTGGTTTGTCCGTAGCATAAACCTCTATGGACGGGGCATAGCGGTATAGCTTTCGGGCCCATGTCTTTCTGATTACTACTTTTTTTGAGCATATTTAAGAAACCCTTCTTTTTAACAGCGGGTGAGCGCCGGCCCTCTTCTACTGGTTTCGAAAGGTTGACCGAATGGGAAGAGAGGTTCGCAAGTCCTATGCATGCATATATTTGGACTTGGTCGCTTCCTGCGTTTCGTACTAAGAACTCGGTGAAAACACGCATTAAATTGGTGTCCACAATCGTTGTTAGAATCTCCGGATCATATAATGTGGTTGAGAAGCGGACCAATATGCCTACTAGGGCCTCCATATAGAACTTTGCGTACCTAAATAAGTTGCGTATTGATAATTAAGTAAGATAACTTGAGGACGAGTAAATAACTAATTAATACCTGCTAGTTAATGCCCCGCCACTAAGTATCTCTTGAATTCTCCCTAAAATCACCGGCATCGTGCCTTGATGAAGCAAGTACAAATTCAGTGTAATATTTTGGTGAGGTAACTTGGCCAACAAGTTTGCTGACTCGGCCTGCCTCTCGGTAACCCTTCCTGGTTCAGACTTGATGACCAAATTACCAGGTTGCCCTTGAGTCTTGCACAATCGTTCGGCAATAGTGTGGCCGATTTGTGGGCAAAGTACGATGAGTAATTTTGCTGAGACTATTGTAAGATCTTCGGAGGGAGAATTTAGGAGTTCGATAAGTGTGTGTATCACTTCGGTCTCACGTGCCACCGAGACGACTGCAGCTAAGGGTTTTGGTTTATTGCTTAACGATAGTAAGATTCGGATTAGGTTTGTGTTGAATCGGTCTGGCATGGAGAGCTTGACCATGTGCGCCAAGTTGTATATTGTGTATTGAGAGATTAATGTGTGGCCATTTTTGTTAACCTGTGGCATCAATACGAGACTAGAACTCAATAACAATGTCCGTAATTTGGATTAGGGAAATTATACTATGCCCCTGAGATTCCCCCCACTATTCACCATATCGTGAATAGTGGGGTATGGTATTAATACTCATCTCCAATTCGTACCCCCCATTTCAATTGAAGGTTAATTGTGTTTTGAATTAATGGTTAATTCAAATATAATTAACACGTAATACAATTGTATTAGTCATCAACATAATTAATAATTTCAATTAACGGTTAATACAATTCACCGGGTACAATTTTGGGAGATTTAAATTAGCACCCCCATATCGTGAATAGTGGGGGGAAATGGGGGGGGGGGCACAGTAAATGGCCTCTTTGGATTAGGGAAATTATTAGTTGGATCTTAGTGTATTTCAGGATAATACATCACTTGTGATGTAACAATAGTCTGAAAATTTTGAGAATTTAGTTGCAAAATTCTAAATTTCCTGAAATGTGCTATGTAAGATCAAAACAAGAAAACAAAATCACAGTAGCAAAACCTGAATTTTCTCGGGATCGATGCCTGATCCAACACCCGACTCGAGTAAATTTGCAAGAACGCCGGAAGCATCAATCTTCGGTGGAATTGGGTTCCCATCACTTGGATTATTTCTCAAGAATAACTCTTCGATCATGACCGGTACCACTCCGGCCTTGAGAAGAGATGCTGCATTTGGCTTGAGCGATGACATAGAAACGAGGACGTCAAATGCTGCTTTGCGAACCATTGGATTGCTCTCCCTAACATATTATTTAATAGCAATATGATTAACTTGTGGCTTAATTGTTTCTTTTTATTTATGGAAGACTTCAAGATGTTAAAATTAGGATGCATTATTGAGTGGTTTAAGACCTGATGGTGATAGGGGTGGTATCAGTGGTGGAAGAAGAAGATTCCCCATTGGCTGGTGGGTTGTTTGGTAGCAGATTAGGATTGGGTTTCGTGCGAACCATGCTGATTAAAGCCTCGCAAGCACGGTTTTCTGCTGCAATTGTGATACTTATGTCTTGTTTTTGCGCAAGCTCGCTTAGATAACCGACCATCTCCATTTGCATGTTTTCATTGCCTACATGGTTTAAATTTGTATTAGGTGTCGTGAAATGTGGATTATTTAGGGGTGATTCCAACTAATTAACAAGTATAGTATTACCTTCGACGAGATTAGTTAGGAGAGGATCCAAATAGCCATTAAGCGCCATATATTTGATGTTCTTGGGTCGTTTCTCCAAATTCTTGAGAATTTCCGCAGATTTCTCTGCGGCAATATTGTCGGCTGATTCACTATATTTCATAGTAACTAGCATTAGAATTGCGCCGTTTGTGTGCCCTATCATTTTAACCAAGAGTGCTGATTTCGAGAGTTCTTGCATTAATGAAAGGGCCAAATGCTTCTCCGCCGAGTTGTTGCTTGATAAGAGTTTGGTTGTTCTTTGTATTGCCTTTGTTTTCCCCATTATTTCCTATGAATTAAAATAAACGAGTTATAGGTCGAACCAATGTTTTCAATTTTGAACTGACTCTTTTAAATTGCTACATAAATCCTCGATTAGAAATTTAAGACCAAAAAGGGGCTAAAAATCAATAAATAAAAATCAATAAATAAGATCCAAAAGTAGATAAGAAACTCTGACGAACCTTTCCTTCATCATCCTCAACCAAAATGCTAAGGAGCTCTAGAGCTTCACATCTTATAGTCGCGTCGCTGCTCTCTAAGTATCTTGGTAGCATCTTAGTGATACCACTTTTATGTACTTGATCAATATTCTTGATTCTCTTTTGGCATAGCAATTTCAATTCTTGTATTGCATCATATACCATGTTCCCTCTCATCAATTCATTGCCTGAGTTATGGAGAGAGACAAAAAAAAATGAATTAATTGGACAAACAATAGAAGTACTAGATGGATAATGAATTTACCAGCCATTCTTATCCTTGTGCCCTCATTTCTCATGATCCATTCAGAAATCATAGCCTTCAGAGCAACATTAGTGTTCAACACCTTGCTTTCGATCTTAATGTTCGTGACGGGACACGTGAGACTCTCCCCTTGGCTCTCCTGCTTCTCGAAAACCTCGGAAATGGCCGATTTCTCATACGTAATCCCACTCTCAATGGTGACGGGGTCGGTCATTAGCTTTTTGGTCAACGTGCAAAAGAACGAGTCGTATAATGGTTCTACGAGCTCGAGACCTCCATTGCCCGAACTACCCGCAACTCCATAGTTACTCTCTTTGGGGATGAAGTCTCTGATACGCGGATCCCTTGCCGGCTGAGGTGACTCGGCTACTGAATGGAAGTCTGAATTGGTGTTCTGAGGACTTTGGAGGTGAGCATTCCTGAATTAAAAAGTCCATATTTATTATTGTTCTTCTGTTTTCTTATAATGAATGTGAGACAAAAAAATTATTATTGGAAAGAACAACAAACCTAGCAATATATTTTCTGTCGTCAAATGTTGATGGTGGTATCTTCTCTAAATCCTCGCCGATAGCATTAATAATCCTCTCCAATTTTCCAATTATCGAAACGAGAGTTTCGTCAGGATCCAATTGCAGTTCAATCGCGCATTTCGCAATTTGGTCCTTGGCATGGTTGACATTTTGGGAGACGGAATGGAGGATTTGAGTTAACTTTTGCGGTGGATTCGAGGCTGGTTGGAGCTCTCCGCGGTGATAGACTCCAAGGTCCGCAAAAGTTTCTGATTCCATGTCTATTATACTGGTTATCGAGTCCATGATTCTCGACATATTTCTTTGTAATGGGTTGATAATTTTCGGTTAAATGTCTATCTTCTATCACCTGAGGTAAAAGATAGAGAGAGAAGCAAGATTATTAGATCGAGCGTTTGTATTCGCATAGTCACAATTGTAGCAATTAGAAAAAAAATTTACTAGGATTGAGTTTTTATTTTGACAATAAAATACAATTTTCAAAAGAGAAAAAAAAACAAGAAGATTTTATCGACAAAATGTCGTGAATGTTTTTATAATTTGAGAAAATTCTTATTTCAAGTAAATTAAGAGAAATAAAGAAACCTGATAAAACAAAAGACTAAAAATAACTCAAATTTTATAGAGAATTAAAAACTTAAAAAAAACAATTTCTTACCAGTCATAAACCCTTGGCTCCCGAGCTCGAGAGAGAGAAAGAGAAAGAGAGAGAGAGAGAGAGAGAGAGAGAGAGAGAGAGAGAGAGAGAGAGAGAGGAGACTCAGAACAGAGAGAGAACTTTCTAGTTCTTATTTTGTTAATGAAAGAGAAAGAAAGTTTCTTCCAAACAGCTCAAACAACTTGTTAAACATCAAAACCCTCATTTTTTTATGAATCAAAGTCTCCATTGAAAGAGTCAGAAAATTGCAAGAAAAATAAACGAGAAGGTTCTGTCTGATCCTCTGGCTGTTTAACTGTAACTGCCAATTGGTAAACAATCTTTTTCTTAAATCAGCATTAAATTTTATTTATATAAAGAAATTGTTATGGCTATTTTGACTTTTGATAACGTGAAAGAAGACTCAAAAGAGGCACCAAATACAAACTAAGTTTTTCTTTTTGAATGAATTTCAAGTTTTGGTTTGAATTCTTTTTCGTTTTGGATTTCTTTTTTCACAGGGTTCAGAAATAATTGAAAGAGAGCGACTAACGTACGTCGGTGTTGTGCATGCCGATCCGCCAGGATTCGCCCCGATTTTTTTTTCTTCCAAAAAATACTTTTTTCCATTTTGGCTGCCTATCGTATGTCGACCAAAAAAATTATAAATTGTTATACAAAAAATATAAATTTAATAAAAAAAAAATTATACAAAATGTTACTCATGAAAAAAAATATGATACGTCTAAAAATTTATATCATAAATGTAAAAGGATACAACATTTATTGTATATTTAAAATATGTGTATGAATTACGTTACTTCTGAAAAGGTTGAAATATATATGTACATCATACATACAAAAATATATTTTTGATTTAAATTTTAATTAATTGTTTCAAAATAATACTGACAGGACCCACTCCAACAACGAGAATAGGAAGTTATGGAACTCTATATGGAAGAGGAGGAACGCAATATTCTTCCAAAAATCTGAGATATGGCTCCGGCCTAATCTCCTTCGAAAAAAGACATGACGCGCAACTAGAAAATATATCGTAGAGATGTCTAACACATCTAACAAGACACATCACATTTAGAAGATATATCACACATACAAAATATGCATTTCAGAATATATAAAAACATGTCGATATGATACAACTAAAATTATACATTTTAGAAGATTTAAAAAATACATATTACAGTTAAAAATAAACATTACAAAGAGAAGTGAGAACTAAAAAAATCTTGGAATGACGAAATCTCTCTGTTTAACTTTATTTATTTTAGTTGTGTAGTACCATCCTTGTTTTGTCCTTGCATTTGTATATTCTTTTGTTCATCTCTGACCCGTTCAAAATTTATCGTATTGTATTGTGCTCGTCATGTTATTAAATTTATATTACAAGTCAAATAAGATGAAAATGCACTTCATTAACGTAAAATATGTATATATGAAGATAAAATATACTTAGCCCTCCTGGTAATGGGGGAGGGGAAAGCAAAAAGTCGTGTCTGTAAATAATAAAATTATGTAAAACTATAATTTCTTTTAATCCAAAAGGGTGTGGGTTAACCCACCCCTTAAAAACTCAAAAAAAAATATACTTTGCCCTCAAATTCAAAAAAAAGAGTCTTGATAAGGTGACAAATATGAGTTAAATGGATTGATTAACCAATAACATATCTAATTGATTCTATTAAATATTAATTAACATGTTTAATTGACATATAAATAATTTATAATATATTAATATTAATACATGTTAATTGACGTATCAATTCAAATAAACGGTCAATTAAATCGTTAATCGAGTCAATTAATAATATTATTCAACCCATTTAACCCACTTTTGTCATCTCATCAAGACTTCTATTTTGAGTTTGGGGGGCTGAATATACAACCCCATATATGAAATCTTTTTAGCATATTATGTCACGACCCGAAATAAAATAATCGTGCACAACGTACTTACCTTAAATATATGAGCATTAGCAGAGTCAAAAACACACAATAAGAAAACCAGTTGGCATAAAGAATAATCTACAAATACCAATACACATATGGTGGGCATAAACCAATACAACTAAAACAAATAAAAACGATAACTGGTGATCGCACACTCCGCTACGCTCGTAATCTACACGAATGTCACTGCCACCTCAAGTGCTACCTGGATATGTTGGCTGAGAGTTAGATAAGTAAAATAATATTTAATTATTATTTACTCGACGGCGACTACCACGACAACCTACTACGATAACTACCATGATGACCGACTACAACGATCTAGGAATTCTGCAAATACGGCAACTACTACTACAGAATTCACATCGTGAAACCACAACGATAACAACACGGGACTCACTCATAGACTAATACCTCGGATCAGCTTGAAGTAAAAGTCAACCACAATAACTACTACCACAACTATGATCCTGCAAACACGGTAACAACTATTACAGAATTCATAGTGTGATACTACAACTACTTCCACTACAACTATGCTCCTGCATATACGGTAGCAACTACTACATAATTCATAGCGTAGAGAACCATTTCGATAAGGTTGGTTTCCACAAGGGACCCTACTCATAGACTAGTACCTCGGATCTACGTGAGGTAAAAGTCCGCTGCACTCTATCCCAAGAGTGGTGGTTTCAACCACGCCACGACTGAAATCACGCCCCCTCGAACACTACATTTACTACAACTATTCGAGGAGACCGTACTGCTACGTCTAACAGTTTGCAAGTTCGGGAGCGACCCGAAAATGCACCTCTGGCCAGCCACTACATTAATGTCCAAACACGTGTTCCCTTATCCACCTCTCATCCTCACTACGAGTTGATCTACATCAACAACAATCCTATATACTACAAAGAACTACACATATTCTACAGATAAAATAAGAGGGTTATGGGAGCCTCGATGAAGATAACCTTGAAAGTGAGCTCGCTTTCTTCGTTTATTCTCTTGAATCACTTGTTCCCTTCCTCTTCTCCAATCTCCTCTTCTTGTTTCTTTTTCTTCCTTCACCTCTCTCTAAACTCACGAAAATAAGGGGGTTATGGGACAGGATAGAAGAGGCTAGAGTCACAAAATAATATTATATACATGACAAGGGTTTAGGTGTGAAAGGGGTTAGGGATTTTTGTCATTTTTCCATTTTGATCCATAATTTTTCTTGTAATTATTTTCTATCCAAAATTTTCTTGTATTTAATTATTGATATAGCATATTAACCCGCTACACCGATTACAATACCATCAGTTGGCATCATGATTATTAGTAGGTGCATTTTTAAAAAATCCCTAACTTTTTGAAATATTTAAAAAAATCCACATCTTGTCTTATTAATACTTCAAAACATATATATATTTTTGAAATATCCTTTAAAAATGTTAAACTTTAACTTTTAATAGTGTTAAAAAAATTTAGACCAAAATATCCTTCTATCATTGTAATATTTAATTAAATAATGTTTAGTATTTTTTATATTATTTAAGTAAAATTTTTATAAAATTTTAATAATAAATTACATATTAGCTCATATAGTTATATATCCATTCACATATTTACAAAATCATAAATAATTTGACACATAATTTAGTCAACCAATAACAAATAATTAACATATAATTAGTAACAAATTAATTTACTAATTTTTAAATGATATATAGATTATATATTTACAATATACTCGAAAATAAAGTTTAACGTAATCAACTACCTCCAATTTAAACATTGTTCATATATGTAATTCATATTTATTAACAAAATAATTAATAATTAACTATTATATTAGTCGATATCAAAAAAAAATATCTTGAAATTATTCAAAAGATATATAAAAATTAAAAAGTGAATGAACATTAGAACAAGCTGCTAAAAAGTTTTGTTGCCATGATATTTTAATACGTGATGAATTTGTTTATATTATTGTTTATTTTTTATTTTTTATTATTCGATGTTAGTTTTTAAAGAAAAATATATCATAAATGAAATATTAAAATTATATGAATATTGTTATGAATATAATAATATGGATGTCAAGCAACAAATCTTGTGAAGATGGAGGAATTAATTATAGGATATTTTATATATTTGATATTGTATTATTTCCTTGTATTGTAGCGTTTTATATGGCAAGAGATTTCTTGACCTACACACACCCTCTACTATATAAAAGGGTAGTGGCTATTGTATTCCTCCAACCATTCAATAGAAATATTGTTTCCTCCCATTCTCTCTTTTGTTTGTTCTTTATTTTATAACAAATATAAAATATAATCTCATCTTTTTAATAGATACAAAATGTTAAGAAAATATTGTGGATTTTTCTAAAAATAATTAAAAAATAGAAAAATGGTTCAATAAAATTAATATTAAAAAAAAACATAAGGGTATTTTGGCCCAAATTTTTTAACACCATATAAAATTAACTTTAACACCTCTAAGAAGGGGTATTTGAAAATAAAAAAATATTTTGCAGAGTTTTTTTAATATCTTAAAATTAAGAGGTTTTTTTTAAATATCGAAAAAGGTTAGGTTTTTTTAGGAATTCTCTTTATTAGTATAAGAAAATGGAGGAAAGAGATCTAAAATGATTGAGCGGTGATATGAAGTCTCATTACAATTGTTTTGTTGTATTATTTCGCTATTTGCTGTTAAATACAATATTAAATGAATGTAAATGAATGAATAATGATATGAAATGTCCTGTAATTTTTCTTTGTATTGATGACGTGACGTTGTATTATGTGATAGTAGATTTATAGATGATAAATGGGAATGCATCCGATTTAATATAGGGAAATTTTACTGTTTAGACCAAATAAGTTTCGTATTACCAAAAATACACCAACTAGTTTTAAAATTTGGAAAATAACACTCTCGACCTTTGAAAAGTCGAGAGATTGCTAAACTGCTCGACTTTTCAAAAGTCGAGCGCTTTTATTCCTTAATCACCTGATCACATGGCAGGATTAATTATTTTCCCAAACTGCTCGACCTTTGAAAAGTCGAGCGATTTTGCAATGATGATGATATTTGTTTGGTCCCCCACTCTCTCTCTCTCTCTCTAAAACCCTCGACCTTTCAAAGGTCGAGCACTTTGTGCTATTTATACCCCCCGTTTGGTCCCCCACTCACATATATTGGTTATTATTTTAGTTATTACGTTCAATTATGTTGATAATTAAGAAATATAATTAAATATTCAGTAAAATTTATTCAAATTTATGAATTCGAACAATTATTAATTACGTATTAAGTTAACAACTAACATATATTGGTTATTATTTTAATTAAATATACTAATTTAGAACATAAATCATGTTATGATAACATTTGATATTTGTTTCCGAATTTTACCATAACATTATCTATGTTCTAAATTGGTATATTTAATAAAAATAATAACTAGTACATGTTGGTTGTTAACTTAATACATATTTAATAATGATTCGAATACTTAAATTTGAATAAATTTTACTGAATATTTAATTATATTTCTTAATTATCAACATAATTGAACGTAATAACTAAATAATGGATAATTCGGCGGGTACATTTTGGAGGAAATTAATTTTTTTATTTTTAATATCCGACACGTGACACTGCTGAAAAAATATATAAAAAATTAAACCCCTCCAAACTGTACACGTCGAATTCTCCATTATTTAGTTATTACGTTCAATTATATTGATAATTAAGATATATAATTAAATATTCAGTAAAATTCATTCAAATTTATGAATTCGAACAATTATTAAGTATATATTAAGTTAACAGCCAACATGTACTCGTTATTATTTTAATTAAATACACTAATTAAGACATAGAGATGTTATGGTAAAATTTGGATAATTTCGATTCGTCTATTTAATTAAAATGATAACCAGTACATGTTAGCTGTTAACTTAATATATAATTAATAATTGTTTGAATTCATAAATTTGAATAAATTTTACTGAATATTTAATTATATATCTTAATTATCAATATAATTGAACGTAATAACTAAATAATGGAGAATTCGGCGTGTACACTTTGGAGGGGTTTAATTTTTTTATATATTTTTTCAACAGTGTCACGTGTGTGTGTCAGATATTAAAAATAAAAAAAATTAATTTCCTCCAAAATGTACCCGCCGAATTATCCATTATTTAGTTATTACGTTCAATTATGTTGATAATTAAGAAATATAATTAAATATTCAGTAAAATTTATTCAAATTTAAGTATTCGAATCATGATTAAATATGTATTAAGTTAACAACCAACATGTACTAGTTATTATTTTTATTAAATATATCAATTTAGAACATAGATAATGTTATGATAAAATTCGGAAACAAATACCAAATGTTATCATAACATGATCTATATTCTAAATTAGTATATTTAATTAAAATAATAACCAATATATGTTAGTTGTTAACTTAATACGTAATTAATAATTGTTCGAATTCATAAATTTGAATAAATTTTACTGAATATTTAATTATATTTCTTAATTATCAACATAATTGAACGTAATAACTAAAATAATAACCAATATATGTGAGTGGGGACCAAACGGGGGGTATAAATAGCACAAAGTGCTCGACCTTTGAAAGGTCGAGGGCTTTAGAGAGAGAGAGAGAGAGAGAGAGAGAGAGAGAGAGTGGGGGACCAAAAAAATATCATCATCATTGCAAAATTGCTCGACTTTTCAAAGGTCGAGCAGTTTGGGGAAATAATTAATCCTGTGATGTGATCAGGTGATTAAGGAATAAAAGCGCTCGACTTTTGAAAAGTCGAGCAGTTTAGCAATCTCTCGACTTTTCAAAGGTCGAGAGTGTTATTTTCCAAATTTTGAAACTAGTTGGTATATTTTTGGTAATACGAAACTTATTTGGTCTAAACAGTAAAATTTCCCTTTAATATATAAATAACTTTTTCGAACGAAAAAGTAACAAACATGGTTTATTTGGTAAATAGATGGATGGACTCAAGGGCCTAGTTTTGAATTCGATCAATTCGTATTGGAACATGTGTCAAACCCAAAGAAATTTATTAGCCAGCTAACCAAGTTACATTTTGAAACTTCCGTTCGTACCATGTTACAAAAAAATAATGGCGGGCCTATAGGCCTATACAAGCCTGGTTTCATATGAGCATAATTTATAAATTTTTGTTAACTAATTCTGGATTTAGTAACTATGCTTTCGGGTACGGTTCGGATTCGGATTCGGATTCGGTTCGATCTTCGAGCAGTGATCAATATCATGTATGTTTTATATTATTTTTTTAATACTAAACTATCCGGATATGTGTATAGTTCGGATGTTAAACGCATACACATATGGTTCAGAGTAGTTCGAATTTTTTTTTGTAAATACAATTTTCATGAGTTTTCATAAACACTACATTTATTACTCGGTCATTTTTTTCTCTACAAACAAAAATCAAGGTAATCTTATTTTTGCAAATAAAACATTAATTATATGAGTAGTTCGAAAAAGGGTGATGATATGAGGACGAAGGAATTTATCTTTTAGTTTTAAATGTAATGTTAAGCAAATACGTGACAATAAGTATATGAATCCAATTTAACAAGTGTGTATGTTGTTGGTTAATTCTAACCTAGAGGAGGCTGAATATGTAAACCTAGTATGCAATTTTCGCACTATGGTATACAAATTCTAAATTAATGCGGAACCTAAAATGGTATAAATTAAATTATGCAAATACCGAACAATTGAACACGAGATGTTTGATGATGGAGTTCGGTAGGTGGTTGCTTTGTGACTTTAACTCAACGTCTACTTTCTCAATCGACCGATTCGATTGAATACAAGTACCTACATCTCCGGGGATGTCTTGCGCTTTTTCGGCTTTCGATTGAATTCCCGAATCACTCGTACAAGGTTTTGCCTAGATCGATTTACACGTATTTCTATCGATCTATAGCGGGCTTTACACTCTTTGTACTAGCCTATTACAATTATCTAATACGAACTAAACGTGATCGGTCACGATGCACACAAGTTGGGAATCGTATTTGATGGAAGAGAAGGAGGAATTAATCTCTAAGAATGTTTTAGAAGATTATGAGCTCAAGATATTTAGCAAGGTTTCTCTATTTTGAATGTGAAAATATAATGGTAGAAGTGATGAGAGAGAATGAGGGAAATGTTCTATTTATAGAACACATAGACCCTTCCCTCACCTTGTTTTTTCTGCACAGTCCGTTACAACGGACATGATTTCCGTTACAACGGACCAAAAGTCAAACTAGCCGTTACAGCCAATATATTCGTATTTTTACATAGTCCGTTACAACGGAGCGAACTCTGTTACAACGGACATTAGTGTTAAGAAGCTCGTTGTAGCGGATTGTGGAGTCCGTTACAACGGACGTAATCTTTGTGACTTCACTTCAGATTGGTTCTACATTCCGTTATAACGAAGATCATTCCGTTACAACGGTCTGGGACTGCCCGTTACAACGTATTGGTGAATCCGTTATAACGGACAAGGAGAGAAAATGTAGTATACTTAAGTGAGTTCATGTCCGTTACAACGGAAATATTTGTCCGTTATAACGGACATAGTTCTGTGATTTTTCTTCAGGTTGGCATTAATTAGCGTTATAACGGTGATACTTCCGTTACAACGCTTTGTTTTGGTGTCCGTTACAACGGACTGGTGAATCCGTTGTAACGGACTATACTATTTTTGTCATTCTTGAATAGGACGAGTATATCCGTTACAACGGACAAGGTGTTCCATTATAACGGACTATACTGTGTCAGCCTTATTTTTTATTTCATTATTTTGATGGATTTCGAATATATTTCTTTGACTTATTTTGAAATTAATCATTCATAAACAAGTTTAGGGATACCTATAATTTGTTTTGGTGATCTGTTTGATATCCCAACTTGCGGAATCTTCGATGTCTTGATTCCGTGATTCTTCGATGTCTTGCTTTTTGTGTATCTTCGCGATTCTTCGACATCTTGATCCTTGATGTCCTCACTATTGTTGAGTGATCTTTACTTGTGTTTATCTTGATCTTCTTATTGCATTTTGTACCTATATCTCCTACACGTTGTACTTGATATAATTTGTTAGTAGTATCGACATTGTTTTTGAGATAATCAAACAACCGGAAATTTGAACCTACATATGTATTAAACGAGTAGGTGTTAAAGAGTATATAATAAGGGGAGTTCTATCATACACCTTTTTAAATAGATATTTTGGATATTTAAAATTGTGTATCATAAAATTTATATTTTAGGAAATTTATTTTTTAAATGAACAATAAATAATTTTTATTTAGCCAAATATTTAGTTGATGAATACATTTGAAAAATTACCTTAAATATTCGTTAATGAATAATTACTCAAAATATCTTTGAAAATTGATGTATCATAAGAAAAATGGTGTATGATAGAAGCCCCCATATAATAGATAAGCACATGAACTCAGTTTAACACACAAAATATTTTAATTCAACACATAATTTTGTTTTACTTGTTTAGTTTATTATAAATTATCAAGGACAAGTATATTTTTCCTTCGAAAACTAGTCACAATGGATTTAACTTTGTGGGTCCATGCCCGGCCCATGTATACAAAAAATGAAGCCACCGTTTCGGATCCGGATACACACAAAAAAATTACGTAGTATAATTCATGAAATTTTGGGTCCATTATAAAAAACTTAGGGTCCATTATAAAAAATTTGGGGTCCATTTTAACAAATTACATAGTATAATTAAAAAATTAGGGTCCATAATAAAAAAAAATTGAGTTTGATTTATAATTTGGTTTAGGATTTGTTAAATCTTTGGACCGGCCCCGTGTGAGTCTCATCCTATAAAATAATAAAACATTGGTTGAAATACATTTTTAAAGTTAAACTTTGGCACATTTTTCAAAATAGTCACGTATTATAATTTAACATAAAAAATAATCAACATGTTGGATAAATTTGAGAAATACACAAATTCAGGGATTACTTATGTTTTTTGTAATTTATAATTTGTAATTTGTTTGGATTATTTATGTTGTTTTCGTAATATGCTATGGATTTCTTTTATTTGGATGAATGTTGTATGATTTTTTACAATTTTTATTTTTTTAAATTTCATGAATTTAGGATTGGATATTTAGACAATTTTGCAGAAAATCGAGTCACTTATAGTTTAATTAAGTTTGTTGATTGACTGGATGTGAGTAGGGCTGGCAAAAAAAGTTCGGCTCGAACGTTCGTTCGAGTTCGGCTCGAAGATCGTTCGAAAATAGCTCGTTAGAAAATTGGCTCGATTTTTTCGAGCCGAGCCGAGCTCGAGCTAAGTGTTGTTCGGCTCGCGAGCCAGCTCGGCTCGAACAATTTTGCACATATACCCTTCAAAAATAATTTAATTACCATGATTCTAAGTTTCTAAAGCCCAAGCCCAAGCCAAGCCCAAATTTTTACACAACTCAACTTCCTTCCTCTCTCTCTCTCTCGTGACCTTGTCGCGACTCCCTCCCGATCGTCCAAGCCCAACCCAATCTCCCTCCCGACTCCCGAGTCCCTCGAGCCACCGCGATTCCCTCCCGCCCGCCCTAAGTCCCTAGCAGTAGCAGTGCCGAGTCCCTCTTGCTCGAGCCGCGCCTCCGTCAGCACCTCCTGCTGATCGAGCCTCCGCCAGCGCCTCCTGCTGATCGAGCCTCCGCCAACGCCTACGCCAGCGTCTCCTGCTGATCTCCCTCCCGATCGCCCCGCCTCCGCCAGCGCCTCCTGTTCGAGCCGGATCGAGCCGAGCCGAGCTAGCTCGAGATTTTTTCGAGCCGATCTTGAGCTGGACATTCGAGCTCGAACCCCTCCTACGAGTCGAGCCAAGCTGGCTCGAACGAGCCTCGAGCCGAGCTCGAGCTGCCCTGTGTTCGGCTCGGCTCGGTAAATTTCCAGCCCTAGATGTGAGAACCACTAAAAAAGGGTGTGTGAGAAACAATAAAATAAAGGAAAATGTTGTACCCTGTTTCCCCAGCACTCTTGATGTGTAGTCACGAGCGTTCAACCATGGAACAAGTGGTAATTCATGTTCAAAAAAAATGTAACGATGATGATGTTAAACGTTCAACCATGATGGTCTGACAGTGTCCCACAGACACTGTACAGTGTCAGAATCTTATTTTTTGTGCACCTCAAACCTCCCGTGATTATTTTTTTAATTAATATTAATATCCCTCTCTTACATCATCTCTCTTCTCTCTTCTCTCCCACCATTCCTTTCTTTGCCGATCTCGAGAAAAAGGAAGAAGAGCAAAACCCTTTCTTCAGCGAGGGGACAGGAGAAGGAGGCGGCTGGCTGTAGAGGCAGGCAAATGGAGAATTAGGGTTCCGATTTCTTGCTGATTTCATCTCGATTTCAGCAGGATTTCAAATGGAGAAGGAGGCGGCTGGCTGAAGAGGCAGGCAAAATCCTTTCTTCGGCGAGTGCAACTGGATTTTTTCGATTTCTCTCTGATTTCAACTCGATTGCAGCAGGTATTTTCTATTTTTTCGTTTTTAATTTTTTTTGTGGTAAATTGTTGAATTTAGGGTTCTAATTGTGTCGATGACGCAACTTATGTAGCTGAAGAAGATGAGGAAGAGGACGATCTGGACTCCGAAGAAGACCTCACTGATTTCTTCGAATCGATAACACCGACTGACAACAATGGTTAGGTTTCAGTGAATCAATGGTTAGGTTTCAGAGCAATGTTTATTGTTTGTGCTATTTTAGACTTACTTTTACATCGATTCCTCACTTTGTGCTAGAAAGAATCCTTCTTATGACACATTTTCCAGTTCTTTAAATTGCTCACACAATTCATCTCCATTTTGTTATGAGCAGATATAGTAACCGAAGGAAGAGCTGCAGTGAACACTACTAAAGAAAAGGGAAAAGCTGTAGTAGACGATCCAAAACCAAAGGAGCAATCATTCTCATTCATCCCCTTTATAGTGAAAGAAGAGGAATTGAGTGGCGATGAACTCGAAGAGATGCTTAAGCAACCATTCAAAACTGTGGTAATTATTATTAATAATCATTTAAAACTCAAATTTGTATACTTTGTCTCTCTTTAATAATAATTAATACTTTGGTATTAATTTACCAACCCCCTTATTTTGGACCCATATTTATGCAATTTCCTCATGCCACCTCATCACAACTTATGCCACATCATCACAATTATTTCAACCATTAGATTATGATATGTGTCAATATATGAACCATAGATTAATTTTTGATTTTGTGTGATTATGTTTTATTTGTAGATATTTATGTATCCCTTATTTTACACATACTTTTAAGCAACTTTAGAATGCCACATCACCTTACACTGATGACGTGTCAAAATATTATTTGTTAGGTTCATGTTGAACCAATTGTATTTGATTTTGAATTTTTTCACAATATGTTACATGATCAATTGTGAATACAAATAGAATATGAAAAGTTTAAATATCTAACATTAATAAATTAATATATAATATCATAAATACATCAAATATTGTTAATATTTTCATAATATAATTTAAAAAAATTAAGAAATATATTCGCTTGAATTTTATCTTTATTTTGAGATCCATATTATTTCTTTAACTTATATAATATTTTTCAATAATAAACATGAAACATAAAAATTATCAGACACAAATAATTTTTTTAAACTTTTACAATTTTATTATTCTTAATTTTAGATATGAAAATTTAGAATATCATATGATTTTGATTTTTGTTTATGTCCGCGCATGTTGTTTTATTATTTTATAGTAGTGACATTTATTCTTTTTTGTATATGTTGCATTAAAATACTAAATAAATATTTCGCATTGTGTCATATTCAGAAATAATATAATAATTTTGTCATAATCAAATTTTCTTAATCAATATGATATTTATTTTTATAAAGTCTTATATTTGATCCTGAAAAATCATAACTATGTATTATGTGTATGGTAAATCAAATTAAACAAAACCGCCGCGAAGCGCGGGTAATCTCCTAGTTATTATTAAAGAGACACAAGTGGTTTTTTGCTTCATGCAAAAATATGTTGATTTTGATAATCATTTAAAACTCAAAAATATGTTGCTTCATGCAAAACTGTGGTAATTATCTTTTCTGAAGATGAACATTAACAATAACTCTTGTTTAATTTGATAAGTAACATTGGTTATTTAACTCTTGTTTAATTTTAATTGTATGTTTAGTCTTAAAATTATATGTTAATTGCTTGGCTGAGATTATTTTGTTTATTAGCTTTGTATGATACTGTGATGTGTATTTGTTATTGTTAATGTCCTTTTTTTTTATTAAAACAAAATCATACCATTTATTATCCAATTAATATATTTTCCAATCAGATTATATATGTTAATATGTTAGTCGAATTTAAGTATTGAAACATGAGTATTTTGGTCATTGTATTTTTTGCATCATTCTAAACAAATGATATTATTCCATGAATATTCATTGTTTGGCCGAGTTGTATTTTTTGTATGTTATATTGTTTGATGTTAAATGACATTAGCTGGTGTAAAATATTCAGAGTTATATTATGGAAAATATTTGGTGTTGATAAATGAAATTAACAATGACAAATTTTTATGGTTGAAAAATAATGTATGGTTGAAAAACAGTCCAAAACATAAAATCAGTTAATGGTCGCAAATTTTGAAAAATTATTTATATTGATGAAAAAATGTACAAGTTAATGAGAGTTAAATCAAAAAATAATTAACAGTAAAAAAACGTATGTTCCAAAAAAATTACTGGTGTTTAGCATAATTCTAATTTGAAGCTGTTAACCCCAATTGATGATAAAATTCATTAAAAAAAAACCTAATGTTTTCAAAAAAAAATTCATTGTTCAAAAAAATAATAAACTTTGCAAATCAATATTTTCTGTATATTGCAAAATTAATATTATGATTGAAAAAATCTAACATTGAAAAAACTGAAAAAATTGAAAGTATCTAGGTTGAGATAATTTAACATTAAAAAATACTCTGAAAAAAATCAACGTTCCAAAAATTCTAACATTGTCAATAAATTAGCATTTAAAAACATAATGGTTGAACAAAAATCAGATTTAACATTGAAAAAAGTGTTATGGTTACAAAAAAGTTAACATAGGAAAATTACAAAAAAAATTAGTGTTAGGAAAAAATTTAAATTTAAATTTGACAGTGAAAACTTTTAAAATTGAAAAAATATGTCATGGTTTACAAAAATAAAACAGTGAAAATTTTCATGCTAGCCAAATTTGGAAAAAGAATGTTTTTTTTCCACTGATGAAGCCATAAATACTATAAAAAAAATTCAAACCATAAATAATATAAAACCTTAAATATTTTATCCCCCCCCCCCCGATTAAACCATAAAAAAAATCGTTTAGAAAAACAAAATTTGAAATCATTACTAAAACTATTTATGGTTGAAATAAGAGATTAACCAATAATATGGTTATTTAACCCGATAAGAATGAAACCCGTTAACCACAAAATTGAATTGTTTTAAAAGAATTTTGTGCTCAAATTAAATCAAGGATGATATTACGTTTATAAAAACAAAGTTTGAAATCATCACTAAAATTGCTTATGGTTGAAATAAGAGATTAAACCAAAATAAATGTTATTTAACAGACCCGGTAAGAATGAAATCCGTTAAGCACAAAATTAAATTATTTTAAAAGAATTTTATGCTGGAATTAAAATCAAGCAAATCAACCCAAAAAGAAAAATTATTGAACACCAAAAGATTATAAAACTAACGGACAATGAAATCAAAATACAATACCATTATAAAATCGTAATTAGCAATTAACGTTTAACAACATAAATTACTAATTAACAAGAACTCAAACATTCAAACTCACACAATTCAAAAGAGAGAAAAACATATCAGGAGAGAGAATTTTTTTTCTAATTTCTAATTTATGGCTCTATTTACAGAACTTTGCAAAATTCAAAATTCAAACTCACAATCATTCCCCCCCCCCCCCCCCCCCCCCCCCCCCCACACACACACACACACACACACACACCACCAACAGGTGTTAAACGATAATATGCACCATGAGCAATAAATGAAGAAATCTGCCATTAATGCACAATGATAGCAATTTGCAATTAACACTGACAACATCTGACAGCGTAAGGATTAACACTGACAGGCTGTTAAAGTTTAAACACAGATTTTTCTCGCATCCTTAAGGGGCTGAAAAAAATAACCTAGCAAGGCTTAACACCCCCTACTTTACAGCACATCAAGCCATTAGGGGGATAGAACAGGGGTATACATCACTGCTCTAAAATAAAACACGAGATCTCAGAACCACCCAATTTTTTTTTAATTATCCGCATCATTTTTAGGTTAAATAAATAAAATCAGTCAAATAATACAAGTATCGTAAAAGTATCATAAACGTATTCTAGAAATATTGTATAACTAATCTAGAAATATTTTAAAAATATCATATATAATTTATTTAAAAATATTATTAGTCAATATATATATAATTAATTGACCGAAATATCCTAAATTGAATATCTCAGTCGTATCCTGAAAACATTCTTAGCCGTATCCTGTCGTATTCCTCGTATCTAAAAAATAATATTAAAATAATCGGATATGCCATATGACATATTCGATATGTAACAAAGGTCAAAAATCATTTTGTACTCCTTTCGATTCGTTCGGACATGGATGATCCAGACCATAATTGTTAGGACTTGATTATCACGTGAAACAGGTGCTTCCACAAAGTATGCATTTTTCTTACATTTCAAAATAATTAAAACCAATTCGTACTCGGAAAACATTTCTAGTGCGTATTTAACTATTGTTAGATTATTTATATCTAAAAATGTATATATAAAAACTTTACATGACATAATTTTGATTTTGGTACTCAATATTTTTTTTATATAATAAAAATAATATTCATCATTATATGTTATATAATTTTATATAATACCGGCAGCGAAGCGCGGAAAGATTTCCTAGTATGTCAAAAGACTCAAAATACTCGAATCGATGCTAGGACATCACAACAAGTATGGTCCAAAAATTAAAAACGATTTCGTGTTCGCGTTCAGCTTAGATATATGATTTTGGTTTAAATATACAATTCACATGGTTAAGATTATGAAATTTGGCAGGACCCGATTGTATCATATTATAATTTCTTTTAGAATAAATGAAAAATACTCAATTGTCCTCGATGCCAACGAAAATTAAACTCCCAATCTCTTACAATATATATATTTTTTATTTCACACTCAACTAATTAGGTTATGACCCCATTAACATATTGGGGCTTCTATCATATATCTATTTCCTTATCATACATCAATTTTCAAGATTATTTGGAGTAATTATCTATTTATGAATATTTAAGGTAATATCTCAAATATATATATCAATTAATGTTTGACTAAATTGAAATTTTTTGTTGTTCATTTAAACAAAAATGCCCATAAAAAATAAATTTTATGATATATAATTTTACAAATATAATTAATTTGTAAAATATCCAAAATACATTTGTAAAAGAACGTATGATAGAATTCTCCTAACATATTACATCTTTCTTGCAAACAATTATTATTCAACTAATTGAGATATTGATTCATTAACAATAATATGTGAACTAAGTTAAAGGAAATGATTATAATTATGTTATTTATAATTTGAATCGAAAGTAAAGTGCTCGGCATTATTGTTCGTACCTTGACAAGTATTATAACAAAAAAGTGGGGCCTATCAGTTGAGTTGAGTTGAGCCGTCCGTCATGCATGGTGGGCCTAGCCTAAGGAATCAGTAACGTGTGGTTTGATACATAAACATAGTTAGTGAAATATTAGATAATTTATGCTTTTAAATTTTAGCCAAAATTTCATATGTACCCTTACAAAATTCTATAATTTTACGTACACCCCTGCAAAACGTACAATATCATAAATACTTTTACGAAACTACTTTAATTTCATGAATGTCTTTTTTATTTGATTTTGATTAACTATTTGTTAACTTATCGTTAATTTTTGCTTTTTCGATTTTACTCTCTATGTAAATATGAAATAATATTTTTGTTGAAAAAATCGAAAAAACAACAATTAACGGTGATTTGAAGAAATCGTTAATCGAAAACTAACGAAAAGAACATATGTGAAAATTTAATAGTTTCGTAAAGATATTTATGATATTTCATGTTTTACAGGGATATACGTGTAATTGTGGGATTTTTATAAGGGTACATATGAAATTTGGCCTAAATTTTGATTAATCGAATAACAAATAACCAATGTGGGGCCCCGGGCACCGTGTTAAACTTGGTCTCCTACTTTATGAAAGATGAATGACCAATCAATCTTGTTTGTCTTCTCAGTGATTCATTTTTGAATAATAATTGTCGTACCAAAAAAATAAGGTTATTATTAATTATTAAAATCAAAATGACAATAATTTGCAAAAACTTGCGAACGTCTCACATTACTGGAGAAAGGTACTGGATAATAAAACTGGAGAAAATACATTGTACCTGAACAACGTCATCAAATTATTTATTTAATATTCTTGCGAATCACGTGTTTTAACACTCGGTTCACTGAATGTACATTTTGGTCATGCATGTCAGTGACATAATTTCTATAGACCGCGTCCATAGATGTGTTTGATATTTCGGAATGACGAAATTACCCTTGGGTTTCATCTCTCTTATTGTTGTAATTTCTCCATTTGTGGCCTTTCGAAGCTTCCAAGAGGGGAAGAAGAAGAGGAAAAAAGTGTGAATCTTTCAAAGCTGAAATAGCAGCTGTATATTCAGTATTCTGAATTTTGAAAGTTCTCTTTTAGTTTGTATCCGATTATCTATCTTGTAATTAATTATCCAATTACAGCTAGACTTGTTAATTCGCTTGTACGTTACGGGAAGATTCAATTTTCGTCTCCAATTTTAGTATTTTACCCCCTTTTAGCTGAAATATTTAAAAGAGGAAAATATGGGTGGTTCGAATCCAGTAGAAAAGAGGGTTAATCGAAAAAACAAGCAAATCGTAGAAGAAAAGGCTCCTCTTTTGCCGGTTAAGAATGGTGCAGATTCAGAAGAAGAGAGCTACGATGAATTCAACGGCGCCTCCTTTGGGGGAGCCGTTTTCAATCTTTCTACGACGATTGTTGGTGCTGGTATTATGGCGTTGCCAGCCACGATGAAGGTTTTGGGTCTTATTCCGGGCCTTCTCATGATTATCTTCGCCGCGATTTTAGCTGAATCTTCCATCGAATTGCTGGTTCGATTCAGCCGAGTTTGCAACGCAACCAGTTATGGAGAGGTTATGGGGGACACGTTTGGGAAATACGGAAAAAAACTGCTTCAATTATGTGTACTGATCAATAATACCGGAGTTCTGATTGTCTACATGATTATTATTGGTACAATTCTGATTGATTCATTTATGCTTCGATTGAGGGATTTAATTTCATCATTCTTGTCTAATTAACTTGATTCTATATATATTTTTAGGTGATGTTCTCTCGGGAACTTCGTCAAGTGGGGTCCACCATTCGGGGGTTCTAGAAGGGTGGTTTGGCGCTCATTGGTGGAATGGCCGATTCATTATTATCCTCATCACCACGCTTTGCATCTTCGGTCCACTCGCAACCTTGAAACGCATCGGTATACCATTCTATCCATTTCCATGTATATATCACCAATGCCCCTCATTTTTTCCTTTTTCGCAGATTCATTGAAATACACGTCAGCAATATCGGTAGCACTCGCAGTTGTTTTCGTGGTTATTACAGCTGGCATTGCAATATTAAAATTGATGAGCGGAGGAGTTTCGATGCCCCAACTCTTACCCAAAATTGTCGATTTCAATTCCGTGTGGAATCTCTTCACCGCCGTACCTATCCTCGTCACCGCTTACATATGCCACTACAACGGTACAAAACTACAAATTTGCATATATTTTCTCTAATTTTTGAAATTATTAAATCATATTTTTCATTTTTCAATTTTGCAGTTCATACAATAGACAACGAATTGGAAGACTCGTCGCAAATCAAGCCGATAGTGCGAACGTCTCTTCTCCTATGCGCAACGGTTTACTTAATGACGAGTTTTTTCGGCTTTCTCCTCTTCGCAGACCAAACCCTAGATGACGTGCTCGCCAACTTCGACTCGGACCTCAACATTCCTTACTCGTCCATTCTCGAAGACACGGTACGAGTTAGTTACGCCGTGCATTTAATGCTCGTTTTCCCCATGATTTTCCACGCTTTGAGACTCAATTTGGACGGCTTGGTTTTCCCTAGCGCGAGAAGCTTGTATTCGGATGATAGACGGTTCGGAGCAATTTCCGCCTTGCTTTTGGTGGTCGTGTTTTTGGCCGCGAATTTTATTCCGAGTATTTGGGACGCGTTTCAAATTACCGGCGCCACCGCGGCAGTTTGTCTCGGGTTCATTTTTCCCGCTGCTATTACTCTAAGGTGATTATTTTTATTTATTTATTTATTTATGAGTTGAATAAATAATTGATTATTTTTATTAGGGACCGACATGGAATCGCGACGAGGAAGGATATGATTTTATCGGTTTTCATGATTGTACTTGCGGTGGTGTCGAATGCGGTGGCGGTTTATAGTGATGTTTATTCTTGGTTCCACAAGGACAACTAATCTTGAAAGATTGATTATATTGATTCGATGGAAGAAGAAGAAATAAATGAAAATAATAATAATAATAATGTTGTATTAGTTTGTGTGCATATTTGCGCAATAGATTTGTATTGTTGTTGTAAGTGTAATAGTTAAGTGGTGAGAATTTTTGTGCTCAACATATTTGTTGAGTTCATGTAAAAAAATCTTATCTATAATTATAATTATCGGTGAAGAGTTTACGATGTTGGGAATTGATTTCTTGGATGCTTGTTACTGTATGGCTCTTGTTTCCTGATTTTTTCCTGATTCAGTTTTCTTTATATAGTTTATTTTTATTGAATGAAAAAGACTTTATTTCACATGTTGTCGATATGACTTGAACTACTTGTGATATTATCATATCTGCCCCTTACAATATCAAAAACAAAAAAAATTTATGAACACCCCTACAAATATAGGAAATATTGTATATGCCCTTAGAAACATTGTAAATAATAATCTGTGGGCACAATCATGATATATACATTCTAAAAAGAGGTTTACACATGAAATTGATGACATGGAACTCCACGAAATAAAAAAATATCAGGTAGACACGTGAATAATATAAATACTATACGTAAATTTATTTTGTAGAACATTATTAATATTACTTGAGGGAGTTCTTGGTTTTACTAATTACCTGCTTATTAACCTCGTGGCCAGTGACAAATCTTACTAGAAGAGGCAGCCGTCCCTCCTAGATTTTTGAACTGTATTATATATATATATGATTATATGCCAGTGTATTTTACGATAGAACTGTAAAATTATGTATTATCGTCTCTTCAAATTTTTTTGAAAATTTCTCACAATAAGTTTCTCTAAATTACCGTCCTCTCATTAATTTGGGACAAGATTTGTCACTACTCGTTGCTTTCTTTTCTCTTTTTTTTGAAAATTTCTCACAATAGGTTTTTCTAAATTACCGTACTCCCAATCTCCCATTGATTTCTCGTTGCTTCCTTTTCTCTTTTTTTGAAAATTCCATTTCTCTTTTTTTGGAAAAATACCTCGTGGCTTCCTGAGTACATAGAGAAGCTTTCGAGAGAAGTTTTCCTTATAGAACATAAGAGAAATTAGAGGCCAACCATGCAAGGAGGAAAACTTCTGCAAGCACGTAGAGAGGGATTAGTGTTCTTATTTTTGAGAGAGAAGGAAAAAACGACCTCAAATTTAGACCAGCACTAATGAAAAGGGATCCTTGCTTTTGTTTTTGAGAGAGAAGAAACGAGACGAGAAAGAAAAAAACGAAAAAAAAAACAAGCAAACGGAAGAGAGATATGTCTATACCGTTAATCAAGAGTTTATCACAGCTGCATCTTGGATTCAATCCGACCACAAAAAATTATTAAGTACGTTTGATAAAATACTTAATTAAGTACTTTAGAACCGAAAATCGTTTTATATATTATTGTTTATTTGAATCCGATATATTTTCTATACCGTTAAATCGTTTTTTTTAACTTCTTTGTTCAGCCCAAAATTCAAAATCCGGAACCTAAATCCGAACCTAAGAACCAAAAATATTAATCCAGATCCGTTATCATACGCCTCTAATCTTATTGCTATTTTTCTTCGTGTTCTTCCTCCTCTCTCACTCGCGTTTCTCCTTCGCAAAACCCGACGGAATATGATGAAGGTTCCTATGGGGCCTCCTCCTCCCAGAAACCCTACTCCTACCGCTACACCTGATCCCAATTCCGAACCCCCGTCTCAGCCTCCTTCAGTTGAACCCCATGTCGAAGAACCTACCGCCGTTCCTCCGCCTCCTTCAGTTGAAGCCCATGCCGAAGAACCTACCGCCGTTCCTCCGCCTCCTTCAGTTGAACCCCATGTCGAAGAACCTACCGCCGTTCCCCCGCATCCTTCAGTTGAACCCCATGCGGAACCTAAGCCCGACACCAAAACTGGCTACTCTTTGGCTTCGTCAGGTTCACAAACTGCTAGAGCGCAAGTGCCGTACACGATACCTGAATGGAGCGAGCCGCCAGATCAGCTTTTCTCCCTCGAGGTGCTCAAAGAAGGATCCATCATTGAGCAGCTCGATGTGTAAGTCCTTAACTATCTAATTGGGCATTTCGTTTTTGTCAGAGAATTTGTTTTTATACTGATTTAGAGAAATTTGTGAAGGTCTGAGAAAGGAGCATATATGTTTGGAAGAACAGATCTTTGTGATTTCATTTTGGAGCATCCTACTATTTCCCGATTTCATGCAGGCATGCCTTTTTCACTTTATTTCACTTATATTACTTAATTTCTCTAATAATGCCTAAAGAATGAAAATTGCTGCTCAATTTGAACAATTTGAAACAGGATTTTATTAAATTTTAAAACCATTTCTTTGTCTTCTAATTTATATATAATTCTTTTTTGGTCTTTGTGGTATACCAGTTCTACAGTTTAAAGGGGGCAGTGAAGTATTTATCTATGATTTGGACAGTACACACGGCACATTCGTTAACAAAAATCAGGTATGTAATATAATTTTTTCTTTTTTCCATCTTATTTTGTATAATTTCACATTTAATTAAATTACCTTTTAATATTTACCGCCTTTCCAGATTAAAAAGAAGGTCTTTACCGAGATTCACGTTGGCGATGTTCTCAGATTCGGCATGTAAGTCAACCCTAACTCTGAAAGCTTAAATCCTAAACCCTAAAAACCTAAAAACCTAAATTATTCCATCTTTTTTCAGGTCATCGAGGTTATACATTTTCCAAGGCCCTTCCAAAATGATGCCTCCAGTAATCTTTTTACCCATACCACCGATTTAGTCTCTTAAAATAATATTTTACCAAACAAACTTATATTATTATTTATTTTTCCTTCGAAAATAGGAAGCAGATTTGGAAAAAATACGCGAAAAATACGCAGCGAGACAAGAAATGAAAGATAGACGCGAATCTCTTTTACGTGCAAAAAAAGAAGCTTCTCTTGCTGAAGGAATCTCTTGGGGTATCTCCGAAGATGCCATCGAAGATTCCACCGAGGTGCGTACCCCTTTAAAGAATATTAAAATATCGTATATACCCCTCTAAAAATGTTCTTTTTTGTATAGGAGGATATAGACGAAATAACTTGGCAAAATTACAAGGGCCAACTCACCGAACGCCAAGAGAAAACTAAAAGCAAAGTATTAAAGCGATTAGAAAAAGTACGCCTCTTTTTTTTTTTTTAAAAAAAAAAATTAATTAATTTGTTGATTTGTCTAATTTGTTATTTTTGATATATATTAGATTACGCACATGAAGAAAGAAATAGATGCGATAAGAGCAAAGGATATTAGTCAAGGCGGATTAACACAAGGCCAACAAACTCAAATCGCGAGAAACGAACAAAGAACAGCTCAAGTTAGTGTTTCGATTGAACTGGAGGTGTCCAGTACATAACTCAACTTGTGAGAATAACTAACTAACTACTGTTATTATGCAGTTATTAGAGGAGTTGGATAATTTGGAGGAAACATTGAATGAGAGTATAAGAGAAAGTTTAGGCGCTCGCTCTGGAATTGGTACCAAAAATAATAAGAAAAAAGTTGGTACCGAAGAAGAGGATGATGATGTCATCAGGTACATAAAATTCAATATGGAATTTATTTTTTGGAAGGGTAAATTTGATCAATTTATTTTTTTTCCAGTGACGAGGATGATTTTTATGATCGAACGAAAAAGAAGAAAAATAAATTAGTTTTGACCGAAAAACAATTGGTGGAGACGGCCGATTCGCTGCTCGACAAGAAGGATCTGTTAACGACCGAAATGGAAAATAAAAAGAAATTACTCGAAAATGAAAAAATTAAATTAGAGAATAAAATTGACGGTGGAGATGGAGACGATCTCGATGCTTTCATGACCGGTCTCTCTTCTCAATTAGGTTCGTTCATAACATTTTCTTTGTTCGTAACATTTTCTATTTCCCGAGGACATTTTTGCAAAATTGTTAATTTTGGAAAATGGTTTTGTCTTTTTCTTGTAGTGCAAGATAAGGTTGCGCAAATCGAGAAAGAAATCGAAGATCTTGGAGAAGAATTAGAAAAAACAGTTTATCTCCTTAAAATTGCGGACCCATTAGGAGAGGCGATTAAAAAAAGAGAAGATCTTAAATCAAAACCAATTTTATCTCAAAATAACCCATTTAAAGAACCCAAACCAATATTTAAAGAACCCAAATTCGTCAATAATAATGATTCGAGCAAAGATGCCAAATTATCCATTAATACGAACCCTTTAAAAGAACCCCCAAAACCTAATACTGAAAATAATAATAATAATAATAACAATAAGAATGAAAATAAACTTAAAGAAAATGAAAAAATAGAGAAAAAGGTATTTAGCGTGCCGAAACCCCAATGGCTAGGAGAAAGAAAAATCACTGATCTCGAGGAGAATGACGTGGCAGCAACAGAAGGTGCCACCTCAGCAGAAAACGAGAAAGAAGAAGAGAAGGATGATTTTGTAGATTACAAGGACAGAAAAATTGCGCTTAATAATAATACCACCGACCAATCAGACTCGAGAAGCGAAATCGAGGAGGCCAAACCGGGTTTAATTATACGAAAAAGAAAAGAACCCGTTAATGATGCGGATTCGGATCGTAACAGCACGGATTTTAAAGCGCCTAGAATCGAATCTGAGAGCTCTGCCGCGGATGCGGTTGCGCTTTTATTGAAGCATGAAAGAGGCTATAAAGGTTTAGATGAAGAATTATTAGAAAATGAAGGTAAAATTGGGAAAAAAGAAAAACGGGTTTTAGGACCTTCTAAACCCGATTTTCTTGACACGAGCAAGGAGAACGAAACTTGGGTTCCTCCTGAAGGTAAAATTATTTTTTTATTTTTTTTTATTTTGGTAGTATGAAATATTTATGAATATTTTTTTTTTATTTTGAATATTTGAATGTTGATTGAAAATTTTAATGCAGGTCAAACTGGAGATGGACGGACTAAACTGAACGAGAGATTTGGATATTAATGTGGTTTTTGCAATTTCAATGTGTAAACTATGATTTTGTTCAAGTCATCATATTAGTTTTTTAGTAAATTTAGCATCTCAGATTCTATTTAGAGTATTATCAAAATAAAAATAGTAAATAACTAAATATAAACAAATTATTATCATATGTTTTGATGGATGGAACCAAGCTTGCTAGATAGTCGTGAGAATATGATCTCATGCTCGATATGAACTTCCCAAGGGAAAACCTCATTGGTGAAGCTATATAAAATTATAATTATAATATTTTACATTTTCGAGAAATATACTAAACTTCCCCAGTGAGAATCTCACATGTAGTCGCTATATTATTTTTTTGGCACGAAATTATTTGGTTTTGCGTGCGTATAACACGATGTCAGATCACTCGGACCGAGCTGATGATAATGTCTAAACCGATCAAGCTTGGTGTGGAGTTTCATAATTCATAATTCATTTTCATTGATTTTCTTGCTTTGTTTATAAATGGAGAAAAAATTTAGACTACTAAAATAGAATATTATAAGAATATAAAATATTTGCTAACATAATTGTTTGGCCCAAAGCCCAGAATAAGTCCGGACAGAAACCAAGAGAGTACCATCAAAGGTTTAACTTTAATCCCACCACACTAAATTACGACTGGCTCAAAAACAAAGGCATTATAAAAGTAGACAAGGAGCAGGACTGCTGCAACTCATACCTTTCTCGGCCTTTTGGCTAAGATCAAGTGTAGTATCTGTTCTTATCAGTTTAATATCTGATATGTGGACCATGCGTCCACAACGATATTAAATTTATCTTTTGTGGGGGAGAGTCCATCACAGTAGCTTGCTATTGGGACTCTCGACCGTCGCCCTTGCGTTGCACTATTGCTCGGGCCTGGCGTACCCCTACCAATTCTGATTCAATTTTTTTTTCTTAATCAAATTCTTCCGAATCATTGGGCATTTAGAATCTAATATTTTTTTCTAAATATTTTCGGAAGTGAAATCCTTTTTAAGAAACAAAACTAAACACACTTGTGCATGCCATCAACATTTCTTATGGATTTCATATGCTTTACATGGATGTGAACGTCACGTGTCGCTCTCCAATTGGTGACGTGCACATGTGAGTGCAAATCCAGGAAATGCACAAGATTTTTCATTCTTATATTCTTTTAATATTTGAATTATGTTTTACGAGAGTGCACAAGATAAATCATCTCTCTTATCATGATTAAAGTTGCACGTATACCGCGGTACGGAAATTTTCAAAAATCTAGAATATGGATACAGCTGTATAATTATTATTTTAATATATTTATATTATATAAAATAATAAATTTAAATTAATAATGTTTTTTAAATTATCACAATAATAAATAAAATCAACTAAACATGAAAGTATCCTCAATTTCTTTTAGAAGTATCCTGGAATTAATTGGAGAAGCATTTTAGAAGTATTCCATATATTTTGTATACAAATATTGTAAGCTATCGTGGTGTATCATGGAATATCCGGAACTTATTCATAAAAAATAAATATTAAAATAAACGGATACTCCACGTGATCATGATTTGTCCGACTCATATCATTTAATTTTGTACAATAGTCATTTTTCTAAAAACAGAAGTGTTAATGTTCATTAAAATTCTCCTTCCCTAGTTAAAATTCATTTTCTGTTGTAAAGAAAATTTCAATTGTTAAACAAGAACTAAATTGCTCCCTAGTTAAAATTAAAATATTATTTAATTTGGAAAAACAAATATAACTATTATAAAAATTGTCTATCAACGAAAATGATTTTTCAATCGTTGAAAAAATATTATAAAGACAATAATATGCATTATGGACTGGTATAAAAGTTGGCCGGTCAATAGTTCTAAAATATTATTTATTTCTGGGGTGTTGTCTAAATCATACAAGTTTCATAAAATAAAATAAAATAAAAAATAATCAATATTTCCCCTTAAATCACGTACATAAATTTCTCAAAAAATGTTCTTTTCACTAACCAGTGTTAAATAAATAAAATCAGATTTGTTCATTTAGGGCAATTTCCATTTTGACGCGACCAGATTTACTATTTTTAGGCCGACCCGTATGTTTTGCTTTCTTACTCAGTAAAAGCTTTATTGCAATAGGAAGTGTTATATCCTTTGGTTCTCGACTCTATTTAACACATCCCAAAACAAATTAAAGAAATTAATTACTAACTATATAATCTTTCAATATAAATATAAATAAATAAATTACCTTGGGTACAGGAACGAAAGTGCTTCTATGTTTAATATTAAAACCATATTTTGAGTGTGCCAATACAACAGGAAGCCCATCATCAGGATGATTTCCCTATATAACCCCACAAAATTTTCATATTTAATTATTTACCCTCAAAATATCGTAATCAAAACAAATCTTATAATTTTTCATAACGTACCAAAGCAATAGGATATTTAAGCATCTCAACAGCCTCCTCTAAAGTAAGCTTGTCAAAAGATAAATTCTGTACAGAAACAAATAATTAAAAATTATATATGTATCAGAAATATTCTTGTAAAAAATAATAACGTAAATTAAATAAATAAAAGCAACCTTTGAAACAGGGCAACGTTTTGGGGTGAAACCCTGGCCATCTTCACCAAGTTGGAAATAATATCCATACGGTCCATTTTTCAAAAATATCTGAAATAAAAATTAATTAATTAATTCAAGAAAAATAAATAAAATTTTAGCAAATTAAACCTTTTCATCTGAATCGGGAGAAGTGCCTAGTAATCGCGGAGGAAACGAATTTGCGGGTTTTTCCGATTCTTCGCCATCTTCTTCGTCAGGAAATACATTTCCAGCAATATACCTTTTATTTAAATAAAAATAAAATAAAAAAATAATTTATTTTGCAACAATGACTGAAAAAAAGAGGGACTTACTTGCATCGAGGGTGTTGATCGCACCCGATAAAATAACCTGCCCCAAATCTACTCACTTTTAATCTTAGCGTACCAGCCGAACAACTGCAAATTATTTTCGGTACCGGTTCATTTATTATTTATTTTTTTAATAAGATATAAATAAAGTAATATTAATATTATTTACCTAGGGCAAACTCTGTTTTCGGGTAGATGAGCGAATAAAACATGACCGAATTTTGATTCTAGTAAACTTTCTACCTATAATAATTATAATTTTTTTTTTTAAATAATTGGAAAATTATGAGTTAATTAATTAGGAGAAATTGAATTGAGCGAAACAGTACCTCTCTTATATTGATTTTTCCAGTAATTTCGCAATATTTGCTAAATCTCGACCAATAATCACTTAAAAGTCCTTTCCATTGTGTCTTCCCAGCAGACACATTATCCAACTAAAAATAATATTATTAGAAAAAAAAAATATAATGAAATATTATATTATATTCAATAAAAAAAGATTTTAACCTCGTTCTCCATATGAGCAGTGAAGCTTAAATCAGATATCTCTTCGAAATGCTTCCCAACAAATTCTGAAACCTACGAATTTTATTTTAATTAATTTAACAACCAAAAATATAACACATCACAACCAATTAATAAATTGATAGATAAATAAATATTAAATACAATACCATGCGGCCGCGGAATTCAGGATGGAGCGTACGGTTTTTCATTGTAACATAGTTTCTATCCTGTTTAATAAATTCACAAATTATTATTAATTAATAATAGTTTATAAGAATTAATAAAATAATAATAATGACCTGTAAGACTTTCATGATAGATGCATAAGTTGAAGGCCTTCCTATTCCAAGCTCTTCTAATTTTTTAACCTTATTTTCCAAGCACAAAAATTACAAGTAAAATATTTAGTAATAAAAAAATGATTAAAATTAAATATAATAATAATTGAAGAATAATAACTAACCAATCCTCCTTCAGAAAAACGTGGAGGCGGTTTTGTAAAATGTTGGTCAAGCTTCACCTCTCCAATTGATACCACATCTTTCACCTAAATTAAAAATAAACAATTAAGAAAAAATAAATTTAAAAAACAATCTAAAAAAAAGGTATACACTTTAACCTTGAGACATTGAAGAATTTCATAATGTGTGTCATGAATTTCTTCTTCTTCTTCTTCGTCACTCTCATTACCAACTATTATTGCTGCTTCTTTATCCTATAAAAATAATTAAAAATTTACCAATCAAATATACAAGCATTAAATGATTAAATTCATTTTGTAATTAATAAATAAACCTCATAAACAGATCGAAATCCTAGAAAATCAATCTTTGATGCAGTTGAGCGAAAAATCAAATCCTTTTTAGCAGTACCAATATCAACTTGAATCTAAAAATAAAAGATAAAAAGTTAAGAAATATACAATTATTTTAAAATAATTTAACAAAAAAATACGATACCATATTAGTTCTAGAAGGTTCCATTTGGCAAGCCATAGTACGAGTCCATATGAGAGAATATAATTTCAAAGAATCATCATCAAGAACTTCTTTTAATGTAGCTATAAAGATTAATATATATATTTTAAAAAATAAAACGATTTAGAAATATAAGATTAAATAAGGAAATATTAAAATAGTATATTACATGGCAATATCCTTATATTGGTTGGCCTTATAGCTTCATGAGCCTCTTGCGCATTTTTCACCTTTTTTTTGAATTTACGAATCCCTTTTGAAGCACATTCCTCTCCATATCTATTCAAATATAATTCATAAAAATATTCAAAATTAAGTACATTAGTATTCAAATAAATAAAAGAAATGAAAAGGAATAGGAGAAATTATTACAAACCTTTCCTTGACCAAGTCAAGGATATCTGTTCCAGCTGCTTCAGAAATCTGAAATATCAAATTCACCCTTTAGTAACTCAAAATTTCATATATACCCCTCCCAAAAAACGTAAATATCAAATTTACCTTCTCAAAATTTCAAAAAATATAAAAATACTCAATCTTCAACTTTGGTTATATTTTTCATTAAAATTTGAGAGGGGCAAATGTTATTTTCAGTTTTGGAAGGGCAAATTTGATATTTTGCCAGTAAAAAAAAGATTCTTACATGTAAACCATCAGTACGCATATAAGTGATAAGTCCCGTTGCTTCGCCATTTGACAATTTTACCCCTTCATATAATTTCTGAGCCAACTGCACTCGCAAACAAACATACAAATTTACAAAAATAACCTTCTCATAATTCGCAAAGTTTACAAAACAAACCTTCATAGTTTTTGAAGCGCTAAAATACAACTTATTTGCCGAATCTTGTTGCAAAGTCGAAGTAATATACGGCATATTAGCATTCTTCGAAACAGTACTAATTTTCGAATTCAAAACTTCGAATTTCTCGCTCAAAATCCTCTTTTCAACCTCTTTCACCTCCTTTTCAGAACTAACCGAAAATTGGGTCAGTTTTTTCGCGTCGAAATGAGTCAAATGAGACTCGAAACGTTGATTTTCGTCCTTGAATAAAGAGCATTTAATGCTCCAATATTCTCGAGGCTCGAATTGCTCTATTTCCATCTCTCTTTCACATATTAGGGTTAATGCCGCGGACTGGACACGTCCAGCAGATTGGCAACCTGGTAATTTTCGCCAAAGTAGCGGCGAAATGTTAAACCCTATTAAATAATCTAATGCACGCCTCGCGAGATATGCATTCACCAAATCCATGTCTATGTCCCTGTAGATAATTTTATTTTCAGGGTCAAAACATAAAAAAGTTGAACTATCATATTTACCCTCTTAACATGATCAATTTAAGAGTGAGTTTGGAAAGGGTAAATATGCAAATTTTCATTAAATTCATACTAAAAAAAGGAATATATAATTATGAATGGGGATAATTCACCTAGGGGAATGGAGGGCAGTCTTGATGGCATTTTCGGTAATTTCATGGAAAACTACTCTCGTAACGGTAATATCATCGGTTAAACCGTCTTGCTGGAGCAGCATTTCGGTTATATGCCATGCGATTGCCTCCCCTTCTCGATCCGGATCCGACGCCAATATTAGATTCTCCGCCCTACAAAATTATTTGTTAGGATTTAGTCATCAATAATAAAGGAATAAGAAAATATCCAAATTGTTAACTTGTATATTATTTTGATTTTCAAGATTCTCGAGAGGGTACACATGGCATTTTTACTTTTTCAAGGGTAAATATGATAATTTTTTATTTTTAAAAAATAAACAAAAAAGGACGAACCCGTTCAAAGCGAGTTTGATAGTTTTCAAATGAGACCAAGCGGAAGCGGGAACTTCCCAAACCATGCTAAAATCATCATCGGGACGAACGGATTTCGATCTCCCCGCCAAGTCTCTAACATGTCCGTAACTCGCGACCACTTCGTATCCGTTTCCTAAATAATTTTGTATCACTTTTGCTTTCGTCGCCGATTCAACCACCACCACCGATTTCCCGCTCGGAGGGTATAACGGTAAATACTTCTTCGGCCTCTTGTACTCTTTTACTATACCGGGACTTGGTAGAGTTTCGGTTTTGGTTGATGATTTGGTTTTCTTTTTTGTTGTTGTGGTGGTGGTGGTTTTTGTATTTGCATCGATAACCGTGCTGGATTTCTTGGGGTTTGTGGCTTCGGTTTGTTTTTTGATTGGAGTTTTTTTTACCTTTGTTGAGGTTTCGGCAGGTTCTTTTGTAGGTTCGGTTTTCTTTTTTGTCGTGGTGGGTTTTTTTTTGGCTAACGAAACGCCTTTCTGCGGTACTTTTTCCTCGATATCCGTGCTGGATTTGGAAGTTTGAGTTTGGGTTTCGTTTTTGGTTGGAGTAGTGGTGCTTTTTTTCTTGGATTTTGAAGAAACCTTTTTTGAAGGTTGAGTTATGGTTTCGTCTTTGGTTGGTGTAGTACTCGCGCTAGTTTTTTTCTTGGATTTTGAAGAACTTTTTGAAGTATTTATTTCTTTTATCGCTGAGGAAATTTGAGGTTCTTCAGTCTTAGTTTTTTGGGGACTTGAATTAGCTTCTTTTTCAGTATTTGAAATGGTTTTATCTGATTTTTTTGGTACAGCCTTTTTGACTTTATTAACTGGTGTAGTATTAGCTTTTCCATTTAAACTATTATAGACAGTCAAGACCCCGCTTTTTCTCTTCTTCGATGCTTCGAACCCCTTGGATTTTCCTAAAATCAAACATTTCAAAAGCTATATTAACCCAATTAAACCTCAATTAAAGCTAAATTAGGCTCAAATTAAGCCTAAATTGTGCAATTTCGACTCAATTAAGCACCAAAAAAACAATGTACCTGAAGGTTTGGAAGAGAAAAAGGAGGAGGCTTTAAATTGTGAGGGCAATTTAACATTGAGCCCAGCATTTATTCTGTTTAATGAATTATAAGTGATTATTGAATTCAGAGGTTTTATACATCTAGTGATATTGCAGAAGGACGAGTAAGGCAAGCTGGTCAGAGGAAAGCTTCTAAATTCTCTATATTGAATCTGAAAGAGAAAATTAAGAATTTGAAAAAGAACCGTACTTTTAACCAATTACCAGCAAATAAGAATAAAAAAATAAAGAGGATAACCAAAATTACCATGGAAGGAGGAAATCTGTAAGTAATCGAGAGGCCTCTCTGCATATAAATGGAAGGAAATATCTTACGGAGCTGGAGTGCCATGGCTGAGCTTCTAGCTCTACTCCTCTCCTCAAATGGCAAACAACAAAAGAACCAACAAACAAATTTGCAATTGTTAAAGCATCAATACCACCAACTAAGAACTAGGCGGAGATTGGCCGGCGATATCCTGGGTAAAGATAAGAGAGAGAGGGAGATGAATTAGTTGAAAAGCTCGAGCCTTTGGCGGGGCGTCGGCTGAAAGAGATGAGGAGAGAACAGTGGGGTTGGATGGGTTTAGGACTAGGGGTTTTGTACGGCTCCTCTCCAGTTCTAAATTACTGGATCTGTCCTTAAACAGGCCAGGTCTGCAATTCACCAGGCTCAACCTCAAAAATTACAGCGTGTGAATGTGAAATATATAAAATTTAGAGGCCATTTCACTGTGTGTATCACCCGTTAACTATTAATTAACAAAATCATATTTCATTAATAATTAATTAATATATAATTAAAATACATATTCATTAACAATTCTAAATCAACATCAATTAATTATTTTTTTTATAATAAATAAAGAAGTCTCATGTATGTTTCATTTATTGATGTAAATAAGAATTGAAGTCACAATCATTCACAACATATGATTTTTTGTGTATCGCACCGAAGTGCCCCGAAAATTAATTGTTATATTGGTAGATCAAAGAATAAATTTGTAGAATAAAAATACTTAACTCGTATAGTGACAAGATTGGGATCGTTCCGCGGAGAACTAATTGCACTTTTAAGATTATTAAATCAAAGAATTCAATTTTGGATTAGAAACTTCCATAGTTGATTCCGTTCGAACGGAAGAAGTTCTGTGAAAATGAGTTGGGAATTCGAGTTTATTCCGTTCGAACGCAAAAAGGACTCCGTTCGAAGGGAAGTGGTTATGAAATTAGGAAATGGTGAATTTGATTCAATTTTGGTGATTTCTTTCAACTTAAGATATAAAAGTAATTTCAAGATAAACCAATAAAAGAGATCTTAATCAATAAACAAATAAAAAAGATCTTAGTCAATAAACCAAAGTAGATTAACAAAAAGAATCAAGTTTTACATAGAATTGTTCTTAAACAATAACTAAAAGCTGAAATTGGAGAAAATAAACTTAGATTGGAGAGCTTGGTCCAAAAATGAAGGAAATGGTAAAGTTACCCTAAAATTTACATCAATTCATTATATTTTGAATTTATTTCTTAGACAGAATTTATTTCCAAGAGACTTATTTATTTACCAAAACATACTGTTTTTTTGATATATACAAAAAAATTATTATATCATGAAAGCATCATTTAGGTTCTATAGCATTCAATTCCTCGACAAATTTTTCAAGCTCCACAAAAGAGCTGCCTCCTTCCTTCACTGCCTCGGCGACCATTCGAGCCATCTCCTTTGCGCGTTCTCTCACCGGCTTCCCTTTCTCCCCAATTAATTCAATCAAATTACTCGCAATTTTGTCCTGATCTTCCACCAATCTGCTCCCTTCGCCGAGTCTGACCGCCACCTCGACTTCTTCCACAAGCAATCGCGCATTCACATACTGATCGGCAGTCATTGGCCACGTCAACATCGCTACCCCGGCCGAGACAGACTCCAATATAGAGTTCCATCCGCAATGAGTCAGAAACCATCCTACTGCCTCATGCTTCAATAGAGCGACCTGCGGGGCCCACCCTCTTATCACCATGCCTGTCATATTCCAAAAATTAAAAGTAATTAAGAAACATCATGACATGAATTTTATAACAATGGCGACCTAATATCATTATCATTTGATTTTCAGAAATTTGAGATATTGATCAATTTAGTATGATAATCATCGCAACATAATATTGTTTACCTTTGTCGGCATTTCTTTCCTCAAATCCATCTGGCAACACTGTACTTTCGCTCACTGCCCAAATGAAATGTATTTTGCTTTTCTGTAATATAGATGCCAATATAACTGCCTCGTTTGGCGATAGAATTGACTGGCTTCCGAAGCTAACATAAACCACAGATGCTTCAGCGCGTTTGTCTAGCCACGCAATCACCTCGCTAGATGATAATGACGCAACCCCACCACGATTGGTCGCACCGTCAATTGGTTTTAACGGGCCCACTGCGAAGATTCTCTTGAAACCAAAATCCTTAAGAGGATGCACCAAGTACCTCCCTTCGAGCGCATTTAATGTGTTGGACACAAAACCCCAACTTTCCAAATTCCATAAGAAATTTTGCCTCACCGATTCCGAAACGGGATCTCCCTCTTCATAGCTCCTATATAATAGCGACACTTGACACCAAGGATAAACCGGCGAACCGGGTATTTCAGGAAATGATAAAGAGTAATTATCATCATTCGTGTCTAGTCTTTTTGGCAAGCGACGAAAAAGTGAATGTAGTACAGCGGTTCCAAGTACGGCAGAAGGGGAGAAAGCGATACGAGGTACACCAGCCTCTTTCGCCAGGTGCTGAGTCCATCCAAGAAAAAAATCAGATATAATAGCACGAATTGGATTATCGGTCTGGGTTTTGATCCATGCGAGAAGCGGGGCGTAAAGACCTGATAAAGCATGAATAAACAAAGCAAAAAATGATGGAGGTTGGTTTTTTGAGTTTTCGATACCGGAAGGGATGTAAGGGGAGGGAGGGAAGGGGAGAGAGAGAGTTTTGATGGAGGGGGATTTTGAGAGGAGTGGAGTGAGAAGAGGAAGGTTTAATGGAGTTGTGAGGATTGTAAGGGAGAGACGGTGACGAGAGAGGAGATGGGCGAAATCGAGGAAGGGGAGCAGGTGGCCTTGCGCCGGAAAGGGGATGAGGAGGATGTGTGGTGGTTTAGACATTGCTGGTTTATTTGATTGATTCATCTCTTTCTGTCCATTTCACATGCTATAAATTGGAAAATTGATAGCTAAATGAGTTTCAAAAAATAAAAAAGAAGATAGTTCATGATTCATTAACCAAAAAATTGCTTTACCCCAATTTGGATTCGGACCATTCGTGCAATTGATTTCTCCAAGTTCTAGCATGAATTTATGATAGATGGGCGTAAATTGTTCAATCTCAATTTTCAACTCAAAAATTGATTGTTTCTGAATTATCACATGGATCATAACGTGGCTTTCATAGTGTTTTTTTTTTCTGTCTTTTCTATTAGTATATTCCAATTAGTACCCGATTCCATAATGTCCCTTACAATCTTCTCTTCCTGTTGCGTTGATGAGATGGCATTAACGAATAAATGAATCCGATTTATCACGTACGAGATTTTAATTTCACATACATATTTAATTTTTTTTGTTTGTATCATTAAATTCAATATACCAATTGAGAAATTTACCAATTCAGAAAGACTAAGTATATTTTTTCTTTTATAAAGAAGAATGATTTTCAAGTAGGAAAATTTTATCTTCCACAACCACAGATTTCAACATAACACTCATATCATAATAAACACAATTAATATGACAATTAACCAGGAACACATATTTGCAATCTCTTAATAGTCTCATAATTCAGTTGGTTGAGTGTATGACACAATAAAACAATAAAACAACATTGTTGTAGATGTTATGGATTCGAGTCCCACCGGCATCATGTAAAAATGAATATAGTTATCAATACCGACAAGCGACAATTTGTTGGGTGTAATTCAGAAAAAACTTCTTAGTATTGAATATAAATGGTTTATTCAAGTGGGTGTAATTAATCAAATGACACATGCTAATTATTATGTTAGTTAAGTTAATTAAATATAGAGGGTGTTGTGTTGAAATTCGAGAGCAGGTAAATGGCCTCTTAAAAAATGCTAAATATTTTCAAAACATTTTATAAATAAAATTTATAAATTGAAGACCAAAAGAAAGATAACACGCCATACTTATGTCCTATGTTGTACCAATACATATATCTTATCCAATACGGATGGTAGAATTCAATAATACGATAATATTAAAAATATATAAGATACAATATGTCTATTATATAATATTTATTAATTATAATTTATATATTTAATTATTTTTAATATGTCAAATATTATATATCGACCGTAATATATACTTAAAGTTTGTTGTACGTGAAATATCATGTTAAAAATAGTTATATTTAGTTTTTTACTGGCATATATCTTTTTTATTTTTATTTTAAATTTTAGTTTTAATTTTCAATATATTTTTTCATACATTATAAGTATTCGACATATATCGGTGAAATACTTGAGAAACATCACTTATTATTTCATAATAAATAATTTGTTACGTCACGTGAAATATTCGATATGTATCATACAAATACATACCCTTTGAAACATCCGCACATCATAGCTTATCTCCCATCAAATATTGTAACCAAAATAAAATTTACTAACGAAACATTTTAGATATTTTATTTATCCGTGAAATTAGGGATGTCAATGGGTCGGGTTTGGGTCGGGTATATGCTCACCCATATCTTACCCATCTTAATCGGATAATACTCGTACCCGACCCGTCAGCTAATCGGGTAATTTTTACCCGTCCCGTTTAGTATCCGCGGATTTTCGGATTACCCACGAAATTTTTTATTCATACTTAAACATACATTTCACTTGGATTTGTTTGTCAATTTCTTATTAATTACCAATTAATTGATGGTTCTCATCAAATAAAAAGATGTTAAGTGGCTTTCATAATATTAATAATAAAAAGATGTTTACTGGATTTGTTTGTCTCATAAAAAAGATTCCATGAAGTAACAGTAAAAAACAGTAACCGAGAAGAAACATCATGTAAACAAACATTGCATTTGCATTAGTAATAAAAAAGTAAACATTATGAGCAGGCAAATATTGCATTTGCATTATTGATCTTGTGACATCAATTAATATGAATTGACATTTTATAGTATAATTGCGCAATTTTTTTTTTTTTTTTGCTTCAAACAAAAGAAAAACAAAAAAAGATGAAGAAGAAGATTACCAAACTTTGGTTGTGTGGAAAATACAAATAAATCACTAAAAAAATAGCATGATACGAATAAAATAAGAAGTATGTTTTTAGTGTTGACTGTTTGTAGAACAATAGAAGAAAGGGAAAGAACAAAATCGGCTACTAGGAGAGAGAAGAGAGAGAACAACAAATAAAATTAGATGGCTAAGATTTAAAAAAAATTTAAATATTAATATAATTAGGATAATTAAGAACCGAGTTCCGGTCGGATATATTCACATGTAGGTATCCTTTCCGCACTCGTATCGAATATTAATATAATTAGGATAACTTAACCTCTTCTATATCCAATCTGCGAATAATCTTAATCGGATAGTATCCGATCCGTCCGAATCAGGTACCCGTCTAGAACGGGTATTATCTCACCCGTCGACATCCCTACGAGAAACACGTCTCCTTTATCCTATATTAATGATAAAACGAAATGAGAAGAACATGTGAGGGCGTACAAAAACAAAAAAAATATGAAATAATTGGAGTGTGATTGGCTGTTCTTCATCACAATGCACTCAGAATTATTAATTGGGTATTCCCTCAAATCGTGATCTCATAAAGTCATGTTTCTACCAATAATTGGAGTCTGATTAGCTATGCCCTGTCCAGAAGTGCAATTTGTGAGGCAAATAATTTTACCAGTGATATGACTAATTGATAGGATTCAAAATGTGACCGACCCCAAGTACCCATCACCACATCTAGAGTTACAGCTGGCAAAATGTGACCAGATTAAAAAAACGATTCGATCCATTCACCCATCCGAATTTGAATTCGAGTGTGAATTCAAATTCGAACAAAAAATATTGAAAAGTCAACGATTCGAAACTGAATGACACAAATCCGAAATGAAACGAAATCGAATGACCTAAATCCGAAATGGAATCGAAATCGAACGATTTGAATCCGAAACCAGATGACATGAAATCCGAATGATTCAAAACTCACGATCTGAATGATTCGAAACACACGAACCGAATTATTTTAAAACCTTGATCAGATATTGAATTATACGTGTTTAATAGTTTTAGAAAAATAAAAAAATCAATATATTATTACTAAAATGTTTCGGAATTTGAGTAATTCGAAGACCGAACATCATGGCATCCAAGTAACTTGAAATTCAAATGATCATAAACCCACTTGACATAAAATTTTTTTCGAATTATCCGAAAACTAAATTTTCAGAAAACCGAATGATCCGAAATCAAATTTCGCGAAACCTGAATGACTCGAAAATCAAAATAACCAAGAATCGAATGACCCGAGCACCGAAACGATCCGGAACCGAATGACTCGAAAAACGAAACGATCCGAAACCGAATGACTCAAAAATCGAAACGACCCGGAACCGAATGACCCGAAAATCGAACTGACCTGGAACCGAATGATCGAAAATCGAAACGACCCGAATCCGAAAAACCCGAAAACCGAACGATCCGAAAACCGAACGACCCGCGATCCGAACGATTCGCAAGTCGAAACGTCTCGAATCCAAAATGATCCGATCCGAACCGCCTGATTGCCGCCTCTAACCACATTCACAATATCCTTAATTAACACACTTAATTAGTTGATAATTAACAAAAAAAATATTCGATTACTAATTAATTAATATTAATTGTTAACTGTTAATTCATATATATATATATTATATATATTAATTAATTGTTAATCGAATATTTTTTTGTTAATTACCAATTAATTAAGTGCGTAATATATATTAATTAATTGTTAATCGAATATTTTTTTTGTTAATTACCAATTAATTAAGTGTGTTAATTCGGATACAGACTAGAGATGATGCGGTGACTCTTGGGAAGGATAAATGGCCTCTTAAAATAATAAGTTCAAATAAAAGGTTTCGAAATGAAAAAAAAAAACAAATACACAGTGCCCTACTATTAAGATAGGATCCAGTAAGATGATTAGTAGTTGGGAACAGGTCAGTAGTTGGGCATGTAATTAAATGGATAATTATAACATGTTTCTCAAATTTTCCCCAATGTCTACTTTATTATCGATTAATAATTAATTAACATGATAATTAACAAAAATATATTTTATTAATAATTAATTGATATTGTTCAAAAATTAATAATTCATCTGTATTTTAATTATATATCAATTAATTAATTATATATTAATTAATTATTAATGAAATGTATTTTTGTTAATTAATATGTTACTTAATTATTAATCGGTGACATATAAATTGGAAAATGTTGGGAGGAAATTGAAGAACACCGTATATGGCCTCTAATTAAATAAGGAGACTTAGACTGATATAAAATTCTTAATCTTCCTTGCTTTCCTTTTCTTCCTTTACCAAGTTCAAGCTTCTTCTTTCAAAGTTCAACTACACTAACTCGCCTACACTAAAGACGAGACCAACAATGGTAGACGAAATCGAAAGACGAAAACCTCCCCACATCCTTCTCATGCCCTTCCCGGCTCAAGGCCACATGCTACCCTTCCTCGATTTCGCTCATCTCCTCTCCCTACGCAATCTTTCTCTCACCATTCTCACAACCCCATTAAACCTTCCTCTTCTAGCTCCTCTTCTCTCCAAATCCCCTTCCATCAATACCCTCTCTCTTCCATTCCCGTCCCACCCGTCCGTCCCCCACGGCGTCGAAAACTCAAAAGGTCAACCCCCGGCTTTCTTCTTCGCGTTAATTCAGGTGCTCACCGGTCTCCATGTTCCGGTTCTTTCGTGGATCCAATCACAAATTGATGATCCAATTTCCATGATTATTTCAGATTTCTTTCTAGGATGGACACAGCCACTTGCGGAAAATCTCGGCATTCCTCGAATTGTATTTTGTCCTTCCGGCGCACTTGCAACAGCAATCGTGCACTCTTTGTTTCTTCGGATGCCCAATGGACCCGATTCTGCTGACGAAGAATATTCCATTTCATTTCCAGATATACCAAATTGTCATTCGTACCAATGGCACAAGATGTCCTTGTTATATAGGAGCTATAAGAAAGGGGATCCCTTGAGTGAATTGATAAAACAAAACTTCTTGTGGAACATTGATAGTTGGGGTTTTGTGTCAAACACTTTTTCTGGTCTTGAGGGGGCATATTTGGAACATCCGCTCAAGGATTTAAGATCGAAAAGAATTTGGGCCGTAGGACCATTGGCCCCGAATGATGGAACGGTAGAACGAGGGGCTGTCGGATATGTTTCTTTTAGCGAGATATCTGCATGGCTTGATTTGCAACACGAGGGTTCTGTTTTATACGTGAGTTTTGGTAGTCAAGATATTTTAACGGCAAATCAGGCGGACATTTTGGCATTTGCACTTGAGACTAGTAAGGCCCCCTTCATTTGGAAGATCTCTGAGAACACGATAATTCCTGAAGGGTTTGTGGAGAAGAACGCACATAAAGGAATGGTGATAAGAGGGTGGGCTCCACAAGTTCCTATATTGAGACATCATGCTGTAGGATGGTTTTTAACACACTGTGGGTGGAACTCGGTGTTAGAAGCGGTAGCGAGCGGGGTGGCGATGTTAACGTGGCCATCGAATGCCGATCAGTATGTCAATGCGAGTCTGCTTGTGGAGGAGGCTGGAGTGGCGCTGAGAGTTTGGGAGGGTGGCTTTGGAACGGTACCGGAGACGGCGGAGCTGGCGAGGATAATTGATGAAGCCATTGGGGAGAAGGGAAAATCGGCGAGGGAACGAGCACAAAAAATGAAGCAAATGGCGGCCGAGGCAGTGAGAGAAGGAGGGAGCTCTTTTGCGGAGCTTGAGGGGTTGGTGGAAGAAATATGGAAGCTCAACAAGAACGGATACAGTGATGAATTTAGTAGAAAGGCTAAAACTGGTCTCTTGATTTGACGTCAGTTTTAATTTTATTATTGATATTAATTATTGATATTAATAAAGGTTAATTAATTTGTCAATTATAATAATAATAATTAATTAAGTTAATTAAAAATATTAATCAATTCATTTAATTAAATAATAACAGTCATTAATAAGGACACCATTACTACTTGTCCGCATCACAAAGTTACTGTATCAAACCCCATTCTTTTTAGACAAAAAAAAAAAACTGTTAGTTGTTGGAAAAATATAACTGTTCTTTCTATAAATTTTCATATTAATTGTTGTGTTGACAATTAATAATAAACTCAAAAAAAAAATATATTCAATTAAATTAAAATATTTTACGAACTAAATCGGATTCATTTATGTCAATTAAAAAAAACTATATATTAGTACATGTCAGTTAACATATATATCAATTAACGACTAATTCATTACACAAACGTGCAATCTAAAACCCTAGCCATGCATGCCATAAGCTCAACCGAGGAAGAAAAAGGGATGACACTTCCACGGAAATACGGGGACTTCCGATCTTGAGAAAGACGGTTCAACAAAAATCATCGACATACCAATGAGAAGAAATATGAAATGACGACTAATTTCCATGATTATTTCAGATTTCTTTCTTGCATGTTTTTTAACTTGATTTTGAATGTTCCGTTTGTGCATTTTTGTATGTGTGTTCTGAGTTGATCATAATCCAATTGTTCGAACTAATGCCAAAAGACATAACTTCCCCTTGAGGGCATGCTCCCCCTAAGTGTGTGCTCCGCCTAAGGTAAGTAGGGCTGGCAATATACCGAGCCGAGCCGAACACAACCCAGCTCGAGCTCGGCTAAAGTCTGGTTCGAGCCAGCTCGGCTCGACTCGTAGGAGGGGTTCGAGCTCGGAAGTCCAGTTCGAGATCGGTCCGAAAAAATGTCGAGCCAGCTCGGCTCGGCTCGATCCAGCTCGAAAGAATCGAAAAGTTGCTCGTAGCGGCTCAGGCGAGAGGCGAGAGGCGACTCAGGCGAGACTCTGAGCGACTCGTAGCGACTCAGGCGAGACTCGTAGCGACTCAGGCGAGACTCTGAGAGTAGCGAGAGGAGTGACGACGCAGCGAGAGAGGAGTTGCTCGTAGCGACTAGCGAGAGAGGAACGAGAGAGGAGCGAGAGTCGAGAGAGGAGCGAGAGGCGAGAGAGGTCTGAGAGTAGTGAGAGAGGAGCGAGAGGCGAGAGAGGTCTGAGTGAGAGTAGCGAGAGAGGATTAGGGTTAGGTTTGGAGTCTGAGAGAGAGAGAGAGAGAGAGAGAGAGAGAGCGCGCGGCGAGATAGGTCTGGGAAGAGAGAGTATATACGCAAAATGTTCGAGCTCGAGCTGGCTCACGAGCCGAACAACACTCAGCTCGAGCTGGCTCGGCTCGGCTCGAAAAAATCGAGTCCATTTTCGAACGAGCTATTTTCAAACGATCTTCGAGCCAAACTCGAACGAACGTTCGAGCCGAGTTTTTTTTGCCAGCCCTGAAGGTAAGGAGTAGGGAATATCCAAGCCAAACTTTATTATACAATTTTAATCTTTCAGTTCAAGCATACCTAACATTAATCATAGAGCTGAAAATGTTGGATATGATAGATGTGATGGATGTTTGGTGAAGATGTCTCCAATTTGTTCGATGGTGTCGACTTGTTGACTTATTATGTCTTCTTTGTTCACGTGGTCTCGATTGAATGATTAAATGATGATGGATGTCGATGTGTTTCGTTCTTAAACGATGAATCATGTTCTTGGAGATGCGTATTGCGCTTGTATTGTCGTACAATATATGTATTTGACGAAAGTAAAGATCATATTTGTTTTATACATCAATTTTGATATTTTTCGAAAAATATTATAATTGATTTTTTTGAAAGTGTATGATAAATTGATAACATTATACAAAAAATATTGAATTTTAATGACATATCTTTATATCTTTGATTTTGTTCTTGTTTTTTTTATTCAATTATGTTAAAAAGTAGTGTTGAGAATTATGAATTTATATTTATGAACATTGAAATCATTTCAAACAACAGTCCATATATGTTATGTGAAATGTTGATTTGTGTGACGCTGTTGTATTTTTGGTTCTGTTTCATCCTTCATTTTTTGTACAATTCTTTTAGGATTTAATGGTGAAAATTTCAAGTATTTATTAAAATTAAAATCATCACAAATAAGAAGCGAAATATTTTGAGTGAAATGTTTGTATGTGATTATGTATAATTTACTTTTATTAGTGACATATATGGTTAAAAAAGATTCACATATCCGCAGCGTAGCGCGGGTACTAGTCTGTCATTAATTAACATCAAGAAATTTGAATGTAAGCGAATTATTATATTAAAAACATCTGATCACATCGATTTAATAAACAAAAACCAAAAAAAGTAGTTACAAATGTTCAAGCATATTTTGTTCGTGCATTTTTATGAGTAACAATTAACTTCATTATTTAGTTGTAATTTAAACTGTTAACTTGTAGTATTAGCTTTATTTATTTTTCTCCGACGAGATGTTTTGAATTGGCTTCTTCTATTATTTTTATTATTTTTGTGGACTTTGAAGTGGGAACAAAAGTTCAAGCATAATTTTTATGATTACAGTGAACTTTGAAGTTACAGTAAAAAAAAGTGATTAATTTGTAAATTGTTGGTATTTATTATCATCCAACTTTAATGCAAGAGAGTTATTTCAAACTATTCATAAAAACACAAAAATAAGTATTAATATATTTTTCTTTTTGTGCATGTTATTGATTTCTAAATATATTTTAATTTTAATATTATAAAATTTGCAGGCAATTAAACCTAAGATAAAAAAAATTACTTTAAAAAATAAAATGGTATCTTGTTATTTTTGCCGAGAGCCCGAAAATTGTTAGGCCGTCCCTGCATAAAATAGACCATTTCGAGCCAATATTTGAGAATATTCAAAACTAGCAATGACCCGCGCAACAATTGTACGGGACTTCATATCATTTGGTTACATGTTTTTGTATAATTTGTTTAAATATAATTTGCGCGGGTACGTTTAAACTCAATTATATAATCATGATATGTTTGCGAATATATTAATTTTAATAAATACATTATAATTAATAAATGTTTATGAAATTTGTCTATCATTGATATATGCATTATAATTAATAAGGATTCATGAAATTAGTCCATTATCATAATCCACACCAAATAATATAATATAACATGTTATAATTCAAACAAATAAAAGAAAATCGTGAAGAATACATATAAAACCGAAATATATATTTAAAATGTTCATCCATTAACATAAAAAAATATATATTTTTAAAAGAAAATACAATCGTAAATTATATCATAAGAAATTAACAATTGAGCTATAGTTTCATACGGATATTATATATGGAGCTCTAATAACACAAAAATAACATCCTTGATGAGACGACAAGAGAGAATTAAGTATGTTGATTAGTGTTATTGATTGTCTCATTTAACGATTTAATTGACCGTTTAATTGAATTGACACGTCAATTAACATTATAAATTATTGATGTGTTAATTAAATGTGTTAATTAACATTTAATTGAGTCAATTTAAAATGCTAATCAATTCACTTCGTCACCTCATCAAGTATATTGTGATGAGTTTGAGGAGCAATTATATTTTTCTTCCATACATGGGTATAATTTGGATTGAAATAGAAAAAAAAACTGATACGTGTCAGCATGTGGTCACATGTCAATTAACATTTAGTAGTATTAACATATCTTTTTAATGTGTTAATTAAACGTGTCAATTAATATTTAATTGAGTCAATTCGAAATGCTAATCAATTCAATTTGTCACCTCATCAATGATATTGTTATGAGTTTGGAGACCAATTATATATTTTTTTTCATACATGCGTATAATTTGGATTGCAATGGAAACAAAATTATATATAAAAAAAGAGCTGACATGTGTCAGCATATGGTATGATGTTCAAAATTATATCTATCGAAAGGTAACATGTATATTTCTAAAATTCTTAAAATATGAGGTGCAACAATTCAAAATATGAGTTATCAAGAAAAAAATACTATCATATCCTACGAAATATCATTATCTTAAATTTATCACCCGCAATAACACACAAAATTAAATAAGAATAATTATACTTATGTATACAGTTGGAAGAAATAGAGCTCATACATGAGGCCATGTCATCAAGGGTTTTTTGTAATTTTTAAATTTACATTTTGGTCCTTTTTAGTTTAAAAAATTATATTTCAATCCTTTTTATTTACATTTTGGTCCTTTTTAGTTTAAAAAATTACATTTTGGTCCTTTATATTTATATTTTGATCCTCTCTTATTTACATTTCGGTCCTTTTTTACATTTTTGAATTTACATTTTGGTCCTTTTTATTTATATTTTGGTCCTTTTTAATTTAAGTTTATATTTTGGTCCTTTTTATTAACATTTTGGTCCTTTTTAATTTACATTTCAGTCCTTTTTTACATTTTAATTTATATTTCGGCCATTTTTATTTATATGTTGGTTCTTTTTAGTTTTAATCTACATTTTGGTCCTTTTTATTTACATTTCGGTTTTTTTTTTACATTTTTTACTTATTTTACATTTGGTCTTTGTTTCCTATTTTACATACATATTAAAATTTGTGAATATGTCCTGATTATATTAATCGAATTTAGAAGCAGCTGAGCAAATGCTATTTATACAAATTATATTAGAAAATAATATTCGTGATAGACTAATTTCGTGAACCTCATACATCTATTGACATCATGATATTTGCAAATATGTCGTGATTAGATTAATTTAGTTCAAACGCATGTGCGTTAATTCGCACACGCGTTAATTCTATTTAAATAATTATATAAAAAACATCCCGCGCAATTGCGCGGGGATAAAACTAGTACATCCTAAAAGGTATGACATACATTCTATTACTTTAGCACAATCTATTTTTTAAAAATGATACCAACTTCTCCAAAAATGGGAAATATTGATATAATTGCTATAAAATACAATGATTTTATACAAAAATAAAAATTCGAATACTCGCAGAATAGCATGTCATTTATATTCATAGAATGACAGAATTTCACGTGGAGCCTCATAATTTTCATGTTTGAAATAACAAGTGTAAATTGTTAAAATATCATGTATAATAATACAAAATTATAGTTATTCAAGAAAAATCTCATGTTCTATTTGACAAAGTATAAACAATTCAAAATAGGGAAATTATACTTTGTCACCATATTTCCACAAAAGAATCTCGATGACATCATGTTCTCTAATTAACCCACTTAATTAATGTGGTAATTAACATCTATATGGATTAATATTCATAAAATCAACATCCATCAGGATTCCGGATCGACAATTTTTAATTAATATTTAAAAATGATACTTTGCCACCATATATGCCCTCAAATAGAAAAAATATATTTTGCCATCATATTTTCACAAAAAGATCTCGATGACATCACGTTTTCTAATTAACCCACTTAATTAAAGGGCTTGAAAATATCACCAGCATTTATGAAAAGGCGAAGTCAGGACAGGTGCAAAGAATAATTAAAGGATGAAAATGCAAAGAAGCTCTTTAATTAAGACATTTAGGAAAGAAAGCAAACTACATTTTTTTTACAAATATCGCTTATTTCATTTTCTCCTACGTGTTTTAAAAATTTTAAGAAAGATATAACATAATTTTACAAACTTTCAAATTTTTTTATAGACCTAATTTATATTTAACAAGTGAATCCTAAATAAATTCTATTAATAATAATTATATATATATTTTTAATAATTTCAATATCCACCAAAACGCCTTTATAACATTTAGGTACGTTGCAATAAAATTTCCCTTATTTTTAATACATTTTAGTTGTACAGTGCAAATTAATTGAGTATATTTTCTAGCAATATTAATATTATATTAATATTAGTTCTTCAAAGTCGTAGTCTTTTTTACCAAATTTAAATGTTAGGGGTTTCCTGGGATATCCCTACAAAATCTCAAAATATCAAATTTATCTCTCAAAAATGAAAAAAATATATGAAGAGGTTCGGTATTTCTCCGTCCATTTATGTCAATGAGACTTCAGTACATAACATTTCACAATATATTATTTTTGTGTCTCACACTCAACCAAATGTATTATGGACCGTAAAATAATATAATCAATGTTCATAACAATAAATTAACATAAAATGAATAGAGAGAAATTATAAAATTATAAAATGAACCATGAGGAATCATAATCATAATACAAGAAAAATATCACAAAATGAATCACAATGAATTAAAGAATCATGATTGTAAGATCATAACAATTAAATAACAATAACATACAATGAATCATGAGTCGAATAAATAATCAAGGAGCATTCAAAAGAAAACTCGTCTCCGAGGTGATTCGTTTCCCACTAGAATGAGGCGGATTAATTATAGTCAGCTCGTCCGCCACATCACGATTTATTATATTTTAGGGTATTGTGTATAGTTTTACAAATAAAATATTTCACAAAATGTATTTTTCAAGACAATATATCACGATTGTATTTCGGAAAGTATAGATAAAACATAGATTGTATTTCCAAAAAGAATATCACACATATAACATAACACATGTATTGCACGGATACGCCGATACGGTGATACGGCGACGCGTATCGGATACGGCGATACGGCAATTTAATATATGATTTAGGATACGATACGAATACGGCGATACGGTTAAATTCGATTTTTTGGATTATCCGCGCAACATAGCATAACACACAACTAAATATAAAGCATAAAAGAATATAATTTTTTTTTTGCACTCCAATGGAGTGCACTCCAAACATCATCCAATACATTTTTATTTTTGAGTGCATTCCAAAATGTATAGGAGGTAGTTTGGAGTGCATTCCACTCGGGTGCAAAATCTTTTCTCATATAAGTCTTAAATCAACTCAAGAAAATAATAAAATGATGGAAGAAATACTGTACTTTTCATTATAATGAAACAACTGTAATATCATACATATATATTGAAACTAATTACTATGTGCTCAGACATACTGTATATTTTTCTTTATTTTTCGTACTATTATTTTTTTTATATAATAAGTTTTAGTTCTATAGTAATTATTGTATAGTTTATATCATGTGATTTATTTTTTATACCTGTTTTATTTATTTGGTATTGTTTTACTTATATAATATACTTTTATATCTACATTAATTACTTTGTGCTTTGACAATATATATATATATATATATATATATATATATATATATATATATATATATATATATATATATATATAAAATTTCGAAATCGTGCGTAGCACGACTCTACATGAGACTAGACAGATGTCTGAAAGACATATTGCTTGGCTAGTTGAGCGCGTAATACATCATTTATGTATATTTTCTATGACTCCGCAAGAGGCTCGATAAATGTTCGAAGTATAGCTTGCCGGCCGAGCGTGGACCGTATTAGTCATACTTTTTTCAAGCCTTGCGTAGCACAGCTCCCCGCGAGGCCAGACAGATGTCCGGAAGACATTTGGTCCGCCAAGGATGAGCTCTATGATGTTTGTATTTTTCTCTTAAGACAGTTGTATCGCTGATATTGTAAAAAAGTATATAATCTATTGTGTTTAATATGAATCACATTATAAATAGGTATAAATATGAGCCTCAAAGATATAAAATAGTTATAAAAATAATAATTTGGACGCTGCCTGAACTTTGAGTGTTGCTCGCAAAAAAATGGCCGCTCGATTTATTTTTTTTAATATCTTTTAAGCTGGGCGGCGACTAGTTTGGGTCTTTACTAGATTTTGAAGTGGACACATGACATCTCCTTATATAATATTGTATGCTGGAGTGCAATTAGAGTGCAATTCGGTGGAGTGCAATAGTCGATCGTGAAAAAATATTGTATAAGTTTAATGAAAAATATGCATTATACAAAATACACGTATTATAATTAAAAAAAGATATTATCTATATACATGTATTATTTATTAAAAAAGATAATATTAAAAACAGCTGGCGATGCAGTCATTTGTCGACTGCAAAATATGTTCTTATAATTTATTTAAAAATAATACAAAAAAAAAATCATCAAAGAAATTGTTTGTCTACTAAAAATATAATATATTCTAAGGTAACTTGTTTTCAGACGAAGCTAAAATTAGGGGTGTTCATTCGGTCGGTCAAACCGAACCGAATAAAATTCAAATCTAACCGAACCATTTAACACTTGAACCGATTAAAAACCGAACCGAATAAACCGAACTGTTATTTGGTTTATCCGGTTGAACTGAATGAGAAACATTATAATTTTAAAATAAAAATAAATTACTAAATTTTTTTATATTTTATTTATCAAAAGATATAAATTAATAATATAAAATATAATTATATTAATTTATAAGATTATTGTACGATTTTTGTTATATTTAAACATTAACATATTAAAGAAATATAAAAATGGGATGTTATTCGGTCGGTTCGGTTTAATCGGTTTTCGAAATTTCAAAACCGAACCGAACCAAATAAACCAAAGAATACCATTTTTTGAACCAAACATAACCAAATAGACCGAAAAACTGAACCAATTAAACCGAATTTGACCGGTTCGGTTCGGTATCCGAATAAACCGAACCTTTTGAACACCCCTTGCTAAAATATCCAGACTGCTCTATATGAAGGTGAACTCTCCTATCAAGAACCAAGAACGCCAATCCGAAAAGAACTTAATTTTTGGAAATGGCCAATCACTTTTCTCCATGTCATGTGCGTTTACGCTTTTATGCAATCTTTTTCATCATATATGGCCAATAAACACATTCTGTCCAAAAAATTCTCAAAAATACGAAAACTGAAGTCCAACACCTTCAAAAAATTGAATTAACATATTTTTTTAAAATATGTTAAAATTGAAGTGTAACACAAGCAAAATACTCAATTTTTATTCCGTACTCAAATTACTCCCTAATTGAAGACTAACACACACAAATTTCATTTTTTTCATTTTTAAAAAAATAAAATAAAAAATAGAAGTCTAACACCTTCAAAAAATTCAATTAAGATATTTTTTAAAAATGTGTTAAAATTAAGTGTAACACAAGAAAAATACTAAATATTTGTTCCGTACTCAAAATACTCTGTAACTGAAGACTAACACACACAAATATTAATAATTTTAAAAAAATTCTTAAAAATGGAAAAACTTAAGTCTAACACCTTCAAAAAATTCAATTAAGATATTTTTCTAATTTTTTTTAAAATTGAAGTGTAACACAATCAAAATACTCAATTTTCACATCGTACTAAAAGTAATCAATAAGTGAAGACTAACACACAAATTTCAATTTTTTCAAAAATTTCTTAAAAATGCAAAAAGTGAAATCTATCACCTTCAAAAAATTAAATTAAGATATTTTTTAAAAATATATTAAAATTGACGTGTAACACAAGCAAAATACTCAATTTTTATTCCGTACTCAAATTACTCCGTAACAAAAGACTAACACCATCAAAACATTGAATTAAGATATTTTTTTAGAAAATGCTAAAATTGAAGTGTAACACAAGAAAAATACTCAATTTTTGCATCGTACTAAAAGTACTCCATAATTGAAGACTAATACGCACAAATTTCAATTTTTTCAAAAATTTCTTAAAAATGCAAAAACTGAAGTCTAACACCTTAAAAAAAAAATTCAATTAAGACATTTTAAAAAATATATTAAAAATTGAGGTGTAACACAAACAAAATACTCAATTTTTATTCCGTACTCAAATTACTCTGTAATTGAAGACTGACACACACAAATTTCAATTTTTTGAAAAATTTTGTAAAAATGCAAAAAAAGAAGTTTAACACCATCACAAAATTGAATTATGTTATTTTTTAAAATACGTTAAAATTGAAGTGTAACACAAGAAAAATACTCAATTTTTATTGCATACTCAAAATACTATGTAATTGAAGACTAATACACACAAATTTTAATTTTTTCAAAAATTTCTTACAAAATGCAAAAATAGAAGTCTAAAACCTTCAAAAAATTGAATTAAGATATTTTTTTAAAAAATGTTAAAATTGAAGTATACCACAAGCAAAATACTCAATTTTCATGTCGTACTCAAAATACTCCGTAATTGAAGACTAAGACATACAAATTTCTATTTTTTTCAAATAATTAGTAAAAATGCAAAAATAGAAGTCTAACACCTTCAGAAAAAATAAAATTATGATATTTTTTTAGAAAATGCTAAAATTTTATGTGTAACACAAGTAAAATACTCAATTTTTGTGTCGTACTAAAAATACTCCATAAGTGTAAAACTAATACACACAAATATCAATTTTTTTAAAAATTTCTTAAAAATGTAAAAACTGAAGTCTAATAACACCTTCAAAAAATTGAATTACTACATATCTTAAAAATATATTAAAATTTAAGTATAACAGATGAAAAATACTCAATTTTCATGTCGTACTCAAAATACTCCGTACTTGAAGACTAACACAAACAAATTTCAGTTCTTTCAAAAATTTCGTAAAAATGCAAAATAGAAGTCTAACACCCTAAAAAAAAGTATTGTATTTTTTAAAACAAAAGCTAAACTTGAAGTGTAACACAAGCAAAATTCTCAATTTTCATGTCGTACTCAAAATACTCCGTAATTGAAGACTAACAAACAAAAATTTATTTTATCAAAAAGTTCTTAAAAATGCAAAAACAAAAGTCTATCACCTTCAAAAAACACAATTACGATATTTTTTAAATAAATGTTAAAATTGAAATGTAACACAAGCAAAATACTCAATTTTCATGTCGTACTCAAAATACTCCGTAATTGAAGACTAACTAACAAAAATTTAATTTTTTCAAAAAGTTCTTAAAAATGCAAAAACAGAAGTCTAACACCAAAAAATTCAATTACGATATTTTTAAAAATAGTGTTAAAATTGAAGTGTAACACAATAAAAATACTCAATTTTCATGTCTTACTCAAAATACTCCATAATCGAAGACTAAGACACAAATTTCAATTTTTTCAAAACATTCGTAAAAATGCAAAAACAGAATTCACCTTCAAACAAAAGTTATTATTAAAAGATGCTTAAATTTGTGTGTAACACAAGAAAAATACTCAATTTTTTATCGTATTAAAAATACTCCATAAGTGTAGACTAATACACACAAATTTCAATTTTATAAAAAATTTATTAAAAATGCAAAAACTGAAGTCTAAAACCTTCAAAAAATTGAATTAACATATTTTTAAAAAATATATTAAAGTTTAACTGTAACACGAGCAAAATACTCAATTTTTATTCCAAACTCAAATTACTCCCTAATTGAAGACTAACACATCCAAATTTAAATTTTTTCAAAAATTTTTTAAAATGTAAAAACAGAAGTCTAACACCCTAAAACAAATTATGATATTTTTTAAAAAAAATTCTAAAATTGAAGTGTAACACAACCAAAATTCTCAATTTTCATGTCATACTCAACAAACTTCGTAATTCAAGACCAACACACAAAAATTTTATTTTTTTCAAAAATATCTTGAAAAATGCAAAAATTGAAGTATCACACCTTCATAAAATCTATTAAGATATTTTTTAAAAAATATTAAAATTGAAGTATAACACAAGAAAAATACTCAATTTTCATGTCATACTCAAGATACTCCGTAATTGAATACTAACACACATACATTTCAATTTTTTTGAAAAATTTCTTAAAAATGCCAAAACTGAAGTTTAACACCTTCAAAAAATAAAATTACGATTAAAAAATGCTAAAATTTAAGTGTAACACAAGAAAAATACTCAATTTTAGTATCGTACTAAAAATACTCCATAAGTGTAGAATAATACACACAAATATCAATTTTTTCAAAAAGTTCTTAAAAATGCAAAAACAGAAGTCTAACACCTTCAAAAAATTGAATTAACATATTTTTTTGAAATATACTAAAATTTAAGTGTAAAACAAGCAAAATACTCAATTTTTATTCCGTACTCAAATTACTCCCTAATTGAAGACTAACACACACAAATTTAATTTTTTTCAAAAATTTCTTAAAAATGCAAAAACAGAAATCTAACACCCTAAGAAAAATAAAATTATGATATTTTTTCAAAAAAATTCTAAAATTGAAGTGTAACACAAGCAAAATTCTGAATTTTCATGTCGTACTCAAAAAAACTCCGTAATTGAAGACTAACACACACAAATTTCAATTTTTCAAAAAATTCTTAAAAATGCAACAATTCAATTAAGATATTTTTTAAATAATTTTCAAAATTGAAGTATAACCCAAACAAAATACTCAATTTTCACGTCGTACTCGAAATACTCCGTAATTGAAGACTAACACATACAAATTTTAGTTTTTTCAAAAATTTCTTAAATATGCAAAAACAGAAGCAGCACACCTTCAGAAAATTCAATTATGATTTTTTTAAAAAAATGCTCAAACTGAAGTGTAACACAAGCAAAATACTCAATTTTCTTGCCGTACTCAAAATACTTCGTAATTGAAGACCAACACACAAAAATTTCAATTTTCCAAAAATATCTTCAAAATGCAAAAATTGAAGTCTCACACATTCAAAAAATTCAATTAAGATATTTTGAAAAAAATATTAAAATTGAAGTATAACACAAGAAAAATACTCAATTTTCATGTCGTACTCAAAATACTCCGTAATTGAATACTAGCACACCCAAATTTCAATTTTTTGAAAAAATTTCTTAAAAATCCTTAAACAAATTCAATGAAGATAATTTTTTAAAAATTTAAAAATTGAAGTGTAACACAAGCAAAATACTCAATTTTCATGTCATACTCAAAATACTCCGTAATTGAAGACGAACACACACATATTAAAATTTTTTTTTAAATTTCTAAAAAATGCAAAAATAGAAGTGTAACACCTTCAAAAAATTGAATCAAGATATTTTTTTTTAAAATGTTAAAATTGAAGTATAACACAACAAAATTGTCATACTCAAAATACTCCGTAATTGAAGACTAAGACACACAAATTTCAAGTTTTTCATAAATTTCTTAAAAATGCAAAAACAGAAGTCAAACACCATCAAAAAATTGAATTAAGATATTTTTTAAAATATGTTAAAATAGAAGTGTAACACAAGGAAAATACTCATTTTTTATTCCATACTGAAATTACTCCGTGATTAAAAACTAACACACACAAATTTCAATTATTTAAAAAACTTCTTAAAAATGCAAAAACTTAAGTCTAACACCTTCAAAAAATTTATTTAAGATATTTTTCTAAAAAATGTTAAAATTGAAGTGTAACACAAGCAAAATACTCAATTTTCATTTCGTACTCGAAATACTCCGTAATTGAAGACTAACGCATCAAATTTTCTTTTTTTGAAATATTTCAAAAAAAGGCAAAAACAGAAGCCTCACACCTTCAAAAAATTCAATTATGATATTTTTTTTAAAAATGCTCAAACTGAAGTGTAACACAAGCAAAATACTCAATTTTCATGCCGTACTCAAAATACTTCGTAATTGAAAACCAACGCACAAAAATTTCAATTTGTTTCAAAAATATCTTAAATATGCAAAAACTGAAGTCTAACACCTTCAAAAAAATTAAATTTAGATATTTTAAATTTTTTTTTTAAATTGAAGTATAACACAAGAAAAATACTCAATTTTCATGTGGTACTCAAAATACTCTGCAATTAAATACTAACACATACAAATTTCAATTTTTTGGAACAATTTCTTAAAAATGCCAAAATTGAAGTTTAACACCTTCAAAAAATTCAATGAAGATAAAAAAAATTTTAAAATGTTAAAATTGAAGTGTAACACAAGCAAAATACTCAATTTTCATGTCGTACTTAAAATATTCTGTAATTGAAGACAATAACACACAAATTTAAATTTTTTCAAAAAGTACTTAAAAATGCAAAAACAGAAGTCTAACACCTTCACAAAATTAAATTACGATATTTTTAAAAAAAATGTTAAAATTGAAGTGTAACACAAGCAAAATACTCAATTTTCATGTCTTACTCAAAATACTCCATAATCGAAGACTAACACACACGAATTTCAATTTTTTCAAAAGTTTCTTAAAAATGCAAAAATAGAAGTCCAACACCTTCAAAAAATTGAATTAAGATATTTTTTATAAAAATGTTAAAATTGAAGTATAACACCTTCAAAATTGAATTAAGGTCTCAATTTTCATGTCGTACTCAAAATACTCCATAATTGAAGACTAAGACATACAAATTTCAATTTTTTTCAAAAAATTCGTAAAAATGCAAAAGCAGAAGTCTGACACCTTCAAAAAATAAAATTATGATTAAAAAATGCTAAAATTTATGTGTAGCACAAGAAAAAAACTCAATTCATGTATGGCACTAAAAATACTCCATAAGTGTAGACTAATACACACAAATTTCAATTTTTTCAAAAATTTCTTAAAAATGCAAAAACTGAAGTCGAACATCTTCAAAAAATTGAATTAATATATTTTTTAAAAATATATTAAAATTTAAGTGTAGCACAAGCAAAATACTCAATTTTTATTCCTTGCTCAAATTACTCCCTAATTAAAGACTAACACACACAAATTTAATTTTTTCAAAAATTTCTTAAAAATGCAAAAACAGAAGTCAAACGCCATCAAAAAATTGAATTAAGATATTTTTTAAAAATATGTTAAAATTGAAGTGTAACACAAGCAAAATTCTCAATTTTCACGTTGTACTCAGAATAATCCGTAATTGAAAACTAACACACAAATTTCAGTTTTTTCAAAAATTTCGTAAAAATGCAACAACAGAAGTCTAGCACCCTAAAAAAATAAAATTATGATAATTTTTGAACCAAATTCTAAAATTCAAGTGTAACACTAGCAAAATTCTCAATTTTCATGTCGTTCTCAAAATACTCCGTAATTGAATACTAACACACACAAATTTCAATTTTTTTGAAAAATTTCTTAAAAATGTCAAAACTGAAGTTTAACACCTTCAAAAAATTGAATTAAGATATTTTTTAAAAAATGTTAAAATTGAAGTATAACACAAGCAAAATACTCAATTTTCATGTCGTACTCAAAATACTCCGTAATTGAAAAAAAGACAGACAAATTTCAATTTTTTCAAAATTTGTAAAAATGTAAAAACAGAAGTCTAACACCTTCAAAAAATAAAATTATGATTAAAAAATGCTAAAATTTTATGTGTAACACAAGAAAAATACTCAATTTTTGTGTCGTACTAAAAATACTCCATAAGTGTAAAACTAATACACACAAATATCAATTTTTTCAAAAATTTCTTAAAAATGTAAAAACTGAAGTCTAACACCTTCAAAAAATTGAATTACTACATATCTTAAAAATATATTAAAATTTAAGTATAACAGATGCAAAATACTCAATTTTCATGTCGTACTCAAAATACTCTGTAATTGAAGACTAACACACACAAATTTCAGTTCTTTCAAAAATTTCATAAAAATGCAAAACAGAAGTCTAACACCCCAAAAAAAAGTATTGTATTTTTTAAAACAAAAGCTAAACTTGAAGTGTAACACAAGCAAAATTCTCAATTTTCATGTCGTACTCAAAATACTCCGTAATTGAAGACTAACAAACAAAAATTTATTTTATCAAAAAGTTCTTAAAAATGCAAAAACAGAAATCTATCACCTTCAAAAAACACAATTACGATATTTTTTAAATAAATGTTAAAATTGAAATGTAACACAAGCAAAATACTCAATTTTCATGTCGTACTCAAAATACTCCGTAATTGAAGACTAACTAACAAAAATTTAATTTTTTCAAAAAGTTCTTAAAAATGCAAAAACAGAAGTCTAACACCTTCAAAAAATTCAATTACGATATTTTTAAAAATAGTGCTAAATTGAAGTGTAACACAATCAAAATACTCAATTTTCATGTCTTACTCAAAATACTCCATAATCGAAGACTAACACACAAATTTCAATTTTTTCAAAAAATTCGTAAAAATGCAAAAACATAATTCACCTTCAAAAAAAAAGTTATTATTAAAAGATGCTTAAATTTGTGTGTAACACAAGAAAAATACTCAATTTTGTATCGTATTAAAAATGCTCCATAAGTGTAGACTAATACACACAAATTTCAATTTTATCAAAAATTTCTTCAAAATGCAAAAACTGAAGTCTAAAACCTTCAAAAAATTGAATTAACATATTTTTAAAAAATATATTAAAGTTTAACTGTAACACGAGCAAAATACTCAATTTTTATTCCAAACTCAAATTACTCCCTAATTGAAGACTAACACATCCAAATTTAAATTTTTTCAAAAATTTCTTAAAAATGTAAAAACAGAAGTCTAACACCCTAAAAAAAATTATGATATTTTTTAAAAAAAATTCTAAAATTGAAGTGTAACACAACCAAAATTCTCAATTTTCATGTCATACTCAACAAACTCCGTAATTGAAGACCAACACACAAAAATTTCATTTTTTTCAAAAATATCTTGAAAAATGCAAATATTGAAGTCTCACACCTTCAAAAAATCTATTAAGATATTTTTTAAAAAATATTAAAATTGAAGTATAACACAAGAAAAATACTCAATTTTCATGTCGTACTCAAGATACTCCGTAATTGAATACTAACACACATAAATTTCAATTTTTTTGAAAAATTGGTTAAAAATGCCAAAACTGAAGTTTAACACCTTCAAAAAATAAAATTATGATTAAAAAATGCTAAAATTTAAGTGTAACACAAGAAAAATACTCAATTTTTGTATCGTACTAAAAATACTCCATAAGTGTAGAATAATACACACAAATATCAATTTTTTCAAAAATTTCTTAAAAATGCAAAAATTGAAGTCTAACACCTTCAAAAAATTGAATTAACATATATTTTTGAAATATACTAAAATTTAAGTGTAAAACAAGCAAAATACTCAATTTTTATTCCCTACTCAAATTACTCCCTAATTGAAGACTAACACACACAAATTTAATTTTTTTCAAAATTTTTTTAAAAATGCAAAAACAGAAGTCTAACACCCTAAGAAAAATAAAATTATGATATTTTTTTAAAAAAATTCTAAAATTGAAGTGTAACACAAGCAAAATTCTGAATTTTCATGTCGTACTCAAAAAAACTCTGTAATTGAAGACTAACACACACAAATTTCAATTTTTCAAAAAATTCTTAAAAATGCAACAATTCAATTAAGATATTTTTTAAATAATTTTCAAAATTGAAGTATAACCCAAACAAAATACTCAATTTTCACTTCGTATTTGAAATACTCCGTAATTGAAGACTAACACATACAAATTTTAGTTTTTTCAAACATTTCTTAAAAATGCAAAAACAGAAGCCTCACGCCTTCAAAAAATTCAATTATGATATTTTTTAAAAAAATGCTCAAACTGAAGTGTAACACAAGCAAAATACTCAATTTTCTTGCCGTACTCAAAATACTTCGTAATTGAAGACCAACACACAAAAATTTCAATTTTCCAAAAATATCTTCAAAATGCAAAAATTGAAGTCTCACACATTCAAAAAATTCAATTAAGATATTTAAAAAAAAATATTAAAATTGAAGTATAACACAAGAAAAATACTCAATTTTCATGTCGTACTCAAAATACTCCGTAATTGAATACTAGCACACCCAAATTTCAATTTTTTGAAAACATTTCTTAAAAATCCTTAAAAAAATTCAATGAAGATAATTTTTTAAAAATGTTAAAATTGAAGTGTAACACAAGCAAAATACTCAATTTTCATGTCGTACTCAAAATACTCCGTAATTGAAGACGAACACACACATATTTAAATTTTTTCTAAAATTTCTAAAAAATGCAAAAATAGAAGTGTAACACCTTCAAAAAATTGAATCAAGATATTTTTTTTTTAAAATGTTAAAATTGAAGTATAACACTACAAAAATTGTCGTACTCAAAATACTCCGTAATTGAAGACTAGGACACACAAATTTCAATTTTTTCATAAATTTCTTAAAAATGCAAAAACAGAAGTCTAGCACCCTAAAAAAATAAAATTATGATAATTTTTGAACCAAATTCTAAAATTGAAGTGTAACACAAGCAAAATTCTCAATTTTCATGTCGTACTCAAAATACTCCATAATTGAAGACAAACACACACAAATTTCAATTTTTCAAAAAAATTCTCAAAAATGCCAAAACTGAAGTCTAACACCTTCAAAAAATTTAATTATGATGTTTTTATAAAAATTGTCAAAATTGAAGTACAACTCAAGCAAAATACTTAATTTTCATGTCGTACTCGAAATACTCCGTAATTGAAGACTAACAAATAGAAATTTTATTTTTTTTAAAAATTTCTTAAAAATGCAAAAACAGAAGCCTCACACCTTAAGAAAATTCTATTATGATATTTTTTTTAAAAATGCTCAAACTGAAGTGTAACACAAACAAAATACTCAATTTCCATGTCGTACTCAAAATACTTCGTAATTGAAGAACAACACAAACAAATTTCAATTTTTTCAAAAATATCTTAAAAATGCAAAAACTGAAGTCTGACACCTTCAAAAAATTCAATTAAGATATTTAAAAAAAATAAATTAAAATTGAAGTATAACACAAGCAAAATACTCAATTTTCATGTCATACTAAAAATACTCCTTAATTGAAGACTAACACACACAAATTTCATTTTTTTGAAAAATTTCTTAAAAATGCCAAAATTGAAGTTTAACACCTTCAAAAAATTCAATTAAGATAATTTCTTTTTTTAAGTGTTAAAATTGAAGTGTAATACAAGCAAAATACTTAATTTTCATGTCGTACTCAAAATACTCCGTAATTGAAAACTAACATACACAAATTTAATTGTTTTTCAAAAAGTTCTTAAAAATGCAAAAATAGAAGTCTAACACCTTCAAAAAATTGAATTGAGATATTTTTTTAAAAAATGTTCAAATTGAAGCAAGAAAAATTCTCAATTTTTATGTCGTACTCGAAATACTCCGTAATTGAAGACTAAGACACACAAATTACAATTTTTTAAAAAAATTCGAAAAAATGCAAAAAATGAAGTATAACACCTGCAAAAAATAAAATTATGATTAAAAAATGCTAAAATTTAAGTGTAACACACGAAAAATACTCAATTTTTGTATCGTACTAAAAATACTCCGTAAGTGTGGACTAATAGACACAAATTTCAATTTTTTCAAAAATTTCTTAAAAATGCAGAAACTGAAGTCTAACACCTTCAAAAAATTGAATTAATATATTTTTTAAAAATATGTTAAAATTGAGGTGTAACACAGGCAAAATACTCAATTTTTATTCCGTACTGAAATTACTCCGTAATTGAAGACTAACACACACATATTTCAATTTTTTCAAAAATTTCTTAAAAATGCAAAAATAGATGTCTAACACCTTAAAAAAATTGAATTAAGATATTTTTTAAAAATATATTAAAATTGAAGAGTAACACAAGCAAAATACTCAATTTTCATGTGGTACTCGAAATACTATATAATTGAAGACTAACATACAAATTTCAATTTTTTCAAAACTTTCTTACAAATGCAAAAATGGAAGTCTAACACCTTCAAAAAATTGAATTAAGATACTTTTTAAAAGTATATTAAAATTGATGTGTAACACAAGCAAAATACTCAATTTTTGTTCCGTACTCAAATTACGCCGTAATTGAAGACAAACACACACAAATTTCAATTTTTTAAAAAATTTCTTAAAAATGCAAAATCAGAAGTCCAACACCTTCAAAAAATTCAATTAAGATATTTTTTAAAAATATGTTAAAATTGAAGTGTAACACAAGCAAAAGAATCAATTTTTATTCCGTACTCAAAATACTCCGTACTTGAAGACTGACACACAAATATTTCAATTATTTTAAAAACTTCTTAAAGATGCAAAAACTTAAGTCTAACACCTTCAATAAATACATTTAAGATATTTTTCTAAAAAATGTTACAATTGAAGTGTAACACAAGTAAAATGCTCAATTTTCACGTCGTACTCAGAATAATCCGTAATTGAAAACTAACACACAAATTTCAGTTTTTTCAAAAATTTCGTAAAAATGCAAAAAATGAAGTATAACACCTTCAAAAAATAAAATTATGATTAAAAAATGCTAAAATTTAACTGTAATGCAGGAAAAACACTCAATTTTTGTATCGTACTAAAAATACTCCGTAAGTGTAGACGAATAGACACAAATTTCAATTTTTTCAAAAATTTCTTAAAAATGCAGAAACTGAAGTCTAACACCTTCAAAAAATTGAATTAATATATTTTTTAAAAATATGTTAAAATTGAGGTGTAACACAAGCAAAATACTCAATTTTTATTCCGTACTGAAATTACTCCGTAATTGAAGACTAACGCACACAAATTTCAATTTTTTCAAAAATTTCTTAAAAATGCAAAAATAGATGTCTAACACCTTAAAAAATTGAATTAAGATATTTTTTAAAAATATATTAAAATTGAAGAGTAACACAAGCAAAATACTCAATTTTCATGCCGTACTAAAAAAACTCCGTAATTGAAGACTAACACACGTAAATTTCATTTTTTTCAAAAATTTCTGAAAAATGCAAAACTGAAGTCTAGCACCTTCAAAAAATTCAATTATGGCATTTTTTATAAAAATTGTTAAAATTGAGGTGTAACACAAGCAAAATACTCAATTTTCATGTCGTACTAAAAATACTCCATAATTGAAGACTCACACACACAAATTTCAATTTTTTTAAATTTTTAAAAAAAATGCAAAACTGAAGTGCAACAGATGCAAAAAATTGAATTAAGATATTTTTTTGACATATGTTAAAATTGAAGTGTAGCACAAGAAAAATACTCAATTTTTATTCCGTAGTCAAATTACTCCGTAATTGAAGACCAACACACACAAATTTCAATTTTTTCTTAAAAATACAAAAACAGAAGTCTAACATCTTGAAAACATTCAATTAAGATATTTTTTAAAAATATGTTAAAAATTGAATTGTAACACAACCAAAATAATTAATTTCTATTCCGTACTAAAAATACTCTGTAATTGAAGACTAACACACACAAATTTGAATTTTAAAAAAAATTCTTAAAAATGCAAAAACTTAAGTCTAACACCTTCAAAAAATACTTTGTAATTGAAGACTAACACACACACAAATTTTTATTTTTTCAAAACTTTCTTAAAAATACAAAAAATGAAGTCTGACGACTTCAAAAAATTGACTTATGATTTTTTTTTTTTTTTAAATTATTTGAACTGTAACACAAGCAAAATATTCAATTTTCATGCCGTACTCAAAATAATACATAATGGAAGACTAATACACACAAATTCAAATTTTTTCAAAAATTTCTTAAAAATACAAAAACTGAAGTTTAACACCTTTAAAAAGTTCAATTAAGATATTTTTTTTAAAATGTTAAAATTGAAGTGTAACACAAGCAAAATACTTAATTTTCATGGCGTACTCAAAATACTTCGTAATTGTAGACTAACACACACAAATTTCAATTTTTTTCAAAAATCTCTTAAAAATGCAAAAACTGAAGTCTACACCTTCAAAAAATTCAATCAAGATATTTTTTTAAAAAAATATTAAAATTGAAGGGTAACACAAGAAAAATACTCAATTTTCATGTCGTACTCAAAGTACTCCGTAATTGAAGACTAAAACTCACAAATTTAAATTTTTTCATTAAGATTCTTAAAACTACAAAAATTGAAGTCTCTCACACCTTCAAAAAAATTCAATTATGATATGTTTTAAAAAATGTTCAAATTGAAGTGTAACACAAGCAAAATAGTCAATTTTCGTGTCGTACTCAAAATACTTAGTTATTGAATACTAACACACACAAATTTCAATTTTTTCAAAAAATATTTTTAAAATGCAAAAACTAAAGTCTAACACCTTCAAAAAATTCAATTAAGATATTTTTTTTAAAAATACAAGAACTTAAGTCTCACACCTTCAAAAAAATTCAATTATCATATTTTTCGAAAAATGTTAAAATTGAAGCGTAGCACAAGCAAAATAGTCAATTTTCATGTCATACTCAAAATACTTAGTTATTGAATACAAACACACACAAATTTCAATATTTTCAAAAATATCTTTAAAATGCAAAAACTGCAGTCTAATACCTTCAAAAAATTCAATTAAGATATTTTTTAAAAATATGTTAGAATTAAAGTGTAACACAAGCAAAATACTCAATTTTCATGTCGTACTCAAAATACTCCATAATTGAAGCCTAACAACCACAAATTTCAATTTTTTCAAATATTTCTTAAAAATGCAAAACTGAAGTCTAACACCTTCAAAACATTCAATTAAGATATTTTTTTAAAAAATGTTAAAATTAAAGTGTTACACAACAAAAATACTAAATTTTCATGTCGTACTCAAAATACTCCGTAATTGAAGACAAACACACACAAATTTCGATTTTTTTCAAAAAATTTCTTTAAAATGCAAAAAAAGAAGTCTAGTACCTTCAAAAAAATTCAAAAATGCAAAAACAGAAGTCTAGCAACTTCAAAAAATTCACTGATGATTTTTTTGAAAAAAATGTTAAAATTGAAGTGTAACACAATCAAAATACTCAATTTTCATGTCGTACTCAAAATATACCGTAATTGAAGACTAACAGACACAAATTTTGATTTTTTCAAAAAATCCTTAAAATACAAAAACAGAAGTCTAACACCGTCCAAATTCATTTAAGATATTTTTTAAAAAATGTTAAAATTGAAGTGTCACACAAGCTAAATACTCAATTTTAATGTCGTACTCGAAATACTCCACAATTGAAGACTAACACACATAAATTACAATTTTTCAAAAAATTCTTAAATATGCAAAAACTGAAGTCTTACACCTTCAAAAAATTCAATTGAAGATATTTTAATAAAAAAAAGTTAAAATTGAAGTATAACACAAGCAAAATACTCAGTTTTCATGTCATACTCAAAATACTCCGTAATTGAAGACTAACACACAAATTTCAATTTTAAAAAAAAATTTCTTAAAAATACTAATGACTCAATACATTAATTTAATTGATTTACCATTGTGTGAAATTAAATTTTCATTGAAATTAAATTAAAAAAACGAATCGAAATACCACAATAATTCAATATACATATTCGTCGAAAGCACGCATATATGATCCAACATTCAAATAGATCGACCACAAATCACAAGTTTAACAAGACGATACAACACACTAAACAAAATAGTTCATCATACAAAACAAGTTGAATTAACTCGATACAAAACACACTAGACATCTTCGGCACCGTAAAATGTTTTGATCCGGCGGCGTGACCACATTGCCAACAAACTCATTTTTCGTGCCAACAAACTCATTATTCGCGGAAAGTGAACCGGAAAGAGATCCCCGTTGTGTATTGTTATCCTGAAAAAATAAAGAGTTATTTCATAAAAAAACAAGTGAATATCCCTTAAATCATAAATTCTAAATACTAAAATCCTAAATGAAGGAAATACAGTTTCAGGATCAACCGTAAAAGTGTACACAAGGATAAACGAATGTAGTCGTACATTCGTGGCCATAACTGTCAGTGGGAAAATCGATTTGAATGGTTCAAATTGGGTTACATAGATAATAAGATTATCTACAACCTTCATGAAGAAATATATTTCATATGAACGAAGTATAAGTGTCGTTTATGTGAAATACCGAAAGGGTGCAACAGTATGACATACAGTTAGTAAAATAGTCATAACGTTTGCATACGAACTCCAATTGGGCTGGGCCAAATTGGGTTGTGTAGATAATTGGATTATCTACAACTTTCATGTTGGGTGATTTTCTGTCAGAGAAATTTATCAATTTCGTCTGGACAGAATACTGACCAGGTTCATGCAGTATTCTGTGTGAAAGGGTGTATATTGGATATACATGCCTTTTGGCTAATCCTGATCCTATTAGATATAAATAGGATACTTTCTCTCTCCTCACTAAGCAATTCAATCAGATTATTCTGCCAAAGACACAAGAGAAAAAGAGCAAATTCAGATTTGATCTTTTGTGAGTGAAAATGTGCGACGAGAGAGAAATCGAGAAAGAAGTTTCTCGAGTGATAGAGAATCGATTAGATCGAGCAAGTTCGCCGGTGCATCGTCTAGGCAGGTGCATCCGCGACCGACGTCTTACGAATCACCGTGGATACAAGTAGAGGAGTGACGTTTGTGACTCTTCGATTGTGATCGACTCGAGTAAGAAAGACGGTGGAAACGCTTGGACGCACGAGGACGAAGTCGAGTGAACCGGCGTAGCAAACGATTGGTGAAGGACGCGTGGTGTGGGACGCGCGGATTGTCACCAACGTGACAGGAAATAGAAGGCGGCGATCAAGCCTTCGTGTGCCATCAATTTGGCACTGGTATAGATATATCCTTCTATTCGCATCGTACCCTCGAAGTCATGGCGTGATCTCGGGAATCGGGGAATCGGACCGGGCCTTCATTCCGCTGCGCGGGCCCGGGGTCGAGGATATTCCCCATCACTAAAACCCTTACATTGAGTTCCGGCTGAGATTTTAACACTGCGAGAAGTTCGGAACATAATGCCAATTTTATTTTGACTTGTATTGCTTTCGCCATAAATTCATCAAAATTCGGAGTCCTCACGGGCGCCGCCGGACATCTCCAACAAAAATATCAAATTTTGAAATTAAACATATTTATCAAACTTGAATGCAAATACAAAAATATCATATATACCCTTGTAACTTAAACCCAAATTAAACACATTTATCCAACTTAATATCTAAATTTAATATTTAATCCCCAAATTTCAAAATTTAACTCCAACCCCAAAAATCTTAACATTGAATTTCAAAATTAGACCACAAATTTCTAAATTAAACATTAAACTTGTAACTTAAACCCCAAAATTCGAACTTTACCATATATATTGAAATTGAACTCTAAATCAACACAAATATTTAATTCAACACAAATAAATTATGAATACAACAAAAAAAAAAAAATTTACCTTATCTTAACCTCCTCCGTTTCTTCACTACTCATCCTTCTCCTCACCTCCTTCTCTTCTTATTTTCTCCACAAAATCGCCAAGAAGAATGCAAAAAGAAACTTGAAGATTCTTTTAAGAAAAAAAAATTATCTTGAAACTTTCTAGTACAAATAGCGGAGATTTATTGGCGATGGGGACGTCAACCATCGCCAATTGCCACGTCAGCAGTTGCCAATACTTCTCGTCGACAATACTCCTCCCTCTCGTCGCCAATAAACCTCTCCAGAACGTACACCAGTACACCGTTGTCCCGGTCGCCAATAATCCATTAAACCGTCGACAATAGCACTCCCCTTATTGCACCCAACAACTTTATTCTGTTCATTTATATTTATATTTAAATCAATTGATTAAAATATTATTTAACACATATATTAATTAAAAAAAGTATTGGAGACCAAACATTTGGTAGCCAAAAATTTACTTGGTCACCCAGACCCGGTCCATATGTAAGGCCTGAGAAGCATGGGCTTCGGGTCTATTTTTTTACGGGGTCCAAATATTTCTCTCTCTCTCTTCGATGTTTCTCTTATGTTCTCTTCTGGCGACCAGCGATTATTAGGGTTTGCTCTCCTCTACAACTCGGTTTGTTCTCCTCTGGCGACGCGGCGACTTGATTGGAGACGGGATTTCTCTCCTGTTCTTTCTCTTCGGTTTGCTCGAATGGGTTTTCGACGCGATTTTTGGATTAGGATTTTCTCTTCACGATTAGGGTTTTCTCCACTGGTTTTCTCTCGATTTAATTCTCTGCTGCCATATATATTGTATATTCTCTTTCTCTCTCGATGTAACATAGTTTTTCACTCGAATTTGAGTTTAAATTGAATTTTGGGCTAAATTTGATTGTTGATTTCACAATTTGATTGTAAATTGGATTGAAAACGGTTGTAATTTATTTTGTAAATTGATTATTGATCCTAATTTGGGGCTCCAAATCCGATTATCTCGAATCTCAGGTCCAAATTAATCCCCATATCACATCCAATTTAACTTGATTAATCCCCATATCACATCCAATTTGACACATTATTTAACCTCGATGTTATTTTTTGAGTTTTTTTTCAGTGTGTTACACTAGTGGACTATTATATTCCACTTCTATTCACTCAAGTAGAGAGCATAAATGCCAAAACTTTTTGCGAGGCCGTTGAATTATGTACCGAAGACTCAGCGCGCAAAATTAAAACAAAGATATTTGAAGAAAGTTCTGAAGAGCTCGGTATATTGTACACTTTGCCAAGAGGAGGCAGAAAGCCTAAGCTTTGTTAATTAACAGCTGAAAATAAAAAGGCGAGCCAAAAGGAAACCAAAATGACGCAAAACAAGACAAGTTCATCAAAGTGGTGCTCAGTTTGTGAAGACTACGCAACTGAAGCGATTTCAAGTATTGGAAATAACGCAAACAAAACCGAAGTAATCTCCTACCTTCATTCCGCATGTTCCAAATTAGGCTCGCAGGAAACGGAGGTACATTCGAAAAAGAAAACTATTAAGCAAAGTTATTGTTTGATAAAAAATTTCATATATTTTTGCAGTGGAAGCTTGGGTGGATTATTACGTGCCGTTACTTTTCACGGAAGTAGAAAGTATCACGCCGGAGATTCTCTGCAAGAAGATTCATTTTTGTTCGTCGGATGAGAAGGCAACAATTGACCACCTCGCTCGAAAGGTGGTTCGTAGAAACAATTTATGGGTCCTTTTTCGATTTGGCTTCGGGTACGTGAAACCATTGGACCGGCCCTGTGGTCACCAATAATACTATTGGCTACCAAATACTATTTGCTACCAAGGTGGTATCTAAATATATGAGTATTGTATACCAAAATTAGTATTGCCTAGAGGATGGTATTATTGGATACGGAGTGGTCTCTAATACAAATACGAAATACAAATACAAATACAAGTACAACAACAAATACAAGTACAAATATAAATACAAATGAACATATTGAAACGGCTTTAGGATGATCTTTTGTTGCATTTCTTGATTTTTCCGATCATGTATAAAAGAATAAACAAACTTTAAAGCTAGCACCGTTTGAATTGTTCGAAAAAGATGGTTCTCGAACATTCAAACAGTTCTTGCTCTAAAATTTATAACAAACATGATTTACTGAGGCAACTACTAAAATTGTTGCAATGCTTCATGTTGTCTTCGGTGCTCAATCCAAAACTAAGTGGAGAATACTATCCTACCACAGTTTCACAATGTTTGGTACTATGTCAAATTGTAAATATGGAATATCAATACAAATACAAAAGACGATTAGGAAACACGAAAACAAATATGAATCCGAGCACGAGTACAAATACGCTTACGAGTAACGAATTATGAATTACGAAATCCGAAATCAAAAGTACGAATATGAATATGAATTATTAATACGAATATGGATAGGAATACGAAATACGAATAAAAATGTAAGTACCAATATGTATACATATACAAACACACATAAAAAAATACAAAATATTATCAACACAAATACGAAATTCGAATACGAATACAAATACAAACACAAATGCAAATTGAAATATAAATACAAATACAAATACCATTAGACAAATTCTAATGGTTTTGTGATGACATTTTTGTTCCTTTTTTTATTTTGCCGATGATGTGTAAAAAAATAAACAAATTTGAAAGCATGAACCATTTGAATTGTTCGAGAAAATCAGCTCTGCAACAATTCAAACGGTTCTTGCTCTAAAATTCATAAAAAAACATCATTTGTTGAGGCAACCGTACCACTCGTACATATTTTATGTCCAAATGAAAATGTACACCTTTTTTAATACATCTCATTACATAATTTCATAAAATTTAAATTAATTACAACTTTGTAAGGTTCTCTTATTTTTAAAAATTATGTAACATTATGTGTTGTTTTGTTGTGGAATATTCATATTTTGCGTATTTGGTTTTTACATATCAATTACATTGTAACCATAATTAGATCATATCATGCATGCAAACAAAATATGTCGTAAAACTATTTAGATTCGACATAAATTGTGTATTTGTTCATAAATAAATACCTACTCCATATCAGTTACACATAACACAATAATTTTGTTGTAAATAGCTTTTCAATTTTGCTTTGTATTTGTCCAAACGTATTGATATATATGAACAAATGCATGCTACCAAATAAATAAAACCACACGACAAAAATTCAAAAAAAAAATGAACAAAACCCGACAAAAAAACCGAATAAAATTCAAAAACAAATTCAAAACAAAAATTGTGTATTTGTTTTTTCTTAGTCAAATCAAACTCTTCCAAAAATAATTACTTAGGAACACAAATAATAGATTTAAAATTCGTGAACCCATTGGTTCAAGTATATTCACCTAAATAGCCATTACAAAAACAGCTAAAAGTTAAACCATTGTTTCGTTCCAACCACCACCAATTACAAGGTCCGAGTGGTTTTCTTCGTTCCTTTTCTCACTATATAAATATAGCTCAAGTCCTCTACCAATTCACCCCCCACCAAGCATCTCTTTAGCAAACTTAAACATCTAAAGAAATCTACTTAGCTTTCGACTCCCTTGCAATCCTCAAATTAAAAAAAAATGGCTCGTCTGGTTGCATTCGCAGTTGTCTTCCTAGCAATGAGCTTCATCTTCGCAGAAGCCCAATCTCCATCTGCATCTCCAACCGTTGCTCCATCTGCATCGGACAAAACGTCAGCAGCACCAGTGTCATCTCCATCTACCGCTCCATCTGCATCTCTTGAGAACTCTCCGGCTTCATCTCCCACTATCTCTGTTGAGGGTCCAACAACCTCCGCCGAGGGTCCCTCATCTTCTTCTGAGGGCCCATCTTCAGATTCCGCTGAAGGTCCATCATCTTCAGCTGAGGGCCCATCTTCAGATTCTACCGAGGGTGCCATAGCCGATCATTCTGGTGCATCACAAGTTGTTTTTGGAGCAGCTATGATTCTAAGTGCACTTTCTCTTGTTGCTGCCTTTTAAATGTTTAATTAAAGAGATGAAAATTTTGTGCCGAATGGAGTTATGTTAATTTCTTCAAGACTTCTCATTAAAATGTAGTACTCCAAGGGGTCATTATTGTATGGAATATAACTTTTATATGTTGATTGATTCGATCTTGATATTTTATTTTGAATGTTCAATATATATATAGATATATATATATAGAGAGGGAGGTTAAACTATTTAATTAAGTACCAACATATTCGTACTTAATGCTTTTTCACCATTGTATTTGCATTGAGATATGTATTTTTTCATGATGATCATGAAAGTTTGTGCACATCATTAAATGCACAAATCTCAATACAAATTCAATGGAGAAAAAATATTAAGTATCAAAATGTTGGTACTTAATTAAGTAGTTTAGGCTCCCTCATATATATGTTATGCTTGGTCTAGGACCTCGTCCGTTAGGATCTGCACCAGGTTGTTATGCTATTCAAACATATGTTTGAATCATATGCAGCTACCAACATGACCCCCTAAAATAGGAAATTTTTTGTTTGTAACCAAGTTTTGAATGTATATTAACGAAATAACTCAGTTTTTAAAATAATTCACGAAATGTCTTTTGCGGAGTTTGAAACTCCGACTTTCTTTAAACAGGCGATGTATGGTTCTCCGCCTTCCCTTAATTTGAAATAAATGTTTAATCGAACCGTTAATTTGTAATTAAAAAAAGACGGAGTATGGTTGTCCGCCAGGCGATAAATGAAACCCCGCCATTAACCCTGAGACGCCACGTGTCCCAAGGTGGGCTTTGAAACTCCGCCCCTTCACAGTTACCTAAAACCGCCCTCTTTTCTTTGTCTTCTCTTCTTCTTCTTCCTTCTCGGTCTCCTTCCTCCCTCATTAACCTCGCATTTGTGGAGGTTTTTTTGGTTTTAAGAGGTATGTATTGTTGTTTTTGTGTTCAAGATTTGTTATATATATTGTATATTGGAAGTTATATGTGTGTATTTGTTGTTTGAAATGATAGATTTGAAGTTATAAGATCTATTTTTTTGCGATTTGGGCTAGAAAAAAAATGAAGCTTGTTCATCTTTCATTTCAGGGTACATTTCTTGCTTTGTATGTAGTTGTTTTAGTTAGATTAGTTTTGAAATGTAGGATTAAAAAAAGATGGGTTCAAAGTTAGGGTTTGATTAGGAATTTTTTTTAGATTAGGGTTTGATTAGGAATTTATGTCACTTTGGAAGTTGCAAACTTGGTGTAATGTAGTACAATTTTCAGTTGAAAATTCAGATTGATTCAAATTAGGTAAAATTAGGAGTCTTTAGGATGGCTTCGAATTAGCTAAATTTGTTTGCTTGAAATTATATCACAATAATTATTATGTCATGAATTAGGTACAATTATATAATTTAATAGGTCATTATTATTAACAATTGAAAGTACAAAATATTTTGAAATATTTGAAATAAAATAAATTTGACACGAGAATAACATGCAGTGCAAACATGGAAGGGACGTCCTTTAGTATTTTTTTGGGGACGTTAATATTGTTAGGAACGGAAATATACCCCGTTATGAAGGAGGTAGAAGTACGTTAGTAATTTTACCAAACGGAAGTAGTTTTCCGAATTTGGTAAATTTGGTTCATAATTGCACTGGAATAAATACATAAATATATGATTTAATATTGAAAACGAATTGACCATTTCAATCTGGGGTTTGGGATATTGTTGAAATTAATGGTGATTCAAGTTTAAGCATGATGATGGCAACTATTACGGAAGGTTATAACCAATTGTTTGTTGAAAAAAGACCTAAATATAATCCTTATCATAATGATGCCCCTTTTGGTTATAATTTTCCCGGCCATTCTTCTGATTTTGGATACGATTCCGGATATTATTCTGGTCATCCCGGATCATCCGAACAATTTGCCGGACCATCGGAACATGTGGCAAACGAGAGTCATTTAGAATTAGAGGAAGATATTGAGGAAGAAGAAGAAGAAGAGATGGTGGAAAAAGACCGTAGTAGTGAAAGTAGTGTTCCATAAATGGATATCGATTACGTGGTTCATGCATCTAGTCAAGGTGGGGAGTGGATAAATGGAATGAATATGACAGAGGATATGCCCGAAGTTTTCGAAGATGATGAATGGGTTGATTTAATGGTATGTGTAGATGGAGGTGACGATAATGATCAGATAAATGAGCTGTCATCCGATGAATCATGGCACGGGCTATTGTTTGCAACCAAGAAAGGATTGCAACACGAGGTGGAAGAATGGTCGATCAAGAATTATGTGGAGTTTCGTGTAGAGAAAAGTAATAAAATTGAATATCAAATTTGTTGTGTTAAAGAAGAATGTCCATGGAGATTGCATGCAATTGTGCCCAAATATGAAACCTCATGGAAAATTACTAAATTCAAAGGAGGACATACGTGTGTTAATTCTGGTGGTTCGTCTCACAATTGCCAATTGAATGCCCAACACATTTGTTCGTTGATTCTTCCCCGTTTATGACAAGATTTAACCCTTGATCCTATGAATATTAAAGAATTGGTTTTTAGGAAATACGGTATGGGAATTAGGTATAGGACTGCATGGGAAGCACGGTCAGATGCGATGGCCTTAATTTACGGAAAATGGGAGGATTATTATGCTGATATGCCGTCATATATGAAGATGTTACAAATGAGAGATCCCAATACCATTGTCGATTTCGATTACGGTAACGGTCGTCGTGGTAAATTAAATTCCGTGAGGGCGCAAAAACATATTATCAATGGGCAATTCTATCATGACATGTATGCATATCTTTGTGATTAAACTTTCATAGGAAAAAGTTAAGAAATTCAGTAAAACGAATTTCATGTGGGTTTTTATGATATACGGGATGTTGATTTGTTTGTCTAAATGACATACATGACGTAGTAAGTGAGCATTCAAAAGATTTATTACGTACATTTCTAATCAACCCACAGTGTATGCATATCTTTGTCGATTTGTTTGTCTAAATGACATACATGTGGGGGGGGGGGGGTTGGATCCATGGTGGACAAGTGTGAAAAAGGTCTCGAGAAATGAGAGTGAGCGGAAGAAAGCACATGAAAGATTCTGGATCCACAGTGTGAGAAGGTTTCAGATGAGTAGAAAAGAAAAAACATGGAGAGAGAGAATGAGAGGACTTAAACGTAGTGTCAACTAACGAACGGAACGGAGCTGATGAACTCGGTATGCAAAGCATGTATTTTACATGGATCTGAAAGCACATCTAAGGAACTTCGCTCGGTACAAATTATATAGATGCGCCCTCTCTCTCTCTCTCTCTCTCTCTCTCTCTCTGTGTATATAGACAGAAAAATATAGTATGCCTTCCGAACACAAAAAAATATTCTTAATGAGGTAAAAAAAAAAATTAGATTGATTGATTAGTATTTTTAATTGATTAAATTAAATGTTTGACATGTTTAACTGACACGTTAATAATTTATAATTTCTTAATATTAGTACATGTTAGTTGGCGTGTCAATTCGATTAAACAATTCATTAAATCGATAATCGAGTCAATTAATAATACTAATCAACCCACATAATTTTTTTTTGTCACGTTGTATTTGTCAAGAATATTTTTTTGAATTTGGAGGCACCAATATCATAGGGAAAATATATCTTGCCCCACAAAACTCATCCCAAAATCCTTAATGGATTGACAAAAAAAAGATTAAATGAATTTATTAACATTTTTAATTGACTCAATTAAATGTTAATTGATACGTTTAATTGATACGTCAATAATTAATAATATATTATTATTAATATATGTGAATTGACGTGTCAATTAAATTAAACGGTTAATCAAAATTCTTAATGGATTGACAAAAAAAAGATTAAATGAATTTATTAGTATTTTTAATTGACTCAATTAAATGTTAATTGATACGTTTAATTGATAAGTCAATAATTATTAATATATGTTAATTGACGTGTCAATTAAATTAAACGGCTAATCAAATCGTTAATCGAATCAATTAATAATACTAATCAACTCACTTAACCCATTTTTACCAATTCATCAAGGATTTTCTTTTACTTTGAGGGACACCATATCAAACCCCAATATCATACCCTTATATAGACACACACCCGAAAGAACATATAAAATGACTGGAGGAAAAAATAAAATATCACAATCATAATCAATCAGCACACAACAATTATACTCCACACACAACCCCGTGGAGTATTACATTTTAATTAAAAGCCTTGAACAAATTAGCATAACTCCGTTTGAAACAAAATTTCCGCCAATTCAACTCTTCAACACTTAAAAGGCGGCAACAAGAGAAAGTACACTTAGAACCATAGCAGCTCCAAACACAGCTTTTGATGCACCAGAATGATCCGATGCGGGACCCTCGGTAGAATCTGAAGAGGGGCCCTGAGATGGAGATGATGGACCTTCAGCGGAATCTGAAGAAGGGCCCTCGGAAGAAGATGAGGGACCCTCTGCGGAGGTTGTGGGGCCCTCAACAGAGACAGTGGGAGATGAAGCCGGAGAGTTCTCAAGAGATGCAGATGGAGCGGTAGATGGAGATGAGACTGGTGCGGGTGACTTTTTGTCCGATGCAGATGGAGCAATGGATGGAGATGCAGAAGGAGATTGGGCTTCTGCGAAGATAAAGGTGATTGCTAGGAAGACAACTGCAAATGCAACAAGACGAGCCATTTTTTTTAATTTGATGATTGTGAGGAGGGTGAAGACTCAATAGTTTGATTTAGATGTTTAGTTTTACTAAAGAGATTTTTTTATGAGGGTGAATTGGAAGAGGAGATAAGAGATGTTTATATAGTGAAAAATGGAATGGAGAAGGCCAGTTGGGCGTTCGAATTGGTCGTGGTTCGCATGAAGCGATGGTTAATTTTAACTCATTTTGTTATGGTTATTTCGATGAATAGATTTGAACCACTGGATTGTCGAATTTTACAGCTATTTTGTGCGCTTAAACTAATTTTGGAAGAGTTTCATTTGACCAAGACAGAGCAATGTTGTCTTTAAGTTCGTGTAGTTCGAGGTAGATGTAGTGGTCCGCGTATAACGGATTCTTCAATTAGGGATGTACCCCGCCCAACCCGTCCAACCCAATCCGGACCGATCCGTTTTTTGCAGGTTTCGAAGATGTTGGGTCGGGTCCGGATTGAAACTTTGACAAACCCGAAAGTGTGGGTTGGGTTACGGGTTTGAAACTAAAAATCCGTATTAACCCAACCCGACCCGTATAATTCCAAATTTTCAAATAATTATTTAACTTTTTAATATAAATTATATGGTATGTTATTTTTTCGTAATTTATATTGTTACAATTTATTTATTATTAATTTTCAATATTATATCGTATCTTATTTTTTTTTACCTTAGATGAATATTATGTTTATCAAGTAATTCAAATTTCTCAAACTAAAATACAAAAAATTTTAACTTAAATTATATATGACATGTTTTATTTTCTAACAAAAAATGAGTATCCTCTTTGGTTATTTTTATTTTGTTTTAGAGTAAGCTTCGTCTTTGGTCATTATGTTATGTTTTCTTTATTAGAAAGATTTTTTATTTTTTTATGATATCATTATATCCGTTTTGTCATCAAATATATAATTAGTTTGAACTTTGAATTTTTTTTATATAATATGTGTTTTATATTTATTGTCGAAAAAAATGACATAAACATAATGAGATGTTGATTATGCATGTTAAATTTTGGTTTGCGTGTTTGTAAAATATTTTTCGTTGATTTAATTAAAAATATAATTTTTGTTGCATATTCTTTTGTGAACATATGAACATATATCGCTATAGTATGTATTTACGAAAAAAAAACCCGGTTAACCCGCCCAACCCGGTCAATTCCGCGGCTGATTCTACTTATAATCATTATTTTCATGAATTATCATCAGATATGTGCAAATATTAAATCTTCTAACTATTCTAACTAAGGGAATTTTTCAAAACTCCCCTAACTTTTCGACAAATTTCGAAAAATTATCTGTTTTTTTGGAAAACCCCCTATCTTTTTTAGATTCCCTTAAAAATCCTCTATATTTTTTGTTTCTACCAAAATCTCCCTAATTTTTTTAGATTCCCTAAAAAAGCCTCCTATCTTTTTGTGCAAATGGATCCATAATCAAATTGTTTGAGTGTTTCATGCAAAAATCATATGTTATAAGGGTTCCGGCTCATTAACATTAATGGATGGAAAAAAAATGAGATTTCTCCATTTATTCATTTTATAAAATGAGATCATTTATTAGAACGGATACCGAATCGAGTTTAACCCGAAAATTTTGGATGTTCATAAAACCGGTTTAATATTATATGGTATGTTTAATCGTTTATTAAACCGGTTTAATATTTTATCATTTATTCATTAAAAAATATGAAAAATAGGATGATATTCGCTCGATTCAATTTAATCGGTTTTCAAACTCCAAAATCGAATTGAACCGAACTGAATAAATCGAACAATATCATTTTTTCAACCGAACCGAACCAAATAAACTGAAAACCGGATCGATTAAACCGAATTTGACCTGTTCGGTTCGGAAACCGAATAAACCGAACTGTTTGAACACCCCTATTTGTGAAGCCAAACATATTTATCTAGGAAATTTATGTACTCACACTAGTATGTTTCCAAGTTGATGGTCACATTTTACTGACCAAGGATATGCTAGCTATCAAGTTTGGAACATAAGTATGTAATGGAGATTACATACTGAAATGACCACCACATTAGAAGATACATGGATATAATCATCAACGATTTCCGTGTCAGATAGTCTGATAAATCCTACAATCTGAGGTTGTCATGGATTCATGTGCGTGGATCTTCATACATATAGATACATTCTTATGTCGTTTTGACGGAGGACTGATAGGATATTGTAGGATATGAAGTGAAACACGACGAGTAATATGAGTAACCAAGACGAGATTTGTTCCTCTATTGTAAGAGAGATGCCTTTTCCACCCGTTGAATTGTGATTGAATAAATGCAATGGTCATGCTCGAAATGATAATAATATTTGTTGGTAATATATATTTGTCTTTATTCTGTCCAATTCTCGATCGGGAAAAAAAAACGTTAATCAAATCAAGATTGGCATGACAATCATGCATTGTCTTTATTCAGTTCTAAATGGAAGCTTCAATTATGAACGAAAACTTCAGTTATGAACGGAACCACTGTGATTTAGTCATTTCATTACTTAAAAAATTGAGCTTAATAATTATATATGAAATGTGGGATAACATATTGGATATATGACATGTTTTACGATTATCTAACTCGTGAAATTCTTCAAGATTTTGTATGGAGTCTTCGCGTTCCAATCTTCAGATTCTTCGCGGTTACATTCTTCACGATTCTTTGTGTTATCTCCCTCTCTTGATATATCTTGACTAGTCTTTGTGTGTTGATATTGCTCATAATTGTCCTCTTGCTTTTCTTATCTATGAATCACACTTAGAAATGATCATTAGTAGAATCAGCGTTATTTTGAAACAATCAAATAAAATTTGAGCCACCACATTTAAATCACACAATTTATAATTATAGTGATATTTATAATTTTGAAGTTTAGTAAGAACATACGGAAAGAAATTGGACATATATTTATATTATTTTTGTTGACTTGTTTTATGATATCCAAAACAACACCCGAACTACTAATGTTTTCATCTAAGTGTGATTAATAGAAAGATAACATACTTAGAGATCACACAAGAAGGATCACATGAAGAGCCACATAAGATCAAGACCTTTCCCGGTTTAATACGTTGAAGAAACCCGTAGACGAAGGCCGCAAGACCGAAGAACCAAAGCCGTAGAAGACTCACCGAGAAGCACCGCGAAGATTACAACAAAAAAATCAACGGGGAGCACGTACAAGACTTGAAGACAAACTTCGAAAATCCCAAAAAAGAACGTGACGAAACCCGTAAAATACTTGAATACTTGAAAATTAACATGACCCTAGACCACTTATTGGGGAGACCACAAACATACAAAAGAAGTGGTGGATTAAATCTCAAACCATTCCATAAAACAGAATTCTGAAAAATCCACTGAAAACAGCAAATTAACACTAAGATCCGAATGGTTAGTGTAAAATCTGCAAGCCCACTTCTCAGCGTGGGGGGGGGGGGGGATGTTTGGAGTGCCCCCATTTGCCTGGGTGGCGTGATTGTTGTGAGTATAGTTGAGAGCTCCATTGTTAGGCTAGTTTATACCTTCAATATTTTTAGTGAGAGTGGCCTTAATCAAGAGAACGTTCTTTGAGGGATCCCGTAGTTGCTTGGATAGTTGTTATATCCTTTGTTTTGTGGAGTAGTTTGTTGTGTGGATCTAGTTCGTTCTGTAAAGGCTATACGCCCTTGTTAATCCTTTTTGTAATAGAAACTATTATAAGAGGTTCGTCGCGCTCTCTTCTGACGACGAGGCTTATCCCCGGAGACGTAGGCACCGTTTCACCCTACTCCCTTATCATATCCGGTGTCATCTCTTATCTTTTCTATTTCAATTATTCGGGTTTATTTTTCTTTTTCTTTTCATTTTGAGGAACTTGAGTTTTCCTCATAACTCACACTGTATTTGAGTGTGAATCTAAAGCGCTGCAGTTATAGTTGTTTGAGTCATCCGTAAGTCACGTATACATTCGTTGACTACAAATATAGTGCACCAAGTACCTAATAATTTAGTTTTTCGTACTCGTACTTTTTATTTATTCTTTTCATTATTTTTTTTTATCGGGTATCTTGATTGTATTTTCTTTTTCTTTTTTCTGTGAGTTTCTCTTTTTCTCTTTATTTATTTATTTATTCATGCGTTATTCGTAATTATTTATTTACAAGTACCTTGTTAATTATCACAACATCTATTTTTAAAATATGTACATAATACTATTTAAGTTTAGAAATTTCGTATATAAACCTATTCACTCCCCTCCCCCTCCGCCCCTTTCCTCTAGGTCATCTCGGAACAACAATTTTAAATATGGGCGATACTATGATAGGATTTTTTATTCTTATTTAGATTAAAAAGAGGTATTTTGGGAATTTTTCGGTCATCTATTTCAATTCATAGTTAATGTTATGCTCGAATAGAAATTCACTTTGCATTGAAAAAATGAGAGAAAATCTAACTAATTACAAATATCCGAAATACATATAAAGAAGTTGTATCATAGAATAACCTTTTAAACATGGGATCGACTAATGCACTTCATGGATGCGGACTCTCATGTGCATGCCATCAATATGAGGTGATACGTGGTTGTTTTACTCTTTCCAATTATGATCATATTTGTCCAATTTTGACCGCATTTGTGCACTCCGAATACACACGTGAAAAGATATAAATTGTTATATAAAAAATATAATACGTTCCAAAATAAATTATGCAAAATATTACTCATGTCAAGAAAAACATATCTTATAAAGTGTATCAAATATATAAATTTTTATCATAAAATATAAACAAAAATATAACATGTATTATATTAAAAAAGAATATATCTCGGAGATATATGATACATGTAAAAATATATCTCGGAGATATATGATACATGTAAAAATATATCTCGGAGATATATGATACATGTAAAAATATATCTCTGAGATATATGATACGGCTAAAAATATATATCAAAATAAAAATATATACATGTAAAAAATAAGACATATATTGTATTTGATAAAGATGTATTATACATATTAAATGTATAGAATACATCTAAAAAGCATAACACATAAAGATATATCAAACATCTACAAAAAATTTAGAATCTGGATAAGGATTAGTGTGTATTTTGGAGTGCACAAAATACGATCAAAATTGAAAAGAAAAAGGTGGCGTGTCAATTTTCTATTAATTACGTGCACATTGAGTGCATATCCATAGAGTTAGGTGTGTCTATCGTTTGGATAATGCTCGAACTGTATCTGGCGAAAAATATCCGTATTCTATAAAAAAAATATTAGGATCCATATATGGTTATTCAATTTTGGATCCGGGTTTGAATACGTTATCTGATTTTGATGTCTAGTCCGGATCCGCATTCCATATACGAGTATTATTATAATCCTTATACTCGAAACCGGAGTTTGAATATCCGAATCCAAATCCGGATTTGTATATTATATTTTATTTTATGTATGTTATTTGATATTAGTTAGAAATCATATAGAAATTGATGATTTGTGTGTCATTTTAAATCACAACCGTAAAATCTTGTTTAAACAAAACCATGTATATTGTTCATGTTGCAAAATATATACTTATATATAGTAAAAAAAAATATGTTAGGTTATCGTAACAAAATATTCATTTTTATATTTGAAAAAAATATGTATCCATATCCGTAATAATATCCTACAATAGTCAAATCGTATCCGGATCGAAAAAATTTCCTATCTGAATCTGTATTCAAAAAATAATGTAAATACGGATTATAACCAATATCCGAACCAGATCCGAATAGTTGACACCCATACATAGAGGGCATGTTTGATTTGAGGGATTTTGATATGCATGGATATGTGGAATACACGTATTTCAATATCCATGTATTCGGTAATCCATGTGAGTTGTTTGATTTGTTGTATTTTGAAATCATGTATATAAAATCCTTTGTTTGATTCTTGGTACAAAATTCATGATTTTAATATTTTAATATTTAATTATTTATTACATTATATTATACTATGTTGTTTTATATTATATTATATATATTATATATATTAATATTGTTTTATATTATATTATATTATATTATATTGTATTATGGTATGACATATTGTTTTATATTATATTATATTGCTTTATTATATTATTTTATATTAATATTGTTTATATTATTATATTATATTTGTTAGGAATTCGGGCATGCATATTGCACAGCGGAACTTACCCGAACCCCTTAAGCCATGGATCTGTGTATCGCTAATTAGATACGAAGGAAGAGTTTCAAAATTTTCACCTCAGATTTAGTTCAAATCTGGTTGAAGGAAGCTTGCAGAGATCACGTTGGTGTGCTCGAACCGGCACCACCCTCTATCGGTATCCACACGCGACTCGTCTAGACTGGATGTGAAGACCTCCGATGCTAGTCGGATCCTTCCTCCCTTCAGAAAATCTACTTGGCTTCTCTTTTCTTTCACAAAGAAATTCTGCCTCAAAAGATTGAATCAATATTCATCATCATCATATGAAGAGGTGTGGTGTGTATTTATAATCTAGTGGAAAACTCTTAGAATTCTAACTCTTAGAATTCCAACCCACAAAAATATCTTCATCAAATGAATGATATCCTGAGTATTAATACCATGCATCCATACATGCATGTAGCATTCAATTAATGCTTTACACCTTCTGTTCGAACAGAATAATATCCTCGTTCGAACAGAATAATATCCACGTTCGAACAGAATAATATCCTGGTTCAAACTGAATAATATCTATGTATTTGATTTTCTGTGTCCAGTCCGAACTTGTCTTTGTGTGTGACCCTATAGGTTTATTTAATGTTGGCAGCATATTAAATCTCTATTTAAATATGCAAATCATAATTGGCCTCTAGCAAGGCATTATGACTACCCAAATTAAATAAATGATTTGTGATCATAACCTATTTATCAAATAGACAAATTACTAGCTCTCTTGTTCATACGATATATGTTGATCAAAGACATGGTCAAATGTCACCCTTTCTAAATCAACTTAACTCTTTCCCGATATAGAATTAGATTGAATATTCAATTAATATTAACAACACATGTTAATCTTATTGAGCGTGGCCACGCATTTCCTTCAATCCTAATTCATCAGGGGGCCCTGAGAGATATCTCTTTCAATCATGAAAGGAACAACTTCCATCTTGGTTATTCACATCCTCCAACATGCTTCATGTAATACCCAATGATGATCTTGATTACCCGGTTAAAGATAACAAAGAAACATATCTAAGTATCACAATTCACATGTGAGAAATCTAATGATAACCTCAGGTCAAAGAACTAAAATTCTATTTGTTTATGAAAATATATATAATGACAATAACCATGTATATTCTCATAAGTTGGTCAGTCCAATATGTAGTCTCTAATACATATCTATATTCCATATTTGACATCACTACATCTCTATGTATTCCATGTCCATGATCAGTAAAACATAATCATCTCATATGCGAATGTACTGGTGTACATATATATTCTATTTCCTTAGACATGTATATCTCTATATACATCATATATATGACCAGGGACATTTAGAATCGTATTACCTTCATTGATACAGTTTTACTATCATAATCACGTATTATGATGATGTATAAACTAGTGATACAATTCAAGGCTTATTCACATATTCCTAAATATGTTAAATAACCAGTACACGTATTAAATGAAACTTTAATTCAATATTAAAATATTAGATTAACAAACATAAATAATAATGATCATTCGTTTACATACAAACTGAACAGTTCAGCCTAGGATATTATTTAGTTCAGCCCAGGGCATTATTTCATTCAGCCTAGGGCATTATTTCTTCAGTCTCCCACTTGCACTAGGGTGAACTGATAATAATAATAATACACACTCAACTCTCCTCTCTGAGGCAATCCAAACCAATAGCTCTAGCATGACGATCATGTTTCGCTATCGAGAGCGGCTTAGTAAACGGATCAGCTATATTATCATCAGTTGGAATTTTGCACACATTCACGTCTCCTCTCTCTATTATCTCTCGAATTAGATGAAAACGCCGAAGTATGTGTTTGGATCTATGGTGTGACCTTGGCTCCCTAGATTGCGCAATTGCTCCATTGTTATCACAAAAGAGAGTCACAAAGTCCAACACACTTGGAACTACACCTAGTTCTGCCACAAATTTCTTGATCCAAACAGCTTCCTTAGCTGCTTCTGAAGCTGCTATATACTCCGCTTCCGTTGTAGAATCTGCGACAGTTTGTTGTTTGGAACTTTTCCAAACAACTGCTCCTCCGTTCAAACAGAATACATAACCACTTTGCGATCTAAAATCATCAATGCAGGTTTGAAAGCTAGCATCGGTATAACCCCTTATCACCAGCTCACTTTCCAAACCTCCATAGATTAAGAATACATCTTTAGTTCTTCTCAAGTACTTAAGAATATTCTTTACTGCTATCCAGTGACTCTCACCTGGATCTGATTGGTATCTGCTTGTTACACTTAATGCATATGACACATCTGGTCTAGTACATATCATCGCATACATAATAGATCCAATTGCAGAAGCATATGGTACTCTATTCATGCGTTCTCGTTCATCTCTCGATGTCGGACATTGAGATTTATCTAACGAGATACCATGCGACATTGGCAAGGATCCTCCCTTGGAATCTTGCATATTGAACCTCTTCAATACCTTGTCAATGTATGTACTTTGACTCAGACCTAGAAGCTTCCTTGATCTATCTCTATAGATCTTTACGCCTAATATATAAGCTGCTTCTCCTAGGTCTTTCATTGAAAATTGATTCCCCAAATATTTCTTAACACTTAAGAGCATAGGTATATCATTGCCAATGAGCAATATGTCATCCACATAAAGAACTAAGAATACATGTGCACTCCCACTGAATTTCTTGTATACACAAGCTTCCTCCACATTCTTGATGAAACCATAATCCTTGATTACTTCATCAAAACGAAGATTCCAACTTCGAGATGCTTGCTTCAAACCATAAATAGACTTTTGAAGCTTGCATACTTTCTTAGAATTCTTTGGATCGACAAAACCCTCGGGTTGTATCATGTATACATCCTCGTTCAAGTTCCCGTTAAGGAAAGCAGTTTTGACATCCATTTGCCATATTTCATAGTCATAATATGCGGCTATGGCAAGTAGAATTCTTATAGATTTAAGCATGGCCACGGGCGAAAACGTTTCATCATAGTCTATACCATGAGTTTGCTTGAAACCTTTCGCCACAAGCCGTGCTTTGTAAGTATGCACCTTACCATCCATGTCAGTTTTCTTCTTGAAAACCCACTTACACCCAATGGTTTTTAATCCTTCAGGTGGATCAATCAAGTTCCAAACTTGATTGTCATACATGGATTGTATCTCGACATTCATGGCTTCTTGCCATTTCTGTGAATCTTCACTCATCATAGCCTCTACGTAGGATGTTGGTTCATCATCCATGGCCAACACATCATCATCATTAGTCACGAGAAATCCATATCTCTCGGGCTCTTGACGATTCCTACTAGATCTACGAGGTGGTCCTTGTGTAACATTTTCTGATTCTCCAACATTTGGTGAACCCGAAATATTTTTCATCTCATGTTCATTTTCAGTTTGGGAATCTTGAACTTCTTCAAGATCAACCTTACTCCCACTAGCTCTCTTGGAAATGAACTCCTTCTCTAAGAAGACTCCATTTCTAGCTATGAAAATCTTATTTTCTGAGGGGATGTAAAAGTAATACCCTTTAGTTTCCTTAGGATATCCCACGAACAAACATTTATCCGATTTGGGTCCAAGCTTATCTGACATCATGCGTTTAACATATGCCTCGCAACCCCAAATCTTCAGAAAAGACAAACTCAGAGTTCTTCCTCTCCATATCTCATATGGAGTCTTTTCTACGGATTTAGATGGAATTCTATTCAGTATGAATGCGGCTGTTTCAATGGCATAACCCCAAAATGATTTCGGGAGATTAGTTTGACTCATCATAGATCGAACCATGTCCAACAAGGTACGATTTCTCCTCTCGGAAACACCATTCCATTGAGGTGTACCGGGTGGAGTTAATTGTGAAACAATTCCACAATCTCTTAGATAGTCATCAAAATCTTGGCTCAAATATTCACCACCTCGATCAGATCGAATGGCCTTTATTTTCTTGCCTAGTTGATTCTCTACTTCATTCTTAAAATCTTTGAACCTTTCAAATGATTCTGACTTTTGTCTCATCAAGTAGACAAAACCATATCTACTATAGTCATCAGTGAATGTAATGAAGTATCTATAACCTCCTCTGGCTTCCATGCTCATTGGGCCACATACATCAGTATGTACGAGCTCCAACAACTCATTGGATCTTTCACCAACATTTGAGAAAGGTTTCTTAGTCATTTTGCCTAATAAACAAGACTCACATGTCTCATATGATCTCATATCAAATGAGTCTAAAAGTCCATCGGTATGGAGTTTAAAAATGCGTTTCTCATTTATATGGCCTAAACGACAATGCCAAAAGTAGGTCTGATTATCAACATGAGACATTATCCTCTCGGTATTGATATTAAATATGGATTTGTGATTATTCAGATCTAGCACATAGAGACCATTTTCTAATGAAACATTTCCATAGAAAATTTCTCCTTTACGGATAGTACAATTATTATCTTCTATAATAAATTTATAACCATCCAAAGCTAATCTTGAAATAGAAATAATATTCCTGTTCATAGCAGGTACATAACAACAATTGTTCAATTCTAATACAAATCCATTAGGTAAAGTTAAATGATAATCTCCTACGGCTAATGCAGCAGCTCTTGCTCCATTTCCCACGCGTAGGTCCATTTCTCCTTTAGCTAATTTTCTTCTACTTCGTAGTGCCTGCACATCTCTACATATGTGAGTACCACATCCGGTATCTAATACCCAGTTTGACAAAGTAGATAAATTAATTTCAATACCTGAGGCACTTGCTGACACTGCATTCTTCTTCTTTACTTCTTCCAAGTAAAGTGGGCAGTTTCTTTTCCAATGGTCATCCTTATGACAATGGAAACAAGTGGTCGGTTCAGATTTCTTGATCTTTGGTTTGGGCAACACCTTGCTCTTACCATTGTTCTTGCCTTTGAACTTCTTCTTGAACTTTCCCTTTTGAACCATCAAAACTTCGTTGGCATCGGATGCCTTGAAGTCTCCGGACTTATTGGTAGCCTCAAAATTCTTGAGCATACCATGTAATTCCGGTATTGTTTTATCCATAGAGTGCATGTTGTAGTTGGAAACAAACTGTGCGAAATTCGGAGTCAAGGACTCAAGAATCAAGTCAGTTTCCATCTCATGGCTGACTTTCGCACCTAGTTTCTCAAGATGATCGACATATCCTTTCATCTTCAAAACATGTGCACTCACAGATGTACCATGGGACATTTTGCAGTTGAACAACGCCTTGTGGGTGTTAAACCTCTCAAGTCTGGCTTGCTCTTGGAACATTTCCTTGAGCTGTCTGTTCATAACATATGCATGCGAATCAACAAACTGTTTTTGAAGATCCGATGACATAGTAGCCAACATGAGACAAGTTACTTCAACATCATCATCTATGAACTTTTCATAGATTTCTTGGTCCACATGTTCAGCATCTGCTGGTGGTTCTTCAGTTGGGAGAGGCTCATCAAGAACATAACCCTTATGTTCAGCCCTAAGAACAATTCTTAGATTTCGCTCCCAATCCATAAAGTTTTTACCATTCAACTTCTCCTTCTCAAGGAGAGATCGCAAATTTAAACTGTTTGAGGACATTTTTCTACATGGAATAAAATGTGCAAAATTAATACTTTTATAGATGATAACATTTATGTTTTAGTTCATTTAAAATACTCCCACTATTTTTTTATCAAATCAACAACCCTCACTGTGTTGGTTCGGATACATTCCAACTACATGTACCATAGTGGCTCAAGATCCATATTTCGCAAAATCCTAATCGGCTTTGGCTCGTCTCAGAATTCTGTTATTTAGGTAGGATCAAATCCAATTGCATCTCCATGCAACTCTTGAGATCATTTATGAGATCAGGGGTTTATGAGTCTAACTCAAAAATCCATGTGTGTACATATCTCATCTTATGCCCTAAGTTCAAGTCCGACTTGCTACTTAGTTAAGTACTAACCATAACTGATTATCATCCAATTAATCTACCAACACACCCAGCTTTGGCATATCCAATTAATCTACCAACACACCCAGCTTTGGCATGACCTATGTTGGTAATTAATCAATGCATATTCTCCCGCCAACTATATAAGCTCACACACCCAGCTTTGGCATGACCCATGTGAGTGATATAAAGGCCCTGAGAATTTCAGAATATGGGAGGCATTTTCTCAACTTAATAATTAGTAGAGGGATTTCTAATTTATTTATCACATGTATAAGCATATCACATCACACATCACAGAATTAATTAAATGATATAGCATGACCATGATCTTTATAAGCCACTATAAAGATCTCTAATTAATTACTTACAATGAACTCATTCATTATAACAGTGGATGTGGCAATGAACTCCTTCATCATGTGACCGGTTATGGCGATGAGCTTCTTCATCATGTGATCGGTTGTGGTGATGAACTCCTTCATCTTGTGATTGCTTGTGGCGATGAACTCCTTCATCTTCAGAATAGTTGCGTCGATGAACTCCTTCATCTTCATTTAAATAAAATAACAACCTATTCTACTTTTACAATTTGGACAACTCACCGGTCGCCATAAATTAAATTTACAACTTGGACAACTCACTGGTCGCCATAAATTAAATTTACAACATGCAATCACATCATTCAATCACAACACAAAAAATTTGGCCATGCTATATCATATATCGTTGAATTATAAAATACATATATACATTTCGACTAATACATATGCAATAATCTCCACGTGAGACCAGAATAATATCCTGCATCTTATGCAATAAATCTCAGCGTGAGACAGTGCACCTTCTGTTTGAACAGAATAATATCCTCGTTCAAACAGAATAATATCCTGCATCTCATGCAATAATATCCTGCATCTTATGCAGTAAATCTCAGCGTGAGACAGTGTACATTTCTGTTTGAACAGAATAATATCCTCGTTCAAACAGAATAACATCTTGCATCTCATGCAATAATATCCTGCATCTTATGCAATAAATCTCAGCGTGAGACAGTGTACATTTCTGTTTGAACAGAATAATATCCTCGTTCAAACAGAATAACATCTTGCATCTCATGCAATAATACCCTGCTCGAGACAGTGCACCTTCTTATGCATAATATCAATCAAAATACATATGTAGTTTTATAATTCTCAGAAACTCTAAACTAGTACATCTAATATACTAAATCGATCTAATAAACGATACACGTGGCTCTGATACCACTGTTAGGAATTCGGGCATGCATATTGCACAGCGGAACTTACCCGAACCCCTTAAGCCATGGATCTGTGTATCGCTAATTAGATACGAAGGAAGAGTTTCAAAATTTTCACCTCAGATTTAGTTCAAATCTGGTTGAAGGAAGCTTGCAGAGATCACGTTGGTGTGCTCGAACCGGCACCACCCTCTATCGGTATCCACACGCGACTCGTCTAGACTGGATGTGAAGACCTCCGATGCTAGTCGGATCCTTCCTCCCTTCAGAAAATCTACTTGGCTTCTCATTTCTTTCACAAAGAAATTCTGCCTCAAAAGATTGAATCAATATTCATCATCATCATATGAAGAGGTGTGGTGTGTATTTATAATCTAGTGGAAAACTCTTAGAATTCTAACTCTTAGAATTCCAACCCACAAAAATATCTTCATCAAATGAATGATATCCTGAGTATTAATACCATGCATCCATACATGCATGTAGCATTCAATTAATGCTTTACACCTTCTGTTCGAACAGAATAATATCCTCGTTCGAACAGAATAATATCCACGTTCGAACAGAATAATATCCTGGTTCAAACTGAATAATATCTATGTATTTGATTTTCTGTGTCCAGTCCGAACTTGTCTTTGTGTGTGACCCTATAGGTTTATTTAATGTTGGCAGCATATTAAATCTCTATTTAAATATGCAAATCATAATTGGCCTCTAGCAAGGCATTATGACTACCCAAATTAAATAAATGATTTGTGATCATAACCTATTTATCAAATAGACAAATTACTAGCTCTCTTGTTCATACGATATCTGTTGATCAAAGACATGGTCAAATGTCATCCTTTCTAAATCAACTTAACTCTTTCCCGATATAGAATTAGATTGAATATTCAATTAATATTAACAACACATGTTAATCTTATTGAGCGTGGCCACGCATTTCCTTCAATCCTAATTCATCAGGGGGCCCTGAGAGATATCTCTTTCAATCATGAAAGGAACAACTTCCATCTTGGTTATTCACATCCTCCAACATGCTTCATGTAATACCCAATGATGATCTTGATTACCCGGTTAAAGATAACAAAGAAACATATCTAAGTATCACAATTCACATGTGAGAAATCTAATGATAACCTCAGGTCAAAGAACTAAAATTCTATTTGTTTATGAGAATATATATAATGACAATAACCATGTATATTCTCATAAGTTGGTCAGTCCAATATGTAGTCTCTAATACATATCTATATTCCATATTTGACATCACTACATCTCTATGTATTCCATGTCCATGATCAGTAAAACATAATCATCTCATATGCGAATATACTGGTGTACATATATATTCTATTTCCGTAGACATGTATATCTCTATATACATCATATATATGACCAGGGACATTTAGAATCGTATTACCTTCATTGATACAGTTTTACTATCATAATCACGTATTATGATGATGTATAAACTAGTGATACAATTCAAGGCTTATTCACATATTCCTAAATATGTTAAATAACCAGTACACGTATTAAATGAAACTTTAATTCAATATTAAAATATTAGATTAACAAACATAAATAATAATGATCATTCGTTTACATACAAACTGAACAGTTCAGCCTAGGATATTATTTAGTTCAGCCCAGGGCATTATTTCATTCAGCCTAGGGCATTATTTCTTCAATATTATATTTCATTGATATTATATCATACTACTTGATATTATATAATATAATATTATATTATATTTTATAATGGTTTATTGTTTTATACTATATAATATATTGTTTTATACTATAATGTTTAATATTATATTGTTTTATATTATATTATATTATATTATATTATATTATATTATACGATATGATGTGATATTATAATATAATATATTGTATTGTATTGTATTGTATTGTATTGTATTGTATTGTATTGTATTATATTATATTATATTATATTATATTATATCAAATTATATTATATTGTATCATATTATAATATATTATATTGTATCATATGATATGATATGATAATGTATTATATTATATGATATTATATTATATTGTATCATATGATATTATATTATATTATATTATATTATATTATATTATATTATATTATTGTTGGGTAACGGTGCAATTGGAACCCCGCACAACGGAAGTGAGGGTCCCGAGTCCAGATTACCCTAATCCCCGAGATCACGCCACATCTCCGAGAATACGATGCAAATAGAACATCGAGGTTCATACCGCGTGAAATTGATCACGTACGAAGGGTTGAACGCTTCTTATTTACCGTTCTTTGTACTTTCTCCACGTCTTTACGTGCGTCCCATACCACACGCCTTCACGTCTTCGAACACTTATTCGTTGTCGTATACGACCGCAAGTGTTGGCTTCGGTTGTTCCTCCAGGTCCCACTCGGTTAATCCTTCGGTTCGACCACAATTGAAGAGTCACAAGGCATGACCTCATATACCCGTATCCACCATGAGTTATCATTTGCGGATCGCAACACGTGACTGCCTAGACAACACGTGTATGAACGTGCTCGATTCGATTGAATTCTCCTATGGAGAAAACAGTTTTTCTCCCTTTCTCTCTATCTCTCTCATGTGTTCACACTCTTTCAACCATTGACAAGAGTCTCTCTAATTTCTGGAATGATTAGACTCCTTAGACTGATTAACTCACATCAAGGAGAGAGAAACATCATATTTATACTTAATAGGATAAGAACAAGCTAAAAATTGCATATCATATATATACAAACTCATGCATAACAATTATACACATAACAATTCCAGAATAGGTTCCGTTATAACGCAACTACAGTCCGTTATAACGGACATGTATGTATATACTTCCATTGTAACGGTATCTATGGTTTGTTACAACGGACTAGCTTCTGGAAATCTGGTTCAATAACCACGTACATGTCCGTTACAACGCAACATATTATTACTGCTATGCGAATGCATGATCCAAGAACTATTTCAAAGTCCTTGTTCAATTTAATTTTCTTAAAATGTTCCCTCAAAAAAAATTTGCTTGAAATTTGTTTTCTCATTCAAATCCTTTCAAATATTTGAGAATCAAAATAAAATTATTAGAACAATGGAGCACTGAAGAGAAGAAAATAATATTTGAGAACAAAAAAAATTATTTGACCAATGGGACATCATTGAAGAGAAGAAAATAATATTTGAGAACCAAAACAAATTTTATTTGATGAATCGGACTGAAGAGAACAAAATCCAAAAAATAAATACCATACAGCAACAGTTGGGGATCGAACTCAAGACAAGTGGCATTAAAAAAGATTCTATCAACCACCTGAGTTAGAGTACTTAACTGATTATGAAACATACCCTACGTGTAATATATGTTGTCCCGACCCAAATGCTGCCCTAGTTTACAGGCCTTTGGCCGGGCCTGGGCTGCCTACTCAATTTGAGCTATAGAGTTCTTTAACACAGCAGAGCTAGGGGTGGACATTCGGTTGAACCAAACCGAACCGAACCGATTAAGATCAAACCGAATCAACCCGAACCGAACTAGATTCAAACCGAACCGAACCGAATAAAATTTGAACCGATTTAAAACCGAACCGATTAAACCGAATTTCTTATTCGGATTGTTCGGTTGAACCGAATAAGAAGCTTTATAATGATAAAAATTCAAATTCTATTTAGCAAAAAAAATATGAAAACATGAAAAATAATACTAATTCGGTCGGTTCGGTTTAATCGGTTTTAAAAATACCAAAATCGAACCGAACCGAATAAACCGAATAATATCAATTTTTGAACCGAACCGAACCGAATGAACCGAAAAACCGAACCGGTTAAACCGAATTCGACCGGTTCGGTTCGGTTCCCAAATAAATCAAACCATTTGTCCACCCCTAAGTAGAGCTTCAATGAACACCTAAAAAGTCTTAGGGAGATCAGTCATTAGGATACTTACAACTTTCTAATGAGTTTTCTTCTGGTAATGTATTAATGACTTTATTTTAATTTTTAATAAAAAATTAAGATTCGCAAGAGCACGTTTCACTTTTAGGCTCTACTAGCTTTTTCCCCGCGCAATTGCGCGGGAGCCCTCGAGTTTGTCATGATTATTCGCACATCCGTGATTTGGTATATTTTTAACCCCTTAATTTTTTTTGGATATTGTAAAAAATCCTCTATCTTTTCGTAAACTCCAAAAAAAAAACTCTTTACCAAACTTTTATTTTAAAATACTCCTTATGGATGATATTAATTTTTTTTTTCCAAAATACCCTCCAAATCTCATATGTAATAATTAAAAGTTATTTTTGTTATTTTTTATTAATTTTAAGAAAATTCATAAACACTTCTTAACATGTAGTGATTTAAAAAAATTTAAATTATTACATATTTTGTTTATATAATTTTAATATTCCATTCTTTATTCATAAAAAACTAACATTAAATAATAATAAATAAACATCTTGCAAATATATTCATAGAAAATATCTATTTAAACATCTACTTTTTATTTTAGTTTTCCTTTTATGTATTTTTTAATAGTTTTATGATATTTTATTTTTAAATATTTGCAAGATGTTCTTTTAATAATATTGTTCAACTTATTATAATTTTATGTTAGTTTTTCAAGAAAAATAATACATAAGTCGAATATTTGTAATGAATGAAATATTAAAATTATATAACATATAACATATAGTAATTTTTTTTAATTATTATATATTACAAAAAGTTTAAGAATTTTCTAAAATTAAAAAAGCATTTTTTTTAAATGAATACATATGTAAATTAATTGTTTTTTACAATATCTAAAAATTTAAGGAGTCTTTTGAAAATTTTCCAAGTAAAGTGGTGATAGGGAGGCATAATAAGGTGGTGATGTGGATGCATGAGATGAGAGGAATTATTAATAATGTAAAAAAGGATCGAAATTTAAATTAAAAAGGACCAAAATGTTAATAAAAAGTACCAAAGTGTGAACTAAAACTGAAAAGGACCAAGATATAAATAAAAAGAACTATAATGTAAATTCAAAAATGTAAAAAAGGACCGACATGTAAATAAAAGAGGATCAAGATGTAAATATGAAGGACCAAAATATAAGTTTCTAAACTTAAAAGGACAAAAATGTAAATAGAAAGGATCAAAATGTAGTTTTTTCAACTAAAAAGGACCAAAATGTAAATAAAAAGGACCAAAATGTAAATAATTTTTTTTCAAAGAGGCCTCTGGACCAAAGTGTAATTTTTCAAACTTGAAAGGACCAAATGTAAATAAAAAGGACCAAAATGTAAATAAAAAAGGACCAAAATGTAAATAAAAAGGACCAAAATATAATTTTTTCAAATAAAAAGGACTAAAATGTAAATAAAAAAGGACAAAATGTGGAAAAAAAAAATTTACAAAGAGGCCCCTGATGACGTGGCTGCACAGATTTCTCCCATTTCTCTTAACTTTATACATAAGAATAATTTCTCAACAAAAATATATATATATACAAATATATGATCAAAATACATTAATAACATTGAAATATCAAATAAAAAACGTAAGTTATCCCTAGAGCTGGCAAAATCTGACCCGACCCGAAAAAATGACCCGACCCGCCCGAATCCGAACCCGACCCGACCCGAAAATATTGAAAAGTCAACGACCCGAACCCGAACCCGAAACCGAATGACCCGAACCCGAAATCGACCCGAAACTGAATGACCCGAACCCGAAACCGACCCGAAACCGAATGACCCGAACCCGAAATTGACCCGAAACCGAATGACCCGAAATCCGAACGACCCGAAACCCGAACTAACCCGAAACCCGAATGACCCGAAACTCACGACCCGAATGACCCGAAATTCACGACCCGAATGACCCGAAAATTAAAATATTATTGTTAAAATCAATATAATATTGCTAAAATATCTCGGAATCAATAAAATAAATCAGAAGTTACCCGAAAATTAAATTTTTGGAAAATCGAATGATTCGAAATCAAAATAGTCAAGACCCGAATGACCCGAAAACCGAAACGACACGAATGACCCGAAAACCGAAACGACCCGAACCCGAATGACCCGAAAACCGAAACGATCCGAACCCGAATGACCCGAAACCCGAAACGACCCGGACCCTAATGACCCGAAACCCGAACGACCCGCGACCCGAAACGACCCGATGACCCGCAACCCGAAACGATCCGAATTCGAAATGACCCGACCCGAACCCGACCCAACCCGCCCGATTGCCACCTCTAGTTATCCCCGATATGACATACATATCTAGCCGAATCTCTCAAATCAAACAGGGCCAGAATGCAACCTTAAATATTATATTGTATATTGTCTTGGACATTCTGAAAATATCTAGCATTAAATTAAACCCTAACTTAGAAATGGAGAGCATATATTAGGTAAGAAATTGAGAGGGTTGGTAGGCAGGGGGGCATGGGAGCAGCAGCATTCCCGTATGATGGAGTTAGCATGAACAGTTCCAGTTTTGCAAAGCAACTCCTTTTTAATCACAATTAATTAACGGACAATTAACAAAAGCTCAAAAGTATCCGTCCTCCTTTTGCTGAAATTACGATTTTGATCCCAATAATTTATTCAGCTCTACCTTGCCACCAGATTTCAACACAATATCCTCAATTCCTTAATTAACCCACTTAACTAACACCTCAATTAACAAAAAATATTGAATTAATAATTTTTAAATATTAATTATCATTTGTTAATTCAAATAAATGTTAATTATCATGTCATCAACTCACATGTGTTAATTAAGTGGGTTAATTTAGAAAACTCACGATGTTGTGTTGGAATCTGGTGACATGCCCTCTTTTATTCAATTTCTACCCGGAATTAAAGTTTAATTGCACAAAACGGCGAAAAGAATAAAGACAAGTTGGAAACTTTGGACCAAGTCTCCTATCAAGACAGAAGACAGGTCTACGCGACATACATACATACTTTAGAATCGAGAAATGCAGAATTTTGTCGGCCAATCAGAGCTCGTTTCTGCATAAGAAAAGTCTCAAAATTCTTACTTCGTGGTGAACAACGGGAGAATTTGTCGCGATTTTTGGTCTTTGAGGTATTTTTGTTTGCTCGATGCTTATCAAGATGCTTGTTTTGGGTTTTATTTTTTTTGGATTAATTTTGTAATTCAGTTCTTGGTTCTTTGGGTTTTGATCCAGGGTTTTTGCCTCTTTCAAGCATATCAGAGAATTTAGTTTTACTTTCTGATTTTCTGGGGTTTTGGACTCTCATTTTTTTTGTTCTACTCTGCAAAATGCTTAATTTTGGTTAAATTGAGTTACAATCCGTTTCTCCCTCAAAAAATTCTACAGAAGAAACCTTCAACTCTTCAATTTCCATCTTCAACTAACCCAAATTCTTATTCTTCACAGAACACGGCATGTTCCTCAGAGAACCAAATTCAAAATCAAAATAAGGATTAAAAACATGATCAAAATATGGTAAAGCAACTCGTCATAGTACTAATTGGTGTTGGTGGGGGAATTATAGCTGGAATCTCTATAGCAATTGGTGCATTCTTTCTGTTAAAATACTTTGCAAAAAACTCAACCACTTTCGAGAGACGTTTGAGCACAATTTCCACCATTCCAATTCGACGAAATGGAGAGAATGCCACAACCGCAGACTCCAGTATGACCGTTTCTGACGATCTCGAAAACGGAGATCAAAATGAAAACGAAAATCCCAATTCAAACCGCAATCAATTTTGGAACCGTGGTAGGAACAAAGACATAAAAAATGCCGTTTCGGTTTCAGGAATACCAAGATATTTCTACAAGTAAGTTGCATAAATACTTATTTGATGATTTCAAAGAAATTAAATTGTTATTTTTTTAATTAATTTAGGGATATTCAAAAAGCAACGAAGAATTTTACGACTATTTTGGGACAAGGGTCTTTTGGACCGGTTTACAAAGCAATAATGCCTACGAGTGAAATAGTCGCAGTGAAAGCCCTTGCAAGCAATTCTAAACAAGGCGAGAGAGAGTTCCAAACTGAGGTATATATTATATTATATTCCAAAAATATTTATATTTATAAATATAAATTAAAATATGAAATTATATTTTTTTGCGTTTGATAGGTAGCGCTGTTAAGTAGATTGCATCACAGGAATCTCGTGAATTTGGTGGGATATTGTGTAGATAAAAGTGAAAGAATGCTTGTCTACGAGTTTATGAGTAATGGAAGTTTGGCGAGCCATTTATATGGTATATTATTTGGGTTAAATTAAAGATTAATTAAGTGAAAATTAGTTTAATTGATAGATGGGTTTCTTTTTCAGATGAAAATAATGAGAAAGTATTGAATTGGGAGCAAAGGTTACAAATAGCTCATGATGTTTCTCATGGTGTTGAGTACCTTCACGAAGGGGTACTTCTTTTTTCGATTATTATTTTTATTTAAAATTTTAGTCTTGTAATTTTTTATAATAATTAAATAATTAATATTTTTATTTAGGCGGTCCCACCAGTCATTCATCGAGATCTAAAGTCTGCTAATATTCTCTTGGACAGAACTATGAGAGCCAAGGTGAGGTTCAAAAATAATTCTTTGATTAAATTGGGGATAAATTAAGCCCAAAATGGATTAAATTATGTTTAATTGAACAACATAGGGTCAATTGAGGCCAAATTATGTTGAATCTAGCACAAATTGAAGCCTAATTACTCAAATTGGTAGTCAAATCAGGCTAAATTTTGCGTAATTAAATTTCAGGTTGCTGATTTTGGACTATCAAAAGAGGAAGTATTTGATGGGACAAAATCGACACTCAAAGGCACATATGGTTACATGGATCCTGATTACATGTCCACAAATAAATTCACAAAAAAGAGCGATATTTATAGTTTTGGCATTATTTTATTCGAACTCATAACCACCATCAATCCCCAGCAAGGCCTTATGGAGTACATTAATCTCGTAAGTCTATTTATTTAAAATTTTCACCACGATTTTTCTTTTTTTTTATGCCAAAATATATTAACTAAATACCGCTCTTATAGGCATCGATAGGAGGTGATGGAAAACCAGATTGGGACGAAATAATAGACAAAAATTTATTAGATCAAAGTGAAGAGGTACGACACCTTGCTGACGTGGCATACAAATGCTTAAACAAGCTCCCGAAAAGACGACCTTCAATTTCTGACGTCACTCAATTGATTTCTCGAATCAAACAAAAGAGATTGAGAAAAGAAGATGGAATGACATTTTCGAGAAGTGATACGAATGGAGTTTTGCGAGCGATAGAGTTGCAACAAGTGGAGCTCAGTAACATGACGGGTATAAAAGACCATAACTGAAAACTGTAGATAATTTCATTTTTTTTCGATTTGTAGATTGATGAATGAAAATGTAAAAATATTTTTTTTGTTTTACGGTTATGTTGTTTCACGTGTGTTTGGTCATTAACTCGAGTTTTCATTAGATTTTGAGTGAATGAATAACTTAAAAAATAAATTATTGGTAAATTTGACGCGGCCAGCACCACCTTGTGGAGAAAAATTAAATTATTCATTTCAAAGTAATAATAAAGTCAAAGTAAGTATACATTTAATGTTTAATTAACTTAAATCCTTAAATAAATACAATTTAATTAACTCGTTATTATTTCTAAATTCATAGTTAGTAATTTTGTAATAAACTGTATTTCTCAAATAAATATATTTATGTTCAATCATTTATAATTAATGTTTGCTTCAGTTAATTACTTTTTCAATGAACAAATTATTATTTCTTTAGTAATTCATTATTTCATACAAAAAAAGTTTCCTGTTCAATGAACTGCATAGTGTGGCTTAGAAAGTATTATTTCCGTAGTTACTTCAGTACTTGGATAATTCGGAATTTGCTAATGTCTATTTTTTTTTAAATTTAATTATTGTTGGTTCAAATTTTCGGTTTGATTATTTCAAAACAATATTGATATTCCTAATCAATTTGTTAAGTGTCGTTCCTAAGAAATTATGTGTGCATGTGTACGAGCGTGCATGCGTGCGGGCGTGTGTGTGTGTATGAAGAATCAAAACGTTGAAGAATCAAAATGTTGGGGAAAAGTCAGGACGGAAGTATTCATTCAAGTGAAGAAACAAGACGTTGAAGAATTCCGCGAGTTTGGATATCACACTTACAAAAATAACCCGATAGTATTCATAGATTTAATTTAGATTATTAATCTCAATCAAGTATATTTAATGTGTTCGAAACGCGATAAACGAGACGGTTGTAAAGTCTAGAAATAGACTAACTTCCGTTCGAACAAAATAAACATTGCGTTCGAACTGAATAAACATTGCGTTCGAACTGAAGACAACCCGTCCCACAACGTGAGTTTGCAATAGTAAATCAACAAGCGTTTCGTTCGAACGAAACCACCAATTCGTTTGAATGGAACCTCATACTCCGTTTGAACAATCGATTCGGTCGATTGAGCAAGTAAACGGTGAGTTAATGTTACAAATCAACCACCTATCGAACTCCGTAATAAACTCTTCGTGTTTGCGATTGTGGTATTCCTTTCATTTAATCTAAATTATTTTAAACTTTTGCGAAAATATAAATCGCATACTATTAGTGCGAAAATTAGAACTTATGATTACATATTCACCTTCCTTTACGTCTAGATTAAATAACAATTAGAAAATAAATGCATTTCTGTTTCATGAATTTTAATTATGGAATAAATTCGTTTTTGATTTTCTTAAATTAATTACCTTTCTAAACTTCAGAATGTTACTTTTTTATTTTAACTTCAATCCTTCAATGAATACTGCTCTAGCGGGAAATATTTTATGTAATATTATGTTAATAATATAATATTATTTGTGATATATAAATATGAAAAAAAATCAAAATTTATTTTTGAGCAGGAAATGACTTTTTTGTTACACAAACGTATAGATTTCACAACTAAAATAGTATTTTGAGCGTGAAATATAGTATTTAATAGTATATTATATTATTTATATTCATGTAATTTGAATCTATATTTATTTAAAATTATATTACAATATTATATTAATATTATAGTATTATTTGTGATTGTAGTTTTTGAGCGGGAATTTTCATTTGTTTGCGCCAAAATGATCATATTTCACGGCTCACGTAATTTTTTGAGCAAAAAAGTATTATTTAATGTTAGATATTATATAATTTAAATTAATAAGATTTAGATTATATTATTTTATTATAAGTACATTTTGGGCCTGAAATTAATAATTTGATATTATATTATATAATTTATAAATATTTTCAGAAAACTTTTGTCTTCGTTCACAAATAACTTTTCAATGTTGCATTGTATTTGTCCAAAAAAATTGTACTTAAATACAATGCACCCAGTGAACAATCAATGAAAATAAGGTTTCCATAATCCAAAAAATGGTATACAAATAAGTCACATAAATTATTTGGCTTTATGAAGTCTCGTGCAATACCTCAGTCTTGACGAGTCTCGCGTATTTCCGTGCAATTGTTCATCTTCGCTGCCATTCAAAATAACTTATGTGATGTATGTGCACAAATACACACTACCAAATAAATAAAATTGCGAGACAACAAAAATCCAAACAAAAGAAAAACCCACGCAATCGCGCGAGTGCAGCCTAGTGTTATTATATATGCCTCCGCACTATAGAATTCTGCACAAAGATTGGACTCCGATTTTTTTTTGAAATTATGCACAAAGGTTGTACTCATACTTTTTTTTTTTTGAAATTGAAAGGCGTAGCCTTTCTGTTGTTTGTGATTAAAGTAAAAGATAAGAGGTTACAGATTTGTGGCCTTACTCAGTTACAATTGTTATCTAAATTACTCAAGATTACAAATCCTATGCCTAGTATAAATGGATGCCATCAGTTCTTGTATTTGCTCCAGATTCGGACATTCTTTGAGGCTCTTGAGGCAGTTATTGTCGGAGTAGATGTTTTATTAGTGAATATTAGCGCATTTCGTTGTTTCCATACTTCCCAATTAACCGCTGCCCACGATGTGTCCCATTCTTGTCTTTTTTCTTTCGTTAAGTTTGCTCTTACGTAAAGCCATTCTTCAAATGGATCATTCGTCGTTGAAATATGGGTTGTATGGTGACCTAACACCCCCATTTGTCTCCATACCTCTTTGTTGTACGTACAATGAAGTAGTAGATGGTCTCTATCTTCCGTTTCGTTTGTGCAGAGTGGACATAGAGGGGAGTGAGGCCATCCTTTTTTTTGTAGTACGTCGGCCGTATTAATTTTTTTGTGAGAGGCAATCCATAGGAAAGTCCGTACCTTTAGCGGTGCTCTAATTTTCCATAATCTCTTTTGCCACGGGTTTTTAATTCCTGGGTCGCTAAGAATCTTATAAGCTGATCTAACCGTGAATTTGTCGGACGCTTGCCAATTCCAAATGGGCGGTTGAGGAGGATTATAGGTAATGGAGCTTTTATAGAATGGGAGAATATTTTTTAGATCTCTTATGAAGTAAGATGAAAGGGGTCGGCTTATGTTCAATATATCGTTTGCACATGATATGCCGTATAATTTGTTGATTGTGGACGTCCATATACTTGACTTATCGTTGTCCAATTTCCATAACAACTTTGTCAAGAGTGCTACGTTCATATTTTTTAAATCCATTATTCCCAATCCTCCGTTAATTTTCGGTAGAGTAACCGTTTTCCATTTTACTAGGCATTTGCCTATCGCTAATTTTTCTTGCCCGCTCCATAAGAAGGCTCGGGTTAACTTTTCTATTTGTTTTGCTATACCAACCGGTACATGGAGAGCTTGCATGAAGTATGCCGGAATTGCATTTAAAGTTGCTTTTATAAGCGTTATTCGACCTCCAAGTGTTAGTAGTCTTCCTTTCCAATTCGATAAACGCGTTTGTATTTTCTTTATTAGTGGGACGTAGAAAGTTTTTGTCGGTTTTTTTATCGAGAGCGGTAGTCCTAGATAATTTATTGGAAATTCTTTTTTTGGACATTTTATTAACGTTTGAATTGTATCATGTAATTCATCGGGGATACAAATCGGGGTGAATGAGCTCTTATCCCAATTAATTGATAAGCCGGTTATTTGGTTGAACACTTCAAGTGTCGTAGAGATTATTTTTAGATTTTCGGGATGTTACTCATACTTTTTTTAGAATAGCATACTGCTAGAATGCGTGAGCATCCAAAACCTTCAGGAAAAGGCATACGACAAGTGCAAATGCCATGTTGCCCTCTAATCTGAGGCATTTGGACCTTGTAAATCTCATTTCATAACGACAAAAATTATATCTCGATACCGCAAAAAGATCGACCGAGTGTTTACCAACGACTAGCGTCTCTCTAGCCAAAATTATTTTCTCCATATTTACTCATAACCGGGACTTTGTATCGGCACTTTGGTTTCTCCGTTGAATTCACTCGAGCACATATTTGAGAAATGAGTCTGTGTATCGGTAAACTTCTCGTTCCTTTCAAAACATCATTGAAACACACTGAAATATTAGTAGTGTTTACGCCTAATCTTCTACCGTCACAAAGGGCAACCGCCACAAGCTTCTTTCGCCGACCTGATAATCTAAATACTCCATTATACCCGAGTTTGTGTTTTTCTTTTCGTCTAATTTTTTTATCTAACTCATCAATTATGCGTTGAGTTGCAGCATCCCAAAACACTAATGTCCGATTATGAAATTTATGCACAATGTTTTTGCTGGACACAGCGGTTGCAATACCTATACACGTGACTTCCCTCGCTATGCAAGACACAGGAAATAACAGTTTTATGTCCTTCCCAACGAACAATCACGATGCAATCTGTTTTGTCTTTTGTAACATAAACTTGAAGATACAAGAGAAACCATTCACATGAGGACATGTTCTCTTATTCGACTATAACAAATACAAAAGTGAAAGAAAAAATCGTTTGCGTCGATACTGGTTGCTGTGAATAAATATCCAGACATTTTGCATACAAACTAGTATCATCAATACTAACAACAAGAGGACAATAAAAAAAATCATTGATCGATGCACCACAAGTCCAAAACATACGTTTGAAATCGTTGTTCCCTCGGTCCCAATCCTTATGTTTCAAAATCAAATATTGCATTGGGACCCACCATTCGAATCATTTCCATACAATGAGGCAACTCAGCATAAGCTTTCTCCCACCTACCAAAAATATATTTCATCGCTTTCGCCCGAGCCTCCCATGTTCTTTTGTACTAGATTTTGTGTCCATGATTTTTGAAAACCAAATTAATTATATCAGTAGGGGTTAAGGGGTAATGTTAGTTTTTCCTTTACAAAATAAATTATTATCTCTTTCCGATATCGATTACATGTTGCAACACTCTCATTAATGCAAATGTGCCCTCTATGTACTTCGTTACTTCCCAATAAACTTGATTCGCTAGAACAATTAAACGCAATCTCCAAAGACACCCTTTTTATGCAACTTTAAGATCCATTGCTTCTTTACTAGTTTGTTGCATTCTTCAAAATTTCTATACTAGCAAATATAAGCTCATATCATGATTTGTCCGATGACAACTCACTATCCTAACATTATTCTTCCATCCCATCATCAAATACCATTGCGTCAACCCATTCATCATCCTTAAAAATCTCATTTCCTCAACCATATTCATCCCGACAATCCTTTCTTCTCCTTAATTTTCTCCATGTAACGCAGTATTAATATTTACCGTGCTATTTTCTACATATTTACCCTCCCTTCAATCACTTCGTTTTACCCTGAATTACTATCCTCATATTATATTATAAATAATATTAATAATATATAAAAAATATATTATATTGTAAAATAATATAATGTTAAACATATATTAATTAATATCATATTATGTGTATGTGTTGAATAGAGTAGAAGGGAGAGAGATTTGGCCGAATTTTGTTTACCGAAATCCGGTCTCAAAAAGCAGCACCAAAAAAAGCAATTATGGAATTATTATTGTTTGGAGCATTTCTGCATGTAACCCTTTTTAGAAAAAAAATTCAAAAACTAACCCCCTTTTCGAAAAGATTTATTCTCCTACATTGTGCTACAGTGTTTTGAATCCCGGGATAAATTATTATCTCTAAAATAAGTTCTTCCGATATCGCTACAGTATTCCGGGATTTTAAATCCCGCCGCTACATTGTGCTACAGTGTTTTGAATCAAAAGATTTATTCTCCTTCAAAATGTACCCACCGAATTCTCCATTATTTAACTATTATATTTAATTAACGTGATAATTACAACATATCATTAAATATTAACTAATATTTATTCCAATTTATTCTAATTTATGAATTTGAATAAATATTAATTATGTGTTAAGTTAATAACTAACAGCATAATTAATATTTCAATAATAGAGAATTCGGTGGGTACATTTGAATTCATAAATATTAATTTTGTTGTTAACTATTAACATAATACGTAATTAATATTTATTTTTATTTCAATTTATGAATTCGAATAAATATTAATTATGTATTACGTTAATAACTAACAGCATAATTAATATTTCAATAATAGAGAATTCGGTGGGTACATTTGAATTTATAAATATTAATTTTATTGTTAACTATTAACTTAATACATAATTCATATTTATTCCAATTTTATAAAACCTGATTTTTGTCTTTTGTGGTTGGGTTTTGCTCTTGTTTGTTGTGCCAGGTTTATAAAATCCGGTTTTAGAAGTTAATTAAATAAATACTTTCAACTAAAATTCGGTTAAATAAAATGTAATTCACCTAATTTAATAAATAAGATGCTTAATGAATTATTAACACAATCGATTTTATAAATCAGTTGCCATTTGTTTAGTTCTGTTAAACCTTTCTGACAACGTTTTCAAGGCATTTAACATAACTGATTTATAAAATCAGTTGTAAATTTTAGGGGTGTTCATGTTGAATATCTAATTCATTTTCTTGAGATTGAAGAATGGAGAATCTTCTAGATGATTAAATGGAGAGGAGTGTGAAAATTCATGAAGTCTCCATACGGTCAAGGAGGTTCTAGACTTTCTCTTGAAGTCTCCACAATGTACACACAATCACATTTGTCATGCCTATAAATAGGACTTAGCTATATGTGTATTATATAACAATAGAAAGTGAGTAATAGAAATAGAAAGAGTGCCATCAATAGAAAGTGAGAAAAAATATAGAAAGAGAGAAGACCATCCGGTCAAAGACACAAAGAGAAAGAGAGAGAAAGAGCTAGGGAGTTTTTAGTGAGAGAAAATTATTTAGAGAGAGAAAGTGAAAGAGAGCCATTTTGTAATAGTAAGTTTTGTTTAATAAAATTAGTGTTTTGAGTATTAAACCGCTGCGTAAATTGCAAGAAGAGTTTCAGGGGTCTGCGAAAGTCATCGCAGTCAAATTACAGACGCTGCGGAGGCAGCTTCACAATCTTAATATGAAAGAGACAGAAACGATAAAGAAGTATTTTTCGAGAGTTATTGAGATTGTGAACCAGATGCGTACGTATGGCGAAACCGTTACTGATCAGATGGTAGTAGAGAAAATCTTGATCAGCCTGCCGGAGAAATACGAGTATATCGTGACGGCGATTGAGGAGTCGAAAGATCTCTCCACTCTGACGGTACAACAACTGATGAGCTCGTTGGAGTCGCATGAAGAGCGAAAACTACAACGAGGAAGTAGTTCGATTGAAAGTGCTTTTCAATCGAAGCTGAGTTTCAAACCTCGGTATTATCCGAAGAATCAAGAAGAAGGTGGTTCGCAGAAGAATGACGAGCCAAAGAGAAATTTCCAGAATTCCCAAGAAGAAAAACCAAGACGGTGGCAGAATACCGATAATTCGAAACGGTGGTGTGCTATCTGCAAAAAGAATAATCATACTACGGAGAACTGCTGGTCGAAGAAGAAAACACAGTGTTTCAAGTGCCAAAAATTTGGTCATATTGCGAAGGATTGCCGATCTCAGACGGGTAATCGAGTGAATTTTACGGAAGAAAAAGAAGATCGAGGAAACATGTTCTATACCTGTCACACGGCGAAAGAAGAAAAAGACGATGTATGGTATTTGGATAGCGGGTGCACGAATCATATGACCGGAAAAGAGGAGATATTTCGAGATATCGATACTTCGTACAAGACTAAGGTTCGTTTGGGTAATGGAACTTTAGTCGAAGCCAAAGGAAAGGGGAGTATCGCTCTTCGGACGAAGAACGGATCGAAGTTTATGCGAGATGTATTGCTGGTCCCGGATCTGCAGCAGAATTTATTAAGCGTCGGACAACTGATTCAGAACGGTTATGTCGTTCATTTCGAAAATAACTACTGCAAGATCTACGATCGGCATAATAAAAATCAGGTGTTGGCGAAAATCGATATAGAGCGGTCAAGGAGTTTTCCCCTGGAGATTAGTTATGCTCCGCAACTAGCATGGCGAAGCGAAGTGACGAGCGATTCCGGTTTGTGGCATAAGAGATTCGGACACCTGAATTATATGGCGTTGAAGCTGTTAAGAGCAAAAAGAATGGTGCGAGGACTTCCGTATATCGAGATAAAGAAGGATACATGCGAAGGGTGTATTCTAGGGAAACAACACCGAGCGTCATTTCCAACCGGCGCTTGGAGAGCTAAGGCACCGCTAGAGTTAGTGCATACCGATATTTGCGGAAAGATGCAAACACCGTCGCAAGGGCAAAATTGGTATTTTCTTCTCTTTGTTGATGATTTTTCGAGGATGATGTGGGTTTATTTCTTGAAAGAGAAATCTGAGGCGTTTGAGACTTTCAAGAAATTTAAAGCTCTTGTTGAAAATGAGAGTGGCCGAAAAATAAAGACGCTAAGGAGCGATCGGGGCGGTGAGTTTACTTCGAAAGAGTTCGACCGATATTGCGAATATAACGGTATTCGAAGGCAGTTGACGGCCGCATATACTCCGCAACAAAATGGCGTTGCCGAACGGAAGAATATGACGATTGTCGAGATGGCGCGTGCAATGTTGAAGGAGAAGGGTATGCCAAATACATTTTGGGCGGAAGCCGTTGCTACGGCAGTTTATATCCTAAACCGAAGTCCAACAAGATCGGTTATGAATCGAACTCCTATCGAAGCGTGGCGTGGCGTGAAACCGTCGGTTCGACACATGAAGGTGTTCGGTTGCATATGTTACGCGCATGTCCCGTCCGAGAAAAGAAGGAAGCTTGATGAGAAAAGCGAGAAGTGCATATTCGTCGGATATAGTGATACGACGAAGGGTTATCGGCTCTATAATTTGGAGAAGAAAAAGTTGATAATTAGTCGAGATGTCATCTTCGACGAGAATTCTTCCTGGAATTGGGAAGAAAATAAGGTGCAAGAAGTTAGAGGGGCACCAACTATTATATCGCTTGGTGAGCCGAGAATGCCGATTATGGAGCCACATGGAGAAGGAAGTTCTTCAGGACGAAATGGATCAAGCTCGAGTTCAACTCCGGATTCGAGTCCAAGTCCGAATAGAGAAAGGAGAGAAGAAGAGACGACACCAGAAACAACACCAAGACGTGTGAGGAGTTTGCGAGATATTTATGAATCTTGCAATTTCTCGGTTGTAGAGCCGCAAAATTTCTCGGAAGAAGAGAAGCACGAAAATTGGATTAAGGCGATGGAGGACAAAATCCAGATGACTGACAAAAATACGTGGGAGTTTGTAGAACAATCGAAAGACAGAGATGTTATCGATAGACAAGTTTATACGAAATCGCGGCATGATCGGCGCATATTAGAAAATGAATTAAGGGGGAGTGTTGAATATCTAATTCATTTTCTTGAGATTGAAGAATGGAGAATCTTCTAGATGATTAAATGGAGCGGAGTGTGAAAATTCATGAAGTCTCCATACGGTCAAGGAGGTTCTAGACTTTCTCTTGAAGTCTCCACAATGTACACACAATCACATTTGTCATGCCTATAAATAGGACTTAGCTATATGTGTATTATATAACAATAGAAAGTGAGTAATAGAAATAGAAAGAGTGCCATCAATAGAAAGTGAGAAAAAATATAGAAAGAGAGAAGACCATCCGGTCAAAGACACAAAGAGAAAGAGAGAGAAAGAGCTAGGGAGTTTTTAGTGAGAGAAAATTATTTAGAGAGAGAAAGTGAAAGAGAGCCATTTTGTAATAGTAAGTTTTGTTTAATAAAATTAGTGTTTTGAGTATTAAACCGCTGCGCAAATTTCAACAGTTCATTCGGTTCAAACCGAACCGAATAAGGTCCGCCAATTGATGCGAGGCAAGATCCGCCACTGCAAGACACTACATAAATTTTATCTCTTGTTAAAAAACACATAAAAGCACAACTGGTTAAAAACGGAGAAACTCCAAGAATTTAAATTGATTTAAAGCAAGCAAACAAACTCATTAACTTAATTTTGACTCACAATAACTCCAAACAAAAACACAAATAGACCACCTCATTACTCATGCAATAGACCTCCACTTGTAATGAGAAGACCACCAAATGGACACTACAACACACCACCATCTCCCCCCATCCCCAATATATCCCCTCCCACAAACCCTAATTAAACTACCAAACCCTAACAGGCTTGCCCAGACCCTAAGAACCGAACTCTAGCTACTCTAAATCATAACATAGAAGATATGCATGTACTTGCATTTCACATGCCAGCACTCATTCATGGACTATATTCTACTTCAAATTCAAACCATAGGATTGATGATGATCATGATTATCAAAGTTTCTCATTAATGGCAGTGCTTCAGTGCTTCCAGCTCCGCTCGATTCCTCATCTCCATAACTCCCTGAGTAATAGTATCCACTACCACCCCCTCCTCCTCCGGCCCCAGTTGCCCCAGCATTTCCATTATTCTCCCCAAAGAAACCATACGGATGCATCTGCACCTGCATCTGAGGCATGACACGTGTCATCTGTGGATTAGCAACACGTGTCACCATCGGCGAAACAGCTGCATGGTGCTTATACTTCATCACTTGCAGAGGCTCGCCCCGAATACTCCCTCTCTGATCTCCTTCAAACTCCCTGTACTTAGACAAAAACACTGAAAGAGGTTCGATATAATCGTCAAACCCTAATTTGCTCATCGCCCAAAGAATATCCTCGGCAGTGACGGTTTTTCTCTGTTCGCGTTGGCACCGCTCATTTGCTTCTCCAGTAACGAAACTTATATACTCCGATACACATTCTTGTATCGTCTCTTTAGCATCGTCGGATATTTTAGCATGCGTAGGGAGAACACGGCGCATTATGCGAATCACATTGGCGATTGGCATGAACCTATCCTGCTCTCGGACTGACACGTGGCCTTGATCCTGACCCTCCATAGAGGCTTTTACTGTGTATTGAAGAAGAGTAAGAGATCAATGGAGAAGATAAGTTTTTTCTTTTACTTTTTATCTTATTTATCTTTTATGGGGACTGGCCTATTGAGGAGAGGAGAGAAGCATGGTATATAGAATAGTAAGAGTTATGAAGCACCGTTAGGTCTCCTTGTCCATGCAGGACACATGGCGAGATCTCAAGCAGGCCACATAGTGGAATGCAACCTGGCACTAATTTATTGATGGTCAAACCTTTATTGAGGATTTTCTATGTCTGGTTCGTGCTACATTTTCTATGTCACATTTTCTGTCTCTCTCCGTTCTACAATTACATATAGACCAAATTATAAATATGTTGGGTTGGGAGGATTAAAATTTAAAACCTTAAATAATAATAATCTGTAAATACAACTATTTGGATTTGAAAATAAGGGTTGGTCTAGAGTCCTAAACAATTAAAGGAAAATATACTTGGCTTTTAAAACTTACTTGAACATGATGCGTCAATCGAAATTGTTTAAATTAATTAGTTAGATCTTTATAATGGTTAAATTGATTGATTCAAATAAAAAATCTAATCAATTTATCTTGGACGTGAGGTTTTGAACTCACTCCAAGTTTATTAAAAAAAAAAAAAAAAAAAAAATCTAATCAATTCATTTCGATTAATACATCAAGATGTTGTTTGAGTGAGTTTTGGAGACCAATTATATAACCACAACATTTAATTAGTGTGACAGTACAAAATAATCATTGGTTTGACCACATAAATTCATTGGTTTGAATAAGTATTCTCTAATTAATTCGTTGAATGGAGGTTTTTATATGTGTTGGCAAAGAAAGAAAATTAAATAAGGGCGTTATCTTCCAAGAAAGTAAAACTTCACTGTGTGTTGTGGACTATAGAACGAGGCGTGTGATTATATGACCCAATGGGTGTATTGAGTATTCTGTGCTGTCACGATTGCAAAAAAAAATTACTTCGAAACCCTAAGCAGGTCCGGATCCGGATTTTTGAATTTTTGAAATCTAATTTATAAGTGAACACCAAATCTAATTAACTTATTAGAAAATGTAAAATTCAAAGAACATTTTTCTTTTGCTTTTTTTTTCTCAAATCCGGATATAGACTAATAGACATAATGATCTAATTTCGAAACAAACTCAACAAACTAGAAAAAATAAATACCTTATCCAGAAAACAAATTAACCAGAGAATTAACATTACTAAATTGAAAAACTAAAATGTTATGTACCTAATTTAGTAATTTCGAAAGAAAATTAACAAGCTATAATGTACCTAAATTCGAAAACAAACTAAGAGAATACTCTTCACAGGTTACTTTTTTCACGTCTTCTTCTCTCTCAGTCTCATTATCGTGGTGGCCGGAGCTTATGATGGTGGTCGAAAAAATCACTTTTTCATAGTGCTCGATTTTTAGGTATGGACTTTAATTATGGATTTCTCCTATCTTCTTTCTGGTATCCTCTCTTCCTTTCTTCTAATTCTTGTCTTCTATGCACCTTTTTTCTTGACCTTGCTCCTCTTTCTTTCTTATTCTTCAATGTCCTCTTCTTCCTCTTTTCTCTTTCATGTTAGTTTTTGCCTATTTTATCCCAAATAGTTCTAGAAAAATTATTCGTAATTCTTAAGAGAGTTGTTCTACTTTTTGGTGTCTCCAAGAAACCGGGGATTCAAGCATTATTTCTAATGCCATATTAAAATGGAGCAACTTGCGAAGATAGTTTATTTTGGAAAAATTTTAGTTTATGTAATGGAATTCATATTTGTAATTGTATCTTATGTAATTCCTTCGATTTTAATTAATGAAAAACACCGACGACAAAAAATCTCACTTTTTGAATCAAGTAATAACACTTAAATTAGTCTCATTATGTAATAATATATGAGATGTAATGCAAATCTAGGAAAAAACATAACAACTATTATATAATTGGTCACAACATCAAAACTATCATTTTTTTGAATCAAATGATAACACTTAAATTAGTGTCATTATATAATAATATATGGGAAGTAATGCAATTTTACGAAAAAAAACATAATAACTAATATAATATAATTGTTTAAAATATTTCATATAATACCAAACATAAAAATAGTGAATCGTATGACATATGTAGTAACACATCATTAATTATATAGTAAGAATATTTTTTTATTGATTCAAACAGCAATGAAAATTATAAATAATATCAAACTTAAAAGCAGAAGTAATTTAATAAATAATATCAAAATTTAATATGATGTTTGAAAGGATAAAATCGATAGGGTTAATAGTTGGACAAGTTTGATACATTCTGGATTTGAAAGGATAAATATGATATTTTCAATTTTGAAGGCACAAATTCGATATTTTGAGGTTTTATGAGAACATACTTGAAAAAATTAACATTACTATTATGAAAAAAATTATAATGGCTCGCCGCGAGTATATCCGTGATGATCCCCCACATTCTCTCTGTATCTACTGAGAAAAAGCGAAAGGGGGCCAATAAAATCACTTAAGCCGAGCTTGCTCATCGCCCTAAGGATATCATCGGCTGTAATAATCACGCGTTGGAGTTCTTGGCACTGCTTGTTGGCCTCGGCTGTGACGACATGGATGAACTCTGAAACACATTCTTGCATAGCTTCCTTAGCCTCGTCAGATAATTCCGATTGAATTGGAAGAACCTTGCACATCATTCGGGTCAGGTTTGATGTTGGCACGTACATGTAATTGTTCTGCAAATTCACATTGCCCTCGTTGGATCCTGCTACGCATTTGGTGATTAATCACGAATCCATACAAATTATTTCTGTGATGTAATCTTGGATATTTTTTGAAAGAAAAAAATCAATTTGAGAGAACATGAAGAACTTTTCGAATGTCCTACATTTCTCTAAGCATAACATGTGAAAAATGAAGATTATATTAATTCAGCGCATATTTTGCCAGAAAAAAGATCTAAAACATGTTTGATCGTACCTGCTGAATTTTCTTGTGTAAAATTTTTCAATCTCGCACCAGAACCATACATTGATTTTGCAAAATTGTCTCCAAAATTTTGTATTTAAGCAGAGATGAGTTTGCTTTATCACACACATATAGGTATCTGTAGTAAGAGAAGATTTTGTTCATCAATACATGGATGCAGATCATTAAATGTTATCTATCTACAATATTTATTAAGTAAAGATACAGTTAGAATAGCAGTAAATGTAATGATTAAGGTCATTAACTCAAATAAAAGATAATTTCATACAATAAGAATGTAAGAGAAAATATCATAAATCCAATTATTATTTCATATTCAGAAAAAAAATACTGTTTAATATATCCTTCAATTTTATTTATTCTGTATGTTCGGTATAATATAGCGTTCACCGACATATCATTTAACAAGCAAAAAAAAAAATTCTCCAATATTTCATGACAGTATCATTAAAGTTTTGCCATGATTATTTATTAAAACAAACAATAACGGACCATGCGTAATCATCGATCCATCACTCTGGTTTATTCATGAGATCCAACACTGATTGATAAATCTTGTATTTCTTCAATCTCAGAGCCTGGATCTCTTCTTTGTACTTGAAGATACTCCCTATCCTGTTGCAGCTCACCATTTCGCGCTCTAGCCTTTCTATGTGCCGATCTATCGCTTGAATCTAGAAACTCAAAAAATATCTTGTTAGATTCACTAAACCCTAAATTTCACATGCAGAGAGAGAGAGAGATGACCTGGCGGCTAGGCCAACGCTCCATGCCATTTCTACGGCAGATATTCTTAAGGGCAGTAGTGCACATGCGAAGTTTATTGGCCGCATCATTGATTGGAAGGTGGATATACTCCATCAACTCCCGCACCCGCATCCTCGCAGTCCTCCTCCTCTAATTATTCAGAACACCAAATTTAGTTACACACAATCATATCAATTTGACCAATTATAAACTACCTGTTTAGCCAATGGGGTCCTTCCATCCTCCGCCGCATCGGCCATCCTTAGCCCGTCGTTGTCGGAATCGGAAACATCGATTGGATTCAACGGACCGGAAGATTGGGCGAAATTAGTTGGAGGCATCGTTGTGAGTGGATTAACGGGAGATCCGTATTGAATCAGTTCCATATATCCTGGTACGTGAGCATCGCCACCTACTAGTTCTGATAACTGAAATGTTGGTCCCAAATCATCATGACCTTCATCCCTTGTCCCCGAAGATTCTACAAACAAAAATTAATGATGAAAATTCGGTGTATTTATTTTGCAATTTTTGAATTAGGTTAACTTGCAAACCTCCAACTTCGTAGTTGTTCGGGTCCGTGAAAAATTCAGGAGCTTGGCGGTACGTTCCAGGATCCAACTGGACCATCACGTTTATGTCAGGGAAAAGCGTATCGTAAAACGAAGCAAGCGAGTCTTGATAGTGCCCCGTTGGTTCGCTCTGCATCATGTTTATGCATCCAGTAATGAAACTCTTGACCCACTCGTGCGATCTCGTGCTTAGCCTAAAAAGGGGGAATTAGGAGAAGTGATTCTTCAAAATAATCTTCATTTTTACAAATTGTAAAAGTATCGATAGTTATTTTTAAATTTGCAAATGTAATATTTTCTCCTATTTCATAAGGGTCATGCATTCCAGAAGCGTAAATTCTTGATTTTAGCCTAAGGGAAAAAAAAAATCTTGATTTCCACCCATCGAACAAGATAAAATATTATATTTGCAAAGTAAAATAACATAATACAACTTTTACAAATGTAAAAAAAAAACAGTAAATTAAAATTGAAAATTTTCAAAATGGTAAATTGCATATCTACGCTATAAAATTCAAAATAAACACATACTCAACAAAATAAAGTTCCCTTTTCGAAGGATCTCCCACTTGATCATGATCGAATATAGCGTGATCAAATCTTCCCATCTCGCCATGCACGACGAAACTCAAATTCCTAGTCTCTACAAAACCGGAAAAATAAAATAAGAGAAAATACATGCATTAGATGTGATGAAGACAAATTTTACGTACCATTAGAGTGTAACACTTCCCTGAGAATCGTGCAAGTCGAGCAGTTCAGTTGATCGGGGGCGATCTGCTGAAAAACCGCTTGCAACGTATTCTCTTCGCTCGACGCCGAACCCTCGCAGCGAACCTGTTCAAGTGCTGCAATCATGAAACTTGCCAACTTTGCATTTTGCACCTTTTCACCATATTCTCCACTATCAACTTGATACGATCGAACAACTATTGCAGAAGAACGAGGAGGCGTTGGCGGCGAAAATAGTATCTCGTTATCATTGGATAACGCTATTGGCTTCGGATCTTCAAAGTAGAGAAAACGAGACACGTCACAATCAGGATCGTACGTTTGATCATACTCTTCCATTTTGAAATCGAGTGCGAGGAACCTGTAGGAATTAGGGTTTAGTTTTGATGAATTTCGATGAAGAAAATATGGATATCCTATCACGGAGTGAGAGAGAGAGATAGAGAGAGAGAATTACCACAGAAAAAGAAAAAAAAGGGTAGAGTTACGTCCCTTCACTTTATATACTCGTACAGTGTGGGTCTTATCCATCTCAAATACATCCCCCCCAAGTTACGTCCCTTCACTTTAGATGGTAATGTGGTTTGTGTAATGGATTGACTAGTGGATACAACTTTAATACAGGTTAAGTGGGTATTGGTTCGTTACATACTTGGCTACAAATTTGAAATAACTGTCATAACTTATAACCGTAACCGACTTCGACAAAAACGTGTGAAACGTGTGAACGGATAATAGGAAGCATTTTTAATCATCCCCAAAAGTCCTCTTTATAAGGCCTGAAGTTGATTTGAATTAACACAGCTTTCGATTAACTGTTAATTGGTTAGTGTATTAATTGTTAATTGGATTTCATAAAAATTCAAAATTGGGCCCCCTAACCCTAATTCTTTTTCTCTCTCCTCATTTCTCAGCCCCCAAACACACTCTCTCTCTCTCTCGCACACACACAGAATCCTATTTTTCTCGCTCACGCGCACGGTTGCAGCCGATTTCAAGGTGATTGGGCAGTCGATTTTAAGAAGAATCCGTGGGAGTATTTTGCGGTTTCTCGAGTTATTTTCGTTGTTTGTTGGGTTATTTTCGTTGTTTGATGAGTTTTTAAGTATTCTGGACTGTTTAATACTTACTTTGATCGATATTTTCCGATTTTAATTCTGATTTTTAACAAGTTCATCCAATATTTTGACAAATCACATTCAGTTGATGTTAAATCTGGCGATTATAATGCCGATTTTACAGATTTTACGGTTTCAATTGAATTTTTGATCTTCTTTGAGTTTAGAGTTGTAATCGAAATTGTTTGATTCAGTAGGAGTTTTTTTTATTAACTGTTATATTTGTCTTCAGACTGTTTTCTTTAATTTTATTGTTTTCTTTTACTGATTTTAGGGTTTATGTTAATCTTTTAAGTTCAGAGTATTTCGTGGTTAATTCCTGTGCTTTAATTACAAAATGGCCCCTGCGTATTTTGTATCAAATTTCTGTGAATCTTCGATTGATTTTGGATTGAAATAGACATTTTTTGAATGGATTCCATTATAAAATTTTGAGACATGTTAAGAACAAAAGATTAATGTTTAATATTTTTGAATGTAATCCAGATCTGTTAATTTCGGGTTAACTTACCGATCTTACCTTTTTTTGACGAATTTAGGGTTAATTACTGATGTTGCTTTGATGATTAATTTGCAGGATCGATGGTTGATTCGCAGATATGTTAATTTAGGGAAATTACTTATTAATTCGAATTTTGAGTTTATTTCTTGTTTCAAATTAATTCACAGATGTAATTATGGAAAAATAGAGGAGCATGTAATTCAATGTAAGTATTATTAATTATTTCTTGTTTCAAATTGTTTCAAATTAATTCAAACTGTGTCGATTCACTTATTAACTCAGTTCAAATTACTTATTAATTCGATTTTTAAATTTGTTTGACTGTTAATTGTGTGTAATTATTAAGTATGTTAGTGAATAAATTGGACTGTTAATTATGTTGATTAAAATAGATGAGCATGTAAATTATGTTGATTAATTATTGTAAATGTTAATTACGAATTATTTTACTTGTTAATTATACTTAATTACTGTAAATGGAGAATTATTAGTTCACAGTAATGAGTTAGTTAAAAATAATAATTATTAGATGCCAGATTTAATTGATACAAATAAGTATGCAACTATATTAGCTTTTTGGAGAAAAATATTAGATGTCAGATTTGGAAAAAAAAAAAGTAGATTTATGAAATAAGTATGTAATGTATAATTAATATTGTCAAATTAAATATGATAATTAAAAAAATTATAATTTAAAAGAATAGTTGGTCAAAAATCTATATTTGATAATGAAGGATTTATGTTAATTAACATTTTTGTTAATTTACATACATTAATATTTTGTTAATCTTGAGATTTGGTTGTTATTGTTAATTATGTAAATGTAATTAAATATGTTTAATAATTCTCGATTTTTGAAAAGTCGACCATTTTAACATCTCTCGACTTTTGAAAAATCAAGAGTGTTATTTCAGGAATTATCAAACTATGTTGGCTGTTTTGATCATTTGCAAACTTATTTCATCTACAAATCAAAATTTTCCATAAAATTATTAGTACTTGACATTAATTAATACAATACATTAGTAACATAATTGGAGTATGTAGTTGGTGCATCCATTTAACTGTTAATGGGATGATCTGTTAATCGGAGGGATCACGTGCACATCTCATTTTTGTTTAAAATCTTAGAAATCACCCAAAAGTACACTCCAATTAACATAGTGATGTAAGCATGATTCAATCAAGGGGAATAGGAGAATATCAGGGGTTGTTATCTATTATTCAAATTTCCTTTTGAATAATAACCTTATTATTATTTAAAATAAAAAAATATATATTACTCGACAATAATTATATCACAAAAAAGCATTATTAGTAAAATTATGTTAATATTAAAACAACAATCAAGATAAGTGTAACGTTTTATTCATTAAATTGATATTTTTTTAATACACACAATATAAACAGAAGTTAAATTTAATGTAAATTTTATTTCATTAAACTAATGATTGCTGTTAAATTTTCTGAACACCAATATTTTTTCTTGAAAATAAGATTACCTATTATTTGAGATAATCGGACGGGTCGACGCGATTTTGAGTCGGGTAATTTCATTAATATCCATAAAATATTTGTGTGGTTCATTGGTATTAACATTTATCTTTCTTGTGAGAGATCGTGAGTTCAAATCTCACAAGATGTAATTTAGTTTAGTTTTTTTTTTTTCCAAAACACAGAAAATATTAAAAAAAACTTGTCTAGACAATATTTAAATCTTGAATCTATTGTACAAAAAAGAAAAGTTTCAAGCAATAATCTATACAAGCAATTGTGACAAAATATCTTAAGCTTTCTTCAAGTTATATACGGGATCCACTTTCAAACGAACAATCGGGTACTTGAAGATACGGAGAAGTTCATCGGCGCGAAGGTAGGGTTAGCACACGGTCTCGAGGAGGAGCGAGTGGGATAGAGCAAAGATGGTCTGTTCGGGAGAGATGCGGATAAGGTTGCAACTTTAGCTCATGACTCGTGGCTAGTTCGAGCTAGACTCGATAAAAGTTCGGTACTAGCTCGCTCGATATTAACTCAAAATTAATCGAGTCGAGCCGAGCTAGTTCGAACGCTTATCGATCCGAGCTTGAGCTAGACCCAATTCGCTCGTAGTAAGCTCAAAACAAATTTGAGCTCGATTTGAAAAACTAAATTTTTGTATCATAGTTAATTCATATCGTATAAATACAATTATAATTATAGATATATATAAAGAATATTTTTATCATAGTTATAAACATTTTTGTCATAGTTAATTCATATCATATATACACAATTATAATTATAAATATATATATAAAAAACTCATCTCCTTAATGGACATGTTATGAAGGATTTTGATGAAGAGGTGTTTCAAAATACGGATAAGCTCCAAATTATTTGCTTGATTTAGTGTATTTTGTTGAAATCATGAATTTGAGGGTGAATTTTGGAATACATAAAAAAATTAATATTTCAAATACATGAAGATGCTATATTCATGTATTTCATGAAAAAATTATTTCTTCAAATTATATTATATTATATAAATTTCTCAAAGGGATGGAACACAGAATATTCCAATTTAATAAAAACAAGACGGAAATATTAAATTAATTACCAAGACTGCCATCACTACAGTATGCTGTAATCAAGATTGATATTGCATGATCATGTTTAGATTGATATTGCATTGACAGTGGTTGTGTGATGAATTATGGTATGTTGAATTTGCTTTTTGATTTATTGTTGAGTTTGATGTAATGGACTATTAAATGGATGATGAGAAATAGAATGTTGTTTCTGATGAACCATTTATGTTTTTATTTTTAATGGATTGTGAGTGTTGATATAAGATCATTGATGTATTTGGAAGGAAATTTTTTCAAAGTAACCAAGTTGGAAAACTTTATACTCGAAATAACCAAGTTTTGAACATAATTCTCAAAATGTCTTTTGCGAAGTTCCATACCTCGCCAGGCGAGCTATCATTCAGCGCCTTTTTTTATGGGAGTAATTAAGGTGGGTAAACAAAGGCGATGAACCAAACTTCGCCAGGCGATGAACCAAACATCGCCTTTTTTTCAAATCCAAGAAAAACAATTAATCCCCTCCAAAATGCACCTGCCGAATTCTCTATTATTTGAATTATTATATTTAATTAATGTGATAATTAAAAAATATAATTAAATATTCATTAAAATTTATTCAAATTTAAAAATTCGAACGAATATTAATTATGTATTAAGTTAGCAGCTAATATGTAATGGTTACTATTTTAATTAAATATACTAATTAGAACATATAAATATTATGATAAAATGTGGATAATTTCGGTTCGTATATTTTATTAAAATGATAACCAGTACACGTTAGCTGTTAACTTAATACATAATTAATAATGGTTCGAATTCATAAATTGGAATAAATTTTACTGAATATTTAATTATATCTTTTTAATTAGCACGTAAATTAAATGTAATTGTTTGTAATAGAGGATTCGGCAGGTACAATTTGGGTGCAATAAAAAAAAATATCTTTTTTCAAACGTGTGTCAGTACTAACTTTTAAAAAAAAAATCACTCTCCCCAGAATATACCTGCCGAATCCTCCATTACAAACAATTACATTTAATTTACGTGCTAATTAAAAGATATAATTAAATATTCAGTAAAATTTATTCCAATTTATGAATTCGAAGAATTATTAATTTTGTATTAAGTTAACTGTTGGTTCAAATTTCCTGATAGTTTGATTATTTCAAAACACTGTCATTACTAATGTATACATCCAGAAAAGTGCAGGATAACATAGGTACGATACGAAGATGAAGGAGGATTTGTGAAGGAAGACTTCATTGGACTACATCAAGAATCAGGACATGAAGTCTCAACATAAACAAGAAAAGAAGAACACAAGGAAGGCCATTGGAATACATCAAGACTCAAGATGTTGAAGCCTTCCGTGAGTGGGATACGCCACAAATAAACCTTAGGTACAAACCTAGTAGAACTCAAGTAAAATCATGTTCAAAATAACAAAGAGTTCAGTCAAGCAGGAAGTGCGTTCTGAACGAACTCAAAGTCCGTTCAGAACGGACTTGCTACATATCAAAACTTTAAAGCTTGATTAGAACCAAACGTGTCACAGGGATGTGTGCGTTCGAACGAACAATCATGTCCGTTCGAACGGACAATTAGAATCCGTTCACCCACCTTCTGAGTGCGTTGAACGGACAATCCTTCCTGTGAACGGAAAACGTCACAGGGATGTGTGCGTTCGAACGAACACACATGTGCGTTCGAACGGACAACCTGGAATCCGTTCACCCACTTTTCAGTGCATTGAACGGACTCTTGTTCCTGTGAACGCAAAATGCTATGTATAATTGAGTCTGTTACGAACGGACATTGTCCGTTCGAACGGACCCAAGATGTACTTGCACGTTATTTTGAAACGGCTAGTGCAAACTACAAGTGCGTTCTGAACGGACTTTATGCGTTCGAACGCACTTCAAGTTTTCTGAAGGATTTCTATAGAGAGTATAAATAGAATCCTTCATGGGTCTCTCTCTCCCACTCCTTCACTTTCAAACATTTAAACCTAAAAAGAGAGAAACCCTAAGCTGTGATTATCTATATCCATTGATAGCTTGAGAAACCTCTTTAGATCGTTGATCTACTTTCGATATTCTCCATTAATCGTATCCCACTCACGTGACCGATCACGTTGTAGCTCGATTAGTGAAAAAGTGTAATAGGCTAGTGCAACAAATTGTAAAGAGCCTAAGCTATAGATCGATAGAAGCGTGTAAATCGATCTAGGCAAATCCTTGTAATCGAGTTGAGTTGGAAGTCAATCGAAAGCCAAAAAGAGGCACAAGGCATTCCCGGAGACGTAGGTACTCGCAAATAATTGAGTCGGTCAATTAAGCGAGTAAAGGGTGAGTTAAAGCTACAAAGCAACCACCTACCGAACTTCGTAAACAAACATCTTGTGTAAAAGTGTTTGTACGGTATCATCTTTATCATCTAAATTATTATTTATTCCGCACCGTAAATTAGGCTTAAATCTAAACTAAGTGTAAGTTAGATTGCCAAATTTACCCCTCTCTAGGTTAGAATTAACCAACAATTGGTATCAGAGCGAGGTACTAACCATCTCTTTGAGTAGTAGGGATAACTTGTACTTAACGATCAAATGGCCGAAATTAATCCTATTGTACAAAACTCATCGATAAATCCGATAAATACCGTACCCAAATCAAATATATCAAACTCACGTGAATTAGATGGAACCAATTGGAGTTCTTGGAAGAAATGCATGCTAAATACATTCGCTCTCCAAGGACTTGACAAGGTAGTGTTACGAGGCTTTGTCTTGGCCCAAGAGGTTGACACGGACGGAAATGTAACCTACCCTGATCAAACTAGGGAAGATAGAACTAATGACATTTACGCTCAAAACTTAATACTGAACAACGTAATTAGTTCTATCGGATCGCTAGTTGATCATTGTGAAAACTCATATGAAATGTGGCGTATGCTCAATGAGAGATACGAGGGTACATCTCAAATGAGAAGAACTAATATCATCGGACTTGAACAAGAATTCAACAATCTTCGAATGATTGAGGGAGAGTCCGTTGATAAAATATGGGCAAAAATCAATGTACTAAAAACCCGATATGCCACCCAAAATGCACCTCTTACTGATGATAGAATTATTGCTAGATTGCTTCAATCTATGCCCCGTAGTTGGGAATCTTTACGTGTAGCTTTAGGTACAGCGGTAGCTTCACAAGACCTCACGCCTGAAGAATTGGTAAGTCAATTCCGAAATTTCGAGATTCGACTCAAGCAACTCGATGAAGAACAAGGAATCTACATACCCTCTCCTCACTCCAAAACCGTAGCTTTGCCCGCCGTGAATGCAAGCAATGACGACAATGAAATGGATGATCTCACGTTGCGACTCCTAGAGTGGCAAAGGGACGAGAAGCGATTCAACGAGAATCGGAAACAAAAGGGGCTAAAGCTCCATTGCTTTTGGTGCAAGAAAATTGGACACATGATGGAGTCATGTTGGACTCTCCATCCGGAAAATTCGAGGTGGATCAAAAAGGATGAGGACCACAAGGATCGGGAAAGGCGAGAGCCCCGATACGAAAGAAGATACGAGGACAAGGGGCGAGAAAATCGTCAAAACTACAAAGGTAAAGAAATCAATAAGAAAAAGGCATATAAAGCTAACGTCGATTGTAGGTGGGGAGAAACGGACGGATCAAGCTCATCATCCGACCCGGATGGTCCGTCAAGTCGACACACCGCAAACCTTGCACTCATGGTAAGGATAGATCCTCCACTAATGAGCGCAGTGGAAGCGGCCATCAAATCTCTTCGTATTGAACGAGGTCTAACTACTACACATCACACGCCCATGGTTGTGGACTCGGAACCATCCACTCCCAATACCAGCTCAACACATGACCAATGTCATGAGGTACGTACATACTCTCTGCTTGACATAGAATCAATACATAAATCTAAATTTTCTCCCGCATTCGAACTAGAACTCGAATCTTGTGACGAGTTTCTTAGAGATGAAGGGAACTCTCAACTAAATGAGGGTAAACTTGAGAGCCCAACACAAGCTCTCGAGGATAAGGTAGCCTCTCTTGAGCTATCCATTTTGGCATATAAAACTCAAATAAATGAATTTAAAGGTTTTTCAAAGTGTGAGTGTCAAACCATAAAAGGTGAGATTTCTCATCTAAAAGTCGAAATTCAAAGTCTTAAAGTTGAAAATGAATCCCTGAAGAAGGCTTGTGCAAATATTGCATTGAGTCCTCCTTCATTGGATGATGTTTTAAGATCGTCATTGATAGGACAAAAGCCAAATGACAAATCCGGTTTAGGATATAAGAAAAATAACGGTAATAAACCCGATTTTTCAATATCTCAAAATCAAAAATCTAAATGGGAAAACAATAAAGTAAGTAGTCATGGAAATGCTTTCATGTACCATGACTACAACAAAGGTAAATATGCTAAAAATGAACAACCTAAACGTGTCAATAATAATTATAGGAAAAATCATTTTACACAAAATTCACAACCTAGACATACTAATTTGGGAAGAACCGATTGTTTGTTCAAAAGGGGACCAAATGGGTATTTCTATGAAGTGACAAACTACACCGAAGCTTCATATCAACAAGGGCCTCCCAAACATTTCACCAACACACGTAAACAATTTAAACAAAATAATTTTAAGCAAAATAAATTTAAATCAAATGACCTTTATCAAATGCCAAAATCGATAACTTCTAAGAGAAGTAATCCGAATCAACTCTCGGACTATTTTGTGAAGAGTACCACACCCACAAATAAGCCCACCGTAGCATTGTGTAACTATTGTTGCAAAATTGGTCATGTCTCAACAAGTTGTGATCTTCGCAATCCAAAATTAACGTCAAACTCAATATGGATGCGTAAAGATCGTCACTCGATGGGTCCCTCTACGTCTTTCGGTATAGGACCTCCTAGGGCTTAAGTCCTAACTTGAAACACTATACTCCTTAGTATCCCACACCTTAAGCCAAATATGTAAGGAGAGTATAGGAAATGGGCTAAATTAAATTCTAGCCAAATTGGTCGAGTCTCATGTAGCTACCTCACAAGTGTTAATAGAGGATTACATTAGAACACTTGTCTCGGTAAATAAATCACGATTACAGTCCAGTGATCACATCTCAAGAACCAGTCCGTTCGAACGAAAAACATGTGCGTTTGGAACGGACAAATGAAGTCACCAAATACACTCTTAACAGCCTCAAGTCCGGTCGAACGGACTAAAATACGTTCGAAACGGACAACAGGATTATAAGATCCAAAGTCACAATTAAATTATGACGCCATCAAATTTTCCTACCAGGATCAAGTGCGTTCGAACGTACAAATGAATGCGTTCCGAACAGAAAAATGAATTATAGGATTATGGCGCCGATTCATACTTTGGCGCCGACTCTTAGTGTTACCAGTGTTCAGTGCGTTCGAACGAACAAGTAATGCGTTAGAACGCACATTCCTCATTCAGCGAACCTACTTCAAACCCTTACACTCGAGTCATTTTATTTTCTGGCACCTCTTCTCAGTTGTGTATGCGTTCGAACGCACATGGGAGTCCGTTCGAACGGACTTAACAACTTCCCAGATACAACTTAAAATCCCAAAATAGCGCCTTTTCTCAGACATGAATGCGTTCAAACGCACATAGAAGTGCGTTCGAACGGATTCGTCGTAATAACTCTTCATCCACATGCAACCGACTGACTTCAATGGATGTGATGGTTCCTTTTTCCCTTACGGCGTGACTTGAAGGGACACGATTTCATCAGTTACTTAGCCCCCCCTTCATTCTCTTTCCTTGTATCTTTTCCAAAACTCTCTCTCTCTCAGAAAAACTAAAATCTTCAACGATAGCCATGGACGCCTCAAACTCGAGATCGAAAGCCAAGGCCATGGGGAAGAAGATAGTAGGCGAGAGTTCGAACGCTCGACGAAGAATGAAGCAAGCGGCCAAGAAGCCTACTCTTGAAGAACGCATTCAAAGTGAATACGATTTCTCTGACCCAAACAACGAGCATCTGTTTCGAACTCCAGAGGCTGGTATCCTCTTCCATGAATGGGTATCCAAGAGACCAATTGCTCCATGCTACTACTGCGATTTTCCGCCAAACATACATCACCTCCTCGACAAAGTCGAGGAAATCGAACGTCAATGGGGATTCGCAAATCTAGCATGCCTAAACAACAAATCGTATGATATAATCACGCGACTATTTTACGCAAACGCTGAATTCCACCATGACAAAGAAAAGGTAACGTCATACATCCTCGGTGAAGATGTCGAAATCTCTATCAAAAACTTGAGTGTTCTGCTCGGACTCAGGGACGACGGAGAGAAAATCTACGACACTCGCAAGGCGAGAATCGAAGCTGCCATCACTGGTATCAAACCTGGGCAAGGGGCATCTCACTTGGCCGCCCATGAACAGTTTATCTGGGCCATCGGTAATAACATTCTCACTCCCTCAGAAAAATTTAAGATAAATCTCGAACATCGGGATATTATACTTTTGCATCGCATGTGGTACAAGGATCAACTACCCATCCACGTGCCCTTTCTCATCACAAGCCACATGGAAAGTGTAATGAGTCATAAGAACGCGTCCTTACCATACGGAACTTTGATTGCCCGTATGTTGGAACTTCAAGGGATTGAGATACCACTGAGCGATTGGGATTTTCGACCGAAATCACCAATCAACCTCGCATCCGATGCAAACCTCCGACGTTTTGGATATCGGTATTAGCCAAGCATCCTCGGATGGATTATTGACTCCGCAAAGGATGCGGTGGCGTATCACCTTCCCCGCGATCCTACCCGGTGGACGAAGGGTAACACCTTGGACGAGAAAGAGGACAACGTCGACCCAACCAATACCGATGAAAGCGGTGAAGAACCGGCTCCCAAACGAAAGAGGAATGTGGGGAGGGGGGAATCCTCAAATGCCCAAACGGAACGGGATGATAAGAGGTTTGCCTATGTGAAGGAGATGCTCGACGAAATGGATGAGCGCATGGAACGACACGGAAGAGCAATGCATGATGCGTTTCGTGTATCTGAAGCACGGATGCTTGAGAACGTGGATCGACAATTTGCCGATCTTTACGTTCATCTTGAGAACCGGTTCGGAACGCACCATGAATCTCAAGAGCAAGCTCCACCTTCTCCCGACCGTCCGTCTTAAATACCTAACCCGAGCCAAATGAATTGTGATCACCCTTGATTGTAGTGTGTGTTGTGTCGTATTATGTTATGTTATGTCTAAGTCTTGAGTATACATGAGAGTATGTGAGAACTTATCCAAACTTTGATGTGTGTCGGTATGATTGAACAATTAGGTCTATTGAATAATTATGTTTGATGAATAATTATGGTAGTATGTCAGTAGCATAAACTTGTGCATTTCTTTTATTATCCTATTTTGGTTTAGTGTTCATGCACTCTTCAGTATAAATTCTGTGAAATTCCTATCAGTTCAGATGCAAGTGCGTTCGAACGCACCACTTTTTCCGTTCGGAACGCACACAAACACAAAAAAATTGTTTTATTTTCCTTAAATCTGCTAAATTTGAAAAGATTGTCATCATTCAAAACAAAAGAATGTGATCATATTTACGAGCTCATACATTCATCAATTTATTCTTTGAGGGGGAGCTCGCATTTAGGGGGAGCCTTCCGTTGATGAAGTCTCCTTGGCCCTTTTGATCTCTTTCAAAATGGGGGAGAAACGATCGTACGGAAAGTTCTCAACTAAATGGTGAAACTCTCCAAACCGACAGTGTTTTGAAATTAATCAAAAGGGGGAGTTTGTTGGTTCAAATTTCCTGATAGTTTGATTATTTCAAAACACTGTCATTACTAATGTATACATCCAGAAAAGTGCAGGATAACATAGGTACGATACGAAGATGAAGGAGGATTTGTGAAGGAAGACTTCATTGGACTACATCAAGAATCAGGACATGAAGTCTCAACATAAACAAGAAAAGAAGAACACAAGGAAGGCCATTGGAATACATCAAGACTCAAGATGTTGAAGCCTTCCGTGAGTGGGATACGCCACAAATAAACCTTAGGTACAAACCTAGTAGAACTCAAGTAAAATCATGTTCAAAATAACAAAGAGTTCAGTCAAGCAGGAAGTGCGTTCTGAACGAACTCAAAGTCCGTTCAGAACGGACTTGCTACATATCAAAACTTTAAAGCTTGATTAGAACCAAACGTGTCACAGGGATGTGTGCGTTCGAACGAACAATCATGTCCGTTCGAACGGACAATTAGAATCCGTTCACCCACCTTCTGAGTGCGTTGAACGGACAATCCTTCCTGTGAACGGAAAACGTCACAGGGATGTGTGCGTTCGAACGAACACACATGTGCGTTCGAACGGACAACCTGGAATCCGTTCACCCACTTTTCAGTGCATTGAACGGACTCTTGTTCCTGTGAACGCAAAATGCTATGTATAATTGAGTCTGTTACGAACGGACATTGTCCGTTCGAACGGACCCAAGATGTACTTGCACGTTATTTTGAAACGGCTAGTGCAAACTACAAGTGCGTTCTGAACGGACTTTATGCGTTCGAACGCACTTCAAGTTTTCTGAAGGATTTCTATAGAGAGTATAAATAGAATCCTTCATGGGTCTCTCTCTCCCACTCCTTCACTTTCAAACATTTAAACCTAAAAAGAGAGAAACCCTAAGCTGTGATTATCTATATCCATTGATAGCTTGAGAAACCTCTTTAGATCGTTGATCTACTTTCGATATTCTCCACTAATCGTATCCCACTCACGTGACCGATCACGTTGTAGCTCGATTAGTGAAAAAGTGTAATAGGCTAGTGCAACAAATTGTAAAGAGCCTAAGCTATAGATCGATAGAAGCGTGTAAATCGATCTAGGCAAATCCTTGTAATCGAGTTGAGTTGGAAGTCAATCGAAAGCCAAAAAGAGGCACAAGGCATTCCCGGAGACGTAGGTACTCGCAAATAATTGAGTCGGTCAATTAAGCGAGTAAAGGGTGAGTTAAAGCTACAAAGCAACCACCTACCGAACTTCGTAAACAAACATCTTGTGTAAAAGTGTTTGTACGGTATCATCTTTATCATCTAAATTATTATTTATTCCGCACCGTAAATTAGGCTTAAATCTAAACTAAGTGTAAGTTAGATTGCCAAATTTACCCCCCTCTAGGTTAGAATTAACCAACATTAACAGCCAACATGTACTAGTTATTATTTTAATTAAATATACTAATTAAAACATATAAATATTATGATAAAATGTGGATAATTTCGGTTCGTATATTTAATTAAAATGATAAGCAGTACATGTTAGCTGTTAACTTAATACATAATTAATAATTGTTCGAATTCGTAAATTTTAATAAATTTTACTGAATATTTAATTATATATCTTAATTATCAACATAATTGAACGTAATAACTAAATAATTGATAATTCGGCGGGTACATTTTGGAGTAGAATAATTTTTTTTATATATTTTTTTCAAACCATGTCACGTGTCAGATATTAAAAAAAAGAAAAAATTATTGTACTCCAAAATGTACCTGCCGAATTATCTATTATATAGTTATTACGTTCAATTATGTTGATAATTAAAATATATAATTAAATATTCAGTAAAATTTATTCAAATTTACGAATTCGAACCATTATTAATTACGTATTAAGTTAACAGCTAACATGTAATGCTTATCATTTTAATTAAATATACGAACCGAAATTATCCACATTTTATCATAATATTTATATGTTCTAATTAGTATATTTAATTAAAATAGTAACCATTACATATTAGCTGCTAAATTAATACATAATTAATATTCGTTCGAATTCTTAAATTTGAATAAATTTGAATAAATTTTAATGAATATTTAATTATATTTTTTAATTATCAAATTAATTAAATATAATAATTCAAATAATAGAGAATTCGGCAGGTACATTTTGGAGGGGATTAATTGTTTTTCTTGGATTTGAAAAAAGGCGATGTTTGGTTCATCGCCTGGCGAAGTTTGGTTCCCGTAAAAAAAAGGCGCTGAATGATAGCTCGCCTGGCGAGGTATGGAACCTCGCAAAAGACATTTTGGGAATTATGTTCAAAACTTGGTTATTTCGGGTATAAAGTTTGGTAACTTGGTTAGTTTGAGAAAATTTCCTATTTGGAATGATATTTATGTTTATCATGTTATGTAAGGATGACATACATATTTTACATCATGATATGAAAATTGCAAAATCATTTAATAACACAATAATTGTAAAAAACAATTTTTCATATTCTTGACATGTACTTTTCCATTCAAGTTATAGTTACAATTAAAATGATAAAAACTTGAAATTGGTTTAAACAAATAAAAATATTTAATTCAGATCCTTGACTTGTAATTTATTTGATTTCTGAACTAATTTGTAATAATTTTTGTTTTAGTCCTAAATGTAAAATATTAACATGGTGTGAAAACCAATGTTCATGAAATAATCGAATGGTGACTGGTTGATTAGCCGGAATATTCTCCTCCTCCTCCTTCGTATCAGTCACATGGCACTTATCTTTTGTGGCTTTGTATGTAGGGTAATATATTGTGTCTCCTAGTCTCATCCAACATCCTCGACGAAGAGGACAAATGAATTAATTGAGTAAATTAATATTTCAATTAAGAATTACTCATACAAGTTCATTTATTTTAATATGTTAATATTAATACATATTAATTGATATATCAATTCAATTCGGTCAATTAATATGTTAATTTATTTCATTAAAAAAAATAATCAATTCAATTAAACATGTACCTCATCAATAATTTTTTGGATGAATTTTTTTGGTACCATTATAACTCCGCGTGTGAGTTGAGTACACAAATGGAGCTCAATTTGATTTGGTATGTTTGTATTTCCTATTTTATTCTTGATTTGAGAGGATCTTTTGTTGGCTTGTTTCTGTGTCCATCCATAAAATGTATCATTTGTGGATCTTAAGAAATGGCATCATAGGTACACACAATTTCTCAATTCTCTCATTCATTTTCTCATAGGTCCGTTAGTAGAATAAAAGAGAAGAAATAATTTTATTCCGTCGAAAAAGATCGGATGAAAACGAAAATATGAAATAAACTGTTTTAACTCTATTTGATGGAGAAGTTGAATGAGTGAAAGAAAGTGGAATAAAATAGAATTATTTTTTGTCTTCCTCTCTCTCATCCTTCCCAACAAAAACTATTAATTTATTTATTGCTTCCACTATTCCACTATTTAATTTACCGAACATCGTTGGAATAAAATAGAATTATTTTTCTTGCACTCTTTCGCTATTTCATGCGTTGTCGTATGAGTACATAGTTTGATTTCACAACTTCACTTGTACAGTTGTACATTTGCACTGTCACATTTATATTTGTAATACATTTTGAATTCACACACAAATCTGTATTAATTTTACACGCACATCTACATACCTTCTATTCTAATATGATTACAATTAGAAATATTAATTAAAAATATTGATTACGCATATTGATATTTGACAACAATAAAATAAACTAAAATTAAATATTTTATTGAAGGAAATACAGTTTCAGGATCAACCGTAAAAATGTACACAAGGATGAACGAATGTAGTAGTACATTCGTGGCCATAACTATCAGTGGGAAAATCCGATTTGAATGGTTCAAATTGAGTTAGATAGATAATAAGATGATCTACAACCTTCATGAAGAAATATATTTCATATGAACGAAGTATCAGTGTCGTTTATGTGAAATACCGAAAGGGTGCAACAGTATGACATACAGTTAGTAAAACAGTCATAACTTTTGCATACGAACTCGAATTGGACTGGGCCAAATTGGGTTATGTAGATAATGAGATTATCTACAACTTTCATGTTGGGTGATTTTAAAGTTACCAATTTCGAAATGACAGAATACTGACCAGATTCATGCAGTTTTTTGTGTGAGAGGGTGTATATTGGATATACATGCCTTTTGGCTAATCCTGATCTTATTAGATATAAATAGGATACGTTCTCTCACATCAAGACTAAGCAATTGAGATAATCATTCTGCCAGAGACACTAAAAGAAAGAGAGAATTCAGATTTGATCTTTCGTGAGTGAAAAGGTGCGAAGAGAGAGAAATCGAGAAAAGAGTTTCTCGAGTGATAGAGAATCGATTAGATCGAGCAAGTTCGCCGGTGCATCGTCTAGGCAGGTGCATCCGCGACCGACGTCTTACGAATCAACGTGGATACAAGTAGAGGAACGACGTTTGTGTTTCTTCGATTTTGATCGACTCGAGTGAGAAAGACGGTGGAATCGCTTGGACGCACGGAGACGAAATCAAGCGAATCGGCGAAGTCAACAAGCGGTGAAAGACGCGTGGTGTGGGACACGCGGATTGTCACCAACGTGACAGGAGATAGAAGGCAGCGATCAACCTTTCGAGTGCAATCAATTTTGCACCGGTATGAATCTGTCCTTCTAATTGCATCGTACCCTCGAAGTCGTGACGTGATCTCGGGAATCGGGGAATCGGAACGGGCCTTCATTCCGTTGCGCGGGCCCGTGGTCGAGGATATTCCCTTACAGTGGTATCAGAGCGATCGCCATGATTCGAGGGTCGAATCATAGTCGTATATTAGATATACGCACGTGTTATCAAAGTTCGTACCCGTTTGCATGATGTTACATATATAAAATTTCAAATTCTATTAAAATCACAAGTGAAATTCGCTAGAGATCGATCAATAGTTGATTGAGAGTATCTAGGGATGATCGTGAAAAGGTTTCATGATTGATCGTTTTGGAAACGAGCGAAAACAGGCTGAACAGCGCAAAAATCGCATAGTCCGTTATAACGGACTGGTTAGTCCGTTGTAACGGACACTATATTGGATACAGGAAATTGGGAATTTCTGCGAAAATCACATATTCCGTTATAACGGACTTGGAGTCCGTTGTAACGGACCCTGTATTTGATGCGGGGGTGTGAGGAGGACTGTGAATAAATGCATATTCCGTTGTAACGGACTTGGAGTCCGTTGTAACGGACCTTGTATCTGAGACGAGGATGCGGGGATGCCTAGGGTGTCTTATGGAGTCCGTTGTAACGGACATGGTCCGTTGTAACGGAGCTCTACGCAGTCAGTCCGTTGTAACGGACATTATGTTGCGTTATAACGGACTGGTCTCTGGAAATTTGGACAATGGTTTGCAGAAAATAGAGTTGTAACGGACCTAGGTTGCGTTATAACGGACATGTTTCTGGCAATTTTGGCCAAACTCCGGAATAAATAGCGTTGTAACGGACTGGAGTTCCGTTGTAACGGAGTGCCAAGAATACTGGAGGTCCGTTGTAACGGACTATGGTGCGTTACAACGGACTGGTTTCTGGTTGCTGATTTTGTTTTCGTGATAACTTTGGCTACAAAACTTGGAATTTTGAGTTCTTTATATCGATTTGATCGGCATCAATCATACTAGCATATAATTAGATAATTATTTAGAATAATTAGACTCCCAAATAAAATCATATGCATATCGAAAATCTTGTGATAGTGATATAATATAATTATGTCACGAATTTAGAAACATGCAATTGCATGATTGAAGGAAATACAGTTTTGGATCATCGCTAAAATGGTACGTAGGACAAACGAACGTACGCGTTCGTGGGCATACGAAACAGATTAGTAAAACTGGTATAACTTTCAGTAGGAAACTCCGATTTGAATGGTTCAAATTGGGTTAGTTAGATAATGAGATTATCTATAACTTTCATGTTGTAATATATTTCATTTGAGCGAAGTATCAGTATCGTTCTAATGAAATACTGAAAGGGTGCGACAGTTTGACATACAGTCAGTAAAACGGCCGTAACTTTCGGGTCCGAACTCCAATTGGGCTGGGCCAAATTGGGTTGGAAAGATAATTAGATTATCTACAACGTTCGTAAATGTTTAAAGTCGGTTGGAACGATTTAATATTTTCGTTCTGACAGATTACTGAAAGGGTGTATGCAGTTTTCTGTTTGAAAATGTGTATAGAAGATATACATACATTTTGGCCCATCCTTATCCTATGGAGTATATATAGGATGTTTCTCTCTCTCATCAGTCCAACCAGTTGAATAATTAGATTAGTTCAACCAGAAAATTAATGGAGTTAATTTAGAATTAATCCAGAAATTAAGAGACTCTAATCACTTGATGAAAGAGTGCGAATAGATTGAGAGAGAAGGAGAAAAGAGTTTTCTCCGTCTAGAGAATCGAAACGCAATCATGCAAGTTCGCCGGTGCATCGTCTAGGCAGATGCATCCGCGACCGAGGTGCTACGACTCACGGTGGATACGGGTAGAGGAGCGACACATGTGGCTCTTCGTTGTGATCAAACCGGAGAAGTAATCGAGTAACGGGCTGTGGAATCATGCGGGCATGGAACGCACGAAGACAACCCGAGGCGTGTCAAAACGGTGGGAGACGTGCGGTATGGGATGTACGGGCTAGTCACCAACGTGACACCGAAGAAAATAGAAGGCGGCGATCAACCCTTCGTGTGCCATCAATTTGGCACTGGTATGAATCTGTCCTTCTATTCGCATCGTACCCTCGAAGTCGTGGCGTGATCTCGGGAATCGGGGAATCGAACCGGGCCTTCATTCCGCTGCGCAGGCCCGGGGTCGAGGATATTCCCCAACAATGATCCCTCATAATATTTAAGTCATGGAAATGCCTTCCATATCCACAACCATCGAGATTGATATGACATAGTGCGTGGTTTCAGGCCATAGTCGGGCACGTACTATTGTATATATTGGTGTGGGTGGTAAGCGTTAATTGGGGACTCACGTGGTTTCAGGCCATAGTCGGGCACGTGAGTAGTTCAATTGAACGATACGATGGATATGGTTGTGACTTAACCGTCCAAGCCAATCCGATTGGAGTTCGGGGCATAGATAGAATGCACACACGGAACATGGATTGTATTGGATACGATTCGTCACCGAAATTCTATAAAGGAACGAGAGTCGTATTGGATACGATTAGATTTAATCCTACCTAAAATATCGAGATCTAATTTGTCGGCCATAGTCACTTATGGGAGGATCGTAAAATATGGGTCTTGAGTGTTATGGACTTGGAGTCCCGTGTCGGTATGAGGGTTATCGATTCGATAAAATAGCACTATCATATAATCATCATATAAGCATCATATAAGCCCTATAAGATAAGTACGCAACGTTAGTAATCAATCTTTTATTTCATTTGTAGAACATGTCTTCTAGTAACACCAGCACCTTATCGATTAGATCGGTATTAGAAAAGAAAAAGCTAGTGGGTCGGAACTACTTAGACTGGCATCGAAACCTGAGAATAGTTCTTAGGCAAGAGGGCAAGAGTCACGTATTGGATATGAAAATAGTAGAACCGGGCCCCGATGCTACGGCTAATGAAAAGGCCGCGTTTGAGAAACTTATGAAGGACTCAAATGACGTTATGTGCCTCATGTTGGCATGTATGGACGCTAGTCTTCAAAAACAGTTTGAGGACTCGGATGCATACTCGATAAACGTTGTGCTCAAGGAAATGTTCCAAGAGCAGGAGCGTATTGAATGGTTCAGTACGCTCAAAGAGTTGGTAAACGGCAAGATGCCTTCGGGGTCTTTGGTTAGCACTCACGTTTTGAAGGTGCAAGCTCTCATAGACCGTCTAGAGAGGCTAGGAGAGAAATTGTCGAAGATTATGCAACAAGATTTGATCTTGTGTGCACTTCCTCCAATATTTTCTCCGTTCGTGACTAACTATCACATGCATTCGATGGATAAGACGATCCCTGAGCTTCACGGAATGCTCAAGAATTTTGAATCGGAGACGTTGAAGTCGTCCGGAGAGAACAGGACAAGAGCTGCCGGAAATGTTCTCACAATTCAGAATAAGGATCGTAAGAGATCAAAGTCCAAGGGCGGTTCGGCTAAGAAACGTTCGAAGCCGGATAAAAAGGGAAAGGAGAAATCCAAGGATGAGACGTGCTTTCATTGTCACAAAGCTGGACATTGGAAGCGCGATTGCAAGTCTTACCTCGAAGAGGTGAAGAAGGGCAAGGCGGTTTCAGCGACCGGCCTCTCAGGTATTAACGTTATTGAAGTTAATATTTCAACTATGACTAATTGGGTATTGGATACCGGTTGTGGGACTCATATTTCTCGAAATATGCAGGTTCTTCAAAATAGTCGTAGGTTGGAAAAGGGTGAAGTCGATCTACGCGTCGGGAATGGAGCAAGAGTTGCTGCGTTTGCCGTAGGAGTAGTTAATTTGACTTTGCCTAGTGGACTTATATTAGTACTAAATAATTGTTATTATGTACCGACATTATGTAAGAACATAATAAGTGTGTCGAAACTGGCCAATGATGGCTATGAATTCGTTATTAGGAATAATGAGTTTTCGATATGTAAGGATTCTATTATCTATGGAAATGTTCTGTTAGAAAATGGTCTTTATGTGTTGGATTTCGATCACGGAAATAATAAGTCCATATATAACGTTAATGCAAAAAGGATTAAACCTAAAGTTGATAATCGGACTTTCTTTTGGCATTGTCGTCTCGGTCATGTGAATGAGAAACACATTGCTAGACTCCATAAAGATGGAATGCTAGACTCGTTTGAATTGGATTCATTTGGGAATTGCGAATCTTGTTTGCTTGGCAAGATGACTAAGGCGCCGTTCTCCAAGGTCGGAGAGCGGTCCAACGATCTATTGGAACTCATACATTCCGATGTGTGTGGACCAATGAGCATCGAGGCAAGAGGAGGCTATCGATACTTTGTTACGTTTACGGACGATCATAGTAGATATGGATATATCTATTTGATGCGTACTAAAACGGAGACTTTTGAAAAGTTCAAAGAGTTTCAAAACGAAGTTGAAAATCAGCTTGGCAAGAAAATTAAAGCCATTCGATCGGATCGAGGTGGCGAATATTTGAGCTATGAGTTTGAAGATCATCTAAAAGATTGTGGAATAATTCCACAATGGACTCCGGCAGGAACGCCACAATGGAATGTGATGAGCGGGTTTTTGGCGTGTAAAATATCGTTGTGGTAAAAACCCCGAACAATCAACAAAATTTGTAATCTAAGTTTGTACAGTGGCAAATGTATAGATTCGTTCCACGGGGAGCAATTGCGTCAAAATTTGGATCAAAATGGATGAGAAATAACGAAGAAAATTCACAGAAGATAGTCCGTTACAACGGACTTGAGTGAAAATTCTGGCGCTAAGTGTGAGATGAACGTCCGTTACAACGGATGAAACTACGTTATAACGCACTAAACTGGTCCGTTATAACGAACAGTGGTTGCGTTGCAACGGATTGGTTAATCCGTTACAACGGACCCTTATGTCCGTTATAACGCACTTGTATTGAGCCTCTTGCGTGAAAATCCTCACTAGTCCGTTACAACGGACATGTATGTGCGTTACAACGGAAGTATAACCAACTGAATATTAAAGGACCAACCGTCCAGTCCGTTGTAACGCAAATTGTGTCCGTTATAACGGAAGTAGTTCTGGAATTAAGTTTGAGATTTGAATTGGGAGCAGTTTGATGGTTTGTTTTGGGATTGAATTAATGGAAATTTGAACTAAGTTTAAGGCAGAAATTGAGAGCAAAAGATCAAGTGAAAGAACAAGTTTAGAACAAAGATTTGATTCAAGAAAACAAGAAACTAAAGATTCATTAAACCGAGAATTCTTTACACAACAAAATCCAATCAAACAACAATTAATCAAGTAATTTGAAAAGGAGTACACCTAGTTGAGAAAGCCTCGAAGTGAAGCTCCTTGTCTCCTTGCCTCGTACCGAAAAATCCTTGCTCCTTGTCTCGAGAGTGATGGATTGTACCGAAGGGATGAAGCTCCCTTGTCTCGGATCGCAATCACCTCGAAGAAACTTGAATCGAGTCACGGCACTTCTTCTCAAATCCACCGTAGGGAATAGCTCCTTGTCACGGCCCGATCTTCGAAGGATGAGAAGGATTTGTCGAAGGGATGAGCTCCCTTGTCTCGACTAGTCCTTGAGAGATTTTTCTTGATTGATCTTGAAGTATCTTGAAGGATCTTGATTGTGCTTGGAAAAGAGAGAGGGAGAGAGAGAGTAAAAAAGGGTAAAAAAAAGTGTTCCAAACTCGTGGCCCTTGTGGTCATATTTATAGCACTCACGGAGTCTTCTTATTGGCCACGAGTTGGTGAAGAGGATTGAGGGTAATGAGGTAATTTCCATCAAAGGTAGGTGGGCTGGATAAGGGCTAAGGATTGAGTGGTTTTCGTATAAACTTGTGTGTAAGTTTTCATCATGATGATTGTTTGCCTCCCGTCTCATTTATGTACCGAATATATCGGTGTAATATATCATTTTCACTCCTCTTGACGTGTTGGAGACAACTACACTCTCCAAATTCCCAGAAATTCCTTCTAATTCCTGTAATTAAGCAGTAAAACACACTTAGTGAAGAAATATTCATGTTATCTCAAATATGATTAATAAAGTATATATAATTGTTCTTCACAAGGGCTAAAATCCCCAAATTAAGCATTAATTTTGTGCCTTATTTGCCTCACATCAAATACCCCCACACTTAAATCCTTGATCGTCCTCGATCAATTAGAGTATAAAAGTCAAACATAATAGAGAATTGCATAAGATTTTGTTGAAGTTATATTGTTGGTTCAAAAACTAATTTTATGAATCAAATGGTTCACTCTCCTTTCATCAAGTTCACTAGTTATTTAGAATGATATTGGTCTTTTCATTATTAGATCTCGAAAATACTCGAAATTTCATAAGAGTTTTTTCATGACACTCGATCTCAAACGGTAAGAGCGACTTAAACGTTTTTACTTCGAATTGCTTAACTCCACAATCTCAAAAGGACTCAATTCGAAGGCTATTATCGGGCCAAAATTTCCCGTTTTGCTAGATGATCTTAAATGCAAGTTATTCCTTTTAAAACACGTTTGGTACAATGGTACAAGGTTCATACCCGTTTTCGATCAATTTTCCCGCTCATTCGTTTTCCTTTCTCTCTTTGGAAGTCTTTAACCGAAAGCCCCACTACACCGAAATGCAATGAGGTTACTCTCGGTGTTGTATTTTGACCTTCATCTTTTCTCATTCTTTTTTTTTTTTATATGAAGTCTTTAACCGAAAGCCCCACTACACCGAAATGCAATGAGGTTACTCTCGGTGTTGTCTTTTGACCTTCATTTATTTTTTTTATTTTTTTTATTTTATTTTATTTTTTTATTTTTTTTTAACAAGCGGGTATATTTGATCTACTAACGGGTCCCCACAAACGGTCATTTCATAGTGCAATTGGTCATGTTTTAAATCTAGCAAAACGTACTTTAACGGCCACGCTAAGAACCTTACTCATAAGTCAATTATCAATTACGGGTTCGAAAATCGAGTTAAAACGTATCGCATGAACCGCGCATCGATCAAGTGTTTCAAACTCGTGAAATTTGAAACAATAGGGCTGGAATCCCCGAATAGATCTCTTCAAAATCATAACCAAATCCTCTAAAATATTTTGCAAACTTTCAATTTTGAGAGCGAAATTCAGAGTTAAATGAAAATTCGTTTAAAAACCAACAATTTTAGTTCGATGAAGTGGAGAAAAATCTTTTTATGCATTTATTGCTTGATTTATTTATCATTGATGCTCAGGGTTCAAAAATAATGTTAAATATTCGAAAATTTTAATTAAAAGAAAAAACTTGCCAGAAACTATTCCGTTACAACGCAGTATAATGTCCGTTACAACGGACATTGAGGTCCGTTACAACGTACTAACTGCGTTATAACGGAGAGCTATTCGTAGCTTAGTTTGAAAATTCTGAGTATGTCCGTTGCAACGCAATTGTATTCCGTCGTAACGGAGTACTAGCCGTAGAATGAGAATTGAATTTAGAGGGCTCTCCGTTACAACGCAATACCATTCCGTTACAACGAAACTCTTGGCGCCAGTCTAATTTTTAAATTTCTGTACAGTCCGTTACAACGGACATTGAGGTCCGTTACAACGGAGTTGCTGGCCAGATCAAAAATTTTCAATTTTCCCTGATTTTTTTAATTTTTAATTGGGCTCATACAGGTCAAAGATTGTATGTTACCCCCCCACACTTAGAGATTACTTGTCCTCAAGTATAACAAATCGAAATTTCCTAAAAGAGGGATAATAGAGAGATACAACCTTTGATGCGTGGGCGTGCCTCCCTCGCTAGCGCTCTTGTTTAACGTCTTGAGCTCGACTTGGCCGAGCTCATCATTGTGAGGTGTCATTGGGCTTTAGAGATTGCTCCTCCATCCACCCGGTTTCGAAGTTTGCGTGGTAGTGCTTGAGTCGATGACCGTTCACTTTGAATGTTTTGCTCGTTCCTTCGCTTCGAATTTCGACAACTCCAAATGTAGTCACATTGGTGACCACAAAAGGGCCGATCCATCGGGATTGAAGTTTTCCGGGGAAAAGTTTGAGACGAGAGTTGAATAACAACACTCTTTCCCCTTCTTGGAATTCTTTCTTTTGAATCATTCGGTCATGGAACCTCTTTGCTTTTGCCTTGCACGAGTTCGAATTATCGTAGGCCTCTTGCCGGAATTCGTCTAGCTCGCGTAATTGAAGCTTACGCGCCGATGCGTCCTTCGGGTAGTCGAGGGCCAATTGCTTGATCGCCCAAAAGGCTTTGTGCTCTAATTCGACCGGGAGATGGCACGCCTTTCCGTACACGAGTTTGAAAGGAGTCATACCTATTGATGTTTTGAAGGCGGTACGATACGCCCAAAGTGCGTCGCCTAGTCGAGAACTCCAATCCTTTCGTGTCGGGTTCACCACTTTTTCCAAAATAGATTTTATTTCTCGATTCGAAACCTCCGCTTGGCCGTTTGTTTGAGGATGATACGCGGTTGAGGTTCGATGGCTCACATGGTATTTTTCGAGGAGGCTTTGGAGATATCGATTGCAAAAATGGGATCCTCGATCGCTTATGAGAACTCTCGGTATGCCGAATCGTTGAAAGATATTCTTTTTTAAAAAGTCTACCACCGTTTTTGAATCCGCGTGCCTTGTTGGTATTGCCTCCACCCATTTGGTAACATAATCTACACACAACAAGATGTAAGTATAGCCAAAAGACGATGGAAACGGGCCCATGAAATCAATGCCCCAAACATCGAATGGTTCACACACATAGATTGAATTGAGGGGCATTTGATTTCTACGGCTCAAGTTCCCCGTCTTTTGGCAATTTCCACAACCTTTCACAAAGTTTGCAACGTCTTTATGCAAGGTTGGCCAATAAAATCCACATTCTTGTACCTTGTGTGTGGTACGTGCAATACCGAAATGTCCACCACATTGTAATGTATGACAAAAGGAAAGGATAGATTGTACCTCATTTTGGTGGACACATTTTCGAATTACTTGGTCGGCACAAATGCGGAAAAGGATCGGGTCTTCCCAAACGTAGAATCGAGCGTTGCTTTTCATCTTATCGCGTTGTGCCTTGGAGAAGCTCGGGGGAAAATTCTTCGTGACGATGTTGATGGGGAATATCCTCGACCCCGGGCCCGCGCAGCGGAATGAAGGCCCGGTCCGATTCCCCGATTCCCGAGATCACGCCATGACTTCGAGGGTACGATGCGAATAGAAGGATAGATCTATACCAGCGTGAAATTGATCACGCACGAAGGGTTGATCGCCGCCTTCTATCTCCTGTCACGTTGGTGACAATCCGCGCGTCCCATACCACGCGTCTTTCACCGTTCGTTGACCGTCTTCTCACTCCTTGAGTCGATCACAATCCAAGAGCCACAATTGTCGCTCCTCTACTTGTATCCACCGTGAGTCGCAAGACGTCGGTCGCGGATGCACCTGCCTAGACGATGCACCGGCGAACTTGCTCGATCTAATCGATTCTCTATTACTCGAGAAACTCCTTTCTCGATTTCTCTCTCTTCGCACCCTTTCACTCACTAAAGATCAAATCTGAATTTGCTCTTTTTCTTGTGTATATTGGGCAGAATAATCAATAGAATTATTCAACTGATGAATTCCATAGTGAAGATGAGAGAGAAAATCCTATTTATACCTAAATAGGATAAGGATTAGCCAAAAGGCATGTATATCCAATATACACCCTTTCACACAGAAAACTGTATGAACCTGTTCAGTATTCTGTCCAGACGAAATTGATAAATTTCTCTGACAGAAAATCAACCAACACGAAAGTTGTAGATAATCTTATTATCTACACAACCCAATTTGGCCCAGCCCAATTGGAGTTCGTATGCAAAAGTTATGACTGTTTTACTAACTGTATGTCATACTGTTGCACCCTTTCGGTATTTCACAGAAACGACACTTATACTTCGTTCATATGAAATATATTTCTATATGAAGGTTGTAGATAATCTCATTATCTATCTAACCCAATTTGAACCATTCTAATTGGATTTTCCCACTGAAAGTTATGGCCACGAATGTACGACTACATTCGTTTATCCTTGTGTACACTTTTACGGTTGATCCGAAACTGTATTTCTTTCAGTCTCCCACTCAATTTCAGATCTACCTAAAAGGTACTCATGCATATCCAATACGCACGATTTTAGAGAATATAGCTCGCGTATCAAATACCAAGCTATGCACATCCAATGTGCCGATTTTATGATCAAGCCCGACTTAGTACGACTCGTTGTGTGACCATGTAGGTTCGACTTAACGATGGTAGTAGGTTGTTTCCAATGCCTACAAGCTCATGAGCGGGATCTAGTCACTCCATCATAGCTACCCATGTTAAACGAAAAATGATTGTGATCATTGTGCCTATCTCGAATAGCGGTTACTAGTTCTCTTGTTTGCGATATCCGTTAATCAAAAGGCATGGTAATAGTCATCCTTATAATTTGATTAACTACACTTATTCCCCGATTCCGAGTTGAGTTAACAAATTTCAATCGATATTAACCATTAATATCATTGACTGCGGCCGCAGGTTTCGTTAATCGACTCATCGAGCGGCGCCTAAGAGATATCTCTTCCTTTCGGAATAAACAATTCCTATCTTGGAGACTCACATTGAATTCCGTGTTTCAGACAATACCCAATGATGACCCTTTTAACTCCCTGTTACGGTGAGCGTAAGATCATATCAAAGCATTGTGTTACGCACGTAACGCAATCAATGATCCCCTCAAGTATGAAGAATCTAAAACCCCATCCGTCGCAAGTCCATCTATAATGACTAAACCATGTCATGGTCTCGCGGCTTCGGTCATATCCAATACATGTAACCTAACATATATCTACGTTCCCGATTCGACAAACTCCTTTGTCCCATGATTAGCAAAACATAATCATCTCCTCGGCAAACGTACTAGTGTACGCGTTCAGTCTATTCCCTTGTAATAGTAATGCTTCTCTCTTAAGCAAACTGACCCGCGACTAGGGATGTTTAGAAATGACACTTTAAGTGTGACGGTTTCGCTGCACATGGTCCTCAACCATGTCGACGTCCACACAAGTTCAAATCAAGGTTCATGTAACAATCATATTACACAACCCAGCACACAGTTTTCATATAAGGTGAATGCATATTAATTTAAGTAAACAAAATTTTAAAAGGGATGCATTCATATGGACTAAGTATTTGGGTGATACAACGTTTACCTATGGGTATCTCCATACCCATAACCTGCGAGGACTATCGTATTAGATAACTACACTCTACTCTCTTCTTCCTCCTCTAGGTATCTCCATACCCATAGTCATCGCATGACAGTCACGCGCGACTAGAGAGAGCGGTTTTGTAAACGGGTCCGCACGTTCCCGCTAGTGTTAATCATCATCAGGATTGGAACATTTCCAATACCTACGATCACATCTTTTCACAAAATTTCATGGATCAAATGAAATTTTCTGAGTATTGGCTAGAAGTGGTTGTGACCTCGGCATTTTTGGCTTGTACTATTGCGTCTCGCGCAATAAACAACCATAAATCCGATAACTCGTGACTACTAGAGTTTGGTCATGTATCCTTGATCCATACCACTTCCTTTTGTGATTAATAACCGCAATATACTCGCCACCGTAAATAGAATCATAAACTATTGGTCTTGTGGAACCTTTCCACATAACCGTGTTTTCATTTAAGCAAAACATGTACACACTTTGTGATCGAAAGTCGTGCTACATATTTGGACGTGCTTCATCTTTGGAAACTGTTGTTTGTTATAACTCTTTATAACCAACACGTCCTCCACACCATTATAGATAATAAATCCTGAATTCTTTCGCAAAGTATTCAAAGATAAACTTCACCTCTATCAATACAAATCCCGATGGGTTTAAATATACATAACCATTATGTATATATTTGTATAACCATTATACAATTACATTCAAACTCATGTGATTCCCATGAATTTTATTGACGGTGAACTAGACGCTTTATTTGTATGACAGATAGCCACATACATATCATGACAGATATAATAGATCCTAACATCAAATGTAAGGCATCATATTATTACTTTTCGCGCTGCTTGATGTCTCACATCGAGCCGTTGAAAATTTCTGCCATTCGACATTTCGATTTATCTCCTCCAAGGAGTTTACATGTTGAAAACCATTTTCAACAATATGTCGATATATGTGCTATAACATAGAACGAGGAACTTTTTAGATCTATCCTATAGATCTTCACGCTTAATTCATAAGCGGTCTCGTCTAAATCCTTTGTCGTTACAAGAAATATAACGCAGCTCCCACTAACCTTCATGTGTACACAAAGTTTCCATTCGTTTCGACAATTTTATAACAGTTTATAATTTTGTCAAAACGAATATTCCAATTCCGAGAAGCTTTCTCTAATCCATCATATGGATCGTTAAAGCGTGCATATCTTATCCCCGATTCTTATGAATCGACAAAACCATAAGGTTGTGTCAAGTACACATCCTTTCATAAAATTTCTGTCAAGAAATTCGGTTTTGACATCCATTTGGCCACATCACATAGTCATAATACGCGACCATGGCAAGCAGAATTTCGAGAATGGGAAAGCATGGCAACAAGCGAAAACGTTTCTTCATAGTCCGACTATGAATTGCATGAAACTTTTCGCAAAAAGCCTCGCTTTACATATATGCATATTCCTATCCATGTCGGTTCTTCATCTTGAAAAACCCACTCACATTTCACGGGTCAAACTTAGAAAGTAATGAAATCAAGTTCTAAACTTGTTAATTCACATGGATCGAATTTCAGACTTCATGACACCATGTCATGTGGAATCAACTTTTCATAGCATCCTTGTAGGATATCGAATCATCATATGATTTCAATCTATCATCATTAGCCACGATAAATCCGTATTTACCGGCTTATGATATAGCCTACTTGATCTACGAAAAATTCCTTTGTGTGTTCGACTTGCGTTCATCAACTCTTGATGAAGCCATGTCAACTTTCATCGGTACAATGTTCATTTTCAAATCACGAACTCTTTCGAGATTTATTCTACTCCCACTAGCCCGCATAGAGAGAAATGGCACCAAGTTCCAAACTTGTGCGCATCTAGTCCTCCTCCAAGAAGGCATCTCTTCGAGCCACGAAAATCTCATTTTCGTCGGGACGTTTTAACTAATACCCTTTAGTTTCCTTAAGGATAAACGAACAATTTCCAGATTTGGGATTGAGTTTAACCGAAACAAATTTCGAAATACACTCACATCCTCAAATCTGTACAAGTGACAACTTCGGAACCATTCCGATCCATATCTCATATGGCGTCTTTTGTACCGATTAGAAGGTTTATGGTTCATATCTTATATGCAACCATTCATTAGTGCCGCTGTCTCAAGGGCGTATCCCCAAAACATTTTTGGGAGATCCTATTAACTCATCATTTATCGAACCATGTCCAACATGCGTTCATTTCCTCTTTTCGGACACATCTCAATGTTCCGAATAAAGGCAATCGTGAAACGATTCCACAATCATAAATGATCATCAATATTCATAACTCAAATATCGCCTCTTCGATCCTATCGAAAGGTTTAGCTCAAATACTCGCCTTCTCGATCCTATCGAAAAGCTTTGATTTTCTTGCTTAGTTGATTTCGTATTTCGTTTTTGAAACTCTTTGAATCTTTCAAAAGTTTCTGTTTCGGCACGCATTAAATAGATATTTTCATATCTACTTTAACCGTCCATAAACTTAACAAAATACCGATAGCCTCCTCTTGCCTCGGAACTTATCGGAACATCATATGTAAATATAATTTCCAATAATTCGCTGGATCTTTCTCCAATACTTTGGAGAATGATGCCATTTGTCGTTTTGCCTAATAAATAAGTATTGCATTAATCAATCAAATCTAATTCGAATGATTCTAGCATTCCATCACATGGAATCTAGATACGCGTATCTCGTTTATATGGCCAAGACGGCAATGCCAAAAGAAGCAATCAACTTCTAGGTTTAATCCTCCTCGGATTTCACCATTCTTTGAGTCACTAGTTTGGACAACTCCTTGTCCGAACTTTCCATTTTGGAAAACATTTTCCCAAAATACCCTTAGACATACATTTCTTTCGATCCCGCTTTTGAATTACAAGGACATCCACGCATCTATATGCATTGGATTCCTCGGAAACTCTGAGCATCTCCAATTCAAATTTAAATCGCATCATATGCAATTTCGGGATCGACTTATCTATCGAATGCATATGATATTCGGTCACGAACATCAAATCTCGTACCATCAACACACGAGTGTTAATCAAAGACCCATAAGGCGTCTCAGAATTAACCTACTCTTTGAGCCGCATTGAGTCATTCAACGCGCTCTAGCTCTTGAAACTATTTCATGAGCGTTGTGTTTTACTTTCATATACACCCGAATTCTCAAAACAATTTTGAGAAATTTGCGTCTATACATGCCACCACAAGGCACGTAATATTGTTCGATTCCTTCTTAAGTTTATCGAACCCGGCTTTCTCTAAAGCCAAAACCTCGAGCCCCGAATCTACCATTTCCGTGTCCAACACGTTCCTTTAAGTCTAAGAACTATTCTTTGACTATCAAGGTTAATAACGGTAATTCCGACCCAAAAGCCATCTATCATATCGATCTAATCGATATATTTGGTGTTGCTTGAAAACATAATTCTAAACGGATGATGAAGATTAATTCCTAACCGTGCGTACTTAATCTATATGCTTATATGATAATAATATGATAGTGTTATTTTATCGAATCGATAACCCTCATACCGATACGGGACTCCAAGTCCATAACACTCAAGATCCATATATCACGATCCTCCCATAAGTTGCTTTGGCAGACGAATGGGATCTCGCTATTTAGGTAGGATTATATCCAATCGCATCCAATGCGACTCTTGAACCTTTATAGGATTTCGGTGATGAATCGTATCCAATACAATCCCAGTTCCGTGTGTGCATCCTATCTATGCCCCGAACTTCCAATCAAGTCGGCTTTGGCCTCAACCCTTACTGGCTAGAACGGTTAAGTCACAACCATACTCATCGTATCGTTCAAATAAACTACTAATAAGTCGGCTTTGGCCTTAACCCTTATCAGTCCCTATTTAACGCTTGCCACCCCGTCGATGACTACAATAACCCATGTCGGCTTTGGCCTTAACCCATGTGAGACGTAGTACCGATCATAGTGGTTGTGAATATGGAAGGCATTTCCATGACTTAAATATTATGAGGGATCATGCCATTGCATGTTTCTAAATCCGTGACATAATCCAATTATATCACTATCACAAGATTTTCTATATGCATATGATTTTATTTGGGAGTCTAATTATTCTAAATAATTATCTAATAATATGCTAGTATGATTGATGCCGATCAAATCGATATAAAGAACTCAAAATTCCAAGTTGTGTAGCCAAAGTTATCACGAAAACAAAATCAGCAACCAGAAACCAGTCCGTTGTAACGCAACATAGTCCGTTACAACGGACCTCCAGTATTCTTGGCATTCCGTTACAACGGAAGTCCAGTCCGTTACAACGCTATTTATTTCGGAGTTTGGCCAAATTTTGCCAGAAACATGTCCGTTACAACGCAACCTAGGTCCGTTACAACGCTATTTTCTGCAAACTTTCGTCCAAATTTCCAGAGACCAGTCCGTTACAACGCAACATACAGTCCGTTACAACGGACAAACTGTGTAGAGCTCCGTTACAACGGACCCAGTCCGTTACAACGGACTCCAATAGACACCCTAGGCATCCCCGCAACCTCGTATCAGATACAAGGTCCGTTACAACGGACTCCAAGTCCGTTACAACGGAATATGCAGTTTTCACGGTCCTCCTCACACCCCCGCATCCTATACAGGGTCCGTTACAACGGACACCAAGTCCGTTATAACGGAATATGTGTTTTTTCGAAAAAATCTCAATTTTCTGTATCTGCTACAGTGTCCGTTGCGACGGACTGAGCAGTCCGTTATAACGGACTATGCGATTTTTGAACTGCTGTTTTCGCTCGTTTCCAAAACGATCAATCATGAAACCTTTTCACGATTATTCCTAGATACTCTCAATCAACTATTGATCGATCTCTAGCGAATTTCACTTGTGATTTTAATGGAATTTGACATTCTTAATATGTAACATCATGCAAACGGGTACGAACTTTGATAACCCGTGCGTATATCTAATATACGACTATGATTCGACCCTCGAATCGATGGCGATCGCTCTGATACCACTGATGGGGAATATCCTCGACCCCGGGCCCGCGCAGCGGAATGAAGGCCCGGTCCGATTCCCCGATTCCCGAGATCACGCCATGACTTCGAGGGTACGATGCGAATAGAAGGATAGATCTATACCAGCGTGAAATTGATCACGCACGAAGGGTTGATCGCCGCCTTCTATCTCCTGTCACGTTGGTGACAATCCGCGCGTCCCATACCACGCGTCTTTCACCGTTCGTTGACCGTCTTCTCACTCCTTGAGTCGATCACAATCCAAGAGCCACAATTGTCGCTCCTCTACTTGTATCCACCGTGAGTCGCAAGACGTCGGTCGCGGATGCACCTGCCTAGACGATGCACCGGCGAACTTGCTCGATCTAATCGATTCTCTATTACTCGAGAAACTCCTTTCTCGATTTCTCTCTCTTCGCACCCTTTCACTCACTAAAGATCAAATCTGAATTTGCTCTTTTTCTTGTGTATATTGGGCAGAATAATCAATAGAATTATTCAACTGATGAATTCCATAGTGAAGATGAGAGAGAAAATCCTATTTATACCTAAATAGGATAAGGATTAGCCAAAAGGCATGTATATCCAATATACACCCTTTCACACAGAAAACTGTATGAACCTGTTCAGTATTCTGTCCAGACGAAATTGATAAATTTCTCTGACAGAAAATCAACCAACACGAAAGTTGTAGATAATCTTATTATCTACACAACCCAATTTGGCCCAGCCCAATTGGAGTTCGTATGCAAAAGTTATGACTGTTTTACTAACTGTATGTCATACTGTTGCACCCTTTCGGTATTTCACAGAAACGACACTTATACTTCGTTCATATGAAATATATTTCTATATGAAGGTTGTAGATAATCTCATTATCTATCTAACCCAATTTGAACCATTCTAATTGGATTTTCCCACTGAAAGTTATGGCCACGAATGTACGACTACATTCGTTTATCCTTGTGTACACTTTTACGGTTGATCCGAAACTGTATTTCTTTCAGATGTAGTTTGCAAGGTCGGCGTACCATGGCGCTTCGACTTGAGCCGCGAGAACGTGTTCCTCGGGGAATTCCTCGCGAATCGGAACAAGATCTTCGATTTTCAATGGAAGCCGACTCAAATGATCCGCCACGAGATTCTCGCATCCCTTTTTGTCCTTGATCTCTAGGTTGAATTCTTGAAGCAAAAGGATCCATCGAAGCAATCTCGGTTTGCACTCCTTTTTCTTCATCAAGTGTCTCAACGCGCCGTGGTCCGAGAAGACTATCACCTTCGTACCTAAAAGATAAGAACGAAATTTCTCCAATGCAAACGCAATTGCGAGGAGTTCCTTTTCGGTGGTGGTGTAGTTTCGTTGGGCATTGTCGAGAGACTTGGAGGCGTAGGCGATGACGTGGGGGTCTTTTCCTTCTCTTTGGCCAAGTACCGCCCCCACACTCGTATCGCTTGCGTCACACATTATTTCGAACGGTAGCTCCCAATTTGGTGACTTGATGATTGGCGCGGAGCAAAGCTTTTCCTTGAGATTGTCGAAAGCCTCCTTGCACTTTGCATTGAACTCGAATTTTGCATCTTTTTGGAGAAGTTGGCACATCGGTTGCGAGGTTTTCGAGAAGTCTTTGATGAAGCGCCTATAGAATCCTGCATGGCCGAGAAAGGATCGCACGTCTTTCACCGTCCTTGGATACGGAAGCGTCTTGATTACGTCGATTTTCGCCTTGTCGACTTCCATTCCTTTCTCCGAGATTAAATGACCTAAAACAATTCCTTCGCTCACCATGAAGTGGCATTTCTCAAAATTCAAAACAAGGTTAGCTTCGATGCACTTTTCGAGTATTTGTGACAAGTGGCTTAGACATGATTCGAATGAGTCACCAAATACCGAAAAGTCATCCATAAAAACTTCTATAAATTTGGAAATATAATCGGAGAAAATAGAAAGCATACACCTTTGGAAAGTACCCGGAGCATTGCATAGCCCGAATGGCATGCGTCGGTACGCGAAGGTACCAAACGGGCACGTGAAAGTGGTCTTCTCTTGATCTTCGGGTGCGACCGGTATTTGGAAATAGCCCGAAAATCCATCGAGAAAGCAATAGAATGGATTTCCCGCGAGTCTTTCTAACATTTGATCGATGAATGGAAGCGGAAAGTGATCCTTCTTTGTCGCCTTATTAAGCCTTCGATAATCGATGCAAACTCGCCACCCGTTTTGAACTCGAGTCGGTACTTGATCGCCTTCATCGTTCTCAACTATCGTCATCCCCGTTTTCTTCGGTACCACGTGTATTGGCGAGACCCATTTCGAATCGGCGATGGGGTAAATGATTCCGGCGTCGAGTAGCTTGATCACCTCTTTCTTTACAACTTCCATCATTGGCGGATTGAGCCGCCTTTGTGGTTCTCGCGAAGGCTTAGCATCGTCCTCGAGGATAATGCGGTGTGTGCACATGGAGGGACTAATGCCCGGAATGTCCGCGAGTGTCCACCCGAATGCCTTCTTGTTCCGTTTTAGCACTTCAACGAGTTTCTCTTCTTGTTCCTTTGCTAGACTCGAGGCAATTATCACCGGCAAGGTCTCCGCTTCATCGAGAAAAGCATACTTTAGTTCAATAGGTAATTTTTTCAATTCTAACCTTGGAGCTTGTTCGATTGAAGGTGGAGCTCTTTGCATCGGGATTTCGAGATCTCTTAGAAAAAGTGCTTGATCTATGCTTCGTTCTTCTTCCAACTCCGACTCGATTTCGAATGTAGGATTGTCACATCCTTCAAATTCTTCGAACAAAGGGTTTGAGCTCCATTGAAAGTTTTCGAATGAGCTATCCATGACCTCTTGTACACAATCGTCGATCACGTCCATAGCACTTAAGTTGAGTGTACCTACAATGGGTTCCTTTAGTTTGTCAAAAATATTGAATTTGATTACCTCATCATCGAACTCCATCGTGAGCTCTCCCGCGTGTACATCGATTTTTGTGCGCGCCGTCTTCAAAAATGGCCGTCCAAGGAGAATCGGGGTTGAATCGTTACTCCCCTCATTCATGTCCAACACGTAGAAATCCGCGGGGAAGTAAAGTCCATTCACCGTCACGATCACATCTTCGACTACTCCCACCGGCTTCGTCGTAGATCTATCGGCCAATTGAATTACTACTTGTGTATCGTCGAGAGGGCCGAGATCTAGGGTTTTGAAAACCGAGAAGGGCATTACATTGATGGATGCGCCTAAATCGAGCATGCATTTGGGTAACTCGTGTTGCCCAATTTTGCAAGGGATAGCGAACATCCCCGGATCTTTGTGCTTTTGGGGGAGTCTCAAAATCGCCGAAACACTCTCCCCCACACTAATCAACTCATCTCCTTTCGTCTTTCTTTTGTTCGTGCACAATGCCTTGAGATATTTTGCCAAACGAGGCACTTCTTTGATTGCTTCGAGTAGAGGAATGTTTACCTCCACTTTCTTTAAGATGGCAAGCACGTCGTTGTTCGATTCGATTGGCTTTGGGAGACGACTCGGGAAAGGTGGCTTGACTTGAGTCGATTTTGTTTCTAGTTCTTGAGTTGGTAACGTCGCGGCTTGAGTCGGACTCTTCTTCGGTATCGGTACCTCGAGCTCCTTTTCTTCTTGTACCTCCTTGCTCTTCGAACTTTCTCCCACCTCTTTACCGCTTCGGAGCGATATTGCGTTCACATGCCTTTGCTCGGAAGGGGCCAAAGATTGAGATTGGAGTCGAGATGTACCTTGGGATTCGATTATGTTTACTCGAGTGGCAATTTGATTGATTTGAGTCTCCAAGTTGCCCACATGGCGATTCGTGTTCGAAACTTCTTGCCTTACACTTGAGATCTCTTGCTTCAATTCTTGCTTAAATTCTTGCTTCATCGTTTCCATGTTTTTATTGATACCTTGCAACATTTCCATTATCGTTTTCATGTCTTTATTTGGTTCTTGTGTTTGGGTTGGTTTATGAATCGCTTGAGTCGCATTTGGGTGTTGGTACGTGGCTGGTTTTGCGACCGCTTGTCGGTAAGGATCGGGTTGAGCATTGTTTGGATTCGACCAACTAAAGTTAGGATGGTTGCGGAGATTCGGATTATACGAATTTGAAGCGTCAAATTTCTTGTAAACGGCATTTGCATCTTCGATCACACTCGGGCATTCATCGGTGTGGTGGGTATTTGCGAGGCAAACCCCACATTTTTTCGTTTCCTCCTTGCCCAAAGCCTTCATGATGATCTCGAGCTTGTCGTTAAGCATGTCGACATTGAGGTCGCTACACGCGTTAACTCGGTATTCGACGTTCCTTCTTGATTGAGAATTGGTTGCCATCACTTCGAGTAGCTTCTTAATTTCTTCGAGGTCTTTGTTCGCGATACTTCCCCCCGCGGATGCGTTGAGGAATTGGTTCTCCGAGTATCCTAGCCCGTTAATGAATTGTTCGTAGAGGAATTGGACCGCGACATTGTGGCTTGGGCATTCTTCCTTCAAACGCATGAATCGATCGTAGTATTCGTGGAATGTTTCGTTCGGTTTTTGCGTTATTGCCAAAAGTTCTCGCCTTATAGCCGCCAATCGAGAGGCCGAAAAGTACCTCTCCTTGAAGAGGGTTGCTACTTCGTTGAATGCGAGAGGGCCTCTAAGCGCGTAGAACCAATCTTTCGGTCCTTCACCTAATGAGTAAGGAAAAAGAAGAAGAAGAATGTCACTAAAAGCTTCATAATTCGAATATATGTTTAGTTGAATCTTGAAATCTTTTAAGTGTTTATGAGGGTTTTCCGTGGCTTTTCCATGAAAAATAGGCAATGAGCCTATAATGCTCGGATCCGCTTTGAAATTCGGAATATTGGGCCTAATAAAATTATAATTATCCTCCACATTTCCAGGTGCTACTAATTCTCTCAAGGTTTTTGGCCTTGGAGCTCTTGTTTCATCACCCATATTTGAATTTAAATGAGTAGAGAAAGAAGAAAAAGTTTGAGTTTGAAGTTGAGGTTCGTCTTGATCTTCTTGTGTCGGTTCCTTGCTCTTCTTAGAGCTCTTGTTCCTTCTTTCGATTTCCTTGACAAATGGAAGTAATTCGCCTTTTCGTGATCTTGTGTTGTGCATAAAGTTTTCTTCCTTCACCTAAATTGTCACAAAAGAAACAAAGAAGTGAGTAAACAAATTTATGAATTTAAATCTCAAGTTTCGATCTAAAATATTGACTTAAACACCGCTCCCCGGCAGCGGCGCCATTTGATGAGCGGGTTTTTGGCGTGTAAAATATCGTTGTGGTAAAAACCCCGAACAATCAACAAAATTTGTAATCTAAGTTTGTACAGTGGCAAATGTATAGATTCGTTCCACGGGGAGCAATTGCGTCAAAATTTGGATCAAAATGGATGAGAAATAACGAAGAAAATTCACAGAAGATAGTCCGTTACAACGGACTTGAGTGAAAATTCTGGCGCTAAGTGTGAGATGAACGTCCGTTACAACGGATGAAACTACGTTATAACGCACTAAACTGGTCCGTTATAACGAACAGTGGTTGCGTTGCAACGGATTGGTTAATCCGTTACAACGGACCCTTATGTCCGTTATAACGCACTTGTATTGAGCCTCTTGCGTGAAAATCCTCACTAGTCCGTTACAACGGACATGTATGTGCGTTACAACGGAAGTATAACCAACTGAATATTAAAGGACCAACCGTCCAGTCCGTTGTAACGCAAATTGTGTCCGTTATAACGGAAGTAGTTCTGGAATTAAGTTTGAGATTTGAATTGGGAGCAGTTTGATGGTTTGTTTTGGGATTGAATTAATGGAAATTTGAACTAAGTTTAAGGCAGAAATTGAGAGCAAAAGATCAAGTGAAAGAACAAGTTTAGAACAAAGATTTGATTCAAGAAAACAAGAAACTAAAGATTCATTAAACCGAGAATTCTTTACACAACAAAATCCAATCAAACAACAATTAATCAAGTAATTTGAAAAGGAGTACACCTAGTTGAGAAAGCCTCGAAGTGAAGCTCCTTGTCTCCTTGCCTCGTACCGAAAAATCCTTGCTCCTTGTCTCGAGAGTGATGGATTGTACCGAAGGGATGAAGCTCCCTTGTCTCGGATCGCAATCACCTCGAAGAAACTTGAATCGAGTCACGGCACTTCTTCTCAAATCCACCGTAGGGAATAGCTCCTTGTCACGGCCCGATCTTCGAAGGATGAGAAGGATTTGTCGAAGGGATGAGCTCCCTTGTCTCGACTAGTCCTTGAGAGATTTTTCTTGATTGATCTTGAAGTATCTTGAAGGATCTTGATTGTGCTTGGAAAAGAGAGAGGGAGAGAGAGAGTAAAAAAGGGTAAAAAAAAGTGTTCCAAACTCGTGGCCCTTGTGGTCATATTTATAGCACTCACGGAGTCTTCTTATTGGCCACGAGTTGGTGAAGAGGATTGAGGGTAATGAGGTAATTTCCATCAAAGGTAGGTGGGCTGGATAAGGGCTAAGGATTGAGTAGTTTTCGTATAAACTTGTGTGTAAGTTTTCATCATGATGATTGTTTGCCTCCCGTCTCATTTATGTACCGAATATATCGGTGTAATATATCATTTTCACTCCTCTTGACGTGTTGGAGACAACTACACTCTCCAAATTCCCAGAAATTCCTTCTAATTCCTGTAATTAAGCAGTAAAACACACTTAGTGAAGAAATATTCATGTTATCTCAAATATGATTAATAAAGTATATATAATTGTTCTTCACAAGGGCTAAAATCCCCAAATTAAGCATTAATTTTGTGCCTTATTTGCCTCACATCAGAATGGCGTGTCCGAGAGGAGGAATGGGACCTTGTTGGACATGGTTCGATCCATGATGAGTCAAACTTTCCTTCCAAAATCGTTTTGGGGATATGCCCTAGAGACAGCGGATTTCTTATTGAACCGCATACCTTCTAAATCGGTACAAAAGACGCCATATGAGATGTGGTTTGGAAAATCTCCAAAATTGTCTTTTGTAAAGATTTGGGATTGTGAAGCATATGTTCGAAAATTGATTTCGGATAAGCTCGAACCCAAATCTGAAAAATGTTTATTTGTCGGGTATCCTAAGGAAACAAAAGGATATTATTTCTATCTTCCAATCGAAAATAAAGTTTTCGTAGCTCGAAGAGGAGTCTTCCTTGAGGAGGACTTTATCTCTAGGCGAGTGAATGGGACTGAAATAGATCTCGAAGAAATTCGAGACCCGCAAACGAATGTTGAACCGATGAACGTTGATCCGGTTCCCTCAAATGTTGAGGATCCGGAGTCAAGTGCACAAGGCGCAATTCGTAGATCGGGTAGGATTCGTCAAGAGCATGTACGATATGGTTTTATCGTGGCAAATGACGATGAAGTCGAATTCATAGATGATGAACCGACATCTTATCGTGAGGCTATGAAAAGCGAGGATTCCGATAAGTGGCAAACTGCCATGAAATCCGAGATTCAATCCATGTACGATAATCAAGTTTGGAACTTGATTGATCCACCTCCCGGGGTTAAACCAGTGGGATGTAAATGGGTCTTCAAGAAGAAGACCGACATGGATGGGAATGTAAACACTTATAAAGCACGGCTTGTGACGAAAGGTTTCAAACAAATTCATGGTGTAGACTATGAAGAAACGTTTTCTCCCGTAGAAATACTTAAATCCATACGGATCTTACTTGCTATCTCTGCGTATTATGACTACGAGATTTGGCAAATGGATGTCAAAATCGCATTCCTTAACGGGAACTTAGAAGAGGATGTCTACATGACACAGCCCGAGGGTTTTGTCGATTCAAAGAGTCCGGATAAAGTATGCAAGTTGCAACGATCCATTTATAGATTAAAGCAAACTTCTCGGAGTTGGAACATACGTTTTGATGAAGTTATACGAGAATATAATTTCGTGAAAAACGTAGAAGAACCTTGTGTATACAAGAAGGTTAGTGGGAGCCGTGTAGTGTTTCTTGTACTATATGTAGACGACATCTTGATCATATGAAACGACATTCCGATGCTTACGGATGTTAAGAAGTATTTAAATACTCGTTTCGCTATGATAGATTTGGGCGAGGCCGCTTATATATTAGGCGTGAGGATTTATAGAGATAGATCCAAGAAGTTACTCGGCTTGAGTCAAAGCACTTACATCGACAAAGTATTGAAACGGTTTTCAATGCACAATTCGAAGAAAGGACTTCTTCCAATGTCGAGTGGCATATCGTATTCTAAAGCTCAATGTCCGACATCGAGCGAAGATAAGAATACGATGAGTCTTGTTCCATACGCTTCAGAGGTTGGATCAATTATGTATGCCATGATTTGTACGCGCCCCGATGTGTCGTATGCATTGAGCGTCGTTTCGCGTTACCAATCTAATCCAGGGGATATGCATTGGATCGCGGTTAAGAACATCCTTAAGTACTTACGAAGAATTAAGGATCAATTTCTAATTTATGGTGGTAAGACATCCGGGTTGGTCATCAATGGATATACCGACGCCAGTTTCCAAACATGTGTCGATGACTTTCGATCACAAAGCAGATACGTGTTTTGTCTAAATGGTGGAGCGGTAGTTTGGAAGAGTTCCAAACAACCCACGATAGCAGACTCTACAACTGAATCGGAGTATATTGCGGCTTCCGAAGCGGCAAAGGAGGCGGTATGGATCAAGAAATTTGTGACCGAGCTTGGTGTAGTCCCGAGCATCTCGGAACCTGTAGTTGTGTAGTGCGACAATACGGGCGCAATAGCACAGTCCAAGGAACCGAGGGCACATCACCGCTCCAAGCACATACTCAGAAAATTTCACTTGATCCGTGAGATTTTGCAAAGAAAGGATGTGATCATTGAAAAGATTGATACTGACAGGAATGTTGCGGACCCGTTTACTAAGCCACTCTCGCAAGCTAAGCACGATTATCATGCGAAAGCTATAGGTTTGAGATACCTAGAGGAGGAAGAGAGTAATTAGTTATCTAAAATGATAGTTTCGTAGGACGAGATTAGTCTAATAGATTAGTAAACGTTGTATCACCCCAAACTTATCTTATAGTAATGCAATTTCAGAATTTTAAATTTTTTTCATTTTTGCATCTATCTTATATGAAAACTGTGTGCTGGGTTGTGTAATATGATTACATGAACCTTGATTTGAACTTGTGTGGACGTCGACATGGTTGAGTACTATGTGCAGCAAAACCGTCACACTTAAAGTGTCATTTCTAAACATCCCTAGTCGCGGATCAGCTTGCTTAAGAGAGAAGCATTTCTATTATTAGATAATAGACTGAATGCGTACACTAGTACGTTTGCCGAGGAGATGATTATGTTTTGCTAATCATGGGACAAGGTGCTTGTCGAATCGGGAACGTAGATATATGTTAGGTTACATGTATTGGATATGACCGAAGCCGCGAGACCATGACATGGTTTAGTCATTATAGATGGACTCGCGACGGATGGGGTTTTAGGTTCTTCAAACTTGAGGGGATCATTGATTGCGTTACGTGCATAACACAATGCTTTGATATGATCTTACGCTTACCGTAATAGGGAGTTAAAAGGGTCATCATTGGGTATTGTCCGAAACACGGAATTCAATGTGAGTCTCCAAGATAGGAATTGGTTATTTCGAAAGGAAGAGATATCTCTTAGGCGCCGCTCGATGAGTCGATTAACGAAATCTCTGGCCAGAGTCAATGATATTAATGGTTAATATCGATTGAAATTTGTTAAATCAACTCGGAATCGGGGAATAAGTGTAGTTAATCAAATTATAAGGATGACTATTACCATGCCTTTTTGATTAACGGATATCGTCAACAAGAGAATTAGTAACCGCTATTCGAGATAGGCACAATGATCACAATCATTATTCGTTTAACATGGGTAGCTATGATGGAGTGACTAGATCCCGCTCATGAGCTTGTAGGCATTGGAAACAACCTACTGCCATCGTTAATCGAACCTACATGGTCACACAACGAGTCGTACTAAGTCGGGCTTGATCATAAAATTGGCACATAGGATGTGCATAGCTTGGTATTTGATACGCGAGCTATATTCTCTAAAATCATGCGTATTGGATATGCATGAGTACCTTTTAGGTAGATCTGAAATTGAGTTGGAGACTGAAGGAAATACAGTTTCAGGATCAACCGTAAAAGTGTACACAAGGATGAACGAATGTAGTAGTACATTTGTGGCCATAACTATCAGTGGGAAAATCCGATTTGAATGGTTCAAATTGGGTTAGATAGATAATAAGATTATCTACAACCTTAATGAAGAAATATATTTCATATGAACGAAGTATCAGTGTCGTTTATGTGAAATACCGAAAGGGTGCAACAGTATGACATACAGTTAGTAAAACAGTCATAAATGTTGCATACGAACTCCAATTGGGCTGGGCCAAATTGGATTATGTAGATAATGAGATTATCTACAACTTTCATGTTGGGTGATTTTCTGTCGGAGAAATTTACCAATTTTGAAATGACAGAATACTGACCAGATTCATGCAGTTTTCTGTGTGAGAGGGTGTATATTGGATATACATGCCTTTTGGCTAATCCTGATCCTATTAAATATAAATATGATACTTTCTCTCTCATCAAGACTAAGCAATTGAGATAATCATTCTGCCAGAGACACTAAAAGAAAGAGAGAATTCAGATTTGATCTTTCGTGAGTGAAAAGGTGCGAAGAGAGAGAAATCGAGAAAAGAGTTTCTCGAGTGATAGAGAATCGATTAGATCGAGCAAGTTCGCGGTGCATCGTCTAGGCAGGTGCATCCGTGACCGACGTCTTACGAATCAACGTGGATACAAGTAGAGGAACGACGTTTGTGGTTCTTCGATTGTGATCGACTCGAGTGAGAAAGACGGTGGAATCGCTTGGACGCACGGAGACGAAATCAAGCGAATCGGCGAAGTCAACAAGCGGTGAAAGACGCGTGGTGTGGGACGCGCGGATTGTCACCAACGTAACAGGAGATAGAAGGCAGCGATCCACCCTTCGAGTGCAATCAATTTTGCACCGGTATGAATATGTCCTTCTAATTGCATCGTACCCTCGAAGTCGTGGCGTGATCTCCGGAATCGGGGAATCGAACCGGGCCTTCATTCCGCTGCGCGGGCCCGAGGTCGAGGATATTCCCCTATATTTATAATTTTAGTTTTAATGATTAATCGAGGTAATGGATTCTTGTATGTACCGTGAAAAAGAAAATTATTTATTTGGAGAGGACTAGAAAATTTATCTCTATTTATTTTATAGTTTACATAATCATATCATTTATTATGTTCTATATAATAATTAATATGCTATGTGGGGAAGTGATAAAATTTCCAACACAATTGCATTTCATATAGAATGATTTCAAATATATAAAAGTATTATTTTGTATATGCATTTTTTTATTTCTCATTGTTTATAATTTGAAGTAGAAATGTAGAAATGTGAAATAATGAATGCTTGTTCTTTTTTTGAGTAAATAATGGATATTGGCAGTTTAGTACTGGTTTGAGTGGTCTAGGCATATATTTTGTGTGTGTTTTTTGGAAACTAGTATATATGTTAAAAAAAATTTAGGAAAATGTTGGACATACCCCCATCTCTCGAGTAAGGTTTCCCTGTGGCCTTCACAGTGAAACCATTTGTGAAACCGCCTACGTGGCTTTGTTTTATTGGTCAATACAATATATTTTTGCATATAAACCCCTACTTTTTCGGAAGCCCCTGTTTGTTAATTTATATAAAGTAGGGGTTTATGTGCAAAATACATTGTATTGACCAATGAAACGAAGCCACGTAGGCGGTTTCACAAGTGGTTTCACTGTGAAGGCCACAGGGAAACCTTACTCCCATCTCTCCCCCCACATCCTTGATAAGGTGGATATGATTTAACACCTTAAAAATTAACACTTTAATTCATGATTTAATATTTTAATTATATGTTCAATCATAAATTGAGACAATTAAACCATAAATTAAGATGTTAAATCATATTTTTGTGTGTTAATTTTGAAAACGTTAAATCATATCCTAGTCATCAATGATGTGGGGAGAGAATACTAGAGGATGTACATCACTACTCTTTGTTTATGATGATTTATTATTTTAGACGAATATATAACTTTTGAATAGTAATGTTATATTTTTTTTGTTATTTCGCATGTCATGTTTTAATAATAACAGATAGAAAGAATATACTTTTCGTGTCCCCCTTCAATTTTTGTGTCTTGTTCCGCCCCTTTTGTACAGAGTAATAACGTCAAATTAGTTCAATGATATACTTACTGATTATGTATGTGATTTGATTTGTGTGTGTTCAAAATATTTTTATAATTTCATTAATTAAATATATTGTATATTTTGATTAACTTATATCACAATAATACATAGTTAGCATAAAAAATCCAATCAACTCGTCCAACCCGTTTGTAAGTATCACGTTGTTAGATTGGATTGGAAAAATCAAATTCCGTTCTAATATTCGGACATCATGATTCTATTTAGACGAATTACGTAAATATAATAAAACAACAAATTATGATATTTTTGATTTGAATAATATTATTATTATGGTCATAAATAATAATAAATAATATTACAACTGAAAAAAATTGTAATAACTACAATATATTTTCCTAATCATTATATTTAATAATAACGCAACATTCTACCTAAATTATCTCTTATGTATAAAGTTAAGAAATTTCTTGCAATTCTAGGCCTCCACGTCATCAAGTGGTTTTGTGTAAAAAAAAAAAATTTAATTTATATTTTGGTCCTTTTATTTTATATTTTGGTCTTTTTTAGTTTTAAAATTTACATTTTGGTCCTTTCTATTTATATTTTGGTCCTTTTTAAATTACATTACGGTCCTTTTTTGCATTTCGATACTTTTTATTTTACATTTTGGTCCTTTTTATTTACATTTTGGTCCTTTTTATATTATATTTCGGTTATTTTTACCATTTTGATCATTTTTCTTATTTTACATTTTGGTCCTTTTTTGTTTTAATTTACATTTTGATCCTTTTTTATTTACATTTCGGTCCATTTTTACATTTTTATCCTTTTTTCTTATTTTACATTTTTTACATTTGGTCTTTTTTTCCTATTTTACATGCATATTAAAATTTGCGAATATATCATGATTATATTAATCGATTTTATAAGCACCTGAACAAATGTTATTTATACAAATTATACTAGAAAATAATATCCGCGATAGACTAATTTCATAAACCTTATGCATCTATTGACATCATGATATTTGCAAATATGTCATGATTAGATTAATTTAGTTCAAACGCATGCGCGTTAATTCGCACACGTGTTAATTCTATTTAAATAATTATATAAAAAAAACATCCCGCGCAATTGCGCGGGGATAAAGCTAGTATATAATAATTTAACATTCTAAGTATAATAAACACTAACTAATATTATTATCGTTATTTCAAAATAAAATCCAATTAAAAACATAAATAATATCGCCTTTTGGTTTAAAAAAAATTCAAAAAGGAACTATGTCCATCCCTACTTAAATCCCAATCTTAATTCCCGTCTCTTCTCTTCTCTTCACCCATACTCAGCACTCAGCACCCACACCACGCACGCGCAGACACATACCCCGGCGAGCGAGCGACCAGATCTGTGACCAGATCCGGTGACGGCCACGAGATCCGGTGCTGGCGACCCGATCCGGTGACGGCCACGATATCCGGTGACGGCCACGAGATCCTGCTAGCCTCCACGACCTTCAGAATCGCATTTCATGCGTTTAACGTAGTGGATCTGTGCGGTATCAATATAAAAAACTCCCTCTCTGTTCAGACCAACCATTGGGGGTTTACTTTTTTCGGGGAATTTGTTGTGTATTTCTCTAAGAATTAAAAATAACAAATTTATCCCTTTAAAACAACTAATAACATATTTGTCCTCTCAACTCAATTAGTATCATATGTATATACTTAAATTCTCATGTTTTAGAGATTGTGGGTTCGAGTCCCAACGGTATCAATATAAAAATGAAACATATAACGGTCAAGATTCGTGATCTATGATTCTCTTCAAAAAAAAAAAAAAAAAAAGAAATTAAACATCGAATTTCTCCCTACTGTTTGTTAAATATCTGTTAGATTTCTGTTAAAAACATCAATTATTTCATATTTTAAATTTAATTGAAATAACAAATATACATGTTAATGACCAAAAACCTTTTATTATTTTCACAAGTTCATAACAAAATGAATAAGGTTAATAAATAAGCACAAATAATAAAGTAAATAATAAAGTGTTTCGGCAACTTATTCTTAAAATAAAAAAAAATGTTTCGGCAAATTAGAGATGTCTCTGGCTGTGAGAGTTCTGTGTATCGATATTGAAGATTTAATGTTTTTGAGAAGTGAATTTGTAAGTGTTAATATGCTTTTACTTATTTAGTTGAAATTGATTTTGACCAAAAATTGCGCTAATTGAGACCCAATTTAGGTGCAAATGAATCCAATTTCGCATTAATTAATTTCAATCACACAACAATTAACTATTAAGCACCAAATTCACTCAATTAAGCACAAACACTTCTCTTCATTCTCAGATTGCCACGTCATATTTTTGGGTGATTAATTGTTGTAATTATCATACTGATTCGCATCCCCTCTGTAATTAACATACCCAATTCATCCCAACTTATCAAAGATTCAAAAAGACCTATTCACTTGCTCAACAGGATATGTTTATCCATTCTCAACTTTCTTTCACAATGATTCTTTTCTCCGTTTCTTGCCCGCAAATTAAACGAATAATCAACTATGCTAAAGCCAAATATTTGAACGAGCCCCCAAAATGGTGGTGGATCTGTGCGGATTATCCATACTCAACTATGTTGATGAGTATTCAGAGTACGACTTTGATTTGTAAGAGGGTGATGGTGGTTCGTGCCTCGTGGACCCTGAATTTGAGTTCTTGGAAGAGATCGGAGAAGAAGAAATCATTAAGAATTCCTCTTGAATGAATGACCTGATGGACATTGAGATGGACTTTGGTAAGAAATTCATCAGAGGAGACAATGACATATGGAGGGAGAGCCTCTCTAGTGTTTTTAAAGCCGAGATTGGACCTTGGTGCGCGATTTTCCCGATATTCTCGCAAATGTTGCCCGATTCAGTTTCGCAGTAAGAAGTCAGGGGTAAGTCGTAGAGATCTAATTCCATTTTAATTTTATAATGAACTACTTGGGCGCCACAGCCAGTTTGGTTATGTCCATCTATGAACCTTGCGTCGAGGAAGATCGTGGATTGGAGCTCTCTTAATTCTGCCGCGTGCTCTGGCGTTCATTCAGAGTAAAATTGATTATATGTTTTTTTATTAATTAATTAATTACCGTGTTAATTTAATATTTTAATTTGGATATAAATTATGTTGTGTTAAATCTGAGTCCAGAGTAAAATTTCACCAGCTCATTCATTTACAAACCCTTACATTTTTTAATTTGGTTTTATATGTTTGGATATACCCTAGACAACTTGCTCAAAATTTTATTTTTCTTGAAAGTCCACTTAATTATTTGGTACTTCCCTGTTTAATCATCCCCCCTCCCGAGGCCCGACCCCGTTTGGGCCGGACCCCCCCCCCCCCCCTCCCGAGGCCCAAACCCCTCCCGGGGCCCGACCCATTTTGGGCCGGACCCCCCCCCCGCGGCCCGACCCCGTTTGGGCCGGACCCCCCCCCCGAGGCCCAACCCCGTTTGGGCCGGACCCCCCCCCCCCCCCCCGAGGCCCGACCCCGTTTGGGCCGACCCCCCCCCGAGGCCCGACCCCGTTTGGGCCGGACCCCCCCCGGGGCCCGACCCCCGTTTGGGCCGGACCCCCCAAGGCCCGACCCGGTTTGGGCCGGACCCAGGCCCGACCCCGTTTGGGCCGGACCCCCCCTGAGGCCCGACCCCGTTTGGGCCGGACCTCCCCCCCCGAGGCCCGACCCCGTTTGGGCCGGACCTCCCCCCCCGAGGCCCGACCCCGTTTGGGCCGGACCCCCCCCCGAGGCCCGACCCCTTTTGGGCCGGACCCCCCCCCCGAGGCCCGACCCCTTTTGGGCCGGACCCCCCCCGAGGCCCGACCCCCGTTTGGGCCGGACCCCCCAGGCCCGACCCCGTTTGGGCCGGACCCCCCTCCCCGAGGCCCGACCCCGTTTGGGCCGGACCCTCCCCCTCCGCCAAGCCCAGGCCCGCTTGGGCCGGACCCACTTCCCTCGCGCACACCTGCAAAAAAGAACAAACACAACACATACACATACAACCCAAATTACACCACACACACACATATCAGATTACACTTCACACATTACATATAGACAAACAAATTCAAATTAAATAGAATGATTGGTGGCTGTATCGATCTCAAGATGTGTTTTGATAGTCGCGAACTTCATGCAATCAAGGGCTGGGTTCCAATCGATTTTGCCGAGTTGAAAACACAGGGGATCCTAAGATAAAAATCAAATAATTGAAAATATGCAGGTTAAAACAAATGAGAAAGTTACTGCTAAATTGCGAAAAAGTCCCTGTATTATAAAAAAATGCAGGGACCAGTTTCTTGATTTTTTTGTATAATGGTGGTGCTTTCTAAAAAAAATTATAATGCAGGGGTATTGTTGCAATTTATGCATAATGCAGCAGGGGTTTATGGAAATTTCCCAAGAAAATTATCTTGGTGTGACCAAAAAAAAGAAGAGAAATGAATTCTTACATTGGTAAGAAGAGAGTTCCGAGCTCGGGATGGTCTAGGGGTTGAGCTGCTTCGGCAACTCCCTCTGTTTATTTGCTGGTACAGTGGTACCGGATCCCTTTTGCCAAGAAGAGAGTTTTGTATGAAAATCAAAATAAATAATTGTTAAACTCTAGAACTGATAGTGTATTGATATAACAATGATACAAGAAAAAAGATAGTTGGTACTAACCTTGAGAAGAAAACGCATGCATTGCTAATTAATCTGCCTTTGTCCAAAAACTTCGTTAATTTCTCTGAATGATCGAATTGAACATACAAAATCTTCTCTCCGGTTGGATCTGAGCCTTTCTTTAATTCTCGACAAGGCTGAAAAGCCAAAAAAAAAAAAAAATCATTTAGGGTTCTTGATGAAGCAAAACACACAAAGCAATATGGCAAAAAAGAGAGCATGAAAAGGTGTTCCAAAACTTTACAAAAATCTATTAAACTATACAATCAATAATAAACATATGAAGAACCCATGAGAATTTTATCAGTTATAATGTGTGAAGAATTGATAATAATTGCTCATGTGTAACGACAGTAGATGGAAGTCCTCATGAATAGAAAACTAAGGCATGAGACAGACAATTGGGGGTATTCAAAACCACTAAAGAAAATCAAATGAAAATCGAAATTGAATCTCACAGAGAAACATAGAAATGGCTCGTGCTAGAACAAATCAAAGAAAGGACAATAGAAAACAAATCAAGATTTGTATTTTCTTGATTTGGGGGTACTCAAAAACTACTAATTCTAATCAAAGAAAATCGAAAACAAAAAAAGAGGAGACACACTTACATTCTCTTGTTATTGCCGTAACCCACATCGGATCAACCACATAACTTGTCCATTGAAGAGGTCCGAGTCCACAAATTAAGAAGATAACGTTCTTCTTGCAGTCCCGACTTCCCATCTCGTCTCCTAGTTGAAGAATCTACGGATTAGAACATTGGTTACATTGGTTTTGCTGGCGAGAATCTGTTTGTTGTAAGGTTTCGTTTGTGGGGGGGAAATAGAGAAGTAGAGCAGAGAAGAAAGGGGAATTGTCTTGGAGGAAATGAATGAACAAGGAACTGTAGAAGACAGAGAGATAGATATATAGGATAGTTCAACTAGGGGGAGCTACTTACTCCCTAAACTCGGCATACGGAATTAGATGTGAACCAAATTAGAATATCAAATAATATGGGGTAATTAAATCGTAGACCGAGTTCATTTTGTATAAACATCAAAAATTAACGTTTAAGACTCTGCTAACTCAAATTTTGTTACCGTTGTGATTAAGTTTTTGTTACCGTTGTGATTAAGATTTTGTTAGATTTTGAAATTTGAAATTAGATTGTTCTAGATATTATTTAGTCTAATTTCTTTTGTTCCGTTCATTTTTTCCAGTTCCAGACAATAATAGATCTTATGTATATGATATGTCTTGTAATTTTTTATTTGTTCTTATCTTAAAGAGTTATGCAATAACCGAGCTGTACTTTGGTAATTGTTTTCATTATATTCAATTATCATTAATGTATTAAATAAAATGGATACAATCAATAATAATAAGTTGGGTCTTGAATTTAGGAAAGAGGCTCATTTATACACATTCAGTTTTCTCTGGAGATATTATTTTCTCGACTTAAATGAGCAACGATTATATTACAATTTGAACTTAAAGATTTCATTTTTGATGGTTTGAGTTCAATTATGGTTTGGTTTAAATTGCCAGTCAGTTTAGATGGTTTGGTTTAGATTATATAATTAATACCATCATGATATGAATCTAGGTTATTCTGAGTAATATATAAGCTTTGGTTATGGTGGTATATCTATACTTATAGGGTTATACATTATATTTTGGGAAATACAAGGGCTACACATGAAATTGCGTCTTTTGTAAAACAAGTTTCTCTTTAATCCCAGTGTAAACAATTTAAAAGTCAACTAATAAAGCAATATTTTTTTTATTTCATTTTCTACACACCCAAAAAGTATGTCCTTCATCCAAAATAAAAACTGCAACAGTAAATTGCTCAAAGGTTTCATGATTCTCCTCCCTCAAATCCAAGCTCCAAGCTTTCTATCCACCCTCAACACGAGATTATTCCTACAGAGAATTCGAACTGGACATCTCCATTTGTATCCCATCAATAGGCTCTTAGATAACTACCATACTTTTCCATACTTTCCTCCTTTTTCTCATTAGATTATTTGCACGGGCGGAACTAGACATAAATATTAGGGGGGGCCGAAAAGATATAAATTTGTTTATCTAATATTTATTAAAACATGACCTGCAAAATAACAAAAAATATATAATATTATTAAATTGGAAGTAAATTCCAAAAGTATATATTCGTCTAAAATAACAAAATATCCAAAATAAATATAATTTAAACGTAGTGGAACCCGTCTTTTATGCACTAAATAAAAGTTTTAAATAAAAAAGATTCGACAATTTTCTTTTCAACATAAACATTCATATAGTTAATTAAAAACATCCTCCATTGTACCCAAATTAAAAATATTCAAAAAAATTTGAGATTTGTCTTGAAACGCTTTGCAAAAATTTCAGTGAAATCTCCAAATAATTAATCTAATTTTATCTATTAGTTATATTTTTTTTACTTATAGATTTTGCACGTTTAATACGAAATTAATTATTAGTTTTGAAAATTTTAAGAAACTTGAAGAGGACATAACTTGCTTGCTATAGCTTGATTTTATTTTATTTGTAGTTTGAAAAAGAGTTTGAGTTGTTTTGAAAAAAAATTGGTGATTCACAAGAAAAAAAAAAACATAAAATAAATAAGATGAGAAATATTTGTAAATTGGGAAATAAGCATGATATATTATATTGGCATGATAAAAATTGATTTTTTGTTGAATGATATTGGGCCAGCCCATTTGAATATGCATTAATTGCATGGCTCAAATTTTATCCTAAAATATCTAAAATAAAATTACAAATTTTAGAAGGGGCCAAACAATAAATTTTATTCGGGTACAATAGTAAATTTTAGAATTCATGGGGGAGCCAAGGCTCCCCTTGGTCCCCCCTTAGTTCCGCCCCTTAGTTCCGCCACTGATTATTTGACTCGATTTAGACATACCGTTAATTCATTTACTTTGCGTTTCCATCACTGTAGCCAGGGGCTTTTTTGTAACTAAAGAGGGGCAATGTTGTAAAAATTAAATAAGGGAGATTCAACAGGATACATTATACATATGTAATTAAAGAGGGGCAATTTTGTAATTTTTGATACCTCGAGGTACATGAATGTAATTTTTTATACCTTGAGGTACATTAATGTAACAAAGCAATTTTTTAGTAGAAACAGGGCCGTGTTTTTCTGACATTTAATATGCTAATTGCCCACCGCCTCATGACATTTTCACCAATACATTATACTTTATGTAATACATATGTATTAATAATTATTCATACATTAAACTAATATAGGTACATTTAGTATTTTTTTTTCTAATTAAGTTTAGTTTTAAAGTTAATATAATATAATATAATTTTATTTTAATATGTATATTTAGTTTAGTTTCTAATCAAACACTTTCAATTTTAACACACTACCATAAAAAGGATATTTTGGTCATTTCAAAATATTTTCTTATTAAAATCAATCATACCTCAAATTTTATTTCTATCACTCTACCAAACATCGTACTAAAATGAAGAGATAAGATGGTATAAGTATAAGTGTATAACTCATTATTCCTCAAAAAACTTATACCTCATTTATCCTCCTTCCAAACGCCGCATAAATATAGTAAACAATCTAACTAATATTTAGGGGTGTTCAAACGGTTTGGTTTATTCGGATACCGAACCGAACCGGTCGAATTCGGTCGAATTGGTTCGATTTTTCGATCTATTTGGTTCGGTTCGGTTCAAAAAATGGTATTGTTTGATTTATTTGGTTCGGTTCGGTTTTGAAATTTTGAAAACCAATTAAACCGAACCGACCGAATAACATCCCATTTTTATATTTCTTTAACATGTTAATGTTTAAATATAACAAAAATCATATAATAATCTTATAAATTAATATAATTATATTTTATAATATTAATTTATATCTTTTTGATAAATAAAATATAAATTTTTTTTGTAATTTATTTTTATTTTAAAATTATAATGTTTCTTATTTGGTTCGGTTTTTAATTAGTTAAAGTGTTAAACGATTTGGTTCGGTTTAAATTTTGTTCGGTTCGATTTAAATCGATTTGATCTTATTCGGTTCAGTTACCCGAACGAACGCCCCTATTATTATCGTTATTTCAAAATAAAATCCAATTAAAAACATAAATAATATCGCCTTTTGGTTTCAAAAAAATTCAAAAAGGAACTATGTACATCTCTACTTAAATCCCAATCTTAATTCCCGTCTCTTGTCTTCTCCTCATCCCCACGCACCCATACTCAGCAGTCAGCACACACACCACGCACGCGCAGACACATACCCCGGCGAGCGAGCGACCAGAGATCTGTGACCAGATCCGGTGATGGCGACCAGATCAGGTGACGGCCACGAGATCCGGTGAGGGCGACCAGATCAGGTGACGGCCACGAGATCCGGTGCTGGCGACCAGATCAGGTGACGGCCACGATATTCGGTGACGGCCACGATATCAGGTGACGGCCACGAGATCCGGCGAGCCTCCACGACCTTCAGAATCGCGCTTCATGCGTTTAACGTAGTGCATTGAAGGCATTAATGGTAATTCAAAGTTTAATATATACTTTTTATTGTTGGATTATTTTAGATTCTTTTCGTACTTTTTTTTTCCTTGGAATTATTCATCATTTTCTCTTGGACTCCATCTTTTGCGTGTATGTGTTGAGTACGTAAACTCTCTAGAAATCTGCTAATCTGCTAACTTAAAATCCCTTCATTTAGTGATTATTTCAACTCATAATTTGGAACCGTACTGTAGTTTCTTAGTTTCAACTCGTGCATATTCTTTCTTTAACTGATTGCATTTCTTTTAAAAATGCAGTCAAATTTGAATGCAAATTGCAAGAAATTAATCCACTAGAAAATTTATCAAATTGTCCAGTCTCGAATTTCTTGTTTACTTTATGACCATTTCAAATTGACCTGTTTTTATTTATAATTTACCAAATTGAAGAGAAGAAGAGAGAGAGAGAGTTTTAATAACTGTAGAACATTTTACGCAAAATAAATCCCCTCTACTAAATCTACGCATAATGCAACTTTCTATAATTTGAGGGCATTTATGGAAAATAGCCAATTACCAAATAATTCTCTTCTAGTCAATTCTTGACAGATCCTATTTCTCTTTGCTTCTGAAAATTCTCTTCTAGGCAATTCTTAACATATCCTATTTCTCTTTCGATCGAGCCAATATGTGGCTAGAGTTTGATGTTGTATGAACTCGATCACGGCAATAGGAAGACGGTGGAAATGAAGGTGTCTAGATCGAGTTAATTGAAGAGAAGAAGAAAGAGTTTTAAACGGTACGATTCTGTCAGTACAGTTGATGAGTTAATTGATGTTTTTTGTATTATTATAATTATATTTTCATTGGAGACTTTTTCAGGTGGTATGAAATTGGTGAATCGAGCCAATACGATGGTGTAAATGAAATTGACTCTATTGGACCAATACGGGAAATTGACTCGACCGAGACAATACAAGTTGAATTGAAATAGTCTAGATCTGACTCGATCGAGACAATACGATGGTGGAAGTGACATTGTCTTGGTTGAGCCAATATGTGTTCCAGAGTGAAATTGACTCGATCGCGACAGTGTCTTGATTCGAGCTTATGAGAGTGACTTTCCCAGAAGGCATAGAGACCGCGCCATCTAGCATGCCACGCTGGTTATTCAGGTAATCGATATTCCGCCAGTTTGTCCTAAAGGTAATTATTATTTTATCATTTCACGAGTCAAAATATTAATGCACTTTATGTATTTTGAAAAGATAGGGTTATTTTTGATGAATTGCAATTTTTGTCAATGATGATTGCCGAAATGCTTGTAGCGGAAGATTGGTTTATTGAGGTTCGTCTTTCTGGCTTTATTTTTCACGCTGCGTGTTTGATGATATGCTTAACGAGAAGCTAAATTCGATTTTCTCTTACCTTTTACAGTATACATCGAATCAATCAGGACGGTACTGTAAAGACGTCAGCCTCACGGACCCGGTTCATTATTCAGAGGCTGTGCCTTGCGGACCCGTTTTATTTCCAAACTAAGTGTTACTAAAGGTAATTACATTTTAAACTTTTTGAAGGACGTGCGAAAAATTTGCTAATTTTGTATTTTCTTTTTAAGAGAGTAGTGGCTCAGCCTGAGATAATTATATTATGGGGCGATTTATTGTATAACCCTGCATAATCTCAGTATATCGTATGTGCCACTACAAAATGAGAAATATCATGCATACTCACTCCTACAAAACATGCAAAATATCAAATATTAGAAGACGATAAGACAATTTTTTAATTTTAGAAGATGAGGGGTATTTATGATATTTCTCATGTTTTATAGGGGTGTCAATAATACTTGACATTTCCTAGGGATATATCTGATATTTTTCATATCTTGTATTGGTGAAAATGTCATGAGGCAGTGGGCAATTAGCATATTAAATGTCAGAAAAACACGTCCCTGTTTCTACTAAAAAATTGCTTTGTTACATTCATGTACAAAATTACATTCATGTACCTCGAGGTATCAAAAATTACAAAATTGCCCCTCTTTAATTACTTATGTATCCTGTTGAATCGCCCTTATTTTTGTTTACAACATTGCCCCTCTTTAGTTACAAAATTGCTCCTGTCTACAGTGATGGAAACGCAAAGTCAATGAACCAGCAGTATGACTAAATCGAGTCAAATAATCTAATGAGAAAAAGGAGGAAAGTATGGAAAAGTATGGTAGTTATCTAAGAGCATATTGATGGGATACAAATGGAGATGTCCAGTTCGAATTCTCTGTAGGAATAATCTCGTGTTGAGGGTGGATAGAAAGCTTGGAGCTTGGATTTGAGGGAGGAGAATCATGAAACCTTTGAGCAATTTACTATTGCAGTTTTTATTTTGGATGAAGGACATACTTTTTGGGTGTGTAGAAAATGAAATAAAAAAAATATTGCTTTATTAGTTGACTTTTAAATTGTTTACACTGGGATTAAAGAGAAACTTGTTTTACAAAAGACGCAATTTCATGTGTAGCCCTTGTATTTCCCAAAATATAATGTATAACCCTATAAGTATAGATATACCACCATAACCAAAGCTTATATATTACTCAGAATAACCTAGATTCATATCATGATGGTATTAATTATATAATCTAAACCAAACCATCTAAACTGACTGGCAATTTAAACCAAACCATAATTGAACTCAAACCATCAAAAATGAAATCTTTCAGTTCAAATTGTAATATAATCGTTGCTCATTTAAGTCGAGAAAATAATATCTCAAGAGAAAACTTAATGTGTATAAATGAGCCTCTGTCCTAAATTCAAGACCCAACTTATTATTATTGGATTGTATCCATTTTATTTAATACATTAATTATAATTGAATATAATGAAAACAATTACTCATCAAACCCCACAAATCAATATATCCAAAGTACAGCTCGGTTATTGCATAACTCTTTAAGATAAGAACAAATAAAAAATTACAAGACATATATACATAAGATCCATTATTGTCTGGAACTGGAAAAAATGAACGGAACAAAAGAAATTAGACTAAATAATATCTAGAACAATCTAATTTCGAATTTCAAAATCTAACAAAATCTTAATCACAACGGTAACAAAAACTTAATCACAACGGTAACAAAATTTGAGTTAACAGTCTTAAACGTTAATTTTTGATGTTTATACAAAATGAACTCGGTCTACGATTTAATTACCACATATTATTTGATATTCTAATTTGGTTCACATCTAATTCCGTGTGCCGAGTTTTGGGAGTAAGTAGCTCCCCCTAGTTGAGCTATCCTATATATCTATCTCTCTGTCTTCTACAGTTCCTTGTTCATTCATTTCCTCCAAGACAATTCCCCTTTCTTCTCTCCTCTACTTCTCTATTTTCTCCCACAAACGAAACCTTACAACAAACAGACACTCGCCAGCGAAACCAATGTAACCGATGTTCTAATCCGGAGATTCTTCAACTAGGAGACGAGATGGGAAGTCGGACTGCAAGAAGAACGTTATCTTCTTAATTTGTGGACTCGGACCTCTTCAATGGACAAGTTATGTGGTTGATCCGATGTTGGTTACGGCAATAACAAGAGAATGTAAGTGTGTCTCGTCTATTTTTTGTTTTCGATTTTCTTTTATTAGAATTAGTAGTTTTTTAGTACCCCCAAATCAAGAAAATACAAATCTTGATTTGTTTTCTATTGTCCTTTCTTTGATTTGTTCTAGCACGAGCCATTTCTATGTTTCTCTGTGAGATTCAATTTCGATTTTCATTTGATTTTCTTTAGTGGTTTTGAATACCCCCAATTGTCTGTCTCATGCCTTAGTTTTCTATTCATGAGGACTTCCATCTACTGTCGTTACACATGAGCAATTATTATCAATTCTTCACACATTATAACTGATAAAATTCTCATGGGTTCTTCATATGTTTATTATTGATTGTATAGTTTAATAGATTTTTGTAAAGTTTTGGAACACCTTTTCATGCTCTCTTTTTTGCCATATTGCTTTGTGTGTTTTGCTTCATCAAGAACCCTAAATGATTTTTTTTTTTTTTTTGGCTTTTCAGCCTTGTCGAGAATTAAAGAAAGGCTCAGATCCAACCGGAGAGAAGATTTTGTATGTTCAATTCGATCATTCAGAGAAATTAACGAAGTTTTTGGACAAAGGCAGATTAATTAGCAATGCATGCGTTTTCTTCTCAAGGTTAGTACCAACTATCTTTTTTCTTGTATCATTGTTATATCAATACACTATCAGTTCTAGAGTTTAACAATTATTTATTTTGATTTTCATACAAAACTCTCTTCTTGGCAAAAGGGATCCGGTACCACTGTACCAGCAAATAAACAGAGGGAGTTGCCGAAGCAGCTCAACCCCTAGACCATCCCGAGCTCGGAACTCTCTTCTTACCAATGTAAGAATTCATTTCTCTTCTTTTTTTTGGTCACACCAAGATAATTTTCTTGGGAAATTTCCATAAACCCCTGCTGCATTATGCATAAATTGCAACAATACCCCTGCATTATAATTTTTTTTAGAAAGCACCACCATTATACAAAAAAATCAAGAAACTGGTCCCTGCATTTTTTTATAATACAGGGACTTTTTCGCAATTTAGCAGTAACTTTCTCATTTGTTTTAACCTGCATATTTTCAATTATTTGATTTTTATCTTAGGATCCCCTGTGTTTTCAACTCGGCAAAATCGATTGGAACCCAGCCCTTGATTGCATGAAGTTCGCGACTATCAAAACACATCTTGAGATCGATAGAGCCACCAATCGTTCTATTTAATTTGAATTTGTTTGTCTATATGTAATGTGTGAAGTGTAATCTGATATGTGTGTGTGTGGTGTAATTTGGGCTGTATGTGTATGTGTTGTGTTTGTTCTTTTTGCAGGTGTGCGCGTGGTAAGTGGGTCCGGCCCAAGCGGGCCTGGGCTTGGCGGAGGGGGAGGGTCCGGCCCAAACGGGGTCGGGCCTCGGGGAGGGGGGTCCGGCCCAAACGGGGTCGGGCCTCAGGGAGGGGGGTCCGGCCCAAACGGGGGTCGGGCCTCGGGGGGGGGGGGGTCCGGCCCAAACGGGGTCGGGCCTCGGGGGGGGGGGGGTCCGGCCCAAACGGGGTCGGGCCTCGGGGGGGGGGGTCCGGCCCAAACGGGGTCGGGCCTCGGGGGGGGGGGTCCGGCCCAAACGGGGTCGGGCCTCGGGGGGGGGGGGGTCATGCCCAAACGGGGTCGGGCCACGGGGGGTCCGGCCCAAACGGGGTCGGGCCTCGGGGGGGGGGGGTCCGACCCTGACCCCAAACGGGGTCGGGCCTCGGGGGGGTCCGGCCTAACGGGGTCGGGCCTCGGGGGGCGGGTCCGGCCCAAACGGGGTCGGGCCTCGGGTGGGGGGGGGGTCCGGCCCAAACGGGGTCGGGCCTGGGGGGGGGGTCCGGCCCAAACGGGGTCGGGCCTCGGAGGGGGTCCGGCCCAAACGGTGTCGGGGGGATGGGGTCCGGCCTCGGGGGGATGGGGTCCGGCCCAAACGGGGTCGGGCCTCGGGGGGCGGGGTCCGGCCCAAACGGGGTCGGGCCTCGGGGGGGGGGGGTCCGGCCCAAACGGGGTCGGGCCTCGGGGGGGCAGGGTCCGGCCCAAACGGGGTCGGGCCTCGGGGGGGGTCCGGCCCAAACGGGGTCGGGCCTCGGGGGGGGGGGGTCCGGCCCAAACGGGGTCTGGCCTCGGGGGGAGGGGGTCCGGCCCAAACGGGGTCGGGCCTCGGGAGGGGGGATGATTAAACAGGGAAGTACCAAATAATTAAGTGGACTTTCAAGAATAATAAAATTTTGAGCAAGTTGTCTAGGGTATATCCAAACATATAAAACCAAATTAAAAAACGTAAGGGTTTGTAAATGAATGAGCTGGTGAAATTTTACTCTGGACTTAGATTTAACACAACATAATTTATATCCAAATTGAAATATTAAATTAACACGGTAATTAATTAATTAATAAAAAAACATATAATCAATTTTACTCTGAACGAACGCCAGAGCATGCGGCAGAATTAAGAGAGCTCCAATCCACGATCTTCCTCGACGCAAGGTTCATAGATGGACATAACCAAACTGTGGTTGCATCCATTCTACTGGCTGTGGCGCCCAAGTAGTTCATTATAAAATTAAAATGGAATTAGATCTCTACGACTTACCCCTGACTTCTTACTGCGAAACTGAATCGGGCAACATTTGCGAGAATATCGGGAAAATCGCGCACCAAGGTCCAATCTCGGCTTTAAAAACACTAGAGAGGCTCTCCCTCCATATGTCATTGTCTCCTCTGATGAATTTCTTACCAAAGTCCATCTCAATGTCCATCAGGTCATTCATTCAAGAGGAATTCTTAATGATTTCTTCTTCTCCGATCTCTTCCAAGAACTCAAATTCAGGGTCCACGAGGCACGAACCACCATCACCCTCTTACAAATCAAAGTCGTACTCTGAATCTCATCAACATAGTTGAGTATGGATAATCCGCACAGATCCACCGCCATTTTGGGGGCTGGTTCAAATATTTGGCTTTAGCATAGTTGATTCTTCGTTTAATTTGCGGACAAGAAACGGAGAAAAGAATCATTGTGAAAGAAAGTTGAGAATGGATAAACATACCCTGTTGAGCAAGTGAATAGGTATATTTGAATCTTTGATAAGTTGGGATGAATGGGTTTGTTAATTACAGAGGGGATGCGAATCAGTATGATAATTACAACAATTAATCACCCAAAAATATGACGTGGCATTATTGGGATGCAAATGGGTCGGATATTATCCGAACCGACCCGAACCTATCCGAAAAAATATCCGAAACCGAACAAAAATATCCGGATCCGAACGGATCCGGTTCCGACCCGTATCCGTTTTTTCGGATCCAAATCCGGATACGGTACACAGTTTATCAGTCGAATCCGGATCCAAATCCGGATAATAACAGGATCCGGATTTTACAACAAAAACGGATATCCGTTTTCGAAAAATAAAATTATCAATTTTTTACATTAATTTCATTCCAGATTTACATTAAAAAAATCCGGATACTTATGAGGCCGCCTTGGTCATAAAGGAGCCGAAACTAAATAATTTGGTTGTAATTGTATCCCTTATTTTTATAGGAAGAATTATGGGCACCTATACTAAAATAGTAAGGGTGGGACAAATTACTCTTATTTGTTCCGGCATTGATGTGTGTTTGTCCTTTTTTCGGTGGGTTTTGGGCCTTTTAGGAAACAATTTCTATTCTTTTTTATAATAAACGCACACGTGTGTTTTTTGCACATATATAATACAACCCAAAAAAATTATGTGGCATATATGTTTGAAATATTTTATGATTTATTATATTCTTAAATGTTCAAATTAATTATTAGAGTAAATTAATAATATACATACATGTATAATATCCGTGATGGTATTCGTTAGATTTAGACAAAGTTAATGGACAAATTTGAATTGTTCTTTGTGTCCTATATATATTTTAGGGGTAATTTCATGTGTGTCCTCTAAAAGAACAAAATATTAAATTTGTCCCTTTAAAAATGTTATTATCAAATTTGTCCCTTCGAAACTCATCTATTAACAAATTAAGCCAAAACTAACTCCTTCGTTATGTTTAACGAAAATTGAGTAAAAGTACTATTTTGCCCTCTACCATCCATCGAGCTCAATCCCAGGTATGCTAGGGCAAACTATCAGTCGTTCGAATCCCCCTCATAAGGGGCTGTTCGGTAGCTAAGTTTGGAGGCATGGTTTTGACAGGAAACTCATGTTCCCATGGAATGCAAAAAAGGGTGTTCGATGGTGTATTTGTGAACTCACCGAATCCAAGGATTGTGCTCCTAAGCAAAGAAAACATGGTCATTTCCCAGGTTTTGAAAAATGAGGTCAGAGTGGATTTTTGACTTAGAAAGGTGATAGAAATAATAAAAAATAGCATATCATGAGTCCCGCCATGTTGGCTAGAAAACAATAAATTTAGAATATTGTTTTCTTCATTCATATAAATAATAAATATAAAATGGTGTGTAATTGGACTTGAGAATAACTATGTTTATTTTAATTAGATAATAATAATAATAATAATAATAATAATAATAATAATAATAATAAATAATACATAATGAAATTGTATTTAGAAAATAATAATAATAATAATAATAAATACGGTATTTTATTTATTTATTTTAATTATCTAATTTTAAAATTTAACTATCTAATAATAATAATAATAGTTCAGTCCTCATATGATTGATAAAATTTAACTATCTAATTTTATTTATTTATTTTAAATATTTCAATTAATTATTTTATTTTATTTATTTTGTTGGATTTAATATAATTTGAAGGAATTAGTATTCGAAATCAGAAATCGAATATCGCATACCGTATTCGAAATCGGATATCGTATTCGAATTCGTATCATATACCATATTCGAAATTGGATATCGGATACCGTATATCTTATTCGTATCTATATTCGTATAGGATATCGGACACCGTATTAAAAAATCGGATATGGGATACCATGTTCGTATTCTTATTTGAAATCGGATATCGAATACTGTATTCAAAATCGGATATCGAATACCGTATACAAAATTTAATACTGTAAAAATAAAAAATTCGGTTTTTATATGATCTGTTTTTTATACTGTAAAAGTAAAAATTAAAATTTAATACTATAAAAATTAAAATTTAATACTATAAAAATAAAATTAACGATAAGTATATTTTATATGATCTGTTTTTATATTTTTTTTACTAAATACCACTTGAATTTTAACATTATAAAACTTCTAATTCGGTTCAACCGAATAAACCCAATAAGAAATTCGGTTTATTCGGTTCGATTTTAAATCGGTTCAAATTTTATTCTGTTCGGTTCGGTTTGAATCTAGTCCATTTCAGTTTAATTCGGTTTGCTCTTATTTGGTTCGGTTCAACCGAATGCCCACCCCTAGCAATGGCATAATAATAATAAAAAAATAATACATAATAAAAATGTAGAAAAGTAATAATAATAATAATAACAACAACAACAACACAACAATAACAACAACAATCCTAGGTTTTCATCAAACACCTTTTGAACATCCTACAATCGCAGTTTTTGCATTTTCCTGCTACCAGAGTTTCCTGATATTCATATATTGGTTTCCTGCAACTATGAGTTTCCTGCTGCTACACAAAACTGACCTAGCAAACACGCCCTAAGCAAGTCTGCCCCGATTCCGCGTCATTCTCATTGGTAATGGCGATACTCTTTGAAGCTCCTTCGTATCTCGTGTGCTTTGTGTACACTCGGTCTCGGTATAAGTACGCACATAAGAGAAACTACATGAGAATTCAAAGTTGAATCTGGACTAGAATGTTGAAGAGCAATGATCGTAAAGGGTTCAGTGCGCCTAGAAATATGTCCTTTGTTGTACTGTTCAAAATCACATTGATAAAACTGTAGAAGGTATCTCCTTTCTTTCTAAATTGAATCGATTTTGTTATTTTGATGGTCAACTGATGATGGATAAAAATCAATTATGACTTAACAATTAAGAAATTGAGTTATAATTAGGGTTGTTTAAGTATGCATTGTCTTAATTCTGCTTAATAGGGATTAATTGATGAAAATTTATGGTTAATTATGAGAACATAGATCAATTGGTCGAACTAGGGTTAATTAGGTTTAGTTGGCACAACCGAGGGCTTATTATGGATCAGTCATGTTGAATTAAGGTTAATTAGGGTCAATTGTGTACATTTACTTAGGATTAATTGAGGTTTATTAAGTCAATTACCTTAAATAAGTTTAGTTGGGGTTAAATTTACCGAATTTGGTGTAGTTTCAGTCTATAAGGATTATTTAAGGCTCATTTGGTTTAGCTTATAAGAATTAGTGTCAAAAAATTATAGATACTATCAAATTTGAACACACTATTCTATTTTCATTCTAACTATTTTTCTTTTGTTAAGTTTGGTACAAATATATACATTAGAACGAGTCTTTTACTTAGGCAAACTCAATTTTATAATGATACTTGTACTGTTAGTATAATGGCAATCAGCGAGGACACATGGCATGGGCGTGGGTATGGTGGTCTTGGAGCTATGTGGCTTGTGATCATAAGCCAACAAATTTATTAAAAAAAATCCAGAGTTGGAAGAGAGGAATGTTGTGTTTTATCTTGCAAGTACTTGTCTCTAAATATTTTGAGAACTATATTATAATTATGATGCAATTATGGACGCTTTTATTATAAGATAATTCAATTCTTTCAATATATATATAAGATAATTCAATACATCAAACAACAGGAATAAAATACATGACGATACTTCTTTCGGATTAATATAAGGTAATGTTGTGATAACGGAACCACATGAAAGAAATACATTTCGCACATTAATATAAGATGATTCTGTGAAAATGAAACCTCATGAAAAATACACGTCAAAATTAATATTCAGCCCATCTTGAAAGCAAATCTTAGTCAGGTACTTGTTTCGAATTCTGTCTCCTATGTATAGTTGAAATGCGCATAGAACCAGAGCAACTTCTCTGGAGCGAAAAAAAATGATGCCAAGTGTGCATATCATTAAATGGATCGAAGCCAACTACATCATAACAATTCACTACATCCAAAACCTTAAGCATTAATAGTTCTTACATTCAAAACAAAACTTGACATCAATGATTTCCGCCACACGCTCTCCTTTGTGAGTGGGAATATCCGTGCGTCTCATTCTATTCCTGCTATCCAGCTCTTCTTCCAGTTTCTATTTCGTTTTGTGCATTTGATAGTTGATAGTTGATAGTTGATGCTTCAAAACATCGAAAATATGTTTTTTTTTTTTTGAAAAATAAGAAGCGGAGCTTCTTTTGATATATTAATGCAAGTTTAATACATCGTTTAAATTTTACATAATCATGTAAAAAGTAACCTAGCCTCAAAAAGGACCGAAATTTAGCAAAAGAAAAAGTAAGAATAATTTCCCGAAAGTTGAGAATTCACTAAGGGGTTGGGGGATTAGGAGGGACGCCGAGGCGCCTTAGCAACATTTTTTCCATGTCGTAGCTTCGTGCTTGATCCTTTGAAGTGTCGAGGAAGGTGGAGAACTTTTTTGGTTGAAAATTCGGTTATTCCTTTCTTTCCAAATCTCCCAAATCGTGGCTATAAAGTAGGTGTCAATGGATCCCTTTTGTTCCTTGGATTTGTTGGCGCGATTGCGAAACCAAAAATCCGATATAGAGTCGTGGGACTCGAAAGGGGATCTAATGATCGTTCCAACCCCTTGCCAAACCGTCGTTGCATAGGGGCACGTTACGAGGAGGTGGAATGCCGACTCTTCGGCATTGTTGCAATTTTTGCAAGTCGTCTCGTGAGGCCAATTTCTCTTCCTTAAGACGTCCCCCGTTAGGATTCTTCCATTTAGTGCTAGCCAAGTAAAAAATCTCGTCTTTACCGGAGCTTTTGTTTTCCATAGGGTGATGTTCCATTCGCTACCTACGCCGGGGTTGATGAGTAGCTTATAGATGGCGGAGGTGGAGAAGGAGTCTGGTTTGCCCATCCAAACTTGTCGGTTCGTGGATGACTCGATCCCAAACTTTTCGAAAATATGTTCAAAAAGTTAAATTTTCTAAACATATTTGAAATCCAAAAATTATGAAAAAATTTACCTGTGCATATATATAGTCCAAAGCGTAATAAGAATAGAATGCATTTTAAACTTTCCTTCTCTTCTTTTTTGATCTTCACCACAATTAACTGCAGCCATGACTTTTGCTAACAATTAAGTAATATTAATATTCAAATTCATGTAATAAAGTAGTATTGATTAATGCAATTAGTACCTCTGAACCATTTGCTAAGATTTAGGAGAGGGTATAAAGATTGGATTGAGATTGAGAAGAGAAGGCACACGAGGACACGAGGTCTGAACCGAAGAGAGCAGAGCAGCAGCTTGGTATCACGAGGTAGACTAGAAGCCCGGCATGATCTATGGTGGCCGCCAGATGGAGGATCAAGGTAGCAGTCGATAAGGAGGAGGTGTATGTGTAGCCTTCGTATTTAGATACGAAAGAAAATGTTTTAATGAACTAGAGCTGGGAAATGCTAAGGTTGGAAGGGCATTTTCGTCGTATTAATTGAAAGTTAACGATTTAGAATTTTTACTCGACGGCAAATGTGTCATTTGGACATATTTGATAGTTTATAAGTTTTAGAGGATATACACGAAAGTCTTTTAGTTCTCAAAGTACATATATGATAGAAAACACAATTTTAAAGGATAAATTTGATATTTTTATTTTTAGAGGGACAAATATGATATTTTGATCTTTTGAAAGGACATACACGAAATTACCCCTATATTTTATATTGGATTTTCTATATATGCATAATTCATATATTTTATGATGTATTCTGTTTTAAAATTCAAAATAATTATTATAATAAAATAATTACTATTATTTGGAGAGAAAAAATTCATGTTACAAACATATTTTTTGTTTTCTCTAAGGGCATGTTTGTTTTGTAGTAACTCAGTCAGATTGTAAGTCAAACTACTGCATTAATCTATTTTTTGTTGTTTGGTTTGATGTAATTTGCCAAACTACTGCAAGTCAACTTACATTGTCTCTCTCTTTTCCTGCAACTCAACTTCCCCTCAAATTTACATCAAGTGGAGATACATCAGAACATAACCTCTCCTTAAATAGGGATTATATTTTCATTATGTTAATTTAAAAAATTAATCAAGCACAATAATCTGAATAAATAAATAAACACCGCCCACAGTAATCTAAATAAATAAATAAACACAAATCTACGTCAAGAAATTATTACATTTAAATATAAGTATAAATTATATTTTCATTGTGTTAATATAAGGATATAATTAATCACCATAATCTCAAAATAGCTAAAATTATTTTAAATATTGATTTTATATATTATTTTAAAATATTTCTAATTATTTTGTCATTTTCTTAATATTTATAAATATGAATTATATTTTAAATATTTGCGTTTTCTAATAATTAGTAATGAACTGTAACGCTAGACTCAATACCAAAGAAACACGGAAATATTTTAAAATATAATTAATATTTGCAAAAAATTATAAATATTGAGAAATATTATAAATTATTTTAAAACATTACTAGTATTTCAGAATATTAAAACATGATGTATACAAAATTAATATTTATATATTTCATTTAAATTATTGTGTTTGATTAATTTTTTAGTTATCAAATGAAAATATGATTCGTACTTATACTTGAACATAATAATTTTTATGTCAAAATTATTTTCTTTGAAAAATATAATTATTCTCGATATAAAATACTTATAATTTTAATTTATTAAGATTTGATAAAAAAAAATTACGATTTTTATTTTGATATTTTTTTTTCAAATAATATAGATTTTAGATATACATATATATGGATACAATATGGGTATATATATGGATGCAATATGGGTTAATATATCAAGGAAAAAACCAATTTCTACATCTCTGAGGGTCATATCTCAAATTTTCAAACTTTTTGGTCTATTGTAGTAAATCTGGAACATATTGTCTTCTTATAAAATTTTGCCCAAATTTATTTGCAAATTTTAGTAGATATAAAACTTGAAATTCATAATTCAATTACATCAACCCAAACATAAAAACTATAAATTCAGTAATTTCACTTTCGTGAATCCAAACATTTAAATTTGAAGTACATTTTCGGGAAGTCGACTTGCGAAAAGTTAATTTACTTCAGGTAATTTCTAACACGGTCACCCAAACATGCCCTAATTTAAAATTGTAAAACAATCCAGATTTGAATTTTAAAAATAAAAATATATAATCATATCATAATATCCGTTTTAATATCCGAAAAAGATCCATATCCGTATTCGTATCCGACAATATTCGAACCGTATCCGGATCCGGAAAATTCCGTATCCGAATATCCGTATCCGAAAAAATATGGATACGGATCTGGTACGACCACTATCCAGACCGGATCCGAACCGTTTACATCCCTACGTGGCAATCTGAGAATGAAGATAAGTGTTTGTGCTTAATTGAGTGAATTTGGTGCTTAATAGTTAATTGTTGTGTGATTGATAATTAATGCGAAATTGGATTCATTTGCACCTAAAGTGGGTCTCAATTAGGGCAAATTTTGGTCAAAATCAATTTCAACTAAATAAGTAAAAGCATATTAACACTTACAAAATTCACTTCTCGAAAACACAGAACTCTCACAACCAGAGATAGCATCTCTAATTTGCCGAAACATTTTTTTTTTTTTTTAAGAATAAGTTGCCGAAACACTTTATTATTTACTTTATTTATTGACCTTATTCATTTTATTATGAACTAGTGAAAATAATAAAAGGTTTTTTGATCATTAACATGTATATTTGTTATTTAAATTAAATTTAAAATATGAAATAATTGATGTTTTTAACTGAAATCTAACAGATATTTAATAAACAGTAGGGAGAAATTCGACATTTAATTATTATTTTTTTTATTTTTTTTTGAAGAGAATCCTAGACCACGAATATTGACCGTTATATGTTTCATTTTTATATTGATACCGTTGGAATTCGAACTCACAATCTATAAAACATGATAATTCAAATGGATACATATGACACTAATTGAGTTGAGATGATAAATATGTTATTAGTTGTTTTAAAACAGGGATAAACTAGCATGGTACCCGCGCTATTGCGCGGGTTTGTTCTTTGAAATTGTTTTTTACTTTGTTTTATTTTCATTTGTATGTTTCGGTTGAGCGTTTGTTTGACGAATTGTAATATTTTTTCATCGTACATTTGACAGAAATACGGACAATTTTGGCATAAAATGTGTCACAATTTAACTTTAATATTTTTTTCAGTTGACCGTTTTTTAGGATTATTGTTTTTGCCAGCAGGTATTTATGATTTTTTTTAGATGCTTTGAGCTAGTTGTGCTTTGCGTTTGGGCTGTCGGTATTGGTTTTTGGTTCTTGTTTTGTTCAAGGAATGCATGTTCTGATTTCATAGCGGTATCCTTATTGCTTAATTTGTGTCGTGCATTTTGACAACTGTGATAACACAGCAAGTAGATGATTTTTTGGATGCAAATAGATACATATCCTTGGTTCGGCAATATCGCAAGTGTTGTGTTTTACAAAATCATATATACAAATAATAAAAAGTGCTGAACTTGTAATTGAGGAAATCATTCAGAGCACATACAAAGATCGTCCGTGTTCTAATTCACACCCTATGATTTTAGTCTGCAAAATAAATTAAGTTAGAACCTTGATATTTTTTTAAATTGCTAAAAAGTCCTTTACATAATGCAAGGCTTGTTTTGTGAATCCCACCTAATTAAAGAAGCACATTATATTAGTAACTGCTAATTTGACACAAAAAATCCCTTAAATTATCGATAAACAGAGAAATTTCTTAAATAATATTTAAATATCTGTTAGATTTCTCCCTACTGTTTGTTAAATATCTGTTAGATTTCTGTTAAAAACATCAATTATTTCATATTTTAAATTTAATTGAAATAACAAATATACATGTTAATGACCAAAAACCTTTTATTATTTTCACAAGTTCATAACAAAATGAATAAGGTTAATAAATAAGCACAAATAATAAAGTGTTTCGGCAACTTATTCTTAAAATAAAAAAAAATGTTTCGGCAAATTAGAGATGTCTCTGGCTGTGAGAGTTCTGTGTATCGATATTGAAGATTTAATGTTTTTGAGAAGTGAATTTGTAAGTGTTAATATGCTTTTATTTATTTAGTTGAAATTGATTTTGACCAAAAATTGCGCTAATTGAGACCCAATTTAGTTGCAAATGAATCCAATTTAGTTGCAAATGAATCCAATTTCGCATTAATTAATTTCAATCACACAACAATTAACTATTAAGCACCAAATTCACTCAATTAAGCACAAACACTTCTCTTCATTCTCAGATTGCCACGTCATATTTTTGGGTGATTAATTGTTGTAATTATCATACTGATTCGCATCCCCTCTGTAATTAACATACCCAATTATCCCAACTTATCAAAGATTCAAAAAAGACCTATTCACTTGCTCAACAGGATATGTTTATCCATTCTCAACTTTCTTTCACAATGATTCTTTTCTCCGTTTCTTGTCCGCAAATTAAACGAATAATCAACTATGCTAAAGCCAAATATTTGAACCAGCCCCCAAAATGGTGGTGGATCTGTGCGGATTATCCATACTCAACTATGTTGATGAGTATTCAGAGTACGACTTTGATTTGTAAGAGGGTGATGGTGGTTCGTGCCTCGTGGACCCTGAATTTGAGTTCTTGGAAGAGATCGGAGAAGAAGAAATCATTAAGAATTCCTCTTGAATGAATGACCTGATGGACATTGAGATGGACTTTGGTAAGAAATTCATCAGAGGAGACAATGACATATGGAGGGAGAGCCTCTCTAGTGTTTTTAAAGCCGAGATTGGACCTTGGTGCGCGATTTTCCCGATATTCTCGCAAATGTTGCCCGATTCAGTTTCGCAGTAAGAAGTCAGGGGTAAGTCGTAGAGATCTAATTCCATTTTAATTTTATAATGAACTACTTGGGCGCCACAGCCAGTAGAATGGATGCAACCACAGTTTGGTTATGTCCATCTATGAACCTTGCGTCGTGGAAGATCGTGGATTGGAGCTCTCTTAATTCTGCCGCATGCTCTGGCATTCATTCAGAGTAAAATTGATTATATGTTTTTTTTATTAATTAATTAATTACCGTGTTAATTTAATATTTTAATTTGGATATAAATTATGTTGTGTTAAATCTGAGTCCAGACAACTTGCTCAAAATTTTATTTGGTTTTATATGTTTGGCGTTCACCAGCTCAATTCATTTATATGTTTGGATATACCCTAGACAACTTGCTCAAAATTATATTTTTCTTGAAAGTCCACTTAATTATTTGGTACTTCCCTGTTTAATCATCCCCCCTCCCGAGGCCGGACCCCCCCCCCCCCCCCTGAGGCCCGACCCCGTTTGGGCCGGACCCCCCCCCCCCCGAGGCCCGACCCCGTTTGGGCCGGACCCCCCCCCCCGAGGCCCGACCCCGTTTAGGCCGGACCCCAGAGGCCCGACCCCATTTGGGCCGGACCCCCCCGAGGCCGGACCCCGTTTGGGCCGGACCACCCCCCCGAGGCCCGACCCCGTTTGGGCCGGACCACCCCCCCGAGGCCTGGGCCGGACCCCGTTTGGGCCGGACCCCCCCCCCCCCCGAGGCCCGACCCCGTTTGGGCCCGACCCCCCCCCCCCGAGGCCCGACCCCGTTTGGGCCCGACCCCCCCCCCCGAGGCCCGACCCCGTTTGGGCCGGACCCCCCCCCCCCGAGCCCCGACCCCGTTTGGGCCGGACCCCCCCCCCCCCCGAGGCCCGACCACGTTTGGGCCGGACCACCCCCCGAGGCCCGACCCCGTTTGGGCCGGAACCACCCCCCCCCCCCGAGGCCCGACCCCGTTTGGGCCGGACCCCCCTCCCCGAGGCCCGACCCCGTTTGGGCCGGACCCTCCCCCTCCGCCAAGCCCAGGCCCGCTTGGGCCGGACCCACTTCCCTCGCGCACACCTGCAAAAAGAACAAACACAACACATACACATACAGCCCAAATTACACCACACACACACATATCAGATTACACTTCACACATTACATATAGACAAACAAATTCAAATTAAATAGAATGATTGGTGGCTGTATCCATCTCAAGATGTGTTTTGATAGTCGCGAACTTCATGCAATCAAGGGCTGGGTTCCAATCGATTTTGCCGAGTTGAAAACACAGGGGATCCTAAGATAAAAATCAAATAATTGAAAATATGCAGGTTAAAACAAATGAGAAAGTTACTGCTAAATTGCGAAAAAGTCCCTGTATTATAAAAAAATGCAGGGACCAGTTTCTTGATTTTTTTTGTAAAATGGTGGTGCTTTCTAAAAAAAATTATAATGCAGGGGTATTGTTGCAATTTATGCATAATGCAGCAGGGGTTTATGGAAATTTCCCAAGAAAATTATCTTGGTAAGAAGAGAGTTCCGAGCTCGGGATGGTCTAGGGGTTGAGCTGCTTCGGCAACTCCCTCTGTTTATTTGCTGGTACAGTGGTACCGGATCCCTTTTGCCAAGAAGAGAGTTTTGTATGAAAATCAAAATAAATAATTGTTAAACTCTAGAACTGATAGTGTATTGATATAACAATGATACAAGAAAAAGATAGTTGGTACTAACCTTGAGAAGAAAACACATGCATTGCTAATTAATCTGCCTTTGTCCAAAAACTTCGTCAATTTCTCTGAATGATCGAATTGAACATACAAAATCTTCTCTCCGGTTGGATCTGAGCCTTTCTTTAATTCTCGACAAGGCTGAAAAGCCACAAACAAAAAAAAAATTATTTAGGGTTCTTGATGAAGCAAAACACACAAAGCAATATGGCAAAAAAGAGAGCATGAAAAGGTGTTCCAAAACTTTACAAAAATCTATTAAACTAGACAATCAATAATAAACATATGAAGAACCCATGAGAATTTTATCAGTTATAACGTGTGAAGAATTGATAATAATTGCTTATGTGTAACGACAATAGATGGAAGTCCTCATGAATAGAAAACTAAGGCATGAAACAGACAATTGGGGGTATTCAAAACCACTAAAGAAAATCAAATGAAAATCGAAATTGAATCTCACAGAGAAACATAGAAATGGCTCGTGCTAGAACAAATCAAAGAAAGGACAATAGAAAACAAATCAAGATTTGTATTTTCTTGATTTGGGGGTACTCAAAAACTACTAATTCTAATCAAAGAAAATCGAAAACAAAAAAAGAGGAGACACACTTACATTCTCTTGTTATTGCCGTAACCCACATCGGATCAACCACATAACTTGTCCATTGAAGAGGTCCGAGTCCACAAATTAAGAAGATAACGTTCTTCTTGCAGTCCCGACTTCCCATCTCGTCTCCTAGTTGAAGAATCTACGGATTAGAACATTGGTTTCGCTGGCGAGTATCAGTTGGTTGTAAGGTTTCGTTTGTGGGGGAAAATAGAGAAGTAACTCGAGGAGAGAAGAAAGGGGAATTGTCTTGGAGGAAATGAATGAACAAGGAACTGTAGAAGACAGAGAGATAGATATATAGGATAGCTCAACTAGGGGGCGCTACTTACTCCCAAATCTCGGCACACGGTATTAGATGTGAACCAAATTAGAATATCAAATAATATGGGGTAATTAAATCGTAGACCGAGTTCATTTTGTATAAACATCAAAAATTAACGTTTAAGACTCTGCTAACTCAAATTTTGTTACCGTTGTGATTAAGTTTTTGTTACCGTTGTGATTAAGATTTTGTTAGATTTTGAAATTTGAAATTAGATTGTTCTAGATATTATTTAGTCTAATTTCTTTTGTTCCGTTCATTTTTTCCAGTTCCAGACAATAATAGATCTTATGTATATGATATGTCTTGTAATTTTTTATTTGTTCTTATCTTAAAGAGTTATGCAATAACCGAGCTGTACTTTGGATATATTGATTTTGTGGGGTTTTATGAGTAATTGTTTTCATTATATTCAATTATAACTAATGTATTAAATAAAATGGATACAATCCAATAATAATAAGTTGGGTCTTTAATTTAGGAAAGAAGCTCATTTATACACATTAAGTTTTCTCTTGAGATATTATTTTCTCGACTTAAATGAGCAACGATTATATTACAATTTGAACTTAAAGATTTCACTTTTGATGGTTTGAGTTGAATTATGGTTTGGTTTAAATTGCCAAACGGGGTCGGGCCTCGGGGGGGGGGGGGGGGGGGGGGGGGGGGGGGGGGGGGGGGGGGGGGTCCGGCCTCGGGAGGGGGGATGATTAAACAGGGAAGTACCAAATAATTAAGTGGACTTTCAAGAAAAATATAATTTTGAGCAAGTTGTCTAGGGTATATCCAAACATATAAATGAATGAGCTGGTGAACGCCAAACATATGAAACCAAATAAAATTTTGAGCAAGTTGTCTGGACTCAGATTTAACACAACATAATTTATATCCAAATTAAAATATTAAATTAACACGGTAATTAATTAATTAATAAAAAAACATATAATCAATTTTACTCTGAATGAACGCCAGAGCATGCGGCAGAACCAAACTGTGGTTGCATCCATTCTACTGGCTGTGGCGCCCAAGTAGTTCATTATAAAATTAAAATGGAATTAGATCTCTACGACTTACCCCTGACTTCTTACTGCGAAACTGAATCGGGCAACATTTGCGAGAATATCGGGAAAATCGAGCACCAAGGTCCAATCTCGACTTTAAAAACACTAGAGAGGCTCTCCCTCCATATGTCATTGTCTCCTCTGATGAATTTCTTACCAAAGTCCATCTCAATGTCCATCAGGTCATTCATTCAAGAGGAATTCTTAATGATTTCTTCTTCTCCGATCTCTTCCAAGAACTCAAATTCAGGGTCCACGAGGCACGAACCACCATCACCCTCTTACAAATCAAAGTCGTACTCTGAATACTCATCAACATAGTTGAGTATGGATAATCCGCACAGATCCACCGCCATTTTGGGGGCTGGTTCAAATATTTGGCTTTAGCATAGTTGATTATTCGTTTAATTTGCGGACAAGAAACGGAGAAAAGAATCATTGTGAAAGAAAGTTGAGAATGGATAAACATATCCTGTTGAGCAAGTGAATATGTCTTTTTTGAATCTTTGATAAGTTGGGATAATTGGGTATGTTAATTACAGAGGGGATGCGAATCCTTGGTCCGTGAGGTAATTTGAACCAAGGTCCTCTTCTCATGAAGCGGTATATTTACACATTAGCCCTTCTTTTTCGTAATTAGTTATTTCTTACTTATGATAATTTGAAAAAAGTCCTTGAATTCTTTGTAATTATAAATTTGTATATGAGCGATCCTTGGTCCGTGAGGTAATTTATTTTGGGCAATTTTTAATTTCTTACAATTTTGCAGTAATTTCTGTTATTTTACAAAGTGAGTTTTTATTTTCAAAAATATCACCCAAATTTTGGATTTTAATTTTGTTTTCAAATTACAGAAATCGGAAGGGTTGTTTTGTAATTTTCTGCCTGTCAGAGGGTTGTTTGGTATTTTTCAGCATTTTCAGATTTATTTTCACAAATTTTAAGTTTTTAAAAAATCACCAATATTTGGGATCGTTTTGTCAAATTACGCAAATTTTAAGGTTTATTTTATAATTTTCAAAGCAAACATAATGACTGAAGTTTTCAACATTTCAGATTCTCGGGAATCAAGTCAAGAGCTTCAATAGCGTGTCCTCACGTAATTCAGATTCAGGGACCGAGGAATCGAGGGAAACATTCTGGCGCAAAATATCACGGATAAACAATATCCCGTAATTCTGGATTTGATTGGGGATGGAAATTGTTCGAATTTTGTTCACCCGTTCTGTCATCAGCTTATTCGGTGCGAATAGTACAGAATCCGAACCCGAATTGCGATTTTTAAATTGAAATATATTTAATTTATGTAGGGCTCGCATAACGTGTGCACTCTAAAAGGAGATGCCCCAGTGAAGGAGAAGGGCCTCCTGCCCGAACCATTGTAGGGCTCGAGTTGGAATGAGATGTTCAATCACGATCAGGTTTTCAACAGGGAATTCTTTGCCTTTTGTATTTGAGTTTTTTCTCAAAGGAGAAGCATAAATGGTTCGCGGGTTCTTCCTCTACAGACTATAACTTCAGGAAGTTATTCAAATTTGCTATGAGATCTATTTTTTGAGCCGAGATCGTCGAGTATTCAATTGGCTATGAGAGCTTTTTTCGAGCCGAGATCGTCGAGTATTTTTTACATTCCCTTCTTTATAGAGGTATCTTCGACATTTTCATGTTTTACAAAATTTACATGCTTGATACTTGCAGATATTATTAGGCTGATTTTGTAATTTTTGTGTTTTCTAGGACACAATTGGCATTTTCCGATCTCAAAGGACATTTCTGCAATTTTCAGTTTTTTTAGGGGGCTGTTTGCTATTTTGAAATATTACCCATGCATTTTGCACCCAAAAGGATATGTTAACTCAAATCTTTCTTACCCTATGAAAGCATACATTCGATCCACATGTGCCATGGAACCATGAAGAATAACAGCAAATTGTGCACCCATCAATTAACAAATATCAATCAGATATCTGCCACATATAGCACACTAAAATAGACATCTCGCAACCACACTTCACAAAAAATAACCATATACACTTACTAAATGAACCCAAAGAAATAACAACTCATTGAACATCAAAATTTCACAAAACTAGACAATCCCGCGCAATTGCGCGGAGGATAAAAACTAGTATAATAGAAAGCTAGGGACAATTATCTGATCCCTTAATTTATACTATGAACAGACTAGTCATAAACTTGGTCACCAAGGTTTAAAGACTTTACCAATTTTTGTGACACGTAGCCATGTGAAAAACCCAATATGCACACATAACTACGTTTTTGCAAATTTGCAAAATTAATTCATCAGAGTGAAAGAGGATGGTATTTTGTCAGAAGGTCTAGCGAAAATGTTTAACCATATATTTTTCAAAATCACAAAAAACTATCTTGTTTCATATTGATTGTGTCTAATTTTTTCAGATTTTCGTGTAAAAATTATGGCTAAACAATTTCTTTATACCTTTTGACGAAATACCATCCTCTCTGACGAAAAGCATAGCTACGTGTACAAACCGGACTTTTCAAAATGCTACATGTAAAAAAGAAATCGATATTTTCACAGTTTTGTAACTGTGCAGACTGTGTAGCATACATAGTAGTTCTGCAAATTTCATACTTCTTATAAAGCACGTGTCTGTAACAAAGTTAATTAACTCAAAAAATCCCCATAATTTTGTATAAGCCATCGAATATTCTAAATTAATTTACATCAAGTCACACTTTCATTTGACCAGCACCTCCATGGAATTTTCTGACTAAACTTGGTAGCCAAGAAATCTCACTATAAATCAAAGCAAAGAATCATACATGCATTCCAAAATCATAAACTCAAATACTCCTTTAATCAACAATATCATACAAATCCCAAATCAAGAAAATAATTTCATCCATGAAGAGCAAAAGAGGAGACAGGTCGGTGATGTCATCGCTGACATCATGGTTCTCGCGATTTTACATTGTTTTTAGTAACGATAATGATGCTAAACACTCGAGTATAAAAAACTCGAAGGTTTCTTCGGGACCAGATGCAGCAATGATCGCAACTGCGAAGCATTTCTCTAGTGCTCATAAGATACGTTTTGGTGGTTAATTAAGAAAAATTAACGAAACTCGTCACATTTTCCAGACAAGTGAAACTGATTATGATGGTAAACGGATCTGATTGTTTTTACTTATCATCAAATACATGTTTTACTTACCGCTGCAACCAAGATACAGTAATTAAAGGGGCTGAAAATAACAAGTTCCTGTCTTGCTTGTTGGCATTTAAAATATGTATATATAATTATATATTTATTAGGTGATTGATTATATGTAAATAAAGGGAAATCTTGTGTATTCAAGATCCCCTATTTGTGGTTGTGCTTAATTGAGTGAATTTGGTGCTTAATTGTTGTGTGATTGAAATTAATTAATGAGAAATTGGATTCATTTGCACCTAAATTGGGTCTCAATTAGAGCAAATTTGGTCAAAATCAATTTCAACTAAATAAGTAAAAGCATATTAACACTTACAAATTCACTTCTCGAAAAAACTATTTCTTCAATTTCGATACACAGAACTCTCACAACCAGATATAGCATCTCTATTTTGCCGAAACATTTTTTTTTTTTTTTGAGAATAAGTTGCCGAAGCACTTTATTTTTTACTTTATTTATTTGTGCTTATTTATTGACTTTATTTATTTTTCTTTGTTTTTTTGTTCTTGAATTTTTTTTTTATTGGTAAACAATGTATAATTACTAGACATAGGAAATAAAAGAGTCTCATCTAACCAAATCATATTGAAGGGGAGCTCATGAAAAATTGAACGTTGTTGGTTCATTTTATATACATTTTTTATTGTTTTACATTAGAAGAAGTAAAGAAAATATATTATACTACTCATTGATTATCTCATTTTTTTTAAATAAAAATACATTTCATCCAACAAATTGTTAATGTATAAAAAATAACAATACATCCAGTGTGCAAATAATTTCGATAATATATATATATCAATTGAATATAAAATGTAAATAAACCTAAAATTATATAAATTGAAGAAATACAAAAAGGGGAGAGAGAAGCGGAAACTTCAAATGTAAATTTCAGGTGGGTCCGTGAGAATGAAGAAAAAATTGAGAAAGAAGGAGAAGAGTAAAGTAATTGTATTTGACAGTCAATTTTATTATGAACTTGTGAACATAATAAAAGGTTTTTTTGGTCATTAACATGTATATTTGTTATTTAAATTAAATTTAAAATATGAAATAATTGATGTTTCTAACAGATATTTAACAAACACTAGGGAGAAATTCGATATTTAATTTATTTATTTTTTTTTTTTTTTTTTGAAGAGAATTCTAGATCACAAATCATGATCGGGACTCGAACCCACAACCTCTACAACATGAGAGTTTATTGTGCTAAGAAATCAACAACATAAGGATTTAAGTAGATACATATGATACTAATTGAGTTGAGAGGATAAATATGTTATTAGTTACTTTAAAGTGATAAATTTGTTATTTTGAACTCGTACACAACAAATTCCCCCAAAAAAGTAAATCCCAAATGGGTGGTCTGAACAAAGAGGAACTTTTTTATCGGAATTTTTTTGCATCTAACTAAGTTTTTTATAAAATTTGGGATTTGTCTTTTGCGGAGAACCATTGACCGTCCGACGGGGTATCATTCCCCGCCTTCTTTAAATAATTGTTCTGGCACATTTTGTGGCCATTATAAAAATTAGGTTAAGTGATTACAAACAATCATCTTCAATTAATAAATGAATTCTGACAAGAGGATTGATAAAATGAGGATTGATTACAAACTAGTCACATTTTGTTATGTGACCCATCACTTAATCCTCATTTAATAATCCTCAACAGTTATTTAATAAATGAATTCTTTTAAGGGAAATTTTCAAAAAAGCCCATATTTTTTTTGGATATTCTAAAAAATCCCCTATCTTTTTGAAAACTCCAGAAAATCACCTTTACCAAACTTTTATTTTCAAATATCCCCCTATAGGAGTAAAAGTTAACCATGGATGGTGTTAAAAAAAAAATTGACCAAAATACCCTTCTATTTTCATATGTATTTTTGTTATATTTTTTATTAATTTTATTAGTTTTAAGAAAATTCATAAATAATTTTTAACATATAATGATTTCACAAAAATAAAATTATTAAATGTTGTGTTTGTATAATTTTAATATTTCATTTATTATTTATGAAAAACTAACATCATATAATAATAAAATAAACACCTTATAAATATATTGATAGAAAATTAGTTCTTTAAACATATATTTTATTTTTATTTTCGTTCTTCTTTTTTGTATGTTTTTAATAGATTCATGATATTTTAATTTTTAAATATTTGCAAGTGGTTCTTTTAATATTGTTGTTCATCTTATTATTATTTTATGTTATTTTTGTCGGAAAAAAAATATGAAAGTCAAATATATATAATGTATGAAATATTAAAATTATATAAATATAACATATGATAATTATTTTTTTTAAATTATTATAAGCTAAAAAAAATTAGGACTTTTAAAAATTAATACAAATAACAAAAACGTTCTTTTAATTATTATATATGTAAAAAGAAGGGTATTTTGGTCATATAAAATATTTAACACCATCCATAGTTAATTTTAACCCCATAGGGGGATATTTGATAATAAAAGTTTAGTAGAGGAGTTTTTTTGGAGTTTTCAAAAAACAAGGATTTTTTTTAAATATCCAAAAAAGATAGGGGGTGTTTTGAAAATTTCCCTTCTTTTAATATATGGACACAAAATGTGCCAGACAATGAATTCATTTAATAATCCTCAACAATTATTTAATAATCCTCACTTAACCTAATTTTTATAATCGCCACAAAATGTGCCAGAACAGTTATTTAAAGAAGGCGGGGAATGATACCCCGCCGGACGGTCAATGGTTCTCCGTAAAAGACAAATCCCAAATTTTGTAAAAAACTTGGTTAATTTGAGTATATACTTTAAAAACTTGGTTAGAAGCAAAAAATTTCCTTTTTTATCTCATCTCAAAATTAGGTTCTCACAATATATGCCCTTTAAAATAAATAATTTGTGATATTTTTTCTAATAAAATTATTAATAATATATACTATGTCTAATAAAAAAGTATTAAATATTCGAAATACTTTAAATGACAAATGAAAATTTGTCATGTTACAATAAATAAAATAAAATGATAGAATTACAAAAACAAATCATAGACCTTGTCACAAATTTCACTTATACATATAAAAAATAGGTAGAATTTCATGTGTAGCCCTGCAAAACATCATAATTTCATATATATCCCTCAAAACTGTGAAATTCCATAAATATCTCTAGAAAACCCTTCAAATATCAAGGATACCCCTAAATTAAACTTTTATTAAATAATTTGTTAATTTTCCGTTCAAAATATTTTTTCATTTTATCTTTATATGAAATATAATAATTACTTAAAATTTTGAGAATATTATTGATTTCAACAATGATTTTTGGAAAGAAATTATGAAATAGAATTGACAATATTTGATTTTTTATGGTTTTAAATATTATTTTAGAGAAAAAAGTATTCGTTATCATAGAAAAATAATTTTAAAAATTAGGTAATTGGAATATTACCAACGAGAAATACGTTGATGGTTTTTAAATGATATAATATGGGTATATGCGATACTTTAATTTAAGAAGTTTATAGGGGTAATAATGATATTTGAAGGATTTTGAAGGGGTATCCATGATATTTTGAGACGTTTGCAGGGGTATTCGTGAAATTTCAGATTACTGAGGGCTATATGTGAAATTTTGATGTTTTTCAGGAATACGCTTGAAATTGCGCCCGAGTCTCCTAACCAAACACTAAGATCAATGTTTTAAATTGCGATATTGCGGTCAATTGCGGTCGGGTCTTTTTTTGCAGCGGATTGCGTTTGCGGGCGCAATGACCGTATTGCTTACAGTCGTTGCGATATTAAATTATGTAAAAATAATAGTTTGTTTAAATATATTTTTCAAAATATTTTTTTATCACCATTAATATCGTAAAATTTTCTTCATAATTTTCTTCTAAAAAGAATAAAAAAGTTGATTTTCTAGGAACCTTTTCAGTGTAAATAAAAGTTGATCATAAAATTTCCATTAAAATGGCAATTATACGGGATCTTTGGAATTGTATTTTGTTGAAGATTTTTTTGTCGACATCCTAAAAATATCAAAACACTAGAACTCAAATTTTAAATCGAAACATCAATGAAATACAATGAAAATTACTAAATTCATACATTTATAGATGAAAATGACACATTTTAGAAGTTATATATGTTATGAGCATATTTTATCAAATGTTTTGATAATAAAACATGGAAACTAAGAATTAAATAATCACAAAATTTATGTTATAATATTTATATTAAATAATTCTCGATAAAATTGCTTTAACGTGTATTTTGTGTTTAATTCAGGGTAAAAGACAAAATTTCGCAAATTCAAGTCCATCATTGCATTCCTCTAGCCGAGACGAGCGATTTCGATATAAATTTCATGTAATTTGGTGGAAGGATGAGAAAATTACAACGATTTGAATATTATCCGCAATATTTGACCCGATATGGCCGCTATATTACCGATATTTCGCCGCAATATCCGCAATTTCTCAAAAAACGATATTTTCGCAATACTTCATTGCGATATATCGATTCTAAATCTCAGCCCGCAATATCCGCAACATCGCTGCAATTTGAAACACTGACTAAGATATACAAAATTCCCATTTGGAAGCATTTTTAAAAAATGTTGAAATTGATAAGGGCTAACTCAAACTAAATACTAAAATCTCAAGTTTTCTAAAAATGCTATAGTTGAACCCTAACAAATACACCATTGTCATTTCTTTCTCCAAGTACTCGATTTTCAAGTTTTTCTCCGTAACGTCAGAATTGAAATCTAACAAAAACAAAATAAATCAAGTTTCTGTATTTTCTAAAAAACTTTGTTTTACTTGATTTTCAATTTGCTTGCAAAAATATCCAAATTGAAGTTTAACTTGTGTAAAATATTTTATTTGAAGTTTTGAATACTAATATACACAAAACATACAATTTTCAAATGTTACAAAAATCCTCAAATGAAATAACCTATGCTAAATACTCAAATTTCAATTTTTTTTTTCTTAAAAATATCGTAGTTGAACGCGAACAAAGTCACTTAAATAGTTATACTTTTTAATATTTTTTTAAAATAATACTAGACACAACATCTTACAAAAAATATGTGACACACCTGATTGGTGATGACCGCAATTAACAATAAAACACTAGGGAATCAAATGGGTCCATAGCCTAGTTGATTGAGTGTGAGACAAAAAAAATCATATGTTGTGAGAGATTGTGGATTCAATCTTCATTAACATCAATGGATGGAGGACATATGAGTCTTCTCCATTAATTATCAAAAATAAATAAAACACTAGGGACAATTATCTAATCCCTTGATTTATACTATGAACATACTAGTCATAAACTTGGTCACCAAGGTTTAAAGACTTGACTTTGCACTTGAAAAATTGTGGGATATTTTCACTGTTTTGTAACTATGCAGAATGTGTAGCATAATAGTTCTGCAATTTTTTTTTTTTGAGTAAATTCGGAGAGGGCTCAAAGTCCTCCTTCCAAACACAATCTCCTTTTTTTTTTTTTATTACAAACCCGTAGGCTGGTCCGTAGGCCACACACTCTATTCACTTATTTAACATTTAATCTATAATTCAGTGTCCCCGCCGGGAATCGAACCCCACACCTCTCGCTCCCTAGCCAAAATGTGTGACCAAGTAGGCTAACTCTCGTTGGCAGTTCGGCAAATTTCATACTCTTTATAAAGCACGTGTCTGTACCAAAGTTAATTAACTCGAAATATCCCCATATTTTTGTATAAGCCCATCCAAAATTCTAAATTCATTTGACTAGCACTTTATGAAGCACGTTTATCAAAGTTAATTACATAAAGTCACACTTTCATTTGACTAGCACCTCGATGGAATTTTCTGACTAAACTTGGTAGCCAAGAAATCTCGCTATAAATCAAAGCAAAGAATCATACTTGCATTCCAAAATCATAAACTCAAATACTCCTTTAATCAACAAAATCATACAAATCCCAAATCAAGAAAAGAATTTCATCCATGAAGAGCAAAAGAGGAGACAGGTCGGTGATGTCATCGCTGACATCATGGTTCTCGTGTTTTTACTTTGTTTTTAGTAACGATAATGATGCTAAACACTCGAGTATAAAAAACTCGAAGGTTTCTTCGGGACCAGATGCAGCAATGATCGCAGCTGCGAAGCATTTCTCTAGTGCTCATAAGATACGTTTTGGTGGTTAATTAAGAAAAATTAACTGAACTCGTCACATTTTCCAGAAAAGTGAAACTGATTATGATGGTAAACGGATCTGATTATTTTTACTTACCATCGAATACATGTTTTACTTCCCGCTGCAACCAAGAGACAGTAATTAAAGGGGCTGAAAATAACAAGTTCCTGTCTTGCTTGTTTGTATTTAAAATATGTATATATATATATTTATTAGGTGATTGATTATATGTAAATAAAGGGAAATCTTGTGTATTCAAGATCCCCTATTTGTGTTTGTGCTTAATTGTTGTGTGATTGAAATTAATTAATGCGAAATTGGATTCATTTGCACCTAAATTGGGTCTCAATTAGCGCAAATTTGGTCAAAATCAATTTCAACTAAATAAGTAAAAGCATATTAACGCTTACAAATTCACTTCTCAAAAAAACTATTTCTTCAATTTCGATACACAGAACTCTCTCACAACCAGAGAATTTCATCTACCACGAACCAAAATAGCCAAAATATCGAAGAGTGATTATTAGCGAAACAATTAACAAAATCACTCACATGACTTGTCGATCCGCTGCGTCTGCGACGACGGGTAAGCGAGGCGTCTGGCCAATCAGACACGATACGGACCCATATATCAACGAAATCAACAGAAAGAAGAACACTGTGCTATCGAGACTCTCCACAACCCCCAATCCAATCTCATCGCTCGGAGAGAAAGATCGGTCGAACAAATCAGGGAAAATCAGCAGAATGTCTAGCACAATCGCCTGCATCGTGTTGAATCTTACGTAACGGGAGAACGACGAAGGATTCTGTACGATGGCGAAATAAAGAGTGAAGAATATGAGGATGGGGGTGAATGGAGAAGCATTAAAGAGCTGAATCACTGGTATTAATGGTTTCAGAGGTATCTGAATAATGGGGAATTGAGCGAGAACGAAACGGCCGTAATGAAGGCCGTCTAGAAACGGGTAGAGATAGCACGCGGCGGCGAGAATCCGCTCCGGTGGGTCGATGGAATCGGTTTTCTTCGAATGCAGGACGAAGGAGGAGATGGGTCTTTTGGGTGACAAAAGATGAGATTTTGATAAGGGGAACCGAACAGGCGTGAAGGAGAGGAGTGAAGAGGCCGCCATTGTTGAGATTTTCCAAGGTTTTGATGCTGTAGGCTGTGAACAGTGGAGAGGATGAATTTGTATCTACACAAAAAAGAAGATATTTTCCTTCAATTTTGGGCCAAGATTATTTTGGCCCAAATTATGGGTTTTTCTTGCAAAAAGACCTAAATATCAAGAATACCCATTCCCTACAAAATATGCAAAATAAAATGCAAATATAAAATATGATTCTAATAACTAGAAAATTATTAAATTTGTATAGAGAAACCAAACAAAATTTTATAGAAATTAAAATTTTAAAGAAAGAAAAAACAACAACAATTGTAATTCATATTTCTTAATTGCTATACAACTATACTAAACATTTATTAAGAAAAAAAAATAAAAAAATCTACCTATATTATACATTTTCTCTATTTTTACTAGCCGAAAAAGAATATCAGAACGTGTTGAGTAAATCGGGTTTTTGTCCGAAGCATTCGTGAGGATTGGAATAGAAATAATCTTCTTCCTTGGGTTTATCGGGAATTACGGTTCGTAAAGAAGGCCTTCCCATTTTCTCTTTATGCACTGATTTTATTTTCGTGGCAAATTGATTCCATTTCAAAGTACCGTTAAGGTACTGGTCTACTAATGGCACGATGCTCTTCCTGTCGAGTATAATCGACTTCTTGAAACCCAAGTATCTAAACAAAACAAAAAACAAAAGATCGATTTAGTTTATCTTATTCACAAATTTTGGGGATTTAATTTCATAATATTTGAGAGAATATGTACCTTCGATGGCCTTCGACAACTCGGGCCATGTTTCCATCGTAAGTGGGCACGAAAATTTCACTGCCTAAAGACACGAAATAATCCAACGCGGCCATTTGTGACGAATGGTTTTGAAAATATTGCAAGTCTTCGGGTCGCAACAATGTCTCTTTTCTCACCTACATTTTTTTTTTTAATTCTCATTTTTTCAATTAATCTAAAAACAAGAAACTAATAATTAACACCTTCGGCGTATTCACTTACCACGTTAGGAAAAGATGAATAGACCGAAGCCATTCGCTTTCTCCCCCCGTATATATTTCCTGCGGCGACATATATTTGCATGTGTTTGTCGATGCCGAGTGCCCTTAAAACGAGAACGGTTTCTTCTGGGGTCAGAGGACATAATCCTTCATTTCGTTTCAGGTCCGAATCGATCACTTTCTCTTTCCACCACGGATATGCATATCTTAAAAATTAAAAAAAAATGCCAACATTTTGAAATAAATGATTATTATTTTTTTAATAGATTAAATGATCGAAGTTTTGTTTACGGTTTTTTTTACCTTAGTTTTGTTAGCTCGTCGGATTCCTTTTGGGTGCAACCGTGGGTGCATCCAGAAAAGGCAAGCATGTCCATTTCATATCTCAAATGAAGGACCAAATAAGGTCCTTTTTTCGCCAAAATTTGAATTACTCTTTTTCCCAATTCTTCAATTTGAGGTGTGAATTTAAGCGATTTGAAATTCGCTTTACATCTCAAATTTTGAATTTCTGGAGATAAACCATTATTTGCCAACCTCGAATCCGTTCTGTTTAGGTGTACAACCTTGTGTTTCTTTATCAAAGGAAGAATCTATCAAAACAAAATAAAAAAAACAAATATTAGTTTAAAAAAACTCAAAATTATATAAATATATAAGTTGATGTTTAGATATTTAAACAAACCTGATTATGATAATATGATATATCAGACCAGCTAATTGGCGGCATAGAGTGAACGAGTCCAAGTTCGACTCGTCTCTTCAATCTCGGCGGTAGTTCTCTTATAATTCTAACTTCGTCTCTCAAAGAATTTATAAAATGATCCACATCGAAAATATGGTGAAAATCGCTGAAATTTCGAAATATCAAATGTTGAGTATTAATCAACATAATTTTAGAAATTCGGAGATAATGCTGAAAAAATATATTTACCTAGGATCGGCCCAAAACGAAGCTTTGTCTAATTCCGGCACGACTAGCGTCACGTTTAAACTCCGCGCAATCGCTACCATATCACATATCTAAATAAAACATTAAAATATTAAAATAAAATCAATGGTTGATATAAAAAAGATTGAAAATATGAAATATATTAATCATGTTAAAAACAAGAAAAAATAAACTTACTGCAGCTCTCATTTGATTAAGGCCACCATTGCATGAAACCATGAGGTATCCATTATTTCTGTATAATCCTAAAAAAATTCAAAAAAGAAATGGTCAAGAAAAGCATTATATAGCAAAAAAGGTATATTCAATTTCTAAAGAAAGTTTAAAGAAACAAAAATGGCGTCAAAAAGGTGCTTACTTTTGGGAGGAAGAACAATCTTCTGAACGAATTTACGAGGCGTAGAAACCAAAGAAAGAGAAGAATCTTGAGAAGAAGACGAAGAAGAAGTTAAGCAAGAAGGAACGCCCTTGAGAACTCGAGGACCCCAAAGGTCAGTCATGGCGGAAAGTTGTATGACGAGAATCCACAGAAGTACCGTCGTCACGGCTCGTACAATCCACAATTTCACACGCGGTTTCGCCATTACCGCCATTACCTTGATCTTATAGGACCCTGGTTTGAAACCCATCTTGCTGTCTTCTTCCCCGACGATTAAATTCGGAGAAACAGAGGAAAATTCGAACTTTCCAGTAACTATCTCCAATGGCGCAATGCTGAAGATGAAGAACGACAATTCCGAGCCAAATTTGGGATCTTTTACCGATTCTTTCCAAATAAGGAAAAAATAAAATTCGCTACCGAAAATCAAGAAATTGGTGCCATTTTGGTCTCTGCAAAATAAATTACAAATCCCGAATTGATTTCTTTCTTGATGAATTCCCGCAAGAAAAAAGTTACCAAGAAAGAAAGAATGGCAATTGATTTCTGAAACCGAGGACTCGGGATTGAAAATTGAGAAAAGAATAGGGGTGTACTTGGGAAATTCTCTCTCTTCTCAAACTTGTCGGTGTTTTATACCGTACTTTCCAAAGCTTCCTCTAGTTAATAACTCACTACAGTTTAAAACTACAACAGAAAATACTTCCAAATCAAAAATAAAAATATTTTGATTTTTGTTAATATTGTTTATGGTTTTTATTAATAAGAGAAAATAAGGTGGAATGCAACAATAATTAACGTGACCACTTTATATCCACCGTTTACAATGTATTTGTTCACGTGAAAACAGGTTATTTAATTCATTTTATTGTCTGTGGACCTGATAAATTTATTCTGAAAAAAAACTAATATGATTAAATTATATGGGTTTTTGGTTATTATAATACAAACTAAAACTAATACGATTATATTATAGGTGTGTTTGGTAATGTTGTCTCGTCTTTGAACCTAATTATTTTTGTTGAAACTTATTTGTCACCAACACATAATGAGGGAAATATTATTTTTAAGTGTAATTATTTTCTTAATGTATAATTAATTAGAGTAAAAAATGTGTCAAGAAGATTCCCTAACACATGAACCATATATTTTTTTTGTTTTTTGTCATATAAATGAGAATGGTGGTTGCAATGGAATGGAACATTCCAACTTCTAAAAAAAATAGTGCATGTTCAATTTGTGATTAATAGGGTTGGTGCATATTTCGGCATGACTAGTAGTTTACAAATTGAGAAATTATTGAGGGCAAAAAAACCAATAAAATAATTTCAATTTGTTAAAATCATGGCAATATATGTCATATTTTTTTAGCTGTAATTTGACAAAAAAAGATGAAATCACAATTATTTAACATATTAGTAAGTGTTGTAAATAACTCGATTTAGTGACGATATATCGTGATAATGTTAAACGATGCGCGTTGATATTTTGTTGCAATTATTTAACTTTGAATGAGTTTTTTTTAGTCGAACATATATAGAAAAGGAGCAATTTCACGTGTATCCTTGTAAAATATCATAATCTCACATATACTCCTCAATAATATGAATTTCACGACTACTCCCTACAGTTCGAGCTCTAGTCTGACGTGACCACTTTCCCGTGTTAAGACTTTTTATGCTTTCGACTCTCTATTTCTTGTCAGACCAAATCCCGTCTTTCTGAACGGCGGATAATATGACTAATATGCTATGTAGCATGCAAACCCATTTCCCGACATGTCGAGTCCTTCAAATATTATGGATATATCTTTAAAACCCTTCAAATATCATGATTACTTCTATGAAGTCCTTAAAATATCACATATGTTTTCGTTATCTCATTAAAAATCATTAATACCCTTCTCGTTACTAATCTGTCAATTATCTATTTCTTAATATTATTTTTCTATGATTATGAATAACTTTTGTTTTTAAATAATATTTAAAATTATAAGAATTTTTTTTTTGTCAAATCTATCTCATGATTTCTTTCCAAAAAATCATTACTCAAATCAATATTATTCTCAAAATTTTAAGCATGTACTATATTTATATACAAGCCAAACGAAAAAAAAATTGAACGGAAAATTAACAAATGACTAAATGTTCAATTTAGGAGTATTCACGATATATGAAGGGTTTTATAGAAGTATTTATGAAATTTCGTGTTTTTGAGGAGTATGAGTGAAATTATGATATTTTGCAGGGGCACACATGAAATTCAGCTTTACAATAAAATAAAATTTATAAAATAACTAAAGAAAGAAGTTTAAAAAAGGTATATTTCAGTTTAGTTGATTGGGTGGTGATAAATACAGGTTTATAAATTACTATTAATATTCAACCAAAAAAAAAATCCTTTCGTCTTTAATTGGTAACTTCTTAATCAATAAATTCATATAATTAATAAATAAAATTATGTAATATTTTCTCTCAATTTACAAAGATATAAATGTTAATTTTTCGTATTATCCTAATCCACTATTTTTTGTAGTTATTCTAAATTTATGTCTTGCTGTTTCGTTTTCGACCGAGTTGATAATTGTTAAATGATTTGATTATTTGGTATTATGTTATTGTAAGTTCAAATAATAAGATTGATCAGTTTTTGCTGAAATAATCGTAGAGACGATTAAATGATTAATAACAAAATTTAAGAAATTATGATTACGATGAGATACAATTACAAGCGGAAAAGAGGGAGGGTGTGAACTGTGAAGAAAGGCGCACTAAACTAATAGTCCCACCAGGTAAAGAACAGGAAAATGCTTAAGAGCGGTTCATTATAAAAGAAGAGAGAGGGGCAAAGAGTATGGTTTAAAAGGGTCGGTTGGCTATGTATGCCACGTCCATCTATTAAAAGATGGGTGCCGTATGGTTATCAAGACATATGGCCGGCATAATTTATGGGCTCTCATAGGGTTGGCTCGCTCGGCCGACCCTCCATTCTTAAACTTTCCAAAATTCAGTTGTTTTCTCACCAGGATTATTTGCGACTATATTTTCGCAATCTACCATTAACCATACAATATTAAGACTTTCTTTTCAAAACTATTATCTGAGGCTGAGGATATTGCTTTATGTTTTGCAGGGTATTCATGATATTTCAACTTAGAAGTTCTAATCTTGCCCTCATAATTTACCAAAACATTCTTTATATGATGATTAACAAAACTAGGATGTTCGCATAATTAATTCATATTTGATACATAATTATTAATATTTTAAATTGCGATATAGCAGTTCGTAACGTTTGAATTGAAACTTGCACGTGATTATCATTATTTTGTGTTACACGTGATTAACATTACGATGTTCTTTCGAGATAGAGGGTGTTTGGTATATCCATATTTCTCCGATCCAAATTCGGATACTGTTCTTTCGAGATACGGTTCGGATGTTAAATGGGTACGAATCCAAATAATTTGTAAAAAGGAAAATATATACTGTATAACATTTTGATTATTCATAACATATAATAACAAGATGTGCGTTATCAGAGCCATATCCATAAAAACAGATTCGATTCTGAATCGGATCCGGGTATTTTCAGATGCATTTTGCATATAGTATATGGCCTCTTTCACGTTTTAGAGGGGTATATATATCATATATCTTATGAAGTTCTTATAGGGCTACTAGCTAGGTACACGAACACACAAGACTAATAAAATATCATGCAATAGTATTTCATATAACCAGAAAATAACCCTATAGACAAAATAGTACCTTCCGAAAATTGGAAACATCTAGAAGCATTCCTTACGAATAAATCCAAAATGTAAAAATATTATAATTCGACGAAACAACAAATCAACAAAGAAATATACAACGAACAAAACCAGAACAATTCCAATTTAGACATATAAATCTGCACGGATCTTAAAGCTAAGTACTTACTTGGTTTATTCATTCTTTCGATTTCTTTTCATCGTCACTCTCCAAACCCTATTAAAAAAATCAATTAATAATATTGAAATATTAAAAAATAATATAAAATATAAAGTAATAACGAGATGAATACATACAGAGGTGCCATCAATTTTATCAAAATCATCATCATCCAGATCATCATTCTCAGCCCCTTCATCTACAAATTAAAAAATTTATTTGAAAATAAATAAATAAAACTAAATTAGTAAAAACCAGGGGGCTATTTGAAAAATTCCATATTAAATTAAAATTGAAAACACATACCATTGGCCTCGTCTTCAAAATCTCCAAGGAGAAAAGTATCCAAATCGAGCTCCTTACTCGAGGAGATAGAAGTCTTGCTTTCCAAATTGTTGGTACCGCTGGTACCGGCACCGGTACCGCTCGGTGAAGACAATGTAATTTCCTTCAATTTCTCTTCTTCCATTTTCTTTCTCTCCTCCTCTGCTTTAATCCTCAACTCCTCCATGTACCTCTTCTCATATCTAAAACAAAGAAAAAAGGAACTTTTTGTAATTTCTGAATAATGCAGGGTCTATTTTGCAAATGTAGAACTTACGGGGAGACATAAGTGTTGACGAGAAGGAAATATACACACCAGAATTTTCGCTCTTTCATGTATCTAGGGCATAACTCATATCTGAACTTTGAAATTTCCTGAAACAAAAGAATTATAATTTTTTAAAAATTAATTGATGTGTGAGTATATAAAATCGAAGTGGAATGAAAAGATAAATTTACCTTAACAGAAGAAAGAACTAGAGTGGCATGCTTTGTTTGCCATTCGTTGAGATCTTGTCTCACATTAGAAACTGTTGCCACTTCGGTAATTTCAGGTTCTGCAAATAGTTTTTTCATTATTAACATTTACAGGAGCAATTTAATCTTTTTTCTTTACTTTCTTGATGATTCAATTTTGTTTAGTTATACAATTGAAATAGCATTTCATGAATCAATTTAATTGAATTGAGAAAATCGTGCAAGGTTTTGGAATTTCAATGGAAAATCTTAAATGCATATAAACAGATTAAATCAGGTCAAAAATTAGAAGTTTGAAGTAATCAAACCTTGCAATGGGAAATCTCTGAAAGTATTCATAGTCAACCCTCTGACAAACTCTCTCAGATCCTCTGTTACGCCAAACTTTTCCAGATCTACCTCTGGCTCGGGCGCCACAGTAGCCGGAGATCCGATAGCCGATCCAGTCATCACCGCAGGAATCGCCGGAATAGGCGGAATGGATGGAAGCGGAGGCATGTGTATATCAGAAGCAAGAGTCATGATCTGTCCGGCGAACAAATCCGCCTTCTTCGTCGCCTCGGCAGCTAACTCCTTGGATTTCTTCGTCGTCTCAGTTACGAAATCCGACGAGAGGAGACGACTCGCGCCTTGAGTGAGCTCTTGAGAGCGCTGCTTTAGTGTCTCCATTGAGAATTCTTGCGACTTTTTGGCAGCTTCTTCAGCAAACGTGCGAGCTTTGTTCCAGAAATCCATGGCGAGAGCTAGTTCTGTGTGTGATTCTGGATTTGTCCTTGGAAGGTGAAATGGCCAAATGGGGAAGGAGAAATATGTCTAGTACATTTTGCGAATATGCCCCTGTGATAGTATTAAATTGTGTTCACGTGTATTGGGAAGGACCTGATTGTGAATCTGGTCCTTGCGTTACTATAAAATACTATAAAATAGTATATTGATGCAGATAAATGAAATATTACGCATAGAAGTACACACTAAACTTGAATTAAGCAGCATTTAATAGTTTGACCAAGAGTGTAATGTTAAGTAAGTAAAATAGAATATTATTCGTACGAAATAGAACAGTAAAATATATTTGTCAAACTGTATTTACATTGGGAGTGATGCAAAATCAAATCAAAACAAAATAAATAATTATTGAAAAATATACACACAGAAATAGAAGTCTTGAGGACTGCAATGCCAATTTGAATTTGTACAAGGGTGCATGTACAAAATGACAACTAAACTAGTTTGGGTTAGTTTAAATTTTCTTAGATCCAATTACAAAGATAACTTGCTTAGCAAATAAAGATCCTTTGATTGCATTAAATACTCATCCTAAATATCACTTTCTCGCCATCCCATATTCCAATCGAGTAATGATAGGGTCATAAATACCAACCACAAATGTGTCACAAATAACTAAGTTTGTAATGTTAATTATGCATATATGAATCATAAATCAAACACAAACTTAGGCATTTGTGTCATATTTGTGGTTGGTATTTGTGTCCCTATCATAACTCTATTCAATCTAACCTTCAAGATTACAAGTTCCTTCATAAATCATTCTCATACATATATATGTCAATTGGAAAATTTGTTATAAATATTTAAATTTATAATTTAAATTATTCATGAATAGATCAAAAATCAAATACAAATTTAGAGATATGTGACAAATTTGTGATTAATTTATGTGACTATATCATTACTCAATGTCAGCATAGTAGACCGGGTTGCCAAACAGACAATGTTGTAAATATCGAAAGTCAAAATGAATCGAAAAAGTAATAACTAGTGTCTTGGGGGTTAATTCAAGACTAACCAGATTATACATTAGTTTGAATATTTCCATTATCAAAATCTTTAACAATTTTCATATATAATAATATATTTACCAATCATTAACTAGCTTATTGCTAATTGATAAAATTATATCATTAAAATATATAATAAGATAATTTGATCAAAATTAAAGTTATCATAATTCACTCCTAACAAGACATAGACACTAGTAGTCAAATTCAAGGTAATATTCAACAAAAATTACAACACGTACCAAAATTCAAATAAAATATAAATATTCAAAAAATAACAAAGATGAGTAGAGAAATCAGATAAATATCCAAATTTGAAGGAAAAATAAGTTAATTTTTTAAATCATGATCATCATCAATTGATGCAATTTCTAAATTTTAAAATCAACGTCGTCAAATGTCTTCTTTTTCTTTTTTCACTTAGACGTCTAAAATGAAAAAATATGTATTAAGACGGGCACGAAATTAATAATATGTATACTAGTCAATGTTACAGATATCGTATATCGCTTACATATCGGTCAGTCACCGATAAGAGATATGACCGACATAACGAAATTCATAGCGAAAAATATCAGTGGTATAGCGATTATGTAATTTTTAATATTAACATATTAAATTGATTATTATAACATTAATTTTATATTAAGTTTTTTAAACTAATTTAAAATTTACATGATTAATATTTAAAATTCAGCAATACAGCATAAATTTTAAGTTAAACTAAAGATACATTTAAAATTATAACATAAAATTCATAAATAATATAATAAACTAAACCACAAAATCGTGTTCATTAACCATCGGTGTAGATGCGGATGACCCCAATCAAAGGAAAAAGAATGGGGCTTCAGATCAAACCCTAATAGATGTGAGTTTCTTGGTCACGAAAGCTTAAGTTAGAAGAAGAAAAAATACACTCTCACGCTGTATCGGAGAAAGAAAGAAATATATGGAAAGAATTGGACCAAAAATATTAATGAAAATATTGTTAAAATATTAACCATCCCAAAATAATATTAAAAAAAAATTGTGTTTTAAATCCAAATCGGTTCAAACCGGTCCAAAATAATATCGGTTCATGTATCGGTTGACCGATTTACTCAACCGATACGGGACATATCGTAACGGAGGGGCACTAATTAGAGATATGAAACCGACATACCAGTCCATATCAGTGATATTTAGAACACTTATATTAGTACACATGTATATATTGGATATACGTAGTAACGTAGTTAAATTGATAAGATAAAAATTGGATGTTTATGAAGAAATCACAATATTTCAGTAGAAGCATGTTTCAGCAAAATTGTCATAATTTTCACATACAAAACTCCAATTGGGTTTGTTCAAATTGGATTGGATAGATAATTAGATTATCTATCACTTTGATCACTTGCGTTTTTTCATTTGAACTATTTACCATGTTTATTTTAATGGAATACTGAAAGGGTGCGATAATTTCACACAATTTGTAAATGTCATAACTTTCGCATTTGGACCCCAAAGGTTAGATTGATTTTCAAGACTCTATAGCGAAAAATAAAAATTCGTAATGTTTGTACAATTTGGTAAAAATTTGTGTAGTGAAAAAATTTCTATATAAATTATCTCGAAAAACATATTATTTGGACACCGGATGACATAGATAGATAGATTGCTAACACTGTCTATAACGAAAAAACAAAATTTCATAATGTTTGTACCATATGATGAAAATTTGTGTAGTACAAATTTGATACAAACGATCTAAAAAACATGTTATTTTGACTACTGAAAGTTAAAAAAAATTGCAAAGACAGCCTGTAGGTAAAAACAAAATTTCATAATAATGTTGTACAATTTGGTGAATTTTTTTATAGTAAAACATTCGTTACCTATGTTCTCAAAAACATTTTATTTGTATTCCGCAAGACTTAAATAGATTGCTAACACCCCCATGGCGAAAAACAAAATTCCGTAGTACTTGGCAATATGGTGAACAATTGCGTTAAGTAAAACTTCCGATATAAAAGATCTGAAAAACACATTATTTGGAGTCTCGAAGTCATAATTGATTGCCAAGACCCCGATACAAAAAAACAAAATTTGTAGTGTTTGTACTATGTTTTTTTTAAAGGGATGTAATAATACATTCGAAACAAAAGATCTAAATAATAAATCATTTTGACTCCCCAAAACCTAACCAGATTGCCAAGATCCCCTAAATCGTAAAAACAAAATACCATAGCACTTGTACAATTTGATGAATAAAAAATTGTGCATGAAATTATTCGATACATGATATTCGGACAAACGATAAATATATGTAATGGCTCAATATATTTTTACCTTTATAGCAATACAAATTTCTATGTTCGTCTCCTCAAATAAATTTGTGATGTTATTTCAGTAATTTTTCTTTATCCCCTGCAATCATACTATCAAAATCCGCCAATGTCGCCAACCCCGGATCCAAATAGTAATTTTTCCTGCCCACTCAAGCCAGGTAAGGATTCCACTCCCTGCGGCGAGCTCATACATACCAAAGAACGCGAATATCAATTTAAATAGAACATTCAAACATATAATAAAACATCAAAAACACATCATGCAGAAAATCTTCAAATACATAAATTTCATTCGACAGTACCAAATTCAACATAATAGTTGGTTCCTAGAGTCGCCGATCCATGACCGGAGTCGGCCGACTCGAGCCGGAGTCGCCGGCGGCCGACCCGATTCATGCCCGACTCCGGTGGATTTTCACCGATCCTGCCATTTGTTTCATATTCGTCGAGCTATTTTGGAAGAAAAGGTATTTGAAGAAGACAATAGGTGGGGTACACTATTTTGTAGGTCTGTAGGGATTATTTTAGGGGTCATTGAATATTTTATGCACAAAACAATAGACTGAGATAGGACAATTATTATTATTCATGTTGTTTCACGTCAAAAGTCTATGTATAGACTATAGTTATACTTTATGGAAGTTGGTGATGGTATATATTTTAGTAAGCATGTTTATAAATTAATAAAATGAAATTAGTAGCAATGTTTTTGGAGCATTTTTCGCGATAACTCTGTCAAAAAAAAATATTTCGAAAAAGAATTCGGTTTTGAAAAATATTCTAAAACCGATTCATATCAGATTTTAAAAATTTAGTACCAACGGATTTTAAAAATTTGATAAATTAATTAGTTTAAAAATTCATTAATTAGTCAGATGGAGAAAAGACATAAATCATCAGGTTTTATAAATCCGCTCAGAGTAAGTTGTTATGTATTCCCAAATGTTACCACCATATTTTTTTTTATCTTAATTATAATATTTAATTAACATAATAATCAATACATATCATATAATTAATAAATGATTAATATATTATTAACATTCATTTGAATTACTTAATTTAAATTAATATCATTTAATCGTGTATTATGTGTTTTTTAATTAACATGTTAATTATGTGTTAATTACAATATAAAAATTATGATGGATAACTTTTGTGGCAAAATAAAATTTCCTTTTTTCACTTTATCTCTGACATACGGTCATAAAAAAAAATGAGTAATTTTACATTGCACCAAAATTTCCTTATCGAAATCTCCATACTTGAATTAACATGCATAATTAACAAAATAATTAAAAATTATATATTAATAATGAACTATATACATGTATAAATATATATAATGTAAGTTGTGTTTCTATTTTTTATTTTAATTAATAAGATAACATTTTCACAAAATCCGACTCTCCGATCCGACTCGGACGATTCCGATCCGACTCACCCGACTATTACTCTTCGGCCATCGGCCGACTCCGACTCCGACTCTAAGAACTATGCATAATACCTTTTTAAAATAATACCATTAAACACTCGAGGCAACACAAACAATGTAATAATGCCCAAGTCGCAGGACCCCCTTGCTTAATTGGAAACGCGTAAATCACAGTTATGCGTGCATGTTTTTTTTTTTTCACCATTGGAAATGTTTGGAACAGGACCTGATTTTCATCAAGATTTCATATGTTTCGAACAAAATATTAAAAGAATCTCCATATTTCATCATCAACGTTCTCCATGTCGACTACGATTACAACGAACAAAAACCAATTTTAATTTCAATCATTTGATTTAAATTAAACATGGCTCAGATTCGCCTTTGTGTGATCATTTTTATCTCCCCTTTAATTTGGGTAAATTCTCGTCAAACTAAAATCAAATGCTTCGAGTTGCTATGTATGCAGTACCACATACAAAAAAAGTATGCACATGCAACAAAACAAACATCAAAACACATGATCTCGTTCGAGAGAAGAGGAATCTCAATTCTTGCTATCATCACTGCCATGTTTGATATCTACATTACAAGAAAAGAGTTTTGTGCTCAAATTCGCAAAAGTAAACCCTAATTACCCTAGAAAAAAAAAAATCAAATAAAACAGTAAAATACAATTTCCAAACCAAATCAAAGAGAAATAAGAAAACCAATTACTAAGATTCAATCATCACTTCATCAGCTCTGAGATTAGATCCCGTTCTGAGAGCTCTCCCTTCCACCATGGCCGTTTTCTCCTCAAACCCCCAGAATTAGGGGTTAATATACGCTTCACTGTTTATATGGGCTTTGAAAAATAACATAGGCCCAACATAAAATATCACCTCTTTTGTTTAATTTTTTCTATGTTCAAAAGTTTAATTTTAGACTTTAATTTAATTATTGATCTATATGATAATTATATTATTATTAAAATAAAAAATTTAAAAAAAAGTAGCCTCAAACATGAAGTAATGGTGCTCCTATGAGAGCTTTTTAAGCAAGGAATAAAGTTCTATATGTACTTGCACACAACTCTAAATTTCCTTTTTCTTTGGGAGAAGTAGAACCAAAAGTTAAAATCTTAATTGTTATTAACCTCTCTACCTTCATGTGCTCCATGGAAATGTATGTGAAGAGAAATGGATATTGATGAAGTACATTATAGTAGAAATGAGGGGAACCACCAATCTTGTATTTTTACTAAACTCTTAATCTCATTTCTAATTCTAGTATTATTGATCGCATTACCCGTTACGGTGATCATTTTTGTTTTACGATTCAAAACACCATCGTTTCGTCTCGAGTCTATACAATTGGGTAGCCACTTCATCGCCGATTACTACGACTCGACGAATGCGTTCAATCATACTTGTCCTGTGGTTTCGTTGGTTTTTTCTATGCAAAACCCTAATGTTATTGGAATTAGGTATAGCTCCTCTTTACTCGATGTTTTGTATGAAAACAATTCCATAGGCATGATCGAGATGCCGAGTTTTTATCAGCCTTCGAAGAGCAAAAACGTGACCGTGTTTATGCATCTCTTGTTCGAGCCATCGAAAGTAAATCGAGTCGTTAATGAGGGTATTATGGCCATTTCTGGTACCGAAAATAGTCGTATCGACATTCGAATTGTTGGCGGACTCAAAGTACAAACACGTGTTTTGAACCTCCCCTTGCCTAAAATTCAGGTTAAAAAAGTTCTGAATTTATGTTTTATGTTAGGCTCATAATAAATTAATATTAGTTACTTAAAATTATTAAATCTCTCTTCCCTTTTAGGTTTCTCTTGATTGCTTGATAAGCACAAATTACAGGGACATAATGAGCAAAGGAGCACATCACATTGAAAAAACTCAGGTATATATATAATAGTTGTGAAGATAAAAACAATATAATTTTACAAATATAATAAATTTGTAAAAAACAATATATATTTGTAAAATTGTACACTGCATCGACTTTCCAACAAATAAAATAACTTGTTATTTGATAATTTAAAACTATAATTAAAGCAATTAATTATCCAATTGGCCTTCAATTTTATGAATAAACATGTTAATTGTCGAATATAATTTTAATTGGTAGGCACTCTCTCTCTCTAGCCTTCCACAAATTAGGCAGGAGTGTTCTATAAAATTGCACAAGACCGCAAAGACCGTCGATGACGCGCAGAATATTAAACAAAGATGCTTCTAATTATTGATTTTTTTTAGGGTTTCAGACAGAATGTAAATTTTGTGATTAAAACTGATTCGTTTTGTATTTTGTATGAAAACTGTATGTAATTAGTTATAGTTAGTTTTAGATGGAATGTCATATATAAGATGTAAATACGTATATATAGTACAGAGGATTTTAGAGATGATATTTGTGTGAATGATTCATATACTAATTAAGAGAAACTCGCAATGTTTCGCCACTCGTAGCGCTTTCGCGCCACCGTCTTTCCGACCAGTGAGCTAGAAGGGGCATTCTTCGTGACCAATTTTCTATATGTGGGCTTTTTCTTTTCCTCTTTTATTGGTTCACAATATTAATAATGGCCTAAAAGCCTAACCCGAAACAATAGGAATGGCACGATAACATCACCTGATGTTGTCACGATGACATCACGATTAAATGAGAGTTTCAATTTATACTCAAAATATCTCCTAATTAATTTTGTAATTTTAATTTGATTATTTTAATTCGAAATTAATTCATTGGATCATCGATTAGTTTGATTAGAAATTAATAAATTGGACTTGTAATTGTATTTTATTTATGTATTAATTGAATACTTAATTAATTGAGTGTAAATTGGGTGGGTGAATCGATAAACATGACAAAATAACGTCATGTTTACCCCATGACGATTTGATGGGTGAATTTGGGAAAAGTAATATAATTTTCCGTGACGGCACAATACATGCATAATCTTTTGTAATCTTTTGATTACACAAAATCCAAAGTCAAGTTTGAATGCATGATTCATGCTTAGTGTCCTCTTCAATTGATTTTGATACAATGAAGTACTCAGAGAGGGCTTCTTTCAAATCTGGCTCACAATTATGACAACAAATTTGTTGTGTATGTAGTAGAGAGGACCCCAAATGAAAGCACAAAAAGGACAAAGAAATTATGTCATGATTGGCAATTTGGAGAAACTAGTTGCCCCTAGATAATGACACATCAATATAAAATATAAATGCATTAGACAAAATTAAATATTTTTAAAAACAAAAAATATGAATAAACAGAGGAATTTCCATTCATTAATGTCATAATTTTTCACAACGATAAATTTAATTCATATTTATTAAATAATTTTATTTTTTATTGCAAGCCATTACAATTCCTTGTGTCACGAGTCATGACTCATGATGCCCTTTTCAAATTGTTTTCAATTGAAAAAAATCGCCCTATTTGATGGTTTATCTAGGCCGGTGATATGACTAATTGGAGATGATATTTATGCTACTATGAGAAATTGGTGCTAAAAAATCTTTAATGGGACAATTATCAATCTTGTAAATTATGAAGAATCATATTTTTGTTTTAACAAATTACATCTAAAAGCTTATTTGTCAGTTTTTTTTGACATATTTTTTTTTAAGGTGCAGTTGATCAAAGACTTACCAAGATACTTTAATTAAAAAAATTATATATATATATATATATATATACACACACACATGTACTTTGAGTTACAAACATTGTATTTTTGTGAATTAAGGTTATCATGACAAATATTGTCAATATACCCTATCATACTATTTCAAGGTTCTTCATCGAAAAAATAGCCTCTTGTTCGTTCGATCGTGTTCTTTGTATATTTTTTGTTCTTTGTCAAATCAAGGAGAATGAGTTTTGAGAAATTGAGATAGAATAATTTATACAACATATTTTTGCAACATGATTGACAACAAATTGATGATTGTGTAGGATGTTAATTGAATTAACTTAAATTAATTTTACAGTATAAATACAATATCGATCGTAAAATTAATGTTCTATTGCGAAATCATTTATTTATATTTTGGGAGACAACGAAAATTGATGGCTCATTGATTGAGATTTGAGAGCTCATTTAATGACATCAAACCTGCCAAAATGTACTTTTTAACAACTATGCATGTGCCTTCCTAAACTAGTGATCAAATAAATGTAGATAATCGAACTATGTCCTTTTTAATAAAAATGAAAAGAAACAATAATATACTTTCAAATTTGTGTTATTTTGATAAAAATAATATATAAGCTATCATATAAACAATAAAAATCTCGTCAAAAAAATGTGCAAAATATTACTACGTGAAAAAAAAACATATAATATATTTAGAAATGTGTATCACTACACTATTTTTAGATATATACTCATAGACAAAACATTAAATGTATATGTACCAGAAAGAAATGCATCCAACACTCTTAAAAAATGTCATTTTAATTTTCAATAATGATAAATAACTAGAATTTTTATCTAGATTTGTACATAAAAATACACGTGCAGTCAAATTTAAAAAATTTAGAATTTTATCTGGATTTCAAAGTTTGACGTGGCTGCATTGTGATTTGTCACGTATGATTCTAGGCAAAATTTAGATGTCAAATCTAGGTGCCTATCATTATTGTTTTAATTTTACATTTTCATACTTCCACGTTGTTTGATACTAGAAAAAGTGTGAGAAAGTAAGAAAATTTCAGAAAAATGCAAGATATCATTTGTTTGATGTTCAAGAAAATGTGAGAATTCTTTAGTTTGTTCCCTCTTTGTCTCTAGAGCTGACAAAATGCGACCCGACCCGAAAAACGAACTGATTCGTCAGAATTCGAACCCAACCCGAACCGAAAAATGTTGAAAAAAAGCAATGATCCGAAACCGAAATGAAACCGAATGACCTGAATCAGAAATGAAACCGAAACAGAATGACTCGAACCTGATATCAATCCGAAACCGAATGACCGGAATTCGAAATCGACCCGAAATCGGATGACCCAATATCCGAACTAATCTGAAATCCGAATACCTGAAACTCACGATCCGAATGACCCGAAACTCACGAACTCAGTGACTCGAAAAATAATCTATTATTGCTAAAATATCTCGGAATCAATAAAATAAATCTCGAATGATCCGGAAACTAAATTTTCGAAAAACGAAATGATTCGAAATAAAATTTTACGAAATTCGAATGATCTGAAAATCGAAATAACCAAGAACTGGATGACTCGAAAATCGAAACGACACGGAACCGAATGATCCGATAAACGAAACGACCCGGAACCGAATGACCAAAAACCGAAATGACCCGAAAACCGAATGACTCGAAATTCGAAACGACTCGGAACCGAATGACCCCAAAATCGAATGACCCGAAAACCGAAACGACACAAATCCGAACGGCCCGACGACCGGTAACCTGAACGATCCGATGATCGAAACGAACCGCAAACAGAAACGATTCGAATCCGAAATGAGTCGATCCGAATCCGATCCCGATCCGACCCGTCCGATTGCCACCTCTACTTGTCGCCTCTCCTTTCCCTCACATAGCATGACATTATTTCCTCTCCAAAGGAGATGAAACAAATTCTCTCAACACTAATGATTAGTGAATTAATAAAAATAAAAATAAAAACTATTATAATAATAATAATAATAACTATTTCTGAATTTTAAAATATATATAATTAATGATTTCTGAATTATTTAAAATCGCAATAATAAAATTAAGTTTAAATACAATAACTTAGATTGTTGATGTCGTAAATTATGTATATATAAAATTAACAAATAGTCTTATATTATATTATGATATAATACTATCCGTTTTAACATTCGAAAAAAATCCGTGTTCGTATTCGTATCCGACAATATCCGAACAGCATCCATATCCGTTTAATATCTTATCCGGATCCGGATTGTTCCGTATTCGAATATCCGTATCAGGAAAAATATGGATACGTATCTGATATGAGTACTATTCGAACCGGATCCGAACTGTTTACACCCTTTGGTGTATATATGCATATGGTTGCTGAAACAATTCTATTTATTCGGCAATCATTTCAATCCAATCAAATATGAATTATTTGTTTAAGTTCGGTTGAAAAATTGATACTTTCGGTTTGTTCTTCGTTTTCAAAAATCGATTAAACGATTGACCTGATTATATTTATTTTTTCAATTCTTATTAGTATGTTATTTTTCAAATTTGAACAAATTATGATACACACAATAAATTCATATTCATTTGATTTATTTTCATTTATTGTTAAATAAGCTATGAATTTTATTTTAGATTTGTGAAGTTTTTGATTGGACTCAACTGATTATGCCGAATGAAATTTTACTTAATATGTTCGGTTTAAATCGGTTAAATTTTTAGTTCGGATCAATTTGAATTTAATTTTATTTATTTTAAATAATTTTGGCATGAAATTTGACTTAATATGTGATGAGACGTTTGCATGCATATGAGGTGGTAAATCATATTTGTAATTTTCATTCAGAAATTTGGATGGTTTTCTGGATTTTTGGTTATCATGTCAAAATTTTGATTTATCACCACTATAATTTATTCATCGATATTATTTTTATTTTAGCAAAATAGAATAATAATAATGAACAATCAATAATGCAAAAACATAATACATTTTGATAAAAAAAATAATGCAAATAAGTTTAATAAGTTTGTGTAAATCAAATAAAATCATAAATTAGACTTGGTCGAAAAATTTACAAAATTTAAAATATATTATGTCAATCATAAAACTAAACAAAAATATAGGAATGGAGATTAAAAAATAATTTCACATAAAACAAAAAAAATATAAATTAAATTACTTTCTCTTTAGAGAGATTGAAGAACAATAACTAAATTTGTTCAAATAAATTAGATTTATCATGTGTAATATAAAATATTAAAAATATATAAATAAGATAATTGTACTACTTAATTATTTTGGTTTACCATATAATTATTGTGGTTTACAATCTAATGAATACGATTGATTGCCTGTCATGGTTTACCGTCTAATATAATTTAACATTAAATGTATTTGTTATTTATTAACAACATATCAATGGTTTGATCAGGAGATATTAAATGTGACGATCATATTTTTTCAATTAAAAATAGTACGTACCCCAAATTTCGTCCAAACAATAGAGAAAGGTACCTTATCGGATAACGAAAATGATCCGTTTCGCCCGTGAATGGACGGGCGCTTTTTCACTATCCATGCATTTTTCCTTTTCGACGGCACCTTTTTTAATTATAACATATACTTATAAAGTATAAATATGTTTTGAGTTTATATTCTTCTAAATATATATTTTTAGATGTTTGATATATATTTTTTTAATTGTATTATTTGGAAATTATTATATATTTTTGAATTCTAATATTTTTTTTAAAATGTAGGGTATAGCTTTTGGAGTAACAATATAAATTTGTATTTGTAGGATTTTTATTTCTATTCTCGTATTGTTTTTATGTTTTAAAAAATTACAATTTAACGTAAAAACTATCTAGTTAGCGAACCAAAAATCTAAATGATCCAATCTTTTATCTTTGATTTCATTTATAGTTGGATATTCTCTCGGATTTGGCTTGACCTCCACCTAATGCTTCTCCGCTTGTAACAATTATTTATTTACCGACTTACGAAAGTATGCGAGCAAAAAATTAATTGCTAGACAAATCACTTTCCTCATAATCCTATCTTTGCTCGTACCAGATTGCTAGAAAGTCGCGGAATGTCTTTCGTACTATGAGATTCTTCGATTTCGATTAACATCACATTACCTATAGTATATAATTAACATTGACAGTATTTTCTTTTGCTAACAAAATATACACGACACACTTCCTTATTGATCATAATAATATTTTCAAGTAGGAAGAAAGGTTTTCGAGTAGAGTTGTTATTTTGAGATTTTAGAAAACCTAAAAACACATGAGTAATTCTACACAACATGCTCTCGCAACATGATTGACGACAACGTGATGAGTTGTGGAATATGAATTGAATTAAGTTAAATTAATTTTATAATGTGAATACAATATGTAACGTATGATCAATAATATTCTGTTGCGAGAGCATGTTGTAAAAACATGTTGCGTAGAATTACTCAAAAACACAGGTCCATGAATCATGATTCATCCATCATCTTGGACATGAAAACTTACCAAAAAGAATGATCACCTCTGACCTCGAGCATATTGACAAAGGATATAATAACCTTTTGATTGGTAGTGATTGATTTGGGTGGCACAAAATCTCAAATCGAATGGGTTCCAATGTTCCATCTATCAATAAATACAGTGCCCATTTATATCGTTTTCTCATGGATGAACAGTCATGTCTTTACGTGGCCAACTTTCCTCCATCCAAGCCAAGCCCTGATATTTATATTGTATATTTATTGTACTTTGATTACTTTTTAATTAGATATTAAGTATAGAATCATGGATCTCATTCGTCCCACTAATTTTTTTATATTAGTTTCTGAGTTTCTACAGCCTTATGATATCGTTCATATTAATTTATTGCCAATAATTGTGATACTATTTATATAATTTATCTGATTTAATGCCCAAGTGTCGTCTTATAAGTTGTTCTTATATAATAAAACTAAACTAAACATATAAATATAACTTTTTTTATAATAACATATAAATACAATTATAAATCCAAAAGTATTTAATAATTATATTTTTCCTATTTCCTGTTAAGTTTCAATCTTGAAACTCGATCTTCTTATGTTTTCAACGAGATTTGATAGTAAATGTAAATCAAACCGAAATTAGTCAATGAAAACAAGGCTTAACGAGGGGGCATTTCAGTAAATTCATGACCCCGAACAATCATAGATATTTGCGATATGACTTTTGTGAAGCAGAAACACCACTGATTATCTAGAAACTCCATTCAAGCAGAAACACCACACCTCTCCTCTCCTCTCCTTTCAAACACCAATTCAGTGCCAATTACATAACAAAAAACCATCAAAAACATCAAAATTCAAAACCTTTGTACCTTCTAGAAACTTCTAGATCATGCAGGAACTCCACGCTCTCGCAGGCCTCGCCAGTGCCTTTCAGAGACCAAGAAGTTACCCCATGAGTCTCGGTCCGCAGGCTCCTGTCAAGTGCCCTCGTTGCGAGTCGACAAATACAAAATTTTGTTACTACAACAATTACAACTTGTCGCAACCTCGACACTTCTGTAAGTCGTGTCGTCGGTACTGGACACGTGGCGGTCTCTTACGCAACGTACCAGTCGGAGGCGGGACTCGCAAATCCAAATCCAAATCCAAATCCAAAACTAAAATGAGAAAATCATTACAAGTCGAAGATATAAACCCTAACCCTAATCCTAGCCCTGAACATGTCGATCCGTTGCCGATTCCTTCAACCTCAGAGACAGATGTGGGGCAAGTAGCTGAACCGGACCCTACAATTGGATTCGGGTTCTCGGATCCGGTGCAACAAATGGTTGGTACCGACTTCCCGACATTGCATGGGAATTTATATAATGGAGATGGGCTTACGGGTACGGGATCGGGATCGTTATTTGACGTAACCGGGTCCGTACCATATTGGAATCACTGCAGTTGGGGTGAGGCGGATCCTTCCTCTTTGTATTTATCTTGATTGTTACTTTAATTTTCTTTCAATTCTTACTTACAAGCGATATAGTAAGACGATAATTACTTTGAATTATCTATATATTACTTTCTTTTTCTTAACCTATATTTGTATAATTATCACTCAAATTCCCGAGTTTAAAGGGAAAAGGAGATGGTTTGTATTTAATTTTCATTGGAAGGAATTCATTTCAAGTTTTTACTATGTTAGTTATATGTTTTCTTTGATTTATAATAAGTAATTTATATTAGGGAAATTGTATTTTTTCCACAAAAATAAAATAAATATCATCGATGGCATCATCATGAATATGTTAATTAGTCTCATTAAAATTATTTTTTTAACCTGATTAATCATTAATCCAATGAGCATGCATCGTCGAGAATTTTTATTTCTTTATATTACAAGTCAAAATATCTACGTACTTGTTGTCAGTAGAACAAATTACTACTAAACAAAGAAATATATCAATACGATTCGAACGTAACTTTTTCGATTGTACACTATTAATTCAACTAGTCACGCGAGTTGAAACCACTCGATACCCGAAACTTAGTAAATGACTAAACGGGAAAATCGTTTTGGAACGAGATAATTTTATTACTTGAAAATGTAGCTTGAGAATTTATGCGGAAGTGATTTGAGGTGTCTCATTATTTATAGTTAAGAAGGAGAAAACTATTTTGAATCCGGTATCTTCCGTTCGAACGGCAAGAGTGTCCATTAAAACGGTTGGTGTTTGTAGAAAACATCAATTAGCTTAACGGCTAGATTGGCTAAAAATGTGGAACGCGTTCGATCGACATAGTCAAGCGTTTGAACGCTTAAGATAAGAACTAGTCTTTGAATTGAACATGCTTAGTAATAAATTTTGGATCCTTTCGAACCGGTATTATTTTTGGCTTAACTTCGGTACGAGTATGTTATTCCAACTCGTGGGAAATGTCTTGAAACGTCATGTACGTGTCCTGTGCATAATCTTGTGCATAATGTTGTGTCTTGAACTTGTTCTTGCGCGTGTTCTTGAATTCCCGACTATTTGAAACCTATTTTAGTGATCAACCTATTCATCTAATTTTGTGATCAACAAAAAGAAAGACATGACTAGGATGAATTACAAAGACATGACTACGATGAATTACTATCGCGACACATATACGAGTATGATAAAATTAACCCGTCTCGCTACGGTCTAATTCCATGAGCTTTCTATATTTACAATAATACTACTAAACAATAATTCAGTCATTGAAAATAGATCTAATAGCCGTGAGAATTTATGATTTCGTAATTCACTATAATTAATTAAATTAAATTTCGCTTCCATCAATATTTGTTTATAGAGTTGATATCTAGGTCAGAGACATTATTACTATATTATTCTATCCTGTATGCTTTGTTTATGGATGGGATCATGGGAGGATTATAGGCGGTACAATTCTCTGATTAGTTTTTAGGGCCAAAAATGAGTTGATATGGTGGTGGTATTGGCGGGGCCACGTCAATCGTCATAGTACCGGCCCATTAGCGGGCACGGGGTAGCTAACTAACTACCCATCTGAAACTCAATGTTTGGTACGTGCCAACAAAATTTTAATGTACCAAACATATGGTTCAAAATAAAGTACCAAACATATGGTTCAAAATTGGATAATTATATTATGCCTCTCAAATTCTCCTTGCTTTCTTGTATTATCAATTAACAATTCATTAAAATAATAATTAACAAAGAAACACTCAATTAATGATTAATTAACCGTTAACGAGATGTATTTTTGTTAATTAGTATGTTAATTAATTGTTAATTGGTGATATAAAAAAAATATTGAGAGGAATCTGGAGGGAAACCATACGTGACCTCTTAAAAATTTGATCGTGCTAAAAGAGCTAGAAATATAATGCATGCACTCTGGTCAAGAGAATAAAGTAGTATATTTAGAAGCTAAAAAACATAGAATGCGAAAAAAAAATATTGACTACGTAAAGGGGAAAAAAGATAGTATTTAATAATACAAAAGAGTATAATGCAAAAAAATGTAAATAATACATGCGATATAAAAGAAAATATAGCTTATAGACATACAGGGCCGGTCCAACGATTTTCCATACCCGAAGCCAAATTATAAAATTGACCCCAAATTAATTAATTTGCTCAAAATTATCAAATGTAAAATTAGTTTGAGAAAGAGAGAGATTATACAATATTGAGATGGTACGAGAATAATTAGCAAGAAAACCGAAGATATCCCCACCAAAATCGCAAAAAAACCGAGAAATTTCAATACCTAGCTCCAAACTCGAAAATACCCAAATTCTTCTCAAACCTCCACTCAAATCTCTTGAAATCCACTCAATAACCAAGAATTAAGCTCCACTAATATTCTTCTTGATTGAACACACGAAATAATGGTCAAATTTTCGAAAATAAATCAACCCGCATCACAACCCCTTTTTTTGTTTCTGTCCAGAGGGTCGGGAGAGAAGAGGGTGCAGTGAGAGGGAGAATGGTAGAAGAGGATTCTGGGCCGGATTATTGGGCTATTGGGTATGAATAGGGTTATTAAGTCTTAACCTATGTAATATATTGAAGATATAAATGGGCTATTGGTATTTGATATATGGTAAAAAAAAATGATTTTGGACCCCAAATAAATCAGGACCCGAGCCCAGGCTTTAGTGGCTTCTATGCATGGGCCGGGCCTGTAGACATAACAAATAGTATATGAGTAATTTTATTAGGGGTCGGCAATTTGTCGGTAAATGTGTGTCCTCCAACGGTTTGCCCGACCAATCAGACAGCGCCACGTAACCTTTTTTTACTAAAAAATATAGAAAAAAACTCACTTTTGCCCGCTGAAGTGTTCCAAAAAGTGCAACTTGCCCCCCAAACTCTAATTTTGTTCATTTTGCCCCCTGAACTTTCATTTTTGCCCCCTCCATCAGTTAAGTGTCCAGTCAGCAGTTAAGTGATGACGTGGCTGTGATGACTTGGCAATTTTTGATGATTTTGTTGATGACGTGGCAAAATTTATATTATAAAATTACATATCCAATAACTAACAAATAAATCCAATAACCAATTTAATCAAACCCAATAACCCATTATTTGAACCCTCTCTCTCACTCACCAGTCACCATTACCGTCTCGTGCTCTCTCTTTCTCGCGCCAAGCTCCTCTCGCCGAATCGCCAAGTCTCTCGTCGCCATTGTTCCCGCTCGCGCCAAGCTCCTCTCGCCGCGCTCGTCCGTCGCCATTGTCCCCTCGTCGCCGGTCCGTCGCCAACGTCGTAAGGATAGCTCCTCTTTTTCTCTTTCTCTTCGCTGGCTCTTTCTCCTTCTCTTTCTCGCCATTGTTCTCCTTTTTTCTGAAATTAGGGTTTTTAATGGAATTTTAGGTTAATTTCAGCCAAAAGAACTGCAAATTAGGGTTTTTTTTGTCCAATTTCAGAAAATTAGGATTTTTTTTGTCCAATTTCAGCAAATTAGGGTTTTTTTTGGTCCAATTTCAGGGCTATTTTCAGGGATTTTCAGCGATTTCAGAAATTTCAGCGATTTAACATGGAGGGCTCATCATCAATAGGTATATTATATCAATTTTTGGAATTTCAGCGATTTTTTTTGTAATTCAACCCCCTAACCCGATAAATTTTTGGAATTTCAGCGGTTTTTTAGCTATGTCTAATTTCAATTTTTTTTTTGTAGATAAATTTGGAAAATACACCGATTGTAATTTGAGGGTTTTCTATAAGGGTTCATTCGTGTTTGAAGATATAGATTGGGTGTATAATGATGGAGAAATATATAATATACCGGTTACTTATAATGTTTCATTGGTTGATTCTCTATCGTACACCTATCTCGAATGCCTTATAGGGGAGAAGTTACGGGTTCGGGATATTGCAAAGTTACATTATAAGGTACCGGTTAGCGGGGTTTTACAATTTCTACATAGCGATAAATCGGTTTGCGATATGTTTTCTAATTTCGATAATGTAGAAAGTATTGAGGTATATGTCGAACACATAAATAATAATGAAAATTCGGATATCGATGAAACAAATTCGGAATTCGTTGATGTGCGTGTAAGGTCGGTTGAATGTTTTGAAAGAGAAGAAAATAACGGAGAGAGTGATTTTTCTTATTCAAGCGATGATGAATTTAATGATGAACAACCGTTGAATGTTGAATATGGGGAAATCGAAGTAAATTTACCCGTATTTCAAATTGGAATTAGATTTTCCGGACCTTCGGAATTTAGGGCGGCGGTTAGAAAATACGCGATAGAGAATGTAAAAGAGATAAAACTTGTAAAAAACGAGAAACATAAAATAAGAGCTCAATGTAAAAAGCCTAATTGTCCTTGGGTTATATACGCTTCGGTAGATACCAAAAATAACGGTTTTATCGTCAAAACTTTTAATCCCGAACACAATTGTGCTCCGTCTTTTACGTGTAAATCGGTTACTTCAACCGTTATCGCTAACAAATACGAGGAAATAATTAGATCACATCCCGGATGGAAATCGATAGAAATGCAAACCATAATTAGAAAAGAAATGGGGGTAAATGTGACGGTGAGCCAATGTAGGAGGGGCAAATTGAAGGCAATGAAAAAATATTTAGGAAGTTACACGGAGCAATATGCGAAAATTTGGGATTATGCACAAGCATTGGTCCAATCGGATAAAGATAATACCATACGGGTCAATGTTGTGCGAAACAACGAGGAAGATTGCCGCGTTTTGAACGAATGTATATTTGTTTTGGTGCATGTAAGAATGGTTTTTTAAGTGGTTGTAGAACAATTGTTGGGTTAGATGGATGTTTTTCTAAGGGACCCGTCAAGTTCGAGATACTTGCCGCAATTGGGAGAGATGCTAATGATCAAATGTATCATATTGCTTGGGCTATTGTAAGTGTCGAAAATAAGGAAAATTGGGATTTGTTTCTAAATTTGTTGGCACAAGACTTGGAAATGAGGTCGGGAGATGAATGAGTTTTAATTAGCGATCAACAAAAGGGATTACAAATAGCAATCGAACATATTTTACCTCAAGCCGAACATAGGATGTGTGCGCGGCACATATATAGCAATTGGAGCAAAAAACACAAAGGGGAAAATTTCAGAAAATTATTTTGGTTGTGTGCTTGGTCATATTCGGTACCTCAATACTTGGAAAATATCGGTCTTCTAAGAGAAATATCGGTGGAAGCAACTAATGACCTTTTACGGATTGATCCGAAACATTGGTGTCGAGCTTATTTCAATGATTGTTGCAAGTGTGAAAACGTAGACAATAATATGTCGGAAACGTTCAATAATTGGATTAGAGATTGTAGACATAAACCGATTATAACCATGTTAGAGGAGATTAGACACAAGGTTATGGTTAGAATTGCGAAACAAGCAAGTGAGAGTGACAAATACTCGCATGATGTTTGTCCTAATATTTTTGCCAAATTGACCAAAACCATTAACCGAAATAGAAATTGTCATTTAATTTGGAATGGTCAAGACGGTTATGAGGTAATGCAAAATGTGACGAACCAAAAAGGGGAAATCAAAGAACACACTTTTGTGGTTGATATAGCAAATCGTAAGTGTACTTGTAAGGTTTGGAATCTTACCGGTATCCCTTGCTCTCATGCGGTGTGTGCTATTTTCAATAAAGGACATGAACCGATGAATTATGTGTCCGATTATTTCAAAAAAGAGATGCACCGAAAAACATATTCTAATTTCATGGCACCGGTTGTCGGCATTCAAGATTGGCCCAAAACGGGTTGTGATCCTCCAAATCCTCCTAGTAAAAGAAAAATGTCCGGTCGGCCTAAAAAACATGCTCGACGAGAACAAGGTGTAGTGCCAAAACCCCCAACTAATAATATGTCAAGGACCGGTCAAATAGTCAAATGTTCAATTTGTCGTAATACGGGTCATAATCGTACAACTTGTCCGAAAAAAAAGAATGAGGTACTTTATCTACTTTTTTTTAAAAATTCCTTTCATATTTTATGTTGACAAAATTTGTTGAAAATTTAGGCTCCACAAAGATCAAGGACACCCTCTACGGGACAATCTTCAAATCAAACGTCACCCTCTACGGGACAATCTTCAAATCAAATTTAGATAATTTAGATAAATTTATGTATTTTGGACAATTTATGTATTTTGGATAAATTTATGTAGTTTGGATAATTTGGATAAATTTATGTAGTTTCGATAATTTACGAATCCCCCCCCCCCCCCCCCCCCCCCCCCCCCCCCCCCCCACACACACACACACACACACACACGCCCCTGGCCCTGCCCCCCTCCCCCACACACCCCATTAACAAACATTAAAAATTTGCGATAAAAATAGCCACGATAATCATTACAAATTTACGATACAAATTTGCGATAAAAAAAGTCATTACTAAATCATTACAAATTTCATAAACAAAACCATGAAAATCAATAAAATAACAAGCATTAAATATCTTGAATGAGCTTCTTCGCCTTTTTCGCCTTTTTGGTGAACTTTCGAATCGACGTTTCTATTCGTATACTCGAACCAAGCATTTTCGGCTTCGTTCATGGAAGAAAATTTCTTAAATGAGCATCGTGGATAACCACAAATTTGATCGTTGCACAATGCCCAACTTTCGTAAATTCCGGGTCTTTTTCCAACGAAGACGACATAGAAACCTTCTTTCACCATTACCTAGTTTGCTGAAATTGGACAAAAAAAACCCTAATTTGCTGAAATTGGACAAATAAATATGCTAATTTGCTGTTTTTTTTGCTGAAATTGACCCTAATTTGCTGGTTTTTGCTGAAATTAATCCTAATTTGCTGTTTTTTTGCTGAAATTTACCCTAATTTGCTGAAAATTGCTGTTTTTTGGGTGAAGATACCCTAATTTGCTGTTTTTTGGCTAAAATTAACCCTAAAATTCGGCATATATGCAGAATGTATATGACAAATCGAAAATTATATAATAAACCTAAAAAGTTATACATATAAATAAATAAATAAATTGTATTCCAAAAATATATATATTGCAGGAAACAAAACTACATTAAAAAAAGTGCGGCGGTCCAGAAAGTTTCTCGTTTTATTATCAAGTATTGAATAAATTGTTAAGGTTGAACTAATTTCATTTTCTCTTTATTTTACAAGTTAATTGTAATATTCATATTGTTCTTTTTTCTTCGAATTGCAATGAAAAACTAGTGTTCTTTTCATTTTCATACCTCTTTGAACAATTTTTCTCTCTTATTTTTATATTTAAATTGAATAATATTAGAATAATACTCGCGCTGTGATACAAATTTCCTAATTATGTTTTTATTTTAATACAAAACATTTAATATCGACTCCAAATAAAATTATATTTGAACATATTCATTTTTTCTCTTTGGTTAAGAGTGTATTATTTTGAACCTCAATATCATGATCAATCAATCCTAAGCCTCCATGTTATCACATAACACCCTTTAATTTTATTTTATCCTTCAAAATAAAGCTCTAATAATCGATGAGATTTGATATGTAATAACCAATTTGATAGTTTAAAATCCCGCATGTAGTACGCAGGTACGACCGGTAAAACGAATTTGATTAAACCATTTATTTAAACGGGCTCGTATTCGTAATTTTGCTGGTAAGGGTTGAACATTTTTTTTCTCTCTTCTTTGCATATTCAAAATCGAATAATAATTTTTTGGATAACGATTCGAGGTTTTATATATGTCTTCGAGTATCAATTGTTCTCAATGAAGGACTTCAAACAAATTAGCTCGAATTGATTCTTTGTAAAAGAGGGGTGCAAACTCGTTCTTCTTATTTACCGGCATGAAAAAATACTATGAACATAAACTTTGGCATAAGCCACAAATCACATCTCAATTCAACAACCTTAATCCTAACCCTCTCTTAATTTCAAAAAAATAAATTGAATGTCCAAAATTTGGATACGATTTGGATATTTTTCGTACTTTTTTTTAAGAAATTAACAGCAAAAGAACGCTGAACAGCCTCGGCATTTACTAAATCGCCCTTTATCTTCTTGCAGCAATTTCGCCGGACTAGTGTTCCATTCTCTTTGCAGCCTGTACCATAAAATAGGCAAATAATATAAATTGGTATATCAGACAGAAATATTAAAATCTATTATTTGAAACTATTAGGTTAGATCGACCGAGGAAATAAGTTTGTGTTACGAATAAATTATTACGAAGACCATATCGACACAAATTATTATGAAGCCACTTACACGGGAAAAGCGAACGATCGAGCGCTTGTTGAGGTACTATCAGTCTCGGACAAGTTCGAAATGCTACCAGAATTCGGTACCGGAGATGAAGGAGTAGATGGTACCGAAGAATTAAGGTTTAAATCACTCGTACCAGTATTGACGGAACTCCTTCTAGAAGGCGCCTCTTGATTGTTTGTACTCTCTTTACTTGGACTTACCGGTTTTTCACTCGTACCTAATCGAAGAACTAAATTATTATCTCAAATTCATTTTACTTTGTCCAAATAAAATGTACATTTTTTTTTCGAGTTTTAGTACCAGGGCTTCCTTGGCAATTGGAGTTTGTTGGTTCTTCATTTGGAATCGGATTTTGAATTCTCGTGCTATCTTGTTCGTTTGTTTCTTTCGTACCTATTGTGGAATTATCAGCGGTATGAGATTCGGAACTGGTACCATCAATAAGTGGATGTTCTTCTTCAGGCTTCGAATTCGGTAAATCGTTGGCAACTATGCGATTTTCCTGCAATGGAGGTACAATTGCAGGTTTTTGGTCCACTATAATCTGAAAAGATGGAATCAAAATATTTGAGTTATAAATTGAAAATCTCAAATTTGATAACAGATCTTTTGAATTGAGATATACCTGATTGGAGGATTTCTTCTTCTCTTTAACAATCTTCTGATCAGTAAAACGATTAAGATTAATGGGTCCGCTGAAATTACTCTGTTTGGGAGCGCATGCTTGTTCAATGGCGAGAACTCCATCAACAACAGAATGGTCAAAATTCAAAGACATGTTTGTTTCAATCTTAGCTTTCTCGTCAATGGCGATATCCTTCTCTTTCACGACTTTGGTAAACTCCTTTTCCGAAGGAAGCTCTTCCTTCACCACAATCCCGCCTTTGTTCGAGTAGATTGAGAATTGTTGCTGAGATGAACGACTTGCTCGCTCCTTTTCCATTGATCGAGTATTCCTTTGAATATATCTAGGCTCCGATCATGAACTTCTGAAAAGTTCAAAATTTACATGAAATTCAACATTTTTTTTTTCTCTTTTGAGCAAAAAACCCAAATCTCACCCTTGTGAGCAAAGATCAAAATACAAAGCAAAGAAGGAAACAAACCTTGGATCCATTAAAAGGGCATGGAGAAGAGAAGAGGAGAAGAGATGGAACGTGGGTTTGGAATGAGAACAAAAGAAGAAGAAAGAAGAAAGACGAGGAGAGGCATCACGAGACAGGAATCATGACATGTGTGTTGGTTGTGCTTTCTTTCTCAAGCAAAGTCAAATGTTTTCAGGAAATACCTCGGTGAAATATACTGATTCTCTGTTCATTATACTTTGGAAAATTTTATGTGGAGTCATTGCCATGAATAAAATCATATTTCTACATAGATAGTTAAATGAAAATATATAGAAAATCCTTGAAAATTATTGTTATTTCTCTCATATTTTTTTTTTAGTGTAATGATATATTAACCAACAATTATGAGTAATGATACAGACCACGAATCCGTGACATAAATTGCCCACAATTGTCACGTGTCAGCTGTTGATTGGCTGCATAAAAGTTGTGCAAAAGCAGTAGCCAATCGACAGCTGACACGTGACAGTTGTGGTCAATTCGTGGTCACAGATTCATGGTCTGTATCATTACTCAACAATTATACAAATATAATGGGAATGAATATACAAATAGGACAACTGAGTTGCATAAAATCTTTCATTAAAGTCTGTAGTTGAGAAGGAAAAGCTATTAAATGCTGGGGATTGCTAGGTTGACCATTAATTAAATATCGAATTTGACCTAATCTTTTACGAACAAAATTTATTAACTCATTAAAAAACCAAAATTAACTCCAAGAATAAGGAATTACATAATAATCAAAATCATTACTTTCAGAAAATGCTGATTACCCACCTAAGTGAAAGTAAGAATCGTATGATATTCTGAATTACAGGACGTGTTCGCTAATTCTCCACAGAATTCGAGAATCAAATTAGTAATATATATCGTAATTATGTTTTTCATTGTAATACAAATTACACATTTGTATGATAATATTGATAATATTATCTCAAAATGAAATTAATTGAAATCATTGTAATACAAATTACACATTTGTATGATAATATTATCTCAAAATGAAATTAATTGAACTCATTTATTTATGATTATGTATATATTTTATAATTATTTTACATTACGATAGCAACAAAATTTATTTCTTTTATCAAATAATAATGTTTATATCAGTGTCACTGTTTAATAATATATGAGATATAACACAATTTTACGAAAAAACATAATAATAAATATTATATCAGTATTTTTCACAATATTTTATATAATATCAAATATAAAAATAATAAATCCTACTACATATGTAGTAACACACCATTAATTATATACTATTAACATTTTTATTGACTCAAAATGCAATACAAAATATAAATAATATTAAACTTAATAGTGAAAGTAATTTAGGGACCGTTTGATTGAAAGGAAATGAAGCAATTATGAGAGACATGAAAGCCAAATTCTTGACAAAGTTACTTTCTCGTGTTTGATACAAGATATTAAGATAGAGATTGAGAGAATGTGGATTCTTGTTACCTTATCTCGCCTTCATATTTTCTTTCAAATGATGTCCTCAAAATAGTGAGAAAACACAAAAATTCTCCGTGCTGTGTGTATGTATAATAATAATTATCATTACTATAATAACTGTAATAACAACAACAACAATAATGATAAATAATTAAAACGATTCACACACATATGTATTAATCAATATTTTAAATTGCGATGTAGAGGTCCGTAGCGGTTTGGCATTTTTATAGCGAATTGTGGCAACGGACGCTATATCACTGCTATGACTTTAGAGCGGATATACACTGCTATATTAATAATTTTAAAATAAGATTTTATTAATAAATATATATATAATCAAAATAAATTTTTTTTTTGAAGGAGGTTTGACAAATGTGTCGAGACCTCGAATATATTAGATCAAAGAAGTGAAATAAAAGAGAGAATTTGGGGAGAATATATAAGACAATATTCTTATTTTTTTTTTGAAGAGAATCCTAGGCCAGGAATCGTGGCCATTATAGGGTTTTTTTTTTTTATATTGATGCCGCCGGAATTCGAACCCACAACCTCTACAACATGAGGGTTTATTGTGCTGAGCACTCAACCATCTAGGCTATGAGACCATTGACAATCAAAATAATTTTAAAAATAAGATTTTATTCGAAAAAAATTAAATATATGCTTATGTATATATAATAATAATTAACTTAATATAATTAATAATAATTTTAAAAATAATAAAAATAGTAATGGTTGTAAAGTAAAAAAATATATTTTAAAAAATAAGACAAAAAATATAAATTTTTGTAGAAAATATTTTAAAAAAAATGAAATTGATTTTTTTTTTAAATTTTACAATATTTAAAAAATATTTTTAGAAATAATATCTTTATAATTAATCAATATTTTTTATATAATAGCAATAATATGTTTTATTAAAATAATTACACAATAATAATAATTTAAAAAAAAATAAGATTTTATATATAATCCGATAAAATTCATGTTCAAGTACTTTTTAATTTTCTTTCTCATCAAGCAATTTTTTACTTTTCATTACGTGGCATTCAAAGACATCAAACAACATACGAGAGAAACACACTTCCTTCAAAATTCCACCCTCATTTCACTTTCTTGGCACAATTCTAGAATCTTTTGAAATCCTTCCAAATCCATTGCATCAAATTTTATTTAGCATAAACTTAAATATAAACTATCTAATATAATGTGATTTTTGTAAAATTTACATTTTTAAAAATAACCATATTATCTGATAGGTGTTATATGTTTAAGAAGTTATTTAGAGAAAAAATTATTTTTTTTATTTTAATATTAAAGTTGTTTGAACAAAAACACAAATATAATATACTTAGTATTATATGAGATTTTTGTAGTTATAATTTTTTAAAACATGAATAATAATACTTAAAAATTCTATCACGTAAAAAATGTATGTTTTACATCGTATTTTCTTACATAATATATTTACAAATTCAAATTACGGAAAATATATGTGATTGATTTTTAAAATTAGAATTGTACAAATAATATTAGTATATGTTGTATGTTTTATAATATTATATATTAATTTATTAGTATTTCATATATAAACTTTTTGTTTTCTATTGCATTCACATTTGATCATGTAATTTTGTGAGAATTGACAAACATTTGAATAGATTTAGTTTTAATGTGAACCAAGTCAATAATAAGAGTCCTATCAATGTAGAATGATATGACATTCTAAGATTGCTTAAAACATGTTATAAAATAATAGACAAATAAATGGTTATAGAAAAGGAGTAATTATACACAACATACTCTCGCTGCAGGATTGACAACATGATGATGAGGTGATGAGCGGGTTTTTGGTATGTAAAATTATCGTTGCATTCGAAAACCCGTTTCGATCAACAAGTATAGAACTATATGTGTATAGTGGAAAATATGCAAGTTCGTTCCACGAGGAGTATATGCGTCGAATAATGAATCAAAGCAAGCAAGAATTAACAAGAAAGATTTTCAAAATATAGTCCGTTATAACGCAAATTAGGTCCGTTACAACGGACTTGAGTGAAAATTATGGCGCTAAGTGTGAGATGAACGTCCGTTACAACGGATGAAACTCCGTTATAACGAACATGGGTAGCGTTGGAACGGATTGGTTAATCCGTTACAGCGGACCGCTATGTCCGTTACAACGGACTTGTATTGATCCTATTGTATAAAATTCCTCAATAGTCCGTTACAACGGAACTCTAGGTGCGTTACAACGGAAGTATAACCAACTGAATATTTAAGGACCAACTGTCTAGTCCGTTGTAACGCAATGTGAGTCCGTTATAACGGAATATATGCTGGAATTCAGTTTGAGTATTTTCTTTGGGGTTTTGAATTGAGATTTGATCAGAGATTATTTGATGTCTTAATTAAGTACTAAAATGCAAACAAAAAGAGAACAAAGTTGTCACAAAAAGAGAGCAAAAAGATCAAGTAAAAGAGCAAGTTAAGAGCAAAAGATTCATTAAACCACGAATTCTTTAGACAAATCCAATTCAATTAAAACTACAAGAATTCCAAGAAAGGAAAGAAAACACCTAGAGAGATGAAGTGAGCTTCGAGTCTCGTCTTGGATGCCTTCCTCGTTGCTTTGAGATGCTTAGTGAGCTAGACACGTCGCACAACTCGTTCCTTTCGTACCAATCCACTCGCCAATCGAAGTGAGCTCCGTACCGGTTGAGTGAACTCGAGATTTGCAAGGGATCAATTGGAAGGAAGCTTCCAATCAAATTAGAGTAAGCTCGACTCCTTGCTTGCGCGGATTCGGATGAAGAAAGCTCCAACCAAAACCCCACAACTCGATCTTCGTCGAAGTGTAGACCAATTCACCGAATGAAGTGAGCTTCAATTCGGTGATCGATCTTAGAGAATTATCGTTCGATTTTGCAATTCTTGCGTGTTCTTGAAAGATTCTTGGACTTGCTAAGAGAGAGAGAGAGAGAGAGAGAGAGAGAGAGAGCGAGAGAGAGAGAGAGTGAGCAAAAGGGGTAAAAAAAAGAGCGTCCAAACTCGTGGCCCTTTTGGTCTTATTTATAGCACTCACGGAGTCTTCTTATTGGCCACGAGTTGGTGGAGAGGATTGAGGGTAATGAGGTAATTTCCACCAAAGGTAGGTGGGAAGGATAAGGGCTAATGATTGAGTGGTTTTCGTGTAGACTTTTGTGTAAGTCTCTATCATGATGATTGTTTGCCTCCCGTCTCATTCATGTACCGAATATATCGGTATAATATATCGTTTTCACTCCTCTTGACGTGTTGGAGACAACTACACTCTCAAAATTCCCAGAATTTCCTTCTAATTTCTGTTATTAAGCAATAAAACACACTTAGTGAAGAAATATTCATGTTATCTCAAATATAATTAATAAAGTATATAGAATTGTTCTTCACAAGGGCTAAAATCCCCAAATTAAGCATTAAATTTGTACCTTATTTGCCTCACATCAAATACCCCCACACTTAAACCCTTGATCGTCCTCGATCAATTTGATGGAGAATATCCTCGGCCCCGGGCCCGCGCAGCGGAATGAAAGGCCCGGTCCGATTCCCCAATTCCCGAGATCACGCCTTGACTTCGAGGGTACGATGCATATAGAAGGATAGATCTATACCAGTTCCAAATTGATGGAACACGAAGGGTTGATCGCTGCCTTCTATTCCTCCGGTCACGTTGGTGACTTTACGCGCGTCCCACACCGTGCGTCCTTCACCGTTCGTTCCCGTTCTTCGATCCTTCGGTTCGATCACCACGGAGAGCACCAAGTGTTGCTCCTCCACACGTATCCACCTTGAGTCGGAAGATGCCGGACACGGATACACCTGCCTAGACGATGTACCGGTGCACTTGCTCGATCTCGATTGATTCTCTATTAACCGAAAAGCCCCTTTTCGGTTTTCACTATTCTCTCTCTTTAATGGATATCCAATATCTATTAATTACTCTCAAAAGGAATGATTAACCGTCCCAGGAGAGAGAGAGAGAGAGAGAGAGAGAGAGAGAGAGAGAGAGAGAGAGAGAGAGAGAGAGAGAGAGAGATCCTATTTATACTTAGATAGGATAAGGACATCCAAAAGGTACTTTTTGGACTCACCAAATCGTGTGTACCAAAAACTGCCAGAAAACAGCATATTAACACAGTGCGTCATGACGCACCATATCGTGCGTCATGACGCACCATGTAAATTTAACTTTCCAAAAGTTACTGGACAAAATACGCATTCTAGCGTCATGACGCACCATATGGTCCGTCATGACGCACCATGCAATTTTTCCTGAATTGGCTAAGTCCATAATCTAGTGAACTAAAACACTATGGTGCGTCATGACGCACCATATCTTGCGTCATGACGCACAGTGTTATTTTGCCCAATTCTGCACAATCATATTATGCATTTTACTGTCTTCTCGAACGTGCTTGTTCGTGTGTCCTTTTTGTACACTTTTACGGTTGACCTGAAACTGTATTTCCTTCACAATTGGAGTATAAAAGTCAAACACAAGAGAGAATCGCATAAGATTTTGTTGAAGTTATATTGTTGGTTCAAAAACTAATTTCACAAGGCAAATTGGGTTACTCTCATTTCATCATGATTACTAATATTGAGAGAGATATAGGTTGATAAAATATAGAATCGATTTCAATAAATTGCACAAATTCGAAGAGTTTACTAGAGCAAATGATCTCAACCGAAGAAGATGATTAAACACCATCATTCAATTCTTTTCACTCCACAATTCACAAGGATTATCATGAAAAAGCATTAATGAAAACCAATTTTTCCGTTTTGCAAAAATCGTTTCTTAAATGTAATTTGTCACTTTTAAACCGTTTGGTACGTTAGTACTTGGTTCATCTTCGATTTCTACCGAATTTTCCCAAGTTGCGCTCGATTTTTGAACTCCTTTTCTTCATTTCTTTTATTCTTTTTTTTTTCTTTTCTTTTGTTCGTTGTTGCTTTCGATGGTCCCCATGTGTGTCATTTGGGATAACAAGTGGTCATGACTCACACCACTCATTACTTAGTAAAACCCCATGGATCCGCGCAATCTTTAGCCAACAAGTGGTCATGACTCACACCACTCATTACTTAATCAATCTCACGGACTCGACAATCGAAATCGCTTTAATCCGTGATTGTAGAAAACTTTTTCGCATCGACTCTTGATCATGGCTCACACCAAGAACCGGCTACTTTGGTTTACTACGACTCATGCACCCCTTTAGCCAACAAGTGGTCATAACTCACACCACTCATTACTTAATCAAGGTACATGAGCTCATCGATTCAAGCCTTGAGCGCAAATTGGTTCCCGTTAGTGTAATTTCGAATCCCCATGAACGGTCGAGCTCTTTAAGTGCAAATGGTCAAATTTTAGATTCAAGCAAAACTTAGTAAATTGGTTCAAACAAAACTTTTTAGAAATTCCAAGTTCAAAATGGGTTTATTTATTGAAAATGGTGTGTCATGTAAATCGAGGATTGATCAATTTGTCAAAAACTTATGAATTTAGTGAATTCATTGATTAGGGTTTGAATCCCCAAAAGAATCTCTTCAAGATCGCAATCAACTCCTTCAAATATTTGTGAAAATTTCAAATTTGAGAGTAAAATTATGGTAGTTTGGTGAAAATTTGTTTAAAAATGTATGATTTATTCAATGAGGTGAAGAAAAACCTTTAACTTGCATAAAACCATTTGCTTGTATATCCTTGATGCTCAAAGAAATTTTAGAATGTCAAAAAATTCAATTAAAAGCTCGTTTTTTTCATTTTTTTTAGGCAAAAAATATATTTTGCCATAAGCAGTTCCGTTGTAACTGACCTTAGGTCCGTTACAACCGAGTTGCAAATATATATATATATATATATATATTTTTTTTTTTTTTTTTTTTTTTTTTTTTTAAATCAAAGATTGTGTGTATATCCCCCCATACTTATTCTTTCGCTTGTCCTCAAGCGATAATATAGAGAAAAATTAAAAGAAGTTAAGGAGAGACACAACCTTTGATGCGCGGTGCTTGATAGTCTATGACTTGTTGCTCCTCCATCCATCTTGTTTCGAATTTTGCGTAGAATTGCTCGATGCGTATTCCATTCACCTTGAACGATTCATTCGTTTCGTCGCTTCGAATCTCCGCAACTCCAAATGGTGTGACATTGGTCACCACAAATGGGTCGACCCAAAGCGACATTTGCTTCCTTTTGGAGTTGAACGTTTCGATCACCAATTTCGAGTTCGCATCCTTTGCCGGTGTAACCTCCAAGCATCTTGTCGCGTATCTCGTGTCTTGATCACACCTTTGCGAAGTATTTGATCGGGAACTCGTGGAGGTTGATCGAGGAGATTCGGAGGGAACGCATCATTTGCCGATCTTGGAGAGGTAAGCGTCTTGATCACATTGATTTTCGCCTTATCGACTTCCTTTCCTCTCTTGAGATTAGATGGCCTAATATGATTTCATTGCTCACTAAAGAGTGGCATATTCAAAAATTCGAAACAAGGTTAGCTTGTAATGAGAGAGAATGGAAAGCATAAACCTTTGGATGCGATGGAGAATCGGAATTCTTGGTTTATCTTGAAATGTACCAATTGAGCTTGAGCATGTAGTCCTTGTACCGTTGGTATGAGGGTTTGCCTCCCTCGCTAGCGCTCTCGTTTATGGTCTCGAGCTCGACCATGCCGATGTTATCCTCCTTCAAAATTAAACGAAGCACTAACATGGATTGCTACTTTTCCACCGCCTCGAAATACTCCCTTTGAGATGTTGGAGATGAGAGAAATCGGCGCTTGTATCACTCGTTTTGCATATGTCGAAAGTGGCTTAAATATTTTTTTTTTATTTCGCTTCGGATTTTCATAATTGCTTCAACGCTTTGAGTTTGATGAAGAGGAGTTGTGAGAGGCGTGAGTGTCTCGAATGTATTTGACTTCCTTGATAAATCTACACTAGGTGAATTTCTATCATGAGAAGCATCATAATTCTTAAATGAATTCAAATTGATTATATATGGAAAGAATTCACCTTGGAGAATTGTAGATTTCTCTTCTTGCTCGTTTGATAATTGCTCGTTTTCATCGATTGGAGTGAGTTGAACCATCTTTTGGAGAGTCGAATCCATTGACACCTTTTCTTCTTCAATTGTCGTTCTTGCTCCAATGCTTTCATTGAATCCCCCCATACTTAAACTCTTGTCGTCTTCAATCTCCACGATCTCCTCGTTTGAACATTCTAACTCGAGACAAGTCATTCTTTCATCTAGATTGTCAAGGGAGGATTGAATATTTTCGAGTTGTTGAGAGAGGGTTATTTGTTCTTGTTTAAAGGATTTCATCATCGCCATCATTTCCTCCATCGTTCTTGGTCTTTCTTGATGATTCATCTTGCTCTACTCCGTGTACCTTGCAAGAATAGAAAATTTTCGAATTTTAATGAAATATCAAGTTCAAAAATATCAACTCTATTAAAAATATCATTCGAGATTGCAAGTTTGATTCAAAATTTGACTTAAACATTACTCCCCGGCAGCGGCGCCATTTGATGAGCGGGTTTTTGGTATGTAAAATTATCGTTGCATTCGAAAACCCGTTTCGATCAACAAGTATAGAACTATATGTGTATAGTGGAAAATATGCAAGTTCGTTCCACGAGGAGTATATGCGTCGAATAATGAATCAAAGCAAGCAAGAATTAACAAGAAAGATTTTCAGAATATAGTCCTTTATAACGCAAATTAGGTCCGTTACAACGGACTTGAGTGAAAATTCTGGCGCTAAGTGTGAGATGAACGTCCGTTACAACGGATGAAACTCCGTTATAACGCACTATACTTGTCCGTTATAACGAACAGGGGTAGCGTTGCAACGGACTTGTATTGATCCTATTGTATAAAATTCCTCAATAGTCCGTTACAACGGAACTCTAGGTGCGTTACAACGGAAGTATAACCAACTGAATATTTAAGGACCAACCGTCTAGTCCGTTGTAACGCAATGTGAGTCCGTTATAACGTAATATATGCTGGAATTCAGTTTGAGTATATTCTTTGGGGTTTTGAATTGAGATTTGATCAGAGATTATTTGATGTCTTAATTAAATACTAAAATGCAAACAAAAAGAGAAAAAGTTGTCACAAAAAGAGAGCAAAAAGATCAAGTAAAAGAGCAAGTTAAGAGCAAAAGATTCATTAAACCACGAATTCTTTACACAAATCCAATTCAATAAAAACTACAAGAATTCCAAGAAAGGAAAGAAAACACCTAGAGAGATGAAGTGAGCTTCGAGTCTCGTCTTGGATGCCTTCCTCGTTGCTTTGAGATGCTTAGTGAGCTAGACACCTCGCACAACTCGTTCCTTTCGTACCAATCCACTCGCCAATCGAAGTGAGCTCCGTACCGGTTGAGTGAACTCGAGATTTGCAAGGGATCAATTGGAAGGAAGCTTCCAATCAAATTAGAGTAAGCTCGACCCCTTGCTTGTGCGGATTCGGATGAAGAAAGCTCCAACCAAAACCCCACAACTCGATCTTCGTCGAAGTGTAGACCAATTCACCGAATGAAGTGAGCTTCAATTCGGTGATCGATCTTAGAGAATTATCGTTCGATTTTGCAATTCTTGCGTGTTCTTGAAAGATTCTTGGACTTGCTAAGAGAGAGAGAGAGAGAGAGAGAGAGAGAGAGAGAGAGAGAGAGAGAGAGAGAGAGGGAGAGTGCGAGAGAGAGTGAGCAAAAAGGGTAAAAAAAAGAGCGTCCAAACTCGTGGCCCTTTTGGTCTTATTTATAGCACTCACGGAGTCTTCTTATTGGCCACGAGTTGGTGGAGAGGATTGAGGGTAATGAGGTAATTTCCACCAAAGGTAGGTGGGAAGGATAAGGGCTAAGGATTAAGTGGTTTTCGTGTAAACTTTTGTGTAAGTCTCTATCATGATGATTGTTTGCCTCCCGTCTCATTCATGTACCGGATATATCGGTATAATATATCGTTTTCACTCCTCTTGACGTGTTGGAGACAACTACACTCTCAAAATTCCCAGAAATTTCCTTCTAATTCCTGTGATTAAGCAATAAAACACACTTAGTGAAGAAATATTCATGTTATCTCAAATATGATTAATAAAGTATATATAATTGTTCTTCACAAGGGCCAAAATCTCCAAATTAAGCATTAAATTTGTGCCTTATTTGCCTCACATCATGAGGTGTATGGTTTGGATTGAAATAAGTTAAACAAACTATATGGTGAGGACACAATATCTAACGTAGGATCAACATCCCGCTGCCAATCATGCGGCGAGAGCATGCCGTGTAGAATTACTCAATAAAAAAGTATAATTATAAAAATTCAATGGGGAATTAAAGGTTTAAATTTTGTCACGTATCATAATTTAATAGTTGAAATGAGAGCATGTTTGGATTAATGTCTTTACGACAGTTAGTGGTGAAGATTACCGTAATTGATCTAAATCATTTGTTTGGACTGTGATATTTGTACTGGTTCTTGCTAGTCACTAAAAAAAAATCTTACTAGAACTCTAATACCAAATGTTGTATTAGTATAACTTGAATTTGTTAGTTCTATTTGATTATGAACACTAATAAAATATTTATGAAAGATTGTAAAATTATTGTTTTGTTTTAATTACATCAACCCATGGATTTGCAACACCATTTGTTTCAAATTCTTACATCCAAACACTGAACATTGCTTTACAACCACACTAGTTACCTTCTCAGAATTTATAATTCTCATGCAGTCACAAATACAACCAACCAAACAGTCCCTAAATGTAATGACGTGCCATAATTTTTTTGTACAAAGATATGTCCAAAATAAAAATATGGATAAATAAAACATGTTCAGTAGTAAAGTTTTGGATCTTCATACGCCATACACGGTGTTTTATTTTTCCATAATTGTGAAAACTCAAACCAACATAGAGAGTTTTATAGATTTTTCTTCTTATTCTTGTAATATACTATTTTTTACTTTTAACTTGAAAGTTCATATAACCAATAATTTGTGTTGTTTTTTTTAGTCGAAAAATTTGTTCAATCCAGAATTAAGATCTAGGCTCTCTGAATATCATTTGTAATTATGTGCAAATAATGAAGGAACAAAGACAAAGCAGTACCATTGATAGTCAGATGAACAAAGACCAAGCAATAGTCAATCCTTTCGGTCTATGAACCAACCTTGAATTCAACCCATGTATAACTCAGTACTTACTATACACATCTAGATCAATGTGTACTAACAACGAAGGAAGTTCCTGATGGGTATTACGGCGTGAGGAAATTGATTGATGTTTAATTGACCTAGGTCACGAGAGTGGAAATCGGATTTGATTTGTAATTACAAATGATATTCAACAATATCTTTAGAACTATACTATTTTATAATTGAAACTGATGATTTTTTTATATATTTGCACGTAGTAATGTACGAGAAACAAATAACTCGATCAATTTGCGTTTGTATATCAATCATGATTACGTAATTTCTTTTTTTTCATAATAACTCGGATACTAGTTGTCACACCCCAAAATAAAAATAGGAAAAGGGTGCGGTAACCCGTCAGTATACAACTCGTATACCACAGACTCTTATATGATAAATTCACAAAAACATAAATACCACAACTCGAAAACAACGACACACACACACATATATACATGCATCACCATAACATATACAAACAAACGTAAAGAAACCTAGCGGAAGCATATAAACACATATGCGACATAAACACACAAAATACTAAACATGTCGCAGCGACAAAATGGCTCGCTGGCCAGAAACGGAAGTACACTAATATACACAACATGGAGGATCCGCGATGAAAACGAAACCATCGTACTCACACTCTAGATACCCGCTGCCCCGAATGATCTGTCCACCACACCTAGACTCAAAATATTCAAATAAAATGGTTAGTCACGGAAGTGACTAAGTGAGTGAGTTTTGAGCCTAGCTTATTAAGATCGACCTCGTACATGACTAGTAAAAAACCTCGCTCGAAAATAATCATAATCATAATTCATATTCTGAAATAATATAAGTATATAAATACTTCTCAAAATACTTGCCCCGGCTTTTCGAAATCAAAATCACTTACCTTCATACATAATCATATACATACTAATATACTTTACCGGGGTGAGGGCACTAATAACTCTCGACTGAAGTGCCAACCCGAGCTGATAGCGAATCACACTTGGGCTGGAACAAAACATAAGGGGAACACATCCACCCGACGACTACTGAATATCCATACGTCACAGCCAGACCCCTCATGGGTCGGGACTTTGTACTACATCAAATTAGCTATTCATTTTTCCTCAATAGAGTCTCACATAGACCATTTCTAAAATCGCAAGTGCCAGCTTACGTTTTAAACAAACTCAAATCATACATATAGAGAGCCTCATGAAGACCCTCACTAAAATCGTAAGCCCGGCTTACGTTTTATCAAACTCAAATTCTACATATATATAGATGATCAAATCTACCTAATATACATTTTGTTGAGGTAACACGGTTTTTAAAGCAAAATACGGTTTCTAAAGCAAAAACCCTTGACTATCATGTAAGGTCTAGAAACGATCGAAATTGAATTCTTAATAAGAGGAAAGTGAGAGTAGCACTCACCTAATGGAAGAAACTCGACAAAAAAGAGATTAATCGAAACGGCGCACAAGATGGACTGAAAATGGAGAAACTCGAAACTTGGATGAAATTCTTCTTTTGATCTTGCTAACTCACACAACTCAACCTCCTGAAGATTATGACACTTTTCGTTTTGCGAAATCTCCTCTTTTCATTAATTTTTTCTATTTTTCTCTCTTCTTTTCTTAGGGTTTCATGAATGATATGTGTTCCATGGATGAAGAGAAGAGTGGCTTATCTTCTGGCCGACTAAGGGAGATATAGTGGAATTTGCATATTTCATTCATAACCCTCTAAACTTAATTATTTACTAACCATTTAATTTACAACTTTTGGGGGTTTATTTTACAAACTCTAGTATTATAAATGGCTTGATCATTATGCAAATAAGACCCTATAATATATTTATTTGAATAACACATAAAAATGAAATTACGGATATACCCTTTTGAAAATTTTGACACATAAAAACTCGATTTTGATCGTTGGAAGAGTTATATTTTTAATATGGGTCTTATATTCTAAACTTTTAGAAATAATAATCTACAAATAACAAAACCCTATTTTTGATATTTATTACACTAGTATTTACTGAATGGATAACCTTTAAGATCAGTAAGTGTGTAACTGCGTAACATGTAACAATTGTTTGATGCCTTTTTTTTTAATAATAAACGAACAAGACTTATATGTCGTTCATTAATTATTGTCAATAAGGATTGAATCCATAATCTCACAACATATAATTTTTTGTGTCCCACACTTAACCAACTAGGTTATGAGTCCATTGACCTGATGTCTCATTGGAATTGCTAGAAAGTGTATACTGAATTAAAAGATTAAAAAAAAAAACTAACAACAGTTATTAAAATATTTTTGGTGGCGATCCACATTTTTTTTCTTTATTAAACAATAGACCACCGGCCGAAAAAAAGATTATTTCCTTTATAATTCCCTCTTAGTAATATTCTACGTCAATCTAACTATAAATATCATGCTTTAAAAAAATAGAACATAAACCCTACCCATTGGTTGGATAAACACATTTAATAATTCCCATAATTTTCTTTTTCAAATTTATAATCTCAATTGACTTGTTGCCATAACGGGTACAAACAAAATATGCTAATCCGACAAGAAAACAACCTGATAACAAGGAAATATTGTTCCTATCATGTCATGTTCTTTTAACTTGTAATTGAAAATAATTACTATTACTATTACTATACTATTTCATTTCATACATATCCTTACAAAAATCCAAATATTAACTGTGTACACTTTCCAAAAAAAAATTGGATTTATCTAATTTTGCAAAAAAATAAGATGTGGATAATTAATTATTTTTGTATAATATTAACAAAGAAATTATAAAAATATACTGGGCCAAAAGGGCTCTATAAAAGTTAAAATTGATTCGGCCATATAATAATTAAAGCCCAATTATTTTGAATCTTATAACCGCTCAATATTCTCACCGACACAACGTAAAAAAGAAAAGCATATTTCTAAACTACCCTTACTATTGTCACTATCCAAAACAAATCCCTACAAAATAGTTATTTAACATATAATGTACAGTCTGGAATTTTTATAAAATATAAAAGGTTAGTGGGTATATATAAAAAAAAGTGCCAACGAAAAGAAGGAAATTATAAAAAGAAAAAGGAAAAAGACAAAAGCATCAGTATCTACTATCTAGTAAAGCACTACTAACTCTCTCCCGAAACCCTCTCTCCTTCTCATCTCCGATCTCCGTCTTGCCGATGCTTCAGGGATCTCTGAACGTTCCGTCGACGCCGCCCACCGACGCCTTCGGAGGCGATGGAGATGGAAGGAACGCCGGTAGTAATGTTGATCGACAACTTTATAAAAACCTAGTCGAGATGGTTCCTCTTGTCGAATCCCTCATGGTAATTTTTTTCTTTCGAATGTATTTCTTAGTAATTCGGTAATGTTAAAGTTGAATTGTTCTTACTGATCTTTAGTAATTTTTTTGTTTATGAATTTTAGCATCGGAGGGTTTGTTCGGCTTACTCGAGACGTGCGCCTATGGTATATACGCCAGCCCCATCTAAATCGAAGAAGGTAATGAATTTCGAACTTTGAAATTTTAAATCAGGATTTCAATTTGAATTGATTGATTTTGTAAGTTCGTAACAAATTTCAATTCGTATCTTATATTAACGTATAAATTGGCTCATCAATCACAGCCGATCAAATCAACACCAAGTGCTTCAGCAAAAAAGCAAAGAGATCTCGCTGAAAAGAGTGACGAAGCTACGATGGAGGAAAATGAAAATATGCAAAAGTATATGGACGAGATTGCAAAATTGCGCGAGCAAATAGAGGATTTACAGAAGAAATTGACCGAGAAAGAAGAATCTTTGAGAATTGCAGAAAATTCGGTTAATGAAATGAACTCAATTCATGCTTCATTAAATGAATTGAAGTATCGCGTCGCTGAAAAGGAGGCCTTGATTCAATCTACCAATTCACAGTTAATTAATGCCAAGGTACTAAAAAACTCAAATTTATCCTTTTTAAATCAGCTAATTTTCATTTATTTTATTAAAATTGGTTTTTAATGACATTTTTTATATTGCACAAGGTTTTGCTAGCAGAGAAACAAGCAGCATTGGAGAAATTAGAATGGGAACTGGAGACCTCCAATACCAAAATAAAAGAATTACAAGACTCGTTTAATTCAATGGAATTCGAGATTAGTGCAATGTTAAACTTAATTGAGAAATTATGCGAAAATGAATCAATTCAAAACCGAGATTTTGATATCTATCCATTTGATTTGGAACCCCTTCAAACAAAGGTACTCTATTTAGAAAAAAAAAACTCTAATTTTGCACCTATAGAACTTTCAAATGTTAATTTTAAATTTTTGGCATGTGCAAAAATATATTCTTGCTCAAATCTTTTATTATTTCTTTTGTCAGAATGAAATATTTAATGATAAGAATAATGAGAGACTCGAAGAGGAAATTAATGCATATTTATCAGCATTAAATGCGGCCAAAGAGAACCCAACAGAGGAATTATTATATGCAGCCATGGAAGCTAGATTAAAGGTCCGTGCACTTATATGCTAATCTTAGTTTCATATACTTCGAATGTGCAAATTTGTTGTAATTTGTGACGCTAATTCTAATTGTGCTTTGTGTATTAAATATGATTTGCTTTGTTTGCTTTAGTGTTAGTTCTGTAATTACTCTTGGTTTTAGAATATCAATCTTTTTTTTCTTTTTTTTTGTGCATATTATCATAATAACCTATTTCAAAATGGTTCAAAAAATAAACTATACACAACAATATGATATTAACAAGTTAACAACCCTCCCAAAAATAGCATGGGTGTGTTCATAATGACTGGCGAGCTTGACGATTCAACATACCAAATCAACAAACATTGAGCTATTCGAACAATTAATCGTGATTCTCGTTTGGGCTCCGCGCTATAAATTACTGTCGAAATCTCTTCTTCCAACTCACCCCACTAAAGAATCTCTTAACTGAAGTTAAAAGGACTACACCAATCTAATAATCCTTTGTTTTCTTCGCCTTCCTCGAACAAAAAAAATGGCTCGTTTCGTCGCTTTCGTCGTTGTCTTCCTCGCCGTTGCCTTCGTCTTCGCCGAAGCCCAATCTCCATCCGCATCTCCATCTGCGGCTCCAACCGCATCGGAGAAGAAATCATCTGCTCCATCGACTGCTCCATCTGCATCGATTGCCAGCTCACCGGCTTCGTCTCCCACCGTCTCTGCGGAGGCTCCCGTAACTTCCTCCGAGGCCCCCTCGACTTCCGCAGAAGGCCCTTCTTCAGATTCTGCTGAGGGTCCATCTTCCGAGGGCCCATCTTCGGATGCTGCTGAGGGTCCCGCAGCTGGCCCTTCGGAAGAGTCTACCACCGCTGATTCCGGTGCATCGAAGGTTGTATTCGGCTCTGCCGTGGCCGCAATTGCCCTTTTCGCCGTTGCCGCATTTTAAGTGTTGAAATTGATTATGATTTTTCTTTTTGCTGTGGAAGGGTTTTAATTATTGAAATGTAAGGCTTGATGGGGTCATTATAATTTGTAAGGAACATGATTGTTATTACATGATATATAATTCATTGTGTTCTTGTGTGATATGCATTTTATTTTGCCTTAGTTAACTTGAGTTATTCAGTTTGATAATTTTATGACATTTAAAAACATTAATTTATACAATACCATAATACCATTAAAGATTAAAATATTCCTATGGCTCGCCATACAAAGACGTATTCTCAGACGAGACCAACTGATGAAAAGAGGATGGGAACACCCAACTTAATGCACCCTTTGCTCGTCCGAAATTGAATGCGTCGATCATCTAGTTACGAACTGTCCCTACACAATCCAATACCATCGACAACTAGGGATTGATATAAAAGAAGCCACCTCTATGAAGGATGCATGGAAAGTTCTCTATATGCTGATAAGAATAATATTCATGAAGATGATACTAAAAAACAAACAAACGGAATGATCCGCGACAATTTGGACCATATGGAAAAACAGAAAGAGATGCAAGAAATCCTTGATTTGATTAAAATTTGGAAGTGGCGTAATGTTTCGTGAATTATGATGTTAAATGTTGTAAACTTTTTTGATTATTCAACAAATAAAGAACCGTAAGGACACGTTTCGTGCTCTAGGTTTCTTTTAAAAAAAACAATCTTTACACAATATTGATAAAAGGAGGGGTAAAAACTTAAATTATTCATTATGTTTTTTGGAAAATTTCATCTTGATGAAGATTTTGAGAAAAATAATGGAGTTAATTAGTAATTCACTAAAAACGGATTATCTTAGAATTAATTGTTAATTTATTTTGGATGTTAATTATTCTCATCCGTATCAAGGGTGAAAATCATAAATTAATATCCTCGTGTTTTTTACAAGAGCTCATTAACCCCCCCCCCCCCCCCCCCCCCCCCCCCCCCCCCCCCCCCCCCCCCCCCCCCCCCCCCACACACACACACACACACACACACACACACCCACCCACACACACACACACACACACACAGAGCCGATATAGGCGATTAGTCATTAATCATCTTAATTAACAAAGAAAACTCAATTAATAATTAATTAATATAAAATTAAGGTACATATGTATTAACTGTTTAATAATTAATATTTATTAACTGTTAATTGAGTTTAACTGTGTTAATTAAGATGATAATTAGTGGTTAATTAATTATATCGACAAGGTGTGGGAGAATCTGGGGGAAGATTAAAATTATCCCTTTTTACAATGCGACGGAGAGACTGTAAACATACAACTAGAACCCTAAATTTAAAGTTAGTTGGCGATGCAGAAAGAGGAACAATTTGCCCTAAATATCCTCGTGATTTTTTTTTTTCTAACAGCACTCGAGTACTGAATTATTCACACACAGTGAAGAAAAAGGTCAATAGTAAATATGAACTTCGTTGTTCGCCATGAACGAAAACAACAAAAGTTACTTCCTCAAGGACCTAGATCGTTTAAGTGATATCTACAATGCGTCTACGGAATGGGACTCCACCTCGAACCGACAAAAGTGGAAATGGGAACCCTCGGCTCTATACTCCGCACGATCAGCTTATGATTTCTTAGCCAACCCGGGGGTCAAGAATGAATGGCAGGAGCAAATCTGGAAAACGAGGGCTCCGCTAAAAGTAAGATTCTTTATTTGGGTGGCGTCTCATAAGAAAATAAACACGGCAGATATCCTACAAAAAAAGGGCTGGCCCCACATCCTACAATGTACACTATGCCGAAGGGAACCCGAAACAAGAGACCACTTGTTTCTACATTGCACATACGCCACAACAACATGGAAAAAGGTACATAGAGCCCTCAAATGTGGATATCCAGACAGCACCCAGACATGTATGTTCGACGAATGGACCAGTCACCTAAAGAGCTTCGACAAGGAACAAAAAAAGAGGTGGAATACTCTCTGGATGGCGGTTACGTGGGAGTTATGGAAAGAACGAAACCGAAGAATCTTCACAAATAAAACAACACTCCCCCAAATGATAGCAAGGAAAGCGATACACGAGGCGTCACTGTGGACAAAGGTGGCAAACTAATCATCGAGAATAGCAAGGGGGTGGCAAAGGTGACAACTAATTTTCGTAACTAACTAACCAGCTTTGTAGATTCACCCAGATTCCTATTTAATACAAAACACTTAAGGTATAGCTTTCGCTATCCTTAACTCAAAAAAAAAAATATGAACTTCAAAACTGTCAAAGTGTTTTCAATTATAGTTTTATAAAATAATATTTCTCGAATCATGGTTAATAAACAGTATATTTTTGTGCATATTACACTAAATAGAAATTAGTTTAATTGAATCATAAAATCCAATCACTCCTAACCCATACAATATATATATAAATAAATATACATAAATAATCGACACCATCAAATTCTCATATATATTCTCATATAAAACCCAGACACGCGCATTTTACAAATTTGCCAAGAGCGACCTTTTTTGCATTTACATTGTATTGCAATCGTCCCTCGTAATTCTCGGGTACCAGAAGATACATGACTCATATCATCCCTCTTGGCGAACTTGAGTGCATCGACAACCTGAAATATAAAAACTAAGTTAAAACAACCAATAATACTTCGAAACCCTCTCGAATGTAGTAACAAATAAAAAGAGTGACCGATAATTATAGAAGAATATTATTTTTACTTTTAAGAAAAATCAAATGATTCATCACCTCATAACCAGGATATGCTAGCATCAGGTTGTAAACCATGGAAGGAATTGGCCACTCAAATGCAACACCTCCATCAGTAGGCACTATAAACGCCATTTTCGGGTGAACACATCCTTTATAAATTCGCGGGCACTATAAACTACCATCAGGTTGTAAACCATGGAAGGAATTAAAATTTAAACCTAGACGCCATTCTATAACTTTATAAATTTTCCAAGAGGGACCTTATCCAATTCGCGTTATACTGCATTCTGCCCTCATAATTCACGGGTACTAGAAGATATATGCTTCTAGATTTGAGTAATGAATGAAGGGAAGTCGATACATCCTTCTTTGCGAAGTTCGGTGCAACGACAACCTTGACAACCTGCTATTTGAAATATTTGCCCTTACTGCATTAACACCTTAAATTAGTCACATTATGAAAACATGCTAATGCAAATTTGTGAACTCATACATTCTTTTGTTGGTTCCTTCTAATATCCGAAAATAATATCTGTTGATAGATTCGTAATGATTTAAATGCCTGGGTATATTTGTGAATTTTTTTTTTTCCTTCTAATATCCGAAAATAATATCTGTTGATAGATTCGTAATGATTTAAATGCCTGGGTATATTTGTGAATTTTTTTTTTTCCTTTCGAAATCATGAATCTGATTCTCAAATGTATGTATATTTTAGTATTTGATTCTATAAATACAATTTTAAGAAAGAAGCGTTATTTTGCATGACCAATCATACGATATGTATTTGGTAACAAACTTAAAATTCATGCTAATGAAAACATATATTTAAACCATTGCACGCAAAAGATGTATGACATACACACATCAAAGATGCATGATATATGCCTATGGGCTTATTTCCAAAAAAAACAAAAAAAAAAAGAAGAAGAAGAAGATGCATGATATAACTATTATATGTTTGTAAGTTTTATATCAAGCCGGACGGGTCTTTTGGTTCACCCAAATAATGTGTTCTCTCTTATTATTAGATAATAAAATAAGAAACAATTTATAATTTACAATTAGACTAGACAATTTGTAATAGGAACATAATTTAGTATTTGTCTTGCATAAATAAATAAATTTCATCATTTTAACTTATTATAATTAGTAACACAATATGATTGAAAAAATAAACTACTTCGATTTTCAAAAAGAAAAAAAATGCACTGTTCATCACAAATGATGACATTATTGTCAACTAGTTTTTTCCCGACGCAATTGGACGAGAGTCTTCGAGTTTGTTATGATTTAATTTTTCCTAATATGTTATTGGATTTTACGTTTATTTCCTGATTGTACAATCTGTGTTTTGGTGTATTTTTAACCGCCTAACATTTTTGGATATTTTAAAAAATCTTTATGTTTTTGTAAACATTAAAAAAAACCCTTCTACCAAACTTTTGTTTCCAAAATGATTAATTTTTTTATCAAATACCCTTCAATCTTCATATGGAATGATTTTTTTTGTTATTTATTATTAATTTCAAGAAAATCATAAACAATAATAATAAATTATACAATAATAAATACACATTGAAAATATATTGTAGAAGAATATCTATTTAAACATCATTTTTTTTTTGGTTGTCCTTTTATTTTTGTAATAGTTTCATGATTTTCTATTTTTAAAATATTTGCAACGTGCTCTTCTTATTATTAATATGTGTTTGTTTTTAGGAAAAAAATATAGAAGTCAAATATATATAATGTATGAAATATTAAAATTATATAAATATATAACATATAATAATTTTTTTTAATTATTATATGGTCCAAAAAAATTAAGATTTTTTTTAAAATTAATAGAAAGTAATATTTTTTTTCAATTACTACATATGTAAATTTAAGAAATTTTTACAATATCCAATAATTCAAGGAGTTTTTTGAAAATAATTGAGACAAAAAAATATGAGTGAACTTAGTCCACGATGGACCAAGGTTCATGTAATTTTTGAATTAGTCGGTTTATGTAGACCATGTTCAAATAAAAATCAAATATTTTACATCTTTTGATCAAGATCAAGTGGTCCACATTAAAGGGATGATGTGGCATCTTGTGAGGGTTTTAATTTTTCTAGAATTATATATATTAATAATATGTGGTCTTGCTCAGCCTAATGAGCGATGTACACGATACAACCCCACAAAATAACGATTCGGGGATGTAGAAAAGTGTAATCCTATTAAAAAAAGTTGAGAAAAATTCAAATTTGACTCTCAACTATTGAAACGAAATCATCAAATAAAATCTAATATGTAAGGTATGTTTTCTATTTCTCTTTGAATCTTTGTTTTTCACACAAAATTTATGGTTTGAACCTAAACCCTAAACTTGCATTAAACACTAACTTTATGCAATAGTATGCATGAAATCGATTCAAAATTTCATTTGACTTTTTCCTTTTTTCATACAAAAAAAACTTGCACAGATTAATCATATATAATAACTTGCACAAATTAATCATGCAAGCAAGTTAGAAGACTAGTTTTGCAGAATTCTTTTATGAAACATGTAATAGAAATAACTCCAAAATTGTGCAAAAATTGAATTTAGAAATTGATTTGATGGGTTGTTAAGATAAAACAAGCAGGCTGTGGGGCTTGGTATGAGTAACTTATTTTCATTTTTCTCATTTTTAATAATATTAATAATTATTGCAGTTCTTGGACACATGAATAACACCGATGTCAATTTGTTTTATAATGGACATTTTGAGCAATGTGGCAACAATTGGGAGTATGTGAATGGAACAGTAGCCAAATTGAATTTTTTTATAATTGGACATAACTATTATGAACTTGTGCAAATGATAGAAGAGAAATTGGAATTGAATGATTGTTTCAAACTATTTTATTGGGGTATAACTGGTAATTTTGTGAATATATATTGTGATGAATCGATAAACGAAATGATGCTAACCGGAAAGAATGATGGGGTCATTGATGTATACGTGGAGCATGTAGTGGTTAGTGAAGAGAATGACCATTCGATGAACATTGCTTTAAATGCCGATGCGGTGTTAGAGAAGAAAGAGAGTGATGAAGATAATTCAGTTCAAACTATTGGTAGTGAAATATTTTGATTCGAGTGAATGCGGCAGTTTTTTCGATAGCGATGATGAAGAGATGTTGGAGCATGCAATGAGAAAGAAAAGTCGGTTTATCAGACATGATGCTTTTTCAAAGTTAGCCCATTTCTCTATAAATATGACATTTAGCGGAGTCGAGGAATTTTGGGCGGTAGTTAAAAACTATGCAATTAAGTATGCAAAAGATATTAAATTAAAAAAATTTTGAAAGCGAGATGATTAGAATAGTAATGCAAATGGTTAGGATGTCCTTGGATTTTGTATGCCTCGTTACATAAGTAAACTGGACATTTTATGGTCGAGACATTTTAGGAAATTTTCAGGGACATTGAGAAATTTACAGGCGCTTTTGGATAATTTTCAGAGAATTTTAAAATAAATTTGAAGTTTCTATATTTGTTTTCAATTCAAAATAGGGCAATGACAAGACTAAAAAGATGAATCTCAAGCGAGGACGAAGAAAACAGAATATTAAACGAATTCTGGAGGTTTACAATGACTTTTCAATATGAAAATACGATTAGTTATTGAGAGACATATGTAATATTTTGAGAATGAATAGGTGTTTTGGACCATTTAATATCTTTTTATTAAATATTAGAACAAGTGATCGTTTGGTTATTTACGACAAAAAATGTTATATTTTTTTGGAGTATTTTAGATTATTTGAACAATTTTATATATTATGGAATATACTATAATTGTTTTTTTGAGTATTTTAAATTATTTGAACATGCATGTTAAGAACACATGATGTATTATTATATTTGAATTTATGATCTAATATAGTAATTTAGGTGTAAAATAAACCATGTAAAAGTTGTGGGGTCAAAATTATGCTAACTAAAGAGTTGAGGGGTCAAATTTGGACCTTTATATTTTCTTTCAAAATGACATTGTCGTTACTTATGTGACAAAATATTTGTCACCTAATTGCTTACGTGACAAAATTAACGGACACATAAGCAGTCACCCGATGGAATTGGAAGGACCATTTATGAATCAATATAATAATTGAAGGATTAGAAATGTATCATGTAAAAGATTAGGGATTAAAAATACGCTAACTCAATAATTGAGGGTCAAATTTTAACTTTTCTCATAAAAGTATATAGAATAAATTGGGGGATGTAATATTAAAAAGTTTGAGGATGTAATCTCAAAGTGTTACCGTCGCATCGCTTCCAAGGAGGCGCCTTTGGAGAAATTCACAAATTCACAAATTCACAGACAAGAGAGAAGAGAAGAGAAGAGAAGAGGAGAGGTTGGGAGGAGCATAAGCGTAGCAGTGCGACGGCGAAGAGAACAACCGGAGGCGTCCAGTAGTCTCTCCTCTTCCGAGTCTCGTCATCACTGTTGTAAGGTTATGCGATATCGTGACTCGCAAACCTTACTCGTAAACTCGAACACACGAGAGAGAGAGAGAGAGAGAGAGAGAGAGAGAGAGAGAGAGAGAGAGAGAGAGAATATTCGAATGAAAAGAGAACAAAGAACTAAAAAAGATAATCTTGCAATTTCTTGCAATGGGATCTTTATTCTCATAAAAAGAGATTATACAAAAGATACCTACCTTTGTATACTACGGGTCTTATTTATGGGCTACTATGGTCGGAGAATCGTCGCTCTGATACCTCCGTATACTACGGGTCTTATTTCTGTGATTTTTTTTGACAAAATTATTTTCGAGCCGGATCGAGCCGAGCCGAGCTGGCTCGAGATTTTTTCGAGCCGATCTCGAGCTCGAACCCCTCTTACGAGTCGAGCCGAGATGGCTCGAGCTAGACTCGAGCCGAGCTCGAGCTGCCCTGTGTTCGGCTCGGCTCGGTAAATTGCCAGCCCTAATCCCGACCATACAAATGACACGTGGCGACAAAAGAATTGGGGAGACACGAAATATAATTACTCATGTACCCTTATCATTACTTTTTAGCTATGTTGCTCCGATATGCGAAAAATCATGTCGTAGACGTGTCCGATACATATCGGATACGCATCTGATACGTATCGAACACGCCAGCTGGCGTATCTTGATATTTTAAGTTAAATTTTACACTGACACGCTATGACACGGCTGTACTTGCCACGGATACGGCCCACAATACATGCATGGCCTTCTCCGAGTACTTTGTAGTTGAGGCGGAAGGGCTTTTTTATAGATGAAATGGATAGCAGAGGACTATAAATGAGCACGGTGGGACTAATTAGAATCAGAATTATCAAGTTCCGTTCATTTTACCCAAGCTAGAGTGGACCCCATTGTTTTTCTATTACATATTTTTACTTTTTGGATCTTATACAGCATTATATTTGCACTACATTGTATAATGAACCAATCCTACATATTATTTTTTAATAATTTGACAATAAATTTTTAATTAAATTCATACTTTGAACATTAATAAAATAAATTAAAATTATATATATATGCCGTATCGTATCCTACGATTTTTAAAAATTTATGTATCGCCGTATCCATATCGTATCGGATACGATACTCGTATCCGTATCCGTGCAACATAGCTTTTTAGTAACTTGTTCATTGCAAATTTTAACATGCTGATTAGTGCCATCCGGTTTTCGTAGGATATTTGTAATCGCGTGATTTGATGAATAATTTGGTGTATGGAAGAAAAATTCTATTTTTTTTATACGTAGCAATTGTTAGTATTAGTCCAATAAATAAGGTTGGAATATCTACGAATGAATTCCAATTACGAGTCATTTCATACACGGAGGTACTTTATTTTATTTTATTTTCTCGATCAATAAATAACGAAAATAATCTACGAATGAATTCCAATTACGAGTCATTTCATACAGGTTGGAATATCTAAAGCGTGGTTTATATGGACGAGTTGTAACGAAAGCGGGATCGACTAGGAATGGAAATACTCGATCTCTCCGATTCCAGAGGAGACATTGAAAAAACTGCATGATTTTGCAATTGAAGAAGCGGATTCGTTGTCAGAGGAAGAGAGCAGTGGGATCATGAATTCGGAAGAAAAGATGATCAAAAGTAAACGAAGAATATCAGGGAAACGAAAAATGGCGGACTCAACGACGCAAGGCGACTCAACGACGATTCATAATAGCGCCGCAAGAAGGCAGGTTAGGGCTACTAAACCACCATGGCGGACTGAAGGAGAAGGAGTAGGGGGTACGACGCTGGATTCTGGGGTAGTGTGGAATGGCAAAAGGATGGAGACGAACTTGAATGCAAGGAGCACGACAAGGAGCCGTATGGTTCGAGTAGGACAAATGGCAATGCCCTATCAGAAACATCCAGTCTGAGATAAAGAGAGGATGCGACGGATTGGTACAAGGGGAGGTAGCAACAATCAATGAGGCGGAGCAAATTTCCAAAAACCTACCAAACATTCAAAGCGTTACGAACCAAAACAAGGAGAGTAATGATAGGTGGATGCGATGGATCAAATCAACTACAAAAAAAAGGATCCAGAGTATTATTCACCACAACAAACGACGGCTGGACTGAGGTTACAAAACCTAAAAGAAAGCCTAGCTAGAAAGAGAGAAGTACGAACCAAAATCAAAGAGCTTTCAAGTCGCCAACTGCAAAACTATTCTTCAATCCTAAAATCTGCTTTAAATGCCTGTCCAAAGATCATACAAGAAAAGATTGTAAAGGTTCTTTGAGATGCAATAACTGCAAAAGAGAAGGGCACATTGGTAAATTTTGTAAGATGAACTTGAATAAGAAGGTGGTAACAGAGGAAACCAACCATCCGCAGAATAATAATCCAAAATCCCAACAGAAGTGAATACCTAAATCGATGCAGCAGCACCAAACAAACCTACGACAACAACAACGTGTAGACAGTCTCATGGTGTACTTCCCGCAAAACAACTTCCTGACTGACCAGCTAGCGTTCCTTAACCGAGCATATGCTATGTTTCGGTTCTAGAGGGAGAGATCACAATGGCGACCATCCAAGAGACCAAAATATGGCTGATTGAGCAATATGGAGGAACACAAACGGACTACGATCTACACCCAATGGCGAGGCCGGCTAACTTTCTTCTAATATGTGACACAACCGACCACCTAGACAGGGTTATAGAGGTTGCAGACGCGAGGCAGATCAATGAGTCAACCCTGGTTTGGCTCGACGAATGGGTTCCCACATGGAGAGGAATGCAAGTTACGCTGAGATACAGATGTGTGGTGAAGCTTAGATGTCCGTTCTTGATCTTATGGAACAGGCCGGACCTGTCAAGACTAGTGTCGGGGTTTGGTCTGCTGAGGAGCGTCAGACCAATGTTTCCGCCTCATGGTGATTTTACGTCCGTTTGGGTGGCGGTGGACTGTGAAGCTCCGCAATTCGTGCCGAGAAGAGTATGGGTTCAACGTGTTCATAGAGGGCAGTGGGTGGAGGTGGAAATGATAGGATACACGGACTTGAATGCCCCGCCACCAAATAATGGAATCAACGTCGATGAAGCGGGCGATGAACATCAACCAAACGGGGGAGAGGGACAGCCACAACGACAACGACAATGACGATGGATGTTGTCAACCTTACCAGCTCTAAACGAAATGGAAGATGATGTGTTTCAATGGAAAGATGGAAATGGGGGTCTCTTCAGAACAAAATTGGCATGCGAGGCCCTGATAAATGGCGGGAAATGTGTGGTGCCATGGGCGAGTATTTGGAAGCTTAAGGTTCCGACAAAATTAAAAACCTTTGCGTGGAAATGGCTGAAGGGGATTATACCGACCCATGATATGCTCAGACAACGGGGATGGATAATTACATCGAGATGTTGCTTGTATCAAAGGGAAAGTGAGAATTGGGAACACATAACGAATGAATGCACATTTACGCTACGGGTGTGAGAAATCTGGATACTCAAGGGCCACATTGATGTAGAATCAAACTATGAATTTGATCTGAAGGGATATGGTAGCAAGAACGAAGATGAGCCGCTCTTCCTGATATTCGAAATTTGGAAGGAAAGGTATCGCCGAATTTTCGAAGAAATGCCAAGAGGTCCGGAATGGATTGCCAACGACGCACATGCAAATCTCTTGCAATGGCGTAAAAGGGACGGGCGATGAAATGAAACGGCAGAAGAGTACAAAAGTACGTTATTCAAAATGATAATTGTTGCGAATATATGGCGAGCCTCTGTAAAAGGGGTTGAAAGAAGGAACTATTATTGTAAAATCTTTAAACTGTCTTGATTTTAAATATATATACTGAGTATGGGTTGACCCATCTTGGATAAATTTCAAAAAAAAAAAAAAAAAAAAAAAAATTCGGAAGAAATTATAACCGATTCGGAATGTACGGGCTTCGATATCAACGGAAATTATGAGTATAGAGGCGATGTTACTAAATTCGGAAAGGAGGTTTGACTTTGCTACTCTTTTTTGTGGAAATTAAACAATTATGTTGATAACGATATTTGTTTTCAATTTTTAATTAAGGTGGAGGAAACGTTTGAGAGAGCTCTTGAAGGGGTTTGTTTGGATATTGTTAAGTTGGAAATTAATTCCTTCAGGTTTGTTTAATTTTTCAATACCATAAATTATTAATGTAACTCAATATATAGTTCTCAACTTGAAGATAAATTATTAAATTCTATTTTGGTCTAGGCTATCATATAATGTGTCGCCTATGTTGCGCGGATACTCCAAAAAACCGAATTTAGCCGTATCGTCGTATCCGTATCCGTATCGTATCCTAAATCATATGTTAAATTGCCGTATCGCCGTATCCGATACGCGTCGCCGTATCGCCGTATCGGCGTATCCGTGCAACACAGTGTGTCGCACGAAGAGTGCGCAGATGCGGTGTTCCAATCAGTCATTCAGAGTGCTCTGATCGGTTCGCAGTCTTCAACTACAGGTACATCAAACGGGGCAAAATTACCATATATACCCTCGAAAGAAATCGAATTCTTTAATTAATGTATTATGGTAAAATTGAATAGCAAACTTGCTGAAGAGCATGGAAGGGGCTTTTGTGTCGTTACATAAGAGCATCAATGGATGATTAGGTAACTTTATTCATGTATCAAATTTAACTTTCAACTGAATAAATTGTTTAAATTTCGAGTTATTTAATATTTTTTCAGATTGAAGTGATATTAAAGTTCGAGGAAATGTGTATGGAGACGAATAAAGAATTCGCCCCTATATTCTCCTCAGTGAGCGTTTTATTTCTTTAATAATTATTAAAAATATATTTGTTAAGAGTGATGAATTAATGATGTGAAATTAGGGGTTTATTAATTAATTAATTAGGTACTGCATCAATTATATTGTATTATATAATGTGTTAAGAATACACCCATTTTTATATTGTATTATATTATATTATATTGTCTTGTGTTATGTTATATTTATGTTATTTTATATTGTATTATATTAGATTATATGATGTTGGGTGATATGCAAATTAAATTATATTAATATAATATTGAATTATATGATAAGAAAATACAAGATATGAAATACTAACTTTTTAGATGCATATTCAAAATAAAATAAACTATTTCGAAATTATTCCGTATTTAAAAATACATATCCATCAAAATTCTCAAATCAAACATGCCCATTCTTTCTCTTGTAATAATAATAATATAATAAGTTGTATCCAATGCTGAATATTGTTTGTAAACTTGACATGTGTCTATTTTTTATAGGATTAAATGTTTTTGAACTGAGTAATCTCATGAGTAACTCAGTGAATGTATGCTTAATATATATGTTTTTTTTAGACCTAAGCAGAGCAACAAATAATTAGAAATTTTTATATAAATTGTTTGTATGCATTAGTTATTTCTAGTATATGCATGATCGTTAATTTCAAGAGATCGGAATTTTGAAAAGTGAAATCCTACAGGGTATAAAAAGTTTAGGCATCGTGTAAATTATATGTTTGGATGTATTTTAAGGAATTTTATGAAAATATCATTTCAGAAAACAAAATACTTTGTATTATTTTATATAATATAATATAATTTCTTTTAATATAATATAATATGATATTTTATAATATAGTATGGTAAGATATAATATAATATAATAGAATATAATATAATATAGTATAGCATAGTTTAATATAACGTAATATACTAATTTAATCCAATTTAGAATAATATAATATATTACAATACAATATAATATAATATATTTAATGTAATATAATATAATATAATATAAGATATACTATAATTTAATATAATATAATACAGTAAATTACAATATAATACAATATAATATAATATAATATAATATACTGTAATATAATATTTATATACTATGACATGACATAATATAATATGACAATATAATATAATATAATATAATACAATATAATATAATTAATATAATATAATACACTACAATATTATAAAAATGATAAGACATAATGTGACACAATATAATTTAATATAATATAAAACAAAGTCTATCAACAGTATTTAACAGAAAAAACTCATTTTTACCTCCTAAACTGTGCAAAAAAATGCAACTTACCCCCCCCCCCCCCCCCCCCCCCCCCCCCCAATTTTAATTTGCTCACTTTTACTCCCTGAACTCTTGATTTTGCTCATTTTTGCCCCTTCCATCAGTTAACTGCCGAATCATCAGTTAAGTGATGACGTGGCTCGATGACCTGTCAATTTTTTTGATGACCCCAACATATGGCATGACAAAATATTTATTTTTTTATACTTATATATTATATATTAAAAACCACTCTCTCAGCCACCAGCCTTTAGGTTAGCTGAATGGCATAGTAGCTACCTGGTTAGGAACTGGAGAAAAAAAAAATGAGGTAGTCTAGGGTAGGGTAGGGGCCTACCCGCTATGTATGCAAAAAAAAATGAGGTAGTCTAGGGTAGGGTAGGGGCCTACCCGCTATGTATGCAAAAAAAAATGAGGTAGTCTAGGGTAGGGTAGGGGCCTACCCGCTATGTATGCAAAAAAAAAAAAAAAACTCAAATTAAACCCGATCCATTAACTCTCCTCTCCAGACCCAGTAACGATAGGAACCATACTTTATTTCTCGAATTTTATCACGAATCTGACGTGGCAGTAACGGGTGTGCCACGTCAGTTAGACCATCCATTTTCAAAATGTTAAGGTCTGGAAAAATAATAGGAAAAGAGAGAGAGAAATAACGAAGGCCATGGCCAGTGAGAAGAAAAACCCTAAGGGACTGTTTGGAGGGGGGAATATGGAAGTGGAATTGGAAAACTTTTTCCAGCAAACATGGAATTCCATGTTTGGCAACCATTCCATAGTGGAATTACATTTTGATGGAATTATCTTTAACCTTTCAAATCCACAAACTCAAATTCCAAAAAAACTTGGAGCTACAAATTCCGGCAAACCTTAACACCTCAATTAACATGGTCTTTATTTCCTAATGCATGAATTGTTAATTAATGAAATGTTTAAAGTTTAATTAGTAACTTAGTGTTGATTATAGTTAGTGTAAGACGTATATGTAACATGACTAATAAATATTATTATTATATATAATAATTATTATATACAATAATAATAATAATAATAATAATAATAATTATTATTATTATTATTATTATTATTATTATTATGTAATAATATTTATTATATTGTAATAATATGTTATATGTATAATAACATAAATATTATTATATTGTATAATTAATATAATTAATATATTATGATAATATCAAATTAATAGTTATATTATATAATAATTATATTATTATTATTATTTTAATAATTTCATTATATTTATATTATTATAAATATGTTATGATCTTATTTTATTATTATAATAATTATATTTATATTATTACAGAATAATTATATAATAGTTATTAAGTATATTAATATAATATTATATATAATTATAATAAATAATATACATAATAATTAAATTATGTATATAATTAAATAATATAATAATCTGTTTTATTTATTATATAATTAATTATTAATCAATATAATTAATATTATAACAAAATAATTATTTTAATTATAATATATATTAATAGATAAAATATAATATTATAATAACATAGAAGTACATTTAATATTTTTATATTATTATTATATAATTGCTAATATTATTATATTAAAATAATAAAATAATTATATGAATTAAAATATATATTATTGGATAAAATATAATATTATAATAATATGAAATTATGTTTAATATTTTTATATTAATAATATAATATATTGTATGCACATCATATAATATTGTTTTATATAATAATGCTATTATTACTTTATATCAAAAAATTAGAATGCCGAGATCCGCTAAAATTGATATGCATAAATTATTATATAATAATACTATTATTACTTTATAAACATATACTTAATACAATAATTTATAATAACTATTTCACAATAAACAAATTATATTATAATCATTATACTCATATAATTAATATAATATATTGTATTATTATTTATATGTTATTACATGGTTAAAATAAATATTATAATAATTACATAAAGTACATTTACTATATATATTTAAAAACTATACTTATTATTCTTTTATCAAATTTAATTAAACCTAATTTTTATATTTTCAATAACAAAATCCCAACAAATTTTAAACAACCAAACAAAAAATTATATTTTCCAGCATCTTATAATTCGGACATCCAAACAAACTGTGGAATTATTAATTCCAGAACTTTTTATTCCTCCACCTTATAATCCAATTCCACTCTACTAATTCCGCTTGCCAAACGGCCAAGTTACTTTCGACTAGAGGGAGAAGCCACGAACTTCCAAGAAGCCACTAGAGGAACAGCCAAGAAGCGACGGAGAGAGCACATCCAAGAAGTGACGGCAAAAACCTAAACGATAGGTTCTCCTTTTAACAGTTATGCATTACTCCTAAAAATTTGTTGATTATAGTTCATATTTTTTTATTTGACCATAATCTGTAATTTGTCTCATACTGTGTCCGATATTTCATTCAATACAGTTAATTCGTCTGCAGATTGCTTTTAAAATTTGTGGATTATAGTTTATATCTTCTAACAAATTAATCGCCCCCAAATCATCTGCAGATTGATGAATTGGAATAATTTTGTAGCGACTTCTCCAATTTCAGCCCCAATTACACTCAAGTTCAGCAGAATGTACCCCCAATTACACCCAAGTCAAGGCGCAGGATCGCTGGAGAAGCCACTGCTATATATGGTGAAGCCACTAGATTCCCATCAAATGGTACTTTTCTTCGAAATTAAGGTTCCATTGAACTAAAATTAGTATTTTTTTAACTAATTAGTATTTGTGAGTTAATTTGTGACTTCTAACTAGGATTTTTTTTACTAAATGGTGACTTTTTCGATTTCCAGTTTTGTCCTAGTGAGATTAACTAATTTAATTAGGCTTTTTTTTTTGCTAATTTGACATTTATGTCAAAAATATCAAGTGGTGTAACCCAAGAAAAACAATTCAATGTCTTATTTTATTGATTGTAGAAAAAAAATACTTGGTTGATTTTTTTTACTAAATGGTGACTTTTTCGATCCAGTTTTGTCCTTGTGAGATTAACTAATTTAATTAGTTTTTTTTTTTTTTTTTTTGCTAATTTGACATTTATGTCAAAATATCAAGTGGTGTACCCCTCTAAAGTAAGAAAAACAATTCAATGTCTTATTTTATTGATTGTATTAAAAATACTTGGACAAACCAAAGTCCTCCATGGCTCCATATTATTTAAACAAATTCAATATTATTTTTTAAATAATTAGAGTTTTTTTCGATATCTCGGCACGTATATTTATTTTCTTTACAATTTTCTATTATATTTAATAACAATGAGACTATTATTTTGTTTATTTTTCAGAAAACTATGAGAACAAAGGCCTCGTCAAATTCAAGGAAATATTTTTGTCTCGTACGATTCAAGTAACCGTGCGATGAAACGATTCCTGTTATGCCAAAAGCTGAAGCTACTCATTGCTTGTACATAGTTATGTATGCAAAGATCCTCGTGTAATGAGATTTTTTATTTTGTTCTAAACATGTATTGGTTTCGTGTATTTTGCAATAATTTTTGCAAGTTGTTTCAAAATAATTTTTGCACGTTGTTTCAAAATGTTCGCATCGTTTATTTGGATAATGCATATATTCACATTACAAACAAAAGTTGAATTGTGTGACGACCACCTATAATGTTTAGAATGAACACACGCTTTCAACTTTTTTTTTCCCCTCGCATAGCACTAGCTTTCAACTTAATTATCTATTTTTCGTGACAAAACGTGATTCTTGTCTCGCACTACAAAAAAAAAAAATTAATTCGGTAGAATTTAATCAAAGTTTTTAAAAAATAGAGATAAAAGTAGATAATTAAGACACAAAATTAAGTATGAATATAAGATGATCATATTCAATAGGCCCAATTACTCCCAATTAATGAATTAAGAGAGTCGGTTAAATCTCAATCGGACGATTTAACCCTCAACCACTCAAATAAGTCCTAATTAACCCCAAAATCAACCAATTAAAGAAATAAAAGTTTTTAGCTTGTTGATATTTGTAGTAGGCAAATAGAGTGTCCAAAGAGGAGGCGTGTTCTAGGTTTTACTCAAACCAGGCAAAGAAAGTAAACCAGTAATTAATTAATGTTGAGCCGCAACCCAAAAGAAGGCAAAAACAGATGGTAGTAGATTAGAGGAAATTGAGGGACCTCTTTGCAAGAATCCATCTGTCGAGAATAATACAAATAGTGCAAGAGTGATTCTTTTTTAAACCTATAAGCGGAGTGAAAGAGAGAGAGGGAGTGGGCGCCGGGCTTGGGTCATCGGGTGGAAGAAACTTGGTAAGCGGAAGGGAGAGAGACAGGAGACAGAGAGGACAAGCCGTGGTTTCTTTATTTTGAAAAGAGAAGGAAGGTTTGGTGTAGGAAATATCACGGGGTTGCTGACGTGGCAAACTACTGCCACCTCAGCCATTTGGGAAAATTTTCGGGAAAAAAATCATGGTTAGTATCATTACTCTGGAGGACCCCTCTCTCCGCCAACTCTCTTCTCTCCAAGCCTCTCTCTCCGCGAACTCTCTCCACTAGCGAACTCTCTCCCTCTCTCTGTCGCCGCTGAACTTGTAAGTACCTCTCTCTCTCTCTCTCTCTCTCTCTCTCTTGCTTTTTTCGCTAATTTTTCAGTCGTATTACGATAATTTAGCCAATTTTCAGTCGAGTTTAGGGTTTAATGTCAAATTAGAGTTAATTTAGCGAAGTTTCAGTCAAATTAGGGTTAATTTAGAAAAGTTTCAGTCAAATTAGGGTTAATTTAGCAAAGTTGCAGTCAAATTAGGGTAATTCAACGTACCATGCTCGAGTTGCTCAATCAACTCGATGGTTTCGAAGCCTCCAACTAGGGATGTCAACGGGGCGGGTCGGGTTCGGGTAAGCCTCCCCCATACCCGAACCCGAAATTTCGGGTATTACCCGAACCCGAACCCAAAATACCAGCGGGTAAAAATCCATACCCGAACCCGAACCCGTTACCCGAAAATTATTAATAAATAATCTAAAAAAATTAAAAAATTAAAAAATATTATACAAATACGTAAAATTATCAATAATTTTAAATATACATAAAACAAACAACTTGTATAAATACATTAAAAATCCAAATATTACAAATAATTAATCCATAAAACATCCAAAATTTTCTTATTATGGGTAATTTTCAGGTAATTTTCGGGTATTTTTCGGGTATGGGTTCGGGTTCGGGTAACGGGTATACCCGCGGGTAAAAAATTTCCCCCGAACCCGAATCCGGACCGGGTTTTTTTTTTTCGGGTATTACCCGACCCGCGGGTATTTTTTTCGGGTATTACCTGCCCCGTTCGGGTCGGGTACCCGTGAAGGAAATACAGTTTCAGGATCAACCGTAAAAGTGTACACAAGGATAAACGAATGTAGTCGTACATTCGTGGCCATAACTGTCAGTGGGAAAATCCGATTTGAATGGTTCAAATTGGGTTAGATGGATAATTAGATTATCTATAACCTTCATGTAGAAATATATTTCATATGAACGAAGTATTAGTGTCGTTTATGTGAAATACCGAAAGGGTGCAACAGTATGACATACAGTTAGTAAAACAGTCATAACTTTTGCATACGAACTCCAATTGGGCTGGGCCAAATTGGGTTGTGTAGATAATTAGATTATCTACAACTTTCATGTTGGGTGATTTTCTGTCTGAGAAATTTACCAATTTCGAAATGACAGAATACTGACCAGGTTCATGCAGTTTTCTGTGTGAGAGGGTGTATATTGGATATACATGCCTTTTGGCTAATCCTGATCCTATTATGTATAAATATGATACTTTCTCTCTCATCACTAAGCAAGTTAATGCAATCTTATTCAGAATATTCAGGAGATTTTCCAGAATAATTGAGATACAACTTTCTATTGAGTGAAAGGGTGTAAAGAGAGATAACCGAGAAAAGGAGTTTTCTCGGTGTAGAGAATCAAACGATCGAGCAAGTTCGCCGGTGCATCGTCTAGGCAGGTGCATCCGCGACCGACGTCTTGCGACTCACGATGGATACAAGTAGAGGAGCGACAATTGTGGCTCTTAGATTGTGATCGACCCAAGGAGTGAGAAGACGGCCAACGAACGGTGAAAGACGCGTGGTATGGGACGCGCGGATTGTCACCAACGTGACAGGAGATAGAAGGCGGCGATCAACCCTTCGTGCGTGATCAATTTCACGCTGGTATAGATCTATCCTTCTATTCGCATCGTACCCTCGAAGTCATGACGTGATCTCGGGAATCGGAGAATCGGACCGGGCCTTCATTCCGCTGCGCAGGTCCGGAGTCGAGGATATTATCCAACAGTGGTATCAGAGCGATCGCCATCGATTCGAGGGTCGAATCATAGTCGTATATTAGATATACGCACGGGTTATCAAAGTTCGTACCCGTTTGCATGATGTTACATATTTAGAATGTCAAATTCCATTAAAATCACAAGTGAAATTCGCTAGAGATCGATCAATAGTTGATTGAGAGTATCTAGGAATAATCGTGAAAATGTTTCATGATTGATCGTTTTGGAAACGAGCGAAAACAGCAGTGCAAAAATCGCATAGTCCGTTATAACGGACACTGTAGCAGATACAGGAAATAGAAGGCGGCGATCAACCCTTCGTGCGTGATCAATTTCACGCTGGTATAGATCTATCCTTCTATTCGCATCGTACCCTCGAAGTCATGGCGTGATCTCGGGAATCGGAGAATCGGACCGGGCCTTCATTCCGCTGCGCGGGCCCGGAGTCGAGGATATTCTCCAACAACCCGCGGGTTCGGGTTTCTACCCGGCCCATTGACATCCCTACCTCCAACAAAATCAAAGTATATATCTAAATGGTTTTTGATTAATTATTTGTTAATGGTTTGGGTTTACTCATGTGTAATTTTATATTAAAATTTGTTACACGTCATCAATTAAATTATCTAAAAAATGTCACGTCATGCTGTCACGTCATACTTAACTGATGACTGAACAGTTAACTGATGGAAGGGAAAAAAGTGAGGAAAATCAGGAGTTAAGATAGTACAAGTTAGCAAATTAAAGTTTGGGAGATAAATTGCACTTTTTTGCATAGTTTAGAGGGCAAAAGTGAGACTTTTTTTCTATTTAATAATATGCATGATGTTGGTTGCTCTACCTTAATAAAGTAATGTTTTCATGAGTTCCAAGAAAAATATTACAAAATACTTTTGACTCTTTTGTATACAAAATATCCTAGAGATTACTTGACTTGAAATCCCTCAATCAAATCCTAAATAGCATCCAAACATGTACTAGTAAAAATTTGAAAAACATTTATTATTCCTAAACTAATCTAGAGACGTTTACTATTCCTAGACAAAGCTAGAGATCACTAGACAAGCCCAATCGTTATCTAAATCTCAGATTCTAGGGTTGGGCTAAACCCTCAGCCCTCTTTTTAAGTTCCCGCCAAATTTCATTCCTTGTCCTTTTCATCGTTTTCTCCTTTTTCTTCATCTCTCTCTCTCTCTCTCTCTCTCTCACACACACACACACACACACACACCCTGTGATTCTAGGGTTGGCGATTGTGCTAGCTTGTTGGGGATCGAGCTGATTCCCTCCTGGTCTCTACTTGTGAGTTCTTGATTCGTCTTAATCATCGATATATTTTTTTTATTCTTGTTTACCTGCGAAAGATATTCGATTTGATGTCGAGATTCGCTTCAATTCGACGTATTTTTAAAAAAATAAAAAAATAAAGGCCTTTTTTTTTTAAATTTTAGAAAAGAAAACCATGACAAAGGAGGAGCAGATTAATGGAGAAGACCAGATGCAAATTGACACAAATGCCCCGAAGCAGCATCAAATTAACGAAGTCCCCGAAGGGTCTCTCAATGATTATCTCAGAATATATTATGGTAATTATTTCTCACCCTATTTTTCTCGATCTTTTAGGGGATTACCAGTACATCTTTCCTCAGCAGAATCAATTGTTAATTTAAAATTATGCATAAATTAGGGACAAATTATTTCCATTTCATTAGATGTATCGTTTAATTATTACAGGAAAGATTTTCCCATACACAGATATGTTCAAGTGGCTCTCTTATGGAAATGGTACTATTTCTTTTTCCGTCATTATTTATATTATAATGGTACCAATTTGACTGTTTCAGTACCAATTTGACTAATAAATAAATAATTTGTGGAATAGATGGGAAGCATCCTGCTTGTGACAGCTCGTATTTCGGCAAGAGAGAATTTTCATTCACTCTAAAAAGCGACGGAGATGAGGTGTATCTTCGTTTCCAGTCTTTCTCCAGTGTTAGCGAACTGGAGAGCTCCATTAGAGCCATGTGCCCTGTTAAAATCGATATTGGACCCGTCTATAACTTTGACGTATTGCATCTTTTCCCTTCAACTATTTTTATTCAAAAAAATATTATTTCTAACTTGTATTATTTGAAATTAAAACTTTGCAGCCAGCAAAGCGTCATGCATATGCGCAATCTGGCTTCTTTCCTGTAGAAAGAGAGCTTATTTTCGACATTGTAGGACCCATTATTCTATTCGTAAATGTTTCCAATTTTCAAATAAGCCCTTACAAAATTCATTATTATTATTATTATGCAGGATATAACAGACTATGATGATGTGAGATATTGTTGTTCTGGAGCAGATATTTGCTTGGATTGTTGGCATCTCATGACCGTTGCTATCAAAGTCATCGATACTGCACTTAGAGGTACAAAATATTGTTTTTTTAATTAATTACTTTTTATTTGATTAATATTTATTTGTGTTGATTAATTCTGAGAATATTTGCAGAGGATTTTGGTTTCAATCATATACTGTGGGTTTATAGTGGAAGACGCGGGGTCCACTGTTGGGTTTGCGACACCCGTGCCAGGAAGTAATTATGTTCCTCTTTTTAAAATTTTGAAATTTTGTAATTTTTTCAGAAACACCCCTTATTTTTTTAATATTTGAAAAAATCGTAAAATTATGAATGTAGGCTTAAGAAGGAAGAGAGAGCAGAAATTGCTGATTACCTTAACGTTATCAAGGTACCAAATTAATAATTTAATTAAATTAAATAATCAAAAAATTTGATTTTGTGTTTTTTGTATTTAGGGTGGTGACAACTCTTTCAAAAAAGTTAACTTCTCTGGTCGTGTTCTCCATCCTTCCCTTGGGTATTTTTCGTCGATAAATATATTATTTTAGTTGAATTAATTTGGTATTTAATTAATCCTAAATTGCATTAAATTCGTGCAGGAGAGCCTATACAGAAGTTTTGGAAAATTATTTTGAAGATAAACTAATTTACAGCCAAAAGCTCTTCGAATATGAAGATAGGTTCCAGAAAATTCTTCAACTTATACCAGACGAAAGTAAGAAAATCAAATTTCATACAAATCTTCGTAGGCGTATTATTGTAAATAAAATTAATTTTATTATTTTGTCTTTTTCAGGCGTTATTTCAGATCTTTCGGACAAGTGGCAGAACAGTAGATTGGAGCATATAAATTCTGCCAGGTGGAACCAGCTAAAGAACATCCTCCAAACTGGAAAGAAAAAGGTTCTAACTTAATTCCAATATATTATTTATCATGATTTATTTTGACTTTTCTTTTAGACATTACTGCACCAGTGTGTTGAGGAGATTGTGTTCTCATATACTTATCCTAGACTCGATATACAGGTCTATTTTCATTCTGACCCTTATTTATTTATTTATTTTATATTTGGCTAAAATTTTATTCATTAATTTTGCGTGAAATATAGGTTACGAAAGGTATGAACCATTTGTTGAAAGCACCTTTCTGCATACATCCTGGAACCGGTACGATATTTTCTTATTCATCATATCTTTGAATTTCTCTTCTAAAACCTCTTTTTATTTTTATTTTATTTTTCATATTAAACTTTTTATAATGCAGGACGTGTCTGTGTACCGATTGATCCAAAAAATTGTGAAGAATTCGACCCTACACGTGTACCTACTCTTTCTCAGGTAATTAATTTCGATTTTTTAATTTATATTTTTGAATTATATATTGTATTATAATTATGATATTTATGAGCAGTTGTTAGAAGAACTCAACAAGAGTGCCTCGACTGGAGTCGAGAACGGTATCTATGATAATTACTAAAATATTCAGAAATACATTTAAAATTAAATTCAGATCAACGTGAATTAATTAATAATTGAATATTTATAATCAGATTTGGATAAAACGTCACTTGGCGAGTCTGTGCATTTTTTCAGAAAATCCTTCCTCGAACCATTGCTTAAATCATGCAAGGTATTACTCTCTCTCTCTCTCTCTCTCTCTCTCTCTCTCTCTCTCTCTCTCTCTCTCTCTCTCTCTCTCTCATGTTGTGATAATTCATTGATAAATAATTTATAATAGGACGAACTAGAGAGCGCATACGCTGACAAGATGCAGCAGTCAAGGGATACCTTGAATTGGTAGATGCATCTTTTTATTTATTTTTTTAATTATGAACTCGCTTATTAATATGTTATGAGTAATTTGGGCGCAGAACATTGTAGTGTTTTATTTATTATACCTATTTGGTTTGTAAAATTAACATTTTTTAATCTTCAATTAATATCAGGAGATATCTTATTAAGTTTGTAAACCATATTCATTTCTTATAATAGGCCAAGTTTCATATGTACCCTTGCAAACAGCCAAACTTTTGTGTATACCCTTGCAAACCGAAAAATATCACGAATACCCCTAAAAACTAAAATTTCATGGATGTTATTAACATTAGATAATGAATAAAATTTATATTGATTTTCTCTCCTCACTTTGTTAATTATTTTGAGAACATGAACAAACCAAGAAGGTATTATGTTGACCTAATTTGACGAAAATCTTTGTTCAAGATTGAAATTGTTCCCATAGCCTGAAAAATATTACAAAATAACAACTTAAGATATGTTGGTTATTTTTTAATCAAACAAGAAGAAAATCGATTCAGCTCCGAAGAAAGGTACAAAATTTGGGAAAGAAATTAATAGAATATTTTTTTGTTGTTGAAGAAATCAATAGAATATTTAAAATATTTGATAATAATTTTTGGTGTTAGGTTAATTTTACATTCATGTAAATAATATTAATTGATAGGAATAATGGTCGTCATTTTATTTCAAACAATATTAATGGATAAAATCGAATTTACAATTTTTCTAACAATTCTCTACGAACCATTAACGACAATGTATTATTGGTATTTAAAGAATTTTGTAGGGGTATACATGAAATATTAGTAGTTTTGTAGGGATATTTCATGATATTGCAAGGGTATGCATGAAATTGCGGATTTTTGTAGGGGTGCATATGAAATTTGGTCTTCAAATTTTTAGTGATGTTAGTTATTTTAAAGGGAAATTTTCAAAAAACTTCCTAACTTTTTCTGAAATTTTAAAAAACCCCCTATATTTTTGGATATTCCAAAAAACCCCCTAAATCAAAGTTTTATTTTCAAAAAACCCCCTATTGGGGTTAGAATTAACATTTCATGGTGTTAACTTTTTTTTGGACAAAAATACCCCTTTCTAAGTATTTTTTTAAATATACTAATTAAAAAATGTTATTTTATATTCTATATTCTATATTAATTCTAAAAATATAAATATTTTCATTATATACTTATTACAAAAAATTAAAATATAATATTTATATAATCTTAATATTTTCTTTATTATATATTTTTTCATGAAAAACTAACATTAAATTAAAAATAAGAGAGAAGCTAAACTACTCAAGTGAGTATTTGAGGTATTGTACTTAAGTTAAGACTTTTTAACCATTGAATTTGCATCAAGATTAATATCTTGAAAATATATCCAAGGAAGTTATATTGTTTGATGTTAGTTTACCAAAAAAACAACAATATAAAAAAAATTACACGTCTTGAAAATATTTTGACAGAAAAATACTTTTTTTGAAAGCATGAAAATATATGGGTAGAAAATTAAATAAGTAATGAACGTTAAAAAAAATTATGCACATAATATATAGTGACATAAATATATTAGTAGTAACAGTAAAAAAAAATTAAAACTATCAATATACTTATATTGTATACTTGATGAAAAATTATTTTTTTGCAAAGATTTCGCAAGATACCTAATATACCGCCGTTATTTTTATTGTTGGATGTTAGTTTTCATTAATATAAATAAAATAATTTATTTTTATAAATATAGCTTAGTCTTTTATTTTTTAATTAGTATAATTTAAAAATATTTATGTATATTAAATATGAAATAAAAAATACTTTAGTAAAATTAAAGAAGAAATAGAAAGGGGTATTTTTGTCCAAATTTTTTTCAACATCCTCAAATGTTATCTTTAATCCCAATAGGGGGTTTTTTGAAAAAGAAACTTTGATTTGGGGGGTTTTTTGGAATATCAAAAAAGATAGGGGGTTTTTCAAAATTTCAGAAAAAGTCAGGGGGTTTTTTGAAAATCTCCCTATTTTAAATTCCTAGACTCAATTTGTCAAAATATTGGTTTGCTTATAGTAACATGTGTAAGCAAAGTGGAAACATCATATAAAAGGTATTATGTGTTGGAGATCAGACGTGTTCCTCATGTGGATTGCGTAGATTTGCCATTTTATCTTCTCTCAAATTCATTTAAAAGAGCCAAGCCTTTGCTAAGCTAAGCTCCTTTCTCTAGAAAGGAAAAGACGTTCGTAAAGTTTCCATATCCTTGTTTTTCAGAGGATCATCTTTTTTTTTGCTAAATCAGACCAAAAATCCCAAATTATACATAATTTTTCTTGATTGAGTAATTTTGCCATTGGAAACGATATGTATTTACGAACAATTTTCTCTAATTAATATAATATTTATACATATCATTGTCATAAATATTTTGAAGATATGTTGTATTTATGTACGAAATGGAATATTGAAAGAAGTCGTGCTGAAACTTAGCCACTAAGCTTTTCTTTTCTCTCTTTTTCAGATTGTATATTTTTCCATTTAACTTTTTTTTGTTGTGTGTGTAGAGAGAGATTACTTAGTTAAATCAATTTTATTAAAAATACTCAAAAGACCTTCTTTTCCTCTGTTTTTTGCTTTTCTCCAATCCATCTTTCCGGCTCTTGACTTTTATCCTCTCCATTTCCGCAGAAGGGAACCGGTACCATTTTACTGTTCCAAAACTACAAAATTGAGATCTCCATTTATAATACTGGAGAGGATTTGTTTCCTGTAGCCTTCGTGTCTCTATTTATATCTCCCGCCACCATGCAACAAATTATCCTCGCATTCTAGCTCTCAAATTCAAAATCACACACCACATTCGAAAAAAATGGAAAATCCACACTCTCTGATTCAATCTCCACCTGAGGACTGTTTATCGCACGTAATCTCCCTTACGTCTCCGCGGGTCGTGTGTATTTCCGCCGCAGCATCCCCGATTTTTCGATCGGTGGCTGATTCTGATGCCACGTGGCATAACTTTTTACCATCGGATTATGCTTCCATCCTTGCACGAACCGTCGATCCAATCGAGTACTCATCCAAGAAGGAACTATTTTTCAGGCTGTGTCAGCACCACGTTTTAATTGATAGTGGCATGATGGTAATTAATTTAATCATGCATTACAAATTACAATCATATTGTGATCTTGATTACTGATTCGTTTTTTATGATATGTAGAGTTTTGGATTGGACGCCTCCAGTGGAGAGAAATGTTACATGATTTCCGCGCGAGCATTGGATATAGTTTGGGGCGATTCGCCGGAATGTTGGAGATGGATCTCTCTTCCTGATTCCAGGTTTGCTACTTGTAGTTTATATTTACGCATGCGCCCAAATAATTTTTCTAAATAAAAGCGCGAATTTAATCAATTTATTTCAGGTTTCGAGAGGTAGCGGAGTTAACGGAGGTGTGTTGGTTAGAAATCAATGGCAAAATCGATAGCGCGATACTCTCTCCCAAGACAACATACAATGCGTATCTCGTTTACAAACTCTCGGACAGATCGAACGGTCTAGGTTGTCCCATCGGAACCATCTCGCAGCAAACAACCGTCACTCTAGAAAAACAAACATGTAAAAACACGGCGTGTCTCGAGTCGTTTTACAAATGCGGTACGACCTTGAGAAGATTTAGAAAATGGCGTTCGAAGCACGAGGCAGTAGCGATTGAAGTGTGCAATGGCGGGTCGAGAATGCCGAAGGAGAGAGGAGACGGGTGGATGGAGATCGAGTTGGGCGAGTTTTATAACGAGAACGGAGAAGATGGAGAGGTTAAGATGAGTCTAATAGATGTTAATGATCATTGGAAGAGTGGGCTTATTCTACAAGGCATTGATATTAGGCCTAAGCATTAATGAATTATGGACCATTAGTTCACAATATAAATTAAATCTTCTTAATTCACATATTTATTTATTTGTACAAGTAACAAGTAACGGAATATTGACATTGAACTAACATTTCGGCCTTATCTCGATTCCTCGGAGAATTAATCCTCTCTTCCAATGGCCACCCGTAATCTCCATCAAGCTAATCTCGACCTCGCCGCCCTCGCCTTTGTCGACATAAAACTCGCCCATTTCTATCTCCATCCACCCCTCGTTGGCCTTGCCGTTCTCTCTTTTCCATTTTCGAGGCAAATTCAAATCTTCTGTCGTTCCGTCTTCTAAACCCACGTAGCGCGGGAATCTAAATCCAAACGGGCCCCACGGGTTCCTTCTCCTCCTTCCTTTATCCTCTGGCTGGAGACACATCAAGTTCTTGGATTTGGTTTCGCCTCCTAAAGTAACGGAGGTTTCTTGAAGAGGAGAACCAAGGCCTCGAGCATTATCGCTCAATTTGAAGATGAGATAGGTCGAGTAAGTCGTGTTGGGAGAGAGAAGTTTGCTCTCTATCTTGCCTTGAATCTCTAGCCAGCATACTCCTAGAAGCTCCGCAATTTCGGGGAACCTGATTCGAAGAAGAACAAACGAAATATTTGAATCATGAAAAGTCTCGTGGTAAATAATTATGGTTTAGTTAATGAATAAAAACCTTGAATCGGAGAGAGGAACCCAGTTCCAGTATTGTTCGTCACTGCTCCACACGATCCAGAGCGCTTTGGCTGGAATCATGAAGAATTTTGCTCCGTTGTTTCTATCCACTCCAAATCTCTGTGTAGTATGAAGAAGACAATATTTTTTTTAATTTGGAATTACAAATACAAAATTGTAAACATTTACATCAAGCTTTTCTTTGTACTGGATGGCGATAGCAAAATTCTAAACATTAGTGTTTAATTTGGACATAATATTTTGCAATTGACAAGGCGATGAGCTGGGTAGTAAATACTAAATAGCAAGGAATTTGAAATTCGGTGTTGAAAATTACCAATTTGCCACCATCAATTAGCACAGGATCATCACAAAGTCGAAAGAAAAGCTCCTTCTTGGAATTACACCGCACCGGATTGATGGCCCGAGAAAGGATGGCCGTACAATCAGACGGCAGAAAATGTTCCCACGTGTCATCAGAGTCCGCCGCGGATTTCAATGCGGTAGACACGGCGGAGAAGACGCAGGCGTCGCGGGAACTGGTAAGGGAGATCACTTGCGAGAGACAGTCGTCTGGTAGTTGATTGATATCCAGTATTTGGCATGTTATTTTCGGACACGTGTAAAGTTACCTGTGCATTCGTGGCAATCGCCTTTTGATTGCCTTTTATTTTCAAAGGAAAATATTGGACATAATCCCGTGTCTTCCCCGCACCTTTGATGAGATATGAGATATGAATATAATTTGACATTTTAAAAATTAACACTTTAACTGTAAAAACAACAAACTACCTAGTATATAAAACTAATTAACTATTCTAAACCTTAATTATCAACCAAACTAACTAAAAGAACAATCTATTTACATGTACACCGCGATTTCTCGGGACTCATGCACACTTTCGGAAAATAAATTAAGTTTAATCTTGGTGAACGCCACTCAATTTTGAAATTTTTTTGACAACAAACTTTTCCCGGCAAAAGTGTACAAATCGGGCTAAGAACGTGCTATTTGTGCAAATTGGGTTGAGATGCTACATATAAAAAAATTCGAATTATTGCTGCCCTTTTTTTATTTGACAAAAAAAATGGCAGATTTAATATATCATATAATGTTTCTGAAATAACAAGTCAAATACCATATAATTCATGAATAACAATTAACAAGAGTATTAATAAAAGTTGAACAACTCTCAAAACCATAATTTACATAACACACAAAAAAACTTGAATCAAATTACCACAAAATTCTTCCATATCTCCTCTCTCTTCCGGCAATATTACATCAGCCCTAATCTCTTCCGTCTCTTCCCCAAACCCGCGTGTTAATTTGAGTTCTTGAAAGAGGAAGATAATGTTACATTTCGTTGGATTAATTTTCTTATACAATACTCAGTACTCTTAACTCACACACATAATCACAACCGTTAGATCCTAACTGATTTCAGGGAGTTAATCTAGACCCTTGATATTAAATAATCACAAGAGTTGGACTAGAGTCACCTTAATGGAAGCAAATTGAGCATCCATGTAGGCGAATTATACCTCCATCCTTGCTTGCATTTTGTCGAATCTCTCTTCACAAAACATCCTTAATTTGCCAATCTCTTTCTTGGTTTGTTGTCCCTCGTTATCGATGCGATCCCATAAAAGAAGGTTTTTTGGCCGCCATTAATGTCGCACAAGGTCCCAAAAAAAAAAAATCGATGCGATAAACGTGGTGACGGTCGGAGAATCGTCGCTCTGATACCAATTGTAAGGTTATGCGGTATCGTGACTCGCAAACCTTACTCGTAAACTCGAACACACGAGAGATATAGATAATATTCGAATGAAAAGAGAACAAAGAACTAAAAAAGATAATCTTGCAATTTCTTGCAATGAGATCTTTATTCTCATAAAAAGAGATTATACAAAAGATACCTACCTCCGTATACTACGGGTTTTATTTATAGGCTACTATGATAGAAAATATTATCTAAACATGGTTCATACTTCTATCATATACCTACCTACCACTACCAACCATTGCATACAAATAATGATATAATTACATATATGTCCCTATCATGACAACTGTCCAGTTGTCGATCTTCTTCCACGGTTCTCAGAGCCCTGCCCATCTCGTCATCACAGGGGAAGAGGAAAGTGGATTTGGATCCGGATCCGGAATCGATTGAGACGAATTGTTGGATTTGCTTTGAGGGGCCGTTCTGTTCGATTTTAGGCCGGAACGACGGCTGTGATCACCTGTTCTGGTTCCTGTCCATCACGGAATGGGGGAAGGTGGATTCTTGCTGCTCTCTTTGCAGGAGACGGTTTGCCGATCTACTATGCCGGGTTTGTTCCCCTCCGATCGAATCGTGAAGGTTCCTCAACGTGATTAGGTTTGTATTTCTTTGATTCTGTTTTCATCTCGAATTTGATTCTTTCTTTGTGCTATTTGAAAGAGTTTTATGGTTTTGATCATTGATTTTTGTGCCCAATCCTCACTCAGGTATCTTAATTCTTAATTTTATTCTTTAAATACTTCAATTCAGTGTGCAATATTTCTGAGAAAAGCATATTGACTGTAAAGCAACATCTAAATCAAAATCTAGATTGTCTACAATGCATAAAATCAAAATTTCGATCTGAAAGAAACCTGATTAATATATAAAATTCAAAATATCACTGTCCTAAATTTTACAAATATTAACTCCATTTAATATAGTTTTTTTTTAAATAACAGCTGGTGCACAATCCTTATGAGCGGGAAAACGTAACAACGAGCAAACGAACCTCAAACACCAATTGCACAATTTGCAATTCGGGCAAAGACAGAGAATTTCTGAAACTCTCCAATTTGTGCAACACCAACTCTCAAATGACAAATCTACAAAATGGAAACACAACAAATCCAAAAAAACATGACACGCTTAACATTCTCTTTCAGAGCGAGAAGGGGCATGACAGACACATGGGATGCCCTCAGTGGGCCACCTGGCGGCGCACCACGTCCAGCTGGAGTGGTACCGCTGTCTGACATCTCAGGCTCCACGTAGAACCGGTCCCGCAATGCAGCCAGATGAGCGTAATCGCAGGAGTAACGAGAAAACGGAGAATGGAGGAAATGTTGACACCTCAATAATCTTGGAGGATTTTTTTTGAATTTTTTTTAAGGCATGTATCATTTGATTTATTCTGAAGTAGCTTATTAAATTTAATAATAAATATTAAATCGTGTACAGAAAATAAAACTAATATTCCTATGATATTGTATTTGTATAAATTATAATTGGATTCAAATTCCATATGTGATAATATAATGTTGCTATGGTCATTATAACAAAACTGACTCATTCGCCATGTGTAACATCGACTTTCTATTCTATTTTTTTTGTAAACATCTCTCTCTCTCTCTCTCTCTCTCTCTCTCTCTCTCTCTCTCTCTCTCTCTCTCTCTCTCTCTCGCTCCCTCTCTCCCCCTCTCTCTCTCCCTCCCTCTCTCGTTCTCTCTCCCCCTCTCATTTGCCATCGTGTAAAGGGGTTACATTTACATGATTATATGTTCATGCAAAAATGGGTTATATTGTCATGCATAATACATGATTAAGTTCGTGTAAATGTGTGCGGCTAATTTTGTATATTTATCATATATTGTTTTAAGAGCTTCACAAAGCATTAAGAAAAAGAGAGAGCACCAAATGATCAATAGATTATTTCTTGTAAAATATTAGTTAATGATAAGATATTGGAGGAAAACAAATGATTTACTAATTAGTGATATAATATTTTGAAAGGCATGAAGTTAATTGTTCTGATTACGTGGCATTTAAATGTGATCATCACAAATATAAATCCATGGAACACAAAACACTCGGAAAAATCAGGAAACTTCAAAATAGGGTAAAGGAGAACTGATACGACAAGTTTAATTAAGCTCTAGCACTACAAGGCCGTTGATTTTATAAATGCCAATTGGGCTTTAATAAGAACTGGTCATATTATACTATAATCATTAAAAATATGAGTGATGATGTACATCCCCACTATCATCCCCCATCACTCTTGATGACGTGTCACCACTAAAAATTAACACACAAGTACACGACTTAACACTTTAATTTGATGTTAAATCATACCATAATATAAATAACACGCAAATTTTGATGTTAACTCATGTTTTTGTGTTAATTTGTAGGGTGTTAATTCATAGCCGGCACATCAAGAATTGTGGGGGACGTGCAGTGGGGGAAGAGCAACATTCTCCTAAAAATATAGAGTTTTGACAGCTCCTACCCACATATTGACACGTGTCATAGCTATATAGTAATGAACATAGCATAATATGCCACTAAAATCGTGTAGTGCATATGGTTGGTCTTCATGGCTCTTCAATAGGAGATTGGGGGTTCCAAACCTTCTTCAATTGTTTTCCTTCTTTTCCCAGGCCACCGCTCTTCTTACTTTCTTTGTTTTATTCTAAAAGCCATCGCTTTGACATGGACAATATCTCCCAGTTAACCTCATCACCGTGCATCAGTTTTCTTCGCAATTTTGTTCATGCCAAGGATGAAGCACGGCTGCACAACCCAACAAAGTTAAACAAATCGCTTTTGCTTTTCTCTTCTCTGTTATTCGGATCATCGACGTTCAAGAGAAATCACTTCTTCTATATCCAGGTTCAACAGTAATTGCTTTCTCTGATTTACACTTAGTGAGTTCAAACTATGTTCTCTCTTATTCAGTTGCTTTTATCAAATTTTATTATGTTAAACAACACTGCAAAATAGTGCACACAAAGTGTTCGCTCATATCATGCTTGTGGCTGTACAAGCCTAATTTTGATTTTGCACAATCAATGTTCACTTATATTCTCACTAATTACCATAGTCTAATTCCAACATGGTTCTATTCCATACTCAATTTTTCTTTTTCAAATAGTTTTAATTTACAGAGAGTATGATTACACTTTATGTACTCTTGCATTGGTACTCATCTCACATCTCCTTTCCTGACTAAGAGAGAGGTTCTGTTCTGACCGCATTTTTCCTCTATTTCCTTATTATGCTTTCCACTTTATCCCACCTCCATACTATCCTTATGATTTGATTATACTTTCCATTATTTCTTCTTTTTCCGCAATATTGAGTCAGTCACAGAGATGAACATAACAATAATTGAAAAATCTTATCATTTCAGAACGTCTATTTGTTTGTCGAACTTCATCAAGCACCCTTTCTGTAACAGAATTAATGGATTATTCATACCAACGTAGACATCAAAGAGTCAACATACTTAGGAACAAAAGACAACATTATGAGGAAGGAGAATCTTCGACAATGAGAGCGAACCGTACAAGGCGGCGACTTACATCAGGTATGTCAAAATACGTTAAAAACATAATACACAATCACTATTTCTTTTGCTTAACTAATTAATGCTTATATTATGAACTAGGACGATCTTTCGCTGCACGAGAAAATAGCACAAGCCAAAGACGTACATCAGGTCCATATTAAACTGTCTAAATACATTGCATGCAATCTTTTTTTCTTCTACTTCGTGACATGTCATATGGGGTCAAATCAATTCAAAGGTGCACGGCAGAATGTCCTTCGCTCCCCTCAACAAACAACATCTCAGCCACGACGAAATCGCTGTTAAGTTATCTTTTCCACTGAAACTTATTTTTTTACGAATACGAACCCTATGATAATATTTTCAATTTTTCTCCAAACTCAGCTATGCATAGACAACCGTTTGACGTGGGTGCTCCCCAATATTGCTGTGAATATTGTGGTGCCTCCTTCTGGAAACGCGAGAGAAATAAAAGGTTATCCAGTAGGGGCCGGCCAGTATACACGTTGTGTTGTCACGAGGGTAGAGTAAATTTGCCAGTAGTCCAGGAACCACCTCCAATATTGAACGCGTTATTCAATCCATTAGATTCAGAAAGATCATCACATTTCAAAGAAAAAATCAGATTATATAATTCTATGTTCTCCTTCACGTCAATGGGAATTAATGTTGATGATCAAATAAATGATGGTCGTGGCCCATATGTTTTCAGAGTGTCGGGTCAATTGTGCCACCGAATGGGTTCTCTTTTGCCAAATGAAGACACAAAACCAACATTTGCACAATTATATATGTATGACACTTCCAATGAATTACAACATCGATTAAATGCTTTCACGAATAATCATCAAAATGACCAACCACGCCGCAATGTTGTACATGATCTTATGTTGATGTTACGTTCAAATAATGTTTACGTTCAGGCATTCCGTAACTTCCATGATCTTTATCACAATATGAATATTCAAAACTTTACCTTGCGCCTTATCTCATCTCGAACACATAATCCTCAGTATAATACTCCCACTGCAAATGAAGTTGTCGGCTTAGTTGTCGGCGACATATCCGCCGAAGAAAATCAACGTGATATTATAGTACAAAGCCGAAACAATATTTTGCAACGTATCAAGTCATATCATCCAAGTTCTATGCCAATGCAATATCCTAATTTGCTTTTCCCATATGGGGAAGATGGATACCAATTAAATATAAGATACGTTCAAATGGCTGAATTTTATGCATATAGATTGCATCAACGTTCAAATGAAGCTCCAACAATTTTTTGTGGAGGAAGGTTGTTTCAACAATACATTGTTGATGTTTATCTTTCGATTTAACAATCTCGCTTGCATTACATTTAAACTCATCAAACACGATTAAGAGCAGAAAAACTCGATGATTTGAGAAAATCTGTTTCTCAAGGAAACATGCTCGGAGAAAAAAATTGGAAAACGCATAATTATTCCAGCAACACATGTTGGGAGCCCTATGTATATGTATCAAAATTATCATGATGCAATGGAAATTTGTAGAAGATGTGGTCCTCCTGATCTCTTCATTACATTCACATGCAATCCGAGTTGGCCCGAAGTGTCTACAATGTTATTGTGTGGACAGCGATCTGAAGATCGTCCAGACATAATATCACGCATATTCAAAATGAAACTTGAAGAATTGATTCATGATGTGAGACAAAAGAAAATCTTCGGACAAACTACAACAAGTAAGTTAAAAAAATTAAATTAATGTCAAAACTAAATTACAAATATTTACTGAACTATAATTTTGTAGTTGTCCATACAGTTGAATTCCAATAAAGAGGACTACCTCATGTTCATGTGATCGTGTGGCTTGCTGCCGTTGACAAACTTAAAACACCACAAGATGTCGATCGTGTAATCTCCGCCGAAATACCTGACCCCACGACAGATATAGAAGCATATAATGTCGTCACGAAGTTCATGCTTCATGGACCATGCGGCCCTGGAAATCCTAGATCACCGTGCATGAAGAAAGGTACGTGCTCAAAAAGCTTTCCTAAAAAATTCCAGTACCAAACAACAATAAATGAAGATGGCACTGCCATTTATAGAAGACGTAACGACAATAATGTTTTCAACATGAATGGAATATTTCTCGACAACAAGTTTGTTGTACCTTACAATCTCAATTTGTTATTCAAATATCAATCGCATATTAATGTGGAGCGATGTCACACATCACTGTTAGTAAAATATCTTTTCAAATATATTTGTAAAGGACCTGACCGTACAATGGCCTTTATATCAAAAAATGATATATCAACAAATGCATCAAGTAAACCACACGGAATTGAAATTAACGAAATAAAAATTATTTAGATTGTTGCTATATTACACCTCATGAAGCAATATGGAGGACATATCAGTTCATCATTCATCAACATATACCTAGCATTGAAAGATTACCTATACATATGCCTGATATGAACAATGTTATCTTTGATGATGCACAAAATATGGAAGACACTATTAACGATGAAAAAATCAACAAAACAATGCTTACTGGTGAAGGAAATACAGTTTCGGATCAACCGTAAAAGTGTACACAAGGATAAACGAATGTAGTCGTACATTCGTGGCCATAACTTTCAGTGGGAAAATCCAATTAGAATGGTTCAAATTGGGTTAGATAGATAATGAGATTATCTACAACCTTCATATAGAAATATATTTCATATGAACGAAGTATAAGTGTCGTTTCTGTGAAATACCGAAAGGGTGCAACAGTATGACATACATTTAGTAAAACAGTCATAACTTTTGCATACGAACTCCAATTGGGATGGGCCAAATTGGGTTGTGTAGATAATAAGATTATCTACAACTTTCGTGTTGGTTAATGTTCTGTCAGAGAAATTTATCAATTTCGTCTGGACAGAATACTGAACAGGTTCATACAGTTTTCTGTGTGAAAGGGTGTATATTGGATATACATGCCTTTTGGCTAATCCTTATCCTATTAGGTATAAATAGGATTTTCTCTCTCATCTTCAAGAATGAAATTCAGTTGAATCATTCTAAGCAAGTGATTATTCTGCCCAATATACACAAGAAAAAGAGCAAATTCAGATTTGATCTTTAGTGAGTGAAAGGGTGCGAAGAGAGAGAAATCGAGAAAGGAGTTTCTCGAGTAATAGAGAATCGATTAGATCGAGCAAGTTCGCCGGTGCATCGTCTAGGCAGGTGCATCCGCGACCGACGTCTTGCGACTCACGGTGGATACAAGTAGAGGAGCGACAATTGTGGCTCTTGGATTGTGATCGACTCAAGGAGTGAGAAGACGGTCAACGAACGGTGAAAGACGCGTGGTATGGGACGCGCGGATTGTCACCAACGTGACAGGAGATAGAAGGCGGCGATCAACCCTTCGTGCGTGATCAATTTCACGCTGGTATAGATCTATCCTTCTATTCGCATCGTACCCTCGAAGTCATGGCGTGATCTCGGGAATCGGGGAATCGGACCGGGCCCTCATTCCGCTGCGCGGGCCCGGGGCCGGGGATATTCCCCAACAGTGGTATCAGAGCGATCGCCATCGATTCGAGGGTCGAATCATAGTCGTATATTAGATATACGCACTGGTTATCAAAGTTCGTACCCGTTTGCATGATGTTACATATTTAGAATGTCAAATTCCATTAAAATCACAAGTGAAATTCGCTAGAGATCGATCAATAGTTGATTGAGAGTATCTAGGAATAATCGTGAAAAGGTTTCATGATTGATCGTTTTGGAAACGAGCGAAAACAGCAGTTCAAAAATCGCATAGTCCGTTATAACGGACTGCTCAGTCCGTCGCAACGGACACTGTAGCAGATACAGGAAATTGAGAATTTTTTGCGAAAAACACATATTCCGTTATAACGGACTTGGTGTCCGTTGTAACGGACCCTGTATAGGATGCGGGGGTGTGAGGAGGACCGTGAAAACTGCTTATTCCGTTGTAACGGACTTGGAGTCCGTTGTAACGGACCTTGTATCTGATACGAGGTTGCGGGGATGCCAAGGGTGTCTATTGGAGTCCGTTGTAACGGACTGGGTCCGTTGTAACGGAGCTCTACGCAGTTGGTCCGTTGCAACGAACTGTATGTTGCGTTGTAACGGACTGGTCTCTGGAAATTTGGACGAAGGTTTGCAGAAAATAGCGTTGTAACGGACCTATGTTGCGTTGTAACGGACATGTTTCTGGCAAAATTTGGCCAAACTCCGAAATAAATAGCGTTGTAACGGACTGGACTTCCGTTGTAACGGAGTGCCAAGTATACTGGAGGTCCGTTGTAACGGACTATGTTGCGTTACAACGGACTGGTTTCTGGTTGCTGATTTTGTTTTCGTGATAACTTTGGCTACACAACTTGGAATTTTGAGTTCTTTATATCGATTTGATCGGCATCAATCATACTAGCATATTATTAGATAATTATTTAGAATAATTAGACTCCCAAATAAAATCATATGCATATAGAAAATCTTGTGATAGTGATATAATTGGATTATGTCACGGATTTAGAAACATGCAATGGCATGATCCCTCATAATATTTAAGTCATGGAAATGCCTTCCATATCCACAACCATCGAGATTGATATGACATAGTGCGTGGTTTCAGGCCATAGTCGGGCACGTACTATTGTATATATTGGTGCGGGTGGTAAGCGTTAATTGGGGACTCACGTGGTTTCAGGCCATAGTCGGGCACGTGAGTAGTTCAATTGAACGATACGATGGATATGGTTATGACTTAACCGTCCAAGCCAATCCGATTGGAGTTCGGGGCATAGATAGAATGCACACACGGAACATGGATTGTATTGGATACGATTCGTCACCGAAATTCTATAAAGGAACAAGAGTCGTATTGGATACGATTGGATTTAATCCTACCTAAAATATCGAGATCTCATTTGTCGGCCATAGTCACTTATGGGAGGATCGTAAAATATGGATCTTGAGTGTTATGGACTTGGAGTCCCGTATCGGTATGAGGGTTATCGATTCGATAAAATAACACTATCATATATTCATCATATAAGCATATAGATTAAGTACGCACGGTTAGGAGTTAATCTTCATCATCCGTTTAGAATTATGTTTTCTAGCAACACCAAATATATCGATGAGATCGATATGATAGATAGCTTTTGGGCCAGAATTGCCATGATTAACCTTGATGGTCAAAGAATGGTTCTTAGACTGAAAGGAACGTGTTGGACACGGAAATGGTAGATTCGGGGCTTGAGGCCTTGGCTTTAGAGAAAGCCGGGTTCGATAAACTTTAAGAAGGAATCGAACGATATTACGTGCCTTGTGGTGGCATGTATAGACGCATATGTCTCAAAATTGTTTTGAGAATTCGGGTGTATATGAAAGTAAAACACAACGCTCATGAAATAGTTTCAAGAGTTAGAGCGCGTTGAATTATTCAATGCGGCTCAAAGAGTAGGTCAATTTTGAGACGCCTTATGGGTCTTGGATTAACACTCGTGTGTTGATGGTACGAGATTTGATCGTCGTGACCGAATATCATATGCATTCGATAGAGAAGTCGATCCCGAAATTGCATGAGATGTGATCTAAAATTGAATTGGAGATGCTCGGAGTATCCGAGGAATCCAATGTATATAGATGCGTGGATGTCCTTGTAATTCAAAGAAGGGATCGAAAGAAATGTATGTCTAAGGGTATTTTGGGAAAATGTTTTCCAAACAGAAAGTTCGGACAAAGAGTTGTCCAAACTAATGACTCAAAGAATGGTGAAATCCGAGGAGGATTAAACCAAGAGGTTGATTGCTTCTTTTGGCACTGCCGTCTTGGCCATATAAACGAGATTCGCATATCTAGATTCCATATGATGGATTGCTAGAATCATCCGAATTAGATTCGATTGATTAATGCGATACTTATTTATTAGGCAAGATGACAATGGCATTATTCTCCAAAGGTTGGAGAAAGATCCAACGAATTATTGAAAATTACATTTAGATGTAATGTTCCGATAAGTTCCGAGGCAAGAGGAGGCTATCGGTATTTTGTTACGTTTATGGACGGTTAAAGTAGATATGAAAATATCTATTTAATGCGTGCCGAAACGGAGACTTTTGAAAGGTTCAAAGAGTTTCAAAAACGAAATACGAAATCAACTAAGCAAGAAAATCAAAGCTTTTCGATAGGATCGAGAAGGCGAGTATTTGAGCTAAACCTTTCGATAGGATCGAAGAGGCGATATTTGAGTTATGAATATTGATGATCATTTATGATTGTGGAATCGTTTCACGATTGCCTTTATTCGGAACATTGAGATGTGTCCGAAAAGAGGAAATGAACGCATGTTGGACATGGTTCGATAAATGATAAGTCAATAGGATCTCCCAAAAAATATTTTGGGGATACGCCCTTGAGACAGCGGCACTAATGAATGGTTGCATTAAGATATGGACCATAAACCTTCTAATCGGTACAAAAGACGCCATATGAGATATGGATCGGAATGGTTCCGAAGTTGTCACTTGTACAGATTTGTGGATGTGAGTGTATTTCGAAATTTGTTTCGGTTAAACTCAATCCCAAATCTGGAAATTGTTCGTTTATCCTTAAGGAAACAAAAGGGTATTAGTTCTAACGTCCCGACGAAAATGAAATTTTCGTGGCTCGAAGAGATGCCTTCTTGAAGGAGGACTAGATGCGCACAAGTTTGGAACTTGGTGCCATTTATCTCTATGCGGGCTAGTGGGAGTAGAATAAATCTCGAAAGAGTTCGTGATTTGAAAAATGAACATTGTACCGATGAGAGTTGACATGGCTTCATCAAGAGTTGATGAACGTAAGTCGAACACACAAAGGAATTTTTCGTAGATCAAGTAGGCTATATCATAAGCCGGTAAATACGGATTTATCGTGGCTAATGATGATAGATTGAAATCATATGATGATTCGATATCCTACAAGGATGCTATGAAAAGTTGATTCCACATGACATGGTGTCATGAAATCTGAGATTCGATCCATGTGAATTATCAAGTTTAGAACTTGATTTCATTACTTTCTGGGTTAGACCCGTGAAATGTGAGTGGGTTTTTCAAGATGAAGAACCGACATGGATAGGAATACGCATATATGTAAAGCGAGGCTTTTTGCGAAGAGTTTCATGCAATTCATAGTCGGACTATGAAGAAACGTTTTCGCTTGTTGCCATGCTTTCCCATTCTCGAAATTCTGCTTGCCATGGTCGCGTATTATGACTATGTGATGTGGCAAAATGGATGTCAAAACCGAATTTCTTGACAGAAATTTTATGAAAGGATGTGTACTTGACACAACCTTACGGTTTTGTCGATTCATAAGAATCGGGGATAAGATATGCACGTTTTAACGATCCATATGATGGATTAGAGAAAGCTTCTCGGATTTGGAATATTCGTTTTGACGAAATTATAAACTGTTATAAAATTGTCGAAACGAATGGAATCTTTGTGTATACATGAAGGTTAGTGGGAGCTGCGTTATATTTCTTGTAACGACAAAGGATTTAGACGAGACTGCTTATGAATTAAGCGTGAAGATCTATAGGATAGATCTAAGAAGTTCCTCGTTCTATGTTATAGCACATATATCGACATATTGTTGAAAATGGTTTTCAACATGTAAACTCCTTGGAGGAGATAAATCGAAATGTCGAATGGCAGAAATTTTCAACGGCTCGATGTGAGACATCAAGCAGCGCGAAAAGTAATAATATGATGCCTTACATTTGATGTTAGGATCTATTATATCTGTCATGATATGTATGTGGCTATCTGTCATACAAATAAAGCGTCTAGTTCACCGTCAATAAAATTCATGGGAATCACATGAGTTTGAATGTAATTCGATTACATGAGACTAACTCTTGTGATTGTATAATGGTTATACAAATATATACATAATGGTTATGTATATTTAAAACCCATCGGGATTTGTATTGATAGAGGTGAAGTTTATCCTTGAATACTTTGCGAAAGAATTCAGGATTTATTATCTATAATGGTGTGGAGGATGTGTTGGTTATAAAGAGTTATAACAAACAACAGTTTCCAAAGATGAAGCACGTCCAAATATGTAGCACGACTTTCGATCACAAAGTATGTACATGTTTTGCTTAAATGAAAACACGGTTATGTGGAAAGGTTCCACAAGACCAATAGTTTATGATTCTATTTACGGTGGCGAGTATATTGCGGTTATTAATCGCAAAAGGAAGTGGTATGGATCAAGGATACATGACCAAACTCTAGTAGTCACGAGTTATCGGATTTATGGTTGTTTATTGCGTGAGACGCAATAGTACAAGCCAAAAATGCCGAGGTCACAACCACTTCTAGCCAATACTCAGAAAATTTCATTTGATCCATGAAATTTTATGAAAAGATGTGATCGTAGGTATTGGAAATGTTCCAATCCTGATGATGATTAACACTAGCGGGAACGTGCGGACCCGTTTACAAAACCGCTCTCTCTAGTCGCGCGTGACTGTCATGCGATGACTATGGATATGGAGATACCTAGAGGAGGAAGAAGAGAGTAGAGTGTAGTTATCTAATACGATAGTCCTCGCAGGTTATGGGTATGGAGATACCCATAGGTAAACGTTGTATCACCCAAATACTTAGTCCATATGAATGCATTCCTTTTAAAATTTTTGTTTACTTAAATTAAATATGCATTCACCTTATATGAAAACAGTGTGCGGGTTGTGTAATATGATTGTTACATGAACCTTGATTTGAACTTGTGTGGACGTCGACATGGTTGAGGACCATGTGCAGCGAAACCGTCACACTTAAAGTGTCATTTCTAAACATCCCTAGTCGCGGATCAGTTTGCTTAAGAGAGAAGCATTTCTATTATTGGATAGACTGAACGCGTACACTAGTACGTTTGCCGAGGAGATGATTATGTTTTGCTAATCATGGGACAAGGTGCTTGTCGAATCGGGAACGTAGATATATGTTAGGTTACATGTATTGGATATGACCGAAGCCGCGAGACCATGACATGGTTTAGTCATTATAGATGGACTTGCGACGGATGGGGTTTTAGATTCTTCATACTTGAGTGGATCATTGATTGCGTTACGTGCGTAACACAATGCTTTGATATGATCTTACGCTCACCGTAACAGGGAGTTAAAAGGGTCATCATTGGGTATTGTCCGAAACACGGAATTCAATGTGAGTCTCCAAGATAGGAATTGTTTATTCCGAAAGGAAGAGATATCTCTTAGGCGCCGCTCGATGAGTCGATTAACGAAAACCGTGGCCACGGTCAATGATATTAATGGTTAATATCGATTGAAATTTGTTAACTCAACTCGGAATCGGGGAATAAGTGTAGTTAATCAAATTATAAGGATGACTATTACCATGCCTTTTGATTAACGGATATCGCAAACAAGAGAACTAGTAACCGCTATTCGAGATAGGCACAATGATCACAATCATTATTCGTTTAACATGGGTAGCTATGATGGAGTGACTAGATCCCGCTCATGAGCTTGTAGGCATTGGAAACAACCTACTGCCATCGTTAAGTCGAACCTACATGGTCACACAACGAGTCGTACTAAGTCGGGCTTGATCATAAAATTGTCACATTGGATGTGCATAGCTCGGTATTTGATACGCGAGCTATATTCTCTAAAATCGTGCGTATTGGATATGCATGAGTACCTTTTAGGTAGATCTGAAATTGAGTGGGAGACTGAAGGAAATACAGTTTCGGATCAACCGTAAAAGTGTACACAAGGATAAACGAATGTAGTCGTACATTCGTGGCCATAACTTTCAGTGGGAAAATCCAATTAGAATGGTTCAAATTGGGTTAGATAGATAATGAGATTATCTACAACCTTCATATAGAAATATATTTCATATGAACGAAGTATAAGTGTCGTTTCTGTGAAATACCGAAAGGGTGCAACAGTATGACATACATTTAGTAAAACAGTCATAACTTTTGCATACGAACTCCAATTGGGATGGGCCAAATTGGGTTGTGTAGATAATAAGATTATCTACAACTTTCGTGTTGGTTAATGTTCTGTCAGAGAAATTTATCAATTTCGTCTGGACAGAATACTGAACAGGTTCATACAGTTTTCTGTGTGAAAGGGTGTATATTGGATATACATGCCTTTTGGCTAATCCTTATCCTATTAGGTATAAATAGGATTTTCTCTCTCATCTTCAAGAATGGAATTCAGTTGAATCATTCTAAGCAAGTGATTATTCTGCCCAATATACACAAGAAAAAGAGCAAATTCAGATTTGATCTTTAGTGAGTGAAAGGGTGCGAAGAGAGAGAAATCGAGAAAGGAGTTTCTCGAGTAATAGAGAATCGATTAGATCGAGCAAGTTCGCCGGTGCATCGTCTAGGCAGGTGCATCCGCGACCGACGTCTTGCGACTCTCGGTGGATACAAGTAGAGGAGCGACAATTGTGGCTCTTGGATTGTGATCGACTCAAGGAGTGAGAAGACGGTCAACGAACGGTGAAAGACGCGTGGTATGGGACGCGCGGATTGTCACCAACGTGACAGGAGATAGAAGGCGGCGATCAACCCTTCGTGCGTGATCAATTTCACGCTGGTATAGATCTATCCTTCTATTCGCATCGTACCCTCGAAGTCATGGCGTGATCTCGGGAATCGGGGAATCGGACCGGGCCCTCATTCCGCTGCGCGGGCCCGGGGCCGGGGATATTCCCCAACAACTGGGTGGTTTGAACTGAACAAAAGAGACACGTTTGCTAGAACATTAAAATATATTGAAATACCTGAACATTATACATGGCAAAAAAGGAAAAAAAACTGAAAAAGAAGACAAAAGTTAAAAACATTAGGCAGAATGTATCACATTCCAAATTCATTTGGTGATATATATTACTTAAGAATGCTTCTTAATATCGCACGTGGAACTATTTCGTTTGAACATCTAAGAACAATTAACGATACAACATATCAAACATATCGAGAAGCATGTAATGAACTGGGCCTACTAGAAGATGACAATGAGTGGCTTTAAGCAATGCAAGATGCAACCAATTCAGCATCATCGCAGCAACTGCGACAATTATTCGTTCGTATATTATTAAATTGTGAGGTATCGAATCCATGTAGACTTTTTACAAACTGTTGGAAAACAATGGGAGATGATATTAGATACACCTTTACAACAATAATGAATTTGCTAAATCATCGAATATCAGATGATCATGTACAATGTTATATACTTCGAGATATTGAGAAATTACTTGTACAAAACAATTATGATTTGTCACCATATTCCTTGCCAATTCCTCAAGATATTTTACATCATGATATAACAAATAGACTAATTGCTGAGGAATTATCATTTAATTCAACAGAAACAATCAATGGAGCAACTCTACTATATGAAGGGCTAAGTACAAGTCAAAAGAGCATATACGAAGCAGTAATGTCATCTATCGAATCCAAAAAAGGCGACCTCTTCTTTGTTTATGGACATGGTGGCACCGGAAAGACATATTCATGGCGTGCTATTATCAGTATGTTACGAGCTCAAAACAAAATTGTTTTGCCAGTGGCTTCATCAGCATTGGCTTCTCTTTTGGTACCTCACTCAAGAACAAGCCATTCACGCTTTAAAATACCAATTGAAATAAACAATGAATCAACTTGCGATATTAAGAAAGGTTCAAATTTAGCATAACTAATTACAAATTGTGTATTGATAACTTGGGATGAAGCTCCAATGAATCATCGCAATTGTTTCGAAGCCCTCGATAGAACTTTAAGAGACCTACTATCAACATTTGACAGAGAAGCACAAAATAAACCTTTTGGTGGTAAGACAATTCTCTTGGGAGGAGATTTCCGTCAAATGTTACCAGTTGTCCCAAATGGTTCAAGAAATGAAACTTTAGATGCATCAATTACTCGATCCAAGTTATGGCCATTTTTCAAACAAATGAGATTAACACAAAATATGAGACTTTTACAACCTAGCATATGTGCATTGAACAACAACAAATTGCCAAATAATTCAATGAATGGACACTTTTAGTAGGTAATGGCACAATCCCGGGCAGCAAACTATTTGACTCTGAGTTTGATAACTGGATTGAAATTCCTGGAGATTTGATGATCCCCACATTGCAAAACAGAAAAGACGCAATTATTAATCAAGTATACAAAAACTTCTCAATTTCATACAATGATCCCAAATATTTGAAAGAAAGAGCCATCTTAGCACCTATAAACGAAGACGTCGACGAATTAAATCAAATGATTTTACAAAGGATACCTACAGATTCAACAACATATTATAGTTCAGATTCAATGTGTGTCTCCTCAATACCAAAAGAAGAATTAGAAACACTTTATCCGATAGAATTTCTTCATTCTCTACGACCTAACAGTACACCTTATCATGAATTATCCTTGAAAATAGGTACACCTATCATGCTTCTTCGAAATATTGATCAGGCAAATGAACTATGTAATGGCACACCATTATTAGTCACGAAATTGACATCAAGAGTTATTGAAGCTGAAATTATCACCGGAAACAACACGGGCACAACAACATATATACCACGGATTGTATTCAATGTAAAAAAAACAAAATGGCCATTTATATTGAAAAGAAAACAATTTTCAATACGCATTTGTTATGCAATGACAATAAATAAAAGTCAAGGACAAATATTGAAAAATGTTGGTGTGTATTGCCACGACCAGTATTTTCCCATGATCAACTTTATGTTTCTATATCTCGCGCAACATGACGAGGAGGATTAAAAATACTTATTGAAAACCCTAACAATGAATATCAAAATTGGACACAAAACATCGTATATACGGAGATCTTCTCTGATATAGGTATGTTAAATACTAAACTACATTAATTACATAACGAGTTATTACATATAACAAGTACATTACTATTCTTCACTAATTGAAACATTTTTTTTATTATGTACTTTCCAGATGCCACTACAATACATATTTCTTCTCCTTGAAAACGGAGAAATCTGGCATCTGAGCCAAATTTGATCATGTCATCCTATAGAGGGATGCAAATACTAATAACACTATGTAATTCATATATTTTACTGTGTACTTCCAATATCTTTTTCCCCATAATATTTACATAGTTATAGATTTTGTTATTTTGCAAAATTTACGGGGATACCCTGCCAAAATTTGGTAAGATTGGATGTTGTCTTACCGAAATTTGAGGGTTATATAATATGGTTTCCTTCTTACTGTTGGATAATATCCCCGACCCCGGGCCCGCGCAGCGGAATGAAGGCCCGGTCCGGTTCTCCGATTCCCGAGATAACGCCATGACTTCGAGGGTACGATGCAAATAGAAGGACAGATTCATACCGGTGCAAAATTGATTGCACTCGAAGGGTTGATCGCTGCCTTCTATCTCCTGTCACGTTGGTGACAATCCGCGCGTCCCACACCACGCGTCTTTCACCGTTTGTTGACTTCGCCGATTCGCTCGATTTCGTCTCCGACTGAATCTACTCGTCCGAATCGATCACAACCGAAAGAGCCACAAGTGTCGCTCCTCTACTTGTATCCACCTTGATTCGTAAGACGTCGGTCGCGGATGCAACTGCCTAGACGATGCACCGGCGAACTTGCTCGATCGAATTGATTCTGTATCTTTCGAGAAACTCTTTTTCCCGATTTCTCTCTCTTCGCACCTTTTCTCTATAGAAAGATTAAATCTGAATTCTCTCTTTCTTTTGGTGTATTTTGCAGAATGAATTGCTCAATTGCTTAGTTTTGATGAGAGAGAAAGTATCATATTTATATCAAAATAAGATTAGGATTAGCCAAGAGGCATGTATATCCAATATACACCCTTTCACACAGAAAAGTGCATGAACCTGTTCAGTATTCTGTTCAGACGAAATTGATAAATTTCTCTGACAGAACATCAACCAACATGAAATTTGTAGATAATTTTATTATCTACACAACCCAATTGGAGTTCGTATGCAAAAGTTATGACTGTTTTACTAACTGTATATCATACTGTTGCACCCTTTCGGTATTTCACATAAACGACACTTATACTTCGTTCATATGAAATATATTTCTACATGAAGGTTATAGATAATCTCATTATCTATCTAACCCAATTTGAACCATTCAAATCGGATTTTCCCACTGAAAGTTATGGCTACAAATGTACGCTTACATTCGTTCATCCTTGTGTACACTTTTACGGTTGATCCGAAACTGTATTTCTTTCAGTCTCCCACTCAATTTCAGATCTACCTAAAAGGTACTCATGCATATCCAATACGCACGATTTTAGAGAATATAGCTCGCGTATCAAATACCAAGCTATGCACATCCTATGTGCCAATTTTATGATCAAGCCCGACTTAGTACGACTCGTTGTGTGACCATGTAGGTTCGATTAACGGTGGCAGTAGGTTGTTTCCAATGCCTACAAGCTCATGAGCGGGATCTAGTCACTCCATCATAGCTAGGGATGTCAATGGGCCGGGTAGAAACCCGAACCCGCGGGTACCCGACCCGAACGGGGCGGGTAATACCCGAAAAAAATACCCGCGGGTCGGGTAATACCCGAAAACAAAATACCCGGTTCGGGTTCGGGTCGGGTTCGGGCGGAGTACTACCCGCCCCGCGGGTAACCCGAACCCGTACCCGAAAATTACCCTAACATCAACCCACCTCCTCTTTCTCTCTCTCTCTCGTGTTCAGTTCAGCCCCTTCAGTCTTCACCTATCACCTCCTCTCTCTCCTCTCTCTCTCTCTCTCTCTCTCTCTCTCTCTCTCTCTCTCTCTCTCTCTCTCTCTCTCTCTCTCGTGTTCAGCGGCACTGCGGCAGCCCCTTCACCTCCTCTCTCTCTCTCACTCGATGCTCCAGGCGAGTGGCGACGGCGACGATGCTCCAGGCGAGTGGCGACGGCGACGATGCGACTGGCGAGCGGCGACGATGCGACTGGCGAGAGGCGACGATGCTCCTGGCGAGAGGCGACGATGCTCCTGGCGATTTCGCTGCCGGCGACGCTGCTGCCGGCGACGCTGCTGCTGGCGACGCTGTTGCTGGTGATTTCGCTGCTGGCGACGCTGCTGACGGACCTTCATGGCGACGATTTCGCTGCTGACGATGCTCTGCGATTTCGGGTAACGGGCATACCCGCGGGTAACGGGTTATCCGCGGGTTCGGGTTCGGGTATCATTTTATACCCGCGGGTATTTTGAGTTCGGGTTCGGGTAATACCCGAAAATTCGGGTTCGGGTATGGGAGAGGCTTACCCGAACCCGACCCGCCCCGTTGACATCCCTAATCATAGCTACCCATGTTAAACGAATAATGATTGTGATCATCGTGCCTATCTCGAATAGCGGTTATTAGTTCTCTTGTTTGCGATATCCGTTAATCAAAAGACACGGTGATAGTCATCCTTATAATTTGATTAACTGCACTTATTCCCCGATTCCGAGTTGAGTTAACAAATTTCAATCGATATTAACCGTTAATATCATTGACTGCGGCCGTAGATTTCGTTAATCGACTCATCGAGCGGCGCCTAAGAGATATCTCTTCCTTTCGGAATAAACAATTCCTATCTTGGAGACTCACATTGAATTCCGTGTTTCGGACAATACCCAATGATGACCCTTTTAACTCCCTGTTACGGTGAGCGTAAGATCATATCAAAGCATTGTGTTACACACGTAACGCAATCAATGATCTCCTCAAGTTTGAAGAACCTAATACCCTACTCGTCGTGAGTTCATCCATAATGACTAAACCATGTCATGATCTCGCGGCTTCGGTCATATCCAATATATGTCACCTAGCATATATCTACGTTCCCGATTCGACAAATACCTTTGTCCTATGATTAGCAAAACATAATCATCTCCTCGGCCCTCGGCTAACGTACTAGTGTACGCGTTCAGTCTATTATCAGATAATATAAATGCTTCTCTCTTAAGCAAGCTGATCCGCGACTATGGATGTTTAGAAATGACACTTTAAGTGTGACGGTTTCGCTGCACATGGTCCTCAACCATGTCGACGTCCACACAAGTTCAAATCAAGGTTCATGTAATCATATTACACAACCCCGCACACAATTTTCAAATAAGATAGATGCAAAAATGAAAATTTTTAAAATTCTGAAATTGCATTACTATAAGATAAGTTTGGGGTGATACAACGTTTACTAATCTATTAGACTAATCTCGTCCTACGAAACTATCGTGTTAGATAACTAACTACTCTCTACCTCCTCTAGGTATCTCAAACCTATAGCTTTCGCATGATAATCGTGCTTAGCTTGCGAGAGTGGCTTAGTAAACGGGTCCGCAACATTCCTGTCAGTATCAATCTTTTCAATGATCACATCCTTTCTTTGCAAAATCTCACGGATCAAGTGAAATTTTCTGAGTATGTGCTTGGAGCGGTGATGTGCCCTCGGTTCCTTGGACTGTGCTATTGTGCCCGTATTGTCGCAATACACAACTACAGGTTCCGAGATACTCGGGACTACTCCAAGTTCGGTCACAAACTTCTAGATCCATACCGCCTCTTTTGCCGCTTCGGAAGCCGCAATATACTCCGATTCAGTTGTAGAGTCTGCTATCGTGGGTTGTTTGGAACTCTTCCAAACTATCGCTCCACCATTTAGACAAAACACGTATCCGCTTTGTGATCGAAAGTCATCGACACATGTTTGGAAACTGGCGTCGGTATATCCATTGATGACCAACCCGGATGTCTTTCCACCATAAATTAGAAATTGATCCTTAGTTCTTCGTAAGTACTTAAGGATGTTTTTAACCGCGATCCAATGCATATCCCCTGGATTAGATTGGTAACGCGAAACGACGCTCAATGCATACGATACATCGGGGCGCGTACAAATCATGGCATGCATAATTGATCCAACTGCCGAAGCGTATGGAACAATACTCATCGCATTCTTATCTTCGCTCGATGTCGGACATTGAGCTTTAGAATACGATACGCCACTCGACATTGGAAGAAGTCATTTCTTCGAATTTTGCATTGAAAACCGTTTCAACACTTTGTCGATGTACGTGCTTTGACTCAAGCCGAGTAACTTCTTGGATCTATCTCTATAAATCCTCACGCCTAATATATAAGCGGCCTCGCCCAAATCTTTCATAGAGAAACAAGTATTTAAATACTTCTTAACATCCGTAAGCATCGGAATGTCGTTTCCTATGATCAAGATGTCGTCTACATATAGTACAAGAAATATTAGCGGCTCCCACTAACCTTCTTGTATACACAAGGTTCTTCTACGTTTTTCACGAAATTATATTCTTGTATAACTTCATCGAAACGTATGTTCCAACTCCGAGAAGCTTGCTTCCATCCATAAATGGATCGTTGCAACTTGCACACTTTATCCGGACTATTTGAATCGACAAAACCCTTGGACTGTGTCATGTACACATCCTCTTCTAAGTTCCCATTAAGGAATGTTGTTTTGACATCCATTTGCCAAATCTCATAGTCATAATACGCAGAGATTGCAAGTAAGATCCGTATGGATTTAAGCATTGCTACGGGTGAAAACGTTTCTTCATAGTCTATACCATGAATTTGTTTGAAACCTTTCGCCATAAGCCGTGCCTTATAAGTGTTCACATTCCCATCCATGTCGGTCTTCTTCTTGAAGACCCACTTACATCCCACTGGATTAACCCCGGGAGGTGGATCAACCAAGTTCCAAACTTGATTATCGTACATGGATTGAATCTCGGAATTCATGGCAGTTTGCCATTTATTGGAATCCTCGCTTTTCATAGCCTCGCGATAAGATGTCGGTTCATCATCTATGAATTCGACTTCATCGTCATTTGCCACGATAAAACCATATCATACAGGCTCTTGACGAATCCTACCCGATCTACGAATTGCGCCTTGTGCACTTGACTCCGGATCCTCAACATTTGAGGAAACTGGATCAATGTTCATCGGTCCAACATTCGTTTGTGGGTCTCGAATTTCTTCGAGATCTATTTCAGTCCCATTCACTCGCCTAGAGATAAAATCCTCCTCAAGGAAGAATCCTCTTCGAGCTACGAAAACTTTATTTTCGATTGGAAGATAGAAATAATATCCTTTTGTTTCCTTAGGATACCCGACAAATAAACATTTTTCAGATTTGGGTTCGAGCTTATCCGAAATCAATTTTCGAACATATGCTTCACAACCCCAAATCTTAACAAAAGACAACTTTGGAGATTTTCCAAACCACATCTCATATGGCGTCTTTTGTACCGATTTAGAAGGTATGCGGTTCAATAAGAAAGCCGCTGTCTCTAGGGCATATCCCCAAAACGATTTTGGAAGGGAAGTTTGATTCATCATGGATCGAACCATGTCCAACAAGGTCCGATTCCTCGACACGCCATTCCATTGTGGCGTTCCTGCCGGAGTCCATTGTGGAACTATTCCACAATCTTTTAGATGATCTTCAAACTCATAGCTCAAATATTCGCCACCTCGATCCGATCGAATGGATTTAATTTTCTTGCCTAGCTGATTTTCAACTTCGTTTTGAAATTCTTTGAACTTTTCAAAGATCTCCGCTTTAGTACGCATCAAATAGATATATCCATATCTACTATGATCGTCCGTAAACGTAACAAAGTATCGATAGCCTCCTCTTGCCTCGATGCTCATCGGTCCACACACATCGGAATGTATGAGTTCCAATAGATCGTTGGACCGCTCTCCGACCTTGGAGAACGGCGCCTTTGTCATCTTGCCAAGCAAACAAGATTCACAATTCCCAAATGAATCGAATTCAAATGAGTCTAGCATTCCATCTTTATGGAGTCTAACAATGTGTTTCTCATTCACGTGACCGAGACGACAATGCCAAAAGAAAGTCTGATTATCAACTTTAGGTTTAATCCTTTTTGCATTAACGTTATACATGGACTCATTATTTCCGTGATCGAAATTCAACACATAAATACCATTTTCTAACATAACATTTCCATAGATAATAGAATCCTTACATATCGAAAACTCATTATTCCTAATAACGAATTCATAACCATCATTGGCTAGTTTCGACACACTTATTATGTTCTTACATAATGTTGGTACATAATAACAATTATTTAGTACTAATATAAGTCCACTAGGCAAAGTCAAATTAACTACTCCTACGACAAACGCAGCAACTCTTGCTCCATTCCCGACGCGTAGATCGACTTCACCCTTTTCCAACCTACGACTATTTTGTAGAACCTGCATATTTCGACAAATATGAGTCCCACATCCGGTATCCAATACCCAATTAGTCATAGTTGAAATATTAACTTCAATAACGTTAATACCTGAGAGGCCGGTTGCTGAAACCGCCTTGCCCTTCTTCACCTCCTCGAGGTAAGACTTGCAATCACGCTTCCAATGTCCAGTCTTGTGGCAATGGTAGCATGTCTCATCCTTGGATTTCTCCTTTCCCTTTTTATTCGGCTTCGAACGTTTCTTAGCCGAACTGCCCTTGGACATTGATCTCTTACGATCCTTATTCTGAATTGTGAGAACATTTCCGGCAACTCTTGCCCTGTTCTCTCCGGACGACTTCAACGTCTCCGATTCAAAATTCTTGAGCATTCCGTGAAGCTCAGGGATCGATTTATCCATCGAATGCATGTGATAGTTAGTCACAAACGGAGAAAACATTGGAGGAAGTGCACACAAGATCAAATCTTGTTGCAGAATCTTCGACAATTTCTCTCCTACCCTCTCAAGACGATCTATGAGAGCTTGCACCTTCGAAACGTGAGTGCTCACCGAAGACCCCGAAGGCATCTTGCAGTTTACCAACTCTTTGAGCGTACTGAACCGTTCAATACGCTCCTGCTCTTGGAACATTTCCTTGAGCACAACGTTTATCGAGTATGCATCCGAGTCCTCAAACTGCTTTTGAAGACTAGCGTCCATACATGCCAACATGAGGCACGTAACGTCATTTGAGTCCTTCTTAAGTTTCTCAAATGCGGCCTTTTCATCGGCCGTAGCATCGGGGCCCGGTTCTACTAATTTCGTATCCAATACGTGACTCTTGCCCTCTTGCTTGAGAACTATTCTCAGGTTTTGATGCCAGTCTAAGTAGTTCCGACCCACTAGCTTTTCCTTTTCTAATACCGATCTAATCGATAAGGTGTTGGTGTTACTAGAAGACATGTTCTACAAATGAATTAAAAGATTGATTACTAACGTTGCGTACTTATCTTATAGGCTTATATGATGATTATATGATAGTGCTATTTTATCGAATCGATAACCCTCATACCGATACGGGACTCTAAGTCCATAACACTCAAGACCCATATTTTACGATCCTCCCATAAGTGACTATGGCCGACAAATGAGATCTCGATATTTTAGGTAGGATTAAATCCAATCGTATCCAATACTACTCTCGTTCCTTTATAGAATTTCGGTGAGGAATCGTATCCAATACAATCCATTTTCCGTGTGTGCATTCTATCTATGCCCCGAACTCCAATCGGATTGGCTTGGACGGTTAAGTCACAACCATATCCAACGTATCGTTCAATCGAACTACTCACATGCCCGACTAAGGCCTGAAACCACGTGAGTCCCCAATTAACGCTTACCACCCGCACCAATATATACAATAGTACGTGCCCGACTATGGCCTGAAACCACGCACTATGTCATATCAGTATCGATGGTTGTGGATATGGAAGGCATTTCCATGACTTAAATATTATGAGGGATCATGCCATTGCATGTTTCTAAATTCGTGACATAATCATATTATATCACTATCACAAGATTTTTGATATGCATATGATTTTATTTGGGAGTCTAATTATTCTAAATAATTATCTAATTATATGCTAGTATGATTGATGCCGATCAAATCGATATAAAGAACTCAAAATTCCAAGTTTTGTAGCCAAAGTTATCACGAAAACATAATCAGCAACCAGAAACCAGTCCGTTATAACGCACCATAGTCCGTTACAACGGACCTCCAGTCTCCTTGGCACTCCGTTACAACGGAACTCTAGTCCGTTATAACGCAATTTAATCGGGTGATTGTCCAAAATTGCCAGAAACATGTCCGTTGTAACGCAACCTAGGTCCGTTACAACGCTATTTCCTGCAAACCTTTGTCCAAATTTCCAGTAACCAGTCCGTTATAACGCAACAAAATGTCCGTTACAACGGACCAACTGCGTAGACTTCCGTTACAACGGACTCCAAAAGACACCCTAGGCATCCCCGCATCCTTGTATCGTATACAGGGTCCGTTACAACGGAACTCCAAGTTCGTTGTAACGGACTATGTGATACTGGCAAATTTTCCCCAATTCCTGTATCCTATACAGTGTCTGTTACAACGGAACTCCTGTCCGTTGTAACGGACTATGCGATTTTTACGCCGTTTAGCCTGTTTTCGCTCGTTTCCAAAACGATCAATCATGAAACCTTTTCATGATCATTCCTAGATACTCTCAATCAACTTTTGATCGATCTCTAGCGAATTTCACTTGTGATTTTAATGGAATTTGACATTCTCTATATGTAACATCATGCAAACGGGTACGAACTTTGATAACCCGTGCGTATATCGAATATACGACTATGATTCGACGCTCGAATCTATGGCGATCGCTCTGATACCACTATCGGGTAATATCCCCGACCCCGGGCCCGCGCAGCGGAATGAAGGCCCGGTCCGGTTCCCCGATTCCCGAGATCACGCCATGACTTCGAGGGTACGATGCAAATAGAAGGACAGATTCATACCGGTGCAAAATTGATTGCACTCGAAGGGTTGATCGCTGCCTTCTATCTCCTGTCACGTTGGTGACAATCCGCGCGTCCCACACCACGCGGCTTTCACCGTTTGTTGACTTCGTCGATTCGCTCGATTTCGTCTCCGACTGAATCTACTCGTCCGAATCGATCACAACCGAAAAAGCCACAAGTGTCGCTCCTCTACTTGTATCCACCTTGATTCGTAAGACGTCGGTCGCGGATGCAACTGCCTAGACGATGCACCGGCGAACTTGCTCGATCGAATTGATTCTCTATCTTTCGAGAAACTCTTTTTCTCGATTTCTCTCTCTTCGCACCTTTTCTCTATAGAAAGATTAAATCTGAATTCTCTCTTTCTTTTGGTGTATTTTGCAGAATGAATTGCTCAATTGCTTAGTTTTGATGAGAGAGAAAGTATCATATTTATATCAAAATAGGATTAGGATTAGCCAAGAGGCATGTATATCCAATATACACCCTTTCACACAGAAAAGTGCATGAACCTGTTCAGTATTCTGTTCAGACGAAATTGATAAATTTCTCTGACAGAAAATCAACCAACATGAAATTTGTAGATAATCTTATTATCTACACAACCCAATTTGGTCCAGCCCAATTGGAGTTCGTATGCAAAAGTTATGACTGTTTTACTAACTGTATGTCATACTGTTGCACCATTTCGGTATTTCACATAAACGACACTTATACTTCGTTCATATGAAATATATTTCTACATAAAGGTTATAGATAATCTCATTATCTATCTAACCCAATTTGAACCATTCAAATCGGATTTTCCCACTGAAAATTATGGCTATAAATGTACGCTTACATTCGTTCATCCTTGTGTACACTTTTACGGTTGATCCGAAACTGTATTTCTTTCACTTACTACCTGAGATATATATACACTATAAAAATGGACTAATGTAATCCCGAGTCAAGTGAAATTTTGAGGTGGACTAATGTAATCCCGAGTCACTACCTTGAAAATGGACTAATGTAATCCCGAAATTTGAGGGTTATATAATATGGTTGTCTCGCACAACGCTAGTGAAATTCAAACTCGGATATGTAATCCCGAGTCAAGTGAAAAAATGGACTAATGTTTTTCATTATTTTAAATTTTTTTTGAGTTATCTTGTATTTGATGTAATGCAGTATACATACACTATAAAAATGTTTTTGTACTTAAAAAAAAACTCTGTTGCACGGATAGGTGATACGGTAATTTTCAAAAAATCACGGATGGAAATTTGAATATATAAAAATTATTTGAATATATTTATATAATATATAATTAATAAATAAATAACAAATTAAATAATATTTTTATATTAAATATCATGACAATAAATAAAATTAACCAAGCAATACAAATATCAGAAATATATTTCAGACTTATTCTATAAGTATCCCAAAATAATTTAGAATTATCATAAAATTATCATATATAATTTGTTTAAAAATATTATGAACCGTATTATCCTAAATGAAGTATCTCCAATCGTGTCATTCCGTATCCCTGTCGTATCCGATATTTTTTTTTCAAAATAATCGGATATGTCACGTGACGTATCCGATACGTATCAGACCCGTATCGCACCCGTATCCGTATCGGATAAGCGTATTCTCAAGACACTACTACGTTTCTGAAGTATCCGAGTAACATAGGAAAAATATATATATACTTCAAAATACATGATTTCACAAATTTTTGATTTGTGTTAAATCATTATATTATATTGCATCTTGTTTTGATGACGTGGTGCTAGCGATAGCAGTGAGATTTCTAGCCGTGGACGTGGCAAGCATGTGTTTGGTTCCGGAACTGAGCCCGATGAGGAGGACAAGGAGGACTATCCTGCGATACTATCATTACAAGAGCTACACTGGTAAGTGCCTTCGGTTTATGATCAAGGTAGACGAAGGTGTGGGGCCGCTGTCGCCGCTAGGGTTTTTCCCTATTAGATCCGGTTACTTTCCTGGTGGCTACTGGTTTCCAACCATTCCAAAATGTTGTAAAACACCGGATGTAAAACGTCAATTAAAAAAGTGAATTAGTCCTTATGTTCTTTCTATTTTAATTTTTTTATCACTAATACAGAAATCTTTTTGTTGTTCTCTAATATTTTAAGACTAATAAACAATGCTTTCATCATATCGCTACCACAAGACACAAACAAAATTGGATCAATTCCATTTTAGTTGATGACACTCTTAACAACTAATCTCAATTTGATCAATCGATCCTTTACAAGATATTACCAAGAATTAATTCTTGTGTTGCATCACCCTCCCGTTCGAAGAATCCGAGATTAAGATAGCCGTTTTCTCATTAAAAAAAGGCAAGGCTTGTGGACCGGATGGTATCACATCCGAGTTTCTACAACTATTTTGGGACATTTTGAAACCTCAAATTTTGCAGCTATTCAAAGCTTTTGAGGATAGTATCTTTGTATAAAATAAATAAATTGAGTATCTTTTTAATCCCAAAACCACTCTCCAAAATTTCTAATGGGTTTTAGGCCAATTAGCATTATATATGCACCATTAAACTCATGACAGAAGTCCTCCAACAAAGGCTACTATCAGCTATGACACTCTTGATTAGTACGTGCCAAACAACTTTTATAAAAGGACGATCCATATTAGAAACTTATCTTGCCACACGAGAATTATTGTCCATTTATCACAAAAAGAAAACTCTTGTAGCGTTAATTAAAATTGATTTCAAAAAAACATTTGATATCATATCTTGGGAGTTTCTATTCTTCTCTTTTGCGTGCTAAGAGTTTCCTTGATATTTGAATTTCTTGGATAAAGACGCTTCTAGAATCATCTAGATAATCAATGCGCACAAATAGTACCCATGGAAAATATTTCACACATAAAAGGGGGCTGAGGCAGCGGGATCCCCTTTCCCCTCTTCTTTTTATATCATTGCAGATGTACTCAATATTTTTTTCGGAAACGTAAATCCATTACTCACATAGACAATAATTTTGCTCCACAAATTCTACAATATGCACACGATACACTACTTTTTGTTGAAGCCTTCTCACAAAATCTCAGAATAATCACACATACAATCAAAACTTTTTCGTATGTATCAGGCCTGGAGATTAATTGGTCAAAATCTTGTTTTGTCCCCCCTTTCGATACTAGAGGAGCTACACAACAATATTGCCACTATCCTAGGATGCACTAAAAAGTCTCTCCCGATTATGTACCTATGATTGCCACTAACTTATCGAAAGCCATCCAAAATTTCATTCCACCTGTTACTACACAAAGTACGTAATAAACCGAACTCTTGGAATGGAAGTACGTTAACACTTGGTGGAAGAACGACTTTAGTCAAAACAATCCTTAATGCCTTGCCAATTGATTACATGCAAGTATTTCTCCTACCAAAATGGCTACTTAAAGAGTTAACAAAAAAATATACGCTCTTTCTTTTGGGCTGGTAAAGGTACGGTCTCAATTGGCAAGTGGCTCGCTAGATGGAAGCAAGTTTGTCTTCCCCACATCAATGGTGGTCTCGGCATTATGGACCTCGAAACCCAAAATGAATGTCTGCTTATTAAATGATTATTTAAGCTAGATTTTGAGATCGAAGTCCCATGGACGTTCTTTGTCAAAGAAATCTATGGAGTAAACAAAAACAACTCATGTGAGTTGCACATCCACGCCAGAATTTTTCTCCTATTTCTTAAAAGACCTGAAAAAATTGCTACCTATCTATGGTTTAATGCATGTTCCATCCTCTAACGAACTATCCATTGCAGAAGATCATTCTTCTCCAAAATTCTCATACAAATAGCTTACAAATTATTAAGTAATTCAGGGACTTTAGTAAAATGGACCAATCAAATTTCTCCCTTCATATTCCCACAAAAATAAAATTCTTCCTATGACTTTGTGGCATATCACATATGACAGAGTTATAACACAGAAAAACTTTGCCAAAAAAGGCTGGCCAGCACTGTGTGCTTTGTAATGACAACTTAGAAATGTCCGTTCATCTCTTCATAACGTGCCCATTCTCCATTGATTGGTTCAGGCGCTGCAATATAGACTACGATTCAAATGTCCCGTCATTCGTCCAATTATGGGAACACATAAGGTCAACGTATTCAACGGAAAAAATGCATCTTTGGGCGGCTTGCATCTGGTCCATATGTAAAGAAAGAAACAACCACCAACGGTCTCATGGCCTAGTGGTGATGTGCTTGGTCCAAATACCATAGGTCATGGGTTCGAATCCCGTTGGTATTATCAATAAAAAATATGAAATCAAATATTTTAATTCAAAAAAAAGAAAGAAACAACCACATCTTCAAAAGAAAAGGCCGAATGCTGGTGTTGATAGAGAGCGAATGCAAGAATCTACTACACTCTTGGACTATTGCGAAGTTATAAAATATAGCTTTTGTGTCATAAGATTCTAGGTCTTTCTTTTTTAGTTTTAATGATGTAGTTATTCTGGGCCGTTCGGCTACACATGGAATAGAGGAATAATGGAAGAAGGACTAGTCAACAATTCCATTTTATTCCATGTGTGTTCGGTAATGTAAATTGATTAAGAAGATGGAATAAAATGATTGAAAAATAACAAATGACCAAACTACCCATATTTTTAATTCTCATTTATAAAATTTCATGTTTCAAAGTTTCTTTTCATTTACATACATTGTGTAAATAAAATTATCAAAATAACTCATATGTTAACAATTAACATATAAAATCGGTTTATATGTATATTATGTAAACAAAAACTCAAAATTATAATTTTCATTTATAAAAACAGAAAACAATTAATCAGATGTTTCTTGACCCGTACCAATTTCATCATATGTTGACGCATTTAATCGAAAATTTCTCGTCTTTTTTTTCTTTTCAAAACTTATCTTGAAGAATGGACTGACAAATGACGTGCTGATGCGAATCATGCCCGTTAAGAAAAGAAGCCATTACCCATATTTTGTCCTTGTGAATAGCAATATTGTCTTTGCCCGTTAAGAAGCTGGGAGTATCGATCAATTATACATGTTCATAGCAGTATCCTCAATAACCGTCAGCCAAATATTCCCCTTGTCCACTGTATAATTGATGAAAATTAAAGATATGAAATAGAATGTAGCAAAATTCAAATTATTCATCATTAGAAAACAACTAATTAATTTCTGCCGAACTATTCTAGTTATAAAATATAAACTGCATTATCCAAAATCATATATGTTACAAAAAACATAATTCTTACCAAACATTAAGCACTAATTTCTCAAATAAAGAATCAATTCATTAATCAGAAATGCTACTCCCACATAAGAAATCCACCGAACAAATCCCGAATGGGCTTTTTATGTATAAAATTTAAGTGGGTCCCACCGTTATTGATTATTTTTTGTATATAAAATTTAATTTCGGGATTTGATTTGTGAATTGATTCGGGACATCTATCATTCTTGATTCATTAATTGCAATTTGCACCGATCAAGCTATGAGCAGCCAAAAATTGACACCATGTGAAAGCTCATTTGTCTTTTGAATTTCCAGAATCTATACTCCACCAATTCAGCATCAATTAACTATCAAATTAAGTAACAATTAGCACCTACTGATATATACATGCATTTCTTATTTTATATACAATCATGTTCTATGAGGAAATAAGTGCAACTGATTGTTCAAGATAAAAAATATCAAACAACAAGACAGTTAAATTGGTACCATACCCTGCTAGTGCTGGTACCCAATCACGAATTTGGAACAAATAAACAAATATATAAATGAATAAAGGAACTATTTGTGTCATGTGTTTGGAGAAATACAAATCTGAATAGTGTTGCTGAAATCGGCAAAATAAATTGGTTAAGAAACAGAATCAATTAAAAAACTGAGTTTTCTGAATTAAAACTTACTCCATTTGTTGTTTCCTGCTACGAAAAACGAGATGAATCGAAACAGGTAGAAAGATAGTGGATGTCTTTAGAGAGATAAAAATAAGTAGATTTATTTGCAATAATTAGATGAATGATAAGACCGGTGAATCACCGGATCTAGGTTAGAGATTTTACTTGGAGGTTGGTTTTGTGGCGAACAGGAGGAATCTGATGAAGAAGGAAAGAGAGAGTAAAAAATATTTTTATTAGCCACGTCAGCTTGAAGATGGAATAAAAAAGGGTATTTTGGTCCTAAATTTTGCTCTATTCTTTGGAAGAGTGTAATTCCATGGGGACCATGGAAGAGAGTTATTCCATTTTCCAACCGCTTAAACCAATTTATTCTAGGGATGTTCGGTGGAAGAAAATGGGTTAATCCATCTTAATTCCTTATTCCAGGTCTGCCGAACAGGTACTCTATGTATCATCTTATCTTATAAACTTAATTTAATCATAATAGAACCGCAAGGGTACGTTTCATATCCTAAGATCTTTTCAAAAAAAAAAAGTAATGCATTAAAACATTTTCTGTTGCAAATAGCATAAGTAATTATCATGTTATATAATTAATTAATTAATGTGTGTTCGAGTCTCATTGATATTAATGAATGGAGGACTATCAAATCGAAGCTTCTTCATTTACTTTTTTTTTTTTTTTTATAATTAACATGCAGAACAAGTAAATGTGTCAATTAATATAATTTGTACGTTCATTAATTATTAATGCATTATATTGATTTGTATATAGAGGATGTATTGGTGAAATATGGGAGCACCATCTATTGCCTATTTTAGAGGAGAAGATGAGATTGGAGGGGTTGGACAGTTAAACCTAAAGATAAATTTAAGGTGATTCGAAAAGCTCACTAAATAAAATAGCACAAATCAGTTAAATTAAACCTAAATCGAAGATATAGTTAATTTTGAAGGCAATTAAAAAAAAAACATATAAAACTCAAACATAAATTAGTTGAAATATAAATTTGTTTTACAAACTCAGTAAATCAAATAGCAAAAAACTGTTAAATCTAAGAAGAAATTAGTTAAAATTTGAGGTGCTTTGTAAAAGTCAGTAAATCAAATAGCGCAAACCAGTTTAACCTAAACCAAGAAATGTTCTTCCTTTAAAAAATATTCTTCCCGCCAATGGTCCCATAACCTAGATGGTTGAGTGCTCAGCACAATAAATCCTCATGTTGTAGAGGTTGTGGGTTCGAATCCCGACGGCATCAATATAAAAAAAAAAAACCTATAATGGCCACGATTTGTGGTCTAGGATTCTTTTCAAAATAAAATAACAATATTGTCTCATATATTCTCCCCAAATTCTCTCTTTCGTTTCACTTCTTTGATTTAATATATTCGAAGTTTCGACACATTGTCAAACCTCCTTCAAAAAAATATATATATATTCTTCCCATTTTAATTTAATTTACACTAACAAAGAAATCATTTTGTTATTCCCCAATATTTTATCATTATTTAACATTCTATTGAGCAAATTAATATTTTATTATTAAAATAAATACATAATTCACCAAAAATATTATTAAGTAATGCACCAAAATATTTTAACATAAGTAATTAACATGTTAATTAGCATATGTTATATAATTAATTGATATGTGTTATATAATTAAAATGTAGAACAGTTAAATGTGTTAATTAATATAATTTATATGTCCATTAATTATTAATTAATTTATGATTTGTACATAGAGGATCCATTAGTAAAATGATATGTCCATTAATTACTAATCTATGAATCAAGAATATTATTTGTTTCATTTTTTATTTGGGATACCAATAGATTCTTGATATTTGATATATTGTTTTAAGCAATTTGTCACTAGACCAAAGGCCATTGATAGTTAATTATGAATTAATATAATCCTATTACCTATTTTACCTCTTTGAGGGGGGAAGAGGAAAATGGTGGCGTTAGAACGGGGTGCTTTTACCATAGAGCTTGTTTTTGTTAAATTTGCAAATACTTTTTAAAAGTTGTTTTTGTGTTAGTTATTTTTCTAAGATGTATATCATTATTTTTATATATATATATTTAGTATACGGAGGAATTTTTTGAATAATAAGATTTTTAGTGATGACTTTTTTGAGGTTAAAGTTGGTGTGTGAGTTTATTAAATTATGTAGGGAAGGCATTTCTTATTATTTATTATGTTTATGTACATTGTCTTGTTTAAATTGGGGAAAAAATACTACCATATTTTAAACATAAAAATGAAGAAATTTCTTTTGGTTCTGAACTAAAAAACTAAAATACAAAAATGATGTCCATATTTTTAGTATTTTCCATTGATTATCATGATTTACTCACATCTCATTTCCCTCTTATTATCTATTTACTAAATAAACCATACTATTCTCAATCATCATCTTCTCTTGATTTTTTCCTTTTTTGATCTTTTCTCACTAATGAAAAATTTTATTTTGATATGCTCCCATATTTTCTCACTAATAAATAAGAAACAAAATTGATCTTTTACAAATACAAATATGGAATATTGATATGCTACGAATCAGTTTTTAGTAATTAGTATCATAGTTGTTCAATTCGCGAATAATACGTGTATAATTTACGAATAATTACGTATTACGAATAATATACGTATTTACGTTTCCGCACTCAAACTAATTAATAATTTGCGTATTTTATAAATTTTTTTAAAAAACACGAAAAATATATGTATTGCCGTATAATTCGTTTTTTTAGAAGAAAAAAATATAAATTTTTTAAATAAATAAAAATACTTAAAATTCCAAAAAATGATAAAGACAATTAAAATATCTATAATAATATACAAATTTATAATTTTGAACTAAAAAAATTATTATTTAGTAAACTAATTATATTTTTTAATTATTTATGAATAAAAATTTATATTTATATATTTTTATATACCGAATTATTGTATCCGTATTATGTAAAATAAACATAACTATAGACGAATATCCGAATATCTGAATTATTAGCGTATTACGTTTTATTTGACCGAATATTTGACTGATTTGGAAAACGTTTAATCCGAATTATACACGAACGTATTGCGTATCGTATTATTCGCGTATCACGAATGACTGACTATGATTAGTATATGGGCTCAGCCAAAAAGGCACTACAACCCAACAAATCAATTATGTATTTTTATTGAGAACGGTATAAAATAATTCTGTTAAAAAATAAGCGCAATTTCAAATGTACCCTGAAAAACATCAAAATTTTACATATATCCCTCAATAATCTCAAATTTCATGAATATCCCTACAAAAGTCTTCAAATATCATGGATACCCCCCTCAAAATCTTTCAAATATCATTATTATCCTTATAAAATTCTTAAAAAATTACATATACCACTATTATATCATTTAAAAATCATCAACGTATTTCTCGTTAGTAATATGTTAATTGAGAGCTTCTATCATAGGTATTTTTTTAGAGAAATAATTGAGAGCTTCTATCATAGGTATTTTTTTAGAGAAAAAGCATTTTGGTTATACTAAATTTATTCTCTTATCTTTGCATTTAATTAGTTATTCACACTTTCCATTATTTCTCTTTTTCACTCTTCCTTTCCTTCTCAATTTAGTGTCTTTCTTTGTTTATTGCGTTTCTCTTCGTGTCTAATGTCTATTTCCTCATGCCTAATTAGTAAAACTTGAACAATAACATTTTTAAACCTAGCTTCCTCAAAGTAATAAAAATTAATTTCTCAACAAATATCAGATGATTTTGTGATGTTTTTATAATTCAAAAAGTTGTTTTGGGTCAAGTAAATATTGATTCAATTGTACATTGAATAAAGTGAATATTTATTTTATCAAATATTATGCATATAATCTCATGTCCACATTTAGAACTGCAGTAACTAATATAACATTTTTTTGCATTACCAACACATACTTTTGTTGATGGAGAGTTCTTCCATTGTAGATGTCAAAACATAAAACAACATTAGATTCAAGAATTTAGAACATAAATTTTTCATGAAATAAGTTAAGAAAAAATGTTTATAGTAGAGCATAAAGTATCCATGGTCACAAGAATATGAAAAATATGAAGTTATGTCAGGAATAAGACATATAATTGATTAATTTTATAGTTAATACATGCCTAACAAAGCTAATTTAATATGAGAGAGAAGATCATAAAATTACACTTCTACCCCTTAGATGGAGGTCTATCCTAATTTTATCAAAGAAATTATGATAAAAATTTTAATTAAAATCATTGAATTAAAAATAATATTTTAATCTCATGCGTACAACTTGAAATGGGTCTATAAAAGTGGTCTATGATAGAAGTTCTCATGTCAATTACCTAATTTTTTAAATTAATCTTTTATGATAATGAATACTTTTTCTCTAAAATAATATTTAAAATCATAAAAAATCAAACATTGTCAGTTCTCTCATAATTTATTTTCAAAAATCATTTTTGAAATCAATACAATTTTCAAAATTTTGAATAATTATTATATTTTATATAAAGATAAAAGGAAAAAAATATTTTGAACAAAAAATTAACAAATCATTAAACAAAAGTTTAATTTAAAGATATCTCTGCTATTTGAGGGTTTTTTAATGGTATTTATGAAATTTCACGGTTTTAAGGAGTATACATGAAATTATGATGTTTTGCAGGTGTACACGTGAAATTCTGTCAAAAAAATATAGAATAAATTAAGGGACGTAATATTAAAAAGTTTGAGGGTGTAATCTGAAAGAGAGTTAGCATGCATGTATACGTGGAAGGTTGGCATCGCTTCCAAGGGGCCCCTTCGTTTCGTACTTCACTTTACTTCCCACAACAAAATAACGGCTCCTTGCAAAGTTGCAATTCATAATTTCACAGAGAAGAGAGAAGAGAGAATAGAGAATCGCCATTGTCAGAGAAGAAGAGAGGTTGTGAGGACTAGCATACTCGTAGCAATGCAACGACGAAGGGGAAAAACAGAGGCGTCCAGTAGGCGGTCCTCTACCAAGGTTCTCAGAGCCCTACTCGTCTCGCCATCGCAGGTGTCCAGTAATCGCTCTTCTTCCCCGATTCCGACAGCCCTACTAGTCTCGCCATCGCAAGTGTCCAGTAATGGTTCTTCTTCCACGATTCCCAGAGCCCTACTCGTCTCGCCATCGCAGGTGTCCAGTACTCGTTCTTCTTCCACGATTCCGACAGCCCTACCCGTCTCGTCATCGCAGGTGTCCAATACTCGTTCTTCTTCCACGATTCCGACAGCCCTACCCGTCTCGTCGTCGCAGCCGTCCAGTAGTCGTTCTTCTTCCACGATTCCCAGAGCCCTCCCTGTCTCGTCATCGAAGGCGTCCAGTGGCCGTTCCTCTTCCGAGACTCGAACAGCCCTTCCCATCTCGTCATCGAAGGTGTCCAGTGGCCGTTCCTCTTCCGCGATTCCCAGAGCCCTCCCCGTCTCGTCATCGAAGGTGTCCAGTGGCCGTTCCTCTTCCGCGATTCTCAGAGCCCTTCCCGTCTCGTCATCACAAGGGAAGAGGAAAGTGGATTCCAATCCAATTCATGAATCGAGTCACATGAATTGTGGGATTTGCCTTGTGGGGCCGATCCGTTCGATTTTAGGGCGGATTGACGGCTGTGATCATCAGTTCTGCTTCGTGTGCATCATGGAATGGGCGAAGGTGGATTCTCGCTGCCCTCTCTGCAGGGGACGGTTTGGTTCGGTTTGCCGATCTGCTATGCCGGGTTTGTTCTCCTCCGATCGAATCGTGAAGGTTCCTCAGCGTGATCAGGTTTGTATTTATTTGATTCTGTTTTCATCTCGAATCTGAGTTTTGATTTGTGCTCTTTGAAAGAATTTGACGTTTTTAATATATATCATTGATTTCTATATTCAATCCTCACCCATGCATCTTAATTTTGTTTTGGATATGCTTATATTCAGTGTGCAGCACTAAAATTTAGATTGTACAATGTACAAAATGAAAAATTCAATCTGAAATAAACCTAATTAATATTTCATAATGGAAACATCAGCGTGCCTTTAGTCTTCACAGTGTTGATAAATTTTGTTTGCACTTATATATAATTGCGTGAACATAAATTGCGAGAACAATATAATAGACGGTAATTATAGAAATAATCTATATTAATTGCACCGATTACCGCAAATTTACATTGCGGGATCAAATTACAGTTTTTTGTAATTATTTATGTAGAATTGTTTTGTTTAATTTCCAAAACCAATTCTAAGGCTCTTACATTGTCAGAGAATATTTTTACTCTTTGAAAGAATATATTTTCTTAAATCATTCATAGAAAGCTAGAAATAATTTCAGAAATATGAACTGTATTTAATTGAATTTGTTTTTCTGAAATAACAGGTGCACAATCCTTATGAAGGGGAAAACGTAACAATGAGCGAACCAAACCCGAACACCAATTGCACAATTTGCAATTCGAACAAAGACAAAGGATTTCTGAAACTCTGCAATTTGTGCAACACCAACTCTCATACATATTGTACCGGTCACGGGTATACTGTACCAGACGCAAAGTGGTACTGTCCTGACTGTGAGATATGTAGAGTCGATCATCAAAGATACAAACCTGAAGAACAACAAACCCTCGAAAGAATCAGGGCACTTCGAAATGGAGACTCCTGTATGAATTTGGACGACTTTGTTGGCGGTAAAGGTAAGAAAGAGTTGGTACGGGCTATTGGCTTGGTACCGAGTTCGATAAATCTGAGTAACGATCAGAGAGTAGAAGACCGTCTAAATTCGATACGTTCTAATTGGAGTTTGATTAGATGTGGTGATCTCGAGTTCAAACCTGGATTTGTAAATCCTAAGACTAAGGATAAAATCGAGGACGAAAGAAAGAAGGGTAGAAAGAGAGAAGCCAATAAAGCTTGGAAGATGTTAGACAAGGCTAAAACTCATCGCCCATGATTTTTTTTTTTTTTTTGGTGAAATTTGTCGAGGAATGTATGATTTGATTTATTCTGAAATACAAGCACTTTGGAAATGTATGAACTAGAAGATCCATATACTTCTAAGAGGAGGATAGATTCATTTTGTTTTATCTTAGACCCTCTTTTTGGATGAATGAGATTAAATGAATTTCTTAATTCAATGGTCTGAATTAAATTTGTTACCAATAATTATTTTGAAAATATTATGATAGACAAGGGTAAACATGTAATTTTGGGATTCCCTCTCTCCTACTAAAATAGTTTTATTTGGCAGGTATTAATTGCTTAATGAATGAATTATCTTTTTCTTTGCCAAACTCCATAATTTGGTTTTCTATATGACCATGGAAGCTTAATTCTCTATGTTCACCCATACAAGCATATATTGCCTAACTTGGAGTCTTGACAAATACATATTTGAATTATTCTAAAATATATTGCTTGCTTCAACATAAATATGTTTTGGTTGTACAAACGATTACTATGTTAATGCAGATTTAATAATTTGTATGGATTAGATTGCATGAGTAGTATTCTATGATATTAACATTCATTCGACCAAATGTAAAATTGTAGTATAACCAAATTTTAATATTCATTTGACCCAAACAATCATTCAGAATTGACGAACATCACAAAATCATCTGAAATTTTTTAAGAAAATAAAGTACATTACTGTGAGGAATGTAAATTTGTAAAATGTTCTCGTTCAAAATTGAAGAGTTAAGCTCTAAGGACAGAGTTGTGAAGAGAGAGAGTGGAGAAAAAAAAGGCACTCGTGAGAGAGAAATGGCAGTAAAATGGGAAGGAGAGGAAGAGAAATAATGGAAATAATGAAGAACATTAATAATGAATTAAATGAAACGATAAGGAATAAATTTACTAATATCTAAAATGCCCTTTTTTAAAAAGGGCCTATGATAGATTAGAAGCTATACATGTTTTCCTAAATTTCTTTCTTTTGTTAAATCTTTGGATATGAGGATGTACAACATGCAATAAAGAACTAATAATAACTTAATAAGGCTAATAAGAAGTACTAAAATTAAACCTAAATAAATAGTACATTAATATTTCTATCATCAATTTGTATTTGTACAAAATACAGATGATATGATTGCCATTTCTTAGAATGTAATGTTGCTATAATATAGTCATTACAGTAGTTTTTTTTTCCCTATGATGCTTTCAATTTAGATACCAAATGCTTACTTTTCAAATAAAATATTTCGTGCATGAGTTTCAAATTAAAGATTCATAAAATTCATGTAAAATAAAAAATTGAAAGCAAGTTAAATGGAATTTTCCTAACATGAGATATATTTGGATTAGTTTGGTACTATAGTAAAAAGTTGTAGCAACTTAAAAAGTAAACAAAAAAAAGAACAATAAATTTACTATCGTTCTCAAATATATTCAATAGAAAAAAAACTAGGGTTCTTTATGTATTAATATTTACTGGCAATAGATATGTGCGGGTACATTTAAACTCAATTATATAATCATAATATTTTTTTTATATTGATATCAATAAATGCATTATAATTAATAAATGTTCTTGAAAATTGTCTATCATAGATATGTGTATTATAATTAATAAGAGAACATAAAATTGGTACATTATTATAAATTCATACAAAATAAATAAAATATAACATGTTACAATTCAAACAAATTTAAAGTTTCAAACCAAATAAAATAAGACCGTGAATAATACACATAATAACAAAAAATATATATAAATCCATTAACATAAAAAAAATTTATGTTTTAAAAGAAAAAACACAATTGTGAATTATACCATAAGAAATAAATAATTGAGTCATAATTTCATACGGAAATTATATATGGAGGCGCACTAACACAAAAATAACATCTTTGATGAAGCGGCAAGAGAGGATCAAGTAGGTTGATTATTATTATTAATTGACCCAATTAATGATTTAATTGACCGTTTAATTGAATTGACACGTCAATTAACATTTACTAATATTAACTTATTATGAATGATTGATGTGTTAATCAAACGCGTCAATTAACATTTAATTGGGTCAATTATAAGTGCCAATCAATTCAGTTTGTCATCTCATCAAGTATATTGTGATGAGTTTGAAGAACAATTATATTTTTCTTTCATACATGATAGGGTTTCAGTAGAAACACAATTCAAATAAAATAAAAAAGAACATAACACGTGTCATGTTATGGTGATGTCAATTATTGTTCTTTCATATATTTTCATATATGACTATAATTTGAATTGCAATAGAAACAAAATTATATGAATACCGACGGTAGTCCATTTTTGTAAACAAATAAAAGGGGTCACATTTATATTGTCATGTGCAAGTTTGCCCTTAACCTTTTCGTCCTGATTAAGTTCATAATGCATGATTATGTTCATGCAACAAAGGTTATATTGTCATGTGCAAGTTTGCAACATGCATATGCAAGAGAGTATGATACATGATTAAGTTCATGCAAATGTGTCTCTCCATGTTGTATATTCATCATATATTGTTTTAAGAGTTCCACAAAACATGAAGAAAAACATAGACCCCGACCAATGAATAGATTCTTTGTTGCAAGATATTAGTTAATGATAAGATATTGGAGGAAAACAAATGATTTACTTATTATTATTGATATACTATTTATAACATTTATAGGATGTGGTACATCAACGAATCACGTTCAAACACATCAAATTTGATCAAGCACATGGACGCTCAAATGAGTAATGTGAGTAATGTGATAATGGAGTAGAAGATCGTGTAAATTCGATGCGTTCTGAACTCTGATTGGGATTTGATTAAATATGGGGATGTCGAATACAGACTTGGATTTGAAAATCCTACGAGTAAAGAGAAAATGAAAGATGAAAGAAAGAACGATAGAAAAAGAGAGGTCAATAAACCTTGGAGGATGTTAGACAAGGCTAAAACCTGCACTCTGGAAATTTATGTACTTGAAGATACATAGACTTCAAAATACTTATTTTCATAAAAAAATTCTTATGTTTAATTTTGGATATGATGTATAATATGCAATAAATAACTAATAACTTAATAAAACTGATAACAAATGTTTTAGCCGGGTAATTCTATTGAGCTTGTTTGAATTTCCATACACCAAAAATTTCTCAACCGTTGGCTTGTTTGAATTCAGTGGTCTAGATTAAATAAAAAAACCGGGTAATTCTATTGAGCCGGTGAAAATCTCTATTCAGCCGGTACGGTTTCCACCAATGTTTGAAAAGAAAGGGCAAATAAGTAATTCAACATCCTTCCTCATTTATTACTTTACGCGTGGGAACTTGCTTTAACAGGTTGGGTAATGTGCATGTGGTGCTTGGTCATGGGATGAGAAAATTTAAATAAACACATATCTTATTGATCACCCAAAACTTGTCATGCTAAAGGAGACTACCACAAAATAATACACGTATTAAATCAATAATATTTGTTTTAAAAAAAATACTAATAAGTTATTATTATTTTTTAAAAACAAATATTATAGATTTAAATTAAAATATAATTACTTATTCAAACTATATAATAACAAATTAAATATAACATTCAAAGTTTTGAACTAAAAATATAAATAAAATTAATATTTTAAACAATAAATGTAATAGTTTGTTATTATAACTAGTTAACTTATCAACATCAATAAATTAATACATATCAATTAATATCATATGTAACATTTATTATTATTATATGTGTTTTAAAAAAAATTAATCAATTATTAAATTATTCAAAATTTAATAATTATAAATGTTTTAAAAAAACAATAGTTATTAAAAATAAATTATTTGTACAACAAATTTTCAAATTTCCTTTACATCAAAGAGTAATTTATACTTTTCATCGGGAAACATACTAGCACATAAATAAATATCATCGCAATACATATTGTAATGCAAGAATCTTTCAAAATCCTCCGAAATTGTTTGTATCAAACAACTTGAATTATGACGTTTAGAAGTGATTATTGTGTATCCAGCTAGATTGATTTTTTTAATTGATTATATATATATTTGATAATGACCGACCCGTCCGAACCAAAAAATGTTGAATAATTAACGACACAACAACAAAACCGAAGCGAATGATCATAATCATAAATCGAACCAAAATCGAATGATTCGAACCTGAAATCGAATGATACGAATCCGGAATCGAACCAAAATCGAATGACCTGGACCCGGAATCGAACCGAAACCGAATGACCTGAACCCGAAATCCAACCGAAATTGAATGGCCCAAACCAAAAATCCAACCGAAACTGAATGAGTTTTATATTATTTTATATTTTTCATTGCATTTTATTATAAATCAACCGAAACTGAATGAGTTTTGATATTATTTTATTATAAATTAAATTTTGATATTATTTATTAAATTATATTCCGCTATTAAGTTTTTATATTATTTTATATTTTTCTTTACATTTTGAATCAATAAAAAAATATTACTATTATATAATTAATAACGTGTTACTACATATGTTGTATGATTAATTATTTTTATATTTAGTATTGTATTAAATATTGTGAACAATGATATAATATTTGTTGCTATGTTTTTTAGTAAAATTGTAAAGCATATTTTTCATATATCATTATATAATGACACTAATGTAAGTATTATTATTTGATTATAAAAATGAGATTTTTTGTTATTATAATGTAATTGTAAAACATATTAATAATCATAGATAAATGAATTCAAATAACTTTATTTTAAGGTTATATGATTAATATTATCATTAAAATGTGTAATTTGTATTACAATAAAAAACATAATTTACATGTTCGTTACGTAACGCGAATATTTTCTTAGCATATATCATTTTTCATGTCAATTCATCTTTTATGTGATAATTATATCATTTTCAAATTAGTATTCAATTATATTATCTACATATAAAATTTATACAAAAAACTTACTTTTCTAATACTAAAATATTTAATATATATTAATTGAGAGATTTTAAATATTAATTGCCGATTTCACTACTAATTTTTTTTTATCTCATTGATTCTACTAATAATTCAATTATTAGTTTTATTTCATAATTGTACTTTTAACTAGTTTCATAAAATATTAAATATATTTTATTTATTACAACCTAATTAAGTTGGAAATTTTATTTAATATGAACATGATATATGAATAGGAGTGTAATCTGATACGGTTCGGATATTATACAAATACAAATACGGTTCATAAAATATTAAATACAAATACAAATTTTATTTGACTAGTTTCATAAAATACTAAATACAAATACGGTTCGTATAGTATCGAATACAAATACGTATATAGATTAATTTCATATATTCAAACCGTTATTTCATCAGAATTATATTATTTACTAAAAAAAATTATGTCAAAAAATATCCAAACAAATCCGTGAAATGATAAACTAATCTACAAAAAAATATCACATAATACTAATATACATAAATTTTAAATTACAAGAAATAGTCATTGAACCTATAATATAAATAAATGGGTCGAGATGAATAAATGGTGCTTAATTTGGTTATGTATATCATAACTTTAGTATGTGTCATAAAGGGGAGATGAATAAATTTAATATGATTTTATTAAGATTGATGCTAAGTCTCTTCCAATCCCAAATTCACTTTCTAAGTCACTGACGTGTGGATTTCAAATTTATTTTCACAAAAATTAATTTGTGTGGGACTCATACGTCAGTCAATTGATGAGAAGGGTATACGGGAGGGAGCTTTATTCTTTTATTAATCTTGGCTCGAAAGTCGAAACTAACTTCAACTCTCAACACACTTTTCATCTTCAACTCTGGAGAGAGAAAGAGGCGACAGAGGAGAGAGTGAAAGAAGGATCGAGAGAGACAGAGCAAAATACGGCTTGAGAATGAGAGAGTTGAAACCTAGGTTTTGCCTCCCCCATTTTTTTTCATATCTAAATATTTGGCTATTTTTTTCTTCTCGTTCGATTCTATTTCTCTCCATTGTTTTTGCTATTTTCTAGAAGGGCATCAGAGAAAATAGATGAGCAAGCAAACCTTTCTTCTCCATGGATTCCTCAAGGGATATCGTGCTACTAAAAATCAAGTGCATATTTTACGTCCTCAATCAGGTATTATATTTTCGTTCACATTTTGTTATACTTTAACTGAAAATAAGCATAAATTAGTTTTTATTGCACAAAACAATTAAGCTTCAATCATCAATCGGCATATAATTAATCGTTAATTCATCTTTAGTTTTACTAGAACTAGTCCTTAATTGTTATTTATTTGGTGCAATTAAATTAACAATAGTTTGCTAAGTATAGTGCTATCTTGCCTAATAACATTTTACAATTTATTCAAGATTTTTTCAAGGACAAAGAGGATTTATAGCAATTTCCAATAACAGAGGAGTCTTTTTGGATCTGTAATTGGAATTGTGACTTGGTTTGGTCCGGGCGTCAAGTCTGTGTGAGCAACAAGGTTAACACCAACGAATGCCACATATTTCTTTTTCAATTTTTCCTCTCATCGGTACTGTAATTATTAACTTGTAGGGTGGCTTCAGGAGACTCGGCTAGTTTTTCTTGCAGGGGCTTCCAATTTTGGGTCTCTGACTCGAGAAATGATGAACGTCCATAGAGTTTGCAATGCTCTCTCTTTCCTTGATGTAAATGTGGTTTAGGGCTTACATTATTTTTGGATGATGTGTTTCGGATTTGGGTTAGGGTTAAACTTTCGTTTGTATGAAATGTAAAATTTGAGGTATGAGTGTCATTAATATTCAGAATACTACAAGTATAACCAAACAAGTACAATTGGTACTACTCAAAACAGTACCATCTAAAATTATAAAAAGGGAATTTTTTGTATATGGACGCGATAAGTTTGGTAATATCCAAAATAGACAACAGAGTTTGAAAATTTGCAAAATAACACTCTCGACATTTCAAAAGTCGAGAGATTTCAAAATTCTCGACATTTCAAACGTTGAGCAAGGCACAAAGATCGAGAGATTGATTTTAATTCAAAATATGATATATTTCCCCAGATTTTACCATAACATATCTATGTTATAATTAGTATATTTAATTAAAATGATAATTAGTACACGTTAGTTATTAACTTAATACATAATTAATATTTATTCGAATTCGTAAATTTGAATAAATTTTAATGAATATTTAATGATATGTTCTAATTATCACGTTAATTAAATGCAATATTACAAATATGGAGAATACGACAGGTACATATTGGAGGAGAATAAAATTTTATATATTTTTTTTCAACGCATGAATAGTAATCTGATATATAAAAAATATATATTTATTCTCCTCCAAAATGTACCTGTCGTATTCTCCATATTTGTATTATTGCATTTGATTAACGTGATAATTAGAACATGTAATTAAATATTCATTAAAAATTATTCAAATTTACGAATTCGAATAAATATTAATCATGTATTAAGTTCATAGCTAACGTGTACTAATTATCATTTTAATTAAATATACTAATTATAACATAGATATGTTATGATAAAATCTGGGGAAATATATCATATTTTGAATTAAAATCAATCTCTCGGTCTTTGTGCCCTGCTCAACATTTGAAATGTCGAGAATTTTGAAATCTCTCGACTTTTGAAATGTCGAGAGTGTTATTTTGCAAATTTTCAAACTCTGTTGTCTATTTTGGATATTACCAAACTTATCGCGTCCATATACAAAAAATTCCCTTATAAAAAATACTACCAAGTATACACAAACAAGTACAATTGGTAATGCTCAAAATAGTACCATCCAAAATTATAAAATAATTAAATTCAAATCATAAATTCATACTTAAAAATACGAAAAAAATATATACTAATTGAAAATCATAAACATCATACATAAAACTATCTTATTAAAAAAATCAAACTATGATTTATTTGGACATGTTTCTTTTGTTATGCCACCGTTGTCCGCAGCGAGTATGCCTCGTCTCACAAAAAAAGACTTGTATTTTTTCTTGGATGCACCTCTTCAACTTTCGGATCTTAGAAATTGATGAAGTACAATATAGGACTTCTGGAGTGAAAATAAATAGGTGAAGGAAAAGACTTCTAGAGTAGAAGAATAGGAAAAAATTGTATGAAGTATATATTGGTGAAGGAATGACTTCTCCATTATATATCAATAGATGCTTAGACAAACAATCTTGTAAATATTGGTTTTCTTCATCAAAGACCAGCAAAGAGACAACATTTAGGAGTTTGGTCATGCCATTGATCATTTCATTTTCACATACAGAAAGTCTCCAGAGAGAGAGAGACTTAATATTGGAGAAGAAGTAATCTTGTAAATAAATGATACTAGAACTGGATGAAGGAGATTCCAAGGAGAAGAAATAATTCGAAGAGAGAGGAGGAGGGAGAGAAGGGTGAAAAAGATGTGTAGAGTAATTATGTTGGACTTGGGACTGGTAATCACCTGGATAAAGAAAATGACCTTTTGAATTTTGTTTCCAAAAATACCCTTTTCTAACTCAACGGTTGAGATTAAGTCATTCCAAAAGATTAGGAAAAATTGTGGTGTATCGAAGAAAAACTCAAAATTAAATCCAAATTGTACATTAATATTTTTATCATCAGTTTGTATTTTTATTGGTACGTTAAAATTAATGGTTAATACATTTTTGTATGTTAATTGAGTTGCTAATTATTCCACTAATTCTCCTTCAAATACACATAGAGATTGAGAGAGAATAGATTTTTCTTTTTCTAGAATATTAATAGTTGGTACCAAGTACGGCAGGTTTAAGTCATCGTTAGCGGATACAAGTAGAGCTAGCAAAATGTGACCCGATCCGTCCGAACCAACATTGATTTCTACAACCAAAAAAATATTTCATTTTCATATTGTTCTAAAATACTTCATAACTAAAGAAAAATGAACAAAATAAAAAACTCCGTAGTCGAAAACAAAATTCTACTTTTTCCAATAAAATTGCAAAAATGAAAAAAGTGAATTTTATACAATGCCAACATTTATTTGTAAAACGAGGAAAATACTTAATTTTTTACTTTTTTCTATAAAAAACTCCAAAATAGAAGATCAATAAATGCAAATGTCTGTATTTTCCAAAAACTTGAAAAATAAGTATTTTGCCTGTTTTATACATAAATTTTGGCGTTATCTAGAAGGTGCTAGAATTCATTTTTTTCATTTTTGCAATTTTATAGGCCAAAATGGAATTTTGCATGGGTTAGTCTTCGACAACGGAGTTTTCTATTTTGTTCATTTTAGAACATCAATTTTGGCATTTTTCGAAAATAATATGATAATTATTTTTTTAAGATGTTAAGACTTCAATTTTTGCATTTTTGCTAATTATTTGAAAATAATTAAAATTGGATTGTGTTAGTCTTCAATTACTTATTTTTTTTGGAAAATTTGAAAAATTAACTATTTCGTGTCTCTTAGACATGAACTATGAAATTTTTTCAGAAAAGTATTATAATTGATTTTTTGAAGGTGTTAGACTATAATTTTTGAATTTTTGCACACATTTTGGATAAATAAATAAATTCGCATGTGTTAGTCTTATTTGGAATTTATTTATAAGAACATGTAAATTAAGTATTTTGCTGGTTTTACACTGAAATTTTGATTTTTTTTGAAAATTATGATAATTGATTTTTGTAAAGTTTATACTTCATTTTTTGCATTTTTTTCAATTCTTGGACAAAAATAAAAATTCACATGTGTTAGTCTTCAATTTTGGTGTTTTTTTAGGAAAACAAGAAAATTAAATATTTTGTTCGTTTTATACATCAACTTTGACATTTTTTAGAAAATAAAATAATTGATTTTTTTGAAGTTTTGACTTCACTTTTTACATTTTGTTTCAAAATATTTGGAAAATATAGAAATTCGCATGCGTTAGTCTTCAATTTCCGAATTGTTTGAGTAAAAACATCAGAATTGAGTACTTTTCTCATTTTAATTTAGTTTTGACATCGTTTAGAAAAAATAGAATAATTATTCTTTTTAAGGGGGTAGACTTGATTTTTTTCCATTTTTTTTTTGAATTTCTTGGATAATAATAGAATGTTAGTCTTTAGTTATGAAATTTTAAAGGACAATATGAAAGTGAAGTACTTTTTTCGTTTCAGAAATTAATGTTGGAATTTTTTACAGAAATATTGTAATTTTTTTTAAAAGGTGTTTGACTTTTATTTTTGGTTGCATTGTTACACAATTTTTGGAAAAAAATAGAATTTTTTTTGTGTTAGTCTTCAATTTCATGATTTTTATAGAACAATTTGAGAATTGAGTAATTTGCTTGGTTTAGATATCAATTTTGAAAAATATGAAAATTGATCTTTTTATGTTGTTAGACTTGATTTTTACATTTTCGTAATTTTTTGGAAGACAACTGAAATTTGTATTTATTAAGCCTTCGGTGGATTTTTTTGGCGTTAGCCTCCAATTACGTAGTTTTTGTAGAAAACATGAAAATAAGTATTATGTTTATTTAATATACATTGTAAAATCCAAGATTTAACAAAAACAAGCAATTTGTGAAAACATAGATTTTGAAGTATAAGTATTTTCAAGAACAAAAGCATTTTCAAAGTATATGGATGTTACAGTTCATGAAATCCAGCCCGCCTGAAAACAAATTGGAAAGAAAATAAACATTGGCAATGTTGCCTAGTCGTCCAGTCTACATGTTTTAAAACAAATTTTAGATCCCATGTTCTCCATTTTCTCACTGGTCTTGTTTGTATCTAGAGGTGGTAAACGGTTCATATTCGGATCGAGTCATTTCGGGTTGGGATAGTTTCGGTTTCGAGTCATTCGGGTCATCAGGTCAATACATATTGTTTCTTAATTTATTTTATTTCATGATAAAAATTTGGAAATTTTATTTTCGTAACTTACATAAGGAAAACAAATATTACGAACAATAATTATGAACATTTCTTCTTATATATAACAAGTTTTATTTCTTCATGTCATATCAAAAATTATTTGATTATTTTCTCTTCATAATTTTCAAGAAGTTCAAGTGGAATTCGGTTTTTATTATTTGCATAGGAGCCAAAAGATCTAAAGGTTTGTTATTTTTATTTTGTTTATAATCTTTATTGTAAATCATAAATCCTTGTTCCATACACTTAAAAAATAATTATCTTGTTTTTCTATTTTTTTTTTTTTTTAATTTCTCATTGCTCATTTATATTTTTATGAATTTGTGCTTATATATTATCCTAGAACTTATGTTATTTCGATTTTTATTTATTTTTAACTCGTGCAAAATTAACATATCACTAATTTGATATTTTTGACTAAACATAATTTGAGCACATATTTAAAGAATTGCCTCAATTTTTTATGATAATGTTTCTGGTTGTTATGATTTTGTTTTTTAATTTGAAGATTGCTTAATAAAAGGCCAATATTATCTAGTTATGTCTTCTTATTTCAATAGCAAAATATTTTTATTTCAACAGTAAAAAAATTATATACCTATCTCTGAGAATTGAAGTTGCATAAATTGAATGTTTTTTTTGAATTAAGGATAGCATAGCTATACCTTAAAGATTTTGTATTAATTAAAAGGGATAATTTCTCTTATATCCCTGCTAACCTCTTAAATTACATATTTGTCCCTCTTAATTTGTTAATATCATATATGTCCTTACTAAACACATTGAATATCAAATTTATCCCTACTAAACCTTACATGATATCAAATTTATCCATTCCGTTAAGTTGATGTTAAATTAAACAGAATTTTTAATTTTAAACTAATTAATTTATGAACTATAAATTTTATTGACCAAAATACCCTTCAAATAAACATTCTCCAAACTGACATATAATAAATATTATCCAAAACCCGTTAACTCTAAATCACAAACTTGAACCCGTTAACAGACCCCCAACCAACCTGTTACCCCCTCGCTAATTGCAAGCTAACAAGGAAACCTAACAAGGAAACCTAACAAAATTACCTTCTCGCTAATCGCAAAACTTGCCAAAGCCTAAACCCACGAAAGCCTGGAACAAAGAAGACCCGACGGCAACCCTCTTGAAGTTGACGAATTTGCTGACGGCGACGATCTTGTCCTGAAACGGCGCCCCTTATAGCCTACAGATTTAGGTTTGGTGCTGAAGTTTTTTTTGAAATTAGGTTTAATTGGTTTTTGTTTTGTTTGGAACTGGAACAATTTCAGGAAGTTTGAGAGGCATGCCGTAATTCTGTTAATTAAACCCCTGTTTTCAGTGATAATGACCCTATTTGTCAAGATGGATTTAGAATAGGTATGTGTCATTTTAAATTTTAATAATTGGATCATGCAATCATATCCTTTCAAATATTCATATTATTGTTATTTTGTTGTAGGAAGTCATGCGATGACGACAATATGATGTTTAGACTTTAGAAGAGGATTTTGAAACAATAGCGTAGTTTGTGTTAAGGGCGGTAGAAATAAGTAGTATTCAAAGAAAAGGGGGAAACAGCAAAAAAGTTTTTTTTGGAGGGTCTCGAGCAAAATAGAGATGTTACTATTCTCAAAAACTTCGTCGAGACATTTGCATCCCAATTCGCAATGCCAGGTTCAATTGACGAGAAATTTTGCAATTAAACCCTATGAAAATAAAAAAGCAATGGATTATCGTACCAAAATATTAATTTGTGGTGGAAGAACATAGCCTCGAGAGTTGGACTACGTGAGGTTCAGAAAAATCGTAGATAAATGTGGCGTCGATTATAATGTGCGACATGACTCACATTAGCAGCATCATCGGTGCCAAGATATAATATTGAGGTGCAAAAATAAAATATGTTTGGGCAACAATAAAGGAACGAAAGAGAAGATAGTGTATGACTGCCTTTGGTATCTTCAAAATTGAATAATTGAATTATGTAATCGTTTTGAAAAATCGAATAATCGAATTATGTAATCATTTTGGTATCTTCAAAATTGAATAATTGAATTATGTAATCATTTTGGAAAATTGAATAATCGAATTATGTAATCATTTTGGTATCTTCAAAATTGAATAAATGAATTATGTAATCATTTTGGAAAATTGAATGATCGAATTATGTAATCATTTTGGTTTAATTCAACTTTTTATCTTTTTCTTTCTATTTTTTCAATAAATCAACAAAAGAATAATTATACACACTAACTAATCATCCAAATGACAACCATAACGATTACATTACCAAGCCATTAAATCTTTCCAAAATAACTACGACAATACATTAAAAAAATAACAAAATTAATCAGAAGTTCAGAATGAACAAAAATCACCACCGCATCTAATACCAAGCCTTTGCTTCACAAGTTCGTTTTGCTTCCATGATCCCTTCAAAGCACAAGTTGCGTCTCGAACACCAATTTGGAAAATCCTAATTTGCAAACCATAAAAATGTAAATTTCTAGCGGTTTTGAAGTAAATTTATTACTGCAAATAAATCAAATAACCAAAAATTATTTGAATTTGGCAGGTACTCACTAGTATGTACCAATACCTTTTCCTTTTCCTCATTTTCAGATCCAGGATCAGTTAGAACATAGAAATGAAAATGTGAGTTGTTATATTTAAGACTAATTTTGCTAATTCAAGTATTCAGTAAAGATGGATGAACAAAAATAAAGAACTTTAAGGTTCTTTTATCGCGTCTAAATTTTGATGTTCTCCATTTTCGAGGCTGCATACAAATGGAGTATCAAATGTTAGCTATAAAAAACAGAAAATCATAATTTCTAATTAGAAATAAGTGGATGAGAAGATAAGGGTTGTAATTCACTAGGCAAGAGTCTCAAGCATGTTTAAGGCTGCAACCACAATACACTGTTACTTTTCTAAAGGCTAATTTGCTCTGAATGAACTTAATTAAGTAATAATTGACCATGTTATGCCTAAATTATATTTAATCGTGATTAAGTATGAACTTAATCCATCCAAATGAGGTCTAAGTGAACTTAATCTAGACTAATTAAACCTCAGTTAAGCCAAATTCAGTATAATTGAATTAAATTCAGTCAAATGATTTAAAGGGGTAAAGAATTAATCACGATAGAACAAGAAATTTCCTTGAAACGAGAAATGAAATGGGTTCAAGAGAGAATACCTGTTGTAATCGCATTGGTTAGACTCACATGGAGTTTTGTTCTATTTGTCGAAGTTCGGAAGAGCTTCGTGTTCTCCGTGAGCTTTATCATGGAAAGTAGAGTCGCCATCTCCTGTTTGCCATGACCTTGGTTAAGAAGAGCTTTGCTAGGTACTGTTCTCCGTGAGCTTCGCCACGGAGGAGGACATCGTGATGGAGCTCGCCATGGCCAGAAGAACCAGAAGAAAAGGGTTTAGGGGTAGTGATGGTAAATACTTTATGGGTTTAGGGGTAAAGTAGTAATTGTACATTAATCTGTTAAAATTTAACAGATGCGATCAATTTGATATAAGTTAAATTTTAGAGGGATAATTTTGATATTAACAATTTTACAAGGACAAATTTGTTATTTTTTGTTTTTTGAGGGATACAAAAGAAATTGCCCCTAATTAAAAAGAAAAGAAGTGCGATTTACAGGGTAGTTAGTTGACTCTCTCGAGTTAGTATTAGTAGGGTATTTCCTCGGGTTGCATGTCCGATCCTCGATCTTTGTTGATGCCTGCGCGGTTAATTTCGGATCTTCGAGCACAGTGCAGCTTCGTGTATGGCTCGTCTTGCTGTAAGTTGTGGAGTAGCCATTTTGTTTTGAAAAATTCTTCTGTTACGTTCTTTCCATAATTCCCATATCACCGCCATCCATAGGGAACTACAACACTTTCTTTGGTCTTTGTTCAGTCCCTTGAGGTGTTTCTTCCTTGCTTCGAACATATTTGGTTGTGTCGGGTCCGGGTATCCATGTTGTAGGTTTCTATGTACTTGTTTCCATGTTGCCACAGTGTAAGTACAATTGAGTAGAAGGTGGTCTCTCGTTTCATGTTCTTTTTCGCACAATGTGCACTTTAGGATGTGTGGCCATCCTTTTTTTTCGAGTACATCGGCCGTGTTTATTTTGTCGTGTGAAGCAACCCATATAAAAAATCTTACTTTAAGCGGTGCTCTTGTTTTCCAAATTTGTTTTTGCCACTCATTTGTTATTCCGGGATTTCTTGCGAAGTTATAGGCGGACCTCACGGAGAACTCCTTGGAGGGCTTCCATCTCCACATACATTGGTTTGAGAGGGGGTCGGCCTCCCTAGATATATTGTATATTGGGAACAATTTCTCTAGATCTTTTACGAAGTAGTTCTTAGAGTTATCATTCATTGTTTTTAGATCTTCCGCCTTTGTTATTCCATACAACATATTCATGTATATTGTCTACAAGTTATCCGGTTCTCTATCTAGTTTCCAAAGAAATTTTTGTAGTAGAGAATCGTTCATTGCCGCCAAGTTTCTCACTCCCAATCCTCCGTTCTCTTTGGGTAAACATACCGTTGTCCAATTAATTAGGTTTTTTCCGGGTTGATTTTTGTCGGTTCCGGACCATAGAAAGGCTCTCGTTAATTTATCTATCTCCTTCGTGACCCATGATGGGAGTTTCAAGGCTTGCATTATGTATATTGGTATGGCGTTAATGGTTGCTTTAACTAGTGTTAGTCTACCTCCAATTGTGAGGAATCTAGATTTCCACCCGGCAATTCTATTTTGTATTTTGTTTATTATGGGCATGTAAGCTATTTTGTTCAGTTTTCTTATGGATAGCGGCATCCCTAGGTAGTTCAATGGGAACTCCTTTCTATTGCAATTAAGAATGTTAGATATTAATTCATTATATTTTTGAGGTATTCCGATCGTGGTGAAAGTTGTTTTGTTGGTGTTTATTTTGAGGCCCGTTATTTCCGTGAACACTTCTAGTGCTATTTTCAAATGTTTTAGGTTATTTGGGGTTGCTTCCATAAAGACAAGAGTGTCATCCGCAAATTGTAGTGTTGGAGTATTCCAAGTCGTGGTAGTTTCGAGGATAGGCGAGATTGCCCTTATAATGTCTTGTAGGAAGTCAACGGCCAAGTCAAAAAGGCGAGGCAATAGTGGGTCGCCTTGTCTAAGGCCTTGTTTGTGCGTAAAAAACGGTGATAGACCCCCATTCACCTTTATCGCGGAGGAAGATGATGATAGGATTTTTTGGATCCAACCTTGCCATTGGCTCGGGAAGCCCTTTTGACTAAGTAGTTTTAGGAGGAAGTCCCAAGATACGTTATCAAACGCTTTTTGAAAATCTATTTTAAGGATAATTGTTGGGATCATTTTGTTGTTGTAGTAGTTAAGTAGTTCTCTTGCCATTGCGTATAAGTCAATAATGGATCTTTTCTTTATGAAGGCGGTTTGGTGGTTGTTGACTAATTTTGGTAGGATCGGTTGGAGCCTTTGAGCTAGCAATTTTGTGATGATTTTAATTGGGGCCGATATGACACTTATCGGCCTAAAGTCATTGATATTTGTCGCTCCTTGTACTTTGGGCACAAGAGTGATAGATGCTTTGTTAATGTGTTGTAGGTCTATGATGTTGTGGTAGAAGTCATTTATTATTTTTAGGATGTCCGTTTTCATAGTTTCCCACATTGTTTGGACATATTCCAAAGGCATCCCATCCGGGCCCGCGGATTTGCCTTTTTTCAAGATCGTGATTGTGTTTTTGATTTCTTCTTCGGTGAATGGTGCGATTAAAGTCTCCCATGGAATGGACACATCCATCGTTGGGGTTGTGATGGCCGGGTTCCAGTTCTGTGTGGTATGGTTCCTTGTTCCAATTATGTTTTGGAAGAATTCGAAAAATGCTTGTAGTATTTCCGTTTGGTCGGTTATTTCAATATTTTCGATTACTAGTTTTTGAACGGAGTTATGATTCCTTTTGGACGATGCCGTTGCATGGAAATATGATGTATTTTTGTCTCCCAATCTTAGCCACGTCACCGAAGAGCGTTGTTGCCATTTGATTTCTTCTAGTAGGCCTTCTTCTTTTGCCTTTTCCTTTAGTTCTATTCGTATTGTTTTTTCTTGTTGGGTTAAATCCCTTGATTCTTCACTCGCATCTAGGATTTGTATGCATGCATTCCTATGTTCTTTTTCTCTTTGTTCTAGTTCTAGTTTTGCCTTTGCGGCCTTATTCATTGCCGCCCACGTTCTATTGATCTTATATTCGTAATTCTTTGCCGTATTAGCATGTAGTATTGTTTGTCCCCACTTAACTTTGAAAATTTCTTTTATCGGTTCTATTCTGAGCCATGCTCGTTCAAACAATTTAATCTTGACTTGGTTTGATCTTCTCGGTTTGGTAATGGTCAATTTCAATGGGACGTGATCCGATGTTATTAGGGATAGTGGTTGTAAATGTGTGGTGATATTTTGTGTGATGTAATGGTGTGAGTGTAAAGCCCTATCTAGTTTCGAAAAGGTTGGATGTTCTCTTTTGTTTGTCCATGTGAACGACCTCCCTTCAAGGTTGACCTCGGTTAGGTTTAGTGTGTTGATGGTGTTATTAAATTGTAGTATTTCTCTAAACGTATGGGCCGTGCCCGTGGTTTCGTTGGTGTCTCTAATCATGTTAAAGTCTCCTAGAATGATCCATGGATCGTTTGTCATGTTGAGTGTTAAAAGTTCTTGTATGAATTGGTCCTTTAAGGCCTCTTCCGTCGGACCATAAATGTTGGATATCATAAAAACAAAACCGTTAGCTAATGCTAGGGTAGTGTTTAGAGAATAATTTCGGATTATCGTTTGGACGTGAGTGAAGTGGTTTGACCATGCCGTCATCAAACCCCCTTTAGATCCATTTGCCATTTTGAATTTGCCTTCGGTTATGTTTGGCGGTGTCACTTTTTCATAGAAAAGAAATTGGGAGTATCCCATTTAGTCTCTTGTAGACATATGATATTACATTTAGAGTCTCGGATTACATTTTTAACCACCTTACATTTTTCCGGGTTTCCTAACCCTCTTACATTTCAACACAAAATATCATGAAAATTAAAGATAGACATAAATAACTATTAAAAAGTTCGTTAAACTGAGCTAAAACGTTATGCTCCAAAATGTGAGTTTCTTGAGTGCTCACTGTATGAGGTCGTTGTCCTCTCTATAATCCACTTTTTGTGAGGTCTCTTCCTCGCAATCGAACTTGCCACTCCAATCCTCAGTGTTCTTTACTGCATAAGATATACATGGGTTAGGGGACAGTGTTACAATTGCGTTTGAGGTGTTCTTATTTAACATGCATGGCCTTAGATGCTTTTGGGTCTTGGTAATGTGTTTTTTATTTTTTATATGAGGACCCCCTGGTTCACTGACCATTAATTCAACTATTTTGAGCCCCTCCCCTTTGTTTTAAGACGTCAGAACTAAAATTCTTTAGACGTCAGAACTAAAATTGAATGTTATAAGACGTCAGAACTAAAATCTGTCGAGATTTGAAATAAGTATTCACCTATATATTGCTTGTTTTGTTAATTTTAACTAACTATAATATTTATTTCTTTAGATTTTCTCAAATTCGTTGGTTTAACATGGTAAAATCCAAGAATAAATTCAGGGAACATGCTATTGATCTGAAAGGTATATTCAAGTGCAAACATTGTATCAAAGAGTATTCTGGAGGAATAACACGAATTAAAAATCATTTATCGCTGTAACACATCGAAAAAAAACAATTAGGTATTTTTATTATTCAATATTAGTTACTCGTATTAGAGTAAAAAATAAGGTGATTTTATTCGTTTGGAAAGTAATAAATATGATAAATTTGTTTGTATTTCACAAAAATTAGAGTAGTCTAGTGATAAATTTGATCAAGCCACATTTTTTTAATTTTTTTTTCTTTCGGCCCCCCTATATATTGATTCTGAATCTGCCCCTGAGTATGAGTAAGAAGATATTAGAAGGGGTATGAACTATGTTGTTGAGAACATGGTCACGATAGAAGTAAGATCAACATTTGCTTTCCAAATGTTGCTTTATAGAAATAAAAGTTCAAATTTATCTAATACTCATTCTCTTGCAATGATAGGAGAAGCACATCCTCGTAAGTTATTGAATTATTTTTGTTAGTTAACATGTTTATTTATTATTATTCTGACAAACCTATTATGTCTTTCAGGAATCTCGTGGGAACTTAATGATGAAGACGTGTCAATTCTACAACAAGTTGCTATATGAATTCTAAGCCTACCAGGTAGCTCATCACCGTGCTAAAGGAATTTGAGCGCATTTGAAGAAGCACAAACAAAGAAAAAAAAACAATCTCTCGTATGAAATGCTAGAGAGTCTAGTATATACCCCAAATGAACTCGTTAATGTTGGAAAAGATAGCTGATTTGATCATGAAAGACTCAAAGGTTTTAAATCTCGATAAACTTGATGAGCTTCCAGAAAACTTTAATAATCTTGAAGAAAATGTTGAGGTAACTGCTACAGATGAAGATACAACATGATTGGATGCTAGGCTTGGTTTTGAAACTTAGTTTTTTGTATTTTTCTTTTTATTCTAGAATCCAATTTATTATTTATGTTGCTCTAGTAGTATTATTTTTATGCCTAAATAAATAAAAAAACATATTGTATCAATGTTGTTAGTTGCACTTTGTTTTATTTTTGTAGTCAGAATATTATCTTTTTCTTATGATTTGACATTTTTTTGTTTTTTTCCTATAAATTGCAAAAATGAAAAAATAAATTATAACACCTTCTAGACAATGGCAAAACTTATGTGTAAAACGGGAAAAATAGTTATTTTTCACGTTTTTGGAAAATAAAAAAATTCGCATGTATTGGTCTCCAGTTTTGGAGTTTTTTTTATAGAAAAAACTATGTTGCGGATACATCAAAAATCAAACCATACCGTATCGGATGCCTTATCGAATACCGATACTCGTCGGAATATGTATCGGCCGAATATTTTATTTCAAAATAATAACGGATAGTTCTCGGATACATCCGGATACTTGTCGGATAGTTCTAACGCATACAAAAATGTACTTGAAAAATAAAAATAAAAGTTTGAAATCAATTGAGTAATACATATAAATTATAAATCAGGCTTGCTAAGGATAATCCAAAAAAAGAATCCAAAAAGAATTCACGTGTGCAAAATATACTGATGAAACTAGCAAAATATACTATTCAAATTAGCAAAATATACTATGAATCCAATATGTTAACATAGTTAAAACTGAGAATAAAATAATATGTTTTAATAGTATATTTTGATAAATACAAGAATATATTTTGCTAATTTCAGTAGTATATTTTGATATTTGGATTCTTTTTTGGATTCTTTTTATGGATTCTTGTTAGCATTTCTATATAAAATTATAAATAACTAAATAAAATGAAAATTGACTTAATAAGAAGTTTTTTTTGTTAAACCAAACTTTTTTGATATTTTATATCAAATATATACTATATAAAATATAATATATATAAAATATAATTAATAAAATATTATATATAATGGTCGTATCGTATCTTATGTATTTTTGGAAACTGTTGTATCGCCGTATCCGTATCGTGTCAGATACGATACTCGTATTCGTATCCATGCAACATAGAGAAAAAATGGAAATTAAATATTTTTTTCATTTTACACATAAATGTTGGCATTTTAAGGTGTAAAATTCACTTTTTTCATTTTTGCAATTTTATTGGAAAAAGTAGAATTTTGTATTCGACTAAGGAGTTTTCTATTTTGTTCATTTTTCTTTATTATGAAGTATTCTAGGACAATATGAAAATGAACTATTTTTCTCGTTTTAGAAGTCAATGTTGGTTCGGACGGATTGGGTTATTTTTTCGGGTCAACTCACATTTTGCTAGCTCTACTTGTGTCCGCTAACGATGACTTAAACCTGCCGTACTTGGTACCCAACTATTAACATTCTAAAAAAGAAAAATCTACTCTCTCTCAATCTCTATGTGTATTCGAGGAGAATTAATAGCATAATTAACAACTCAATTAGTATATAAAACGAATTAACCGTTAATTTTAACGTAACAATAAAAATACAAGCTGATGATACAAATATTAATGTACTATTTAGATTTAATTTTAATATATCTTATTAGTTTTATTAAGTTATTAATTATTTATTGCATATTGTACATCCTCATATCCAAAACTAAACAAAAAAAGAAATTTATGAAAACATGTAATTTGAAGTCTATGTATCTTCAAGTACATAAATTTCCAGAGTGCATGTTTAGTTTTGTTCTAACATCGATTTATTGATCTTTCTCTTTCCACCATTCTTTCTTTCATCCTCCATTTTCTCTTTACTCCTAAGATTTACAAATCCAGGTTTGAATTCGACATCCCCAGATCTAATCAAACCCCAATGGAAACGTATCGAATTTATACGATCTTCTACCGATTACATTACTCATATTGATCGAATTCGGTAAGAACCCAATAGCCCGTACCAACTTTTTCTTATGGTAGAGATGATGTGGTGATGCTCATTTGAGCGTCCATGTTCTTGATGATGAAATTTGATATGTTCAAATGCGATTCGTCGACGTACCCCTTCCGATAAATATTATATCAGTAATAAATAAATCATTTGTTTTCCTCCATTATCTTATAATTAACTAATATGTTCCAACAAAGAATCTATTCATTGGTCGGGTCTCTATTTTTCTTAATGCTTTGTGAAGCTATGAAAACAATATATGATGAATATACAAAATGGAGAGACCCATTTGCGTGAACTTAATCATGTATTATACTCTTGCATATGCATGTTACACATGACAATGTAACCTTTGTTGCATGAACATAATCAGGACGAGAAGGTTAAGGGCACAAGCAAAAACTCCAATTTTCGTTAATCACTATGTTAACGTGTTATGTTAACATGTGTAAATGTGACCCCTTTTATTTGTTTATAAAAAATAGAATACCGTTGGTAATGAAGTCGAAGTTGGCGAAGAAAATGAATTGTGTTGCGCCTCTGCCTCCATTATCTTATAATTAACTAAGTATTAATACATAAAGAACCCTACTTTTTTCTATTGAAAATATATTTGAGAATGATAGTAAATTTATTGTTCTCTTTTAGTTTACTATTTAAGTTACTCCAACGTTTTACTGTAGTACCAAACTAATCCAAATATATCTCATGTTAGGAAAATTCCATTTGACTTGCTTTCGATTTTATTTTACTATTTTACATGAATTTTATGAATCTTAAATTTGAAACTTGTCCACGAAATATTTTATTTGAAAAGTAAGCATTAGATATCTAAATTGAGAGCATCATAGGGAAACAAAATTACTATAATGACTATAGCAACATTATATTCTAACAAATGGAATTCATATCAATTGTATTTTGTACAAATACAAATTGTTGATAGAAATATTAATGTACTATTTAGATTTAATTTTAATATTTCTATTAGTTTTATTAAGTTATTAGTTCTTTATTGCATATTGTACATCCTCATGTCGATGATTTAACAAAAGAAGAAATTTAGGAAAACATGTATTTAGAAGTATATGCATCTTGAAGTACCCTACATTTCAAAAGTGCATGTATTTCAGAATAAATCGAATCATACACATGCCTTGACAAATTTCAACAAAAAAAATAAAAATAAATAAAAAAAAATCATGGGCGATGAGTTTTAGCCTTGTCTAACATCTTCCAAGCTTTATTGGCTTCTCTCTTTCTACCCTTCTTTCTTTCGTCCTCGATTTTATCCTTAGTCTTAGGATTTACAAATCCAGGTTTGAACTCGAGATCACCACATCTAATCAAACCCCAATTAGAACGTATCGAATTTAGACGGTCTTCTACTCTCTGATCGTTACTCAGATTTATCGAACTCGGTACCAAGCCAATAGCCCGTACCAACTCTTTCTTACCTTTACCGCCAACAAAGTCGTCCAAATTCATACAGGAGTCTCCATTTCGAAGTGCCCTGATTCTTTCGAGGGTTTGTTGTTCTTCAGGTTTGTATCTTTGATGATCGACTCTACATATCTCACAGTCAGGACAGTACCACTTTGCGTCTGGTACAGTATACCCGTAACCGGTACAATATGTATGAGAGTTGGTGTTGCACAAATTGCAGAGTTTGAGAAATCCTTTGTCTTTGTTCGAATTGCAAATTGTGCAATTGGTGTTTGGGTTTGGTTCGCTCATTGTTACGTTTTCCCCTTCATAAGGATTGTGCACCTGTTATTTCAGTAAAAAACAAATTCAATTAAATGGAGTTCATATTTCTGAAATTATTTCTAGATTTCTATGAATGATTTGAAGAAATATATTCTTTCGGAGAGTAAAAATATTCTCTGACAATGTAAGAGACTGATAAATTGGTTTCAGAAATTAAACAAAGCAATTTTATAGAAATAATTAATAAAAACTGTAATTTGATCCCGCAATGAAAATTTGCGGTAATCGGTGCAATTAATATAGATTATTTCTATAATTGCCGTGTATTATATTGTTCTCGCAATTTATGTTCACGCAATTATCTATAAGTGCAAACAAAATTTATCAACACTGTGAAGATTTAAAGGCACACTGATGTTTCCAGTATAAAATATTAATTAGGTTTATTTCAGATTGAATTTTTAATTTTCAATTCATACATTGTACAATCTAAATTTTAGTGCTGCACGCTGAATATAAGCATATCAAAAACAAAATTAAGATGCATGGGTGAGGATTGAGTATAGAAATCAATGATATGAATTAAAAATGTCAAATTCTTTCAAATAGCACAAATGAAAACTCAAATTCGAGATGAAAACAGAATCAAATAAATACAAACCTGATCACGCAGAGGAACCTTCACGATTCGATCGGAGGAGAACAAACACGGCATAGCAGATCGGCAAACCGATCCAAACCGTCCCCTGCAGAGAGGGCAGCGAGAATCCACCTTCGCCCATTCCATGATGCACACGAAGCAGAACTGATGATCACAGCCGTCAATCCGCCCTAAAATCGAACGGATCGGCCCCACAAGGCAAATCCCACAATTCATGTGACTCGATTCCCGAATTGGATTGGAATCCACTTTCATCTTCCCCTGTGATGACGAGACGGGAAGGGCTCTGAGAATCGCGGAAGAGGAACGGCCACTGGACACCTTCGATGATGAGACGGCGAGGGCTCTGGGAATCGTGGAAGAAGAACGACTAATGGACGCCTGCGATGACGAGACGGGTAGGGCTCTGGGAATCGCGGAAGAGGAACGACTACTGGACACCTTCGACGACGAGACGGGAAGAGCGGCGGGAATCGCGGAAGAGGAACGACTACTGGACGCCTGCGACGACGAAACGGGTAGGGCAGTCGGAATCGTGGAAGAAGAACGAGTACTGGACACCTGCGATAGCGAGACGAGTAGGGTTCTGGGAATCGTGGAAGAAGAACCATTACTGGACACTTTCGATGGCGAGACGAGTAGGGCTCTGGGAATCGTGGAAGAAGAACCATTACTGGACACTTTCGATGGCGAGACGAGTAGGGCTGTCGGAATCGTGGAAGAAGAGCGATTACTGGACACCTGCGATGGCGAGACGAGTAGGGCTCTGAGAACCTTGGTAGAGGACCGCCTACTGGACGCCTCTGTTTTTCCCCTTCGTCGTTGCATTGCTACGAGTATGCTAGTCCTCACAACCTCTCTTCTTCTCTGACAATGGCGATTCTCTCTTCTTCTCTGACAATGGCGATTCTCTCTTCTCTCTTCTCTCTTCTCTGTGAAATTATGAATTGCAACTTTGCAAGGAGCCGTTATTTTGTTGTGGGAAGTAAAGTGAAGTACGAAACGAAGGGGCCCCTTGGAAGCGATGCCAACCTTCCACGTATCCATGCATGCTAACTCTCTTTCAGATTACACCCTCAAACTTTTTAATATTGCATCCCCTAATTTATTCTAAAGAATTTCATGTGTACCCCTGCAAAACATCATAATTCCATGTATACCCCTTAAAACCGTGAAATTTCATAAATACCCCTAAAAACCCTTCAAATAGCATGGATACCTCTAAATTAAACTTTTATTTAATGATTTGTTAATTTTTCGTTCAAAATATTTTTTCCCTTTTACCTTTATATAAAATATAATAATTATTCAAAATTTTGAGAATTGTATTGATTTCAAAAATAATTTTTGAAAATAAATTATGAGAGAATTGACAATGTTTGATTTTTTATGATTTTAAATATTATTTTAAAGAAAAAAGTATTCATTATCATAGAGAAATAATTTTAAAAATTATGTAATTGACATATTACCAATTAAAAATACGTTGATGATTTTTAAATGATATAATAGTGGTATATGTGATATTTTAAGATTTTTCTAGGTGTAATAATGATATTTGAAGGATTTTGAGGGTCTATCCATGATATTTTGAGACGTTTGTAGGGATATTCATGAAATTTCATATTATTTAGGGGTATATGTAAAATTTTGATGTTTTTCGGGGATACATTTGAAATTGCGCTTATTTTTTAACAGAATTATTTTATACCGTTCTCAATAAAAATACATAATTGATTTGTTGGGCTGTAGTGCCCATTGGGCTGAGCCCATATACTAATTACTAAAAACTGATTCTTAACATATCGATCAATATTCCATATTTATATTTGTAAAAGATCAAAATGATTATTCGTGATAATAATAATAAGGTCAATTTTGTTTCTTCTTTTTTAATCATGCTTAAGATGCATTGGAGGGGCATAATACATGACTAAGGTCATGCAAATGACTAATGAATGAATGCCTTCTATAATTTATGCTCAATATATCTATTATATTTGAGTTGGTTTTCGAATTACTTGTGTTGTTTTAAGAGCTTGGTAAACTGAGAAAAGATTAATAGATAGAGAATTTCAGGAATAGAGAATTATTTGTAGAATGTTTCTGATAAACATTTATTTGTGAATGATAAAATATTGGAGGATATCAAAATGATTCTTTTATTAGTGAGAAAAGATCAAAAAAGGAGGTAAATCAAGAGAAGATGATGAATATTGGCAATAGTTTGATTTATTTAGTAATTTGATAATAAGAGGGAAATGAGATGTGAGTAAATCATGATAATCAATGGAAAATACTAAAAATATGGACATCATTTTTGTATTTTAGTTTTTAGTTTAAAAAAAACTAAAGGAACTTTCTTCATTTTTATTTTTAAAATATGATAGCATTTTTTTTCTCATTTAAACAACACAATGTAAACAAACAAAAAAATAATAAGAATCGTCTTCCCTGCATTCAATTTAATAACCTTACACGCCAACTTTGACCTAAAAAAATCATATATAAATCTTATTATTCAATAAATTCCTCCAAATAATAATAACAATAATATACATCTTAGAAAAAATAATAACACAAAAATAACTTTTAACAAAATCGAACTCGGAAAGTCTGGTAAAAGCACCCCGGTCTAATTTCACCAATACATCAATATTTGTATTATTTTTAGAAATTTAATTTAAAAATGCATCAACATTTTAATTTTCTCATTATTCGACATTAATATTTGCATAGTTCACACTTGCCACTTTTCATAATTTGAATTTGTAAAGATATTATGTAAGAATTTCTTTATTTACATAATATAATTTTAATTTTAAGTACTACTATTTATTTTGACTATAAGAATCTCATATAATACTAAATATTGTGTCCTTAACCAAACAAATTTAATAATATATTTTAAAGAAACTAAAAGAATTAAAAAAAGTTATCAATCTAATTAACTTCTTAAATTTGTAAACACATATCAAATAGTATTGTTATTCTAAAAACTGTATACTAAAAAAACTATATTATATAAAATAATTTGTATTTGTGTTTATTCTAAATTAGATTTTGATATTATTTATTAAATTACTTCCAATATTATATTTGAAATTATTCATAATTTTCATTGCATTTTAATCAATAAAAAAATATTAGTACTATATAATTAATGATGTGTTACTACATATGTCGTATTATTCATTTTTTTAATTTTTGATATTGTATACAATATTTTGAACAATGATATAATATTTGTTGTTATGTTTTTTTCGTAAAATTATATTATATCTCATATATTAATGTTGGGAATTGATTAACCCCGCACCCCGCGCAGCGAAAGAGGGACGATGTCCGTTCCCTAAATTTAAGATCACACCGTCGATTCAAGCATACAAATATGGAAGAATTCAAAACCATACCTCACCAAATTGATGATGAACGAAGGATTGAAGCGTTTCTTGAAGGAAATACAATTTTGGATCAACGGAAAGATTGTACATATAAAGACAAATGAACGTACGCGTTCGTAGGAATTAATAAGTGTACAATAAGATTATACACATATGAGTTCCAGAGGGTATTCCGTTCAGACGGAAGGTTACAAAATCAATTATGACACATGCTCCGTCTGGACGGTAGCTTAAGCTTCGTCCAGACGGAAGGTCCACTGCCTCATGCGTGTGTATAATGAGTTATCAATATTTTTGCATATATGACATGCATCCCTTGATATGTTATTATCCTATACATAATATATAGGATGTTTCTTTCTCCTCTAAGTAATCTAATCAATCGAACGAGTTGAGATCATTCTTACACTTATTCAAAAAGTGCAAAAGTGCTAAAAGTGAAGTCTAACAACGACTTTAAAAAAATCAATTATCCTATTTTTTTTAAAATGTCAAATTGATGTCTAAAACAAATAAAATACTTTCTTTACTTGTTTTCCTACAAAAAAAAACTCCAAAATTGAAGACTAACACATGCGAATTTTCTATTTTTTCCAAATTTTTTGTTGAAATACAAAAGGCGGAGTCTAACGCCTTCAAAAATAGGAATTATCATATTTTTCGAAACAATTGCAAGATTTCTGTCGACAACGACCAAAACACTTAATTATCACGTTTTTCTAAAAAAACTCAAAAATTGAAGACTAACCCATGCAAATTTCTAAAATAATTTGAAAGAAAATAAAAAACTCAAGTCTAACACCTTCGGAAAATAATTAATCATATTTTTCTAATGAATACCAAAATTGATGTAGCTAACGAATATTTTTTTTAATTTTGAAGTTTTCTAAGAAAAAACTACAAAATTGAAGACTTACACATGTGAATTTCTATTTTTTTTCAAAATTTTATGTAAAAATGAAAAAGTGAAGTCTTAAACCTTCAGAAATATCAATTATCATATTTTTCAAAACAATTCCAAGATTTGTATCTACGATGACCAAAATTCTTAATTTTCATTTGTTCTAAAAAACTCCAAAATAGAAGACTAACACATGAAAATTTCTAAACATAATTTTAAATTTTTTGAAAAACAATACAAAAATTGAAGTCTAACATCTCCACAAAAAACCATTAATTATTATAAATATTAGTTAATGTTAGATATGTGATTAATATTAGTTTGTAATAATAATATTATTTTTCATATAAATTGATTGGATTGATGATAATGTCGAACCACTAATAAATTAAATAATATTTTTAATAAAGGATAAAATATTGAATGTATCATATACAATTTGTTTTAAGATTGTAATTCTATTATAATTATAATTTTTACAAAATATTGACTAATTTTGGTTATCCATCATGTATTAACTCACAAAATAAAAATATAATTGACACTCTAAAGTCATGTCATATGTATCTAAAAATATTTGTAACGTACACAATAATTATGTTAATTAGCATAAACTCGTAAAAAAAATATAGTTAACTTTTCTACATGCATAAATATTGATAAAACAATCTATCAGAAAATAAAAATATTGATATTAAATTAAATTTATCAATTATTCAATAATTCACAATAATAAATTTAAATTATATAACCGAAGCGGTGCGAGGAACCCTCTAGTTATCCAAATTCTCAATATTCTACTGGAAACCTCATCTGTGAAAACAAACACATTAATAACAAAGACATTAATTTACATTAGAGTTAACGTTTGGTTGTCCATATCTTCAAAAAAAAAAACCCAAGTTTTGAAATGATTGTTAATTTGATTATTGAGTAATTTTAGATTTCATTTCTTTCAAATTGATCTTTTAACAATATTTTTGCAGCATCAAAGACATGATTATTAAACACTATACACCCGACAAACCGAGAAAACAGAGATTTATTTTATGTTGGAATAAATCAAACTATTAACATAAAAAAAAAAAAAGATGAAAAACAAGTGATACAAATTTCGATCATTTCTTCTCTATATTTTACAAACATCATTTGAAGAGAAAATCGAATTGATCATTCCCACCACATCTCATTGCTAATTTTGGCCAAGACTTCTCGATGTTCATACTCGAATTTAGAGAGTCCTGAAATCTAGCTTATTATCCTCGCTTCCTTCCACTCAACCTTGAATACAAAAACAGAAAGTAAACTAAGCGAGAATAATAGCCTCAATTCACCCTCCTGTAAACTAAACGAGGAAAATCAAGAATTAGGAAACTCTCGATTACCCTAATTTGAGCCCTTATTATCATATTTTTTATATTTCAGTCTCAAATATTTTAATTGAAGCACAATTGAGAGAGCAATAACTTTAATAACTCTAATTTCACTATAGTCTAGACCTGAATTGAGGGAAATACAAGGCTCAAACTTAAGGGGCTTTCTTGGAGAAGAATCTAATCAGACACAATAGTGTCTTTACGAAGGATAAATATGTTATTTAGTGGTTTGGCAGGGACATAAAAATAATTGCCGCTTTAAAAAAAATTAAGGAATATTCTGTTCACTCACCTTGAAGGGGTTCGGCACAGGTAGAATATTCTTCAAGTTTTGATTGATTAGTTTATTTACCGAGAAAAAGAGAGATCGTCTGTTATTAACTTTATTACCATTTATTATTATTGTCAGGAAATTTTCAAAAAAAACCCTATTTTTTGAATATTTTGAAAAGGCCCAATATTCTATAGAAAAATAGCGCCAATATTCTGAGCGATTTTTTGCTACGGTACGGTATTATTATAGCACTGTGGTACTATCATAATTATCTGAAACGAAAAATAAAAACACACGTAGTTTGTTTAAAATCGGGGATTGAAAATGATATTTTCATAAATTAAAGAGGGATAAAAATGTAAAATTTACCTAGTAGCTGGGTTGTAAGTTTGAAAGGCGATATGAAAACTGCGACTTGGCTTCAATGGAGTTTCAAGTTGATAGTAGCTTCAATGGAGTTTCTTGCAAATATGATTTGTCTACTTTGAGGGGCGTTTATGAAAACTGCGACTTGGCTTATTTTGCACCTGGTTATAAATCTGTTTCACAATAGCAAAGTGTGAAAATGCAAAAATGAATTACATAATTGCAGCTAAATGGAATATTTAAGTTCAAATTGGATAAAAATGGCGCTCGATTGATGAGGATTAAATGTTCAATTTAACTTTTGCTGTGAAATTAAAATTGAATTGTTCTTGTTCTAATTATTAAAATCTGATCAAGCATCAGAACATCAACCTTTTTTGTCTTGAAACAAACTGTAAAAATTGACCATACACGAGAAAAATAAGCTAATTTCAGTACAAATCATATAACTTTAATATAGTTTCTTATATGCATTTCATCAAACAAGACTAATTCATCATGGTTAATCCACAGTTCACTTCAATTTAATCATAATTAATCCATCTGACCTTAATACAACCTCGAATAACCCTACTTCATCATAATGTGTCTTTAATTGAACCTAATACAACCATTATTAACCAAAATTAACTCTAATTTGTCCCCAGATAACCCTAATTAGTTCAATTGACCTTAATATAACCTCGAATAACCCTAATTTAGCACAATGAATCCATAGTCGACCATAAATCAGTCACAATTGATCGGATTTCATTATATTTTGTCTCAAATTAATCCATTGACAAAGAAATTCGACCACGAAATCGAAGAAACAATCAAAATCAGCAATGAAAATAGATACCTCACATGAAACTAGATGAATTCTCTCTCTATTTCAAAAGAGAGCGCATCGCCAGAATGAAGCTTGGTTCGAGATTCCCCAGGGGAGCTAACTAGCTTTGTTTGGTACTTGCGGCTGAGCCTTGGCAAAATCGCCTTCTTCTTCTTCTAACGAGATCAGGAGCTGCAGCTTCTTCTTCTTCTAGCACTCGAGCTGAACCGAGAAGAAGCATGGAGGACGAAAAGATGCGAGATCGAGATGAACCGAGAAGAAGCACGGAGGACGAAAAGATGCGAGATCGAGATCGAGATGGAGTACGAATAGCAGGGAGAGGGAAGGTTAATCCAGGAAAAATCATCAGATAAGATTATCACGATAATTATAAGGATAATGGTCAGATCACGATCATCAAATCCTAAAGAGCATGTGATCAGAAAAAATCACGAGTATCACAGATCTGGATCACGACCCCCACTATGGTTATCTTGATCAGGATCACGATCACCAATGATTATCATGATCCGGATCGCGATCAAGGTTCCCTTTCATCAAAACAAGATAATGCTTGATGATCACATTCCGATCGCAAAGATCACGTATCACGATTACCAGTTATGATGATCACGGATCACTCCAGTATCATGATGACTACGAATAGTGATGACCACGAACCATGATGACAACGAATCGTGATGATGGATCAGAATCGTGATGATGGATCAGAATCGTGATGATGGATCAGAATCATGATGACATCGAATCTTGATGACCCGGAATCATGATGACCACGAATCATGATTACCACTAATCAGGAATGCACAAACCCAGGAAAATCAGGGAACCACGATGGACCACGAAAAAGCGCTGGACTACGAAGAATCCGACCTCGATTTACCACGAAGACCAACAAAGCGATTGATCACGAAGACCACGAATCACGATGGACCACGAAAATCTTTTTTTTTGTTGGACCAGGAAACTTCCGAATCTCAATGGACCCCGAATCACGACGGACCTCGAATCACGGGAAATCACGAATCAGGAATCCCAGAACCACGATGACCACGAAAACCCAGAATCTCGAGGAACCCAGAATCACGATGATTACCCCGAATCACGACGAGGCCCACGATGGACCACGATTCAGGGGAAATCAAGAATCACGATGACCACGTTCAAACCTGATACAGGAACATAATCTGATCACGATCAACAGATCTGACCTACGTATCTTGATAATCTGATCACGATCAACTGATCTGACCTAATATCTGGATGATCATGGGCTGACGAAATAACGATTTGGCAAAGTAAAAAATCACGATCACCTGATACGATAACCACGATCATCTAAGGTGATACAAGGTAAAAAATCAAAACCATTCTAATCACGTGATAAGGTAAAAAATCACGATCACAGTGATCACGTGATATAAAGTAAAAAATCACGATCACAGTGATCACGTGATATAAGGTAAAAAATCACGACCAATGTAATCACGTGATATAATGTAAAAAATCACGATCGCAATGATCACGTGATATAAGTAAAAAATCACGACCACTATCACGTGATATAAGGTAAAAAATCACGATCGAAGTGATCACGTGATATAAGTAAAAGATCACGACCACTAATCACGTGATATAAGGTAAAAAATCACGACCACTGTAATCACGTGATATAATGTAAAAAATCACCACTGTAATCACATGACAAGGTAAAATATCCAAGATCACTGTGATCACAGATCACGATAGTCTTTATGAAAACCCAGACCTAGCTCACAGATCATGACGTGAATTGAACTTAATTAAGAACGTCACTAAAATAATTACAACTGAAAATAGCAAATACATGATCTGTAAATAATAATACAAACCAGTAAAATCAAAAATGAAAAATGTATCGCTAGTTTGGTAAAAGGGAAAAGAAAAGAAATTGTAGGGTCCATGTCATCTTCTCCTCGAGAACTAGGTTTCTGATCTCGAGTATTTGCCATTGCCGCAGCCTGCAATTGAAACAAAAATGAAAGAGATTTTTAAATTCGTACCTTAGTATCAAATATATGATCTCAAATAGCCTTGATCGAGGATAGATCTAAAAGAAAATTCAAACGACCTTGTTGATTTCTTGATCCTTGATCCTTTTCTCCTCTTCCTTTTGCATCTTCTTCTACTCTTTCAAAGAACTGTAGGCTTATCGAGATAGTCTCGGGTGAGACGGACATGATAACTCGAGCTTTAAGCAAGTATCAGTATCAGTATATAATCGAAACCTTTGCTCAAATTATTGAGCGAAGAGGAGAAGAGAGAAGGCGGATTCATGGTGGTCTAAGCTTGCATGTAAGAAGAGATCGAAGAAGAGGGAAATTTTGGGGGTAGTTTGCAAAAGAGAAGAAAGAGGCGGAGATAACCCTAGGAGGGTTTGTCCGAAGACTCGAGAGGAGTTATATACTCTACTTTTATGAGATTACAAAGTCTGGATTCCAACTTCAAACTATAAACCCGCATTTCGTTTTCGAGCTTTGAAGTCAAGTCTAGATTCTACTTTCCAAGTTTTATTTTCTTGCTTTGTATTTTTTGTAGTTTTAAACTTTTAATAGAACATGTTAAGATATAGAATTCCATTGTTTTGGATTCTTATCTTCATAGTAATTGTACATTTTTTAACGAATATATCAATAAAACTGGGACGTACGAGCATGCATATCTTCTAAAAAAACGAGCAAAAACAACACAAAAAAACGCAATCGAACAAAACTGCATTTTATATTTTCCCTTTTGGAGTTCCAAATAATTTCGTAAATAAATTCCAGTATCAATTTATAGGAAAAATTACAAAAAATGAAGTCAAATACCTTGAAAATTTTCGATTTATTATATTTTCTCGGAAATACAAAAATTGATTTATAAAACGAGAAAAATACTTTGTTTAAATGTTTCTCTAAAAAATATATATATCTGAAGACTAAGACATGTAAATTTTCAAAAAAAAATTCAAAAATTTATAAAAAAAAATGAAACAATAGAAGTCTAACTCATTAAAAAAAATCAATTAATTATTTATTTAGGAAATGTCAAAATTGATGTCTAAACCATGCAAAATAGTTAATTTTCATATTTTTTGTACAAAAAAATAATAATTGAAGACTAATACATGCAAAATTTCATTTATTCAAAAATTTCCAAAAAAAACTAAAAAAAATTGAAGTCGAACACATTAAAAAAAATCAATTTATCATATTTTTCTACAAAATGCCAAAATTAATATATGAAACATGCAAAATACCTGATTTTTTTTTTCCTCAAAAAAATCTATAATTCAAGATTGGCACATGCAAAATTTATATTTTTTTAATATATTTCAAATATTTACACAAAGTGAAGTCTAATAGCTTCAAAATTATCGATTTATCATATTTTAAGAAAAATGCCATAATTGGTGTCTAAAACGAACAAAATACTTGATTTTTCATGTTTTCCACAATATCTAATTGAAGACTGCAAATTTTCAAAAAAAATTGAAAAACATTTGAAAAATTGCAAAAAGTCAAGCTTAATCTCCTCAAAAATATCAATTTATGATATTTTGCACAAAATGTCAAAACAAGTGTCAAAAGCGAGAAAAATTATCAATTTCATGTTTTGCTTACAACAAATATGTAATTAAAGACTACCACATGCAAAATTTTATTTTATTTTCAAAAAATTATGATAAAGTACATTGAAAAAAAATCAATTTATCATATTATTCTAAAAAAATCCAAATTTGATGTCGGAAACATGCCAAATACGTATTTTTCTTGTTTTCATAAAAAAATCCTATAATATTTGAAGACTAACACACGTATAATTTCTATTTTTTTAATTTCACAAAATTGCAAAAAGTGAAGTCTAATACCTTTAAAATTATCAATTTATCAAAAAAATTTAGAAAATATTAAAATTTGATGTCTAAATTAGCAAAATACTTAGTTTTCATGTTTTCCACAAAAAAATTGTAAATGAAGACTAACACAAATGCAAAATTTCAATTTTTTTTTTGAAAAACATTTGCAAAATGGCAAAAAGTGAAGTTCCCATCAAAAATATCAATTTATCTTATTTTGTACAAAATGTGCAACTCGGTGTCTAAAGCAAGAAAAATCTCGATTTCATATTTTTCATACAACAAATCTTTAATAGAAGACTACGACATGCAAAAAAAAAAAAAAAAATTACGATAAAATGAAAAGATTGAAGTCTACCACATTAAAAAAATAAATTTATCATATTTTCTAGAAAATGCCAAAACTTATGTCTAAAACATGCAAAATACGTATTTTTCTTGTTTATCATACAAAAATTATATAATTGAATACTAACAGATGTATAATTTCTATTTTTTTTTTTTTAATTTCACAAAATTGTAAAATGTGAAGTTACCTTCAAAAATATCAATTTATCATATTTTCTAGAAAGTTCCAAAATTGGTTTACAAAACGAGCAAAATACTGAATTTTCTTGTTTCCCTCAAATATATATATAATGCAAGACTAACATGTGCAAATTTTCAATTTATTTTATCAATACATTACGGATAAATGAAAAAAAATTGAAGTCTAACACAATAAAAAAAATCAATTTAACATATTTATTAGAAAATACTAAAATTGATGTCTAAATCATACAAAATACTTAATCTTAATTTTTTTTCTCAAAAAAATTGTAACTGAAGACTAACACATGCTAAATTTCATTTTTTTTTAATTTACAAACAAAATGAACAAAACTGAAGTCAAACACATTATAAAAAATCAATTTATCATATTTTTCTTCAAAATGCCAAAATTGTTGTCTAAAACATGTAAATTACATGATTTTCTTGTCTTCCTCAAAAAAATCTATAATTCAAGATTAGCAAATGCAAAATTTCTATTTTTTCAATATATTTCGCAAAATTGCACAAGTGAAGTCTTCAAAAATATCTATTTATCATATTTTATAGAAAATGTCAAATTTATTTCTAAAACGCGGAAAATACTTCGTTTTCATGTTTTCCACAAAAAATGTGTACTTGAAGACTAACACAAGCAAAATTTCAAAATGTTTTTGAAATAAATTTGGAAAATTCCAAAAAAGTGAAGTATAATCCTTTCAAAAATACCAATTTATCATGTTTTGTACAAAATACTCAAATAGGTATTTAATGCGAGAACAATTCTCAATTTCATTGATCCCAACAAATCCTTAATTGAAGTCTACCACATGCAACATTTGTTTTTTAAAAAGTTAGGATAAAATGAACAAATTGAAGTCTACTACATTGAAAAAAATTAATTTATCATATTTTTTCTAAAAAGTGCAAACAATTATGTCTAAAACGTGCAAAATATGTATTTTCTTGTTTTCAAAAAAAAAAATCTATAATTAAAGACTAACACATGTATAATTTCTATTTTTTGAAAATTTCACAAAATTTCAAAAAGTGTAGTCTAATACCATCAAAAATATTAATTTATCATATTTTCTAGAAAATTCCAAAGTTGATGTACAAAACGATCAAAATACTAAATTTTCATGTACCCCTCAAATATATATATAATTCAAGACTAACACATTAAGAAAAATTCATTTATCATATTTTTCTACAAAATGCCAAAATTGATGTCTAAAACATGCAAAAATATATGATTTTCTTGTTTTCCTCAAAAATAAATATAATTCAATATTAGCACATGCAAAATTTCTATTTTTTCAATATATTTCGAATATTTATACAAATTGAAGTCACCTTCAAAAATATCAATTTTTCATATTTTTTAGAAAATGCCAAAATTGATGTATAAATTGAGCAAAATACTTAATTTTCATGTTTTCCACACAAAAATTGTAATTGAAGACTAACACAAGCAAAATTTTAATTTTTTTTAAAAGACATTTGCAAAATTGCAAAAACTAAAGTATATCCCATCAAAATATCAATTTATCATATTTTGTACAAAATGCCCAAATAGGTGTCTAAAGAGGAAAAAAATTCTCAATTTCATTTTTGCTCACAACAAATCTTTAATTGAAGACTACCACAGGCAAAATTTTATTTTATTTTAAAAAAGTTACGCTAAAATGAAAAATTGAAGTCTACTTCATTTAAAAAAATCAATTTATCATATTTTGTAAAAAAAATTCAAAAATTGATGTCTAAAACATGCAAAATACGTATTTTGTGAATGAAATACAGTTTTGGATCAACGGTAAAATGGTACGTAGAAGGACAAACGAACGTACGCGTTCGTGGGCATAAGAAACAGTTTTAGTAAAACTGGCATAACTTTCAGATAACGTCTCCAATTTGAATGGTTCAAATTGGGTTGGATAGATAATGAGATTATCTAGAACTTTCATGAAGAAATATATTTCATTTGAGTGATGTATCAGTGTTGTTTTAATGGAATACCGAAAGGGTGGGACAGTTTGACATATAGTTAGCAAAACCGTCGTAACTTTCGCATCCAAATTTCCATTGGCTGGGACAAATTGGGTTGGAAAGATAATATGATTATCTACAACATTCGTGAAGATTTGAAGTCGGTTGGAACGATTTAACAATTTCTTTTCAACATAATACTGAAAGGGTGTGTGCAGTTTTCTGTTTGAAAATGTGTATATTAGATATGCATATCTTTTGGCACATCCTTATCATATGTAGTATATATAGGATGTTTCTTTCTGATCTACGAATTCAATCAAAATCAATCGAAGTGAATCAAAGTCAATTAAAGAGTTAATCCTGAATCCAATTGAGATGATCATTCGAAAGAACTCCATCAATAGTTGAATGGGTGTGATGAGAAAGAGAGAAAAGAGAAAAGGGGTTTTCTCGGATTAGAGAATCAAACGCGATCAAGCAAGTTCTCCGGTGCATCGTCTAGGCAGATACATCCGCGACCGAGGTGCTATGACTCACGGTGGATACGAGTAGAGGAGCGACACATGTGGCTCTTAGTTGTGGTCAAACCGGAGGCGTTAATGGAGTCCAAACGGTGGGAGACGTGTGGTATGGGACGCACGGGCTAGTCACCAACGTGACACTGGAGAAGAGAAGGATGCGAGCGATTAACCCGTCGTGCGTGATCAATTTCACGCTGGTAATCGTCTTCCTACTTTGCATCGTACTCTCGAAGTCGAGACGTGATCTCGGATTTTGGAAACCGGACCGGGCCTTCATATCCGCTGCGCGGGCCCGGGGTCGGATCGATTCCCAACATTTTGGTCCAATATAACTGATATATAATTATACAAGATAATACATAATTAATTAATTATTAAATATTTATGGTAAATAAAAAAAATACTAAACATTATTCAGTAAAATTGTATCATATAAAAATAGAGGGGCATTTTGGTCCAATTTTTTTAACACCAAACAAAGTTTACTTTAACGCCTATAAGGGGTATTTGGTATATTTGAAAAGAAAAACTTATTTTGTGGATTCTTTTTTATTATCTCAAAAGTGAGAGTTTTTTTAAACATTTAAAAAGGTTAGGTTTTTTAATTTCCTTTTTATATTTTATATTCCTCAATATTTTAGTTTAATAGATAATATTTCGTTTTTAATGAATTTATGAGAAGAAAAAAAATTCACATCTTATTTTTTATTTTTAAATTCAAAAAAATTTTATTTTTATTTTATTTGGTTGATTTTTTATATATATATATATATACTTTTTTTACTCAAGCCCTCCCCATTTGTACTTGTGACTTCAACATGACAGCTTATTTAGACTATTTTACGTGATAACATTTTTTAGGCTATATCTTAAAATCTATTTAGTTACGTTAAATGGACATGTGTATTATTCAAAAAATTACAAAAATCCAAAAAGTGAAGAGAGAAAAATTACAAAAATTACAAAAATGCAAAAATTACAAAAATTACAAAAATGCAAAAACATCATATAGATGTAAATAGAATGATTTGCAAATATGTAAGATTAGAGGGATATGTATGAAAAGTGCAATTTCACTAACATTTTTAGTCGGCCAGTAGATATAAGTATCTCTTCTCTCCATTCATGAAAATTATACACTCATGAAACCCTACGAAAAGAAGAGAGAAAAAGCAAGGAAAAGAAAAAATTTCGCAAAACGAAAGGTACCATAATTTTCGTGAGGTTGAGTTGTGCGAGTAGGTAAGATCAAAAGAGTGATTTATTTGGAATTTCGAGTTGCTCCATTTTGATTCCATTTTCTGCGCGATTTCAATTAACCCCTTGTTTGTCGAGTACTTTCGATTTGGTGACTGCTACTCTCACTTCTCCCTTATTAAGAATCCAATTACGAATGTTTCTATACCTTACATGATAATTTAGGGTTCTTGCTTTAAAAACTGTATTTTGCTTTAAAAACCGTGTCACCTCAACAAAATGTATATTATGTAGATTTGATCATCTATATATATGTAGAATTTTATTTGGATAAAACGTGAACCGGGCTTACGATTTTAGTGAGGGTCTCCGGGAGGCTCTCTATATGTATGATTGAATTTGTCTAAAACGTAAGTTAGGACTTGCGATTTTAGAAAGGGTCTCCGAGAGACTTTATTGAGGAAAAGGCGTACCTAACTTGATATAGTGCTAAGTCCCGACTCATGAGGGGTTTGGATGTGGCACAAGGATATCTAGTCGTCGGGTGGATGTGTTCCCTTTATGTTTTGTTCCAGCCCAAGTGTGATTCGCTATCAACTAGGGTTGGCACTTCAGTCGGGAGTTATTAGCGCCCTCATTTGATATACTTATCATTTTTACTTATTTTGATATTTTTCTTATTTTCGAGGATTATGTTGTCATACGAACAATCTTCTGGACTTCTAAGGATTTTTTGAAAATTAGTTAATTATTGAGGGTATTTTGGAAATTAATTTCTTATTGGAGGGTAATCTGAAAATTAATTAATTATTTGGAGGCTATTCTGGACATTTATTAATTAATCGACGGCTTTCTGGAAATTAATTAATCATATCATCATTATCGTCATATCTGATTAGATGAGTAGGATTTGCAATGAAAAGAATGACGCATTTTTTTATTATTGGCTATGAAATAACAATCTGACACTTTATTTTGGTTGATATTATTCGAAGTAAAATATGAATAACAAAGCATAAAAGACAAACAAAATGAACAAATAGATCCAAAAATGAATTATAACATTTTTTCATTGCTGAATCATGTCCAAAATGAACAAAATCATGACCGTACGTATTTTTTTTGGTGGTTTGCCAATTGTAGAATATGTATGGAACATAACTTTTGTTAGATTATAATTTTGTACTTCCTTAGCACTTGCAATCAAGAAAATTGATGTATTTGCTTATAATTGTCTAACTTTTGTTGCTATTATTTGAAATAAAATCAAGAACAAAAATAAAATAAAAAAGTAAACAAAAAATCAGAAAATAAAATGAACAAAATCGAAAAGAATGCAATTCTTTGTGTTGATAAATCATGAACAGAATGAACAAAATCATGCTCATAAACATTCATTTTGTTGCTAAACAATTGCCTGAAACTTTGCACTTTATGCGAACAATACAATGAATTTTTGTTCAAAAAAAAAAGTTGAAGACGAATAAACCGGAACGCTTCTCATCCCGTCTCAAAGCAATATTTCAAATCTAATACTGGTTACTACAAAATCGCAAAGATTTGTTCTTTATGCAAATTACAATGTTATCGATATTCATTCGAGAAAATATGTTGATGATAACTAAATTTGAATACTTTCCGTCCCGCTTGAGAAGAACAAATTAAATGGAGGCTTCGCTCGAGAAAAAAAAATCGTAAGAAGAAAATTTCGAAATTTTTGCATCATTGGTTGACCTTCAGTGATAATACTACTTAGGATTCGCAATCTCTGATTTTGGCATTTTAATTCCTCTAAAGGATTTGCGAAATTTAGAACAAGTTTTGTTCAATAGTTTTTTATGGTCTATTCGGTTCTTAATAAATTTCATGACAACTCATTCACTTCTCATCATAGTTTTGCCGATGATGTATAAAAACTAGACAATTTTTTAAGAAAGAACCGTTTGAATTGTTCAAGAAATCCGGCTCTTGAATAATTCAAACCGTTTTTGCTCTAAAATTTATAAAATCGTGATTTACTGAGTCAAATGAATCTTGTTCACACATTTTATGTTCGTTAAAATCCTAAAATTCAGCAACATAAAGTTTCGAACAATAAACCCTCTTCGATCATGAGGCCTGACTTGACATATTTTGTTGAAATTATGATTATGATGCCCATAAAATAAAAAAATATTATGTTGATTTGTGGTGTCGCGATAAGAAAAACTGACTTTAAAACTATCAATCAAATTAAAGGAGCAAACTATGATTGATCGAGAAAATACCTTAATACCGAGGCTATGTAATCATTGACTTTAATGTTTTCGTTAGCCGAAGTGATTTGCAAAATTTAGTGCTGGCTTTATTTGGTACTATATTCTGCTCATTTGTTCGTGGCAGAATTCAAACGAATGGGACAAAAACAAAATGAACCAAGAAAGAAATAATACCTCGAAATAAGTTTAAATTTGCTAGATTGAGGTGTTGAACTAAACTTGCTTCTGTTTCTGTTGTTCGATTTCAACGTTTCAAAATTAAGAAAATAGAAACTATTGAGACTATGCAATCTCTGGTTTGGGCATTTTCATTACTCTAGGGATTTGCGAAATTTAGGACAAACTTTGTTCGGTACTGTTTTCTGGTACATTTGATTCTCAATAAATTTCATGACAACTCATTCCGTCATTTTCCAGATTTGCCACTGGTGTATAAAAAATAGACCAATTTTGAAGCAAGAACCGTTTGAATTGTTGAAGAAAGTCGGCTCTTGAACAATTCAAACGGCTCTTGCTCTAAAATTTATTAAAATCATGATTTACTGAGGCAAACACACCTTGCTTACAGATTATATGTCCAAATGAAAGTGATCAATTTTTTTTACGCATTTCATTGCATAAATTTTTTAATGACTAAATTAATTAAAGTTGGTATTGCTATAATTATTATAATTTCTCATATTATTAAAATGTATGTAACATTGTGTATTGTTTTGTTGTGAAATATTTGCATTTTGTATATTGTGATTTTACATGTTACTTTCAGCAATCAACATATACCGCCGAGGTATTTAGATATAAGATGAATGATTTTCACATTCGTAAATAAATGGCTATTCGATATCAATCATACACAACACACCAAATTATGTATGTGACAATACCATCAAAAGCTGACAAAAACACAAAATTCACAATCTATAACAGCAACGCAAACCGAAAATACAAAAGACAAATATTTAAATCAACAACTGAAAAAAGATTGCCGCGCAATCGCGTCGGCCTGAAGCTAGTACAATATATACTGAACACAAAATTCCAAGAGAAATTCATTTGCCTGACCCTAGTCATACATTATGCTCCTCCACTACGATATTAATAATTATGTCGTATTTCTTTATTTCTCCATCACATCATCTATATAACAAATTAATCATTAATCGATGATTAATTAATATGATCATTAACAAAAAGATATTGGATTAACAATTAATTGATATTAATTAAGAAGTATATATGTATTTTAATTACATATTAATTAATTATTAATGAAATATCAGTATATCACTTGATTAATTATTTAATTAATTATTAATTAGGAATATTGAAGATGTTGTGGGGAAATTGGAAGGTACAATGTATGGTCTCGTATGATATTAAGCATGACACAAAAGAAAAGCAAAAGTCTGAACACCAAAAAGATTCTGAGTCGTCCGATCAAAATTCCTTGCCTCCATCCAACGCCATCCATGTCGGTGCCAAATATTTGTTTATTATTTTAATTCAGTAATTTTCAGATATTCAATTTTCAATAATTTATTTTTATTTATTTTGGGCTAGTCAGCGTTAAAAGCGTGCTAACAAATAGCCTTGATTCCTGCATTTTCAGTAGGCTCCCCTACAACTAGGGGTGGACATTCGGTTGAACCGAATCAAACCGAACCGATTAAGACTAAACCGAATCAAACCGAACCGAACTAGATTCAAACCGAATCGAACCGAATAAAATTTGAACCGGTTTAAAACCGAACCGATTAAACCAAATTTCTTATTCGGTTTGTTCGGTTGAACCGAATAAGAAATTTTATAATGATAAAATTCTAATTCTAATTAGCAAAAAACATATAAAAACAAATCATATAAAATATAATTTTATTATTTATAATTTTACAATATGAAATATTAATTTTTTTACATATACATAATAAAAACATGAAAAATAATACTAATTCGGTCGGTTCGGTTTGATCGGTTTTAAAAATACCAAAACCGAACCGAACCGAATAAACCGAATAATATCAATTTTTGAACCGAACCGAATAAACCGAATAATATCAATTTTTGAACCGAACCGAACCGAATGAACCGAAAAACCGAACCGATTAAATCGAATTCGACCGGTTCGGTTCGGTTCCCAAATAAATCAAACAATTTGCCCACCCGTACCTACAACGGACAATTAATCAATCATACACTGATAAATCACTAATCAACGGCCAGGATTGCTTTAAAAAAAGTTCTCTTTAGAAGCTTTTATTTCGGTTTCCATTTCTGAACGTATCACGCCAGCAGCACGTGCACCGCCCCTCTCTTATTTTTTTTTGTCTTTTATCACAATCACTAATTCTCTGCAATGATTTATCTATCTTTCTGTGTAAAGAGTCGATATTTCGTACATTTATATCTTAACAGGTGCACACCACATAAATGTTTTCATAGTAAATTGCACAAAAGATCTTAGATCTCGAAACGGGTGTATTAAACGCTAGACCCGCTATGCCTGTCCCTGGGACACGATCACTGTTCTGGTTGTGAGCAATGACGGCATGGGATCGGTCCTCGCTAAAGGATTCTCCATTGCGACTCTGAGACACGTGTTGGCTCTACATATTTTGGTTGATTATTACGGGGCTTCTAAACTGCACCAACTCTCCGGCGGATCCACTCTCTGTTCCACTGTCAATCAGGTAAATCAAATTCATCCATATTCTTTACCTCTAAATATTTCAGTCGATTGTAAAATTGATTGAGAATTTTAAATCAAATAATCTAAATTCGAATTTTCTATTGTGTGTGTGTACAATAATAGGGACAACCCAACAAATCAATTATGTATTTTTATTGAGAACGGTATAAAATAATTCTGTTAAAAAATAAGCGCAATTTCAAATGTACCCCTGAAAAACATCAAAATTTTACATATATCCCTCAATAATCTCAAATTTCATGAATATCCCTACAAAAGTCTTCAAATATCATGGATACCCCCCTCAAAATCTTTCAAATATCATTATTATCCCTATAAAATTCTTAAAATATTACATATACCACTATTATATCATTTAAAAATCATCAACGTATTTCTCGTTAGTAATATGTTAATTGAGAGCTTCTATCATAGGTATTTTTTTAGAGAAATAATTGAGAGCTTCTATCATAGGTATTTTTTTTAGAGAAAGGGCATTTTGGTTATACTAAATTTATTCTCGTATCTTTGCATTTAATTAGTTATTCACACTTTCCATTATTTCCCTTTTTCACTCTTCCTTTCCTTCTCAATTTAGTGTCTTTCTTTGTTTATTGCGTTTCTCTTTGTGTCTAATGTCTATTTCCTCATGCCTAATTAGTAAAACTTGAACAATAACATTTTTAAACCTAGCTTCCTCAAAGTAATAAAAATTAATTTCTCAACAAATATCAGATGATTTTGTGATGTTTTTATAATTCAAAAAGTTGTTTTGGGTCAAGTAAATATTGATTCAATTGTACATTGAATAAAGTGAATATTTATTTTATCAAATATTATGCATATAATCTCATGTCCACATTTAGAACTGCAGTAACTAATATAACATTTTTTTGCATTACCAACACATACTTTTGTTGATGGAGAGTTCTTCCATTGTAGATGTCAAAACATAAAACAACATTAGATTCAAGAATTTAGAACATAAATTTTTCATGAAATAAGTTAAGAAAAAATGTTTATAGTAGAGCATAAAGTATCCATGGTCACAAGAATATGAAAATATGAAGTTATGTCAGGAATAAGACATATAATTGATTAATTTTATAGTTAATACATGCCTAACAAAGCTAATTTAATATGAGAGAGAAGATCATAAAATTACACTTCTACCCCTTAGATGGAGGTCTATCTTAATTTTATCAAAGAAATTATGATAAAAATTTTAATTAAAATCATTGAATTAAAAATAATATTTTAATCTCATGCGTACAACTTGAAATGGGTCTATGATAAGATAAAAGTGGTCTATGATAGAAGTTCTCATGTCAATTACCTAATTTTTTAAATTAATCTTCTATGATAATGAATACTTTTTCTCTAAAATAATATTTAAAATCATAAAAAATCAAACATTGTCAGTTCTCTCATAATTTATTTTCAAAAATCATTTTTGAAGTCAATACAATTTTCAAAATTTGGAATAATTATTATATTTTATATAAAGATAAAAGGAAAAAAATATTTTGAACAAAAAATTAACAAATCATTAAACAAAAGTTCAATTTAAAGATATCTCTGCTATTTGAGGGTTTTTTAATGGTATTTATGAAATTTCACGGTTTTAAGGACTATACATGTAATTATGATGTTTTGCAGGGGTACACATGAAATTCTGTCAAAAAAATATAGAATAAATTAAGGGACGTAATATTAAAAAGTTTGAGGGTGTAATCTGAAAGAGAGTTAGCATGCATGTATACGTGGAAGGTTGGCATCGCTTCCAAGGGGCCCCTTCGTTTCGTACTTCACTTTACTTCCCACAACAAAATAACGGCTCCTTGCAAAGTTGCAATTCATAATTTCACAGAGAAGAGAGAAGAGAGAAGAGAGAATCGCCATTGTCAGAGAAGAAGAGAGAATCGCCATTGTCAGAGAAGAAGAGAGGTTGTGAGGACTAGCATACTCGTAGCAATGCAACGACGAAGGGGAAAAACAGAGGCGTCCAGTAGGCGGTCCTCTACCAAGGTTCTCAGAGCCCTACTCGTCTCCCATCGCAGGTGTCCAGTAATCGCTCTTCTTCCCCGATTCCGACAGCCCTACTAGTCTCGCCATCGCAAGTGTCCAGTAATGGTTCTTCTTCCACGATTCCCAGAGCCCTACTCGTCTCGCCATCGCAGGTGTCCAGTACTCGTTCTTCTTCCACGATTCCGACAGCCCTACCCGTCTCGTCATCGCAGGTGTCCAATACTCGTTCTTCTTCCACGATTCCGACAGCCCTACCCGTCTCGTCGTCGCAGCCGTCCAGTAGTCGTTCTTCTTCCACGATTCCCAGAGCCCTCCCTGTCTCGTCATCGAAGGCGTCCAGTGGCCGTTCCTCTTCCGAGACTCGAACAGCCCTTCCCATCTCGTCATCGAAGGTGTCCAGTGGCCGTTCCTCAGCGTGATCAGGTTTGTATTTATTTGATTCTGTTTTCATCTCGAATCTGAGTTTTTATTTGTGTTATTTGAAACAATTTGACGTTTTTAATTTATATCATTGATTTTTATACTCAATCCTCACCCATGCATCTTAATTTTGTTTTTGATATGCTTATATTCAGTGTGCAGCACTAAAATTTAGATTGTACAATGTACGAAATGAAAAATTCAATCTGAAATAAACCTAATTAATATTTCATAATGGAAACATCAGTGTGCCTTTAATCTTCACAGCGTTGATAAATTTTGTTTGCACTTATATATAATTGCGTGAACATAAATTGCGAGAACAATACAATACACGGCAATTATAGAAATAATCTATATTAATTGCACCGATTACCGCAAATTTACATTGCGGGATCAAATTACAGTTTTTTTGTAATTATTTCTGTAGAATTGCTTTGTTTAATTTTCAAAACCAATTTCTAAGGCTCTTACATTGTCAGAGAATATTTTTACTCTCTGAAAGAATATATTTTCTTAAATCATTCATAGAAAGCTAGAAATAATTTCAGAAATATGAACTGTATTTAATTGAATTTGTTTTTCTGAAATAACAGGTGCACAATCCTTATGAAGGGGAAAACGTAACAATGAGCGAACCAAACCCGAACACCAATTGCACAATTTGCAATTCGAACAAAGACAAAGGATTTCTGAAACTCTGCAATTTGTGCAACACCAACTCTCATACATATTGTACCGGTCACAGGTATACTGTACCAGACACAAAGTGGTACTGTCCTGACTGTGAGATATGTAGAGTCGATCATCAAAGATACAAACCTGAAGAACAACAAACCCTCGAAAGAATCAGGGCACTTCGAAATGGAGACTCCTGTATGAATTTGGACGACTTTGTTGGCGGTAAAGGTAAGAAAGAGTTGGTACGGGCAATTGGGTTGGTACCGAGTTCGATAAATCTGAGTAACGATCAGAGAGTAGAAGAGCGTGTAAACTCGATACGTTCTAGTTGGGGTTTAATTAGATCCGGGGATGTCGAATTCATATCTGGGTTTGTAAATCCCAGGATCAAGATTAAAAGCGAGGACGGAAGAAAGAAGAGTAGAAAGAGAGAAGTCGATAAAGCTTGGAAGATGTTAGACAAGGCTAAAACTCAACGCCCATGATTTTTTTTTTTTTTTTTTTTTTTTTTTTTTGGGAAATTTGTCGAGGCATGTCTGATTTTTGATTTATTCTAAAATACATGCACTTTGGAAATGTATGGACTAGAAGATAACATATACTTCTAAATACATGTTTTCATAAGTTTCTTTTTTTCAAAATTATGGATGTCAGGATGTACAATATGCAATAAAGAACTAATAACTGAATAAAACTAATAAAAAATGTTAAAATTAAAGCTAAATAGTACATTAATATTTGATTTCTATCATCAATTTGTATTTGTACAAAATACAATTGATATGAATTCCATTTGTTATAATATAATGTTGCTATAGTCATTATAGTCATTATAGTAAAAAAATTTCCCTATGATGCTTTCAATTTAGATATCTAATGCTTACTTTTCAAATAAAATATTTCGTGGACAAGTTTTAAATTTAAGATTCATAAGTTCATTTAAAATAATAAAATAGAATCGAAATCAAGTCGAATGGAATTTTCCTAACATGAGATATATTTGGAGTTTGGTACTATAGTAAAAAGTTTTTTTTTTTAATTAAGGTTAGCGTACATGCTAGACCTTAGGATTTTTTATATAAATATATATAGTCTGTAATAATTACAGGAAGATCAAAGTAAAGAAATACAAAGAAAATAAACCCTAAATAAGTCCATAATTGTCTGGTGGCTTCGTAAGGGCTCCTGCTAATTTTTGTTCCGCGTCCATATCCTGGCCTCCTCGATTGCCCTCGTCGCTATTCGTTCCGGTGTGGATGTTTTGTCTTGGAATATTCTTCGATTTCGCTCCTTTCATATTTCCCATGTCACTGATATCCATAAGGTAGCCCATTGTTTTCTTTTATCCTTCCCCAGTGCTCCGACATGGTCAGACCATTCTTCGAACATCGAGTCATAAGTCGTGTCCGGATAACCTAGATTAGTTTCTCTGTTGATTAGCCTCCACGTTGCCACCGTGTACAGACATTTGAGGAAGAGGTGGTCCCTCGATTCCTCCTCTCTTTGACAGAGGATGCATCTTTGAATGGTAGGCCACCCTTTCCTTAACAGTATGTCCGCGGTATTTATTTTGTTATGCGACGCAATCCCGCAGAAAATGCGCACTTTTAGGGGCGTTCTGGTCGTCCATATTAAATTCTGCCACGGGTATAGTAAAAAGTTGGAGCAACTTAAAAAGTAAACTAAAAAAAAGAACAATAAATTTACTATCGTTCTCAAATATATTTTCAATAGAAAAAAGTTGGAGTTCTTTATGTATTAATATTTATGGGAGGCCCAACACAATTCATTTTTCTCGCCAACTTCGACTTCATTTAATGAATACCAACGGTATTCTATTTTGTTAAACAAATAAAAGGAATCACGTTTACACATGTTAACATAGTGATTAACGGAAATTGGAGTTGATGCTTGTGCCCTTAACCTTCTCGTCTTGATTAAGCTCATAATGCATGATTATGTTCATGCAACAAAGGTTACTTTGTCATGTGTAACATGCATATGCAAGAGTATAATACATGATTAAACTCATGCAAATGTGCGTCTCCATTTTGTATATTCATCATATATTGCTTTAATAGCTTCACAAAGCATCCAGAAAAATAGAGACCCGACCAATGAATAGATTCTTTGTTGGAAGATATTAGTTAATTATAAGATAATGGAGGAAAACAAATGTTTACTTATTACTGATATAATATTTATCGGATGTGGTACGTCAACGAATCGCATTTGAACATATCAATTTAATCAATGCTCGATTCTCAAATCCTTCAGGGTTGGGCATCGTGAAATAACATTTTGCATAATTTTGTTATCTATTATTAACGAATAATAATATACATCCCGCTCTAATGATCCCGCATGCACCCCGCACTATCACATATGGAATGTAATAAATGTATAATGATTATAGTAATAAATGTATTTGACAATTCAACAAAGAAATAAAATAGGTGCGTGTCACTTGGGGGTATTTAAATGCGGGGTGTCTAACACCACTGATTATTAACTATCCCAATGCTAAATACTCCAAATTCGGAAGATTTAGATATGGTAAATCTAACACAGTGAATCTCTTGCCAGCTTTTGGCCATACTGACAAACTCCTCACCGAATTACATGTAAAAATCGGTGCAAGGAATGAAAGGTCGACTACATTATCGATCTGAATTGAAACCTGTTTTGGTCTCATCAAAATTAGTTTGTTGACCCAAATACGGATTGTTCCGTAAAAATCATCATCGAAATTAATCCACTTTAAAGAAAACAATTCAATTTGCTCAACATTAGGCCTTACTAATTATTAATCCATTATTCCATTTACGAAATTCTGGAAACTTTCAGCTGTACGGAAATTAGAGGAATCGATGTCTCATTTTGGCACGCCTTTCCAAACATTGCGCCATCTTCGAGAAAGGGTGGATGTGGTGCGGATTAATTCTTTCGTTTTAAGAAATACAAGAACAAGATCCCGTAGATTGTCCGGTAGGGAACTTATTATATCTGGTAGACCCATTGTGGAACCGGATTAGGGTTGTTTAAGCCAATTAGAGCCCGAATACGGTTTCCCAGTGAAAGAAATACAGTTTCGGATCAACCGTAAAAATGTACACAAGGATAATCGAATGTACGCGTTCATGGGCATAACTTTCAGTTAATGAATCCAATTTGAATGGTTCAAATTAGGTTAGATATATAATAAGATTATCTAAAACTTTCATAAAGAAATATATTTCATTTGAACGAAGTATCAGTGTCATTTTAATGAAATACTGAAAGAGTGCAACAGTATGACATACAGTTAGTAATTCTGTCATAACTTGTGCATCCGGACTCCAATTGGGATGGACCAAATTGGATTGGAAAGATGATAAGATTATCTACAACTTTCGTGAAGGTTTGAAGTCGGTTGAAACAATTTAACAATTTCATTTTGACAGAATACTGAAAATGTACATGCAGTATTCTGTTTGAAAATGTGTATATTAGATATACATATCTTTTGACCCATCCTAAACTTATGTAATATAAATATGATGTTTCTCTCTCTATAAGCAAGCAACTATTCAGTCTAGAACAGTCCAGACTAATTCAATCCAATCTGATAAAGAGATTTATTCAGTTTTTGAAAAGGTGCGAAAAGAGGGAAACGAGAAAAACAGTTTTTCTCGGTTTAGAGAATCAATTCAATCAAGCAAGTTTACCGGTATATCGTCTAGTCAGGAATACTCGTAACCGAGGTGCTACGACTCACGGTGGATACGAGTAGAGGAGCGACGTTTGTGGCTCTTCGATTGTGATCAAACCGAACGAGCGAAAACTGTCAACGACGAAGCGGTGAGAGACATGTGGAAGTGGAACACGCGTTTTGTCACCAACATGACAAGGAGAAAGGAGGATAAGTGATCAATCCTTCGAGCGTGATCAATTTCACGCTGGTAATGAACTATCCTTCTTTGCATCGTACTCTCGAAGTCAAGGCGTGATCTTGGATTTTCGGAATCAAACCGGGCCTTCATATCCGCTGCGCGGGCCCGGGGACGGAATATTTCCCAACCGCGGATCGAATCATAGTCGTATATTCGACGTTATCGAAGTTAATCTTTCAACTATGAATAACTGGGTATTAGATACCGGATGTGGAACTCATATATGTCGTAATATGCAGTGTCTAAGTAATAGTTGAAGATTGGCGCGAGGCGAGGTGGATTTACGTATTGGGAATGGAGAAAGAGTTGCTGCTTGAGCCGTTGGCGTTTCTAATCTCACTTTGCCAAGTGGACTCATATTAGTACTAAATAATTGCTATTTTGTATCATCGTTATGTAAGAACACAATAAGTGTGCCGAAACTAGCCAATGATGGTTATGAATTTGTTATTAGGAATAATGAATTTATAATATGTAAGAATTCTATTATCTATGGAAATGTTCTATTAGAAAATGGTCTTTTTGTGTTGGATCTCGACCACGGAAATAATGAGTCTATCTTTAATATTAATGCGAAAAGGATTAAACCTAAAGTTGATAATCGAACTCTCTTTTGGCATTGTCGTCTCGGTCATGTGATTGAGAAACGCATTGCTAGACTCCATAAAAATGGATTGCGAGACTCTTTTGAATTTGATTCATTTGAGAATTGCGAATCTTGTTTACTTGGCAAGATGACAAAGGTGCCGTTCTCCAAGGTCGGAGAGCGGTCCAACGACTTGTTGGAACTCATACATTCGGATGTGTGTGGACCAATGTGAAAGAAATACAGTTTCGGATCAACCGTAAAAGTGTACACAAGGATAAACGAATGTAGTCGTACATTCGTGGCCATAACTTTCAGTGGGAAAATCCAATTAGAATGGTTCAAATTGGGTTAGATAGATAATGAGATTATCTACAACCTTCATATAGAAATATATTTCATATGAACGAAGTATAAGTGTCGTTTCTGTGAAATACCGAAAGGGTGCAACAGTATGACATACAGTTAGTAAAACAGTCATAACTTTTGCATACGAACTCCAATTGGGCTGGGTCAAATTGGGTTGAGTAGATAATAAGATTATCTACAACTTTCGTGTTGGTTGATTTTCTGTCAGAGAAATTTATCAATTTCGTCTGGACAGAATACTGAACAGGTTCATACAGTTTTCTGTGTGAAAGGGTGTATATTGGATATACATGCCTTTTGGCTAATCCTTATCCTATTAGGTATAAATAGGATTTTCTCTCTCATCTTCACTAAGGAATTCAGAAGTAATTCAAAGCAATATTCTGCCCAAGACACAAGAAAAAAGAGCAAATTCAGATTTGATCTTTTGTGAGTGAAAAGGCACGAAGAGAGATTAATAGAGAATCGATCGAGATCAAGCAAGTGCACCGATACATCGTCTAGGCAGGTGTATCCGTGTCCGGCGTCTTCCGACTCAAGGTGGATACGTGTGGAGGAGCAACACTTGGGGCTCTCCGTTGTGATCGAACCGAAGGATCGAAGAACGGGAACGAACGGTGAAGGACGCACGGTGTGGGACGCGCGTAAAGTCACCAACGTGACCGGAGGAATAGGAGGCAGCGATCAACCCTTCGTGTTCCATCAATTTGGAACTGGTATGGATCTAACCTTCTATTTGCATCGTACCCTCGAAGTCGTGGCGTGATCTCGGGAATCGGGGAATCGGACCGGGCCTACATATCCGCTGCGCGGGCCCGGGGCCGGGGATATTCCCCATCACAATGAGCATCGAGACAAGAGGAGGCTATCGATACTTTGTTACGTTTACGGGCGATCATAGTATATATGATTATATCTATTTGATGCGTGCCAAAGCGGAAACATTTGATAAATTCAAAGAGTTTCAAAACGAAGTTGAAAATCAGCTTGACAAAAAAATTAAATCCATTTGATCAGATCGAGGAGGCAAATATTTGAGCTATGAGTTGAAGATCATCTAAAAGATTGTGGAATAGTTCCACAATGGACTCCGGCAGGAATGCCACAATGGAATGGCGTGTCCGAGAGGAGGAATCGGATCTTATTGGACATGGTTCGATCCATGATGAGTCAAACTTCCCTCCCAAATTGTATTGGGGATATGCCCTAGAGACAGCGGCTTTCTTATTGAACCGCATCCATTGTAAATCGGTACCAAATACTCCATATGAGATATGGACCGGAAAAGTTCCGAAATTGTCTTTCATTGGGATTTGGGGATGTGATGTTTTCGTTCGAAAATTATTATCGAACAAACTTGATCCCAAATCTGAAAAATATTTATTTGTTGGGTATCCCAAAGAAACAATGGGGTATTATTTCTATAATCATATCGAAAACAAGGTTTTCGTAGCTCGAAGAGAAGTCTTCTTTGAGGAGGATTTTATCTCTAGGCGAGTTGTTGGAAATGAAATAGATCTCGAAGAAATTCGAGACCCGCAAACGAATGTTGAACCGATGAACGTTGATCCGGTTCCGTCAAATATTGAGAATCCGGAGTCAAGTGCACAAGGCGCAATTCGTAGACCGGGTAGGATTTGTCAAGAGCCTATACGATATGGTTTTATCGTGGAAAATAACGATGAAGTCGAACTCATAGATGATGAGCCGACATCTTATCGCGAGGCTATGAAAAGCTAGGATTTCAAAAAGTGGCATACTGCCATGAAATCCGAGATTCAATCCATGTATGATAATGAAGTTTAGAACTTGATTGATCCACCTCCCATGGTTAAACCAGTGGGATGCAAGTGGGTCTTCAAGAAGAAGACCGACATGGATGGGAATGTAAACACTTATAAAGCACGGCTTGTGGCGGAAGGTTTCAAACAAATTCATTGTGTAGACTATGACGAACATTTTCACTCGTAGCAATGCTTAAATCCATACGGATTTTACTTGTTATTTCTGCGTATTATGACTACGAGATTTGACAAATGGATGTCATAACCGCATTCATTTATGGAAATTTACAAGAGGATGTGTACATGACACCGTGTGGACAATATTATTAATAAAATAATATTAATAATATTCGCATCATATATCGATCTATGACGGATTAATAAAGTAATATCCGCCACTGCTAATACTTGATATTCGCATCATATGTCAATAACGGATTAATAAAATTTGTAGTTGCATGCACCGTGTGGACAATATTATTATTCTTTATTTCGTCTAACAGCACCCGCAGCTTTAGGTACTTGACCGGATCATTTCTCGAACGTTGCTTCAATATTTTCATGGCTTGACTTATTGCATCATAGAGGTACACATTGTTTAATTTAAACATAGAGAGGGTGAATAGGTAATCCAAAGATCTAACTTTCGCGGTAATGGTATACCATTCTATTTTTATGCGGAAGCTTAAATAAAGATGATAGAGAAAACAATACCAAAACCAATAACACTAGATATTTATTAACGGGTTCGGTAGGTGGTTTCTATATAGGTTTAACTCACCGACTACTTACACAATCAACCGATTCGATTGAATACAAGTATCTACGTCTCCGGAGATGTGTTGCGACTTTTCGACTTTCGATTGAATTCTCGTATCAACTCTTACAAGGTTTGACTAGATCGATTTACACGTTTCTATCGATCTATGACGGATTTTAAAACTCTTGTACTAGTCTTTTGTTTGTTTTATGTGGATTCCCATAAATATTAATACATAATGAATTTAAGAAAACAACATTACTTGGAGAATATGCAACAATGTTGATGTAAGACCGCTCTTTCATATCGGCCCATATATGCGACTTTTTGTACAACCATTTAAATCTCAAGATTTTTGCACATCTAAAACATAATAAGTTACGTTGTTTCTTGCATTTAGCACCAATTTTATTCGAAGGGCGGAGTACATGAGTAAATAGTAACCACACCAAAATCAAATATGTCTTTACACATTTGAACGAATGACGGAGTTTGAATTGTGATAAATGAAATATTGTTCATTGTGAACAGTAGCGGATCCATGATTAATTTATAGGGGGGGGCCGAATTTTATAGGGAGGCCGAACTGAAAAAAATTCAAAATATGTGACTAGAGGGATTCGAACTTGAGACCTCTCACTTTCAAAGCACACACTTTATCACTACTCCACTCCAATTTTTGTGAAATATAAACAAATTTAACGTAATATTATCTTTAAAACGTCAAAACCTTCATTTTCGATAGCCGAATATTTCTTGGATAGTGGTTTGGGTGGTCACGGTAACATATGTCAAACCTACAGAGGATGAGAAAATATGACCATCCACGTCATTGGTGTTCGAATATGTTGTACTTCTAGATTTTTTTGTTTGGACCAACAGCTATGACACCCATGGCCTGCACCTCGTCAGAACCTTCTCACATGCTGCAATATCTTGTCCAATTAGACGCGATTGTCACGCCTCCGAAATCGAAACGCGACACTGTACATCGTTAACTATAATTAACAATATACGAAGCACATATGTCCATTTGAGTTGTCCAAAATGTCATCCTAGCTTCGATTCCGCATCTATGATGAACCTATGCCAAAAATTCAAATGAACGGGTGGGTTTTAAAACTCAATAACCGGTTTATAAATTGACGCATCTTCTCTATATAAATCGAATTTATCAAAAACATTAATCATTGCAATAAATAATTATTATTAAGAAAATAACATTTGTAACATCGGTCTATTTATGATAATTGAATTTTAGGTCGCCCGTTAATATAGAGAAATTCGGTTACCTTAAATATGATTACGATGTGGTCGATTAGCTATAAGACATTGTGTGACTCAACAACAAACACGTAATTAATTCATCATGACTCTCAAAGGATCAAGAATAAAAATGATTGGAAGTAACAGATATGAAAGAAATAATTATGTCCTCTTTTTCTTATATCAAGTGTCCACGGAAGATGAATGAATATATATATACAATTAAGGATATTTAATGAAATGAAGGGAAACATATAATTATGCAATATTTTATATTTGTATCTTTTCTAATTTGCGGCTGATTACAATCGGTAATTTATATCATGCAATAATTACCTATTTTAACTTTAATAGTCATTATTACTTTCTACTAATTAGTTTAATTGGCATTAATTGACATTAATTACTTTCTAATAATTGAGCTACGGGTAGGGATGTCAACGGTTCGGATCCGGTTCGGATAGTTGTCATACCAGATCCATATCCATATTTTTTTCGGATACGGATCCGGATACGGAATTACCCGGATCCGGATACGATTCTCTTCCGGATATTAAAACTGATACTATATTATCATAACATAGCTTATTTTTAGCTATAAATATATATAATTTGTGACATGGACGATAAATATGATTATATTTAAACGTAATTTTACGATTGTGAGTTTAAATCACTCACAAATCATTAATTTGCATATGATTTTTCAACTAATATCAAATATAATACATAAAAATAATATATACTATGCGTATCCGGATTCGGTTCCGGATACTCGAATCTGGTTCCAATATCCGGATCCTAAAAATACCCGGATCCGGAACACGGATCCGGTCCCCACACCAAAACCGAATCCGGTTCTGGATCCTAAAATTAGCAACCAGATCCATATCCGGATCCACTCGGATCCGGATATTTTTTACGAATCCGGATATTTCTTCGAATACGGTTCGGGTCGGTTCGGGCAATATCTACACCATTGACATCCCTAGTTACGGGTCATCGGGGTGGTAATATTACGGGGTGTATATAATTATTGGGTTACAATTGTGAAGCAAAATTGAGTCAATAGGATTTTTTTTGTTGGGATAAAAACTGTTAATTTGACATGATTAGGATCTACAAATATTCTTTTAAATTTTTGAATATATTATTATAAAAAAAAAATTTAAGACATTGATTTTCATATAATACGAGTAACTAATATTGAATAATAAAAATACCTAATTGTTTTTTTTTTCGATGTGTTACAACGATAAATGATTTTTAATTCGTGTTATTCCTCCATAATACCCTTTGAGACAATGTTTGCACTTGAATAACCTTTCAGTTCAATAGCATGTTTCCAGAATTTATCCTTGGATTTCACCATGTTAAACCAACAAATTTGAGAAAATCAAAAGAAATAAATATTATAGTTAGTTAAGATTAACAAAACAGGCAATATAAGGTGAATACTTATTTGATTATTTCAAATCTCGACACATTTCAGTTCTGACGTCTTATAACATTCAGTTTATGCAACTTCAATTCTCAGAGCTAGGTATATAATTTTTTTACTGTTGAAATAAAAATATTTTGCTATTGAAATAAGAAGACATAACTAGATAAATTGGCCTTCTATTAAGCAATCTTCAATTAAAAAACAAAATCATAACAACCAGAAACATTATCATAAAAACTATGAGGCAATTCTTTAAATATGTGCCCAAATTATGTTTAGTCAAAAAATATCAAATTAGTGATCTGTGAATTTTGGACGAGTTAAAAATAAATAAAAATCGAAATAACACAAGTTCTATGATAATATATAAGCACAAATTCATAGACATATAAATGAGCAATGAGAAATAATAAAAAAAAACAGACAAACAACATAATTATTTTTTAAGTTTATGGAACAAGGATTTATGATTTACAATAATGATTATAGAACAAAATAAAAATAACAAACCTTTAGATGTTTGGCTCCAATGCAAATAACCGAATCCCACTTAAAATTCCATTTTTGCCTATAAAATTGCAAAAATAAAAAAAATGAATTCTAGCACCTTCTAGATAACGCCAAAATTTATGTGTAAAATCGGAAAAATACTTATTTTTCAAGTTTTTGGAAAATACAGACATTTGCGTGTATTGATCTTCACTTTTGAAATTTTTTATAGAAAAAATGAAAATTAAGTGTTTTCCTCGTTTTACAAATAAATGTTGGCATTATATAAAATTCACTTTTTTCATTTTTGAAATTTTATTGGAAAAGTAGAATTTTGTTTTCGACTACGGAGTTTTTTATTTTGTTCATTTTTCTTTAGTTATGAAGTATTTCAGAACAATATGAAAATGAAGTATTTTTCTGATTTTAAAAATCAATGTTGGTTCGGACAGATTGGGTAGTATTTTTGGATCGGGTCACATTTTGCCTACTTGTATCCGCTAACGATGACTTAAACATTCCGTATTCGTGAAAGAAATACAGTTTCGGATCAACCGTAAAAGTGTACACAAGGATAAACGAATGTAGTCGTACATTCGTAGCCATAACTTTCAGTGGGAAAATCCAATTAGAATGGTTCAAATTGGGTTAGATAGATAATGAGATTATCTACAACCTTCATATAGAAATATATTTCATATGAACGAAGTATAAGTGTCGTTTCTGTGAAATACCGAAAGGGTGCAACAGTATGACATACAGTTAGTAAAACAGTCATAACTTTTGCATACGAACTCCAATTGGGCTGGGCCAAATTGGGTTGAGTAGATAATAAGATTATCTACAACTTTCGTGTTGGTTGATTTTCTGTCAGAGAAATGTATCAATTTCGTCTGGACAGAATACTGAACAGGTTCATACAGTTTTCTGTGTGAAAGGGTGTATATTGGATATACATGCATTTTGGCTAATCCTTATCCTATTAGGTATAAATAGGATTTTCTCTCTCATCTTCACTAAGGAATTCAGAAGTAATTCAAAGCAATATTCTGCCCAAGACACAAGAAAAGAGAAAATTCAGATTTGATCTTTTGTGAGTGAAAAGGCACGAAGAGAGATTAATAGAGAATCGATCGAGATCAAGCAAGTGCACCGATACATCGTCTAGGCAGGTGTATCCGTGTCCGGCGTCTTCCGACTCAAGGTGGATACGTGTGGAGGAGCAACACTTGGGGCTCTCCGTTGTGATCGAACCGAAGGATCGAAGAACGGGAACGAACGGTGAAGGACGCACGGTGTGGGACGCGCATAAAGTCACCAACGTGACCGGAAGAATAGGAGGCAGCGATCAACCCTTCGTGTTCCATCAATTTGGAACTGGTATGGATCTAACCTTCTATTTGCATCGTACCCTCGAAGTCGTGGCGTGATCTCGGGAATCGGGGAATCGGCCCGGGCCTACATATCCGCTGCGCGGGCCCGGGGCCGGGGATATTCCCCAACAATTCGGTACCAACTATTAATATTCTAGAAAAAGAAAAATATATTCTCTCTCAATCTCTATGTGTATTTGAAGAAGAATTAGTAGAATAATTAACAACTCAATTAACATACAAAAATGGATTAATCGTTAATTTTATATTGTACATCATATCCAATAAAAATACAAACTGATGATAAAAATATTAATGTACAATTTATATTTGATTTTAGTATTTGTTATTAGTTTTATTAAGTTATTAGTTATTTATTGCATATTGTACATCATATCCAAAATTAAACAAAAGAATTTTTTTATGAAAATAAGTATTTTGATGTCTATGTATCTTCAAGTACATAAATTTCCATAGTGCAAGCTTTAGCCTTGTCTAGCATCCTCCAAGGTTTATTGACTTCTCTTTTTCTATCGTTCTTTCTTTCATCTTTCATTTTCTCTGTACTACTCCTAGGATAATCAAATCCAGGTTTGTATTCGACTTCTCCAGATTTAATCAAATCAATCAGAATGTATCGAATTTACACGATCTTCTACTCCATTACCACATTACTCAAATTGTTCGAACTCGGTACCAACTCAATAGTTTGTACCGGCTCTTTCTGTACGGTAGAGATGATGTGGTGATGCTCATTTGAGCGTCCATGTGCTTGATGATCAAATTTGATGTGTTTGAACGTGATTTGTTGATGTACCACATCCAATAAATATTATAAATAGTATATCAATAATAAGTAAATCATTTATTTTCCTCCAATATCTTATCATTAACTAATATCTTGAAACAAAGAATCTATTCATGGTCGGGGTCTATGTTTTTCTCTATGTTCTGTGAAACTCTTAAAACAATATATGATGAATATACAAAATGAAGAGACGCATTTGCATGAACTTAATCATGTATTATACTCTTGCAGCATGTTACAAACTTGCACATGACAATGTGAACTTTGTTGCATGAACATAATCATGCATTATGAACTTAATCATGTATTATACTCTTGCATATGCATGTTACAAACTTGCACATGACAATGTAAACTTTGTTGCATGAACATAATCATGCATTATGAACTTAATCATGTATTATACTCTTGCATATGCATGTTACAAACTTGCACATGACAATGTAAACTTTGTTGCATGAACATAATCATGCATTATGAACTTAATCATGTATTATACTCTTGCATATGCATGTTACAAACTTGCACATGACAATGTAAACTTTGTTGCATGAACATAATCATGCATTATGAACTTAATGAGGATAAAAAGGTTAAAGCACAAGCATCAACTCCAATTTTCGTTAATCACTATTAACATGCGTAAATGTGACCCTTTTTATTTGCTTATAAAAATGGAATACCGTTGGTATTCATTAAATGAAGTCCAAGTTCGCGAAGAAAATAAATTGTATTGGGCCTCTGTCTTATCGATTTTATGTGGATTCCTATCTCGTCGATAGATATAATTTTATTTTCATCTGGTTGATAGATATAATTTTGTTTATATTGCAACTCAAATTATAGTTATATATGGAAATATATGGAAGAACAATAATTGACATCAGCACAACATGACACGTGTTATGTTCTTTTTTTATTTTATTTGAGTTGTGTTTCTACTGCGATCCTATTCATGTATGGAAGAAAAATATAATTGTTCTCCAAACTCATCACAATATACTTGATGTGATGACAAACTGAATTTATTGACATTTATAATTGACTCAATTAAATGTTTATTGACGTATTTGATTAACACATCAATAATTCATAATAAGTTAATATTAGTAAATGTTAATTGACGTGTAAATTCGATTAAACGGTCAATTAAATCGTTAATTGACGTGTAAATTCAATTAAACGGTCAATTAAATCGTTAATTGGGTTAATCAATAATATTAATCAACCTACTTAATCATCTCTTTCCGTTACATCAAGGATGTTATTTTTGTGTTATTGGGGCTCCATATATAATTTATGTAAGATATTATGACTCAATTGTTTATTTCTTATGGTATAATTCATAATTTTTTTTTTTAAATAATATTTTTTTATGCTAATGGATTTAAATATTTATTTTATTTTATTTGGTTTGAAACTTTAAATTTGTTTGAATTACAACATGTTATTAATATTCAAATGAAATAATTTTATTTTATTTATATTGTATTGATTTATAATGGTGTACTAATTTTATGTTCTCTTATTAATTATAATGCACATATTTATGAAAGACAATTTTCATAAAGATTTATTAATTATAATGTATTTATTAATATCATTAAATTTAAAATAAAATATCATAAATATATAATTGAGTTTAAATGTATCCGCACATATCTATTGCTAGTAAATATTAATACATAAAGAACCCTAGTTTTTTTTTTCTATTGAATATATTTAAGAACGATAGTAAATTCATTGTTATTTTTTTTAGTTTACTTTTTAAGTTGCTACAAGTTTTTACTATAGTACCAAACTAATCCAAATATATCTCATGTTAAGAAAATTTCATTTAACTTGCTTTCAATTTTTATTTTTTTTATTTTACATGAATTTTATGAATCTTTAATTTGAAACTCATGCACGAAATATTTTATTTGAAAAGTAAGCATTTGGTATCTAAATTGAAAGCATCATAGGAAAAAAAAATTACTGTAATGACTATAGCAACATTATATTCTAACAAATGGAATTCATATCAATTGTATTTTGTACAAATACAAATTGATGATAGAAATATTAATGTACTATATTTAGATTTAATTTTAATATTTCTTAGTAGTTTTATTAAGTTATTAGTTCTTTATTGCATATTATACATCCTCATATTCATGATTTTTAAAAAAGCAATTTATGAAAACATGTATTTAGAAGCATATGTATCTTTTAGTCCATACATTTCCAAAGTGCATGTATTTCAGAATAAATCAAATCATACATGCTTGAATAATTTCACCCAACAAAAAAAAAAAAAAATCATGGGCGATGAGTTTTAGCCTTGTCTAACATCTAATTCCAAGCTTTATCGGCTTCTCTCTTTCTACCCTTCTTTCTTCCTAATTTTAATACCATTGCAGCGCTAGGTTAGTGTCCTTTTTATTTTATTTTACGAAATGGGTTGATGAACCCCTGATTGTACTTGATTTCTTTGATCTTCTTCTTTTCATTAGTTAGTTATCTTCGCTGGATCTCCCAATATGTCTTTGAAACCCTAATTTTTCTCTCATCATCTCAGAGGTTCTGGGAAACCGTACTCGGTCTCTAATTGGCTTATACAACCCTAATCCGGTTCCACAATGGGTCTACCAGATATAATAAGTTCCCTACCGGACAATCTACTGGATGTTGTTCTTGTATTTCTTGCTACGAAAGAATTAATCCGCACCACATCCACCCTTTCTCGAAGATGGCGCAATGTTTGGAAAGGCGTGCCAAAATTAGACATCGATTCCTCGATTCCTCTAATTTCCGTACAGCTGAAAGTTTCCAGAATTTCGTAAATGGAATAATGGATTACAAATTAGTAAGGCCTAATGTTGAGCAAATTGAATTGTTTTCTTTAAAGTGGATTAATTTCGGTGATGATTTTTACGAACTTCAGCTGAAAGTTTCCTCACAGTAATATACTTTATTTTCTTAACAAACTTCAGATGATTTTGTGATGTTCGTCAATTCTGAATGATTGTTTGGGTCAAATGAATATTAAAATTTGGTTATAGTACAATTTTACATTTGGTGGAATGAATGTTAGGGGGCGTTTGGTTGGAGCTTTGGAATGAGAATGCCTTGGCATACTCCAGCATGGATTCCATTCCCATGTTTGGTTTGCGCGCTAGGTAATAAAGTAACGGAATACTCCATTCCCTAGGGCATAATTGATGGGAATAGGATTACCACCAAAATTGGTGGCTTTTCTCTATTCCCATGGGAAAGAAATTACATGTCATATCATATTGTACTTATAAAAACAACATATTCATTAAATTAATATATTTATATTAAATTGTTGTCATAAAATATACTAGAATAAAATAACACAGTTAGTTTAGACGATTTGGAGGAAGGCCTTGTTGATAGTCCTGTTGGAACGCAAACAAATACTTCATCTGTACCTAGAAAGTCCAGAAAAAGAAAAATCCAAGCTGGAGATGAGTTCAACGAGTCGATTGGCAAATCAATATGTTCTATAAAGAATATGTTTAGCAATGCAAATGAAAATATTGCAAAACTTGTAAATTATTTTCAATTTAAGTCTGAAGATGCAGCAAAGAAAGATAGAGTATTTGAAGAGCTAATGAAATTACCAGGATTAACGAGTCAAGACCGCATGAAAGCAGGAGCCCTTATTTCAAAAGATACAAGCATGACAAAGTACTTTTTCACACTACCAGATAATGTGAAGGAAGAATATGTACTTTGGGTGCTTGGTGGTTGCAGGTAGTAATATTTTGAGGAATCAATTTTATAATAATATGTTGCTTGATTTATAATATTTTGTTGACAATAAATAATTATTTTTATAATTTGAATTATTTGAATTATTTGTTTGGATGAGTTATTTATTTTATAACAAAAATTTAGTATAAATATGTTAGTTTTGCAAATATAGAATGTTTAAAAATTTTACATTTGTGATGAATTAGCATGCCATGGAATAAATAAATTTCTAACCAAACATGGTAATCAAGTATTCCAAGGAATAGTATGCCTTGGCATTGAATTCCTTGACATACTTTATGCCAAGGCGTTCTTCAAAGCTCCAACCAAACGCCCCCTTAATGTCATAGAATACTACTCATGCAATCTAATCCATACAAATTATTAAATCTGCATTAACATAGTAATCTTTTGTACAACCAAAACATATTTATGTTGAAGCAAGCAATATCTTTTAGAATAATTGAAATATGTATTTGTCAAGACTCCAAGTTAGTTAGTTGGGCAAATTATGGAGTTTGGCAAAGAAAAAGATAAACTATTTTAGTAGGAGAGAGGGAATTCCAAAATTACATTTTTACCCTTTTAATTGAGGTCTATCATAATATTATCAGAATAATTATTGGTAACAAATTTAATTCAGACCATTAAATTAAGAAATTCATTTAATCTCATTCATCCAACAAAAGAGGGTCTAAGATAAAACAAAATGAATATATCCTCCTCTTAGCAAGTATTTTAGAATAAATCAAATCATAAATGCCTCGACAAATTTCACAAAACAAAACAAAACAAAAAATTCATGGGCGATGAGTTTTAGCCTCGTTTAACATCTTCCAAGCTTTATCGGCTTCTCTCTTTCTACCCTTCTTTCTTCCGTCCTCAATTTTATCCTTACTCCTAGGATTAACAAACCCAGGTTTGAACTCGAGATCTACCATTCTGACGTACCACATTCGATAAATATTATATCAGTAATAAGTAAATCATTTGTTTTCCTCCATTATCTTATAATTAACTAATATCTTCCAACACAGAATCTATTCATTGGTCCGGTCTCTATTTTTCTTAATGCTTTGTGAATCTATTAAAACAATATATGATGAATATATAAAATGGAGAGATACATTTGCATGAGTTTAATCATGTATTATACTCTTGCATATGCATGTTACACATGAAAATGTAACCTTTGTTGCATGAACGTAATCATGCATTATGAACTTAATCAGGATGAGCAAAAACAACTCCAATTTTCGTTAATCACCATGTTAACATGTCATGTTAACATGTTATGTTAACATGTGTAAATGTGACCCCTTTTGTTTATAAAAAATAGAATACCGTTAGTAATGAAGTCGAAGTTGGCGAAGAAAATGTATTATCTTATAATTAACTAAATATTAATGCATAAAGAACCCTATTTTTTTGTATTGAAAATATATTTGAGAATGAAAGTAAATTTTTTTGTATTGAAAAATAGAATACCGTTAGTTTTTTTATTGCATATTGTACATCCTCACATCCATGATTTAAAAAAAAAAGAAATTTATGAAAACATGTATTTAGAAGTATATGTATCTTCTAGTCCATACATTTCCAAAGTGCATGTATTTTAGAATAAATCAAATCATACATGCCTCGACAAATTTCACAAAAAAAAAAAAAAAAAAAAAAATCATGGGCGTTGAGTTTTAGCCTTGTCTAACATCTTCCAAGCTTTATCGACTTCTCTCTTTCTACTCTTCTTTCTTCCGTCCTCGCTTTTAATCTTGATCCTGGGATTTACAAACCCAGATATGAATTCGACATCCCCGGATCTAATTAAACCCCAACTAGAACGTATCGAGTTTACACGCTCTTCTACTCTCTGATCGTTACTCAGATTTATCGAACTCGGTACCAACCCAATTGCCCGTACCAACTCTTTCTTACCTTTACCGCCAACAAAGTCGTCCAAATTCATACAGGAGTCTCCATTTCGAAGTGCCCTGATTCTTTCGAGGGTTTGTTGTTCTTCAGGTTTGTATCTTTGATGATCGACTCTACATATCTCACAGTCAGGACAGTACCACTTTGTGTCTGGTACAGTATACCTGTGACCGGTACAATATGTATGAGAGTTGGTGTTGCACAAATTGCAGAGTTTCAGAAATCCTTTGTCTTTGTTCGAATTGCAAATTGTGCAATTGGTGTTCGGGTTTGGTTCGCTCATTGTTACGTTTTCCCCTTCATAAGGATTGTGCACCTGTTATTTCAGAAAAACAAATTCAATTAAATACAGTTCATATTTCTGAAATTATTTCTAGCTTTCTATGAATGATTTAAGAAAATATATTCTTTCAGAGAGTAAAAATATTCTCTGACAATGTAAGAGCCTTAGAAATTGGTTTTGAAAATTAAACAAAGCAATTCTACAGAAATAATTACAAAAAAACTGTAATTTGATCCCGCAATGTAAATTTGCGGTAATCGGTGCAATTAATATAGATTATTTCTATAATTGCCGTGTATTGTATTGTTCTCGCAATTTATGTTCACGCAATTATATATAAGTGCAAACAAAATTTATCAACGCTGTGAAGATTAAAGGCACACTGATGTTTCCATTATGAAATATTAATTAGGTTTATTTCAGATTGAATTTTTCATTTCGTACATTGTACAATCTAAATTTTAGTGCTGCACACTGAATATAAGCATATCAAAAACAAAATTAAGATGCATGGGTGAGGATTGAGTATAAAAATCAATGATATAAATTAAAAACGTCAAATTGTTTCAAATAACACAAATAAAAACTCAGATTCGAGATGAAAACAGAATCAAATAAATACAAACCTGATCACGCAGAGGAACCTTCACGATTCGATCGGAGGAGAACAAACCCGGCATAGCAGATCGGCAAACCGATCCAAACCGTCCCCTGCAGAGAGGGCAGCGAGAATCCACCTTCGCCCATTCCATGATGCACACGAAGCAGAACTGATGATCACAGCCGTCAATCCGCCCTAAAATCGAACGGATCGGCCCCACAAGGCAAATCCCACAATTCATGTGACTCGATTCCGGAATTGGATTGCAATCCACTTTCCTCTTCCCTTGTGATGACGAGACAGGAAGGGCTCTGAGAATCGCGGAAGAGGAACGGCCACTGGACACCTTCGATGACGAGACGGGGAGGGCTCTGGGAATCGTTGAAGAAGAACGACTACTGGACGCCTGCGACGACGAGACGGGCAGGGCTCTGGGAATCGTGGAAGAAGAACGACTACTGGACGCCTGCGATGACGAGACAGGTAGGGCTGTCGGAATCGTGGAAGAAGAACGACTACTGGACACGTGCGATGGCGAGACGAGTAGGGCTCTCGGAATCGTGGAAGAAGAGGAACCTTGGAAGAGGACCGACTACTGGACGCCTCCGTTTTTCCCCTTCGTCGTTGCATTGCTACTAGTCCTCACAACCTCTTTTCTTCTCTGACAATGGCGATTCTCTATTCTCTCTTCTCTCTTCTCTGTGAAATTATGAATTGCAACTTTGCAAGGAGCCGTTATTTTGTTGTGGGAAGTAAAGTGAAATACGAAACGAAGAGGCCCTTCGAAGCGATGCCAACCTTCCACGTATACATGCATGCTGGCTATCTTTCAGATTACACCCTCAAACCTTTTAATATTGCATCCCCTAATTTATTCTATATATATATTTAGGCAGAATTTCATGTGTACCCCTGCCAAATAGGGATGTAAACGGTTCGGATATTATCCGAACCGACCCGAACCGACCCGAACCGAATCCGCCTAAATATCCGGATCCGAATAAAATTATCCGGATCCGAACGGATCCGGATCCGGATTCGGTTTTGATAATAGGGATCGGATCCGGATCCGAATCCGGATATTATCCGGATCCGAATAATAGTATAAAATGGATATTCGTTTTTGAAAATTTATTATGTTTTTAAATAACTATGGTCTTATAAACCTAATATAAGTTTATGTTTGCATGACTTATAATTGATAAATCAAGTTCATTCTAAAAGAAAATGAATCTTTCATGTATGTTTTTCCAAATCCCAAAATATTTGACAAATACTTAATTTTGTTTCGTAAAATTATAATGTCATTTTATGTATTATTTATGTATTATTTTGATATTGTTTGAGATTCGTTGGTAAAATAGATAGTTATGTTATATACAAAATATCCGTCTGAACTATCCGAATAATATCCAGATTCGTATCCGTATCCGAGATATCCGAACCGAATCCGTATCCGTTTAATATCCGAACCGTATCCGGATCCGGGAATATCCGTATACGTATCCGTATCCGAAAAAAAATACGGATCCGGATCTGGTATGACCACTATCCGAACCGGATCCGAACCGTTTACACCCCTACAGTGCCAAACATCATAATTCCATGTATACCCATCAAAATCGTGAAATTTCATAAATACCCCTAAAAAACCTTCAAATGGCATGGAAACCTCTAAATTAAACTTTTATTTAATGATTTTTCGTGCAAAGCATTTTTTCCTTTTACCTTTATATAAAATATAATAATTATTCAAAATTTTGGAAATTGTATTGATTTCAAAAATGATTTTTGAAAATAAATTATGAGAGAATTGACAATGTTTGATTTTTTATGATTTTAAATATTATTTTAGAAAAAAAGTATTCATTATCATAAATAACTAATTTTAAAAATTAAATAATTGACATATTACCAATTAAAAATACGTTGATGATTTTTAAATGATATAATAGTGGTATGTGTGATATTTTAAGAATTTTTTAGGGGTAATAATGATATTTGAAGGATTTTGAGGGTCTATCCATGGTATTTTGAGACGCCCGTAGAGATATTCATGAAATTTCATATTATTGAGGAATATATGTAAAATTTTGATGTTTTCAGGAGAACATCTGAAATTGCGCTTTATTTTTGAACAAAATTATTTTATACCGTTCCCAATAAACATACATAATTGATTTGTTGGGCTGTAGTGCCCATTGGGCTGAGCCCATATACTAGTTATTAAAAACTGATTCTTAACGTATCAATCAATATTCCATATTTATATTTGTGATAATAATAATAAGATCAAAATGATTATTTCGTGATAATAATAATAAGATCAATTTTGTTTCTTCTTTTTTAATCATGCTTAAGATGCATTGGAGGGGCATAATACATGACTAAGGTCGTGCAAATGACTAATGAATGCCTTATATAATTTATGCTCAATATATCTATTATGTTTGAGTTGGTTTTTGAATTACTTATGTTGTTTTAAGAGCTTGGTAAACTCAGAAAAGATTAATAGATAGATAATTTCAGGAAGAGAGAATTATTTGTAGAATGTTTATGATAAACATTTATTTGTGAATGATAAAGTATTGGAGGATATCAAAATGATTTTTTTATTAGGTAGAAAAGATCAAAAAAGGAGGTAAGAAGATGATGATTGGGAATAGTTTGATTTATTTAGTAATTTGATAATAAGAGGGAAATGAGATGTGAGTAAATCATGATAATCAATGGAAAATACTGAAAATATGGACATCATTTTTGTATTTTAGTTTTTAGTTTAAAAAAAAAACTAAAGGAACTTTCTTCATTTTTATTTTTAAAATATGATAGCATTTTTTTTTCTCATTTAAACAACACAATGTAAACAAACAAAAAAATAATTAGAATCGCCTTCCCTGCATTCAATTTAACAAGCTTACACACCAACTTTGACCTAAAAAAATCATATATAAATCTTATTATTCAATAAATTTCTCCAAATAATAATAATATACATCTTAGAAAAAAATAATAACACAAAAATAACTTTTAACAAAATCGAACTCGGAAAGTCTGGTAAAAGCACCCCGGTCTAATTCCACCAATACATCAATATTTGTATTATTTTTAGAAATTTAATTTAAAAATGCATCAACATTTTAATTTTCTCATTATTCTGACATTCATATTTACATATTTCACACTTCCCGCTTTTCATAATTTGAATTTGTAAAGATATTATGTAAGAATTTATTTATTTACATAATATAATTTTAAGTACTACTATTTATTATGATTATTCGAATCTCATAAAATACTAAATATTGTGTCCTTAACCAAACAAATTTAATAATATATTTTGAAGAAACTAAAAGAATTAAAAAAGTTATCCTTCTAATTAACTTCTTAGATTTATAAACACATATAAAATAGTATTGTTATTCTAAAAATTGTAAACTAAAAAAATTATATTATATAAAATAATTTGTATTTGTATTTGTGTTTATTCTAAATTAGATTTTGATATTATTTATTAAATTACTTACCCATATTAGATTTGAAATTATTCAAAATTTCCATTGCATTTTAATCAATAAAAAATATTTGTACTATATAATTAATGATGTGTTACTACATATGTCGTATTATTCATTTTTTAAATATTTGATATTGTATACAATATTTTGAACAATGATATAATATTTGTTATGTTTTTTCGTAAAATTGTATTATATCTCATATATTAATGTTGGGAATTGATTTCCCTAAATTTAAGATCACACTATTGATTCAAGCATACAAATATGGAAGAATTCAAAACCATACCTCACCAAATTGGTGATGAAAGAAGGGTTGAAGCGTTTCTTGAAGGAAATACAATTTTGGATCAACGGAAAGATTGTACATATAAGGACAAATGAACATACGCGTTCGTAGGAATTAATAAGTGTATAATAAGATTATACACATATGAGTTCCAGAGGGTATTCCGTTCGGACGGAAGGTTACAAAATCAATTATGACAGATGCTCCGTCTGGACGGTAGCTTAAGCTTCTTCCAGATGGAAGGTCCACTATCTCATGCGTGTGTATAATGAGTTATCAATATTTTTGCATATATGACATGCATCCCTTGATATGTTTTTAAAGAATGACGCATTTTTTTATTATTGGCTATGAAATATTTTTTTTTGGTTGTTTGCCAATTGTAGAATATGTATGGAACATAACTTTTGTTAGATTATAACTTTGTACTTCCCTAGCACTTGCAATCAAGAAAATTGATGTATTTGCTTATAATTGTCTAACTTTTGTTGCTATTATTTGAAATAAAATCAAGAATAAAAAAAAACAAAAAAGGAGAAATAAAATAAAAAAGTAAACAAAAAATCAGAAAAGAAAATGAATAAAATTAACAAAATTAACAAAATCGAAAAGAATGCAATTCTTTGTGTTGATAAATCATGACCAGAATGAACAAAATCATGCTCATAAACATTCATTTTGTTGCTAAACAATTGCCTGAAACTTTGCGCTTTATGCGAACAATACAATGAATGTTTGTTCAAAAAAAAAGTTGAAGATGAATAAACCGGAACGCTTCTCACCCGTCTCAAAGCAATATTTCAAATCTAATACTGGTTACTACAAAATCGCAAAGATTTGTACTTTATGCAAATTACAATGTTATCGATGTTCATTCGAGAAAATATGTTGATGATAACTAAATTTGAATACTTTCCGTCCCGCTTGAGAAGAACAAATTAAATGGAGGCTTCGCTCGAGAAAAAAAAAATTGTAAGAAGAAAATTTCGAAATTTTCGCATCATTGGTTGACCTTCAGTGATAATACTACTTAGGATTCGCAATCTCTGATTTTGGCATTTTAATTCCTCTAAAGGATTTGCGAAATTTAGAACAAGTTTTGTTCAAAATTTTTTATGGTTTATTCGGTTCTTAATAAATTTCATGACAACTCATTCACTTCTCATCTTGGTTTTGCCGATGATGTATAAAAACTAGACAATTTTTTACGAAAGAACCGTTTGAATTGTTCAAGAAATCCAGCTCTTGAATAATTCAAACTGTTTTTGCTCTAAAATTTATGAAATCTTGATTTGCTGAGGCAAATGAATCATGTTCACACATTTTATGTTCGATAAAATTCTAAAATTCAGCAACATAAAGTTTCGAACAATAAACCCTCTTCGATCATGAGGCCTGACTTGACATATTTTGTTGAAATTATGATTAGGATGCCCATAAAAGAAAAAAAATAATATGTTGATTTGTGGTGTCGCGATAAGAAAAACTGACTTTAGAACTATCAATCAAATTAAAGGAGCAAACTACGATTGCTCGAGAAAATACCTAAGTACCGAGGCTATGTAATCTTTGACTTTAATGTTTTCGTTGGCCGAAGTGATTTGCAAAATTTAGGGCTGGCTTTATTTGGTACTATATTCTGCTCATTTGTTCGTGGCAGAATTCAAACGAATGGGATAAAAACAAAATGAACCAAGAAAGAAATAATGCCTCGAAATAAGTTTAAATTTGCTAGATTGAGGTGTTGAACTAAACTTGCTTCTGTTTCTGTTGTTCGATTTCAACGTTTCACAATTAAGAAAATAGAAACTACTGAGACTATGCAATCTCTGGTTTTGGCATTTTCATTACTCTTAAGGATTTGCGAAATTTAGGACCAACTTTGTTCGGTACTGTTTTCTGGTACATTTGATTCTCAATAAATTGCATGACAACTCATTCCTTCATTTTCCAGATTTTCCACTGATGTATAAAAAATAGACCAATTTTGAAGCAAGAACCGTTTGAATTGTTGAAGAATGTCGGCTCTTGAACAATTCAAACGACTTTTGCTCTAAAATTTATTAAAATCATGATTTACTGAGGCAAACACACCTTGCTTACAGATTATATGTCCAAATGAAAGTGATCAATTTTTTTTACACATTTCATTGCATAAATTTTTTAATGACTAAATTAATTAAAGTTGGTATTGCTATAATTATTATAATTTCTCATATTATTAAAATGTATGTAACATTGTGTATTGTTTTGTTGTGAAATATTTGCATTTTGTATATTGTGATTTTACATGTTACTTACAATGTATCCATAATTTATTAGTATCATAGCAGTTAACATATATCGTCGAGGTATTTAGATATAAGATGCATGATTTTTACATTCGTAAATAAATGGCTATTCGATATCAATCATACACAACACACCAAATTATGTATGTGACAATACCATCAAAAGCTGACAAAAACACAAAATTCACAATCTAAAACAGCAACGCAAACCGAAAATACAAAAGACAAATATTTAAATCAACAACTGAAAAAAGATTCCCGCACAATCGCGCCGGCCTAAAGCTAGTACAATATATACAGAACACAAAATGCCAAGAGAAATTCATTTGCGTGATCCTAGTCATGCATTATGCTCCTCCACTGCATATTATGATATGAATAATTATGTCGTATTTCTTCATTTCCCCATCACATCATTTATATAACTAATTAATCATTAATTGATGATTAATTAGTATGATCATTAACTAAAACATTCGATTAATAGTTAATTGATATTAATTAAGAATTATTAATATATATGTATTTTAATTACATATTAATTAATTATTAATGAAATATCACTTGATTGATTATTAATTAGGAATATTGAGGATGTTGCGGGGAAATTGGAAGGTAGAATGTATGGTCTCGTATGATATTAAGCATGACCCAAAAGAAAAGCAAAAGTCTGAACACCAGAAAGATCCTGAGTCGTCCGATCAAAATTCCTTGCCTCCATCCAACGCCATCCATGTCGGTGCCAAATATTTGTTTATTATTTTAATTCAGTAATTTTCAGATATTTAATTTTCAATAATTTATTTTTATTTATTTTGGGCTAGTCAGCGTTAAAAGCGTGCTAACAAATCGCCTTGATTCCTGCATTTTCAGTAGGCTCCCCTACAACTACAACTGACAATTAATCAATCATACACTGATAAATCACTAATCAACGGCCAGGATTGCTTTAAAAAAAGTTCTCTTTAGAAGCTTTTATTTCGGTTTCCATTTCTGAACGTATCACGCCAGCAGCACGTGCACCGCCCCTCTCTTATTTTTTTGTCTTTTATCACAATCACTAATTCTCTGCAATAATTTATCTATCTTTCTGTGTAAAGAGTCGATATTTCGTGCAATTATATCTTAACAGGTGCACACCACATAAATGTTTTCATAGTAAATTGCGCACAAGATCTTACATCTCGAAACGGGTGTATTAAACGCTAGACCCGCTATGCCTGTCCCTGAATAATATAATTACTATTTTAATCCTCTCTGGTTAGTCGAACATGATATCTCCAGTATTCACTGAAAACGGGTCCCACCCGGAAAGAAAGAATCTGTCCGTAGTGGCAAGTTAGTAATTTACGAATAGATCAAGGTCATTTTTGTACATCTTTGTAATAAGAGTCTCATCACCTTCACACTCAGCAAAACTACACTGCTTCGCCATTTTCATTTCACTTCCCAAAGCTCTCTCTCTCTCTCTCTAGTAATGGGGGTTTTAACGTTACCTTTACTCTTTGTCTTGGGATTGTGCGTTACCGTGTCTCGAGGGTTTGACATAACGAAAATCCTGGCAAAGCATCCGGAGTTCTCGACGTACAATCATTACCTGAACGAGACGCACCTCGCTAGCGAGATCAATCGCCGGAAAACGATCACTGTTCTGGTTGTGAGCAATGACGGCATGGGATCGGTCCTCGCTAAAGGATTCTCCATTGCGACTCTGAGACACGTGTTGGCTCTACATATTTTGGTTGATTATTACGGGGCTTCTAAACTGCACCAACTCTCCGGCGGATCCACTCTCTGTTCCACTGTCAATCAGGTAAATCAAATTCATCCATATTATTTACCTCTAAATATTTCAGTCGATTGTAAAATTGATTGAGAATTTTAAATCAAATAATCTAAAATCGAATTTTCTATTGTGTGTGTGCTGTACAATAATAGGGATATGGAGTGCCAGGAATGTCAGGATTTCTCAACATGACGATGAAAAAAGGCGGGGTCGTATCGATCCATCCAGCAGACTGCGATACAGACACATGCACTCCGGTCACGTACGTCAAATCCATTTTCGAACAACCCTACGAGCTCTCAGTCCTCCAAATCAGTTCGATTATCGATTCCCCCATCGCAGAGGCGCCAACAGAAGCTCCATCCACCGTCAATCTCACCGATCTCATGTCATCCAAGGGCTGTAAATCATTCGCCGATCTACTGCTTTCCACCGCTGATGCCGCTGCTACTTTTCAAAACGCCATCGATGGCGGTTTAACCGTGTTTTGTCCACTCGATGATGCCGTAGACGCCTTCCTTCCGAAATTCAAGAATCTGACCGATACTGGAAAGCTCAATCTGCTTTTGTACCACGCGGTACCGGTTTATTATTCTGTTCAATTGCTTCGTACCAGCAATGGCGTGATGACCACTCTGGCTACAGAAAAAAAAAACTTCAATATTACCGTGCAAAATAGCGGAGAGGTGAGTGCTATAATTCCATAATTTTATTTTTACGTATATAATGACTAATAAATATTTGGAAATAATTATGTAACAGGTCGTGACGATCAAAACTCTCGCAGGCATTGTCGCCAAAATTGTGGGCACGATAAAAGACGAAGATCCTTTAGCAGTTTATTCGATTGATAAGGTTTTAGAGCCGAGAGAATTGTTCAAAAAAGAGGTTCTCAGTCCTGCTCCGGCACCGGGACCAATATCCAAGGTGGAAAAAATTATTCTAAATTTTTTTTAAAAATAGAAGATAGAAATTGTGTATTTATGAATATTATAATATTTATAGGAATTGGCGCCGAAGGCATCGAAGGGGGAGAAGAAGAAACCTGCGCCTCAGCCTGCGGCTGGGCCGGATGCGGAACCGGCGGATCAGAAAGGCTCGGATAATTATGCCTGTAGGATGGTCGAGAGAGGCGGTTTAGTTGCTTCGGCGATGATGGCAGTTTTGGTAAATTTTGTGTTCTAGTAAAAATTGATGGGGTTTGGATTTGGTTTAAAACTAAACCCTTATTTGAATTAATTTGTGCATGTGTTGTTAATTTTTGTTGTGTTATTTTTTTTTTTTTTTTTTTTTTTGGTGTTTTGGTTTTTGATACTGAGGATTGGTTTGCAAATCATTTTTTGTGTTTGTTGTTGTTGATTAGTGGTAATTGTTATTATCTTTATTTATTCTTGAAGCTTCTTTGGATTTTGTGATTAGTTTTATATGTACTAATTAATGTGCGTATTTTACAAATGAAAAAAGTACGTTTGACTATAATTCAAATTTCAAGATTATGGAAGACGTTGGTAGATCCGCTGATACTCAGTCTCGCAAATATTAATAATGTATTGAAGAGTTAAATATGAAAAATTAAAATTTGGTGCTTTTGCAGACAATCCATCACATGCATAGGATTCATGTTCATATTCATCTTTATTTTCCTTTATATTAATTTATGGAAAATTTGATGCGATTAATAATTTAATTAACGAAAAATATGAACAGTTAATTCGTGTGTACGTTGATTGATATGTTAGGATTAACAGTTAATTAAATTGTATTGTACCAATTTATTATATGCTAATTGAGTTGATAATAACTTCAATTAATTATTATTGAAACTGGCATCAAGAAAGTTGGGAGTGAGTTTAGAGAATATCATATCAAAGCCCTTAATTTATGGCATGAATATTGTAGAGGAAGAGAGCATATTATATTGTTGGGTAATTTTACTCTTCCCCTCAAACTCACCCATGCACTCGTGATTGAATCACCATACGTCATAGGGGCATTGTATTGATCCCCAAGTTGAATTCAAAATTCCTCCCAAATTTATGTACCATTGTATTGTTGGTTAATTGATTGTAAAATAATTATGAAATACTAATTAATAAATATGATAAGTAATAATTATTTTGTAACATAAATTTCAGATAATTCACGTGATTAAAAAATAATATTTTTCTAATACAACTAAAAATATATGTTAACTTAATTAACAATATATCAGATAACAAATATTATTTACAAATTCAATGAAGATATATATTTGATAATTTAATTAACAAACAAATAATTTGTAGCTAACTTAATTAACCAAATTATGATAATAAATTTTTGTAGAAATAAACATGCATAAATTCTTTTTTATAACTCAATTAATCATATGTCAATTAACCATTAACATTCATAATTATTGAAAAATATTCAATTAATTTCTTTAGATACCTAAATTAACAGTTCTAAATCAATTTATTCAAAAGTTACATTAATTATCGAAAAATATTCTTGCCGATCCAATTAACCTTTAATTCAATTAACCATTCATTCCAAATTATTGTCCAAATTAATAAAAATATTTTAATTAACAAAATTAATTCAAATAACAAAAATGATTCAATTAACAAATATATATTCACAAATTAACAAACAAAATCCCTAACTAACAACTTACCAATTAACAACTAATTACTTATTACAATTCCTAATTAACTCCCAATCCCGCTCGGTACTAGAATCCCTGCATTAACTCGCAAGTCGTCTCGTACCGGTAATCCAAGCAACCTGTACCAGTTAATTAACCAGACCTCCTCGTCGTCATCCTCGCCAATCCAACCGTACCATCAATCGAAGTCGTACCAGTCATCGGCGAAATAGAAGCCTCGTCTGGTACCACATTCAATTTCCCCTCCCGATTGTAGCCAGACCTCAATCTCCTGCCGATCCTCGCCACCTCAATCTCCTGCCGAACCATCAATCCAAACCTCCATTAATTGTTAATCAAACAAACCTGAAAATTAACTGTTAATTAAACCAAAATAATTAACTTATGATACATTAACAGCTCATTGATAATTAACTTTCAATTAATTAGTATTTACATGACAATTTTTTGATAATTAACTGGTAATTGAAAATTTTTAGACCAACCCCTAAAATCAGAGCCATAAATTCACTCAAATCAACTCGTATAAACCTAAAAATTTACTTTGATGATTGTACTAAACCCAAACCCTAAAATTTAGGTAAAAATAAGAACCAACAAATCAAAATCGTAACAGATCTGGAATAAATCCACTAAAATCAAACTAAAAATCGAATCAAGAACATATATGGAGAGAAAAATTGAAGAAAATAAAAAGAAATCGAGCAAAATAAGAAGGAATCGAAGAAAATAAACTAACATAGTGTTATTCGTGCGTCGTCAATCGTCAGCTCCATCGTCAGTCCGTCGTCAGTCCGTCAATCGCCAGCTCCATCGTCAATCGCTAGCTCCATCGTCAGTCCGTCGTCAATCGCTAGCTAGCTCCATCCTCAGTCGCCATCTCCATCATCAATCGACAGCTCCATTGGTGGTGGCGTCCGCTCGATTCTAGGGTTTCACCGTCAATCGCCAGCTTCATCGGTGGCGTCGCCAACTCCGTCGTCAATCGCCAACTTCATCGGTGGCGTCGCCAACTCCGTCGTCAATCGCCAGCTTCATCGGTGTCGTCAATCGCCAGCTTCATCGATGGCGTCGTCAATCGTCAATCGTCACCTTCATTCTGCGTTCGAACGTCGTCCTCTCGGTTAGGGTTTAGGGTCATCGAATCGTCCCCTGTGTGTGTGTGTGTGTGTGTGTGTGTGTGTGTGAGAGAGAGAGAGAGAGAGAGAGAGAGAGAGAGAGAGAGAGAGGAGAAGCGGCGGCGGCTGCAAATGAAGACAGGAGAGAGAGAATGGATAGGTTTAGGGTATTTATATTGTTCGGTCATCAATTGATGGGCAATAGAGGGACATTTTGGGGAGCACTAGCATTGACGCTCCTGCGTCATGCTGACTCAATCGTCGACTCCGTGGTGGATCTGGGGGTACCATATATGACCTCTATATTGTTTGTGGGACTGTTTAATATGCAAGCTACTAAAGGTTGATATGACGTTCCAAAACTCATTCCCTTTTTTTTTTTTAATTTTGAGACAAATTCAATTAATATGTAATTGTAAATTAACAGTTCATTAACATGTATGTCAATTCACGTCTGATAATTATCAATTACTAAGAGAATACTCGTGCTCCACGACGAACATGAAAATTATGTTTTTCATTATAATACAAATTACACATGTATATGATGAGATTAATAAAATCATCTTAAAATAAAGTTATTTGAATTTATTTATCTATGATTATTCATATATTTTACATTATGATGACAATTTTAATCAAATAATAATACTTATATTAGTGTCATTATATAATAAAATTTTACGGAAAAATAACAAAAAATATTATATTATAATTCAAAATATTTTATACAATATCAAATATAAAAATAATGAATCATACAACATATGTAGTAACACATTATTAATTATATACTATTAATATTTTTTATTGATTCAAAATGCAATGGAAAATATAAAATAATGTAAACCTTAATAGTGGAAGTAATTTAATAAGTAATATCAAATTTAATTTATAATAAACATAAATATAAATTATTTTATATCATATGATTTTTTTTTAATTTACATTTTTTTTTTAAATAACAATACTATTTGATAGGTGTTTATAAGTTTAAGAAGTTATTTGGACGGATAAACTATTTTTAAATCAATTATTCTTTGAAAAATATAATATTAAATTTGTTTGTTTAAAAACACAAATATAATCTACTTAGTATTATATGAGATTGTTATAGTTATAATTTTAGAAAATAATAATAATACAAAAATTCTATTATGTAAATAAAATACTTAAAAATCTATTATGTAAATAAGTGTTTGTTTGCATTGTATTTTCTTACATAATATCTTTACGGTATGTATGAACTATCGTAACGTGGATGTCAAATTAAAAAGAAAATTAAAACGAAATACTTGATGGGTTTGTAAAATTAAATTTCTGAAAATAATATGAATATATGTTGTTTGTTTTGTAATATTACATATTAAATTATTATTATTGTATATATAAACTTTTAATATTTCATTGCATTCACATTTGATCATGTAGTCTTATGTAAAATGTTAAACAATTGATTAAATTTGGTTTAATGTGAATCTAACAAATAATAACAGTCCACATCATTAATGTAGGATGATTTGGTTTTCTAATAATGCTCAAAATATAGTGTAAAATAATAACACATAAATGAGTACACAAAATATAATTTTCAAAAAATCTAACAAAAAAAATATATTGAGATTAAACCACATCACTAAATCTAACTGTTCAAATTAACACTTACAAATAGTAATACAAAATACATGTCTTAAATGATTAAATATAATATTAATGTATAAGATAAACATGATAAGGTGGCTAAATGAGGAGATTAAAAAATAGATGCAAAACAAGAAGTGAAGGTAATCGATCCGATCCCGAGCCCGCGCAGCGGATATGAAGGCCCGGTCCGGTTCCCAAATTCTGAGATCACGCCTCAACTTCGAGAGTATGATGCAAAGTAGGATAGATAATTACCAGCGTGAAAATGATCACGCACGACGGGTTGATCGCTCGCATCCTTCTCTTCTCCGGTGTCACATTGGTGACTAGTCTGTGCGTCCCATACACACGTCTCCCGCCGTTTGGACTCCATTAACGCCTCCGGTTTGATAACAACTGAGAGTCACATTCCTAGACGATGCACCGGCGAACTTGCTTGATCACGTTTGATTCTCTAATCCGAAAAAACCCCTTTTCTCTTTTCTCTCTTTCTCATCACACACATTCAACTATTGATGGTGTTCTTTCGAATGATCGTCTCAATTAGTCTAATATGAATTAGATTCAGGATTAACTTTTTAATTGACATTGATTCACTTCGATTGATTTTTGGATGACCCCTTAGATCAGAGAGAAACATCATATATATACTACATAGGATAAGGATGGGCCAAAAGGGACGTATATCTGCTATACACATTTTCAAACAAAAAACTGCATACACCATTTCAGTATTTTGTTGAAACGAAATTTTTTAATCGTTTCAACCGACTTAAAACCTTCACGAAAATTGTAGATAATCTTATTATCTTTCTAATCCAATTTGGCCCAACCCAATTGGAGTTTGAATACGAAAGTTATGACGGTTTTATTAACTGTATGTCAAACTGTCGCACCCTTTCGGTATTCCTTTAAAACGACACTGATACATCGCTCAAATGAAATATATTTTTTCATGAAAGTTTTAGATAATCTTATTATCTATCTAACCAATTTGAACCATTCAAATTAGATTCGTTATCTGAAAGGTATGTCAGTTTTACTAAAACTGTTTCTTATGCCCACGAACGCGTACGTTCGTTTGTCCTTCTACGTGTCATTTTACCGTGGATCCAAAACTGTATTTTCTTCAAGAGGTGGGTAAATTTATGTTATACGTGTTAATTATTGAATAATTGAGTTGTTGATCATTTCAATTATCATATTTCAAAATTAAGAGTAATGATATACACCACGCAGTAAGCACCTTGATGTATATGAATGACAATAATATATATTTGACTATTCAAATCAATTGCACTTATAAAAATATATAATGCAAGTTGTGTGCGGGCATATATGCGGGGTGTAGAATATATTTGCATTAGATTAGAATGTATCTTGCTCCGCTTTGCGGCGACATGACATAATTTTATACATAAGAATATAAGATCATGTGTGTAGAATATAGTATTGACCTCAAATCAAAGTAATACATATTTTCTTTCTATTATTGTATTTTTGTTTTCAATTTTCTGAATATACGAAGAAGAAAAATGTTGGACATATCCGCAAACTCATAAAAAATACGGTTATGTTTTTATTTAACATTTAAATTGACAGTTGTCAAATCGTAAATTAAGATGTCAAATTGTATATTAATGTATTAAATCGTGATTTTAAAAAATTGTAACATTAAAAATAATTTTAAATCTTTGAACGGAATATTATTTTTTTCATGATTCTTTGTAGCAAACAAATGGCACAATGCAACCTCAATCTAAAGGGAAATCGACAATTTCACGATATTGACAATATAAATTTTGTGTATTGTAATACTTGCATATTTGGACATATGATTCGATGAATGTGATTTTGAATTTCGTATATGGCAACATTTTAAGTTATGTAATATTCGAATATCTGAATATATTCAATATTTAATTCTTAATATATCCAAAAATACATAAATAGAAATCACGACGCACGATTTTTGATTTTTTTCGATTAATGTTTTATCGCAGGTATTCTATAACTAATACTTCAGAGTACACAAAATGAAAATCATTATTTTGAAAGTAATTGTTCTCCCTTTAAAGAGTGGATGTTTTTGAGCTTTCACATTGAGCCACCTCATTTTGACTTTCTATCACACATATTAATATTTATTATTTATGTAATTTTCATATTTATTTTATGATTTGATTATATCCATTAATTTATATCATGTATCCATTGATTTATATCATGTTTTACCCATTTAACTATTTAAGAATTTATTTTATGATTTTTATATCATGTTCAACCTTAATTATATTAATATTTATATCATTTTTTCATATTTATTGTATGATTTCATATTTATTTTGTGATTTGATATTCATTAATTTATGTCATGCTTTACGCATTGAATAATTTTTTTCATATTTGTTTTGTGATATTCATTAATTTATTTTATGATATGATTTCATATTTATTTTGTGATTTCATTAATTTATATCATGTTTTACGCATTTAATAATTTTCATATTTTTTTGTGATATTCATTAATTTATTTTATGATATTATATCAAATTACACATTTAATAATTTTCATATTGGTTTTATGATATTTTTTCTGTAAACATAACAAATAACAATTAATAAGTGAATACACAATCTTTTATTTAATACAAACAATTACATTAAAAAAACGCAACGAAGCGCGGACAAATTTCCTAGTAGTTATAAACAATAACAAATGTCGAGAATATTCAAAAATGCACAAAAAATAATGACATAAAAACACAGAACAATTTATCCAAAATCGGACAATTAACATACAACATTCCATTTAAAAAAAAACATAAAACATATATACCCAAAAAAATTATCCTCACAAAAAAACTACATTCTCATATAAGTAGAGATCCTACTAACAAAACAATGCTAACAATTTGAGATTTTTTTCCCCGGATAATCGCGCGGGGTTGTTCCTAGTATATGAGATTCTTTTCCCCGGAAAGAAAAAATATTTTCAATTAAATTTAAGTGATATATCTTCATTTGTATGGACTTCTTCTTTTTCGAGACGAGTTAACCCATACTCAGTTCTGAAAGACATGAAAAAATTATGTCCATGTTTGTCATGATTTACTTGCATCTACTCTCTTTCTCTAATATTCTTAACAAGACCTTCTACTTGGATGCATCTTTTAGGACTTCCTTTTTTCGATCTTTTGTCTGTAATAAAGTAATTATTTTGGTATTCTCCAATATCTTATCGTTAATTAACATTTTATAAATAATTATATGTTCCCCGAGTTTATCTCTTATTCTTCTTCTCACTTTACAAAGGAAATGTAGGAGACATTTTGAATCTAACTCAAATATAGTATATGCTCAAGTATACTTAATTTGAAAACTAACTCAAATATGATATATATGAATTATGAACACAAGATTTAGGAGGAATTTCTGCATGACCTTAATCACGCATTATGCTCCTCCAATGCAATTAAGCATGACAATTGGATAGTGTTCATCAACACGCCTAGTGCTGACGGAGGAATTTTGTTGATAAATTCAAGTCCAAAATAATAAATCAAGTTTAATTAGTCCATATAAATTTAGGAAAAGTTATTTTAGGGAAAGAAATTTGGGAAATAATTATAGGACAACTTTTATTATAAGGAAATTAGTTTAGAAAATAAGTTTAAGGCAAGATTTACATTCCTTGTATTTCAAGTTTATGGAGCCTATAAATAAGCCTTAGATGTTTAGGAATTAATCACATTGAAAAGTATATCAAAATATCAATTAGAAAAGAGAGAAAGACTTGTAAACGCATATTATAATTATAAGATAGAGTTTTGTTTATTAGAAATTCCTATTTGAATTCATATTCGAATCCCGTATTACCAACAAATTGGTATCTGAGCAATGACGAGTTATGGGAGTGTTTTTGGCCATATACCGCTACCGCAATTGACTAAGACAAATTAGGAAGTGTGGAGTATCCAGATGCGGACGTTACTCGTTGCGCAAGATATCTGTACATGTTGTACCAAGCTGTGCACGAGTCGGGTTTTAAGAAAATTGCCGGCGCAAACACTTCGAAGGAAGCATGGGACACTTTGGAGAGGGTGTTCAAGGGTGCCGACCGAGTGAAGCAAGTGAGGCTTCAGACTTTGCGAGGTGAATTGGAGTCCATGAAGATGAAGGAATCGGAGGGAGTGTCCGATTACATCTCGTGTGTACAAGCAGTGGCGAATCAGTTAAAGGGCAACGGAGAAGCTCTAACCGACGCAAGAGTTGTTGAGAAGATTCTACGGTCTTAATCCGAGAAGTTCGAAAACGTGGTGTGCGCTATTGAAGAGTTGAAAGATTTAGATCAAATGACCGTTGATGAACTGGCTGTTTCACTCGAGGCACATGAGCAGCGGGGAAAAAAAAAAAAAAAAAAAAGAGAACGAGTCACGCCAGGAGGCTCTGCAAGCATACATAAAAGACTGAATCAATGATAATTTGTTTTTTTGAAGTATATACATAAATAAAAGTATACTCAAAATATTTTAGCAAAAAAAATAGAGGATCTTTAATGGAAATAGTATAGAGATATAGGATATTTAACGTTTTTTTTTTGTAGAGTTATTGATACAAAATTCATATTTTTGAGGGGTGCATGTCAAATTATGATGGGGTTTCATTTGAAATTGTTTTCTCTCATGATACCAAGCCAAATCAATTCACCAACTGGGCTATTATAGACAACAACAAACCCTTCACCAACTATGCTAGATATACTACTATGTGATTATTAATGTATTATTTGTATAGAATATACCTTGTGATTCTTCCAACTTAAAAAGAAAATGAATATGTTAATTATGGATAATATTCAAATTGTTAATGGGTTTGTGGTTCAGTGATTGGATGTGAGACGCAAGAAATCATATATTGTTAGAGATTGTGAGTTCGAGTCTCATTGACATCAATGGATAGAAGACCACCGAACCTTCTCCATTTACAATATTTTTTTTAATGGGTAATATCCAAATTGTATTCTCTTTGTTGTGCGATTTCAATACCATAATGACATATTTTGATGGTGCGAAACGAAAACGAAAATACGATTTTTCGGTTATTTAATGTAATAATTTATTGGAATAATCAATACGCACTACATTATAGAAAAAATAATGAACAAAATAGGTATCAAATAAAAATAATGTGTAATATATAATTTGTTTCCAAATGACTAAACGGTTCAACAAATATGATTTTTCTTGTACCTATTAATTATAACAGAATGCATGTACTACTTAATTACAGTCTTAATTTGTGTACTACTTAATTTGACATTTTCATATAATATTAAAATATTAGCAGTAAATAATCATGTTACCCCTCTTTGATGTGCAAAATAAATACATGAAATTGAAGAAAAAGATATTATATGATAAGCTATGTTGTGCAGATATTTCAAAAATCAAGTCGTATCGTATCGAATATCGTTATTCGTCGGATACCCATATAAAAATAAACATTTACTTACTAAGAAGCTATTTCTGTAAAAACAAATGTTTAGTATATTTTATGTCAAATATTTTTTTGAAAATTTTTGTATCGTCATGTGTATCGTATCGGATACGATACTCTTATCTGTATCCGTGTAACATTGATGATAAGTGATCAATAATACTAAATAAAACCATAACTCGATGTTAATAAAATCTAGATTTGTTTATAGGGTGTTGATAATTTAAGAGTAAATTTTAGGCGTTGAGGGCAGATTTGGAAGAAAAATAATCCATGATTATTTTACCTCTTTATTTAACAAAAAATGATACGGAAATAATCCACAAATCTAATTTCCATGAGCATTTTTAGGTATAAATTATGTAAGACCCAGACAAATTTTGTTCCATATAGAATTAATTTATACCTAAAATTGTTTGTCGGGATTAGATTTGTGGATTATTTTTGTGAGTGTATTCTTTTTGCTTTATTTAATGCACATAAATTTTAGATACATCTCAATTTATTTCCAAAATAAATATTTCCATTTTTCCTCCAAAAATAAATATGTATTTGTTTTTTTATTACTAACGTGATTATTTTAATAGAAAAGTATATGCTTGCATTTGAATGAATTAAATACATGTATACATTTATGAAAAATCAACAACACTATAAAATAGTCTCAAAACCTATGTTGCGCGGATACTTCAAAAAACGAACCGTACCCCTATCGGATACGTATCGAATACGGATACGCCACCGATACGGCACCAATACGTATATGATACGCCACATGACGTATCGGACTATTTTAGTATATAAATTTGAACCGATACGTTTCCGATACGGCACGATACGTTTCCAATTCGGCTGGATACGGTTCCGATACGGCGAGATACGGTTCCGATACGGCTGACCCATTGTTTTTTATTTTTTTGCCCAATTTAAAAATACCCAATACTTTTACTATTTAATAGTATTTTACATCACATATTTTTTTTTTTATTTATTCCTAAAATATCCAAATCGATATTACATCTTAATTTTTATAATAATTTAATAAAATTAATATATATATATATATATAGAGAGAGAGAGAGAGAGAGAGAGAGAGAGAGAGAGAGAGAGCTAACGTACTCAATTAAGTAAACTAATTTTGGTACTCAAAGGCTCTTAACCGTCCTATTAATCTAATCACATGATTTGATTATATATATATATATATATATATATATATATATACAGAGAGAGAGAGAAAAGCTAACGTACTCAATTAAGTAAACTAATTTTGGTACTCAAAGGCTCTTAACCGTCCTATTAATCTAATCACATGATTTGATAATGTTTATGATAGACGGAATGGAGGAAACAAGGAATGGATGAGTTTGAGATATTATTTGTTCCCATCTCGTCAGGTTCTTTCCTTGCAAACACTTTACATTGATTTAGCTTCCGAATCTTTCATAGAAAGGAGAAAGAATATATATATTCTTTGAAAACAAAATTGTTTTTGGTCCCTAACAAATATCGAAATGTTCAACTTGCCCCTTGACTATTTTTTTGTTCATTTTGCCTCCTAAACTTGTTATTTTTGTTCTATTTATCCCCTCCGTCAAATAACCCCTGCCCCTCCATTTAAAGAACTGTTAAATCATGTTATTTTATACATATTTTTCTATCCGACCCGAAATAATTTAACCCGACCCATCATGTTTAACCCGACCCGTTTATTAACTTATCTCTCTCTCACAGCTCTCTCTCTCTCTCTCTCTCAGCTCTCTCTCCACCGATTAGAAATTGTTAGGCCCTAAACAGTCACACAATACATGCCATGGATAATTGATGAAATACCGATTCTTTGACTCCAAAATACATTACAACATTATATCGAAACAATGGATTTTGAAGATCAAATCAAACAAGCCCTAGATGGATTTTGAACATGGTGCCCCTCTTTCTAGGGGGACGCAAGGACACATGTGTTGAATGTTTGCGTTAATTATAAAATAATGATGTGTAATTTTGGACAAATCAAATGTTAACGACACGAAAAAATGATCTAATTTGGTACCGTTTCCTGCCTTTAAGGTTTGGTACCGGTACGGGTCTCTTGAGCACTCGAAAAGCTGTTCTTTGAGCAATGTACAACCATACAAACACTGAGAAAACTCAAATGAACTGATACACTCACAAATCTCTTCAATTGAGCAAGATCCGTTAACCCGTTTTGTTCTTGAACTTTACATACATACCCATAAATCTTTGCTATTTGTATTTTAACCTAAAAACTCTCTTAATTCCCATAATTTCTTTCTCTCAATCATAAATCATCTATGAGCTATTCTTTGCAACCACTTTCTCCTATATATCCTCAGAAATCTTCATTTTCGCACATTTATAAATATACCCAAATTTTCTGTGTTTTTACAGTTTTCTGCGATTTTACCCAAAAATCCTTAAAACTCAGGAAATACTTTTTGCAACATTTGTCCTATATAACCTGAGAGATGTTACACATTTACAAATACATCCAAAATTTATGCGTTCTTGCAATTTGTTCGAGTTGTCTGATTCTCCCAAGTATCCTGAACTTCTGAACTTCTCGGCAAATTGCTTGTACCAAGTACTCGGCCATTTGTTCGAGTTGTCTGATTCGTTGTATCGCGTGTTGAATGCCGATTGACACTGCATTGTAAAATACCGAGAATTGTTTTGATTAATTTTGCTTTTTAAAAAAATAAATTGGGGTTTGAAATGTAAAATTGAACTTACTTGAAGCTGAGTTCCATCGTCTTTTTCTTCATCCAATGAGAAATAAACATCGTCGCCATGGAGTTGAAGAACTGAAATGAGAAAACGAACAAATCAAGATTTTGAATTGGCCAGCAATTAGGAAAAACAATGAAATAATCAAACAATTAACTATAATTGGTTTGTAATTTTACAGAAATTAACTTACAATTAGGGTTTATATCATTGATCGAGTGAGATTGGGAGAGAAAAAGAGCAGCCGAGGCCTTGTCATATAACAAAGCTCTGGCTCGTAACTGGAGTTGAAGTTGAATCTGAGCAAGCCCAACCGAGGTCTGAGAGAGAGAGAGCGCTATGTGAGAGAGAGCGCTGTGAGCGAGAGAAAGGGCTGGAGAGAGCGAGCTCGCTGTGAGAGAGGGGGGATAGGTTAATAAACGGGTCGGGTTTTAGTGATGGGTCAGGTTAAAACATTCCGGGTCGGGTAGAAAAATAGGTATAAAATAACATGGTTTAACAGCTCTTTAACTGGGGGAGCAGGAGTTATTTGACGGAGGAGACAAATCGAACAAAAATAACAAGTTTAGGGGGCAAGAAGAACCAAAAAAATAGTCAGGGGGCAAGTTGAACATTTCGGTATTTGTTAGGGATCAAAATCAGACTTTTTCCATATTCTTTCAAGTCCGTTTTGATGATGTAACTCTTGACCCTCATAAACTATGTCATTTTTTAAACCAAGTCCGTTTTGTTTGGAAACAACAGAATTATATATTCTTTCTCCTTTCTATCATTCTATGTTTAAATGATTTAGCTTCCGAATCTTTCATAGAAAGATTTAAATTGAGGGTACAGGTAGTTTATATATAGAAAGTTTGAAATTGATCCCTTTTTGTTCATTTCCCTCCATTTTCTAAACAACAAATTTTCCTAGCAGAATCCCAAAATTGAGAATCAATGGCGTGGCAAGCCAAGCAAGGGAAGATCCTACAGCTAGAGATGGAGAATTTCAAATCATTCAAGGGATTCCACACAATTGGCCCTTTCCGCAACTTCACGGCCATCATCGGGCCAAACGGCGCTGGAAAGTCAAATCTAATGGATGCGATCAGCTTCGTGCTTGGGGTCCGCTCCAGCCATCTACGCGGGACCCATCTGACGGATTTGATCTACACTCACGATGACGAGGAAAATGAACAGAGTGGCAGAAAGGCTTTTGTGCGGCTGGTATACAAGATGAGAGATGAATCTGAAATCAAGTTCACTCGGATAATTACCGAGCGAGGAGTAAGCGAGTATAGAGTCGACGGTAGAGTCGTAAATTCGGATGAATACAATTCTACCCTCAAGTCTATTGGCATTCTCGTCAAGGCTCGTAATTTCCTCGTTTTCCAGGTAATTTGTTTGTTATGCCTCTTATCATATCAATTTTAAATAAAATAATTTATACTTCAGGGAGATGTCGAATCAATTTGCACGAAGAACCCAAAAGAACTAACTACCCTTATCGAGCAAATTTCGGGATCGGACGAGCTTAAAAAAGATTATGAGGGTTTTAACGAACAAATGGTCCGAGCCCAAGTTGAATCAGCACTTATTTACTCGGAAAAGAGAAATATTATCGCAGAGCGAAAAGTAAAAAAAGCTCAGAAGGCGAAGGCCGAGAAACATCTCCACTTGCACGAAGAACTGGTACAAAATGATTTCAATATCAATAACACAATATTAATTATTCGCACCAAATATTTTTTGAGTAAATCGACAAATCTCTATATTTAACTCACAAAAGATGGAATGAATTTTTTGGTTCGGTCAATGCAGAAAGAGCTGAAGACAGAACACTTTCATTGGCAACTGTACAATATACAGAAAGATATAGAAAGAATGGAGGCTAGACTAGAAGAAGAGAGGAAATGTCTCGATGCGGTGCGGCAAAAGGACAAAGAGTGCAAGCTCGAAATAGAAACGAAAAAGAAAGAGCACAATGTATACCTAAAAAGAATTATTTCATCAGATGAGCATATTGCAAAGAAAAGACAAGAACTCGACGAAAAGGTGATAATCTTTTTAATTACTCGGTGCTTTTTCTCATGAAAGTGGCCGAGTTAAAAATGGTGCATGATTTTCTTGTTCCAGTTAATTTATCTGCTCAAGTTGAAAGAAGGGATATCTCGTACTAAATTGAAATTGAAGAGTTGCGGTAAAGAACTTGAGAAAAAGAAAGATGAAGAGAGGAAACATGGAGGAGAAATAGAAAAGATGAGACACCAATTACAAGCAATCAAAATACAAATCGATCAATTGGAGGACGAATTCCAATTAGCTGACGATCAACTTGCCGAGTACCATCGAATGTAATTTTCAAATTAAACCTAACAACCTTTGTTTACGAGAAATTCATCGTTCAAAATTTCAAATCAAATAATTATCGAGCATGATCTTTGTTTACGATAAATTATATTGACGATGAGTGTAGTAAGCAAGAGGCGGGAACCAAAACAGCAAAGCTGAAAGATGAGAAGGAGGTGCACGAGAGGCAGTTACATGCCGATGAGGAAGCTCAGAGGAACATTGAGGAGAATCTACATCAATTACAAGACCGTGAGAAGGAACTCTCGTCTCAAAAGGACGAGGTGAAATCTATGCTCGAAAAAATTCGCACAACCATCACGAAACATCAAGATGACCTCGTCGTTCTAAGAAACAACCTTTCTGAGATTTCTGAACTTCAATCATCAACCAAGTATTTCTCACATAAACTAACAAACTAGCAAACATTTATCATTTTAAATGTATTATTTTCGCTGTATCTAATTTCAGATCAAGATACTCAGACCTGAAAGTTCGAGTGGATGAAATGGAAATTGAATTGCGCGAACTTAAAGCATTCAAACACGAAAGAAAAAGAGATGCGTGCCTCTTCGAAACATTACGGTCGTTGAAACAACTTTTTCCTGGAGTACGTGGAAGCATGACAGAGTTGTGTACGACTACACAAAAGAAATATAAGCGCGCTGTGACTGTAGCTATGGGTAAATTTATGGATGCAATTATAGTCGAAGACGAAAATACCAGTCAAGAATGTATTAAGGTAACCCTATAATTTTATATCTTGTTTATGGCTTCTTCATTTTTCAAGATTTGAAGCTCTGGGTCCTATGGTAATTGAACTATGTGAATTGAATTCATGACTTGTGATTTATTATGTCGAATTGAACTCATGACCAGTTATGTACTCAATCACTTGAGTCATGGGTTCATTGACAAGTCGATAACTTTGAATGATATTTATTTATATACAATGATGTGTTAAATAAACTTGATGCAGTATTTGAAGAAGCATAGGCTTCCACCTCAGACCTTCATACCTCTTCAGTCCCTAGACATGAAACCCATTGCAGAAAAGTTGCGATCCCTCGGCGAAACTACTCGATTAGTTATTGATGTCCTACAATATCCTTGCTCTTGATACTTTTCTCGCAGTAATTTGATAACAACAAAATAATAACAGAAAAAAATTCTATAATTTTCTATTTGTGCGTATTTTCGAATGACTTAACAAATCGATGCGTACATTCGACCCGTCATTGGAGAAGGCTGTATTATATGCTGTTGGAAGTACACTTGTTTGTGATCACTTCGAAGATGCTAGAAAAATAAGCTGGAGCGAAAAGAAGAGATACAAGGGTAAGTTCAATCTATTCAATACCAATTATTTTTCTTATTTACTAATTGGAAAGTTTTTTTTATTCTAGTTGCTACACTTGATGGCATGTTGTTGACGAAATCTGGTACAATGACTGGTGGAATAAGCGAAGGATTGGAGGCCAGATCGAATAAATGGAACGAGGCAGAAATTGAGGGTACAATTACCAATACATTATTTAATATTAGCATGTTATTGTGCTTTTCTATGATTTAGTTTTATTGATTTATTTTTATGTTTCATTATTTTGCAATTAATTATCAGCTATTAAGAAGAAAAAGGCGCAATTTGAAACAGATTTAGCTGAACTCAGATCTCCACAAGAGTTGCAAAAGGAGGAGATTGAAGTTTCTGAAAAAATTACTGGACTGGAAAGGAAAATTCACTACATGAATTTTCAGGAGGTATCATATCCAATATTTCATTGCATAAATGTTGTCAAGTTTTCATATTTCCAAAAAGTTCATTAATCGACCACTCGTATTTTGCAGAAAAATACAATTGAGAAACTACTACGAATAGAAAATGAGATTGCCACCATTAATGAGCAGATATCTCATGTTAAACTTGAGCTTCATAAGGTATTTTGATTTCTCCTTTTATAACTAAACAAGTCATTAATTGTTATTTTTGTTTGTAATATAGTCAACGAGTCTTATTTCGAAGAAAAAGGAAGAAGCCAGAATGCTCGAGAAAAGGATAAACGAAATATTGGACACAATATACAAGGATTTTAGTATTTCGGTAGGGGTGCAAAATTTTCGTGAATTCGAAGGAAAGCAGCTCGATTTGGAAGAGAAAAAACTCAAAGTCAGAACTCAATTGTCCAAATTGAAATATCAGTACGATTATATTTCATCTTTTCTGATACTTACATAATAATCTTCCTAATTTACTGAATTTGATGATTAAGTTTGTTTTACAATTACAGAATTGATTATGAGCAAAAGAGAGACATGAAAGTTCCTATAATGAAGCTTGAATCAAGTTATGATTCATTGAAGAAAGATATGAATAATCTATTGGAAAAGGATTATAATGGTAATAAAGAAGCAGAACAAATATCAAAAGAACTGGACAAGACAAATGGTAGATATTCCTCTTAAAAGTTTAGGGTTTATTATACAAAAATACAAATTGCACATACTAATTGCCACTATCTTTATTATACAAATTGCAGAATGGAAAGACAAATCAGATCAGTATGATATTGAGCTAGAAGATCTGAAGAAAAAGAATGCAGTTATAAGTGCCGAAATTGCTAAATTAGAGCACCAAGTTAAATCTAAGGTACATGAGTTCTCATGATAGATCAAATACAAATCATTCGAATCAAAATGGTAATATAATTACTCGTCCAAATTTAATTCAACATGTGTTAAAACAAAAAAAATGAACTACCATATTAAAGCTATATCGATTTCCTAACATTGGCAGGAATTAGTTCTGGTACAACTGGTACAGAAGAAACAGGATATACACGAGAGGCTAGCAATGGAGCAATTGGAGCTTCAAGCAATCGATGATCCCCTGGAAATTGATGGCGACTCGAGCGATCAGGAAGAATTACACAATGAATCAATCGCTGCAGTTCGAGATAAAATCGAGGCTGATTTTATGCGGAAGATTATTACCCTCGAGGCCGAAATTGAAAATACCGCTCCTTATTTAAAAGCACTCGACCAGTACGAAGTTTTGCTTAAGAGAGAGGAGGATGTTAATACAAGATATAAAATAGCTCGCAATGGAGAGAAGGATATCACTAACAAATTTTACTCTGTCAAACAGAGAAGGTAATTTTTTTTTTATAAATCATTCTTTTTTTATCAAAAAGAAAATCACAATTTTTTCGCTGCGGCCTATTCATGGACAGGTACGAGCTATTCATGGAGGCTTTTAACCACATATCTACAAATATAGACAAAATATACAAGGGGTTGACAAAGAGCACGACGCATCCTCTTGGAGGAACAGCCTATCTGAATCTAGAGAACGAAGACGAGCCTTACTTGCACGGTATCGACTACACGGCCATGCCCCCCACGAAACGGTTCTGCGACATCGAATGCTTGTCTGGCGGAGAGAAGACTATTGCTGCTTTAGCTTTTGTCTTCTCTATACATAGGTACTTAAATTTCTCTCCTTTTTTTTTTTTTTGCAATCCTTGTGTTCATAGAATCATAACATATATGTGTTTTGCAGTTTCAGGCCAGCGCCGTTCTTCATATTGGATGAAGTCGATGCGGCACTAGATAATCTGAACGTCTTAAAGGTAGCGAATTTTATCAGGATGAAATGTTGTGCAGAGTCTTCTGAAATTGATCCAGGTTTTCAAGCTATAATCATTTCGCTTAAAGATAGCTTCTACGACAAAGCCGAGTCCTTGATTGGTGTCTGCAGAGATGCTTCTATGAAGTACCGTCTTTTATTTCCCTTTAATTACCTTCTTTTTATTTATTTTACTTTTACTTTTTGTTATATATGTTTATTACTGATGCATTATTTTTTCGATATAGCTGCTCGAGGACTTTGAGTTTCGACTTGATGAAGTGTGATGGATAATTATCTGTTGCCCTCAAAAAAAGAAAAAAGATGTGTCATGGAGATTAAGGCTGGATTTAGAGTAGAATTGTTCGACTTTGAACAAACGAGCTTGTTCGATGTGTTAAATCGTTGCTCATGTTGTAATTAATTATCTTCTTCATTAGCAATTATAAGAAAAAAGTATTAACTGATTACCTGTATGTGTATTTATTAACAAATTTACCTAATTTAATTATAAAAAAAGATAGTGAATTGTTCAAAATATTCTGCTATAAATTGTAAATATAGATGCTATCATATCAAGATCAACATTTTACTTCGACTTCCCCCGCATCAGAAAGCTCCCAATTCGATTCATCCCCATTACCATGGGCCACATCATATGTTGCGTGAACTGCAAACAGCAAATAATATACGATCATCACCGCGCTGCAAAGTCCGAACCTTACGAAGGCCTGAGAGCCCAAAGAACCCATTAGAAACAAATTAGTAGCAATGGACAAAGATGGCAACCATGGTACCAAAGGAACTCCCCATACTTTCGGCTCATGACATTGCGGTATGAACAGCTGAATCCCGAGTGTACCAGCAAACCACAATGGTACGGTAATCGTGTAACCAACCCATCCATGTGAAGTTAACCCCCAATAAGCCGATGTCCCAATCGAGGCCGCGATGATAAGTAACAAACAACCTACTAGTTTGAGTAATTGTTGTTTTGTCGAGACGCCTCTTGAATAGTATCTTCGTACGAGAAGGGCCACCGCCATCATCATAAAAATGAATAGCGTGCTTATTGAGAGAAGGCTAGCAAGTACATCGAGACTCGAAAAGAGAGCAATGCACGCACTAGCGATTGTGATAAATATGGTGGCGTAAATTGGCGTGCCGGTTTTAGGGTGAACTAGGGCGAAAAAGGGAGGGATGACGTGGCTTCTCGCGATATGAGTAGTGTAACGAGCTTGGCCAAGGGCCCCAACTAAAAGAACAGTTGTCATCCCTTTCAGAGCGCCTAGCGCGACCAAGTACTGGGCCCACTTCATCCCTATATTCTTGAAAGCAACCGAATACGCTGCATTCGGATCGATTTGGGTGTACTTTTGCATCATGCTAAGGGACAAAGCCATTAGACAATATATTACAGTGATTATGGACATAGACCCGAGCAAACCGAGCGGTATATCTTTCGATGGGTTTCGTGTTTCTTCAGCCATTGTTGCAATGTTATCGAATCCACCATACGCGAAGTATACAACTGCGGCCGCTCGGAATACTCCTTGTGCGCCAAAAGGTAGGAAAGGGACGAGATTACTAGTATTGGCATGCGCAAAACCAGCCACTAGAATAAAGATTATTACGATGACATGAACCACAGATGCGGCCCAGTTGATGTACGAGGTCTTCTTGGCACTGACAATGGCGATCGCGGAGGTGATAAAGAGAATAAGAACCGCAATGGGATCTAAGAGATTGAAATCCTTTGCGAGGTTTGTGTGGATCCTTAAGGAGTTAGGTGGCCGGTTTAGAAGAGTGGCTAGATATGATGTCCATGCTCGCGCAACCGCTGCGGCACCGATTATGCTTTCGAGAATCAGATTCGCAGCAGCTATAAATGCTGCAAAGTCGCCGAGTTCTACTCGGAGGTACGCGAAAGAACCTCCCGCAACGGGGATTTCTACAGCGAATTCAGTGTAGCAAAAGACTGACAACATGGCAGAGAATCCTATAGTAATCCAAAAACAAAAGTAAAAAATATGTAGAAATATATGATAAAATTTACTTAACAAAAATAAGACAAGTAAAGTAATTGCCAAAATTGCAACATGGAAAGCGAAACGGCCACTCATCTATTATTCTATTGTAGGTACGCCGAACGAGTATGGAGCACGGTGAGACACCCGGTCCCAACCAACCTAACGGCTCCATCCTCCGTGCTACACTTCTGGATATCTATGAGAGACCGCAAGACTGGCGAGGATCGAAAAATTTTCGACACACAATTCATAGCTACCATTTGGGAAATATGGAAGGAAAGAAACGCCCGTATTTTTAGAGAAATGCACGCCGACGCTACGACGACGGCAACAAGGATATTACAAGAAGGCAACCAATGATCACGTTTTTGCTAAAGACGTACACGACCATTTCTAGGTTTAGGGGATAATCCCAATTTTGTTTTTACATTTCTTCATGTAAAAGCTTAACTCAATGTATTAAACTCTGCTTTAATATATTAAAAGAAGCTACGAGCTTCTTTAGTTCTCAAAAAAAAAAAAAAGTAATTGATATTAAGTTTGTTTGTTTCTTTTTGAGTGATGTGCATATCTGTTTAATAACTGAATTTCGTCACTTGCAAATAAATTCATGAAGAAATAAATCAAAGTAAATAATAAATAACTCGCTTGATATCATTGTCGCTTTTTTTTCAAGAAAAAAATTGTTTAGATAATTAGCCGTTTTCCTTAGTTTTGTTTCAAATAGCAAATAAAAACAAGATTTTAAAAATTATAAAAATGTATTTTTCTCTTTTTTATTTTTCATTTTTACAAATCAAATTCATAGATACTTCAAGATACACTTGGTACTATAGAAAAAAAAAAGATCAAATGTATATCTGGTACTGAAAATGGTATCTTGACATTAAAATATTATTAATCACAAAAATGATAGATTAACCCGAAAACATAATATTAAAAATTACAAAATTAAAACGATAAATCAATGCCGATCACATAAAACATTCTTCATTGACACTTAAAACGATATATTGACACTGAAAAATAATATAGTGATATTGAAAATGATATACTTATATTGAAAATGATATATTTTCTCAAGAATAGTATATTGACACTGTAAAAGAGATAATAATAATAATATTGAAAACTGTAAATTGATCTTGAAATGATATATTGATACTGAAGTAGTTTATTGATGTTGAAAACTGGATATATTGAACCTGAAACGATATACTGATGTTGGAAATGATATATTGTCTCTGAAAACTTTGTATTCACACTATTAGTAGTATATTGACACTGAAAATAGTATATTAAATCTTAAAATTTGTTATTCACATTAAAAATAACATATCGACACTGGAAATAACATATTGATATTGCAAACGATATATTGGCACTACTCACTCGATATATCGACAATTAAACGGTATATTGACATAGGAAACTTCCTATTCACACTGAAACATAATACGATGATACTAAAAATAATATATTGACCATGAAAAAAATTATATTCACAATAAAAGATTTTGTTGACATAAAACTTACATTCAATCAATATTTGTTATGTTAAACGAATTTTGACACAAAAAATAATTTGCTTATTAAATATATGATGAATGTTTTGAAGTACGAATAATAAATCTAGAAAAATACAAAAAAATTGTTTTTCATTTTCACAAAACAAAAATGATACCAAACGATTAAGATATTGCTAATCAAAACATAAATTCTGAATTTCCTTACCAGATGCAACATAAGAGAGAACGATTGCGGGTCCAGCATGGTCATGAGCCTCTTGTCCGGTAAGTACAAATATACCCGCACCGATGACCGATCCAAATCCGAACCAAGTAAGGTCCCACCAAGTAAGGCATCTTTTCATCTCATTCTCGCTCCTTTTCCTTACTTCTCCAAGCTCAGCGGAATCGTCAGACCGGCCCAGAAGCCTGTCTTTGAACCTTACATGTGTCTCGCTCAGAGCGGAGCGGTACGAACTCCAGCTCTGGAAAGATTTTTCAGGGAAGAAATCTTGTTTGTTAAATCTCCAGTAAGTTTTGGATGATACTTGTTTATGGTCGTCATGATTAACGGAATTTCTTTCTTCTTCCATTGATTGGTGATGGTTGGTTCTGAGCAGTAGATACAGTGAATGAAACTATGGAAATGTAGTTATGCCAGCATACCCTTGGAATTTTGTGAAATTTCAATATGATGAGGTTGATATATTTGTTTCGTAGCTGGATAAAAGAGGCAAGGAAGGATTTTTGTGATCGGTCAACCGATGCACAATTATTAAAAACATTTCCAACTAATTTTCAGATATATTATATATATGTTGTAACCTAAATAGTTATAGTGAATACATTTTTCTTTTGTATGAACTAAATGTGCACATTGTTGGACAGGGCCAGGATCCATGTTTCCCACAAGTAAATTTATAACAAACTAATTGTACAGAATTTTCTTTTTTCAATGTATCAAAAGGCTCCGTCTTTTTTCTCAAAAAAAAAAAAAAATTATAACAAATTATGGGTTCGGTTTTTTTGAGCTGGGGCGGATCTACCTAGAGTGATTCAAGGGCGGAACTAGGATCATTTTATGGGGAGGACCGAGACAAAAACCTATCAAAAAATTTAGGATTACAATTCATAGGCAAAAAAAAAATTGACAAAAATGTTAAATATTATATTTATCTTTGACAAACCAGAGATAATTGTTTTTGTATAAATTACACAAATATTTTGTGAAAGAATCAAAATTTTGAGTTATTTTGATTTCATAAATTAGCGACCATAATAATTAAATACAAGATATGTGGAAATGAAAATAATAGGCCAATTATTTTTGTATGGATATTGTACAAAAAAATTATATTAATAAAGATAATTAAAATCAATAAAGCAAAAACTGATTGGTAGTATTATAAACGGAAGGTAAAATAACACAAGAAAGTAGAGAGAGAAATTGTTTATTATTAGACTGAATTGTCTGTACAAATGAACCACACAAATCATCCTTATATAGGGAACACAACACCCTTTCATCCAATGTGAACGTTCCAGTGTGAAACCTCCAATGTGCATATCTCCAGTGTGAAACCTCCAATATGCATATCTCCATATCCATACATCTTCCTCAGTGTCTAACATTTTCACACTTGTACATATTATACGTTCACATTTATAACACTCCCTCTTGAATGTATTGATTTTGTACGCATAAAAATCTGCCTCGTTAAAACCTTATCAGATAAAACCCCATGGGACAAAAATCCTGGTGAAGGAAAAATAGTGCAATTTTATTATCAACATAAGATGCCTCATTAAAAATCTTGTCATGAAATCCGGTGGGACAAAACCATGATCAAGGACAAAAAGAGTACATTGCGTATCATTTTCTCCCTCTCATGGATACAAATATTTTGAAAACGAGCAGTTTGAGAAAATTAGTTGCTTGTGATAAAAAATTCATTTTGAAAAATATTAAACATATTTGTAATCCATGACAAATATTTATATTTATTAACATAATCGTTATTTCCATAATTTATCTTCTAAACCTCTTCAAGGGTTCTAATAATCATAATCAACATATAGTCTATCGTCAACATGAAAATGATTATATCATACACGCTCAGATTACTTTAATTTATACAAAGATTTTTGTTATTTAATATAATATGCTTCAGGCATATCTCTCGAGAAATTAAATAATATGCTTCATGAATTCTAAATCCTTCAGGAATTTTTATTATAGTATAATCAAACGAGCATATGAATAATCTATTATAATGTATACATGATAGATTTTGAGTCCTTCATGGACATTCAAACTAATTTTACATACAAATAAAAATTCATCACCATGATAAGGTGTTTTTCGGACTTCGGGTCCATCGACTTCATTTTCTTATGTGAATTTCAATTATGGTCAATAATTGTATTTGTCGACATTTTTCAATTAATTTTATCATAGATCCGTGTTTGTCTTTATCAATTGTAAGTGCATATGCACTTTTTTTTCAATAACTATAGTTTCATTTTGATTTCATATTTTTCATGTAGGGACAAAATATTGAGATCTCACTATTTTCAACAATTTCATTGTTGTCAGGTACATGAACCTTTTCAAATGTTATACATTTATTTATGTCCTCTAATAATGAATATTTCCATATTAATTTCCAAAAAAATATATTTCCTTAGAAGTAATAACAACTTCTATTTGCCAACTTTTTATCATGCTCTTTATTTTTTCCTTTGAATTTGTAATGTTGGAACCGGTTGGTCGATCACGCTTCTGGCATATATCAAACTTAAAATTATCAAAAGATATTTACTAAAAATATGAGCATTTCAAATTGAAAATTCTTGCATCAAATCATTGATTTGCAATTTATTGCAAATAAATAGTCTATGAACTCCTTGTTCATTATTATTTCTTCGAGGATCTAATTTGATGATGCACTCCATATAATTTCTTAATTTTTCAGTTTTTAATTCTCTCCCACTAATGTAGGCATGAGTATACCTTGTGAAGTTCTGCGGGACTTCCATGATATAATATATCTAGTTATTTCACTCATGTTTGGTCATCTTATTCATTTATCTCCTTCGAGGATTTGTACATTTATCATCAAATGTTTACTACAATTCAAGCATGTTTTTCAATTTTATTTGTTATAACAAATAACATATAATCATTCGGGGATATTATACACACAACATGCATATTTGACTTTATTGTTTCTTTCTTGAATGTAAACTTTTAGTTTACGTATACATTTAAACTTCAGGTTTATACATATCAATTGAACTTTTAGTTCAAACAAACAAATGTTCATGATATCATATTATGGGAAATAAATCAACCTAATATATATGCCAAACAATGTTTAACTCATTTTTATATTGTGTGTAGTGATGTCGGCACATCTATTACACATCTAAAATTTAACCGAATACTTTGGCTCCGAGCCACTAACAAGTAATAATGAGATTTGGGGAGTATTTAATGATCAATAGTTGGTCTTAATTTAGTCACCGTCGTGACAAGCATATTATATGCTTAATGAATTATTTCACATCATATCATGGTTTTCATTTTATATAATATGAACTCCTAGTTCATAATAACATGATTTCAATTCGACCAATACATTTGTATATCACAAAAATAAACAATGATATTTCAATTACAGAATCACTATTCGGGAGCAATATAAATAATGGCTCTTCCAAAACAACTCTTCTAGAGTAATATTCTAAATATAATTTTCTAGAATAATCAAAATAACTCTTGCTAATTTTATTATCTCGATCGACAAACTTGTTTTTGTTCTTTTTCTTTCTCCTCTCCAAGAATTTGATAAAATTCCTCTATCACATTAAAGTGTACGATAGTACAACTTTTCATATAACATCCAAAATATACGTTTACAACTTTCGTCGATTATGTTTTTAGAGCCCACTTTGATCTTCAGGGGCGATATTCATTTTAGGAATCATCGAATTTATTTCTCTAATATACTCTTCATAATCAGGGAGTTATATTCAATGATTATTTCATAATTTTGTAACTTCAAGTGCAACCGATAATAATAACAATATTAAAATATGAGATAACAACGTTAATATCAACCATAATAATAAATTACATAACTCATACGAAATAAATTCGGAGAAAAAAAAAATGTGTAGCCTTCGATTATTTATCAAGTCGTACGGAACATTCCTATACCAACATTCGTTCTTGCTTTTAGGCCATCTGATAAGAGGCTTATATCACTTGGAGGAGGCACTAAACAATCTTTTCATTACGTGACAGTGATGGTTTACTAAAAATCAGCCATCATATAGTTTCTTTTCCTCATCCATCAGTGTTCAAATAAAATCATCGAAGCCTCTCAAAAAAATATGATTTTTTCTTTTATATGTATATATACAGAGGGAGATCACTTCAATTGATTAAATCATCATCCAATCAATCATCATACAATCCGAATACTGACAAAAGTTATTAAATGTCATGATGAGTTGCTACACTGATGGGCTTTTAAAAGCAAATTCGGATATGACAAAAGGAAAATATTTCACAATCTTTTTTTTCGAAATTTTCTGTTGTTTGTAATTAAAGTAAAAGATAGGAGGTTACAGATTTGTGGCCTTAGTCAGTTACAATTTTTATCTAAATTACTGAAGATTAAAAATCCTATGCCTAGTATAAATGGATGCCATCAGTTCTTGTATTTGCTCCAAATTCGGACATTCTTTGAGGCTCTTGCGGCAGTTATTGTTGGAGTAGATGTTTTATTAGTGAATATTAGGACATTTTGTTGTTTCCATACTTCCCAATTAACCGCTGCCCACGACGTGTCCCATTCTTGCCGCTTTTCTTTCGTTAAGTTTGCTCTTACGTAAAGCCATTCTTCAAATGGATCATTCGTTGTTGAAATATGTGTTGTATGGTGACCTAGCACCCCCATTTGGCTCCATACATCTTTGTTGTACGTACAATGAAGTAGTAGATGGTCTCGATCTTCCGTTTCGTTTGTGCAGAGTGGACATAGAGGGGAGTGAGGCCATCCTTTTTTTTGTAGTACGTCGGCCGTATTAATTTTTTTGTGAGAGGGAATCCATAGGAAAGTCCGTACCTTTAGTGGTGCTCTAATTTTCCATAATCTCTTTTGCCACGGGTTTTTAATTCCCGGGTCGCTAATAGTAGTATATAAATAATCAGGAAAAACCTTCAGCATAAAAATAATTTCATAATATAGATGAAGCATATGAAATAAGATGAAAACAACTCTAATTGACGTGATAAAATATTATTGATAAAATAAAGTTTTACCTGAGATTTTACCTTCGATCGGAATTTCGAGACTATCGTGCCGAAAACGTATTATAAACGGAAGGTAAAATAACACAAGAAAGTAGAGAGAGAAATTGTTTATTATTGGACTGAACTGTCTGTACAAATGAACCACACAAATCATCCTTATATAGGAAACACAACGCTTTTTCATCCAATGTGAACGCTCCAGTGTGAAACCTCCAATGTGCATCTCTCCAATGTGAAACCTCCAATATGTATCTCTCCATATCCTTACATCTTCCTCAGTGTCTAACATTTTCACACTTGTACATATTATACATTCACATTTATAACAGGTAGGATATTTTTATAATTTGAGCAATAAAATCAACAAAGTACTACTTCATTATTGCTCTTATATCATCAAATAATGAAGAAAATAGTAGTTATACTTTGTATATTATTGTTGATATGTCAATAATACAACATTCAAAATAAAATCTAACTCAAAATCTTCTCGTGACATCACAACTAACAGTGACAATTTTCACTGTAGAGGAAACACGTTTCGTAGTTGCCATCGAAAAACCGAGGGAGTTAAAACAAGACTTAAAATCTTATCACAAAAAGAAAATTCTCAAGCTAATTTGCGCAAGTTCTCGGCATAATTCAAAAATTCATCACATGGAACGAAACATTTTGTATGTGAAGATTATATTGGGAACAAAATGGTATATCCAGATAGAAATATTTTATGAAGACATTAAGAAAGAAATAGAACAAGGGTTTTGTTTCTATTGTTACTGAAATCCATATGACTCAAGTTGAATTGTCTATTTTTTTAGCCTACTATATTTTATCACTGCAACAACGTAAATATTTATGTTTAGTCTCTTTAAAAAAGTGTCAAGTGTTATCGCAGTAGTTTTTGTATCGATAAGAGGCGCGAGCATGGGTTACGCGGAATGAATGGGTCATCTGCAATTAACACTAACAGTGACGGATCTAATTATTTCAACAAGTGGGTGCTGCGTTCATTTAAGAAGTGGGCGCCGCGATTATGATTCATGATAGAAAAGGAGGATCAATCGTATTCGGTATTCGTATATTACCTACCTCGCATTGAATTGAACAGTATCGACCCAGTTTTTTCTTCTCAGAGAAATTATGACAGAGGGAAATTGCCTCCCACATAATTATCTCAATCAACTTTTTCCTATATTATATGAGAAGTTCTATCATATTTTTTTTCTTCTTACGAGTAATTATCAATTAATTAGTAAGATAGAGGTCATCTGCCACATAATTATGATTCAAGAATATTTTGAGTAATTATCAATTAATTAGTATTTAAGATAATTTTTCAAGTATATTTAACTATTTAAGATAATTTTTCAAGTATATTTAACTAAATAGGAAATTTGTATTGTTTATTAAAAAAAATCATATAAAATAAATATTACGATACACTCTTCTAAATATTCAAAATATCTTTTTTTTTAAATGTAAGATAGAGGTCTCCATATTATAATATTGTAATTTGAACATAGTTCAGTTAATGAACTTGAGTATGAATTGGCCCATAAATAAAGATGTATACGGATCGGATATTATTCGACCCAATCATAATTTTGTCCGAAAAATATTTGTATTCAGTTATTATTTATATTCGTATTCATATTTGAAAAATTAAAAAAAAATAAACGAATACGAATACAGTATAACCATTATCCGTTTGTGTCCGCTTTACACCCATACCCATAAAGCTTGAAAAATCTTTGAGTTTTTACTTTTTACATGAAAGGAATAAATCTTTTCTGAAAATACTTAATGCATATTTATTTATTAATTTATTAACAAAAAATATTTGGTAATATAACTTATGTTGAACGGATACGGATATGGATACGGGTATCGTATCCGACACGATACGGATACGGCGATACGGCAATTTTCAAAAAAACATAGGATACGATATGTCTATTATATATAATATTTTTATTAATTTATTAATTTATTAATTACAATTTATATATATGATATTTTTTATCTATTATATATTTGACATAATATATGCTAAAATATTTTTTTTGCAGAAATAACTTCATATTAAGTAAATATTTATTATATTTAATTATATACTTATTGTATTACTTATTTATTTCGATTTCAAATTTTTATTTTTATTTTTCATGTATATTTATATATACGTTAGAAGTATCTGACAAGTATCCGAAAGTATCCGAGAAGTATCCGTTATTATTTTGAAATAAAATATCCGGATACGTCACGGGAAGTATCCGACAAGTATCTGAAAGTATTCGAGAAATATCCGTTATTATTTTGAAATAAAATATTCGGATACGTCACGGAAAGTATCCGACGAGTATCCGACAAGTATCGGTATCTAATACGACATTCGATATGATACGGATTTATTTTTGAAGTATCCGCATAACATATAATATAACTAAAGACAACGGGACGGATTTGAATCGAGAATGAATCCTACAAAGCCGACTTATTCGAGGATTACACATGCCAAACCTGATTATTAATCGGATTATTAATATTAATTCGAGGATTACACTATTAAGATTGCCTATTGAGAATTTCCCCATTTAAAAATTGCGAAATTTCAATTAAGAAAACATTTTAATTCCAAAATCATGCCTTTTGACATTAAATAAATTTCAATTTCAATTTCAATTAAATTAGTCCATATTAACATCCAGCTTGGTTTGGGCCAAAACATCACCAGAGTGAGTGTGTGGTGGTTGGCCACCTGAACAGAGTATTTATTATAGAATCCCAATAATATTAGACACCCCGCATTCAAAACCCCCAATATTACCCGCAACTCAATTAATGGGTGCAAAATTTCCAAATTTATTCATTTAACCTATTAATTACTTTCCAATTTAATCATTGCGTGGTATTTGCGGGTTTACAATAGCGGGGTGTTTAATATTATTCATAGAATCCAGCCCAGAACACCCACGAATATTTGTTCGTATTTCCGACCGTTACAACCCCAATTATTCAAACGCGCCCTATTCGACCGTTGCAGCCAAAGTCCAAGTTCCTCCTTTCTCCTTTTTCCCACATTCCAAAACCAAAGCATCTTTCTTCTCCAGCCATCTTTATTACTTTCTTTTTTTATTCATACTCTGACTTCATGTCTCTTTCTCTCTGATTCATCATCCAAACAAACAAAATCACCCCAAATGAAACAAAGACCCATTTCTAACTTCTCTCTCGTTCAGTCTCTCTCATGGCCTCTCCTCTTCTCTTCTTCCTCGTTCTTGTCCTTTTCGTTCTCTCTGATCCAATATTAGCGAAAAACATAAGCTTCGACTCTGCATCGTTTTCGTTCTCAAATCTCACTCTCTTGGGCGACTCCTATCTCAGGAACGGCTTAATTGGTTTAACAAAAGAGACCAGTGTTCCTTTATCGAGTGCTGGATCGGTTATTTGCAATTTACCGATCCAATTTTTCGACCCGGTTACAAACACATCCGCTTCGTTCTCCACCAAATTCTCATTCTCTATCACGAATCAAAATCCCGAGTCGTTCGGAGATGGCCTCGCCTTTTTCATTTCCCCTAATAACAGCACTATTGGTGGTACAGGTGGTTTACTCGGTATTTTCAATTCGAGCGGGTCAAACGGGCCAGTGATAGCATTTGAGTTTGATACTCGATTGAATGAAGAGTTCAATGATACGAGCGATAATCATTTCGGCTTAGATATCGATAACCCTGTTTCGATAACTACAATGGATTTGGGGCCACTTGGAATTTATTTGAAAAATGGTAATTTAACAACTACTTGGATAGATTATGATAATCGAGAGAAAAAACTTTCTATTTGGTTATCTTATACTGGTTTAAAACCCTCGAAACCTATTTTTTCAATAAATATCGATTTATCTCCTCACTTTATCGAGTTTATGTTTGTGGGTTTCTCTGCTTCTACTGAAGGAAGCACAGAATTGCATACAATTGAAGATTGGGCCTTTCAAACCTTTGGATTCCCTTCTCTCAATTCGTCCTCAAATTCATCCCTAAATTCGTCCAATTCATTTCCAAGCACTATACCCAACATAACAGCTAATAATGCCGCACCAAGTCATTCTCGAAAGAGACTCGGTTTAGCATTAGCCATACTTGGTCCTGTAGCCCTTTGTGTGGCGTTTATTCTCTTCGCTTGGATCACAATAAAGAAAGTGATGGAGTTCACGAGAAACAAAGAAGGATTGACAATGGAAGTTCTAAAAGGGCCGAGAAAATTCACTTACAAGGAAATAAGCCTCGCGACGAAAGGATTTAACACCACTAGAATTATCGGTAAAGGTGCATTCGGCACGGTTTTCAAGGCAGTCATGCCCGGTTCGGGGATTGCATACGCGGTTAAAAGGGCAAAACACGAACACCAATGTAAAAGCGAGTTTGTTTCTGAGCTTTCGATAATAGCTTGTCTAAGACACAAAAATCTCGTTCAATTAGAAGGATGGTGCGACGAAAAACACGAATTGTTATTAGTATACGAATTCATGCCAAATGGAAGTTTAGACAAAGTTTTATATCGCGAACCCAACTCGGATCCTGGTTCGGTTTTTAACTGGACCCAACGATACAACGTGGCTACTGGGTTAGCTTCGGCCTTGTCTTATTTGCATCAAGAATGTGAGCAACGAGTTATACACCGAGACATTAAAACCGGTAATGTTTTACTAGACATAAACTTCAATCCAAGATTAGGTGATTTTGGGTTGGCAAGATTAATGGATCATAATAAAAGCCCCGTTTCGACTTTGACCGCTGGGACGATGGGGTATTTAGCGCCGGAATATTTGCAATACGGAAAAGCCACCGAAAAAACCGATGTTTTTAGTTACGGAGTGGTGATTTTGGAGGTTTGTTGCGGGAGAAGACCAATCGACAAAGAGGATTTTGCGGGGAAAAAGATGGTTAATTTGGTCGATTGGGTTTGGAAATTATACGGAGAGGATAAGTTAATCGAGGCCGCGGATAAGAGATTAAACGGGGAATTTGACGAAGAGGAAATGATTAGATTGTTGCTCGTTGGGTTGAGTTGCGCGAACCCGAATTGTGTGGAGAGACCAAGTATGAGGAGGGTTTTTCAGATTTTGAGCGGCGAGGCCGAACCGGTTAGGGTTCCGAGGAAGAAACCGTTGCTTGTTTTTTGCTCGAGTAGTATGAAAGAGCTCGTTTCGGATGGAGAGGAAAGTCCTTTGGGTTTGAGCTATTGAGCTAATCATGATTTGATTTATTATTAAAATTTGTTTGGTTTGTTACTTGTATTAGATTTTTGTTTGGTTTTTGCTTAATTTTTTATGAGCAAGTTATTTTTAAAATGATATGTAATTAAGATTGGTTGATCTTTTTATGTAGTTTTGGATGTGAAATTAAATTTTGTGAGTTCTTTTATTGGTTGGATTTAGATTTTTGTTTGTTTTTGCTTATTTTTTTATGAGCAAGTTATTTTTAAAATGATATGTAATTGAGATTGGTTGATTTTTTGTGAGTTCTTTTGTTGGTTGGATTTGCTTATTTTATCATAAGCTATTACTAGATTAAAAATGTAAAAACCAATGATAATAATAAAATAAAGTACCAATCTAATTCCAATACAAATACAATAATACAAAAAACAAGCTCTAATTCAAGACAAAATACTTTCAAAAGTGCATCTTTTTCATTTATTTCAATGCTCCCTTGAGTCACAATATTATATTTTCTAATTCCACAATACTTTCTTTAATACCATTTGTATAATCTCTAATGCAAATTTTTTTCCTCGCTAAATCCTCTTCTTTTAAATCTTGATCCTCGATTAAAATTGCATCTTTTTCCTCGTCAATGGATTTTCCTTCAATTTCGCCTCTTTTTCTTTGAGGTATCACTTTAAAAAACGCAGTTTTCCAATCTTTCGTTTCGATAAAATTCAACATTATTTCAAACACTTGATTCACTGTAAGCACCTAAAGAAAATTAAAACCCAAATCAAATATATGGTACAGAAATACAGAAATTAATTTATTCAATATACCTGAGAGCTCGACAATTTCAAATAAGTACCAATTGGTAATTTGGCCGATTTAATTCCTTGTTTATTTGCTTTTTCCATTGTGATTCCTTTATGTCGATTTCTATCAACCAAGCCCCCGATTATGTAAATACTTTTGGGGTCTAATTCCTCGAGCACATTTTCAGAATCAGCCGTGAGATAAACGAGATTTTCTTTTTGGTCCTCGAAAACTTCAATATATGATTCGGGTTTTTTCTCAATTGTCCAGTTCTCCATTCCTGGTATTTTTTGAAATTGAGACTCCATTTCGCCGGTTCTTCCTGTTAACCAAAGATGAGCTGGATTTGTCGATCTCCCATTTGCTGCGTAACAAAACATGATCTGTAATTGAATTAGATGTGAGAATTGGATTTGGGGGTAATTTGTATGCTCAATTACAAAATCGGGGGATAATTGAGGTGAAATTGAAACAATGGGAAGCTTAATTGAGCTAAAACTAGGGTTTTATCGATGCAAATTTCAACAGTAACAAAGATACCTGTTGTGATAAACTACAGATCTCAGTAGGCGTCATAAGATCATCGAAATCCAAATCCAGGACAATGTTTTGCCCAGTCTCCATGGCCTTTTTCAGCCGTTCGATCTTGCTCCGGCGTTCTTGGCCTTGTTTTTGCACCCTCTCTCTGACGGCCTCACGCTTGGATTCCATCATTTTCAGCTTCTCCTCCTCTGAGGTCACCGTAGCAAGTTGTTCGTCCCATTCGCGTTTTCGTTTCTGCTTCTCCGCGGCCTTCCGCTCTTTCTCCGCCGCTTTCTTCTCCACTTTTTTATCATCCCTCCTTTGTTTATTCCGGAGCTTCCTCTGAGCTCTCTTTGAGAGACTTTGCTTTTCTTCCCCGTTCGGAGTAGGGATGGCTTGGTCGGAATCCGCCATGTCAGTACAGTAGGGTTTTGGGTGAATAGCTCTCAACTACGCAACTACGTTGAGAAGTATTAAGAGGAGAGGGTATGCAATGACGATAATGCCCTTCCAGTAGCGGAGGCCAAACATTTCGGATTCGGGTAAATTCTAATAACGGGTCAATTAAATTCGAGGGTCCTTCGGGTTTTGATTCTTTCCTCATATATTTTGGACGGATCTCGCGTATCGGGTCGGATCTAATTTGGGTTCATATATATAATGGATCTCTCTAAAATCGTCCTGCCTCCATGACCATGAGCTCGGTGCTTCGAGGCTTCATGGAGGCGAAGGAGAAAGAAGCAAACCCCAACCCTAAATGCGATACGAGCGAGATCAAAGGGAAGCAAGTGTTAGACCTAGGAAATGGAAGCGAGGTGATTCACATTCCCAAATTAGTACCTAAAGAGCAGGCATGGCAATGGTACGAGTATCTGGACAAACACATTCCATGGACACGACCTACGATTCGAGTGTTCGGCAAATCTTGCATTCAGGTCCCTTCTATATCTATGTATTGTACAATTAATCCTCTTCTTCACCAAATCTATATTTCAGAAGAATGATTTGGTCTAATTTTGTTTTCAATTTCAGCCAAGAGATACGTGCTACATTGCAAATGAGGGGCTTCCTGATTTGAAATATAGTGGTTATCAACCTCATGCACATTCTTGGGATGAATTTCCCCCTCTTAAAGACATGCTACAAATGGTCCAAATCTTTATCTATTCGTACCAATAAGCTAAAAAGATTGGATTTTGCAGTAAATTTCAGTCTAATTTCTCTGATTTTTAGATTCGCGAAGCACTTCCAAGTAGCAATTTCAACAGTCTTGTATTGAATCGATACAAAAATGGATCTGATTATGTCTCTTGGCACTCTGACGATGAGCCTCTATACGGGCCCACCCCTGAAATTGCGTCTCTCACTTTCGGTTGCGAGAGAGAGTTCATGCTGCGAAAACGGCCTTCCAGAGCTAATAATACAAGTACTGTACAAAACCTAAAATATCAGATATACCCTTCCGAGATAATCACAAAATTAATCTGTTTTTGTTTATTAAATTGTTCAGGTAGTAAAGTTGCGGAGGAGAGCGATAGAAAGAGGAGAAAGGCGGTTGTGCCAGCTCAGCATTCGTTTTTGCTTAAACACGGTTCTTTACTAGTAATGAGAGGGTTTACCCAAAGGGATTGGCATCACTCTGTGCCTAAGCGTGTCAAAGCTGGTTCGACTCGGATCAACCTTACTTTTCGCTATGTACTCTCATCGAATGGTTTCGAGCCTGAGAATTAATTTGGATTTTGGTTGTTCGATTTTGAGTGACCAATATTTTGCTCAAAATATCAATGTAAATAGAAAAGTTTTTGTATAGTGAAAAAATGCCTCATTTTGTTTTTATTTTACTTTGTAATAGTATATTTTATGTTTATTATTTTAAAATAGAAATCAATTTAAATAATTTAGAGTTTTGCAACACTCAGGAAATTGGTAAATTCTTGAAAATTATCCGTAAATAACTCAAAATCTTCAAATTCCAAGTTATTGCATAATGGTAAGTTTGCACCCACAAAAAATATGATCACAACATAAACAAAATACACAACCAAATATTCTATTATCCATAATGCATAATAATAATAGGGAAAATTTTTCCTATATCCCTACTAAACTCATCAATTACATATTTATCCCTCTTGAATACATAATATCATATTTATCCCTCCTAAATACAATAATTATCTAATTTATCCTTATCTAATAATTTAATAAAATTTAACAAAATATTAACATAATTGACTAATTTGCCCCTCATTTCATTATTCCTTAATCCAATATTGAATCCTATACCCGTTAAGCTATGAACCCTAAACCCTCTTCTAACCAAACATAACCAAACTCTGCAAACCAATTAACAGCGGGGAGGGAGAAGCAAAAATAGAACCCTAAACCCTCTTCTCATCCGACGTCGATAGCGGGCGATGGAAGCGATGGAAGGCATACAATCGATATTCGTCTTCCTCTTTCTGGCGACGCGACGCGACGCGATTGCAGCGGGGCGACGGCGATAGCGGGCGACGCAGTGGCTGGCTACGGCGATTGCGCGACGCGACGTGATTGCAGCGGGGCGACGGCGATACCGGATAGCTATTAAGCTGCTGCGCCTCAGACCCCTACCCCTCCTTCTCCGGCGGTACACCTCCCTTCAGTCATTGGACCTGTCCAGTTGTCCCTCGCTGGATGACACGGCATTGCCCCTTTCGATTCCAAGCCCTAATAATTTGAGATCGGTAATTTCTTATTTTTCCTTTCCTTTTCTTACTTTTCTTCTGCTGGCAAGAGTTTAGCATTTGATGAGACTAATTGATCTGCATTAGGAGGCGCTGGTGTCGTCATGCACGAAAATCGAGGAATCAACCTCCTATTGTACCGGATTTGGAGACAGGGAGGCTGCGGCTGTTGCGAAAGCATCGGGATTGAAAGAGCTCAGGATCGACAAGTGCTTACTAGTTACCGACATGGGATTGGCCAAGGTCGCTGTTGCCTGTACTGGCTTGGATTTTAGTGTTGATGTTTTCTGAGTTTTGTAATATGTTTGCGATATCAATTCAAAATGATATAATGTGAGTTTTGTAATATTAGTTTTGTGTTGAATTTGAAGTTTCGGATATTTCAGATGCATGTTCTTTCTATATTATGATATTAGTATTGATGTTTTGTAATCATTATGTGTTTGTGTTTTCGATATCGATTCGTTGTAATGTGAGTTTAATATCGATGTTTTGTAATCATTATGTGTTTGAGTCTCCAATACCAATTCGATGAATGTAATCTGAAATTCAACTAAACTTCAATTCCTATTAAAATTGCTATTGAAATTCAACTTAAATGGACACCAAAAATCACAAAATTAAATCCCCAAACAGAATGCGAGATAGTGAAAAGTTTGCAAATTTAACAGAATATGTTAACCTGAATCTGAAATAAAATTTGCAAATTAAACCCCCAACTCGACAATTTGACAGAATATATTAAATCCCAAAAATTTGCAAATTAAATCCCCAAAAATATGCAAATTAAATCACAAAATTCACAAAATTCACATAAACCCCCATTAAACTCCACAAATTAAATCTCTTCCCGATCATAAGACCAACGTATAGAAGAATCCCCAAAAATTGTATCCGCCTCCTCGAGTTTCGTATAATCATGTTTTTCTTGGCATTGAGGATCGTCGAAAATCGAACATTATATTCGATTAATTTAGGCAAACAAATCTCTTCCCGATCATAAGACCGACGTATAGAAGAACGCCTACGAACATGCACCCCTCTGCTGCCATTGCAGCCATTCCTTTCATCGTAGGTCGAATTATCCTCTCCATTACCACGGAATGGAGTTCTCCAGTTAGCACTGCTGCTGGATAGTACGCTCCCATCCCCCCTAACATTCATCAATCTGAACTTCAAATCGAGTCTCATATTCAATTCAATTAATTCAGTATATTAAACTGACCGATATTGGGACCCGTATCGAAATCCGCGACCCGTTTATGATCTTGAGCGGATTCGAGAGGCAATGCGACATCTCCATCGAACATCACGAAAAACGAGACCTCATCGCCTTCCAGAAACTCCTCAATTATCACTCACAATTAAATTAAATTGCAGATTAATTACGAAAATTCGAAATTAATTGAAAAAATAGAAACCATATTGAAGTACAAAATACTTGTACGAAATGAGACTAATTACAAAAGGGGCAGACAGGTGGGTGAATGGAGCTCCTGTTTTTATTTCTGGCAATGAGACTAATTACAGTAAAAAGGCCAAGTGGTCTAGAAATCTCAATTTATACTAATCCAGGAGAACCAAAAAGCTTCAATCCCGAAATAATAGTAAACAAACTCAAAATCTGTAAAAACCTTCGCCAGTGAGAACCTTTGCCAGTGAGAAGGTAGTCGCCACTCGTCACTCGCCACTCGTCACTCGCCACTCGCCAGAGAGAAGGTAGTTGCCACTCGCCAGTCGCCACTCGCCAGAGAGAAGGTAGTCGCCACTCGCCTGAGAGAAGGTAGTCGCCACTCGCCTGAGAGAAGCTTCACAAGAAAAAGAATCGCCTGGGTCGCTACAGTGAAGATGTGAAGATGAAAAGTTTTGGGGGTATTTTGTTAATGGATTTGGGTAATTTGTAATTATGTTAATGGATTTGAGTGATGTTTACAAGAAGGGTATTTTAGTCCATAATTCTGAAATATATGAGTTAATTAATTTAATTTAATGTTAATTTTAAGAATTGGATAAATTTGATATTTGTAGATCTTAATAAGGATAAATTAGACATTAATTATATTTAGTAGGGATAAATATGATATTATAAATTTAAGAGGGACAAATATGTAATTGATGAGTTTAGTAGGGATATAGGAGAATTTTTTCCATAATAAATAATAATAATAACAATAAGTTAACAACAAACCTATTATTATCTCCACCGATTCAAAAAAACAGATAAAAATATTTTATGCTACAACAACACAAAAGCAACAAATTAACAAAAGTCTAAAATCTTTAATCACACACAGATAATAACCAAACCTCCCACCCCTGAAGGGCTTCTATGTTAATTTAATTTAACTTAAATCCTAAATTAAACAAACAACATATTATTTTTTTCTTACAATAAACAATTCCCCCTTTAGGCTGTCAAATAAAACAAATCTACATTTCTAGCCTAAATTACCCTAAAGGGGAAATTATTCACTCGATCATGCTGACGTGGCAAGGCCTACTCGCCCTTCGCCGCATTCTCCCTCAACTTGCTCTGAAATTATTCCAAACAAAAGAAAATTAATTATTATTCAGAATTTACACATTAAATAAATAAATAAATAATTACCAGAGGCTCGTCCTCTTCGGCAGATTTCTCTGCGGAATCGGACTGCGCCTCTTCTCTCTCCGCCTCCTTCTCTTCCTCCTCCTTGCCTGCTGAAATAACGAAACAAAATACTTAGATTTATACAAATATTAATTATTAAAATAATGTAATAAATAAGATGAACATACCGGATTTGATCTCGGGCTCATCCTCTTCCATGGGATCAGCCTTGAGATCATCGCTTTCTCTCTCCTCCGCGGACTTTTGTGGAGGAGTTTTTTTGGGTCGACCTCTCGGTCTCCCAGATGTGGGTTTAGCAGGGTGAGGAGATCTAGAAAACAAACAAGAATTATTAAAATATTAAATATTTTAATTATAAAGATTTTGATTAGGATTTTTGCGTACTTTTTGGCCGAGCTCTTTTGCTGACTGGAGCTCGAGCCCGGTTTTTTCTCGAAGGAGCTGAAAAATATATATTTTATTAATTCCAAGCAAATAAATTAAAAAAAGGAAAAATCTAGACAAACAAAAAGATTGTGATTGTTTCGAGTACTGATTGGTACGGAAATTACCATTCTTGGATTTCGGTACCAGACAAGCCAGATAGATCACTAAATACTAACCAAATACATCTCTCTCTCTCATCTCTCATCTCTCACAAACATGAAAATAGAAGAGATTTCTATTTTTCTATTATTTTCTCTCTCTTACTTTCCTTTTTTTGGGTTAAAAAAATTTTCTTTGCGGCGCTTATGGAAACCCTAGACACAAAGGACTTATTTATAGGGGGTACAGTCTAAATACTCTCGAAGCTTCTAAAAGCCGTATGGCCTGTGTAACGAATCAATGAAATGTGGGGCCGACAATTAAGATAAAGGGATTAAGCATTTATCACAATTTAATGAGTTTTAGAATGGTCTTACATATTTATTCCAAGGTGATAAACAACAATACTAAACATGGTAAACTAAAAAAGAACTTGTCCGGTCCAACCAAGAGAATTTAATGCAAATAAACATTTAGATGTATTTTGCTTACATCTCTTTATTAGGGGTCTTCTGGTCACTTTTCTGTTTCTGCAGATAATTCAAAAAAAATAAAAATTAGTTTCGAATCAAGAACAAATTTAAATTTAAAATTTAAAAATAAAATAATTGATTAAAAAATATATACTTTTGCAGGAGTGCTGACAAGCTTCCACTTTTCTTTGGCCAAGTTAAGAACTTCTACGTCTCCATCGTCATAAGATACCTTCAAATATAATTTACACATATTTATTATTAAAAATATTGCAGAAAAATGGTTCATAATTAAAATATTAAATCAAGAGAGAGAGAGAGAGAGAGAGTATTTACCTTATGTTTCTTCTTGATTGGATCATAAGACTTCACAGTCCCTTCATAATACCTGATTATTTATTGCAAAAGTAAAATTAGTTTCATACTAATTATTCTCTTCTTTTTAAAATTTAATTGTTTCTATTTATTTATTTATATTTATTTGAAAATGGTAAAATAATAGAAAAACTCACTTCTTATCTAATGGCCACCAAACTTTAATTCTACAACCAACTAATTTCTCTTCTTCATTCTCGTCACTCTTGGAAGCACACTATCAACAGAAAAAAACAAATTAATAATTTATCATTTCAATATAAAATAAAATTATAAGAAAATGAAATGCAAATTACCTTTTCTAACCCTGAGAAACTCTCTCTCTTGCGCTTATTTACCGAACCATTCGAGTTTTTATTCTCACTGCTTCTTTTATTATTATCTTGTCCAATACTCAATTCCTAAAAAAAACCCAAAAAGTATATATCATTACAATAATTTAATTTCGAATATAAAAAATAAATAAATACCTTTGAAGCGGTACTTCTATTGCCTTTCTTAATTTCAGAAGAACCGACAATATTTTCTTTTTTCTCACTCTTAACTAATTTTTCAATTTTTTCAACGCTTTTCTTTTGTGGGGTCCGTTGTACAGCTGGCACAGATCGTTTCCTCTTTGGAGTCGGCCCAATGATACCGGTACCGCTACTGGTACCGCCACTGGTACAGCTGGTACCGCTTTTCTCGATTGGTCTCTTTTTGGAATCTTTTTTCGAGTTGATTTCCCTCACGACTCCTAAAATATTAACATTGTCCTCGTCGTCGAATTCGAATGGATCCTTGGGTTTCGTTTCGTCTTTTTCTTTCTTCGCGCCTTTTTTCTTTTTGGCCCCTTGAGCTTTTATTATTTTCAACATTTGCCCGAGAGGAATTTCGTTGCCGTCTTTATCGGTCGTGGGAATTAGGGTTTCGTCCTCAACCTAGAATTTTAGATACATTAGCTTTTTTTAAGTTTTAATTATTGAAATATTTTTAAATAAAATAAAATAAATACCGTTTCTTCTTTTGCTACGACTTTAAGAGCCTCAAAATGGAGAACAACACTCTCAACACGTGACCAATTAAATTCTTCCTCCTAAAAAGATAAACAAAATAAATAAACAAAAAATATATATATATTTGTTAAAAAGAGGCAACAAATAAATAAATACTCACCGATCCATTTTCTTCCTCTTGGCTTTTTTCAGGAGTTGTATAGAGATTTTTAGGCAATGAGACAGAGTCGGTCGAACTGGAGATCTCCAGTTCATCAGGAACGAGTCTTTTCGCAATTAAAAGTGCAAGATCACTTATTGCATGTAAACTCTGCAAAATTACAAAAAAATATATAAATTATTAATTCATAACCTCGAATATTAAATAATAATAAAAGGACGGAAAAAATGAAACGTACTTGTGTTTTGTTTGCATCAATTAAATCTTTAGAAGATTTAACACTTTTTAATATCGAAATAATTGTATTAAAACTCTCTTTATTCGGAGCCGAGCCCACTTGCGATTTTTCGTCTCCGATCAATAGTACCGACAAAAATAAATATAATCGCCTGAAAAATATACAAAAAATCAAAATTAAGGTAAATCTCGTTCTTTAGGAGAATTTAACACATTTACCCTTCTAAATATCCAAAATATCATATTTACCCTACCAAAACTTGCAAACTATGATGTTCGAGATTTATTGATAGGGTACATATGATATTTTTACTTTTGGAAGGGTAAATACATAAATACCCCTTTCTTTAAAAAGTAAAAAAAAAAGAGAAATACGACGAGAGAGAGAGAGAGAGAGAGAGAGAGAGAGAGAGACAGACAGACAGAGAGAGACAGACAGAGAGAGAGAGAGATTTACCAGTAGATGGGACCGAATGCGTCGAGATCCGCACTGTCGTCGAAATTAGGGCACAAAGAATCATGAGCAAGAGCATGAATTAAATAAGGGAGAATATATTCTGGATAAGCCGTCATTAAATTCATATCGGCTTGTACTGATAATTGTCTGATTTTTACTTGTCGGCAAATTTGTATCACTTCAAGCAAATCATGTTTACACTACAAAAAAAAATATTATTATATTTATAATTACCTTAAAACCCAAATAAAACCCTAAACCATGATATACTTACCTCTTCATACTCTGGTGTGTGATAATTGGAGATGCTTAGCAAAAATGCACACGCATATTTTGCGTCCAAAACTCTTTCTTTTATATATTGATGCACTTTCCCCAGAAATAGTTTCCTCGATTGAGCATTCTCATCCTAATATTCAAACAATTAATGTTATATTCATTTATTTAAATTATTTATTGAATTTACCTGTGAAATTCTGAGAGTCAAGTAGAAAATTTCGGTGGGAATTTCTGCGTCCCATTGTTTCGATAATCGAAGAATGGCTTTTGCCGACGCGAGTCTTAAATGGGCTTTGTCGATATTACTACAAAATTATTTCGTTCATTAGAAAAAAATACGATTTTACCCCTCTAAAAAAATTAGTGTACCTAGAGTTTGTATTTGCTGAAATATCACCATAAGAGAGGATATTTTTTAGAATATTCAAAAGTTTTTCGATCCCTTTTCGTGCATGGGCGTCTACAGATGGCAAATAACTCTTCACCAAAGTTTTAATTCCATAAATCTGCAAAAAAAAATAATCAAATTAATAAACCATTATTTTTACAAAAAATAAATAAATAAATTTGTACATTAAGTTTGCAAAGCTCTGATCGTTCGCCCCATTCAGACTTGGACGGAGAAATTGAAATTTCATCACTCTTCTGTTCACAAATAAACAAAAAAAATATTAACAAAAATTTAATTTCAAAAAATGAAAGGACTAAACTGCACAATTACATTGGTGGATTCGAGAATTTTGGTGTTAATAAAACCAACGATTTCTTCTTCGCGCGTTTCGAAAATTGGCATCGCAATTTGTGCAATGCATCCGAGCGATTGCAGTGCAGATGGTAAGTGGACTTTCTCCTCTAACATATCCACCAGTTTCTGAAACATTTAAACCACAAAAATTAAATAAAAATCCATTTATTTAAATATTAAAAATAATAAAAAATTAAATTAAAAACCTTGTAAAGAACGGAGAGAGATTTAAGGCCATCGTCTTTTGTGATCGCCGCTAAAGCATGAACCGAATATTTCGCTTGTTTTCTACTTCCTTCCAAACATAACCTCTCTAATAACAAATCAATCGAACTGCCCAATTTTTTTAGAGAGAGGAAGTTAGGAGATAGAGAGAGAGGAGAATACCACTACAAAACATAGAAAAATCAAGAATACCCCTATACCTTGAAGTAGTGGCTAATTGTTCGCGAATAGTACCGCCAGCTTTGGCCAAAACATGAGCAATTCCTTCTTTTAATATTTCATTATCTTCTTTTATTAAATTAACGAGCCCCTCCTCGCACCCGCCCAGAACCAGCGGAAACAACGATGCGATCACCTACAAACAAGGGTAAATACGATATTTATGGTTTTTAGAAGGGTGAATATGTAAAAAAGAGAACGGGTTTTTACGGTGAGAAGATTCATGGAGGATGAGACGAGTTGAAAATCGCCTTTGTTTTTTTGCTCTGACGCTTGTGAGAGAAATTCTTGCGAATATTCTTTGCTTATGAATAAAAATGAGCATCGAATCGATAACATGCTCATGAATTCATGTAGAGGATTCTTTTCATCAAATATCTTAAGCAATTCATCCTAAAATATTGAAAATATAAAAGAAAAAAAATTAAAAAAAAATTACTATTAAGAGAGTCGAGAGAAAAAGTATACTCGTGAAGATTTGGATTGTTGGAAAGAAGTGAGAGGATCGATCAAAGTGGATAATAATTTCCAAATATTATCGTCGTGTAATTCGTTTAACGCGTTTAAATTTTCTTCAGTTTTTGTGGGGTCGTTAAATAATCGTGACATGCTTCTGAAACAGCCTGTGATTCTTTTTTGGAGATCCGAAGCCTCTTCCTGCTTCAATAAATAATTAAAATAATTAAATATTAATGGTGAATTTGCAGTTTGCTCCGAATAAAAGTATGTAACGTTATCAACCTGAGGTGTTTGTCTGAGCGACAAGTACTTTTGTAACTCTTGTTGTAACCTGATATCAATCGAATCCAATAATATAAATTCTTTATTTTAATTTTATAAAGTGTAATGAATTTTGAATTTTGGATTTTGGATTTTGAAAAACGAACCGTTGTTTTTGGAGGAGAATTTGTTCGAGAGCTTTGGTTTCGATTTTGTCGAAACGAGAGAAAAACAAAACCCAATGTTTTGCTCTGTCCTTAATAGAAAACTCAACTGGAAATAGCGAATCGATTATTGTGATTTCTATTGTCTCTGGCCTGTACACGTACAAAAAAAATCAGAAAAATAAATTATGAAATAATGAAAATATTGTTTGGAGAAATTTAGTTGATAATGACCTAAAATCCTTGTCGTAGAAACATTTTAATATTTTGCCAGGTATCCACTCGAAATCGTCCGAGTTTTTCGAGTCATCAGAATACTTTTCGCAATAAAGACGGTACAGATCTGATAATCTCTCCATCGTGTACTTTTTCACAGCGATCTGCAAAAAATAAAAATAAAATAATAATTTAAATACACCATTCACGAGGGCATAAATGATATTATTGTTTTGAGAACGTACTGATGTGTCGCGAAGTCGTTCAGCGACCAATTTGACCGTCTCTGACGAGAAATTATCCAAAGAATTGAGGGCTAAATCGCAAATTGCGCTCACTACTTTCTTTCTTACATTCTCATCATAGTCTAACAACCTATCACATAATGCCTCTACATTGACAAAATAAAAAAAATTATTTGAGAGGGTAAATATGATATTTTGGAGTTTTAAAAAGGGTAAATAAGATATTTTGGAGGCTTACGAATAATCTGAGACGATTCGGGAATGGATGGATTTGAAATTAAACAATTTTTCAAGTGATCTATCACTGAAATTCTCAAATCCACAACTCGATCTGTTAATCTCTTCAAAAATTCAGCAAAAACAGGTTTAAACGATTCCAAAATCGAAACTCCTTTTAACGAAATTATTTCTCCTATTAATTCCACTGCTTTTCCTCTCACTTCCACCTTATCCGTCTGTAAACAATCAAAATCAAAATCAATATTCATCATCGTCATCATTATTATTATTAATGAAATTAAGAAAAATTAAAAAAGGAAATAATGGAGCTTACAAGTAATTCGCCAGTAATATAAGGAACGATTTGAGTGAGAATGTTGGGCCCACACTTATACAAGTCGAAAATAACTTCGTGATGGTCGATTGAATTTTTCAAAAATGCCCCTTCGCCAGAAATGGACGAAACGAGGAACTGCTTAATGAACGCCTCCAGTTTCTCCACGCAACTTTCAATTACGCTCATTGCCAACTTCCTCGCCGCACCAGAAAAACCCTATCCCATCAAAAAAAAAAATTAATTCAAAAATTCAAAAATAATGATTATTATTATTTTACTGACAGGTTTATTTTTTCCAAGTGCAGAGAGTATAGTGAGCAAAATATTTTCTTGAATTTCTTCACTTTCTTCGATAATCACTACCATAATTGTTTGCATCGACTCAACGACATTTTGGGAATGCTCATCGCTACAAAAAAAATAAATAAATAAATAAATAAGTATGATGCGAAAAATAAATATTTAATATATAAATTAATAAAATAATTTATTCGTACCAGACAACAGAGAAGAAGGTATGAAACATATCATTAATGAGATCATTACAGTCCAAATCGAGCATCACAACACACGATCTATATCTCGCGAGCATGTCCACAATCAAAGCCCTTTTCTCAAAAGTAGGGCTATTTAGGTCTTTTAGCCCCATAAACGTACCCACAATTAGCTCGAATATATCCTGTTAAATCAACCAAAAGGTCGTAAATATCAAATATACCCTCACAAATAATTAGAAAGAGAAAAAAAAACAAATACTCTTAAGGTTTCGTCAGTGTAGGGAGCTTCGGGAGCAGTTATTCTTGTGATTTCGCAAACAGAACTTGCGATTAACACTTTTACATTTTCATCCTCGGTTTTTAGCAAATTTGGATTTGAAAATGCGCTGAAAACTGGTTTTAGTGATTCCAATATTGTGGGGTGAGGAGATTGGTCGATTTCGGTGAGGCCAGTCGCGATTTCCTGCAAAAAATAAAATTTACCAATTTTGTTATAATTTGCATTCAGATATTAACTATTATGCAGTTTTGGAAGGGTAAATATGATATTATTAGTTAGGGGTCTACGACTAATCAACTATATTCAATTAGTATTGATTAGATCTCGCACGAGTGAAAAAGAATGTTGTTTCCAAAAATACCCTTAGTTCCATAAATTATTAACGAGACCGCAAATTATGAATGCGAATTAGAAATAAATTAATTTGAATTTGCCTTTTTTTGGAAAATCGTTACTGTTTTTTACTTGATAAATACGCTATTTCTTTGTATAATATGCATGCAATGAAAGTAGCGAAATTAGGTATATTGAATATTGAATTTTATACAGATAAAAACCCTAATTTTTACATAAATAATATTTACACCACTTAATACCTAGGTTATGAAGAGTTAACAATTAACAGTTAATACATAAAAAATTCAGCTTTGGAACCAACAAACCCTAAATCAACTCAAAGACCACAAATTCTGCCCTAAATTACTCAAAACCTAGCACCAGTACAAACCCTAATCCTGACCAATTCAAGGAAACCCACGAGGAGAACCGTTCAAAATTAATCTTGAAACACACACTAAACCCTAGATCAAACTCAAACGTGAACTAGACAAATAAATGGTCTCTTCAAGACTCGAGCTTGACACTACCCAGCAGAAACTACCAAAATAACTTCTAATTTAATCTACAAACTAACTCTCTAAAACCATCAAAACGCAACCAAAACCACCAATTCAACCCTTAAAGAGTCCAACTTTAACCTTCGCAGAAACCCTACTACACACCAATTCAAACAAAACCCACTAAAAACCACACAAACTAACCCCAAAAAACAAAACCCACAACCGATCTGGCTTACAAAATCGTAAATTACCTGTAAAACCTCAACGAGCTCCTCTTTCGAAGAAGGAAGGGTCTCCAATTTCTCGCCGAGCTCTCTCAGGCGTTGCTCGGCCATTATGAACCGTCAGATCAAGGGCTAGCTCCTCTTCTTTACTCTTCTTCTGCTTTGCTGAGATTTTGGGTGGGTTAAGCTTGGGTTTTGGAAGAGGAGAGAAGTGTAAGCTCGCTCGCTCTCTGGCTCTCTCTCGCTTGTGGTGGTTTTTGGAAGATTTTGATTTTAGGACGAGTTAAGATTCCGGAGACTATCCACTTTAAAGGCCCTTCTTTTAGGACAAATTTACAATTTTGGGACCGTACTTTGGTTTTAACGAGTTCTTCATATGGACCCGGTCCAGAATTCAAATATTGGTCATGCATATAAATATTTCAATATTGAATGTATTAATCTTTTTTAAGTTTATATCAATAAGTAATTATTTTCGAGTAATAATCGTAGCAGAATTTATACTAATCAACAAATTAAAATAAATTCTCTAATAAAAATTGTTTGTTCAATTTTGTTAAGTTGTTTTTTTATCTATATATAAGGCAATGTATAATTTTGGATAGAAAATGTATATATTTAATGTTAAGTTTGAATGGTCCAAAATTATTTGTTATTATGGTCAGCGTACATTCAATAAAATATATGAGTAATGATCAAAAAATACACTACTTGAATGGTTTTTCAAAACCGTGGACTCTAAACCAGTATTAAAATATATAGATTTTAAATCAGTTGCAAGGTGATTTCTGGTTTTGTTACAAATATATCTGGTTTTGATTCAAAATTCATTGTATTTAAAATAACATTAAATACAAATAATTGTTTTGTTTGATTCAACGTACATCTAATGATGATAAACGAAATAAAAATTGTTAATTCGTTGTATCATTGATTCACAGGACATGTTTGATTTGGTGAATTAGGGGGGATTGTATTTGTTTGGTTTGGTGGATTAGGGTGAAATCATGGACAAGAAGGTGAATATTGTTATACACACAAAAAATTGGTATTTCAAATACATGGATATAACTATCAATGTATTTCATTATAATATCATTTCTTCAAATTATATTCATGAATAATAATTATTATATTTATATTATACAATAATAATATTATATTATATACTATCTTATAATGTAATATAATAAAATTTAATATAATAAAATTTAAAACAATATATAATATAAAATAAAATTATATAATATAATATAGTATAAAACAATATAATATAAAACAATATAGTATACTATAATATAGTATAAAACAATATAGTATACTATAATATAGTACAAAATAAAATAATATAATATAATATAATAAAACAATATAGTGTTTTAAATATTAATAAAATTTATAATTTTAACCTAATATATAATTTTGTCGATACTTTATTATATTTTTCATTATTAATATTCAAATTTTATTCATCAATTTTTTTTAATATATATACTATTTTCGAGTAATTTTTGACAAAAGAATTCTATACTAAATCCTAAAAAAAAGCAAAAACCCACATATTTTATTATGAACCGAGTGCATTCATGACAAAACAATGCCGTTACCATGCTTGATATATTGTGTTGACTAGCTTGGGATAGAGTTATCACTTCTCATGTGATATATGATGCCCAACTACTCTACACTCACAGCCCATTATTTCCTACACCCGGCCCACCAAGAATTCTTAATAAGCTTTTTTACACAGGCTTTAATTTATACATAAATGGGCTGTACAATATTAGGCCTAGTTCGGTGTATCATGGACCCGGGACTTGGAAGGGGACAAAGAATAAATAAATGAGTATTCAAATAAACATGCCAGCTAAGCAAACCGACGTGCCAACCTTGCTTTAACGCCAGCCTGTTACGCAGTGACGGTCAACAAAGATGAAATTTCGCCCGTCATTAACGTCGTTATCTATTGGACAAGACGAAAGGTCGGCACTGAATTAGCGCCGTCAATTAGTTAACGGTATCTTTTAACGCTGTTATCTATTCGGAGAGAGGAAAAGTCGGTCCTGACTTAACGACGTTAAGTAGTTGACGGTGAGGTTAACGGGGGACCCGCTAGCCGCACAGCGGCACAGCTCACATGGGTTTGGTCTAGTCAAGTCTTTCCACGCCTCCCCATACTTTTAATTCTCGAAATAATAATTTTCGTATATTTTTGGTCCTTTTTCTATTTTTAAATCGAGCTACAAATACTTGGTTTCCACGAATCTCTCTGCAATTCATTCGCTTTCCATTTTGATTGTTCGAAGCATTTTCGTTCGTTCTCATCAGACAAGAAGAATAAGCTTGATTAATGGCGGTATGATTTCTTTATTCTTGTTTTGTTTAGTCCATTTTTCGTTGATTTTTGCCGCTGATTGATGTACTGTTAGGGTCGATCGAAGATTTTAGTGATTTTGTAGATTATTGTTTGTGATTCTATTTTTAGTTTGTTTGTTATGGAATTAGTTAGAAAAAATGGAATTTTATTCCGTTCACAGTATAAATACGAGTTAGTAAAATTTTAGAATGATTCCTGCTTGAATGAATTTTACTTATGGGATTGAAATTTTTTTATTGCTGTATTGAATCAAAAGATAAATTTATAAATTAATTTGGGAAAATTCGAATGAATTTTGCAGGACTGAAATCTTTTGATTTCTGTAATGAATCAGAAGATGAATGAATATATAAATTTTAATTTTCGTAAATTCTTTGTCTTGCATAGCAGCATAGCATAATTGTCTATGCATAACCATTGCATAAACACAAATTATACCTTTTCAATTCCAATTTAGCTCTTCGATATAAATACTGTAATCAATTCAATTATTTTATCTTATTTGTGATAATTTACTCTCAAAATTAATATACCTTGCAATTAAGAATCATATTTTGCATACATATTAAACTCTAAACGCAAACCATAACAAATTCGTTCTTCCAAACGCTGAGTACAAATTCTAAAATTCAGGAAGAAAATGGACGCCCTTTACCCAAGTTCGGAGAATGGGACGTGAACGATCCTGCCTCGGCGGATGGCTTTACCGTAATTTTCAACAAAGCCAGGGACGAAAAGAAACAAGGCGCCAATAATGCTCAAGAAACGGACTCTCCGAGTAAACAGGGTCGAAATTCCAATAACAATATTGGATCCCAAACCAACAGATCCAATTCGGTTAGTTCCTTCTCTCTCTCTCTCTTTTTCGAAATTTTGCAAATTAGCCCTTAATTATGCCTAAATAGCAAAAAAATCCTGCGTTGTCACTAATAGGGGTCTTTTTGTAAATTTGCAGCAGAAAAAATGGTTTTGCTGCGTGACGTCGAGCCCGACACAAACTTGATGAGGCATGAAAGACTTGGAGACCATTTTTAGTTTTGCAATGTTTATGAAAAAGAAAATGCTATATACATTTCATTAATATGTATGCTATTTAAATCCCCGTTTGTATTGTCGTGAAATTGTACGCCAAAAAAAAGGAAACGCTCCTAAAAATCGGTCTCGTGTGTATCTATCCCGAGTCTTATTTGGTTTGTCGCGTGGATATACTTATTTTATCAATATACCATTTTATTTATAATATTATGTGTTTTTTGCGTTTTAACAAACTTGAACGCTTAAAAAGATCAACACTTCAAATTCTTAACAAACTCGACCAGCCCTTCAAACGATGAACCGCCTATGGCCATGGCATTCCGAGCTTCCTCGCGGACTTTGCATGCCGTCTTCTTCAAGCTCTCATTAGCCATCAGCTCTTCCACTTTCTCGGCGATCTCTGACGCGTCGACAATCCTTCCTCCCCTTCCCAACTCCACTCCTTCACCCACATTCCCAATCCGCTCCTCACCGCCAGATCTGCAAGTAAGTACATGTTAATTGGTCTTAAGATTGCATTTGGATCATTGTATAGTAATATGTACCTGCATCTAATCGTTGGTCCCCGATTCGTGGCCATGCGAGTATTCTGACGCCGTGTATCGCCGCTTCTGTTAGCGAGTTCCATCCACAATGGCTAAGAAATCCACCAATGGCCTTGTGCCCTAAAACCACCTCTTGATCCACCCATGATTTTATCACCAATCCTCGATATTTCACCTTTTCTAAATATTCTTCTCCTAATAACTCTTCGAGCTCGATTTCTTCTTCTTTATCTACAATTGTCGTCTTGATGACCCATATAAACCGACACCCACTCGCTTCTAACCCGAGACCCAATTCCTTGATTTGTTCGGTCGGCATGGCAGTGCGGTTCCCGAAGCTAACGTAAAGAACCGAGTTCTCAGGTTGCTCATCGAGCCACGAGAAAATTGTCGAATCTGTACTTAGTCGTGTCTTTATCGGCATCAACGGACCGACAGAGATTAAGGGTGGAAAATGTGGTACAACTTGTCCTCCTCTTAATGCCGTGAGAGTTTCCTTTTCCAACGACTCGAAAGTGTTGACTAATATGCCATCGACTTTGAGTAGTTCATGGCCGGTCTGGATGCATAATTTTGTGAAAAATTGATTCCGGTCGTGAAGCGGTTGAGGAATATTCTCCACCGGCACGGTTCTCAAACCGGGCACTTTTACATCACCCATAGAGACCGATTTAGGTTTAGATTCGCAATAAATAGGAAGATACGTTAAAAAAGCAAGGAATTCTGCGCATGTTGTCATTAGGATGTAACAAGGGATGTTTAGAGATCTTGCCAATGGAGCAAAAGACGAAGATACGGCCGTGTCTACCACGAGAGCCGAGATTGGCGTCGACGAGTTGGTTATTAAATGATCGAGAAGTTCATGCGAAGATTGGCATATCGATTCCCAACGTAGAAAGAACGGATCAGCATTAGCGTAAGCCGAGGGATCGAGAGAGGGGAGATGGAAATGGAGAGGATGGATGTTGGGAAAACTGGAGAAGAAATTGGAGAAGTGAAGTGATTCGGTCTGTGAAACAGTTGGGAGGGTCGAAACCATGGTGACGTCGCAGAGGGTCGACAGAGACACTGCAAGACGGGAGAAAGGGGTGATGTGGCCCATTCCCGCGCTTGGTATTAGAGCTATGTGAGCTCGGTGCGAGCCATTTTTGGCCGCGGAAAGAAGAGTTCCTTGAGGAGACATTGGAGAAGAAGGGTTGAATAGGAAAAGAGGTCACTGAATCTACAAGAGTTATGTAGTGATTCTTTTGTGTTCTCTTAAAAAAATTGTTTTGTTTTGTGTTTGCTATTCTTAATTGCTCTCGTGTTTGGCATGGTTGTGATCTGAATTTATTATCAAGGCTTTTCACAAGATAAGTTAACCAAGAACCATCTAGAAGATTAGGCATTACCTATGTTGCACGGATACGGATACCGGTATCGTATACGATACGGATACGGCGATAAATCACGGATACGGATGCGGCTATATAATTATTATTTTAATATATTTATATTGTATATAATATATAAATAAATAATAAATTAAATAATATTTTGAATTTAAATATCATGACAATAAATAAAATCAACATAATAATACAAGTATCATAAAAGTATTATAAATTTATTCTAGAAATATTCTAGAACTAATTTAGAAGTATTCTACAAGTATCCTACAAGTATCCTATATAATTTATTTAAGAATATTATGGGCCAAAATATATAATGGGCCGAAGTATATCATAAATGGAGTATCCCAGCCGTATCCTGAACGTATCTCAGCCGTATCCTGCCGTATCCGAAAAAAATAAATATTAAAATAATCGGATACGCCACGTGGCGTATCCGATACGTATCCGAGCCGTATCGTATCCGTATCGGATACCCGTATCCTTAGGATATTTTTGCGTTTTTGAAGTATCCGCGTAACATAGGGCATTACTGAAGGCTGAAGAGTCATAGCCCAATATTCCATCGAGCCCATTTACTACGTCCCTGATTAACCCACACACGGTGATAACACAAGAAACACACGATTAACAATAAATTAGTATATAATTAACGTACATCTGAATTAACAATTTTTAACCAATATCAATAATTGTTAATTGTGTCCTTTGTTAATCATCATGTTAATTAAGTGTGCTAATCGATGTGGTGGAGAATTGCAGGGGCATAGTAAAATTTCCCTATTCCATTTACGAGGGATAAAATGCAAAAGGGTAAAATTGAAATTTTACAACACTATTTTATTAAGAAATTTTACTACACTATTTCAAAAATTTACTTGGGTTCTAAAAATTTCGAGCAATCCATATTATACAACAAGCTTGACTAGACTTCATTCCTCGAACCCATATATCACCTTTTAAAAAAAATTGTTAATCCTTTGAATAAATTCAGAGCTTTGAGCTCTCCTCTCTGCATTTCCCTCCATCTCGTTCGCAAAATCCGCACATATACCTCAATTATCAAAAACTAGGGACCTATTAGTAAAATTAAAGTTAAATCGAGGACTTGCTTATATATTGTGTTCCGTAAAGAATTCTTCGTTCACTAATACAAAGATCTTTTGCGAGTTGTTTCAGAAGAGATCTCCTATCAGCTTGTTTAGGATTTAAGAAAATTAAACCAGACAAACATTTATCTTTACCCTACATTTTTTAATCAAAAATATTAAAATGAAAATGTCGAAAATTAATATATATTTTTTAAATTTTTACTTCGAGAAACTTGGCGTATTTCGATATACTTGACTCACGAGTATCGAGTATAAATTGAAGCGTTTTTTCCTCTATTTCGGGATTCGATGCCTCTCGAGTCATCTCTAATCACACAAATTTGTAGTTGGTTTATGTGGATCTATCATTACTCAGGTCAGACTCCCAAGTACTAAATATCCATGGGAATAAATTCCAGTGTAGTCCCTCTAATTCAATATAATTACAAATTCCGGTGTAATCCCTCTAATTCAATATAATTACAATATATTTTGTAGTTTTCTGTACAAAAGTTATGAAAGGTTAGTATTGAAATTTATATACTCACAGGATGCTACATGAAAAGCACCAACGATACTCATACAACACAAAAACCCGCCTCAAAAGAGAGAAAAAACAACGGATAAGAAAGAAACCCAGCCATGGCCGAGCTTTCTTTCTCTCTGTCTCTACACCCTCCACTCTTCTCCAAAGCCCTCACAATCCCATACTGGCAATTTCCTAATTCGAATTTCAAAATTCCTCGTTTCGCCCCTCGTTGCTCGTTAACCGCCACTCAGCAGACCACACAGCTTGTTTCGTGGGGTTGCGAGATGGAATCTGTTGAAAGTGCTTCCAATTTGCAAAAATGGTTGACGGATTCGGGTCTTCCAGAGCAAAAAATGGGGATCGAACCGGTTGATGTGGGTGAAAGGGGTCTTGTTGCGTTGAACAATATCAGAAAGGGCGAGAAATTGCTCTTCGTGCCTCCTTCTCTTGTCATTACAGCTGATTCAGTAAGTTATTTTGGATTTACGATTCTTAATTTTTACATATTGAAGACTGAACCATTAATCCGTACCACCTGTACCAGTACCGAATTGGCTCATCTTGACCTGATAAATTAATTTATGTTGGCATACCAGGACTGGACACTTCCAGTGGTGGGAAAAATAATGAAGAAAAACTCTGTACCAGATTGGCCTCTTCTTGCGACGTATCTTATCAGCGAAGCAAGTCTCGATACCAAATCGAAATGGAATAATTATATCTCGGCCTTGCCTCGTCAGCCTTATTCCCTTTTATGCTGGTATTTATCTATCATAATGGTTCCATTTCACATAATTCTGCAAATTGATCTCCTAATTTAACCCTAATTAGCTTCAATTTGAGACTTAATTATATACAGATTTTTTGTATAATTTCAGGACTCGTTCAGAACTCGATGCATTTTTAGTTGCTTCTCCAATCAGAGAAAGAGCAATTCAGAGAATCACTGATGTTACTGGCACGTACGTTTTTTAAAATATGCTAATTATTAGCGAAATTTATTTGTTCATTCAGATTTTTCTTTTTCTTTTTTCTAGATATAAAGATTTGAAAGCTAGAATATTTTCCAAATATCCTGATTTATTCCCTGAAGAGGTACATTTCGTTTCGGTCCATATTTATATTCTCTTACCAATTATATTAAAATAAACTTTTTTTTTATTAGGTGTACAACATGGAGACTTTTATGTGGTCATTTGGCATTTTGTTCTCACGCTTGGTACACATTCATTTTTTTTTTAATTTCTTCACAAATGTATATATACTAAAAAAGTAATTATTTTTTGTTTTTATTTAATTATAGGTTCGTTTGCCATCAATGAATGAAAGAGTGGCATTAGTACCTTGGGCCGATATGCTTAACCATAGTTCTGAAGTAAGATAAAATTTCCATTTATAATTCATTTTATTTGTCTTCAAAATAATTTATTTATTTAGTTTCGAATATAATATTTCAGGTCGAAACGTTCTTGGATTATGACAAGTCATCAAAAGGAATCGTCTTCACAACGGATCGTCCGTACCAACCAGGTGAGCAGGTAATAAATACGTCAAAATATCTCGTACCATTTCCCCCCTATTTTAATAAACTTTTTAAAATATTTTGATATTAATTCAATTTATTATTAAATAAATAGGTATTTATATCATATGGGAAGAAATCAAATGGGGAATTATTACTTTCATATGGTTTCGTACCTAAAGAAGGTTCAAACCCTAACGATTCGGTCTACTTCACATTATCCCTTAATAAATCGGATCCGTGCTACAAAGAAAAACTCGAAGCCTTGAAAAAATACAATTTATCCGAGTAAGTATTCCACGAAAAATAGTATATTCGAAACCAGAAATAGTATATTTAATAATATTGAATTAAAAAAATGAACAGCTATGAAAGATTCCCTTTGCAAATAAAGGGATGGCCTGTTGAGATGATGGCTTATGCTTACCTACTGGTGAGCCCACCTTCCATGTCTTCTCTTTTCGACGAGGTCTCTCTTTCTCTCTCTTCTCCATTTTTTTTTAATTAATAAAATGATTTATTTTTTAAATATTTATTGTTTGATTAAAGATGGCTCGAGGGGCATCGAATAAGAATGCGAGTAAGAATGGGATGAGTTATCCCGAAATAGAGGAAGAAACGCTTCAATTTATACTCGATACTTGCGAGTCAAGTATATCGAAATACACCAAGTTTCTCGAGGTAAAAATTTTAAAAATATATATTAATTTTCGACATTTTTATTTTTTAATATTTTTGATAAAAAAAAATGTAGGGTAAAGATAAAGGTTTGTCTGGTTTAGTTTCCTTGAATCCTAAACAAGCTGATAGGAGACTTCTTCTCAAACAACTCGCAAAAGATCTTTGTATTAGCGAACGAAGAATTCTTTACAGAACACAATATGTAAGCAAGTCCTCGATTTAATTCTAGTTTTACTGATAGGTCCCTAGTTTTTGATAATTGAGGTATATGTGCAGATTTTGCGAACGAGATTGAGGGAAATGCAGAGAGGAGAGCTCAAAGCTCTGAATTTATTCAAAGGATTAACAAATTTTTTTAAAAGGTGATTTATGGGTGGTTCGAGGAATGAAGTCTAGTCGAGCTTGTTGTATAATATGGATTGCTCGAAACTTTTAGAACCCAAGTAAAATTTTGAAATATTGTGTAGTAAAATTTCTTAATAAAATTGTATGTAGTGAAATTTCAATTTTACCCTTTCGCATTTCACCCCTCGTAAATATTGGGCTATGACTCTTCAGTAACGTCCTAATCTTCTAGATGGTTTTCAGTTCATTTATATAATTATATTTTGAAGTTGCACATATTTCATTAGAGACTTCATTTTTAGTTGAATGGTTACATTGTCTCTTTATTGAGTTAATCAAGTACAGTGCAGATTTTTAAAATCATTATGGCTCTGTTTGGTAAGTTAATATAATATTTGTTTGTTATATACTTATAATTTATGGTGGTGATATTTTAATAGCGATATCTGAGGGTTGAGAGCAGTTTTAAAAATAAGTATATGAATCCCGCACAAATAACCCCGCAATGAACACGCGCAATTAAAAATGGAAGGTAATTAATTTGTAATTAATGGGTGTGAACAATTAATTTGATAATTTAGTACACAATTGGTACGGGAAGACTAGCGGGTTTTCATGTGCGTGGTGTATAACACCACTGGTGTTGGTTCAAATTTCCTATTGTTTGATTATCTCAAATACAATGTCGATACTACTAACGAAATCTAGCAAGATAAATGTGTAGGAGATAGGTACAAAATGAAAGGATCAATCAAGAATAACAACAATCAAAGACAACAATCAAAGACGTCAAAGAATCACGGATAAAATCAAGACGCACATGAATCAAGACATTGAAGAATTGCGAAGAAGATCAAGACATAGAAGATTCCGCAAGTTGGGATATCTACCTAATCATCAATACAATATATAGGTATCTCTAAACTTGTTTAAAAGATTAAACTCAATGAAAAAGTACTTGAATTCAATTAAAAAGGCTGAAATCAGTATGTCCGTTGCAACGGAATTCCAGTCCGTTGTAACGGAACTACTCGATTTATTCAACATGGGAAAAACCAGTATAAGTCCGTTGCAACGTAATCACCAATACGTTGTAACGGAACTCTATCTCCGTTGCAACGTTATTTTATTTCCAATGAGGAAGCCTGTCACAGAAGAATGTCCGTTGTAACGGACATCAATGCTTCACTTCAGTATAAACTTACACATACGTCCGTTGCAACGGATTAACCAATCCGTTGTAACGGAACACCTCATCCCGTTGTAACGGAAAACTCTCCGTTGCAACGGGAATTAAATCCAAAGATGAAGTGTTATCTCAGTACAAGGTCCGTTGTAACGGACACAAGTCCGTGGCAACGGACTAGCTAACACAGAGTTCCGTTGTAACGGACTACTTACGTTACAACGGACTGTGTAATAAATTCAAGTACGACAGCCTCCAACGGCTAGTTTTTGAATCACTCCGTTGCAACGGACCATATGTCCGTTGCAACGGACTATTCAGAATAAGCAAGTGAGGGAAGGGACTATGTGTTCTATAAATAGAACCCTTCCCTCATTCTCTCTTGGTGGTTGATCTATCCAAATTATACCTTCAAAAGAGAGAATCCTTGCTATACCATTGAGTAAGATAATCTTCTAAAACATTCTTAGAGATTAGATTTCCCTCTTCTCCCTTCAAATACTATTCCCAACTTGCGTGACCGATCACGTTTTAGTTCGTATTTAGAAATTGTAATAGGCTAGTACAAAAAGTGTAAAGAGCCTTAGCTATAGATCGATAGAAGCGTGTAAATCGATCTAGGCAAATCCTTGTAATCGAGTTGAGTTGGAATTCAATCGAAAGCCAAAAAGAGACACAAGGCATTCCCGGAGACGTAGGTACTTGCCACTAATCGAATCGGTCGATTAAGCAAGTAAAGGGTGAGTTAAAGCTACTGAGCAACCACCTACCGAACTCCGTAATCAACATCGTGTGTTCACGTGTTCGGTATTTTCTACTCTATTCAAATTTCATTAATTAGCTTCCGCAAGAAGAATTTGTATACCTAGTCGAAAATTGCCCACTAGGTTACCTATTCACCCCCCTCTAGGTTAGAATTAACCAACAATTGGTATCAGAGCAAAATACTAACCGTCTCTTTGAGTAAAGGTGACAATTTGTATAACGATCAAGGCCTTAATGGTAACTTCGATGGATGATGTGGTAGAAAGAGCAATTCAAGCTATGATTCTCCAACGAGCTTCAATACCGAAACCATGTACACCGCACTCTATGAGCTTCACCTCTCACGTATCCTCATCTAGTTCACCACATAACCTAGGTAATGAGGTAATTCTCAACCCTATATTCCATTCAATTAGTCCAACCTCGAGTTCATGTTCCTCACCAAAATTCAACACGAAACTCGAACTTGAATCATTCGACGACCTCTTAAGAGACGTTGATGAACCATGTTCAAAGGAGAGAAAAGACAAGAGCACAATTCTAGCTCTAAATGCAAAGGTAGCTTCCCTAGAACTATCAGTAAAAGCATACCAAGCACAATTAAAGGAATTCCAAAGCTTCTCAAAGTGTGAATGTAAAACCCTCAACCTTGAGATATCACACCTAAGAGCAGAACTCCAAAACTCCAAAGTAGAAAATGAATCCTTGAAGAAGGCTTGTGCATCACGTGCACCAAGCACCCCATCATTGGATCAAATATTGAAAGGGGCGTTAGTGGGACAGAAACCAAACGACAAATCGGGTCTCGGGTTCAAAAAGGAGAGTAAACCCGGTCTCTCAAAATCCAATGATCAAAAAGGTAAACGGGAGAACAATCAACAAAACAATCGCGGAAATGCATTCATATACCGTGACCAAAACAAAGGTAAGAATGTTAGAATGGAACACCCTACAAATAATCGGTTCTATCATAGGGATAACCATTTTACGCAACCATCATCCCAGAGACGTACCGATTTGGGACGATCCGAGTGTTGGTTTCAACGGGGATCAAATGGGTATTTTTATGAGGTAAATTACCCCGCCAACCGTCCATATCAACCGAGGGCTCCTAGACCTTACAACCATACGCGCAAACCTTTTCAACCGAAAAACAATTTTGTAAACTCAACCAAACCGATACCTCAAAAGAAAACCCTAACAAACCAACTCTCAAATCACTTTGTCAAGAGTTCCGAAACCATCAACAAACCGACAATTGCTTTTTGCAATTATTGTTGTAAGTTAGGACACATTTCCACGAGTTGTGATCTTCGCCACCCAAAATCCACTACAAAATTTGTATGGATGCGTAAAGATAGACACACCATGGGCCCCTCCACCTCAAAGGGTGTTGGACCAGCAAGGATCTAAATCACGTGTGAAAGACTCACTCCCTCACCACACTACCATAAGCCAAACATTGAGGGGGAGTATGAGTACAAGAATTCATATTAGATTAACCTTCAATATGAATTCCCTATTGTCATAATTATCGAAAAGGACGAGAAAGGTATTCTTGCTTCCATGTAGGCACCCAAGAACGAAGAGAGAAGTCGAATAGCTCATCGTATACAAAACTTCACGATCTACCGTAAAGGAAAAATAAGCTCTAGAAATCGATCAAGAGTTCTCCTTCGTAAGCGTGGTTCTCGGGTCCATGACCGGAGCAAAGGTATAATCGCTCTATAAATGACTTAAGCATTAAAGCTACTTGTAGTTATACAAATATCATCGACTGTCTTGAATACTCTCATGCGCATTTTTATAAATTTTCGAACACGTGATTAATGAAACCTAATCTCTAAGAATTTTTCATACAAATATCATCTCTCTATAAATTTTCGAACATCGATTGTCTTGAATATCATCGATTGTCTTGAATACAAATATCATCGCTCTTATAATCGCTCTATAAATTTTTCATACAAAATTTTGTCACGAAACGCATATTTACATATCCATAAAACCTATTTTAGATAAAGTATATATTTTTTTGAATTTATGACACACAAAAACTTTTCAAAAGCCAAATTTTAACTCCTCATCACAGTAAATATTCCGTTATAACGCACCAATGTGCGTTACAACGGACATAAGAGGCCAAGCCAAAACCTGCGAAATCATAAAGTCCGTTACAACGGATAAACCAATCCGTTGCAACGGACATAACCCCTCCGTTACAACGTAAGTATCTGCGTTCCAACGGACCAACTGAGGTCTGAAAACATCTCCAAACACAGAAGTCCGTTACAACGGATTAACCATTACGTTACAACGAATGTGTCCGTTGCAACGAACATAGTTCGTTATAACGGAAGTCTGCAATTCCAGCTGAAATACCCCCAAATCGACAGTTGCGTTATAACGGAACTACACTTCCGTTGCAACGGACTTCACGATAACTGCATAAAAACCGTTCGACTGGTTTCTCTCTCCACTCTCTTCACTTCTCTCCACTTCGAAAAAAAACTGTTTCCACTTCTCAAAACCTCCGAGACTCTTCTCCAAAAAAAAAAAAACGAAAATCTCATCCTATTCCTCAAAGTTAAACTCCTTCCTCTTCTAAAAATCGAAAAATCCAACTATTTTACTCCCTATTCTCTCTTCATTCCCTCATCACTCCTCACACTCTTCATAACTCGAAACCCTGATTCTCTCTCTCTCTCGAAAATGTCTACCAAAAGGGCCAAACGACCATTACCAACCGGCCCTCGCCGATTTGAGTTTCAAAATACCGAGAATCATTACCTTTTCGAATCAATTACGAGAGCTCGCAAATATCACGACGAATTCAAAGAGCGTCCGGTGGCGAAATGTTTTTTCGTGGACATTCCTTCCGAGGCTATCACACTTCGCGAAACCGTACTACCTCGCATCCAAAATTGGAGCCTCGGTGGGTTATGCGGTCTTCAATACCCCGCATACAAAGAAATCGTGCGTCTTTTCTACGCCCACGCCACGCATGACGATGATGAGAAGTGCATTCGAAGCTATCTCCTCGGTAAGGAGATAATTATTTCCGAATCAAATTTAATCGAATGGCTTGGGTTGTCCGCAGCCGGTGAGAAGTTCTACATTAGTCGTGGTGATTCGTATCACGGAAACGACTCGGAAGAAGTAGAAAACATCACCACCAATGATCGAACGTATTTTTACTCACCAAATACGAACCAAATCTCCGGGTTACTTGGCAAATCAGGAACAATATTCTCACCCCGGTAGTCAAACTCAAAACCAATCTCGAAACCCGAAACAAGGTATTAATCTACAATCTTTGGTACCAAGACACACCATCCATCAACGTTCCAAACTTGATAATCAAGCATATGGAATACTCGTTGCGAGTCGGCACATCTTCCCTTCCTTATGGACACATTATTACACTCGCATGTTTCAAAACCGGGATTATTATACCGGAATCAGATTGGCCATTCGGGAAAGTCCCAACCGAAAATCTCTTACTCCCCGAACGCCTCGAAGTCTTTGGACTAACTCGAAAGACCTCCCGAGGACTCTCGGATCACTATTCTCGTAACAACCGAGCCGGTCCCTATTCCTTTCCGGAAATTCCTTCCGCATGGGTCCCGTTTAACCCTCCCGCGCAAGAGACGAACGATCCTCCGGAATCCTATCGCGGGCCCAAACGGCGTGCCCTCAACGATGGCTCCAGCTCATCAACTCAAGCATCGTTCTCTCTTGAGGATATACAAGCCCTTCTCGCGGCACAAACTCTCCAACAAAATACACACGTCGAATCGGTCCGTGATGAGATCTTCGCCGAAAATCGCATGACCCGCGATTCCATTCTTGCGATCCGCGATGAGATTTTCGCCGATAATTGCGTGACCCGCGATACCGTTCTTGCGGCACGCGATGAGGTCTTGGTTGATAACACTCTCACCTGAAGCCATGCGGTTCAACTCCGTGCCGAACTATATGACTATGTCGATAACCAATTTGAGACAATGAACCGTCGTTTCCAATCCAACAACAATCCCGATGACGAAGACTCAACCGGAGATGATTAGAGCGGAGTGTGCGTCCACCTAGCTCATTAGAGCGTAAAAATATTTTCTAAAAATTATTAGCTATTTGCATGTGTCCTGTCATGTTTGTTTTCGAAAAACTTGTTTTAATTACGCTATTTCGTATGTGTATCCATGCATGTTTGCTTGTATGAACTTGAATTTATGATTAAGAGTTGATTTCGTTAAAATATTTGTGCAAATGAGTAGTATATTACTTTGGTAACTTTCTCATTACTAAAACTCGAAAATTATATCACATATTAATCTCAAAAATCATTCATAATTTAAAAGAGTATTCAACTACATCAAAGCTTATACACGCGCGATATGCACGTGTTTAGGGGGAGCTTGTATGTAGGGGGAGCTTTCCTTCATGATTTTTCCAATTCAATCCCTTTTAATCCACTTTCAAAAAGGGGGAGAAAGGATAATCGTATTGGAAAGATACCGATAATCGATGTATCTCTCCAAATCGACATTGTTTTGAAATGAATCAAAAGGGGGAGTTTGTTGGTTCAAATTTCCTATTGTTTGATTATCTCAAATACAATGTCGATACTACTAACGAAATCTAGCAAGATAAATGTGTAGGAGATAGGTACAAAATGAAAGGATCAATCAAGAATAACAACAATCAAAGACAACAATCAAAGACGTCAAAGAATCACGGATAAAATCAAGACGCACATGAATCAAGACATTGAAGAATTGCGAAGAAGATCAAGACATAGAAGATTCCGCAAGTTGGGATATCTACCTAATCATCAATACAATATATAGGTATCTCTAAACTTGTTTAAAAGATTAAACTCAATGAAAAAGTACTTGAATTCAATTAAAAAGGCTGAAATCAGTATGTCCGTTGCAACGGAATTCCAGTCCGTTGTAACGGAACTACTCGATTTATTCAACATGGGAAAAACCAGTATAAGTCCGTTGCAACGTAATCACCAATACGTTGTAACGGAAATGTACGTTGTAACGGAACTCTATCTCTGTTGCAACGTTATTTTATTTCCAATGAGGAAGCCTGTCACAGAAGAATGTCCGTTGTAACGGACATCAATGTCCGTTGTAACGGACATCAATGCTTCACTTCAGTATAAACTTACACATACGTCCGTTGCAACGGATTAACCAATCCGTTGTAACGGAACACCTCATCCCGTTGTAACGGAAAACTCTCCGTTGCAACGGGAATTAAATCCAAAGATGAAGTGTTATCTCAGTAGAAGGTCCGTTGTAACGGACACAAGTCCGTGGCAACGGACTAGCTAACACAGAGTTCCGTTGTAACGGACTACTTACGTTATAACGGACTGTGTAATAAATTCAAGTACGACAGCCTCCAACGGCTAGTTTTTGAATCACTCCGTTGCAACGGACCATATGTCCGTTGCAACGGACTATTCAGAATAAGCAAGTGAGGGAAGGGACTATGTGTTCTATAAATAGAACCCTTCCCTCATTCTCTCTTGGTGGTTGATCTATCCAAATTATACCTTCAAAAGAGAGAATCCTTGCTATACCATTGAGTAAGATAATCTTCTAAAACATTCTTAGAGATTAGATTTCCCTCTTCTCCCTTCAAATACTATTCCCAACTTGCGTGACCGATCACGTTTTAGTTCGTATTTAGAAATTGTAATAGGCTAGTACAAAAAGTGTAAAGAGCCTTAGCTATAGATCGATAGAAGCGTGTAAATCGATCTAGGCAAATCCTTGTAATCGAGTTGAGTTGGAATTCAATCGAAAGCCAAAAAGAGGCACAAGGCATTCCCGGAGACGTAGGTACTTGCCACTAATCGAATCGGTCGATTAAGCAAGTAAAGGGTGAGTTAAAGCTACTGAGCAACCACCTACCGAACTCCGTAATCAACATCGTGTGTTCACGTGTTCGGTATTTTCTACTCTATTCAAATTTCATTAATTAGCTTCCGCAAGAAAAATTTGTATACCTAGTCGAAAATTGCCCACTAGGTTACCTATTCACCCCCCTCTAGGTTAGAATTAACCAACAACTGGCAGTTTTAATAAAAAGAATGAAATATGACTTATTTTATCTCTAATATTTAATGTATATTTTTTAAAATTATATTATTAATATGATTTATTTTGTCTCTAATATTATAAACGTGATTGAATGTTGTTTTTAAATATTTAATTTCATAAACATATTAATACAAATAATTTTTTATTCAATTTATTACAAATATATAACTGAAAATAAAATTTATGTGTTTCTTAACATACAATAAACAAGTACACGGAGGAAAAAAATAAAAACTTTTGAAAACAAATTATAACACAATTCCAAGATATGCAATAAATATTAAAGACAAAATAAATCATATTTCAATTTTTGTCAAAACTGTTCCCAACCCCCAAATATCGCTCTTAAAATATCATCACCCATAATTTATACTTAACTCATCATTTTTAATACTCATAAAATAATAAGGACATTTTAGTCATTTGCAAATGATTTGCCCCAATAAATTCGAAATCTCTTTTATTTTGTTAAAATCTGTAGTCAATAAAAGTTAATTTTTAGGATTATTGAAGAATTCAAGTTAAGCTTTTAATAAATGGAAAAAATGGAAGATGATTTTCTGTTTTGTTTTGAAAGATGATTTTCTCAGGATTATTGAAGATATGATTTGCTTTTAGGTTTTTTATCATTTTATGCATACATAATATTTGAAGTTTGTTGGATCTTTAAAACCCATTTCGTAGCAGTAACTTTTTTTTACTTCATTCAATTATATATGTTTAAGAAGTATTCTTTGCCGAGAGCCTCATTTCTAAATTATACTGTTAATGTACCGCTAAAATAAAAAAAAAGTTGCAATGGATGGCAACAATATAATACTTGAATTATTACAAGAACTCGATTATCATATATATACAATATAATGTATTATTATTTAGAGTGATGATGCACCTCCCCCTTGCACTTCCCCCACCTCTTGATGTGTTGGCGGAAGACTTAACACCATCCCGTTTAATATCTTAATTTATGATTTAACATCTTAATTTATGATTTAACATCATAATTAATATGTTTAACTATAAATTAAAATGTTTGATCATAATTAAGATGTTAAATTGGATGGTGTTAATTCTTCCGCCAACACATCAAGAGGTGGGGGGGAATGCAAGGGGGAGGTACAACATTTTCCTATTATTTATTACATGAACAGCAATATAACATTCTTTTTTTTTTCATTTACGAAAAAAGAAAGCAATGTTATTTATTATTGTTCACGTGATCCTCGTGCAATTGCGTCCGCAATCATACAATATATTTTTATTGTTCTAACGATTAATCAAGTAATAGGTGCCAACAATTTTTTTAACTACAATAATAAATTAATAATTAAGATTCGTTCCTTCCACTCACAAAATGTCTACTCCCGGTTCATCACATCAAGGGCATCAATATCATACTTCGTACAAGTGATTTTATCCTACGCCGAGTTCATTCAATGCTCTCTACTTGCCCATGCCGGTCGCGTCGCCCATTACTAGTCCAAGACTGCAACTGCAAGGCCTATTTCGGCTGGCTTAAAACCCTCTCCAGTTATAACAAGCGAACATCTATCCATTCAAATATTTTTTTCAAATGTAAATCAAATAAAAAAAAACTATTAACATGGTTAAAAATCTAATATATATGTATAGAATTACAATAATACATTGCAAAAGATAATTTGGGGAGTAATTTTACATTGAGGTGATTTAATAAAAATTTTAATTTTTATTGTAGAAAACAAGTGTTAGATATTTTTGTAGAAAAATAAAATAGGTTCCGGGGTCATATATTCATTAATCTATTAATAATGAATTCTACAAATTGTATTAGGAAATAACATGTCATTCTTCAAATCATGTAACGAATCAACTTGCCTCGTGTCTCACACACGGAAAATAACTTGTTTTACTAGCTTTACGAAACCAGGATTTTAAAAGTTCATAAATATTTGAAAAACAGAATAACAATATAACCTAAATAACCTAAATAAAAATCCAAATTTAAGTTTCAAATTGTTTTATAACACTTTAAATTTCTCATTTCCTTGCATTTTCGAACAAATTTTGATCTAAAAACACAATCCTAATCCCACGAAGTTTGTTTTCTCTTCCTATCTTGCATGGATTGTTTTTTTTTTTTGCACATATTTTATAAAATAACTAATTTCATAATAAATAGTAAAAAATAATACATAAGCAATGAACACGATTTAGACAATGTGATAATATTCAAATATAAAAATATCACGCGTCTCGAACAAATTTAAGTGTCCTCGCAAATGAACAAGTCACACATAAATATAAGGAATCACGCAACACAAAATCTACAACAAATATTTTTTAGTTCACTATTCTTATTTGACGAGTTGTATTTGAAAGTGTAACTTGCAAGGACATAAACGGGCCGGATATAATCCGACCGTAATCGTATTCGAAAAATATCCGTATTCGAATAAAAACTTATGTATCCGAACGTATAGTGAATATGAATACGTAGATACTTTTCTGGATACGGTACCGATTTTGCTTGTTGATACGAATACCAATACAAATAATATTCTTATTCGGTTACTGATATTGCCAGATTCAGATACTAACGTAATTCATATATGTACCGTCATATATTATTATTTTTATTGTTTTTTATATTAATGCTACTTAAATATCTCGAATAAGAAAAAATCTTACTATATTTAATGGTTGATATGTTGATACTTTTTTATATTTTATAATTTTATGAAATAATATTTGTAATAAATTTTAGCAGCGAAATTTCTTTTTTTTGTATTGGATTCTTTTTAGTAAATAATATAATAAAAATATAATAATATTTTGTGTATTCGAAAATAATATCTATAATATCCGAATCGTATTCATATACGATACTATTCGTATTCGTATACGTATTAAAAAAAATTAAACAAATAAAAATACAATGTGACTATTATCCGTCCACACGCGCTTTGTTTACACTCCCACAATAACACAAATAAACTTGATTTTTTTACACAAATGTTAATAATGAATTATTCGTGATTTTATTTGGCCAAACTAATTTTACGTGTCAGATTATTTATGAGTAACTAAGATCCTAACATTTATCCCAAACAAATCGTATTCAAAATCCGACTTTTCTCATAATAAATAATTGATACAATAAATTTATGACTAATTTTTCTTTTTACATCATAATATTTTTTTCTGTGAACTACCCAATACGGCAATACCCATAGCCATACCTAACAGTCTCCCAGTCTCAATTGTGGTTATAACTGGAGATCATTACATCTATCCTTCCTACAAGGTAACTCAACAAGGAACTCCACCTGAGCTTTCTCACTCAAAACTTCAATTCTTCGTAACCATGACTGATTCAACATCTGCACGCTCCTCTCCCACGGCCGCCGGCGAAGCTCCGATCTCATCTCCGCCCGACGCTTCTACGGCGATTCCTGCCGCAGACGCGTCCGCTGTCTCAGCCGATGCGTCGGCGTACGATCCGGAGTCGGGTTTCCAGCGTGAGGAGTTTGGGAAGGCATCTCTTGTGGGAACCGTAGGATTTCATGAGCGCATGGTGTTGCTTTGCTATAAAGGACCCGATGTCTGGCCGTCACATGTGGAGTCGTCGGAGTCAGATCGGCTTCCACGGCTTCTTGCTGGGGCGATCTCGGCTAAAAAGGGCGCCATGAAGAAAAAGGTATTGCTATTACTTGCTATAGGAGAGTTAACAATGCGTTTTTCTTATTCTTTTGAATCATTCTGATATGCGAAATACTGATCTATCCCATCCATACGAAGTATCTGTTATTTGATTTCGATTTGCTTGGAAATTTGATAAATTCTCGTCAATAAGCCAGATGATGAAAATATGTTAGCATTCATGACTTATGATTGTATTATTCTGTGCTAGGAAGTGTGTTTCTTGATTTTTAGATTTGTTTAGAGAAAAATATTCCATGGTTCGAAGAGTCGCTCCGGTTCCGACTCCGATTCCGCCGATAGTTGGCCTTAACCAACCCGATTTTGACCTCCTAAAGTCTTCCATTAAAAAGATTTTTTTTTTTTTTATCAAAAATATCATGAAAGAAGAAGGTAGATCTCAAAAGAACTATGAATTGAAGACTTAAATCTAGCACTATTTTTGGATACTCTTAAGAATGTACAATTCTAAAAATATACTTAATGTTAAATAGTATTTTACAATCAATGATTTGCCTTTTTTATTTAAAAATATTTATATTGACCTATTAATTACAAGACAACGAAATTAAATTGCATGTTATAGATAGATAAGATATTTCAATTTAATTCTTTTAATTTATAAATAAATTATTTTTTATTATGGGTGCTGATAAATGCAGATTTATAAATTACTATTAACAACCGTTTCAATTTTTATAGTAATATTGACAATATTATCCCTATTCTTTAACTGACAACTTTCGAATACCAATTAATTAAATCACATATAATTCATAAATAAAAATTATTTCTAATATTTGTTCTCAATTAAAAATTTAGTAATTAATTAATGCAGTGTTATTCTAAAATGTTATTTCTTTACTTACTTCTTAACTGACAACTCTATTCTTGCTCAGTTGCCTATCAAATGTAACGATAAATACATTTGATGAATTTCTTAGAAGTATAATATAGTTTTATGAAATATTTATTTCAACTAATCAAGTTATTTAGTTTTGAAGGTAATCTATCTTTACTAATTACATAATATCTAATTAATTGATATTTAAAGATTGTTAACTAAAAATACATTATAATTATCAAATCAAAATTACATTTGTGTTAGCTTAATTTGACTATTATATACAATCTACATGTTTGCATCGTAGACTCGTTTGACAATATGTGAAGGAGAAGATGGAACTGATTCTTCAAATGGAGACGTTTTAATCTTTCCTGACATGATCCGATACAGGTACACTCCAAAAAAAAATAATCCATTTAATTCTACAATTTTTAAACTCTACAATTTTAAAATTGTAGGAGACTCACCCATTTCGACGTGGACAATTTCGTGGAGGAAGTTCTCGTGAAGGAATCAGAGTGGCTTCCCGGATCCGCTGAGGCGATATCCGGTTCGTACGTTTACGTGTGCGCGCACGGATCTCGAGACAAGAGGTGCGGCGTTTGCGGGCCTGCTCTGATTGATAAATTCAAGGAGGAAATTGCCGCTAGGGGTCTCCAAGGACAGGTGTCAGTCAGTGCTTGCTCCCATATTGGTGGGCATAAGTACGCTGGAAATATTATTGTTTTCTCGCCTAATTCTACTGGAGAGGTCACTGGTCACTGGTATGGATTTAATTTTAAAATGATGCACAATGGATGAGAGGTTAATTTCGATATTATTGATTTTAGGTATGGATATGTTGCCCCTGATGACGTGGCAATAATATTGGACCAGCATATCGGCAAAGGAGAAGTCGTTGACCATTTATGGAGGTACTTTGATTTTTCATTCATTTAATATTTTTAATAATATTAATATTAAAAAGCGTTGAATTACAGAGGGCAAATGGGATTATCAGGAGAGGATCAAAAGAAGGCGTTAGAACTAAGGGAACAAATGAAAACCCTAATGAACCAAAACTCGTCAGGTTGTTGTCAGGGTGGCAGTAACGGTAATTTCACCTGCTGTCAGAACGGGTCGTCGAAGGAGGCCGAGTTAGAGAGAAACATCGTGGAGGAAGGAATTGACGAAACTGCCCCTGTGAAGGAGAAGGAGAAAGGGGGGCGGTCGAAGTCTTTCAGCAGGAAGATTTGTCACATGCCGAGCTGGTTGGAGACTTGGGAGCGAGAGGATAGTTATGCCGGTCTTGCCGTGGTCGCTGCTGGCGTGGCCGTTTACGTTGCTTTTCGTTTGTACAAGCATCGTGCTTAGAGCGAGAATTATACTTGTTTTTGTCACGTATTTGTTGGTTCGAATAAAGAATGTTATATGCCTGAATGGATGTTATGTTAGGTATTTGGTTTTGGGTTCTGTTACGTGCTTATATGGATATTGTTATGTTTAATTAGAGTTTCGATAACGTTGCTTGAATGTAATGGAGATATATATACAATACCACATTTAGTTTGTTTGTTCTTTTTTTATATACATTATGGTGATGATTAGTGGATTCAATATATTTCATGTGAAATATACAAGTATTCATAATTCTAAAATCACTATTTTTCCAATTACAAGCTTAATTATTGGTAATAATCAATCTAGAAAGAGGCGAGAAGATCTGCAATCATATTCATCGCATTGGTCGAAAACCGTCATCATATCTCGATCCCCTAATGCATCGGACCAATCGAGCAATGACACCTCACCACCACTTGATCTGCCTATCTCGTACTGATTTAAATATTTGGATACGTCCAAATCGTGCAAAGATGCCACATCAGCACGATCGGATAGGTCGAGCCACTCTGATAAATTATCCGCATCAAAGATCTGGTGGCCTTCTTTTATTTGATTTAGCTCCGCGATTCGCGCATCCACAATTTTCAAAAGACTCGCGACGGTCTCGACATCCCCAAGATCGGCGATGGAGCAACGTCCAGAGAGTAAATTCTGCAAAAGAATACTCGTCTCCAACTCGCAATTCTCGCGTTAGATCTTCTCTAACTGCATTTGCATCTTCGCGATTTGCTGGGAAATGAATCCGTCCTTGTCGACCATCTTCTTGGTTTGCTCGGGTCGGGACAGAGCATCGAAGCGCGATAGGATTTCGGCCCCCTTTTCTAATTCCGGCCAGACCTCGGGTCTGGCATTGTCAGATCCGTCAGATACGGCGACGTAAACCGGCACGTCGCACAGAGTCGACAGCTCGCTTGCCTTCTTGAAGATAGAGAGCTTCCTCCTCTTGAATGTCGCTGCACGAGTCGTCTCGTCAGAGATTAGCTCCATCGAAGATTCGAAGTACGTTTCCTCGTCATTGTCACTGTTTTGAGAATTTACTGAATCAAGGGTTCAGGGTTTGGCGGGATATTTCTTGATGGATGTTTGGCTTGGCGTCCAAGTTATGCAAAGATTTGGAAAGATTTGGTACGGAGTTTTTCTTCATTATTTCACCCACCACTGGAAGTGTCCAGTCCTGACATGCCAACATAAAATTAACGGTTGAGTCTTGAATATGAAAGAGAATTAAGGATCGTAAATCCAATATAACTTACTGAATCAGCTGTAATGGCAAGAGAACGAGGCACAAAGAGCAATTTCTCCCCCTTTCTAATATTGTTCAGCGCAACAAAACCCCTTTCACCCACATCTACCGGTTCGATCCCCATTTTTTGCTCCGGAAGACCCGAATCCGATAATCATTGTCGCAAATTGGAAGGGCTTTCAACCGATTCCATCTTGCAACCCCACGAAACAGGTTGTGCGGTCTGCTGAGTGGCGGTTAACGAGCAACGAGGGGCGAAACGAGAAATTTTGAAATTCGAATTGGTATAGCAGCCCACACATGCGGGAAAATGTGTTTAATTAAATTTATTAGTATTATTAATTGAATGAATTGACGAATTAATTAATCGTTTAATTTAATTGACATGTCAATTAATATGAATTAATATTCATATTAAAATAAATTGACGTGTCAACTAATAAATTGACTCCGATCGGAAAAATGTAGAAAAGTCAACGACCCGAAATCTAAATCGAATAATTCGAATTCGAAATGAAATCAAAATCCAATGACCCGAATTCGAAATGGACGGAATCGAATGACCCGAATTCCAAATGGATCCGAGACAAAAACGATCCGAACCCGAAATCTATCCGAAATCGAATGAGTCGAAACAGAATAATCCAAAATCCGAACGACCCGAAATCCGAACTAACCCGAAAACGAATACTCGAAACTCACAACCAGAATGACTCGACATTCACGACCTGAAACTCGCAAATCGAATGATCTTAAAATCCCGATCAAATATTTATTCATGTGTGTTAATAGTTTTATAAATAAAATATCAACATATTATTGCTAAAATGTCTCAGATTAAAAATCTGAGTAACTCGAAGACTATCACGTAATCCAATTGATCCGAAATTCAAATAATCCGGAACCCGCATGACATAAAATAAATTCCGACTGACTCGAAAATAAAATTTTTGAAAAACGAAATTGACCCGAAAATCGAAATAACCAGGAACTGAATGATTCGAAACCGAAACGATCCGGAACTGAATGACACGAAAACTGAAACGGTCCGGAATCGAAAGACCCGAACCCGAAGGATCCGCAAACCGAAGGACCCGAAAACTAAAATGATCGGAACTCGAACGACCCACGATTCGAAAGACCCGCAAACCAAAACGAACCGAACCCGACATGACCCGACCCGATTGTCACCTCTTAACACCCTATTATTCTTATTCTTTATTTTAAAGTCTAGGAAATTATCAAACAGTGATGACACGTGTCTAGATAAGCAGGAACGGATCGGGACAGTCCCCCCCACCACCACCACACACACACACAAGTTTTTTGCACAATAATGTATATTGCTAGTGTTGAGTGTATTTTATCCGTATAACAATGTAATTTTTTAAAAGGCTAACAAAATTATTGGCCAACTACCTAAGCAAAATGTACGACATAACGTCGGCAAGCCAATTAGGAGACATGCCCAGCTACAAAATTACCCCTTCTCGAAAAGAGCTTAGGGACTTAGTGCCAACGTACCAAGCATTTTCATACAAAGACCCATCAACAACCAAGGTCACATGGAAGTTAGAAGTCCCCAAAATATTCATGGCGGGGTCGGCCTATCAAATATTAAGTGACCCGGGTATACGAATCTCATGGCAAAAACAATGTTGGAAGACCAAAGCACCCCTCAAAGTGAGGATGTTCATATGTCTTGCACTACATGGGAGGATAAACACGGCCGACCTCTTACAAAGAAAGGGGTGGCCACACATAAATACATGTCAACTATGCAAGAGACACCAAGAAACGGTCGATCACTTATTTGTAGAATGTGTTGGGTATCGTCGTCACTACCGAGCCCCGCACAACGGATTGTGGGGCCCGGTCCGACCCGACCCCGAGGACCACACTGACGACTCGATCGTACAAATCATGAAATGCAACTAATACCTATGAAATTAACTCTTAATTCATAGAGAATCATACCACGTGAAATTGATCACGGAGATGAGTTGATTCTTGTGTAGTTGCTGCTGTCCTTGCTTCGACTCTGGCAACACACACGTCCCACGCCCGCGCGATTCGACACGTTGCTCGAAGCTCCTTTTGTCGTATACAACCGGAATATCTCCGGTCCGTCTCCGATCTTGCTCGACCTTGATCATCACAAAAAATCTCAAACGAGATTTCTCTACTCGTATCCACCTCGAGCTAGCGTCTTTCGATTACGCGTGATTCCCCTAAAATCACCGTAAACTTGCTCAACTTTCAATCTTTCTAATGGAGTTTTTCCTCAACTTGTCTCACAAGTTTCTTTTCTCTTTCAGATCTAGAATGGCCTATCAGAGAGAGAGGAATTTCACAGATCTTATAATCAAAGCCTCCATGAATAGGGAATTAATTAGTATCAAAACTGCCAATTCAGAATTCGGATCACATTGCGTCATGACGCACAACTTGGTGCGTCATGACGGACCAGTCACTATTACTGAATCCAACAGTTATATAGGTGCTCCGTCATGACGCACTGGATGGTGCGTCATGACACTATACTCACAGTTTGGTCTGCACACAAATACATTACTATGCGTCATGACGGACCATATGGTGCGTCATGACGGACTATGTAATTTCTGTCAGATTTGCATAATCTTATTATGCATCCAACCGTTTCGACGAACGCGTACGTTCATCTACCCTCATGTGTACAATATACTAATTGATCTGTAACTGTATTTCCTTCAGAATGTACCTACACCAAATCGTTGTGGAAGATATGTAAAAGACAAACTAACGCACCGGCCATCTTACCGACGGGAGTCACTACGATCCAGGCATGCAATATGGGGAGGCGTAACCTAATGAAGACCGAAAAAGAGGATGGGACTCGCTATGGATGTCAATATCATGGTCGCTTTGGAAGGAATGTAATGCCATGATCTTTCGCAATGCAAGAAGAGGATCAAGAGCGAAGGCGAACAAGGCAATTCAAGATAGACTCCTATGGAACATTAGATTAATTCTGACTTTTTTTTTTGATAATAAATGAAGAAGGCTCGTAAGTCCTCCATCCATTGATGTCAATAAAAATCGAACCCACAACCTCTCACAACATATGATTTTTGTGTCTCACACTCAACCAACTAGTCTATGAGCTTATTTCATATATGCAATTTCAAAGTTGGCTACCGTCTTGTTTTTAAAAAAAAAAAACAATGTAATTTTTTTTGTTTGTCTGCCTCAATTTTTTCTTACGGTAAGTAGACATGCTTTAGTTTACCTCCCGGGCCCCTACTAAGAACCATCCCTAATCTCAACCGTGTTCTCTTTTCCTCAATATAAATATAAATAAGATCGATAATTTATATTTCTCTATTTTATCTTTTGCAGCTTTGATTTTAAGTCGAGACCTTTTCGTTGTAAAATCTCAATGTAAAGCGTCACAATCTGTTTATCATTATTTTTCTTCAACTTAGGTTCGAATCAGGGACAGGCCAAATATAAAAATGACAAAATCCAATTTATATTGTTTGATTTGCTAAAATTCAATGAAAAAACTAAAAACAAAAGGATAGTATAAAAGTCATCCTAGAATAATCCCGTGATTCCCTCACACTCACTGCGGATATTCCCTTTTGGTCCTATTTGTCTCGGTCTCACATTTCTAGAAAAATCTTTATTTCTTGTACATGTATATATCTTTTTATTATTATTTTCATACATTTTTGATTAATTATACTTGTATAACAAAAGAGTTTTTCCATCGATTTAGCCAAATTACCAACCACTTTGAATTGACAAACCAAATCTCTCTCTCTCTCTCTCTCTCTCAATCTCAAGTGGTCTCGCAACCAACATATGGATATACATCATGAAACCCTACACAGTCGTACCGGTGATACCGGTACCAGTACCGATACACGCGCCACCACAGACAAATCTACAAACAATTCAGAGATAAAGGAATGGGAGATGAAGCTGAAGAACCAATCAAAATGGCAATCCGAAATCGACAATCATCAGAATGAAAACAGTTTGGATATTATTGAGGAAGGTGAAATCGAGGTGAAGATGGAGAATATCGAGGTGAGATCGATCGAATTGGATAGAATACAATTATTTCTTCTCACTCATTGATCATTACATTAAGAACTAATATGAACGAACTACCTACCTGAATTAACAATTCAGGATAAAGATTGTGAAATCGAGGAAGAGATTAATCCCGAGGAATCAGGTTCATTAGAGAAACGGGTTTCTTATCCAAAACCACCGAAAGGAGGAGACGAAGATGATGTGTACGTAGCAATCGGAAAGAGTAGTTCGAGCATGGATGCATTGTCATGGGCTCTGAAAAACGCAATTAAGCCGTGGAGCTTCGTGTATCTTGTTCATGTTTTTCCTCCTGTGAATTATATCCCTACACCTTGTGAGTTTGGCAAAAAATAATTAATATTTGATTTTTATACTTAAATATATAATTCATCGAATATGCATAAATCATAATGATCCATGTTACGCGGTAAATTATACTTCGATCTCTCTGGTATAATAGAGATCTAAGGATATAATAGATAATTTTTTGCTGGAGTCTATTTATGCATTTGATTATCATTATGGTTTTACTATTTGTTTTTTACATATAATAAGTTCTAAGTATGTACGAGAAAATAAATATTCATTTGCTTCTTTATCGAAAAAATCAATGTGGGGTGAATATTTTTAAAATGGATATCGTGAAATAGTAGGAAATATGCCTCGGAGCACGATGAGGAAAGAAGAAGTGGAAATTTACATGAACCAGGAAAGAGGAAAAATACGCCAAATGCTACAAAAGTATCAAAATTTATGTCGTAATTACAAGGTGACAATATATCGTATATTAATTAATTTTTCAATTTCATTCTTTTTAAAATATGCATTTTTTTTCATATCTATGTTTTTTAATGGTAAAAAAATGGTATATTGACATATTTTTCATTTACAAAATTCAGGTTGAATTGGACATTCATCTCATCGAGAGTGATCAAATTGCCGAGGCCATCTTGGAGCTAATCTCTGTATTGAGAATAAAAAAGTTGGTTATGGGAACTTCGAAATCAAATTTGAGGTAAAATTTAGAATTTAGGTTTAAAATTTAGAATTTAGGGATTCCATTATAACAATCACTGCATGCACGCGCAGAAAATTGAAACGAGGAGGCACAGAAGTAGGAAAGATACAAAAGAATGCACCTCCTGATTGCGAAGTAAAAATAATTTGCGAAGGAAAAGAAGTAAACAGTGCCACCGAACAAACACCGCCAACATCGCCGTTGGCGCACATTTTCGTCAAAAGCAAATCGAACGGGAATACGCCCGTATCTTCTCCTTCTCATGAAATCGAGACGAACCGTGATAAAGATAAGAGAAACAAAACCAAAGTTCCCAAGTTTTTACGATGCTTCTCGAATCTCAGGTAAAAACATGTAGTGTATATGTATGTATGTATGTATGTATGCATGAAAAAGATCACAATGTGAATAATATTTTCTTTTTGGTTGTGTATGCATCTTTTATTTTAATTCTTTTGTGTATATTTTGTTTTATTTTATTGAATGAAGCTTATTTTTTTGTCCCATTTTTCATTAACTGAAATAGTGTGAATTTTTTTCAAGATTATTTGTGGCAAAGTTTAGCTAATATCAATATGTTTTTTTTTGAAGGATACCCAACCAGCAATCGCTAGCTGTGATTGGTATCACGGTTACAAAACATAAAAAAGCAAACAATACAAACATAAAACAATACAAATACCATAGCGACCTATTACATTGATGATTGATCCTATATTTGATTCCTGAGCTACAAGTTCGTTTTCCATAGCAGTGCTAGCTCCATTGCGGCATTGGTGGTCATCAATGTTGTCTTCTTTACTCCCCTGAAAATTCTGTGATTTCTCTCTAGCCATACACTCCAAATTACTGCTGATATGAGTATGTCCCAATGCGACTTATCAATATGTTATTTATCTCATGTGCCACATTGTGGCGTACTACGGCAAACCCATTGAATTTGATAAAATTTGTTGGAACTTTTTCTAGCTATAAAATTAAATAAATACACATAAAAATGTATATTATGTATTTTTTGTAACTGGAAATTTAAAATGGGAATGCATTTGTATAAGATATAAACTATATAGTATTAAATAGTATTTAGTGTAAAAGAAGAGCACAATTTTATTGAGCTGTTGATGAAAAAAACAGAAGGTTTTTAGAAGGAGGAGGCCAATAGCCATCACTCAAAAAAAAAAAAAAAAAAAAAAAAGTTAATTACACAAGAGATCAAGAAATTGTAAACTCATTTAGCCCCTATTACGTAATAGGGGACTCCTAGAAATGGATTACAGGATTAGTCATTGTATGGCATCACTTCGAATTAGCGTCGATAGGCCAGAGACGGACATCGCCTTTGCGGAGAAGACTCGCCTGTTCCGCTCCTTCCACAAATTCCAAATTGCCGATAGCCAGTGAGAACTCCATTGCTTATTACGCTCTAGAATGTTCGGCCCCATTTTTGCGCCAAAATCTGTAATAAGAGCCGCCCAGATTTGCAATGAATAGGGACAAGTGAGCACGAGATGTGAGACTTCTTCGCGGGCTCGCGCACACAAGAAACAACCCTCATTGTTCGTCCATCCACGTTTCGCGAGGTTATCTGCTGTGAGGATTCGATTGTGTAACATTAGCCAAGAAAATTTGCTGGTTGATTGGATGTCGAGCGCCAAATCTGTTCTGTTTGCTCGCTTAATGATCCCGTTCGATCATATATCCGTTCACGTCGCAAATTAACTTTTCATTTAAATTGGGAAATAGCAAAAAATTACCTACATTCACAACAAAAATCTTATAATATCGAAAACAAATTAACAATAAAAGAAATAAGGATTAATCGATTGCTCACCATTACGAACTCCAAAGAACAGACAAGTTGGGCATGCTATCGGCATCAGCATCGGCTACACGGTTTCTCTTCTTATGCGTTTCTCTCCATCGATTAATATTCGCAATCACTATCTCCTTTTGCTCATCAGATATTTCCTTACCAACATGGGTCGGCGGTAGAAATATATAGAACCTGCCGGCTTGGAGTTTTTGTCGAGTCTTTATTGGACTTGGAGAACCATCTTGTAGTATATTCTCCATGTCGCATATAGAAACTCCTCCGGCGAATCTGAATGCAGCTTCGCCTACCGTCATGGGTAGCTCGACAACGTGATGGGTCCCGTCTGCATTTATGACAACGGCTTTCTTTGCCGGAAAGGCGAAACAAGATTTGAAATTGCCCATCGAGTTAATTTTGTTTTGTTTAATTTTAAGTCTAAATCTTGTTTTTGTGAAGTTTATTTATGTTTTGGATTGGAAAAGGAGTGAGAGGTTTATATAGAAGACATGGCTTGCACTATTGTTAGCTACTTTGGGCACAACACAAGTTCACGTTCACTTGTTTGGAACTCCCACATGAAAAAGAAACAAAAATGTAAATGAAATATATAAAATTTGTTGGAACCTATTAAGAGTTTGTGAAAGTTTCTAAAAAAAGAGAGAGGCCTTCGGCCTTCCTGGCTGGAGGCCCTATATGAGAAACATGACCCGTTAAACAAGTATGAATTTGTGTTGTCATTTTACGTCATCAAGATGCGTAATTAACAATTCAATTAACACAAAAATGAATTAAATATTAATTTCAATGTATCAATAAAGATATTAATTTATTTTTACATATAAATTTAATGTTAATTGTGTTACTAATTAATTACACTAACTTTTCTCGAAATTTGAATTAAGGATGGGAGAGAGGATTTGTGAGGACATAATAAATGCCCTCATGTAAATATGACAGTGACAAAAATAATGCAATTCTAAATGCTTCTCTAATCTTATTTAAAATGTTTGTGTTATCATGCTATATTGTTATGTATACGCGCTAGTATATTAGTTAATTTATAATCATGTTTTACTAATCATGACTATATTGATATCAAATCATTAACTAAAATACATGTTAGAGAACTTGTATTGCGATCCACTATGAAAATATATGCGCTAGTATGTTAGTTAATTTATATTTTAACATAGTCAAACGTTCTATAATTGAAGAACTATAGAAGTTATGGTTATGTATTTAACACGCAAAGGAATGTGTATGATCAAGATATGATTTGTTTCTCTCTCGAATGAATGTGATAGATATATATCTGGAATCCTTAATGATTTTATTCATATATTTATTTTCTAATCACGTCATCATTGTTGTTCATGATTATTCTTGACAATTACATTATGTGATATTGTTTCATCTTGTAGTACATATATATTGTATGATCATTTGTATGTCTTACTTTATATTGTTAGATGTTCTGATGTGATTGATCGCATTCATCAATTTTTGCTAGATTTTCTTAATAATGTATTCTGTGTAGTCATGTTGTTATTTTTTATAACAATTTTGAAACCATCTCCTTAAGTTGTGTCATCTTTGATATTTTAAATATGAATCTTACAATTAAAACTGGATGTTTGATATTGAATGTAATGTCTACATGATAAGAAATATAAAAGTTTCATTAAATTATTTGTGACACACACAAAAATTATATATTGTTGTTACTTAGTAGATCTTTTTGTTAATACTTAAATGGTTCTCACATATGATTTCTTTCTATTCCAATCAATAGATATATGTAATTTTGTTTTAATATGAGAAATTATATTGTTTTTTTAGTGTTAAGTCATATTAATAATAATAATTCCAGAACTTTAATTGAATTAAATATTCACGTGAATATTCTATTTATTTTGACATCCATATTAGTGTACTCCAAACATGATGTTTTCTCTAATTTAAATTTGTGAAAATAAAATGTAAGAAAATGCATTGCAAATGACGAGGAAATCCATATTAGTGACATCCATATTAGATTTTAAATCATTGGATTATATGTTTTGTTATTATTACTTTTTCAATATTAATAATTCTATATATCACTAGGTATATTATATTTGTGTTTTTGTTTGAACATAATAGTAAAATTTTCAAAACTTACAACGACGAGGAAAGAATAGTTTATCTATTAAAATATAAATAATTTTTTGAACTCATAAACATATAGCAAATGCTATTATTAGTTCTAAAGTTGTAAATTTAAAAAACACAATATGATGTTAAATAATTTTAACTATGTTTTTGCTTAATTAAATCTCGGTATTATTTTTTTATTATTAACATTGTTAATTGTAATAATGTGTATAATTTTCATTGCCTTTGGACCAATAAAACAAATCATTAGTAATATATAATTAATTGCGTGCGGGTGAGTAAATAGATCGTATGATTCATCATTTTTATATTTGATATTGCATGAATTATTGTGGACAACAATAATATTTTTGTTGTTGTTATGTTTGTTGATAAAATGTTGTCAGAACTCATTTATTATCTTACAGTTGCACTAATATATGTATTAATATTTGATAAAAATTATTTTTTTAACCATAACATAGAATAATCACAAAAATATATTTATGATTATTCATAATTAGTTCTAATAATATAATAGGATTAATATATAGTGAAATATTTTTATTTTAATATAATTCTATTATTACCATAAAAAAACAGTACTACGTTGTAAATTGAGAAACCTAATTATAAAACCTCTGGTCTTGAACTCTAGATGCAAACTCTCTATTTGTTGTATGGATGGGCCTCCGTGGGCTATAATCCAGGATTTCAATTCCGAATCCTCTTTTCTATTCGTTCTTTCTGTTTGAAAGAACCAATGAACCTCCTCTCCATTAGAGGCGCGGCAAGGCTTCTTCTTGCGGCTCCTCCCTTCTTCTTTCTCTAAACCCCTAAACCCCCAAAAGCTTAATCCCCAAACCCGAACCCTGATCCTCGAATCACTTCTCGTTATGAGAACCGGATGCTTTGCACACAAAACCACCATCTGTAACTCCACCTCCACCTCTGGTTCGCCATTATTCATTCTATTCAGACGTGGGTTATCATCCCAAACTTCGAGTTTCGAATCTCAAAGGCTAACCGCTCCTTTTCCCATCACCATTGCTCATCTCGAGTATCTTCTCTCCAACCGGCTTTGGCACAAGAGCCGGTGTTTAAAACGGCTCGCACCATATCTGACCCCCTCGGACGTGTCTCAACTCTTCAATGCAACCTCCCTCGATCCCAAAACGGCAATTCTTTTCTTCCAATGGGTTTCTCAAGTTCATGGTTTCAAGCACAATGTCCATTCACATGCTTCTCTTATACACCTCCTCGCACGGTACAAAGGCCACGCGAATTTCGAAAAGATCGTAGTTTCGATGGTTGAATCATGTGAAGGAAACAGAGACATGAGTGTAGTGATGGGTGCCATCGAGTCAATTAATCGAGCAGGTTTTGTGCTTCCTCTTGATTGCTATAAATTTGTACTAAAATCCCTCTTCCCTCTATACATGACTCGAGAAATGAAACTATTATACTCGTATATGATCAAAGATGGGATCTTGCCTGATTATATCGTGTATAACTTGATGCTCAAGGCACATTGCAGAGAAGGAAACGTAACAGAAGCGACCAAATTCTTTAAACATTTAATCAGGCTTGGAATGTTTATCGATACATTCGCATTCAATTCTATGATTCTAGAATTCTGTAAAAGCAGAGATTTGAACAAAGCTTGTTGGGTTTTCATAATGATGCCTTTAATGGGTAGTAAGAGAAATGAGTTCACCTATACAATCCTTATTCGAGGTCTTTGTGGGGCCGACAGATTAGACGAAGCATTGGTGTTGTGGTCTTTGATGGAAAATGACGATTGTACCCCTAATGTGCATACATACACAATAGTGATTGATAAATTGTGTAAGGATGGGAATCTTGAAGGTGCACAAAACCTGCTTGATGAAATGTCTAAGAGAGGTTTAGTTCCTAATGTGGTCACCTATAATACTTTAATTGATGGGTATTGTAAGAATCGAAAATTAGACGACGCATTAAATATTTTGAAATTAATGGATTTAAATGGGTGTAAACGCGATACATGGACTTGTGCGATTCTCATTCATGGTCTTTGTAACGAATTTAGGGTCTCAGAGGCCGAAGATTTGTTAAATGTTGCAATTGAGCACAATTTGGTACCAAATGTGGTCTCTTATACCAATTTGATTGATGGGTATTGTAAAATGGGGAAATTAAACGATGCATCGAGGATTAAAAATCTCATGGAGTCGAATGGGTGCAAACCTGATATTAGGGTTTACACGATTTTGGTGAATACTTTATTAAGGAACGATAAATTAGAGGAGGCGAAAAAATTGGTACATGAAATTTCTTCAAATGGGTTGGTACCAAATGTGGTTACTTACACTTCTTTAATTGGTGGGTATTGTAAAAATGGTATGGTACAAGCTGGTTTGGAGATTTTCGATCTAATGGTATCGAAAGGTTGCTTACCAAATATTTGGACTTATAATGAAATAATTTATGGTTTATGCATAAATAACAAGGTTCAAAATGCAATGGCTTTGTTTAGTAAAATGGTTCAAAGAGGTATTTCACCGAATATTATGACATATACAACTTTAATCCAAGGCCAGTGCAAGAAAAATAAGATTGATAATGCCCTGAGGTTATTTTATATTATGGAAAATCGCGATTTAGTCCCTGACGAAACGACTTATTCCATTTTGATCCATTCTCTTTGCAAAACGGGGAGACTTCAAGAAGCCCATTATTTTTTCTATAGTATGGTTAAAAAGGGTATATTGGTGAATGAAATTGTATATACCACCTTAATTGATGGGTTATGTAAGGCTGGTTTGGTACCACTTGCTAAATCTCTTGCCGAAAAAATGGTCGATACGAATGTTTTTCCAGATACATATGTATATACGGTACTTATACATGGCTTATGTAAAGAAAATAATTTAGAAGAGGCCTTATTAATATTTGATGAAATGGGTATTAAAGGAATAAAACCAAATACCGTTACATATACTATGATAATCGATGAAATACTCAAAAAAGGGAATTTCGATCATGCTAAGAAGATTTTTGATCAAATGGTTTTAAACGGGTGTAAACCCAATAAGATAACTTACACTGTGTTTTTACAGGCGTATTGTAAAATTAATCGGGTTGAGGATGCGGATAGAATATTTGATGAAATGGAGAATCATGGAATTCAACCCGATCCAATAAGCTTTGGGGTTTTGATCGATGGATTTGGTAATAGTGGCTTACTGAATCGTGCATTTGATGCTCTAAAACGCATGATGAGTAATTATAATGGTTCTTGTAACCCTAATTTTTGGATTTATTCTGTTTTAATCAAGCATTTAAATAAGAGAAAAGTTGGTGCCCGTACCGGTATTGATGATTTAGGCATGTGGAAAGATTTAGGGTTAGAAATTGCGTTTGAACTTTTGAAGGAGATGGTAAATTACGATTGTGCCCCTGATTTAATCACGTATCATTCTCTAATTTCTGGTTTTTGCAAAGTAGGCCGATTCGATGAAGGAAATGTTTTGCTTAATGCGATGAAAGAAAATGGTATTTTTCCAAATGAGGATATTTATACCGTTTTAATAAATTGTTCTTGCGATGTAAAATCGTACCAAAAGGGACTCGATTTGTTAGACGAAATGAAGAAATTAGGTTTTCAACCTACTTTGGAGACTTATAAAAGACTTATTCTCGGGCTTTGTTGTGACGAAGAAGAGGATTTTGAGAAGGGTATAAGGGTCTTTTGCGAGTTAATTGGTTTGGAGATCAACCATGATGAGGTGGCGTGGGAGATATTTATTGATGGTCTTGTTAAAAAGGGTTTTGGGTTTAAGTGTGATGAGCTTTTGTCTATTATGGAGGAAAAGGGTTGTGTTTTGTCTAAAGAGACTCATGTAATGATTACTAGAGAGATTAATAGATACAACGAGGCTCTGAACGGGTCGATTTGTAAGGCTAAATGATGACTCGTTTCGTACCTTTTGTTCTTTTTGTGGTGGTGGTTTTGTGACATGTATCAAAGAAAGGCAAGTATACTCTTTGTATTTTTATAATTAAATTTAATTGTGCCTCAATGTATTTAGCCCAATTTTGCTTCAATTATGAATATTGTGATTAGTTGATTAATGATATTTTCATATTTTTCAGGCAGAAAATTCGAATTTTGAACTTGGATTTGAAACTAGACGTTATTTGGTGTGAAATTAGGAGATTTCATTTTGAGCAGAGGTAATTATTTGCTTTAGCTCTATATTAATTCGATGAAAATGGCAATTCTAACTTTTAGCAATTATTTTTGGATCTTTTTATGTGCAGAAATTTCTCGGTGTGATATTGTCGAAAGGCACGGACTTCTTAATAACGGTTCTTTTCACAATTTTGGCCAAAAAAAAAAAGAATTGTTTTGTATAGTTTAACCTTGACTTAGAAAGCACAACAACAACAACAAAAATCTAGATCTATTGGGAAATTCTAGAATTGTTATATAGACACGTTCTCGATAGAATAATTATATGTTATATAATAACTGATGAATTGCGCTAATATATAATCATTATTGCATGTTTAATATGATTTTGTTCTCTTTTTTTTGAGGTTCAATTGGAACTTCGAGTATTAATTTTAAAATGAGATAAAATTGAAAAAATATATATAAAATTAACACGACCCTACGACGAATGGATGTCATGTATACAATTAAGAAATAATCCAAAAAAATATTGAATGATTTTCTCTGTTTTTTGTAATCTAGACATACATGGAGACATAATTTTGGGCATTGTGGATTATAACTCTAATTCAAGGGTTCCCCACATTGTATTGTATTTGTAGTCTTGTTAATAGATCATAATAATAATTGCCAAGTGACAATTGTAGGTACCCAATTTTATTGAGAGTCATATTGTGGGCTCTACTTTTATACATCTTTTTTCAATATAATTCATATCGTTTGCCCATAGGGAAATTAATTGGTCACATGGATATTTGGACATTAACCAATGATTATATTATAATTTACTCTTTTTTTTTTTTTTTTTTTATAATAAATGGAGAAGAAAAAAAAAATTATAATATAATGATTGGGGTGATTCTATGGTAAATTTTTTTTTTTTCAATTCTTATACAAAATAACAAGGGTATTTTGGGTATTTTTCAATCTTCTAATTTAAATATAATTAATATTATGCTCGAACAAAAAATTAATTTCTAATTAATTATAAAATTTCAAAATACTTTTTCGAAAAAGTTCTACCATAGAATCTCCCATGATTGTATACTATTTTGAACTAAGCATTTTAACATGGTATTGATAGCATTTATATATTCCATGTATTCATAATGCATTTAAACTTAAATTATATTATAATGATTGTATACTATATTGAACTAAGCATTTTAACATGGTATTGGAAGAAGTGTCTTTTAGATCAATTATAAAACTTATAAACAACAAATCAATCTCACTCTAATAAATCCTCCAAATATATAATTTATTTTTGATAAAAAGTGATTAGTACACAAAAACAACTAATGAAAAGGTTGAGGGCATAATTATAAAGAAGTGTCTTTTAGATTTCATTTGGCCATTTTGTCCCCCCTCCTTTCTCTCTCAATCGAGAAATTATTTTTTCTTCTTCACCTACGCACAAACACAAGAGACTGGACACGAAGTGCCCCCCACAAAGACAGAGCTTTAACCAAACAAATCAATCCCCCGCTTTTGAATAAAATCCCTTCCATTTTATTTCCTTTTCTACCCTCCTCCCCTTTCCTTTAATTCTCTTTTCAAAGACCAATTTCGCTCCGTGAACAAATTGGACGCATTTTTTTTCAAATTTGGGTGCAAAGCTGTCATCTTTGTAGAACAAGGTTGAACTTTTTTCACTTCTCCGTTTTTTTTCTTCTTTTTCCTGGTTTTATTACTTTCTGGGTCTATCATCTGGCTGAGTACTTTGCTAATTTTTGGGTTTTTGTAGATCTACCTTGATTTCATGAATGGTGTCAGTACTCCATCAATTCATGTCTTTCTGTTATGATGTGGCTAAAATATTTCTTTCTCAGCGTGCATAGTTATTATTAGCATGCCTCGATTTGCTTTGTCTGTGTTGAAATTTTGAAAAAAGAAAAGAGAAAAGTCAATTTTTCCCCTTTTGCTTCTTTAATTATCAATTTTGTACCCTGGTCATGGTCCCATTTTTATCTTTTTTGTTGGAAAGATTTGCTTTTTTTTGTTAAAATTAGTTTTCCTTGGTACTTGTTTATATTCTACTTCTGATTTAGTGCTTTAATAATGATTTGTTACATCTATAATTGTAATGAAATAATGCCTTTCAATTGGGTTTTTTTTATTTCAGTGGATTACTGGTGCATGAATCTAAAATCTCGAGAAGTTTCCTCTTTCAATTCACTCAAAGGTGATTTTGTTTATTTTCATATTTGTTAAGTGTTCAATGAATCTTAATTTCAATTCCAATTAATTCGTTCTTTTCTCGGCTTTGTTATTTGTTACTTTCTAATTTCATGAACTTGATATCTTTAGTGCAGAGAATCTCTTTCGCGGATCAATTCGCAAACCAGTTAATCTCCAATTCCTCGAATAATTCATCGAAATTATTGAATTCATGATCATATCATATCCACTATCTAGTTAACCAAAACAAAAATGGCTTCTTCGAAAACCTTAATTCAAGAAACCAATCTGGATCGAGAAAAGAAATCGTCCTCTAGTACTATCAAGTACAGTGATGACGTGGCAACAATCACCCAATCAGAAAATAACGAAATCTCAAACAATAACATTAGCAATAACAACAAAAATAATACTAGTGCTAGATTGAGAGCAAGTGCATGTAGCGATATAAGTGACGAGAGCTCTTGCAGTAGTATTTCGAACAGTGTAAATAAGCCTCACAAGGGAAACGATTCGAGATGGGAAGCAATTCAGTCTGTGAAATCGCAAAACGGGTCATTAGGTCTGACCCATTTCAGACTTTTGAAGAGACTTGGTTGTGGCGATATTGGGAGCGTCTATCTCTCTGAACTTTGTGTTACGAAGAGTTATTTCGCCATGAAGGTATTGCTTCTCTTTAAGTTTTAGAGGGGTATTTGTGGTATTAAACATGTTTAATATGAATAGGTAATGGACAAGGGGTCATTAGCGAACAGGAAGAAAATAGTGAGGGCTCAAACAGAAAAGGAAATATTGCAATTACTGGACCATCCATTTCTTCCTACTTTGTACTCCCATTTCGAAACTGAAAAATTCTCTTGTTTGGTCATGGAGTTTTGTCCAGGTGGCGATTTGCACTCCCTCAGACAGCGCCAGCCTGGCAAATTCTTCTCCGAACAAGCCGTCAAGTATGTTTTATTTTTTGCTATTTCATTTATGTATATACCTTTTGAGAAACTTGAAATGTATCAAATTAGCCTTCTAATTCTGAAACCACAGGTCCACATACCCTTTTAAAAACTGAAAATATCATATTTAGCCTTGTGAAAACCCAAATATCATTTTCTTTATTCGTTCAAAAATTTAAAATATCGTATTTAACAATTTGAATATTTATTCCATTAGTATGTTCTAGAAGTGTAATATTAAATATTTGAAAGGAGAAATATGATATTTTTAATTTTGAAAGGATAAATATGATATTTTATATTTTTAAACGAAGGTTTTACGTGGCGGAGGTACTTTTAGCATTAGAATATCTCCACATGCTAGGAATAATATACCGAGATTTAAAACCGGAAAACGTCCTCGTTCGCGAAGACGGGCACATAATGCTCTCCGATTTCGATCTCTCTTTACGGTGCTCCGTCAGTCCGACTCTGATTCGATCCGCCAATCCCGACCCGAACAACTCTCTCAACCGAAATAGTTGCGTCATGGCAGAGCCTTCTTGTATCAGTCAACCTTCTTGTGCGGGCCCCACCACTTGCTTTGGGCCGAGATTGTTCAGTTCCAAGTCTAAGAAGGAGAAGAAGGTTAACAAGCCCGATATCGTTAATCAGGTAGAATTCCTTTTTGTTTGAATAGTTCACATTTAATAACCGGGGAGTTCTATGATAGACCTATTTTCAAAAAAAATATTTCCAATATTTGTTAACTAATGAATTTTTTTGTAAGATTCAAGTGTATATTTATCATTTAATGTTATGCAAAACATAAATTTTGTATAATTAATTGATAAATACATAAACTATCTTAAAATAATTTTTTAAAAAGGATCTATGATAAGAAAATTGGTCTATTCATAGAACTCCCTTAACCCCTTGATCTATCATGAGTCAATTGACTGCTCCATTAGGTATCCCCATTACCGGAGTTAATGGCAGAACCATCTGACGCGCGATCAATGTCGTTCGTGGGGACGCACGAATACCTCGCCCCCGAGATAATAAAAGGGGAAGGTCACGGGAGCGCGGTCGATTGGTGGACTTTAGGCATATTCATCTACGAACTTCTCTTCGGAAAAACCCCTTTTAAAGGTTCGGCAAACCGAGCGACTCTCTTCAATGTTATTGGTCAACCTCTTAAATTCCCCGAATTTCCTTCGGTATCTTTTCCGGCGAGAGATTTGATTCGAGGGTTGTTGGTGAAGGAACCGATACATAGACTCGCGTATAAGAGAGGAGCGACGGAGATTAAACAACACGCGTTTTTCGAAGGGGTTAATTGGGCGTTGATTAGGTGTGCTAGTCCGCCGGAAATACCGAGACCGGTGGAGATTGAGAGAGTGCCGAAAGGTACGCCGCCTCCTACTCCAATGGAGAATAACGGTGATGGGCGAAATGGAGAGCAGGGTTATCTTGAGTTTGATTTCTTTTAGTTCGAGCCCTTTTTTTTATTGGTGTTGTACGTGGTGATTTTTTTATTTATAGGTGGTTTATTATTTATGATATGAAATGAATTAGTTTATTGTGTGTTTATGTGATGTACTGTTCGATTTGTTTGATTTATTGTTCAAGTGTTCAAATTAATTGTATGATATGAAATGAAATAGTTTGATTTATTGTGTTTATTATTTTTATGGTTCTGGAATACATCTCAGAAAGCTGGTAAAATTAATTGTTAAAATAAATTTATCCACACCATTACTTTTGGCTAGACATGATACAATTTTCTTGTGCCACAATAATATAATCATTTTAACTATTAAATTACGATGTGGCAAGATTTAGATCATTGATTAATCATTAATTTTTTATAATGATGATTTCTTTGTAGATATTATATTTCCACTATTTTTACAACATATTTTGAGCATTTTTAGAAAACAACATTATCTTGCATTAACAACATGAACTATTAGCATTCGTTAGGTTCATATTATATCAAATCTATTCAATTGTTTATTATTTCGCATTAAGTTAAATGATCAAATGTGAATACAAATGAATGATTATATTTGTATTTTTGGTCAAACGATTAAAATTTACAAAAAATAATAGAAATAAATAAAGAATAATTTACCTATCAAAACATAAATAACTTCTTACACTTATATCTGATAATATCATTGTTTTTAAAATTATAAATTTAAAAATACCATACGACATTAAATAACTTTTAGTTATGTTTTTGCGTAATTAAATTTCAATGTTTTTTATGCTCATTATAAATTGTTATTTATATTTTAATTTTTTTATCAATAAAAAAATATCAATACTATTTAATTAATAGTGTGCGGTGAGCACATAGATAGTATGATTTACTGTTTATATGTATAGTATTGCATGAATTATTGTGAACAAAAATAATATAAATGACACACACAAACTGGTAATCATGTATATATATATATATTGTTAAGTACGTGTTAGAAAAAAAATTATGTTGTATTATTTCACAAAACTAATGTAGTTGAAGTGGTAAGTTGGTTGGTTTGGTTGTTATCGGTTGTAAGTTTGAATTCCGCACTTTGCTATGAGTTTTATTTTTTAGCAAAGTTCGCGCCCCTAAGCTTAGTTCCTGGTCTTTGTATATAAATCTTATGGTTCGTTATTTTTATATTTAATATTAAATAAATTATTATGAACAAACAATTATATAATATTTGTTGTAATTCGTTAAGTTGAATTATATCTCAAATATTATTACAAAAAGTATAGAGCCACATACACAAACCACAAATCTATTTCCGAAATTATTGTGTTTTACATATGAATTCGAGCGTGGGTCCACAAGAATACCAATTAATTTTTATCATAAAAGACATTTCGGGAATTGTTTGGTGGTTTAATTCTGTACACCTATCATTTATTATTATTTTGAAAAAAAAAACATTTCCAATTATAACATAAAACAATGGATCGGTATGACGGTATAACACAAAAAATAGATGATATTGACATTATCATCATAAATTTTAGTATTAAAATGAAAATATAATAAACAAAAAATAGTATTAAAATGAGAATATAATTAAGGCGTGTGGTATGTGTATTATTCTTAGATAATAATGCATCAATATTTTGTTACTCATCAGGCATGTACCAAAATTAACACAATATTAACGAGTAGCAAAATTAACACAATAATAGGTTTGTTCAACATTAGAAACATAAATAACAAATAAACTCTGATAATACAAACTTGTAGCACAAAATTTTCTGCATTCAGAGAATTCAACTCTGAAATGCTGCACATAATTTATAAAATAGTTTTTAACAAATAATCCTAGTAAATTAAGAGCTACTACTTGATGGGCCCCCCACCACACTGATCATGCATTTATATTCTTGGCATCAGGTTTTTTTCTCTTTCCTGAAAAATAAGCATTTTCAGTGCATCAAAAATGCAAAAAATGAATATATTTTGGTATTTAATAATTATTTTATTGAGAAAAGGAGAATGAGTAATTATTTACCTAGGAGAGTTGGAAGTAACATTCCTTCTTTTTGTTGGAAACTTCTGATTTTTCCAATATCCTCTAATAAACTCGCTTTTTGTTTTATTACCAAGTCCACATCATTATTCTCATTCGCCTTGAAATTTTTGGGATTTTTCTTGAAATTCGATTTCCATTTTGGATTATCATTATTATTTCCTTTGGCATTTGCTGAATATCCCTCTTTACCGCCATTCCTCTGATTCGGCTTCTCGAATTTCGAATTTCCCTTGAACTTCGATTCGAATTTTGAATTTCCCTTGAATTTCGATTCCAATTTTGAGTTTCCCTTGAATTTCGTTTCCTTGTTTACATTATTCTTTTCAGATTTTGTATTTCCCCATTCTTTCTCAAACTCCTCTTTTTTCTTACTTCTAAAACCCTTCTCTTTATTCTTCTCAACGACCTTTTCCTTTTCAATAATTTTAACCTTTTGGGAGTCTCCACTGGGAGCGACTTTCTCATTTTGATCCTCTGAATTTTCAACATTCTCGACGTTATCCTCTGTAATCTCTTCAGGCCCATTTGCCGGAACCAGCTTGTTACTTATTTTTTTCAACTACAATGTTATCAACAAATAAATTTTTGTTAGTATTTTGCATTATACTAAACAAATAGCACAATATACTATTTTATTCATACCTTGGCGACGAAAAAACCGTCCATGTTATTGACATGTGGATAGAATCGCCTTGTTTTCTCTAATGAGGGATGGAATCTGTGTTCTCTGAATCGAATGAAACTGCATATATAACAAAACAATCAGAGAAAGAGAGGAGAGAGAAAGAGAGGAGAGAGAAAGAGAAGAGAGAGAGAGGAGGGTACCCAGGTCGGCCAAAATCGAGACCACAAGGAACCAATTTAACATCTCTTTTTTTCAGAGCATAATCCACAACAGCCTCGTTCTGCAAAACCAAAAATATTACAACTCATCGTACCATTATATGCCGGTACAGTGGTACGGACTTGAACTATAATTCCTTTATTTATTTTATTGTGTATTATTTTTTTGCACAAACCTCAGAAGGCAAAATAGAACAAGTGGAGTAGACAATATAGCCCCCAGTTTTTGAATTTGCATCTACTAAATCTATCGCAGCCAATATTAATTGCTACGAAACAAAAAATAAAAATATTAAATATTTACCCATAAACGTACAAAATAATTATATATATTTCAAAAAAATAAGAGTACCTTTTGTAAGAAAGCACAATTGCGAACATCGTCAATAGTCTTTGAAGTTTTAACTTGTGGGTCCTTCCAAATAGTCTATATCGACAAAAGGACAAAAAAATAAACATTTATTTTAAATAAAAAGATAATATAATATTTAAGTGTACCACTCACCCCTGTACCGGTACACGGGGCGTCCAATAATACTCTATCCACACTTTTCATTCCGAGAATCTTTGGCAACTATAATACAAACAAAAAAACATTGAAAAAAAGTATTTTATGTTACTATTATTATTTTTAATGGAAGCAAAATAATATAAAATTGAAATATAAGCTGAAAAAAATTACCTCATTGCCATCGTAATTGCACACAATTGCATTTGTGACGCCCATTCTGTGTATATTTCCGAGCAAACCATGAAGCCTCTTTTCATTTATCTCATTCGCATAAATTACTCCTACATAAAAATAATAACATGTTATTCTTAGTATTATACTATTTTATAATTATATGAAATATGAATAACTAAGTTAAAGTTACCAGTGTTCTTCATAAGAGAAGCAATATATGTCGTTTTACCACCAGGGGCAGCTCTGTAAATTTACAAACATTTAATTGTAGGGGAATATATGATATTGAAGGGGTGTATATGAAAAAGTGCAACAAGTCTTACGCCATATCAACGACACGTTCTCTCTCCTGAGGAGCAAGTGCCATAACGGGTAAGAATGAACTTGCTCCTTGTTTCTACATAAATAATTAAATATTAATTAAATAATAAATAAATCAACTTATTTTTAAATTGACCAATAAAAACGTACCATATAATGTCCTGCCATGTATTCAGGTGTAGCTCCAACAGGAACTTGAGAATCGTACACAACTAAACCAACCTATTATTTATTTAAATATATAATTAAAAGAAAATAATTATTGGCATTATTCATATTTAAAAAAAGTAAAAGTAAAAGTAAATTTACCTTTGACCACTTGCCGATTTGGTCGAGATTGACACCGCGATTCAGTAAAACACCAGCTAAATCTCTTCTCCGTGTCTACACACAAATAAATTCAACATAAAATTAGTTATTAAAGTATTTAATAAAATACAAATAATAAAATCAATAAGTACCTTTAGAGTATTTGTCCTTATTGTTTCTGGTGGTCTCTTTTCGAATGATTCTACTAGTTCGACTAATTCGCCCACTGAGAACATCTATATGAGATAGAGCGCAGGAGAGAGAAAATTTAAGTGCAGAAAAATTAATAAATTTAAAAAATTGATAAATAATTTTAAAAAGTACCTCGACAAAAGCATCGATTAAGAACTCGTTGTAACCATAATAAGACATTAAATCGGCCTTCAATTGATCCACGTATTCTTTTCTCGGTACATCTTTTTGCCTCAATGCGCTAAAATTCGAGAGAACTCTCACAACTACATTTAAAAAAAATCAAATTTAACATCGAGTAAAAGATAAACTCGTATAATTAATTTTAATACTTTAATTAAAATACATACTCTCTTTTATTCTTCTCTGAAGATTCTGAAGATTTGGAGGTCCTAATGCTTCTTCCACTATTTCCTTCAATTTAAAAAACAAAAAAACATTATATATTTTAATGAGACAATTTTTTGTATAAGCCCCCAAAAAATTGTAATATACATGTATTAGATTTTTAGAAAATCAAACCTCTTGTGTTGGTAGTCTAAATTCATCACTTTCTCCCTTTATATTGAACTCCATTTCCTCTCCAGCCTCTTCTTCAGCTCGTTCTTTTGCTTCATCTAGTGCTCGCGATTTTGCTTCCATATCCGAGCCATCCGAATCTGAATCAGAGTCCGATTCTTCCTCTCCATCTACAATAATGTTTCAATGCGCATTTAAGAGACCCATACCAAATTGACTAAAAGTTCAAGGGCGTTTATGCAATTTATTCAGAAAAAAAAACACGAACCCTCTGCATCTTTGTCTTGTTCTTCGTCGCTGCCACCTAGAAAATCATCACCGAAAGGCTCGCCGTCGGACGAGGCGTCGTCCGACTGGGATTGTACCTCATCGATATCTGATGATATTTCTTCATCGTCCAATTCGGGTTCAGGATCAGACTCCAAAAGGAGCAGCTCCTCCTTCGGTTCTTCCTTCTTCTTCTTACTAGGGTTAGGTTTTCCAGTTTGCCTTTGCTTCTTCGCCATTGCAGATGGAAACTCGGAGGCTGAGTCGAGAGGAGAAGGAGCGAGAAAGAGAGAGAGAGACAGGTGAACCCTAAACCCTAATATCTTAGTTCTTGGGTCGAGATATATTGGGCTGCTAATACTTTGGGCTTATTGGGCCTGTAGGGACTAAGTTGACTCTAATTTAACATATATAACCCTTCAAAAATAAAAAATAAAGCGAAATTTCATGCGTGTCCCTACAAAATGTTATAATTCGGCACATAACTCTCAAAAATAATAAATTTCACGAGTATCCTTATAAGCTCTTCGGAAATCATGGATACCTTTGAAATTAAATTTTCATTAAAAATCTAATTACTTTTTCGTTTAAAATATTTCTTCAATTTATCTCTATATAAATATAGTAGTTAATATATTTCCAAGGATTTAAATTATGATATTTTGAGGGGTAGGCGTGAAATTCCACAACACAAAAAATATCATGTATATCAATATAAATGGAACTTGCAAAAATATTAACATATGCCTTGCAAAAATATCCAAACATTTCTCTCAGAAAAAAGATATATCAAAAATATTATCCATTTTTTAATCTATACACGAGATCAGAGATCAAACGATAAATAAACCACCACCAACCAAAATCGCCTACAAACCACCATCCAAAAAATAAAATAAATAAAACAAAAATCCAATAAACCATCAAAAAATTAAAATCAAACCGAATCAACCATTTTCATGTTAATGTTAATACCGGCCTCTTCATCTTCAATTGTTTTGGGTTTCGGAGATCTATTTGGCGTCGAAGACTCCTTTGGTCCACATAAATTAAGATAAGTGTAATAAGACATTCCACAAAGAGCAACTAATGCTCCGCAAAGACTAACGGGTCCAGGATCCGAACGAAATAATATATACCCGCCAAGCATAATTACAACCGTTTTGAATTGGCCGAGCACCACATGTGACGTTGCCGAGGTTGCACTGCACAACAAAATTTCTATTAAAGACCAAAAAAATTGCAACAAGACCCAAAAAAAATTGTTAATTATTTTCTTACCCTAGTGCGAGAGCTCCGGACCATTGAAGAAGAAATCCAAAAAGGGCGGATATTAAAATTGCAAAAGTGCTGTTAAAATTCCACTTAAACGAGAGAATGCCAGGTGGATCCAATAAAGGCATCAAAGCCACGAAGAAAAATATCGTAATTGGCGTTGTTTTCCACATTAACCTGTTACCAAAAAATAAATATGAGAATATTTGTTAGAATTTTTCAAATATATCGTTTAAAATTAAGGAAAAGAGATTACGCAAGAGCGGTCCAATTGGCGGTTTGTTGCATATTAGACCAAAGAATTTTATTAATTGCACTCGGTACAATCCATGCTAAAGCCACGCACGCGCCAAATAAATTAAATTCCAAATCCGTAACCGTAGCAACTGCCAAACCAACCGATACTATCGCAAGCGTCATAACCTGCAAGGGCAAAATTGTCATTTCACAAAAATCATAAAAAAAAATTGCATGTAAATTATATGCCAAATGAACAAGCTTGCCTTTTGTAAAGAGACTTTCTTTCTGAAAAGCATGAATTCCGCAAAAACAATTGTAGGGGTCACCGCAATTTTAGCCATTTGATAAAATCCCACGCTGCGCACACAAAAAAACAAAAATTAAAATAAAAAAGTCAATTAAGTAACAAAAAATAAATAAAAGTACCTGTTATGTTGTAAGCTGATATTAGCGAGACCAGTAGAAAGAGACATAACGACGCCCAAACCAAATAAAGACGAAAAAGGGGTATTTTTGGAAGGTGGAGCGACTGGTAATAACGAAAATGCCCTTAATATTGCCATTAATAACCATGCAGTCACGTAATGGATCAACGAAAGGGCAATCGGGTAATTAAACCCTACCTTCCCCATTACCTGCATAATGCCGCCATAACAATAACAATAATGAGTTTTTGAGGGACCAAATTAAAAATTAAATTCAAATTAAAGTTACGAACCACTTTATTAGCCATGATGATCCCAACGGCTATGGTGAAATTAAAAGACATGGCCACGAATGGGCCACATATTCTTTGTTGTTGTCTCTTTGCCCCCTCTGAAGTGTTCATTTCGTTGTATATCATGCCTTTTAGCTCCTCTAGGGCCCTTCCTGTTATTTTAGACATCATTGGTGTCCTTTAGAGACAGAAACTAAGTTTATAATGGTAGAATTTCGGAGAAGGAAACAATTTCTCAGATTGCTCTTTTTACAAAATGATCCACAAAGATTACGAGGAAACACAACAAAAGACAAAAGAGGCCCTGAAGTAGACCTATTTACAGATTGGTCCCCCCTTAACAGAAATAAGAAATAATCCTTTAAATGTCATTATTTTTTCAATCGATCAATACTTATTAATTGCCTCAGGGCCTTTAAAGGGGAAAAAGAAAAGATACTTATTAATTGGCCTAGAGTTTCTTTTCATGAAATTAACCTGAAGCAATTGCTTTATGGTCAAAAAAGAATGCAAAATTTTACTGTTTTGAGAATGTATGATTTCTTCGTGTAATTAGTATTAAATAAGGTTGTTGGTGAGGGTTAAAGGAGATGAGGGCATTATGGGTAATTTACAAAGCATCATACAGATCTCATTTAGCTACAAAAAAGAAAGAATTTATTCTAGCACGAAATTTATCCAAAATTGAACTCTGATAGAGATATTTCACGAATAAAATGCTGTCCTAATCTGCATGTATTTGTGATGCTGACAATTATTGATAAATCAAACAAACACAATCAATGCTTCGATTAAGAAAATGCACACAATCAGTTCAGTAATGAAACAAAGAAACAATAAATATGTAATCCAATTAACACAAAAGACACCGAATTTGAGAAAGATTAAGATAATGCAACTAATCAGAGAAGTGGGATAGAAATAATAAGATAAGGGGGAATCAAAAATTGGTGGAAGAGGAAAATATACCTCTAACAAAACCCTAAATTCAATCTCATTGATAGTATAACATGAACGTTACAATCAAGAACAAAGATAAAGAAACACTCTTTTCTATGCATTTCTCAGGCCAACAAAAAGAACTGAATAAAAAATTGGAAAAAGAGATTACGGAAATCAAACCTGTCTCGCCAGCATCACTATCCTTGCGTTTAATAAATCGCTTCCCATTGTTGCCCAAAATCGATTCAAGCACTCCCATTACAGTTTTTGACTAAGAATCGCCATCAGCTTGGCCACATATTCCGCCACATAAATCATCTCCTCATAATCAACGAATTGTACCTTCAAAAATTCAAACTATACAAAGAGAAATTCTTGGTAGGAGAGAAGATAACTTAATTCTTCGAAGATTTGTAAATTGTATTGTAAATTTGTTTCTTCTCTCCTCCCGTTTTTTTTCTGAACTTACCTCTTCCCATGAAACGATGCTCTGGTTAGTACCGATGATATATATTTAATATGGACTCGGTGTACGATATTTATGTATTGACGTGGTGGGTCAGAGACTCGGAGTACATTGTACTGGTAGACCGAGTGTATCTTCAACGGGACCATTAATCAAGGAAGGAATGTCTTACCAAAGCCCAAGGGTGTTTCTGAAAATTTGTAATTCTTAAGAGTTTATTTGCGTATATGTCCTTCATAATAAATTATTTTTAATTAAAGAGGATTAAACTGCCTCATAATGAAATTGATTTATAATTATAATATTTTTTGAAATTTACTTTCAATATAATAAAGTAATATAAAGTAAAAGTAGTCTTCACATAATGAAAGAATACGAATATAAATCTTTTGGAGGGCATGTATGGAAGAATTTGATAATGTTCTTTTGTGCTTGAAACAGGGGCTCTTTGTTTAGTGTGCCCGCTCCCAGTCTCTGTTTTTTGGGGAGAAGCCAAGTTCTTTTTAGAAAAGTGAACATGTTCTGATCGAAACCTGTGAACCTAACGGTTAGTTACGCTACCAGACAGGATAGGGTTTATTTACGGAGCATTTCTTCGTGTAATTTCTTTTGGAACCAAATTCAAAAAATAACATTTTTTTTTAAATATTTCAGATATAACCTGAAACGAGTTTTAAAATCTCGTACGTACCGAGTTTTAAAATCATCTCGGACCATATAGCTTACGGATCGGTTTGCGACTTATAAACGATATGACCGATATATCAGATTCATCTCGGACCATATCAATGGTATGACGACTTTGTATTTTTTAATATTAAATTTTTATATATTTATATTTATTTATATTAAATTTCTAAAATTATTTCAAATTCTACATTATTAATATTCAAAATTCAACAATACAAAATAAAATTCGAGTTCAGTCGAACAATATTCAAATTCTATATTATTTTATACCGGCACAATGAGTGATGTTGTGGAGCTGGTGCTCACGGAGGTGGAGCCTAGTTGTAGAAAGTGATGTTGTGCAGCTTGTGGAGTCGTGGATAGGGGTGTTCATTCGGTCGGTTCGGTTCAAACCGAACCGAATAAAGCCAAACCAATTTAAACTGAACCGAACTAAATTCAAACCAAACCGAACCGTTTTAACTTTCGAACCGATTAAGAACCGAACCGAATAAGAAACAGTATAACTTTAAAATAAAAATAAATATATCGAAGAAATATATTTTATTTATCAAAAAATATAAATACATATTATAAAATATAATTATATTATTTTATAAAAAAAATTATATATATTTTTTTATATTTTAACATTATTATATTAAAAATTATAAAAATGAGATGTTATTCGGTCGGTTCGGTTTAACCGGTTTTCATCACATCAAAACCGAACCGAACCGAATAAACCGAACAATATCATTTTTTGAACCGAACCGAACCAAATAAACCGAAAAATCGAACCGACTAAACCGAATTCGACCGGTTCGGTTCGGTATCCGAATAAGCCGAACCGTTTGAACACCCCTAGTCGTGGAGGTGAATCTTGCAAGTTGTAACCCTAATTGGTGGAGAGGAAAAATGAGAAGAAAACCACGCAACATAGAAAGAAAGAAAAACTTCGGGCAAAAAATCAGTGTGAACAAAATTGTGAAATAATGGACCGGCCCAAAATTAAATGTCAAAATATATTGTAATTCAAATTCAAACCGATTCAATCCAGTCTGTATCGGTCCATATCGACTTATATCGGTCCCTACATCAGTCAACCGATTTACTCAACCGATATGGAAAATATCGTAACGGCCATACATCGATTAGTGATGTGAAATCGACATACCGGTTCGTATCAGTGATATTTAGAATACTGGGCATACCATTTACCATTGTTGTTCATTTGTAGTAGTGTTTGGTAAGATGATATTTGTTTTGAGGAATTCTGGAATAATGTTTGAAAATGGTATAGATGGATAAAATTTAGAATTTAGAATTTGTCAACCCTTTTATTTTGGACTCATCTTTATGTAATATCCTCATGCCACATCATCACAATTATTTCAACCATTAGATTATGATATGTGGCAACATATGAACCATGTATTAACTTTTGATTTTGTGTGATTATGTTTTATTTGTAGACATTTATGCGTCCCTTATTTTACACATAATTTTAAGCAATTTTAGAAGGCCACATCACCTTACATCGATGACGTGTCAATATATTATTCGTTAGGTTCATGTTGGACAAGTTGTATTTAATTTTAATTTTTTCACAATATGTTACATGATCAATTGTGAATACAAATAGAATGTTAAGAGTTTAAATATCTAACATTAATAAATGAATATATATATATATATATATATATAATATCATAAAACATACATCAAATATTGTTAGTATTTTTCATAATATAATTTAAAAAAATTAAAAAATATATTCACTTGAATTTTATCTTTATTTTGAGTTCCATATTATCATATATTCAATATTTTTCTCTAACTTAAAATTATGTAAACAATTATGTAAAAAAATATATAAAAATAAGTGTAATTACATTAATGACTTGTAAGCCTAATTATTATTATTTTTAAAACTATAATTGAAAAAAGTTGCACATACTACTAAGTATGTTATATTTGTACTTTTACTTAAAATAATTTCATGTTAATTTTTAAAAAAAAATGAAAGATATTTATTTACTAAACACATATAATTTCTTTGACTTATATAATATTTTTCAATAATCAACATGAAACATAAAATTTATCAGACACAAATAATTATTTTTGAACTTTTAAAATATTATTATTCTTATTGTTAGATATGAAAATTTAAAATATCATATGATTTGTTTTTCATTTATGTCCACACATGTTTTTTTAATTATCTGATAGTAACATTTTTTTTTGTATGTGTTGTATTAAAGTACTAAATAAATATTTCACATTGTGTCGGATTCAAAAATAGTATAATAATTTTGTCATCATCAAACTTTCTTAATCAATATGATTTTTATTTTCACAAAGTCTTATGTTTGATCCCGAAAAATCATAACTATATATTATGTGTATGACAAAACAAATGAAACAAAACCGTCGCGAAGCGCGGGTAATCTCTTAGTAGTATTGAATTGGAAAATAGAATATGTTTCGATGACCAGTATGCTCTTCTACTTGTAAATTGTAACGCTTTGAAATGAAAAATATTTCTTAATTATATATCAAACTAAAACCTAAATAATATAATACAAATTAAAATTGTAATAATCTAAAATATATAAAATTTAGATTAAATATGACACTGTAGTCCATGATTTATAACAGTACAAATTATACAAATATAAGTATTTTATTATTCTATTATACATCATTTACAAATATTATATTATTAATTATGTTTTGATATTTATTTAAATATTAATATTATAATAATTGAAGACCGATCGTACGTATGTAATAGAAAATTGTTAAATGTTTTAGTGTATATTTAGGAGATAACATTCAAGATTTTTTGTCCGTGATCCGTTTTGAGAGGGTTTTTTTTCACCCAAATATTCACTATTCGACCCGGTAATAAAAAACGGACCCTATAAAAGAACGGATCCAATAATAAAAAAACATACCCAGACCCGTTTGAACCCTTATTTCTTATTTTCTCGGCGCCGAGCCTCGACATCAAGGGATTTTCGGGAATGATGTCATCGTAACAAACTAATGTGTTCATCATTTATATAAGAATGCTCCTTTGTGTAAGGGAACGAAAAAATAATTTATTGTTTGGTTATTGATATGTTGTACAATGTTTTAAGTTGATACTACGTCGAGTCGTCGATATTGTTGTTGTGTTATTGTGCGTCTTTTCCAAATATCTTCAATTAGTCGTATGTAACTATAAAATAATTTTGTAAATCCCGTAATGTTAGCGCATGGATTTAATGTTTTAAATTTTTGCATGTAGATAATTCATAACTATAGTATTATTTCAAATAATAATATTAATTTTTAAAACTTCACAAATATAATGATTATTTATTATAGAATATTAGAAAATTAGTTTGAGAAGTTAAAATTTGAAGATGAACATGAGACTAAATACCATTTAATAGAGATTTTTTTCGTTTGCCCATTAAACATGTTTCTTACAAGCATATTATATATCTTTATTAGAGTAACACAGGATTAACGGCTTATATCAATTGTGAGATCACACTACTAAAGTTTCTAAAAAACATTAAATTAAAATAAACTAACAAAAAATACATAGCAATTTATCATATTTCACTTTCTTATTTGTGCCCAATATCAAGGGTAAACCATACCCCACACATGACAGATGCCAAATGGTCCATGAATATGATACCGTACTTTATTTGTTTTTTCACAGAAATTATGGATCCAACGACTCACATCATAATAAGAGGAAAACTATATTATATCCTAATTATAATGTTAGCCCAAAAAAGTAGTGATCTTAGGCCGGTTTATTGATTCTTTAATTAAGTATTATAAAGTTTGCTGAAATGTAGCATTACCTTTTTGAATTTTTGAATTTTTAAATTTTAATAATATATATTAATATTTTTCTTATTATAATATTAAAGTTTTTATGCTTTAATAATATAAAAACTTGTAATATATTATGTATTGTATAATAAGATGACACCTCATAATTCTCATCTGTTTTAGTTACCCATCGGCCATCACTTGGAAGTTCGAAGTCTTCTCTCCATTGTTGCCTCCTCAATCTAGTCGGAGAGGCATTTCTACAAACACATGGAGGTCGTGCCGGAACCCTCTTCCAAATCCGATAAATCTAACCCCAACGGTAAACCTATTGCAAGCCCTCCATGGGCGGAGATGTTCCGCTCCGCCTCTCACCGGGAATCCTCAGAACCCACTCTCCCTCCAAAATCCATCCCTCAGAAACTAGACTGCACACCAGCAGCAGCAGCAGCAGCAGCAGAAGCAGCGGCACCACCGCCTCCGAACTCAAACTCTCAACTTAGCCATAGCCAGTCTGGTGGTCTCTTGGCTCCAGATGGGCATGCTCGCCTCGCACTCTACATCGCCATGGCCCATGCTGGCCTGGCACTCTGTCTTTTGACTCTCTATGGCCTCTACCTTCTCTTGTCAGATTTTCTCCGCCCGATCCAGTGGGCCATCCTTTGTTCAATTCCTCTTCGTGAGGTACTTGCAAAATTCTACTTCCATTGTTAAATCAATTTTGAATCTTTGTCAAATTTCAGAATTTTGATTTGTATGTAATATGTTAACAGGTACAAAGCGCACTGGTATCATTCTGGGATCCACCACTCAAGAAAGGAATAATACCAACCATTCTCGCTCTTCCACTTGCTATCGTCCAATCATCATTCGCCACATCAGCAGACGCAAGGGCTGCCCTTCTCAGACGGCCCCTCCCTCCATCCCCCTCCTTTCCTCGCCTCCTCCGCTGGCTTCTCTCCAGTTATCTCTTCCTCCAGTTGTCCAGTTATATAGGACTCGCTTTCTCTCTTGCGATCCTCTTCTTCTTCTCAGTGTTCATTAACCCTACCTCTCTCCTCACAGGTTTCAATAACTTAATCTTCCTTCCAATATACCATTTCACGCACACAATATTCTATTTGTATATTAACAAAATGCTTGCTTTTCTTCTTTTTCTTAGGTCGCAATGCGTTCCGATCCAGAACGTCGGCATCACAAACCCTAAAAACAATCGTAGCCGTTGGATTAATGCTCGGAATGATTCTAGGGTTTCTTGCTGGTGGTGCTTTTTTCTCGTACAAAATCGGCGTAGAAGGAAAAGACGCGGTTTTAACGATAAAATCCCACGTCCAAAACAGTAATTACGCAGAAAAAATAGGGTTTAAAAAATGGATGGACGAAAATGACGTACCGGGTTTAGTCGACAAATACTCTGGAAAAGTTTACGAAACCGTTTGGGACCAAATTGATAAGTACGCCGTAGAATATAATTTAACCGATTTTACAAACGGGTTCCGAGATTTTTTAATTACTCGGTCTGTCGCGCCAGCTGGCACGATCGGCGACGACGAAGTGACGGCTCTGATGAGCTCAGCGCCTCATCCTTATTCAATCAAACTAGAAATAATCACAAAAAAAGTCAAAAATCGAGAATGGGGCGAGATCTACACCGAATTGGACTCGTTTGTTCGCGAAATGGTCGCGACTAGAGTCGATTTGGTTTTGAAATTAAAATCTTTGGCATTTCAAGGTATCGAAATTTCAAAGAGCGTTTTGTCGAGTAGCTCTTCGGTTTTGGGGGGAAGTGCGAATATGGTTTTCTCTGTGGCCCTTCGTGTGGCCTCTGGCGCAGCCGAATTATTTAATTTCGTTTCGGAATTTACGGTTTTTTTATGGGTTTTATATTATTTAATTACTTCTGAATCTGGTGGAGTTACCGAACAAGTAATTGGATTATTACCAATTTCAAAGCGCGTTAAAAGCCGTTGCACAGAGGTAATTAATTAATTAATAATTACCAATATACTATTTTGACATTTAATATACCGTTTTGATTTAGGTAATTAACCACGCAATTAGTAGCGTACTTTTAGCCACGGCAAAAATAGCGATATTCCAAGGGTGTTTAACGTGGGTATTATTAAGATTCTTCGAGGTTCATTTCGTGTACACGTCGACGATACTTGCATTTATTAGCCCAATAATTCCGATTTTGCCCTCGTGGCTGAGTTCGTTATTTGCAGCGGTTCAGTTGATAGTGGAGGGTAAATACGTCCTTGCGTTCGTGGTGACGGTTTCGCATTTAATGTTGATGGATTATGGAACGCAAATAATTCAAGAAGAAATACCTGGTTATAATGCTTATCTTACTGGTTTAAGCATTATTGGTGGCATGACTCTCTTATCTAATCCTTTGGAGGTTTGTGTTATTTTACGTTTTTACCCTTGTAAAACTCGAAATTGCGAATTTTTTAATTTACACGTTGATTTTTTTAATGTATAGGGTGCGATAATGGGCCCGCTAATATTGACGTTGGTCATTGCAATGAAGAATCTTTATTCGGAGTTCGTGCTTGCGGATGCGGGCGAAATTGCGAGTTGATGTTTCGTACCGTTTTTTCTGATTTTTTGAAATTTGTTTGTATTATTGGTTTAGTTTGCTTGAGATTTTTTGAGTTATTTATTTTGTTTATTGTTATTATAAGTTGTGTTTGATAGTTTGTTGATTGAGAAGTAAATTTGTATAGCGGTTAATGTTATTAACTTATTGTGTGTTTAATGGTATAATAATAATAATAATAAGTTGGTATATTGTGCACGTTTTTTTAATTATATTTATTGATAAGCTCATGAAAATTATACTTTCCATGCTATTGTCATGTCCCTGTTATTTCTAACCATTGCTATTATAATAATATAATTGAATAGACTTGTATCTACTTTGAACTTGAGAGAGAAGGCAAGTCTCAACTAGAATTTTTTTTTATTGAAAGATTATTTCCATGCTCATTACTTGGTATATATTAATATTATAAATAATCTGATTTTGTTGGTTTGGAACTTGAGAGAGAAGCTTAATTATTTTATTTCATAAATAATCTGATTTTTTTTCCATGCTCATTATTTTGTTGGTTTGGAACATGTGAGCTCATTTAATAATTTGTTGCATTATTATCACAGTATAATATCACATCCTCTTTTGACCATTTCCATAAGCAGTATGTCATGAATGATCCACGAAGTCTACCTTGAATTTAAATTACTTGTTTGAATTGAAAATGGTTCATATATTTTAGATCCTTCTTTCCATTGTAGTCTACGTAAGTACTATGTCATGAATGATCCACGAAGTAGTATCTCCCTACAATTTGTAGGGACCTAAATGGTACGGATATTATCCGAACCAAACGGTATCCGAATCCGATGTATTTTTATTCGGATGCGATATTCGATTTTAGTGTCGGATCCGAATCCGGATCCTGATATTTTTATTCATATTCGAATTCAGATCCGATATTCGAATTCAGATTCGGTATTCGATTGTACTGTCGGATCCGGCTACAGGTATTATCTGGATCAGGATATTTTTCGAATTCGATATTCGAATTCAAATTCGGGTAACCGGATGTGCACATTTTATATATTTTTATATGATTTATTTCATATTAGTTGAAAAAAAATTAGATAACTAATGATTTCTGGATGATATAAAATTACAATCATAAAAATTACGTTTAAATATAATGAATTAGATTATTTATGTCGTAAATTATTATATATATAATTAAAAAATATACTATGTTATGATATGATAGTATCCGTTTTAATATTCGAAAAATATTCGAATTCGTATTCGTATTCGACAATATTTGAATCGTATTCGTATTTGTTTAATATCCGTATCTTATTCGTATCCTTGTTGTTTCGTATCAAATATTTGCATCCGAAGAAATATGGTTATGGATTAACTATTTACCCTCCAATCGACTATTTTTCTAATTTGATGCTTTCTACATTTTACAATTACAATTTAAAGGTAAAATATATATGATTTTTGTAGCATTCAATAAAATTCAATAAAATACAAGATTTTGTAAAATTAAATCATGATTCCGTGTTAGATCTTTAGATTACAAATACTTTAATGGAGAGATGACAAAATATAAAAATAAAAGGAGAATTGAAACTGAACACTCGTATTAGTGATTAATTAATTCAATTAATATTTGGATTAATACATGTTATATAATTAACGTGGTACTTAACATTTATCTGAATTAATAATGAATAATTAATATTTAAAAATTATTAATTCAATAATTTTTTGTTAATTAGACTGTTAATTAAGTAGGTTAATTAAAAAATTGAGATGTTTTGATTTGGTGGCAAAGTATAATTTCTCTATTTAATTTTTGTAAGAGGTGAAATAACCAAAATAACGCTAAGTAAGTAATTAGTTAAAAATCAAAGAATAATCTTGCAATAATAATGCAGAGAATTGACTGAAAAATACAGTTTAGAAATATCAAATTTTGAAAAGTCAGCAACCATGACTACGCGGGGAGAAGAAGAAGGTACTTCTAGAGAGAGAAAACTCCCCATCTCCCTCTCTCTCTCAGAAGCCATTAAATGCAAACGACTTCTGCGTAGAAAATTCTAAGTACACCTGAACCAAAAACCAGTAGAAATTTTTTATTAAGATCCCACCATTTTTTATTTTCCTTTTTTTCCTCTTTCTCCAATCAATCTGATTCCTCTTTGTGTTGTTCTTTCGCGCTTATTTCTCCCTAACTTCAATTTTTCGGTTCTCGTTTCTCTTGCTGGTATTGGGCGCTTTTTTGTTAATTTTGAGTGATTGGCTTCGAATGTACTTTTGATGAAATCTGATTGCTAGCAAGGAGCTTATATTTTTCATTCGATTTTTCTTTACGTTACGATTATCAAAGCCAGTCTCTTTTGCTGGTGAAACTGTCGATTTTTGCATCTTTGTCCTCGAAACTACTGACATTTAGTTACTGTATCTGAAAATAACTTGCAATTAGGCCCTCAAAATGAAGCTAATTGTTCAAGTGATCGAAGCGAGGAATCTTCTAGCGAAGGATAGTAATGGATTAAGCGATCCTTATGTGAAATTGCAACTTGGGAGACGCAAGGCAAAAACCAAAGTTGTAAAAAAGAGTTCGAATCCAATTTGGGATGAAGTATTTAGCTTTCGCGTTGGTGATTTGAAAGACGAGCTCTCCATTTTTGTGCTTGACGAGGATAAGTATTTTGCTGATGATTTTTTAGGACGAATTAATGTGCCTCTTTCTAGGGTTTTGGATTCTGATAGGTTGTCTTTAGGTACAACATGGTACCAGTTGCAACCCAAGAGCAAGAAATCAAAAACAAAAAATTATGGTAACTAATTATTTAGATATTTCTCCTCTTTCCTTTTCATAGTGTATATTCTTTTAATTAATGTAAATAACACTGCAATTAACAACTTTGACTGCACAATCAAAGCTTAATTCATCCTTAATTGCAGCTTATTCGCATGATTAATGAACCTAATTACTGAATTCATGTACATTTGTTTAATGATTGTGTTCTTTTCTTTTGTAAAAAATTGCAGGAGAAATTTGCATAAATATCTCGCTATCTCAAAATTCATTCGAAGATTCTCCCATAATTACACAACCAGCTTCAGAAGATATATCCTCAAATTCTGATAAATCAAGCGAATTGAAAAGAGAATTTTTGAATACTGAAACTTCATCTGTTTCCGGGCCCGATGATCTGGACCCGTTAAGAGATCCGTTAAGGGAAGAAAAATCAATAGGATCCTCATTTATTGGCCGAATTTTCAACATTTTTTCAACAAAAAATTACGAAACAAATAGTTCTTTAGAATCCGTGCAAGAAGAGCAAAATGACATCGACTCAGAAATTTCTGTCATCGATTCAAATTTAAATCCAAATTTGAATTCAGATTCGGAATCAAGCATGCCATTCGAGGAAATGTTGAAGGCGTATGAATTAAAACACCAACAGACCGGTACTGGCACTGAAATGCCAGATCATTTACCAGGAGGGATTTTAATCGATCAAGTATACGCAGTTTCCCCAAACGAATTAAACTCAATTCTTTTCGCCCCAAATTCGAATTTCTTCAATTCGCTTGCCGAAATTCAAGGAACAACCAATTTCCAAGTCGAAAATTGGAAACTCGAAAACGAAGGGGAAATTTTAAAAAGATCTGTAATATATACAAAAGCCGCAACGAAACTCGTCAAATCCGTAAAAGCCACCGAAGAACAAACTTATACAAGGGTCGAAAACGAAAATTACGTACTTTTTTGCAGCGTCGGTACGCCAGACGTACCGTTCGGTCATACGTTCCGTACCGAGTTACAATTTTGCATCACGCCAGGTCCAGAATTGGTATCGGAGCAATCAAAATCGGCGCGTTTAGTAATTTCTTGGCGAATAAATTTCTCGCAAAGTACAATGATGAAAGGTATGATAGAGAACGGCGCGAAACAAGGGTTGAAAGAAAGTTTCGACCAATTTGCCGAATTATTGGGCCAAAATGCAAAAGTGGTGGAGTTGAAGGACATGGGTGCTAATAAGGAACAAATGTTGGCCGCTTTGGAGCCGGAGAACGAACCGGATTGGAAGTTGGCGATGCGGTTTTTCGGCAATTTTACGGTTTTGACCTTGATCTTCGCCGCGATTTACGTTTTGGTCCATATGGTGTTGGCGAATCCGAGTTTGATTCAGGGGTTGGAGTTTCCTGGACTCGATTTGCCCGATTCGATTGGAGAGTTTGTGGTTTGTGGCGTTTTGGTCTTACAAGGTCAACGAGTTTTGGGCATGATTTCGAGATTTTTTCATGCCAGAAGACAAAAAGGTATATTTTTTAACCCTCGTTTTCTAATTTTCAGCAATTTAATGCATACCCTTGCAAAAAAAATCATGCATTAAGTGATTTAAAATTTTGTAGGGGTATATTTGATATTTAGAGGTTTTGTTAGTTTTTTTTGAAGATTATATAATGTGTAATGAATAAATAAATAAATGAATATAGGGAGTGATCATGGAGTGAAAGCACAAGGACAAGGATGGTTATTAACGGTTGCATTGCTTGAGGGCACCAATATTGCACCTGTAGATTCCACTGGCTCCGATCCATATGTTATTTTCACTTGCAATAGCCGAGTTAAAACTAGCTCTATCAAGTTCCAAACGCTAGATCCTCAATGGAACGGTACTAATTCATCAAAAAACTTTTTTTAATTAAAAATAAATAAATAAAAAACCCTAAAATGTTATTTTATTTTTGTTAGAAATTTTTGAATTCGATGCAATGGACGAGCCTCCATCAGTAATGGGAATAGACGTATATGGTTTCGACGGACCATTTGAGGAATCTACCCTTTTAGGCCATGCAGAAGTCAACTTCATAAAGTCAAACCTGTCAGACCTTTCTGATGTGTGGATCCCGCTCGAGGGGAAATTAGCTCAGCCTTGTCAGTCTAAGCTCCACTTGAGGGTTTTTCTCAATAATACCAAAGGGACCGAAATTGTCAAGGAATATCATGATAAAATGGAGAAAGAAGTTGGAAAGAAGGTAAATTATCAGTACCGAAATTGAATTAATTATAATTAACTTGAATCTTATATCCAATTTCGAAAAATTCGATGAAAATGCAGATAAGTATAAGGTCGCCTCAGACGAATTCAGCGTTTCAAAAAGTATTTGGACTCCCTCCCGAAGAATTCTTGATCAATGATTTCACGTGTCACCTCAAGCGAAAAATGCGTACACAGGTCCGTTATTAAATTACAATTATACCCTTATTTAAATTAATTTTATTTTCTTTAATTTTCTTTTCGGGGTTTCAGGGACGGTTATTTCTATCGCCGAGAATAATAGGATTCTACACGAATCTTTTCGGCCACAAAACGAAATTCTTCTTTCTTTGGGAGGACATAGAAGACATTCAAGTCTTGGCCCCGTCTCTCTCTTCGATGGGCAGCCCGTCCATTCTCATAATTCTCAGAAAAGGGAGGGGCCTCGATGCAAAACTCGGCGCCAAGTCACTCGATGACGAAGGCAGACTTCGCTTCCTCTTCCAATCCTTCGTCTCCTTCTCCGCCGCCAATAGGTTCATAAAACCACAACTCGTCCTTTAATTAATTAATTAATTAATTAATTAACTAACTAATGCGGTGTTAAATATTTAAAATATCGTATTTGCCCTTCGAACAGGACGATAATGGCGTTGTGGAAAGCGCGGGCGTTGACTCCGGAACAAAAGATGAGATTGGTGGAGGAAGAATCCGAACAGAAATCTTTGAATACCGAAGATAGCGGGCCGTTTATCGGAATGGACGACGTGAAAATGAACGACGTCTACTCGACCAGCATCCCTCTTAACGTGCGCAAATTTATTTTCTATTATTTCACACGTATGATAATAATAATAAATAATTATTATTCTCATCGTGGTTTCGGAAATGATTTCGGTAGATATCGTTTGTCATGGAGCTGTTCGAGGGGGGAGCGTTGGAAATGAGATTGATGGAGAAAGTCGGGTGCGTGGATTATTCCGTGACCGCGTGGGAGCCCGTGAAGGAGGACACGTATCAAAGACAAGTCAATTATAGATTTGGCAAAAATTTCTCGAAATTTAACGGGGGCTTAACGGGCACTCAACAAAAATCGCCACTTCCTGATGGAAATGGTTGGGTCATCGAAGAAGTCGTCGCCGTTCAACAAGTTTTACTCGGCGAATATTTTATCGTAAGTTTAATATTATATACAAGATATTATTTAATGTTGAGTACAGATGTGCGTTAATTATTGTTTTTTTTTTTGTAATAGTTGCATTTGAGATACCAAATAGAAGATCAGAGCCCGAAAGCGAAAGCGTGTTCGGTACAAGTTTCGGCCGGTATCGAGTGGTTAAAAACAACGAAGCATCAAAAGAAGATGGGAAAAAATGCGGTGTCGAGTGCTTCTTCTCATGTTAAGAAAAAGTTTAGTCTACTCGAAAAGGAATTCGCACCTCAAAAGTAGACGAAACATTTATCGAGTTTTTAGTTTTAGGTGTAAATAGATGTAGTTTTGATGCTCGGTAAGAGAGCTTGTAGAAGTTTCTTGATTTTATAGGTCTACATAGATGTGGTTAGAAATAGCAAAATACAACCATAATGGATTTTCGAAAGAAATATGATAACTTCAAACATAATGAAAATGATTGATATTTATGTAATGTTTAGGAAAATTTTCATTAATAACCTTTTAATATATCAAAATACCTCGTGTATTCTAATTTTTCAATCCTGCAAACAATTAAAAAACCAAAAATGTGCCAGAGATTACATGGTTTAAATGCACCTATATTGTATCCATATTACTCGCAATTCATATTAATTAACAATAATCACCTCATAAAAAAATACCGTAATTCATCAAAAATAAGTTAAATCCTATGTTGCACGGCGATGGGGCAATTTTCAAAATGTTAAGAGTACAATATGTTTTATTAAAATATAATTTTAACGATATTAATTGTAAAAAAAAATTCAAGATGTTATGTTGTTTCTTGGAAATTAATTATTAATTATATATATTAAGATGATATAAAATATGATAATATTTGTAAGATGATGTAAAAACACAAAAAACAATGGATCAATCATATCGGATTCGTTGACGCATAAAAAACGTATCAGTTCAAGTTTTGATATTAAAATAATCTGACGGATATGTTTTCGGTGCGGATCCAATACAACCGGATATGGATCCGATATGACATATTGAAATATCATAAGGTTATAAATGAAAAACAATTTCCTAATGTTTACTTTCTTGTTTCGATCTTTTTTCTGTGTGCTATACTCTCTCCCCTTGTTTACTGGTACAAAAGTCAAAAGTTATGTTTCTTCTGATACGGCTATTTTACTGGTACCGTTTACAAATGTAGCGTTGATAACCGAAATGACGAGCAAGATACCGACGATTCGATGATATGATTAATTGACTTCATATTTAAATTTAGCAAATATCTTTTGTATGAAGAAGGTTTGAAGTTTGAATTGATCATTTTATATTTGTGGTATCTAAAATTTTCAGTGCCAGATATTTTTATTGATAAGAAGATCTAAAAAATAATAATAAGAAGAAGATCAACAGATTTATTAGAGAATGTGCAGATAAGAAGACGGACAAATTATACTTATGTATAAAGTTGGAAGAAATGGAGCTCATACATGAGGCCACGTCATCAGGGGCTTTTTTGTAAAGAAAATATTTTTTAAATTTACATTTTGGTCCTTTTTAGTTAAAAAAATTACATTTTGGTCCTTTTTACTTTAAAATTTTACATTTTGGTCCTTTTTATTTATATTTTGATCCTCTTTTGTTTACATTTCGGTCCTTTTTTACATTTTTGAATTTACATTTTGGTCCTTTTTATTTATATTTTGGTCCTTTTTAATTTAAGTTTGTATTTTGGTCCTTTTTATTAACATTTTGGTCCTTTTTTATTTACATTTCAGTCCTTTTTTACATTTTAATTTATATTTCGGTCCTTTTTATTTATATGTTGGTCCTTTTTAGTTTTAATTTACATTTTGTATATGTATAAAGTCAAGAAACTTTCTCTCATTTGGTTGCTCCATGTCATCAAATTTTAATAATTTACATATGTACATGTTATTTTTTAATAATGTTAATAAAGTCCTAAATTTTGGTACCATATAATAATTTTAAAAATGTTATTATATATTTTATTTACATAATTTTAACATTTTGACCTTTACATTTTTTCTTTGCAAAACTAACATAAAATAATAATAAAACGAACAATAATATTACAAAAACACATTCCAAATATTTGAAAAATAAAATATCATGAAACTATTAAAGAAATAAATAAAAAGAGAATGAAAATAAAAAAAAACCAGATTTTTAAACCGATATTTTTCTATCAATATATTTTCAAGATGTTTATTTATTATTGTTTATTTTATTATTACCCGATGTTATTTTTTCAAACATAATAAATGAAATATTAAAATATTTTTTAAATTTACATTTTGATCCTTTTTAGTTTAAAAAATTACATTTTGGTCCTTTTTACTTTAAAAATTTACATTTTGGTCCTTTTTATTTATATTTTGATCCTCTTTTATTTACATTTCGGTCCTTTTTTACATTTTTGAATTTACATTTTGGTCCTTTTTATTTATATTTTGGTCCTTTTTAATTTAAGTTTATATTTTGGTCATTTTTATTAACATTTTGGTCCTTTTTTATTTAAATTTCAGTCCTTTTTTACATTTTAATTTATATTTCGGTCCTTTTTATTTATATTTCGGTCCTTTTTAGTTTTAATTTACATTTTGTATATGTGTAAAGTCAAGAAACTTTCTCTCAGTTGGTTGCTCCACGTCATCAAATTTTAATAATTTACGTATGTACATGTTATTTTTTAATAATGTTAATAAAGTCCTAAATTTTGGTACTATATAATAATTTAAAAAAAGTTATTATGTATTTTATTTACATAATTTTAACATTTTGACCTTTGCATTTTTTCTTTGCAAAACTAACATAAAATAATAATAAAACGAACAACAATATTACAAAAACACATTCCAAATATTTGAAAAATAAAATATCATGAAACTATTAAAGAAATAAATAAAAAAAGAATGAAAAAAAAAAAAACCAGATGTTTAAACCGATATATTTCTATCAATATATTTTCAAGATGTTTATTTATTATTGTTTATTTTATTATTACCCGATGTTATTTTTTCAAACATAATAAATGAAATATTAAAATTATATAAACTCAATTTGTAATTATTATATATTTTTTGTAATCACTGCAAGTTAAAAATGTTTATGAATTTTCTTAAAAGTAATAAAATTAATAAAAAATAATAAAAATATATTTTTAATTATTAAATTTGAAAATAGAAGGGTATTTTTGTCCGTTTGTTTTTAAGATCATTCATAAGAGTATTAGGAAATAAAAGTTTGGTAGAGGATCAGTTTTTTTGAAATTTACAAAAAGATAGATTTTTTTTTATGTGTGTACAATCAGATAAAAAAAATGTAGAATCTAATTACGTATTGAGAAAAATAAAATCATGACAGACTGAAGACCTCCGCACAATTGCGCGGGGAGAAATCTAGTTTATTAATTGCTACAAAATAACATTCTTTTTAATTTACTTCTATGTTGAGAGTTTTTTTACTCTTTACTTGTGTTGTTCTCTTATTATTTTATTGTATTACTTTTTTTACCATCTTTTTTAGATGTCTTTTTTTTTTCTTAATTTTATGACAACTAGCTTTATCCCCGCGCAATTGCGCGGGATGTTTTTTATATAATTATTTAAATAGAATTAACGCGTGTGCGAATTAACGCGCATGCGTTTGAACTAAATTAATCTAATCACGACATATTTGCAAATATCATGATGTCAATAGATGTATGAGGTTCACGAAATTAGTCTATCACGAATATTATTTTCTAATATAATTTGTATAAATAGCATTTGCTCAGGTGCTTCTAAATTCGATTAATATAATCAGGACATATTCACAAATTTTAATATGTATGTAAAATAGGAAACAAAGACCAAATGTAAAATAAGAAAAAATGATCAAAATGTAAAAAAAAAACCGAAATGTAAATAAAAATGACCAAAATGTAGATTAAAACTAAAAAGGACCAACATATAAATAAAAAGGACCGAAATATAAATTAAAATGTAAAAAAGGACTGAAATGTAAATAAAAAAGGACCAAAATATTAATAAAAAGGACCAAAATATAGACTTAAATTAAAAAGGACCAAAATATAAATAAAAAGGACCAAAATGTAAATTCAAAAATGTAAAAAAGACCGAAATGTAAATAAGAGAGTATCAAAATATAAATAAAAAGGACCAAAATGTAATTTTTTGAACTAAAAAGGACCAAAATGTAAATAAAAAGGACCGAAATGTAATTTTTAAACTAAAATGTAAATTTAAAAATATTTTTTTTACAAAAAAGTCCTTAATGACGTGGCCTCATGTATGAGCTCCATTTCTTCCAACTTTATACATAAGTATAATAATATGCAGTAGCAAGCTGCCCACAATAAACTAAATCTAATTTTTTTTTCTCTTTAAAAGTTGGAGAAATCACCAAAATAATGACACCTGTAGAGTTTATAATAAATATATTAAAACCATTATATATACACAATCATGACTTAGCAGTTGGCTGTTCGTGGACATCAATCCTTTTCCCTTCAAGAGGTTATGAATTTGAATATTTCAAACTGTAATTGTTTTAAGAGAAATTTTACTTTGCGCCCACAATTTTTTTTCTCATTTTCTTTGCATATTTCCAGAATAATTAGTGAACATAATTAATAACCTAATTAAAACACAAAAACAAATTAACTATTAATTCAGCGCACCAATAAAAAAATATGCTAATTAATTATTAATTCATTTTTACATATAATATTTTTATTAATTGAGTTACTAATTAATTCATTAATCATCATCGAAATATTCATAGAGGATGAGATGAGAGAGTTTGTGGAGACATAGTAGATTGTGATGACAACGAGATTGACTAGCTAATAAATAATAAAACATCGAAATATTAACAACGAGATTGACTAGCAGTTGGCGAAAACCGAAACCGTTCCATGTACAATTTTTTAATGATTTTTTTTTATATGTAGGCAACCTATTAACTTAAATGTAAAAATGATTATTTCATATTTAATACAAAATGCTACAAAATTATAATATAATACATTTTTATGATAATTACTATTATAATATAATACATATATTATTTTTTTATGTAATTTGTTTTGTTCCAAACTGCTACGAAGAAGAAAGTATATATATATATTTTTTCTTATGGTTCAACATGAAAGTAGTGTCAAATAAATATGCAGATATTGGTAGATTGTGATGTTTCTCAAATATCATGATTATTCATAAAATATATTTTTGACTAAAAGAAATACATATATTGTTATTAGTTTGTAAGTTTACTTTACTCTTCTTGTTTCAAATAAAATGTTATTTTTATCACTATAAAACATTAAGCACGGTAGCTATGCTCATTTAATATTGTAATTATTTTGATAAGAGCAATAAGAAGATATAAATTCATTTATGATTCTTAAAGTTATGTGTTCACTATAATTCCTATTAAAATATAATTATCAATTTTATTATAAATATTGTTTATTAAAATGTAATTAATTATTCCGAAGTTATTTAAAAGTTAAAACTATACAAAATCATGTATAATACAAACAGAAAAACAATTAATAACAAAACGCGAGACTTGCGTATTTTCAAACAAACAAATTTGAACAAGAAAATTACATTTTACACCTTATACTACTGAATAACTATTTTGCCCGAATCAAAAATCGATTTAATCCATATAGTTTCAACAATCAGGATCGAAACCGAACACCTTGTAACCTGATTAAAAATTTAAAATCGAGTTTTATCCAACTGATACGACTCGAGAACCCAAACCAAACAAACTCGAACTAAAAAAAAAAAGCAATCCAATTCTTACTGACACAAAACCCAAATTTGATCCAACCGAATACCAAAATTGATCTCAGTCCAACTGATCTGAAATCCACCTTTTTTAAATTTGAAAACGACTCGAATCTTAAAACCGAAATCACGGTTCGGGTTCAATTTCGAAACTGACCCACCCCACCAGATTCGCTCATTTGCCATCTCTAACTACAATAAAATAGATTAATCTCATCAACCCTAACTAAAATTGAAATAATCCACGTTAACTTGATAACTCGGGGACGTGATTCGCGTCTCTCGTCCAGGCCGTAAGCCATCGACATTGAGATTGCAAGTAACATAGACTCTGTACTTTCCAACTTCAACCAAATTATCGAACCGAATAGTCACTGGAAGCATAATCTTAAGAATCAATCCCATGACATCACCGGGTTTAACCTGTCCGGCAATGCTCTCCATCAATGCGGCTCTGACACCTGGCTGCACCAGGGCCGTACCCTTCAATCGCACCCCAAACGTGGTCGTGTTCATACCGTGCTGTATAAACTCTTGTACTTCACCAGTACCTAAAATCGCATCCCTATATATGAGAGAAACGGTGCCTCCTGGGCGGTACTGTACCGAGATTCTTTTGTTAGGGTTATGAGCATCCATATAAAGCGTGAGATCGGATGTTACCGCAGGATTGACTGGATTTACTTTAATGGAGGAGACTTCGAGGGAGGAGATAGTGTACACGGGGATTTTAGGGCTTAGGACAGTGAAAAAGAAGGCAAATGTGATGGAGACAAAGAGAAATAATAAGACGATGAGGCAAATGATGACACATGCAGCACGGCCAAATTTCTCGCAGGCACTGCGTCGGTGATTGTACGGGTTCACATACTTTTGAACTGGAGGGTTCTCGATGTCGTGATTTTTGTGGCCGTAACCCATGGTGAAACACAAAAAGAGCGAAATGAATATGGAGCGAGAGAGAACACAAAAGAGCGAAATGAATATGGAGCGAGAGAGAACAGAAAAAAAGAGAAATCAATATGGAGAGCGAGAGAGAGAACAAAAAAAGAGCGAAATGAATATGGAGAGCGAGAGAGAACGAAAAAGAGAGAAATGAATATGGAGAGCGAGAGAACACAAAAAGAGAAATGAATATATGTAAATTTTTAAGCAAAGTCCATATTTGAAGATATGTAAATTACCGTTTGTTAAACCACCAAACGAAGGGATGTTTTAGGGTTTTAAGGAATGTTTTATTTATGGGGCCCTATACACGTCTCAAGAAAATAATAACAAAAAAAAAAACTATCATAAAATATTCAATATATTCGAACAATGGTGGTCAAATGAAAAATCTAGGACTCTCATAAGTCCGAAGGCTTGTTTGGATGCACCGGTTTTCTCGTACATGATAATTAATTTCGAAAGATAGGAATTGTGAAAAATAAAATTCTCTGTATTATAAAAAGTATGTTAATTCATACGATGTTACGTAATTTAAGAAATTTTATAGAAATATTATTTTTAAAAATATACTTAAATTATTTTATTTACATAATATAATATAAGATCACGTAATATAATATAATATAATATAACATAACATAACGTAATATAATGTAATGTTATATAATGTAATATAATATATTCACAAAAATACGTTATATAACATATACTGTACTATACTATAATATAATAAAATAAAATATAAGATGACATATATGATATGATATTATATAATATAATATAGGGAAATTTACAAATAAACCCTAAGTTTTCTTGAATTTACAAAAAAACTCTTAACTTTTGAGAAACTCCAAAAAATCCTCTACATTCAATTACCGCCTTATAGGGGTATTTCATGGTATTACATTTTTTTGGACCAAAATACCCCCTCGTTTAGCTTCAAGTACTGTTGTTTTCATTTTGATTATGGCTCGAGCCGGATAATCCTCTCAGAAAGAGCCGGACGACATTCAGTCCAATAACTAAGAATTTCTTCCTATATATTTCTCGTGTGTTATTTACTTTCCATTTATAACAGTGTCATTATTTTACAATATTTTCTAATTTATTTTTTTAAATCAGGTCATTTTTTTATTTTAGTCCAAATCGTACGATTAAGGTCGGACGCTTGATGTTAAATATAATTGCCCACATGACAAATAATATGATTTTTTTGTTAAATTTTTATTGACACTCACAAATTATACATTTTTCTGTTATTTAATAAATTATTTCGTTACTATTTGATATGGCACACATATAATTTATATGTCCAATTAAAAGGACTGTATTAGATATTAACCGAAAGTATATTAAATAATAAAAATGCATAACATGAGAGTCAAAAAAAAAACTAACATTTTTTTCTTATTTGTTGCCACATAGACATTCCATTGAATGCCAACCGTTTGATTTTAATTGTACGACTCAGATTTGAAATATAAAAAGTGACTTGATTTAAAAATTATTGTAAAATAATAATCTACAAATATACTAGTAAAAACTAATGAATGAAATTAAATCAAATGGCAACTAATAATTCAGATTAAAATACAAATGATGGCAACAAAATATATATATTAAAAAATTAAATATTAAATTAATATACACTATGAAATCACATTACCAACTCTACAGATTAATAATTATGAATACTCGTTAATGAGGACGTGGCTCTATTGATCATTGTTCCCAGAATTTCGGTCAAGAGGGTTGAATGTAAAAACTGAAACTCTGAAACTGCAAAATTAGAGATGTTCTAATGATTATGTTATAACAGAACCAAATTCAATAAATCATATATTACATAATGATGTAACTGGTTTTCCTGTCTCGAACTTTCGACGCGGATTCTCGGTTAGTTTTCAAAAGACCAAGTTTAGACAGTCGAGTAAAACGAGAGAGAATGACTAATTTTAGAATTTTTCTTTTTTTATTATAAAAGATAGTTTTCCTACTGTTATGTCTTTTGAACAGATAGAAAAAGGAATAGAAGAAGAGATTCGAGAGAATTTACTTTTGCATTTCAATTCACAGAGAGATAGAGAAGGAATAGAGAAGAAGCCTTCATCCCCTTGATTTGGCCCTATTCTGTGATTCTAGAGAATTTTACTTTGGCATTTCAATTCACAGGTACTCTTTTTTTTTTTATTAAATATTATATTTTTGATTTTTGGAAAAATAATACGAAATTAGACCAAAATATATTTTACCATAACAGGAATTTCAAAAAATGGAGAACACCAACAATGAAGCGAAACCCAGTTCGCCGAAGAAAACAACAACTACAACAACATCGTCGAAGAAGCCCGCATTGCAAATAAAAACAAGACCAACAAGGCCCGCATTGCAAAAACAAACGAGCCAAAAGGGCAATTGCTTATGCTCCCCCACAACGCACTCAGGATCGTTTCGATGTCGTCACCACCGTAATTCATTCGGTCGTAGCAGTTTAGGGAGCGGTTCTGGTCTATCAGATCTCGCCAACAAGGAGACTTTTCTTCCTTCTTCTCATAGCGATGAGAGTTTAACCAAAACCGAAACTTGATGAGGTGGCTACTTAAATAATTAGCAAATAATTAGACCGAATAATGATTTTGTTGTGTGTTATGAAACTCAATTTCGCAGTGATTTCGTTTACCACTTCATTATATTTTGTTTATTATTATAGAGGCATCTATCAGATTTTGCTTTGTCAGGTTGCAATTTCTTTGAAATAGATGTTTGAAGCTGTATATAATGAAGGTTGTCACGTTTTCATTTGTTGCTCAACAATTCTGGAATATGTAATATGTAATTTTCATATCATCGAGTGGAAGTCCCTTTTTTTTGTTAAGTCGAGTGAAAGTCTGTTAAATCGAGTAAATAATTAGTTATGTTTTATTTTTAGTTTGTCGAATTTTTTTTTTTTTGTGGAGTAAATTTGGAGAGAGATCAAATACTGTCTTCCAAATAATAAATAGATAAAAAGAGTTTATATTACATCATTAACTTAATATAACCCTCTTCGTTAATACTGCAAAAAATAACCATGAAAAAATTACTAAAATTATTTTATAACAGGCTATTTAGAAGGCCCATTACAAAATCTTTAACTCATCTACCCCACTCACTGTACCGCTTAAACCCCAGTACCTACAGTGTACTTTCTTCTTCCCAACCTTATCTACTTCTTCCTCCTCCTTCCCCGAGCTTCTTACTCTCATTTTTCTTTATAACTTCACCGACTCCTCTTCCAAGCGAAGATTTCTTCTTCTCAGCTCTCTCCAATCCGACACAATTTCCCCTACCAGCACCGATCCCTCCTTCCTTGCCTCCGAGAAAGTCCTCCGACACCTCTCCCTCCATAGACAATAAAAGAACACAACGAATAATTGAGCCCCTAATTGATCTCGCCCAGAGTTTGTAAGCTCTTCAACCATCTCCAATGGTGTCGACTTTAAAGAGATCAAAGAGAATTCCTCCATTACTGCCTCCTAATGAAGAGCTACAAAGCTGCAATCTTCGATCAAATGACCCACTGTTTCAGCCCTTCTCTCACACAGGTAACATCTGTTCACCAGAATAAGTCCTCTTTTGCACAAATTATCCTGTGTTAGAACTTTGTTTTGCAACAATAACCAGAAATATATGATTAATTTAGGGGGAATTTTTAACTCCCACAACCCACTCAATTTACTGCATGTGAATACACCCTGCACTAATGTTTCATATGCATTTTTTACAGAATATTTTTTTGATACATCCCAATTTCATACAATTTCATCTGAAATTCCTTGTAGCAATGATTTTTCCTTCAATTTTCTCTTTACCCAATTATATTCCTTATTTGCTTTTTTACTTAAAATGGGATTAAATGCCAATTTTAGATTTTCCATATTTTTAAAATCATAAAAAGTACCAGTCTTTTTAAATGCCTCCTTAAATAAATTTGGGACTCTCTGGTATAATAATCCCTCACCCCAATAAATTTGTCGAATGTTTTCATTGAGTAAATAATTATGTTTTTTTATAACTCATCTGTACATAATACATTCAGGTCAAAATTGAAACAAATTGAAATGGATAGATTCTTTTTGGATAATTATACCATACCCTCTCATTTCCTCATCACATCCTCTATATCACCAATTAACAATTAATTGGTGATTAATTAGTATGATAATTAACAAAATTACATCCGATTATCAGTTAATTGATATTAATTAAGAAGTGTTAATGCATATGTATTTTAATTATATATTAATGAACTGTTATTGAAGTGTCTTTTGTTAATTAATTCAATAATTAATCATTAATTAGGGAAATGAGGGTGTTGGGGAAAAATGAGGAGGTACTGTATATGGCCTCATTCTTGTTTAGATTTTTCTTAAAAAACGTGCGGAAGATATTATGATTCTTTTTCTTTGAGAAGAGGTCCAAAAAGGCTGGCTTTTGTCTTTCTTTGATGGCCTTACCTTCGGTTCTAGAGAGAGGGTTTCTGTGGCGAACTCGAGTTGAATAAGCCACGCCTACTCTATAACTACACCAGTGTCAGCAATAAAGCTTCAATTCAATATCAAGCTGAGTAAAAGGGAAGAATACAAATGTTGTTGATGTATGCAATTTTCTCCTCACCTACACTACATGCGAATCACTTCTGACTTTTTGTTTCGACGGCGTAGAGCTTATAAGTGTCACCCAACTTGCAATGGATCCTTTCTTCAGCTAAGGAATTCTTCGTTCAAAGAGATAGGGGGTAGGCTTTTTGATGTTTCAATAAGGTGAAATTGTGAAGAAGGACGTTGTCAAAATTCTCAACCTAGGGTTGCTGCTTGCGGTTTGAAGATCGATTGTTTTGAAATAGAAAGATGGACAAATACGAGGAACTATTCAGTCATTCCAGTTCGCCTTGCCGGTAGGAGATTCATCACATAGATCAAGGCAAAGAGGTCACAAAGTCTTAAAATAACTGAACTTGATTCCGCAGTGGAGAAGTCACATATAGGTCTTAGGCCTTGCAAATAACAAACTCTTTCGAAGGATTCCATCCCGCCCGACACTTCAGGCCTGCTATTTCTTCTTCTTTTATAAATCCCTTTGTCTTTCCGAACCTGTAAACACGTAAAGCACAACGACTCTTTCTTCACAATCAAGCACTGAATCTCATAATTGACTAAGCGAAGTCAAAACAATTCAATCATAAAATATAGTAAAATAAGATCTCGAAATGTGAGTAAGAGGATCCGCAACCCATATTTTGAGTAGTTCTTTAGGCAACCATACAGAATCCAACGTTGTGGTAGAGCGGGAGGGAAAGACAAATACATAGTTGACCAATAAACATTAACTTGAGAATTGATCTTTCTGTGCTATTTCCATTTCTTAAATTACTCATCAAATACACTTGAAAATCATCACGAGTTCAATTTCTATTCTTTATGCAAAGCCAACAGAGTCAGCTCTGAAATGCTAGAAGTACAAAAGGAGGGGCAAAGGTAGAGTTGGCAAAATCTGATCCAACCCGAAAAAATGTTGAAAAGTCAATATCACGAATCCGAAACTGAACTGAAACCGAATGACTTGAAGCCGAAATGGAACCGAAACCGAATAATCCGAACCCGAAATCGACCCGAAACCGAACGATCCGAATCCGAAGTCAAACCAAACCCGAATGATCCGAAACCCGAACTAACCCGAAACCCGAATGACCTGAAACTCACGATCCGAATGACCCGAAATTGAATATATTATTGTTAAAATCAATATAATATTTCTAAAATGTTTTGGAATCAATAAAATAAATTTCGAATTATCCGAAAACTAAATTTTCGGAAAATCGAATGATTTGAAACCAAATTTTGCGAAATCCGAATGACCCCAAAATCAAAATAACCAAGACCCGAATGAACTGAAAACCGAAACGATCCGGAACCGAATGACCCTTAAACCGAAACGATCCGAAACCGAACACTCCAAAACCAAACCGACCCGAAACCGAACGATCCGAAACCAAACGACCCAAAAACAAAAATGGCCCGAAACCGAACAACCCAAAAACCGAACCACCCGAACCAGAACGATTCGTAACCCGAACGACCCGCGACAGTGTTAAAATGTTGTCCTAAAAATACTTCGTAAAAGAAGACTAACACACAAAAATTTCATAAAAAAACAAAAATGAACTCTAACACCTTAAAGAAAAGTCAATTGTCATATTTTCTTAAAAATGTTAAATCGAAGTGTAATACGAGTAAAATGTTTAATTTTCATATTGTCCTCAAAATACTTCATAAAAAAAGACTAACACACACAAATTTTTATGTTATACAAAATTTCTTAAAAATGTTAAAAGGGAAGTCTAACACCTTAAAAAAATGCAACTATCATATTTTCTTAAAAATGCTAAAATTGAAGTGTAACACGAGCAAAATACTTAATTTTCATGTTGACCTCAAAATAATTCGTAATAGAAGACTAACACACACAAATTTCATTTTCTTGAAAAATTTCTTAAAAAAACAATAAGTGAAGTCTATACCTTATAAAAAAGTCTACATCATATTTTCATAAAATGTTAAAATTAAAGTGTAACAAGAGAAAAATGCTTAATTTTCATGTTGTCCTCAAAATACTTCGTAATAGAAGACTAACTGTTGCGGGGGTCGTTTTGCACAACTAAAGATTTTATAATTAAATGTAGTATGTGATAAATAGGGGTATCAATCCACGAGGAAATATGCAAGTTGAATTAAGATTAATTCAGAAATTTCGAGTACTTACTTCAAATTCACAAGTTTTGTGTGTTATTATATTCCAGAGGTATGATCAAAATTTGGTACGATTTGGAGTTAAGAATAAAACGTTATGACTAACAAATCAGTCCCTGGAACTTAATGAAAAAGCCCAGTAAAATTTGTCAACAGAATGTGGTTTTGGACTAAATTATAAATTCAATAACTTGCAAAAAAAATACTCCAAATGATTTGAATTTGGTATAGAATTGATATATGGAACTAGTGATGTATACTGGTTAACTTGGTTTGGTCTAAAATGGTCTAGGTATTTTATAATTCATGCACAAAGTTAGATACATGTAAAGAATCACACAGTTCTACAAACAAGTCCTTAATCTAGAGTATGAACTCCAGTATTCAAAAATCTATATCAAATGGAAAATCAAACCAATCAAGATGATTCAAAAAGAGATTGATAATAGGTTGTTTGATATTGAATATAAATTAACTGGATTGATCCAGTATAATCCAAAAATCAATTAAAACTGACCAAGAAAAGTGCTCTTTAAATTCAAATTCTGGAAAATGAGGTTAAAAACAGTTTTCAGAAGTATTTTTTCTCAAATTTGGGATATAATTTCTCCCAATGTTAATTATTACATGAAATTCGATTAATTTTAAATGAAATTATGGTGTAATTAATATCTGAAAACAATTCTTGTTTGATTTAAAAAGATGTGTAAATGCTCACAAAAATTACAACAAAAGTGCCAGATGAAACTCACTTCACAGTGAGTTAGGGTTTTTTTATCAACTTTAGAAATTCATATTAAATCGAAACAATTCCCAATTCAATTATGTAAAAAGGAGATCGATCTTCGAAATGAATAATATATTTACAGTGATTAAACTAAGATAAAAAATTAACATAGAAATTAATAATCAATTCACAAAATCAGAACAGAAAAAGGCAGAATTAGGGTTTGTGAGTTTGGAAAATTCAAATTAAATTAAACTAAAATCCAGAAAAATGAGAAAATGATTCACAAACTTAGATTAAACAATATTAAACTTAAAAGATCAATTCTTTACACACAATTCAACAGAATTTATAAATTAAAGAGTAAAATAGAAAGAAAACACCTAAATGAGTCGAGGGATGAGGTTCTCTTGCTGATCCAGTGAGTCTTGAGGTAGCACTTGTTCCACTATTGCTTGAGGAAGGTCTTATATTCTTCAATTTGGAGCCAATCACCTCAATTTCTCTGATTTTTCCTTCTGAAAACCCTAAACTCTTCGGTAAAGGTGAAATCTTTGGTAGGTGTTCAAGAGAGTGACTTGAATACTGGAATAGCTTGAGAGGAGTGTGAATAAGGTGTGTGAAGTGGAAGAGTGGCAAAGAAACCACCCCAGAAGTGTCTATTCAAATCTGAGCTCAACCCGTGGCTTTATATGGAAACTGTGGCGTTGATGGACCAGGTCTTGCCAAATTGACCACACCATCATCTCCAAGATCTCATTGCGTGCAAGTTTGATATTTGGATCACTTGATTTGGTCCACATAATCAAAAGTTATGATTCATCCATTGATTTTGGTTATAGCTCGATCTTGATTTTTTTCAGTTCAAAATAGTACAAGGGCTATCCAATGGAGGTGTCCATTGAGGAAGAAATGGACAGAAGAATCGAGGCAGTTATGAACAGTAAATACCAGTGTTTTAAATTGCGGCGATATTGCGGATATTGCGGGCTGAGATTTAGAATCGCTATATCGCAATGAAGTATTGCGAAAATATCGTTTTTTGAGAAATTGCGGATATTGCGGCGAGATTGCGGCGAAATATCGGTAATATTGCGGCCATATCGGGTCAAATATTGCGGATAATATTCAAATCGTTGTAATTTTCTCATCCTTCCACCAAATTACATGAAATTTATATCGAAATCGATCGTCTTGACGAGAGGAATGCAATGATGGACTTGAATTTGTGAAATTTTGTCTTTTACCCTGAATTAAACACAAAATACACGTTAAAGTAATTTTATCGAGAATTATTTAATATAAATATTATAACATAAATTTTGTGATTATTTAATACTTAGTTTCCATGTTTTATTATCAAAATATTTGATAAAATATGCTCATAACATATATAACTTCTAAAATGTGTCATTTTCATCTATAAATGTATGAATTTAGTAATTTTCATTATATTTCATTGATGTTTCGATTTAAAATTTGAGTTATAGTGTTTTGATATTTTTAGGATGTCGACAAAAAATTCTTCAACAAAATACAATTCCAAAGATCCCGTATAATTGCCATTTTAATGAAAATTTTATGATCAACTTTTATTTACACTGAAAAGGTTCCTGAACAATCAACTTTTTTTTTTTCTTTTTAGAAGAAAATTATGAAGAAAATTTTACGATATTAATGGTGATAAAACATATTGTGAAAAATATATTTAAACAAACTATTATTTTTACATAATTTAATATCGCAACGACTGTCCGCAATAAGGTCGTTGCGCCACAATTGCGTCCACAAACGCAATCCGCTGCAAAAAAGACCCGACCGCAATGGACCGCAATATCGCAATTTAAAACATTGGTAAATACTGAAATGGTTGATATGTGGGGAATCCTCTGTGACACTAACTGTGTGTCAAATTGTGTAATAATTCATTTTGAGTAAGTTTTTGGGCTTTTATTTGGGCTCACAGAATCTCTGCAACAGTAGATCTTCTGAATAGTAATGGGTTGATGAGTTGTTGCTGGGTCGTTTTGGATTTGGTGTGGGCTGTTCTGTGTAGGCTTTCGTGTAACGACTCACTTGGGTGTGGGACCCACTTTCTCTCTCTTCGTTTATCTCTCATCCTTCATCCAAATAATTAATGTGAATATACCATTTTGATCAGGAGAACTAAAGGAATCCAGATCTGGTCTTGGTTTTGCTTGATTCGAAGTAAACAATTTACGTCTTCATGTGGGGCCCACAAGTGGGTCCCACTTTCTCTCTCATCCCATCTCTAAATTTTATGATATTATATATCAAATTCATCAGAAAAGAGAGGAATGCAGCCGTCATCTCCAAATTTCCAAATTCCTACTTTTAGCCCTGAAATTAACACAAATTCAAATAGTTAAGCAATTTCTAATGATATTTAAAATTAAAATTATTAACAATTTATATGTTAACTAAGTGATATATTGTGCTAAAATCCCCTTTTTAACCCTTTAAAATGTGCTCAAAATAGATCTTATAAAAAACTCCCACAGTTAGCTTTTGTCGTCCTCAACAAAAATAAAAACTTAAGAAAATATTTTAAGCACAAAAAATACAAGTTAGGTTTTGTTAAATTTGTAATCACACTACCTCATAAATTGAAATTTCCCAAGAAATATTTATACTCTTTTAATCACATGTTATTTCAAGAGAAACAAAATATCAAACTTCTATAATGAGAATTGTTGCCAATTTTTAAGATATTTATTAAGAAATGATTTTCACTCGAAAAAGGTAGTTAAACACCACATAATTAAAGACAAAAAAACTTATAAAAGTATTAATAGAACCATTTTCTTCATTTTTGCAAAAGTTGACCTTAAATGTAACTAATTCACTTTTATGACCGCGCGATACGTAAGTACTTGGGTCCTCCTTAAATCCAACCAAATTTCCTCAAATTTTGCTCAAAAATATTTTATATTTATATATATATATTTTTATTCTTTTCTTTTTCTTTTGTTTTCTAAATTTCACTTTAGTTTTTTTTTGAAATATTTTTATATAAAATATCAATTCACAATGTTTCGAACCGATCATGAGTACGGTTCGTTCATGCCCGGCTTACTCCATTGTAAATTCTTTTTGGAAAATCGTGAGCGCAATGAAATTCCGTTTGGTTGGGATTTAAGTCGCCATGAACGGTTAGGATCCTTAAGTGTAAGTTGTCCAATTTTTAAACTAATGCAAAAACTACCAAAAATGGTTAAATAAAACTTTTTAAAATTTCTTAGTTAAAACTGGGTTGTTATTCAAAAATGGTGTGCCACGTAAATCACAAATAAAAATCATCTAAAATAAACACTTTTTCGACAAATCTTATTAAAGACGGGTTGGAAACCCAAATTAGTCTCATAAAAGACCGTTTATTGGTCATTTGAGAAAAAGAGTATTCTTTAAGTGGATGGTGAAAATTCTTTTTAAGAAAATGTGTGATTGTATAGACTTGATCGTGGAGAAAAATCGTTTTATAACGAGTATTTTAAGTGCTTAAAAATCGAGGAGAATAACGAAAAATTGATTTAAAATAAAAATATGATATATACAATGGTGGTAGAATATTTTTAAAATTTTCAAATTTTCAAAAAAAACACAATGAAAAGCGAATATATACAAAGGAAATCCAAGTGTTATCCCTCCCCCCAACACTTATTTCCAAGCTTGTCCTCAAGCGGAAAAATACAAAAAAAATGTCGACTAAAATAGGAAAGAGATGGATAGATAAAACCTGAATTTTTTTTTGGTGCGTGGGTTGCCTCCCAACTAGCGCCCTTTCTTATATCACTAACACACACAAATTTCTATTTTTTCGAAAATTTCTAAAAAATGCTAAAAGTAAAGTCTAATGTAATACCTTCAAAAAAGTCAATTATCACATTTTCTAAAAAATGTTAAAATTGAAGTGTAACACGAGCACAATGTTTAATTTTCATTTTGTCCGCAAAATACTTCATATAATAGAAGACTAACACACACAAATGTATATTTTTTTATTAAAATTGTTAAAAATGCTAAAAGTGAAGTCCACCTTCAAAAAAAGTCAATTATCTTATTTTCTAAAAAATATTAAAATTGAAGTTTAACACGAGCAAAATACTTAATTTTCATGTTGTACTAAAAATACTTCGTAATAGAAGACTAACACACACAATTTCTATTTTTTTCTAAAATTTCTTAAAAATGTTAAAAGTGAAGTTTAACACCTTCAAAAAAGGAAACTATCATATTTTCTTAAAAATGTTAAAATTGAAGTGTAACACGAGCAAAGTACTTAATTTTCATGTTATTCTCAAAATACTCCGTAATTGAAGACTAACACACACAAATTTCTATGTTTTCAAAAATTTCTTAGAAATGCAAAAAGTGAAGTCTAACACCGAATAAATTTCTAAACGGGTAACCGTTTTGTTGAAATCATGATCAAAATCATAGTAATACCTAATAGACAATAACTATATTTTAATTCATAATAATATTTAATGATCAATAATATATATATAATTTGTTGTAAAATTACAAAATAATCAAGACTTAAATACTAAAAATAATATAATATTATTATATCATAGTATCCGTTTTAATATCCGAATATGATCCGTATCCGTATCCGTATCCGACAATATCAGAACCGTATCCGTATCCGTTTAATATCCGAACCGTATCCGGATCCGGGTAATACCGTATCCGGATCCGTATTCAGAAAACAAATATGGATATGGATCTGGTATGACCACTATCCGAACCGTTGACACCCCTATTAGTAGTAGAAGACTAACACACACAAATTTTTTACTCTTTCAAAAATTTCTTAAAAATGTTAAAAGTAAAGCCTAAGACCTTCAAATAAAGTCAATTATCATATTTTTTTTAAATATTAAATTTCAAGTGTAACACGAGCAAAATACTTAAGTTTCATGTTGTCATTAAAATACTTCGTTATAGAAGACTAACGTACACAAATGTCTATTTTTTAAAAAATTCTTAAAAATCCTAAAAGTGAAGTTTCACCTTGAAAAAAATCCAGTTATCATATTTCTTGAAAATGTTAAAATTGAAGTGTAACATGAGCAAAATGCTTAATTTTCATTTTGTCCTCAAAATACTTCGTAATAGAAGACTAACACACACAAATTTCTATTTTTTGAAAAATTTCTTAAAAAACCAAAAAGTGAAGCCTAACACCTTAAAAAGAAATTAATATCATATTGTTTTAAATTTTTTAAAATTGAAGTGTGACACGAGCAAAATGCTTAATTTTCATTTTGTTCTCAAAATGCTTCGCAATAAAAGACTAACACACACAAATTTTGACTTTTTCAAAAATGTCTTAAAAATGCTGAAATTGAAGTCTAACACCTTAAAAAAAAGTCAATTATCATATTTTATAAAAAATGTTAAAATTTAAGTGTAACACGAGCAAAATGCTTAATTTTCATGTTGTCCTAAACATCCTTCGTAATAGAAGACTAACGCACACAAATTTCTATTTTTTGAATAAATTCTTAAAAATGAAAAAGTGAAATCTAACACCTTAAAAATGCAACTACCATATTTTCTTAAAAATGTTAAAATTGAAGTGTAACATGACCAAAATACTTAATTTTCATGTTGTCCTCAAAATACTCCGTAATTGAAGACTAACACACAAATTTCTATTTTTTCAAAAATTTCTTGAAATGTAAATATCGAAGTCTAACACCTTCAAATAAAGTCAATTATCAAATTTCCTTAAAAATGTTATAATTTAAGGGTAACACGAGCAAAATACTTAATTTTCATGTTGTTCTTAAAATACTTCGTAATAGAAGAATAACACACATAAATTTTTATTTTTTGAAAAAATTTCTAAAAAAAAAAGGTGAAGTCTAACACCTTACAAAAAGTCATATATCATATTTTCTTAAAAATGTCAAATTGAAGTGTAACCCGAGAAAATGCTTAATTTTCACGTTGTCCTCAAAATGCTTCGTAATAGAAGAGGAAGACTAACACACACAAATATCTACTTTGTCAAAAATTTCTTAAAAATGCCGAAAGTGAAGTCTAACATCTTCAAAAAAGCCAATGATCATATTTTCTAAATTTTTTTAAAATTGATGTGTAACACGAGCAAAATGCTTAATTTTCATGTTATCCTAAAAATTCTTCGTAATAGAAAACTAACAAACACAAATTTCGAATTTTTTGAAACAATTATTTAAAATGCAATAGTGAAGTCTAACACACACAAAAAAAATCAAATATCATATGTTTAAAAAAATGTTAAAATTGAAGTGTAACCACAAGCAAAATGCATAATTTTCATGTTGTCCTCAAAATGCCTCGTAATAGAAGACTAACACACACAAATTTCTACTTTTTCAAAAATTTCATAAAAATGCTAAAAGTGAAGTCTAACACCTTAAAAAAAAGTCAATTATCATATTTTAAAAAAATGTTAAAATTAAAGTGAAACATGAGAAAAATGCTTAATTTTCATGTTGTCCTAAAAATACTTCATAATAGAAGACTAACACACACAAATTTCTATTTTTTTCTAAAATTTCTTAAAAATGTTAAAAGTGAAGCCTAACACCTTAATAAAAAGTCAATTACCATATTTTCTAAAAAATATTAAAATTGAAGTGTAACATGAGAAAAATGCTTAATTTTCATGTTGTCCTAAAAATAATTCGTAATCGAAGACTAACAATGTTTTCAAAAATTTCTTAGAAATGTAAAAAGTGAAGTCTAACACATTAAAAAAAATACTCAATTATCATATTTTCTTAAAAATATTAAAATTGAAGTGTAACACGAGCAAAATGCTTAATTTTCATGTTGTCCTCAGAATACTTCGTAAAAGAAAGTTTGTTTTTTGATTCTTAACAATCTTTTAATTCTCTGAGGAGTCCAAATAACGTGTTTTTGAGATGGTTTGGATTGAATCTTATACTACTTAACTTTTCACCAAATTGTACAAACATAAAGAAAGTTTTATTTTCGATTCATAGCAATCTTTTTACGATTTGAGGAGTTCAAATAACTTGTTTTTTGATCATTTGTATCGTATCTTTTACAACATAACTTTTCACCAAATTTTACAAACACTAAGAAAGTTGTTTTTCGATTCATTCTTTGGACATATGCTTCGCATCCCCAGATTTTAATAAGAGACAGTAATGGAGTTTTTCCATGCCATAGTTCATATGGTGTCTTTTCAACCGACATTGAAGGTAAGCGATTTATCAAATAAGCCGCGGTCAAAAGTGCATATCCCCAAAACAATTTTGAAAGACTAGTTTGACTCATCATTGATCGAACCATATCTAATAGGGTACGATTTCTCCTTTCAGATACGCCATTCCATTGTGGTGTGCCGGGTGGAGTAAGTTGTGAAACAATTCCACAATCTTTTAAATGATCGTCAAACTCATAGCTCAAATACTCGCCTCCTCGATCAGATCGAAGATCTTTGATTTTCTTGCCAAGCTGGTTCTCTACTTCATTTTGGAATTCTTTGAACTTTTCAAAAGATTCTGATTTAAGACGCATTAAATAGACATAGCCATATCTACTATAATCGTCAGTAAATGTGATGAAGTAACGATAACCTCCTCTTGCCTCGATGCTCATTGGACCACATACATCTGAATGTATTAGTTCTAATAGCTCCGTGGACCGTTGACCTTTCTTCGAAAACGGCGCTTTTATCATTTTGCCAAGTAAACATGATTCGCATTTCCCATATGAATCAAATTCAAATGAGTCGAGTAAACCATCTTTATGGAGTTTCGAGATGCGTTTCTCATTTATATGACCTAAACGACAATGCCAAAAGTAAGTTTGATTACCAACTTTAGGATTATTCCGAGATTCATTCACGTTATAGATGGATTTATTAAATTTATCTAAATCTAACACATAAAGACCAATCTCAATAACTACATTAGCATAAATATTATTGTCTTTACATATCACAAATTCATCATTCCTAATAACAAATTTATAGCCATCATTCGCTAATTTAGACACGCTTATTATATTTTTACACAAACTAGGTACATAAAAACATTTATTTAATACTATATTAAATCCACTTGGTAATGCTAGATCCACTTCTCCTATTGCAAAAGCCGCAACATTTGCTCCATTTCCAATGCGGAGATCTACATCACCAGACTTCAATCTTCTACTATTTCTTAGGATCTGCACATTACGACAAATATGAGTTCCACAACCAGTATCTAATACCCAATTATTCATAGTAGAAATATTAATTTCTATAACAGACATACCTGCGGTACCGGCCGCTACGGCTTTCCCTTTGTTTTTCCTCGACTCTTCGAGAAATACCTTGCAGTTGCGGTGCCAATGGCCCGTCTTTTCACAATGAAAACATTTATCATCGTCCTGTTTCTTCTTCTGCTCGGATTTCCCTTTGTTATTCAGTTTCGGCTTCTTCTTAGAGCCCGAACCTGATGCACCTTTTGAGTTGTTTCTTTTACGATTTCCCGATTGAATCATTAAGACATCATTCGATCCGCCGCGGTTTTTAGGACCCATCGTAATCATTTCCGATTCATAATTCTTCAGCATCCCATGTAATTCGGGGATCGTCTTGTTCATCGAATGCATGTTATAGTTCGGCGGTAATGAACAAAGGATCAAATCCTGTTGCAATGTTGCCGAGATTACTTCGTCGAATTTCTCTAGACGGTCCAGGAAATCCTGCATCTGTAGCATATGCGTGCTAACTGACGACCCTGGTGCCATTCTACAATTAACCAAACCTTTAAGAGTATTGAACCGTTCAAGTCTCTTTTGCTCCTGGAACATTTCAAGGAGACGTTTGTTTATCGTATATGCATCGGAGTCTTCGAACTTCTTTTGAAAACTTGCATCCATACATGCTAACATAAGGCATGTTACATTATTCGATTTGCCTTTGAGTACTTTCAACTCTGCCTTTTGAGCTTCTGTTGGATTAGACACTTCCACTATTGGCGTTTCTAATACACTTATTGTTGATCCTAATATCCTAAGGTTTGATTATATCAAAACACTGTCAATACTAACGGGTTCAGTTAAGACCAACTTGTAGGATAAGTAGGTACAACGGACTAAGGATGATCAAAAGAGACGATTGAAGAATTCAAGACGAAGATCATCCGTGAAAGGAAAGGTGTCAAAACGTTGAAGAATTCATGATGTCGAACCTTTCCGTGAGTTGGGATCATTAAAATAAACCCTAGGTATTCCAAAGAACTTCTCATACTTATCAAGGTCAAAAGATAAATTCGAAACATGATGAAATGGAAAATGGAAAATCACCATACCATATTATGGTTCGTTCGAACGAACAATACAGTGTGTTCGAACGAACCCTCGGTTCGAACTGATGAACACCATCAGTTCGAACGAACCTAGACCTGGTATTGTGAGAAAATAGACAACACTAGACACACTTAATATTCGTTCGAACGAACAAATATGTTCGTTCGAACGAACATTCATGGTTCGTTCAACTCATAGAACGAACTCTAAATCACTCCAAGTTAGTTCGAACGAACCAAGATCTGGTGTTGTAAGAAAATATACCAAAACTAGACACAATTAATATTCGTTCGAACGAACTTATTTGTTCGTTCGAACGAACCTTCATGGTTCGTTCAAAGATTCATAGAACGAACTATGAACGAATCCATGTCCGTTCGAACGAACCTATGGGTCCGTTCGGACGAACCCATCGTGTTTACGAATATTTCATTTGAAACGGCTAGTTCAAATTGCAGTTAGTTCAAACGAACCTATCAATTCGTTCGAACGAACTATGTAATTTTTACACAGTTTGAATGGGTTCTATGAGTTATATAAATAGAACCATTCATACCTTTCTCTCTCCAACTTTTTTACAAAAATTCATTCTACATCCAAAAGAGAGAAAGACTTCAAGCCGTGATTCCCTAATCTCTTGATAGTGTGATTCAACCTTCTAGATTCAAGATCTATCTTCGAATCTTCTCTTCTATACGATTCCCAACTCACGTGACCGATCACGTTGTAGTTCGTATTAGAACCGTGTAATAGGCTAGCTCTAAGATTGTAAATCCCGCTATAGATCGATAGAAAACGTGTAAATCGATCTAGGCAAACCTTGTACGAGTGAGTTGGAATTCAATCGAAAGTCCAAAACGGCACAAGGCATTCCCGGAGACGTAGGTACTTGCAACTAATCGAATCGGTCGATTAAGCAAGTAAAGGGTGAGTTAAAGCTACATAGCAACCACCTACCGAACTCCGTAATAAACATCGTGTGTTCAAGTGTTTGGTATTTTCTACTTTATTCAAATTACATTAATTAGTTTCCGCATTTGGAATTTGTATACCTAGTCGAAAATTGCCTACTAGGTTACCTATTCACCCCCCCTCTAGGTTAGAATTAACCAACACTTATTAGATATTCATGCCTTAGAACGATTCTAAGGTTACGGTGCCAATCCAGAAAATTCCTACCAACAAGTTTCTCTTTCTCCAATAACGATCGAATCGATATGGAACTGGTATTGTTACTAGACATGATTCCTAAAACATAATAATGATTAATTAATTAACTGTGCGTATTAATTCTATATGCTTTATTTAATAGGGTTATTTGTGTCACTTTTCTCAAAACAATCACCCTCATGATCGATTCGGGATTCATAATCCGATAACACCTTGAGAACCATATATTACAATCCTCCCACAAGTGACGAAGGCCTATCGAGTGGGATCTCGTTATTTAGGTATGATCATATCCAATCGCATCATATGCGACTCTCAAACTTTATGAAATTTCAGTATTTAAATGATATCGCATGTAATTCATAATTTCGTGTGTGTATTTCAACTATGTCTTATCCAATTAATCCGATTAACTTGAATATCTAAACTAAAACAATACTAAACGTATCAACTAGTTTAAATTTAAACATGCCTGACGAAGGCCCAATCCACATTTAAATTGTACTAAACCTTATTGTCCTATTGAACTATGCGTATACGCATGCCTGACGAAGGCCCAATCCACACGTATATTTGTAAACAAACATGACAACTGTTTATATGGGAGACATCTAGTTAGTTTACAATTACGCAAAAATTCTATCATTTCAAATTTCGCTGTGAGGGATTTGTTGTGTCATACATCAACTTACTAGGTTTTATATTCACAAGGTTTTCATGTATTAAATTGAATTCTAAAAATAAAATTCTAAAGTTTTGTAGTCAAATAAGGAATTCTTTGTTCGTTTCGAAGCAAAACTATTTTCAAGACATTAAATGGTACCAGTAATGATCCTATAATATTTTACCATTCGATTACTTGTGAATTTGACTTTAAAATCTTATTTTAGGTTTAAAATTTGGGAAAATTTACTAAAATGACCCTACATATGATCTTAATCATTTTTCTTGCGATTTGATAATGCAAACCGTATGACGTTCGCTCTGATACCACTGTTGGATTATCTACATCCCATCGAGTCCGCGCAGCGGATAATTATTGGACTCAACGGAGTACAAATCCCCGAGATCTCATCCACGATTTGTTTATCAAATTGCCTATAACTAATATAACGTAAATCTAATAAACGTAATATTTGTACCTAGCGAAATTGATCGCTTACGAAGGGTTTGTCGCTGTGAAGCCTTCACTTCCGTTCACGTCGCACCTTTTCGCTCGTACCGGTTCGTCCCACGCCCAAACCGGTCGTCTTTCTCCGTTCGTCTTCTCGTCGGTTGATGAACTTAACTCGTTAGTACGCAAACGTATACGTACCTCTACTCGTATCCACCGCGAAACGAGAGTCGTCGGATAATCACGAAACTGCCTAGACGCCTCGTAATCACTCTTGCTTAAACTCTTGCCGAAATCAATGGAGAATTCCGGCGAACTTTTCTCTCTCTTAATTACTGGATTAATTAGTGGAAATAATGGTTTCTTAGATTGGTCTGAATGATCTGATTAGGGTCCTATTTATAGAATAACTCGTATTCCTTCACCAGTAAATAGACACTCTTTAATCCATCAAATGATACTTTTATATGCATGAAAGGACAAGTTTCTAGATGATTTGATCAAAAGATGTGTCTCCTGCAGAATCAGCAGACACACTTTCACTAAACTGGAATTTCGACTGACTTGGGTCCGTAATTAACAGGAACTTTCTGAACGCAACTTCTAGATGATCTTAGCACCTTTCCAACAAATCCGAGTTTATCCAATTTAGATATGCAGTCCGAAATTTATGCTAGTTTTAGTAAACATTCGCGTCCTTTCGTCGAACTGCCGCAACCTTTCGTGTATTTCATTAGAATGAACGTCCTACGTTATTCAAATCTTTTTCCACCGAATATGAAAGTTGTAGATAATTGGATTATCTAACTTAGGAGAGTTGAATCATCCAAATCGGTGTTCGTATACGAAAGTTATGTCCGTTTTAGTAAAAATATTCCAAACAGATTTTTCCTAAAATCTTATCTTATCAATCTAATTATGTATATCATATATACATATGTGCATCTAATACACATGTTATATTTCGATGAACTACCATGTTCATATATCCTTATACGTACGATTTTACCGTAGATGTGAAACTGCATTTCCTTCATTTAGATCATTTGTATCATATATTTTACTACATAACCTTTCTCCTAATTTTACAAACACTAAGAAAGTTTGTTTTTCGATTCATAACAATCTTTTAATTTTCTGAGGAGTCCAAATAACGTGTTTTTGAGATGGTGTGGATCGAATATTTTACTACTTAACTTTTCACCAAATTTTACAAACACGAAGAAAGTTTTATTTTTGATTCATAGCAATCTTTTTACGCTTTTACGAGTTCAAATAACTTGTTTTTAGATCATTTGTATCGTATCTTTTACTACATAACTTTCACCAAATTTTACAAACACTAAGAAATTTTGTTTATCGATTCAATAACTTGTTACGTTTTGAGTAGTCTAAATAACGTGTTTTTAGATCATTTGTATCGTATCTTTTAATACATAATTTTTCGCCGAATTTTACAAACTAAGAAAGTTTGTTTTTCGATTCATAACAATATTTTAATTCTCTGAGGAGTCCAAATAACGTGTTTTGTGATGGTTTGGATCGAATATTTTACTACTTAATTTTTCACCAAATTGTACAAGCACAAAGAATGTTTTCTTTTCGATTCATAACAATCTTTTTACGCTTTGAGGAGATCAAATAACTTGTTTTTAGATCATTTGTATCGTATCTTTTACTACATAATTTTTCACCAAATTTTACAAACACTAAGAAAGTTTTTTTCGATTCAATAACTTGTTTTTACGCTTTGAGGAGTTCAAATAACGTGTTTTTAGATCATTTGCATCGTATCTTTTACTACATAACTTTTCACCAAATTTTACAAACACTAAGTAACTTTGTTTTTTCGATTCATAACAATCTTTTAATTATCTGAGGAGTCCAAATAACGTGTTTTGTGATGGTTTGGATCGAATCTTTTAATACTTAATTTTCCACCAAATTGTACAAATACCAATAAAGTTTTCTTTTCGATTCATAACAATCTTTTTACGCTTTGAGGAGTTCAAATAACTTGTTTTTAGATCACTTGTATCGTATCTTTTACTACATAATTTTTCACCAAATTTTACAAACACTTAGAAACTTTGTTTTTCGATTCATTACAATCTTTTAATTCTCCGAGAAGTCCAAATAACGTGTTTTTGAGATGGTTTGGATCGAATCTTTTATTACTTATTTGGCAATGATATCCTCTATACTATCTATCTTACCAACCTACTATATGCAAGTTTTCAAATTATCGAAATTTCTTCTCAAATAAATTAATGCCCTAATAAGGAATTTTTTCTGGACGGGAAGCAACAAACATAAGAGTGGCAAGTGCCTGGCAAAATGGAAATAATTTGTGTACCAAAAAAGCACGGGGGTTTGGGTCTTTTAAGGATATAGAAATACAAAAAAACATAAGCTTACTCTTGAAATGTTTGTTCAAAATAGAGTTCGACCGTGATACTCTTTGGACTAGCTATGTTCGAGACATATATCATATATGGCATCGCTCGCTCCACTCATTTACCAAACATTTATTTTTCTTTCGCATCTTACTTTATGAAAGATCTCGTTAAATTACTCTCAATTTACAATGGGAAATTATACTCTGCCCCTGAATTGCAACACCCACACCTCGATTACGTCATGGTCATATGTCATCACCCAATATTCAATCCGTCGGCCCATTAATAGCAGCTCGGTCCAATAACCCAGTGACTCAACAATCCAACAGGCCCATCCTCGACCACCACGCACTCTCCTGTCAGATCAGGTCAGACTTTATCAAAACATTCAATGCTCCGTCAGGTTTCTTTCACTTTGTAAATCAAGTTTGAGGCTTAGTTTGGACAGGAAGGTCATGGCTTAACGTATTCCATCCCTACTCCGGCAAAAAAAACGGTTTCTATTCTCTATCTTTGCACTTACTTAATTGGGTTGATTTATCGATATATCTCTCAATTACCAACTGTAACTGCTCTCACAATCTTTTCTGAACATATACCCCCATACATTTTTCAGATGATCCTCAACGACGAAGACCCCATAATTGAACCGCAGATAGGAATGAGGTTCAGGTCAAGGGAAGAAGCATACGCAATGTACAAGCTGTATGCACTCAGGCTCGGTTTTGGTACGCACAAAAGGACCTCATACAAATTGGGAGTCATTGTTTACCGAGCAGTATTCTCATGCACCCGGTCTCGAAAACCGCAACAAACCAAGGATTCGTTATACCCATCCAACAATATCAACCGACCACCGATTGGGTTCGAGAAAAGAAAACGAGGACAACATGCAACTCACTGCCAGGCGTCAATAACAATAACCGACTTGTTGAACGACACGTGGAACCTAACCTCTTTTACTGAAGAGCATAACCACCCCCTAAACCCCAAAAGCGCAAAGTTTTTCAAATGCCATAGAGAACTACCTGAATTTGTCAAAAATCAACTACGAATTAACGACCAAGCTGGGGTCCCACAAAACCAGTCTTTCAAGAGCGTGTTCGCACATTCTGGAGGAATCGAGAACAGCAACTTCAACCAAAGAGATTGCTACAACCTGGTACAGAAGAAACGCGCGTTAAATTTAAAAAATGGAGACGCGAACAACCTAATGTCCCACTTCATGGACCGCCAAAACCATTCACCAAATTATTTCTATCGAGTTGAGTTTGATGACGATGGACGGATCGCCGCAGTTTTGTGGATACACAGTAGGGCACGTAAGGCATACAAATACTTCGGAGACGTAATCACCTTCGACACTACCTATCTAACGAACAAGTAAGATATAACTCTTTCTCACGCAACTAACACAAGCTTTTTATATAAACACAAATAATAATACCTCTTTTCAAAGGTACGGAATGCCCTTCGCCCCCTTCGTCGGTATCAACCACCACGGACAATCGACACTACTAGGATGTGCCTTGTTAACGGACGAAACAATACCAACTTACAAATGGGTATTGTCAACCTGGCTGCATGCGATGGGTGGGGTACACCCCCACGGGATAATCACGGATCAATGCCAATCCATTTGTAAGGCAGTGCAAGAGATCCTGCCAAACACGGCACACAGATTGTGTGTATGGCACATAGCAAAAAAATTCCCAGCCAAATGTGGACAGGGACAACAGGAACTACTACAAAAAATACGCGAACTGGTTTTCAACTCCAATTCAATCGATGAATTCGACAATGCATGGCTTGAGGCAATGGACCTAATTGCTGAAGATAATCCTAAAAAAGACTGGTTCATGTACCTATGGGGGATAAGACAAAAATGGGCACCAATTTACGCAATGGATACGTTTTGGGCGGGGATGAACACAACCCAAAGGAGCGAGAGCATAAACTCTTTCTTTGACGGATTCGTAAATTCAACTACAAGTCTTACAGCTTTCGTTCAAAATTACGAAACTGCCCTAAAGGCAAGGTGGCACGCAGAAACCAACGCTGATGCAAACGACTTCAGAAATAAACCAAAACTCATATCGGATTTAAAATCCGAACAACAAATCGCAGACCAATACACTAACAACATCTTCTACCTTTTCCAACGCGAAGTCCAAAAATTAATGAACCTCTATTCCGAATTGATATCCAAAAACGATGATGTTTTCAATATTGAAATTACCGATTCCGGAGGCAACCACACGTCGATCCAGGTTGACGCGAACAGCTACACGTTCCGCTGCGAATGCCGACTATACTCTTTCAGAGGAATTATATGTTGCCATGCCCTGTGTGCATACAAGCACATTGGAATCAGTCAAATCCCGCAAACCATGATTCTTGATAGGTGGCGCAAAGACCTATCGAGGAACCACTCATCCGAACTACTACCAAACCAAACAACATACAGAAATTTGGATTCTTTCGATTCACTCTACTCACAGGCTCACTCAATCCTGCTGTCATTAGTTGAGGTGGCATCGACTAGCAACAAGTCCAAGGAAAAATTATTACATGACTTGCAGACGATGCAAAACCAACTATCAGCCCACGGCCAAGAACAACAGAACATACCAACACAACAACTGAAGGAAATACAGTTTCAAGATCAACCGTAAAAGTGTACACAAGGATAAACGAATGTAGTCGTACATTCGTGGCCATAACTGTCAGTGGGAAAATCTGATTTGAATGGTTCAAATTGGGTTATATAGATAATTAGATTATCTATAACCTTCATGTAGAAATATATTTCATATGAACGAAGTATTAGTGTCGTTTATGTGAAATACCGAAAGGGTGCAACAGTATGACATACAGTTAGTAAAACAGTCATAACTTTTGCATACGAACTCCAATTGGGCTGGGCCAAATTGGGTTGTGTAAATAATTAGATTATCTACAACTTTCATGTTGGTGATTTTCTGTCTGAGAAATTTATCAATTTCGAAATGACAGAATACTGACCAGGTTCATGCAGTTTTCTGTGTGAGAGGGTGTATATTGGATATACATGCCTTTTGGCTAATCCTGATCCTATTAGGTATAAATAGGATACTTTCTCTCTCATCTAGATCAGTTGAATCATTCTAAGCAAGTGATTATTCTGCCCAATATACACAAGAAAAAGAGCAAATTCAGATTTGATCTTTAGTGAGTGAAAGGGTGCGAAGAGAGAGAAATCGAGAAAGGAGTTTCTCGAGTAATAGAGAATCGATTAGATCGAGCAAGTTCGCCGGTGCATCGTCTAGGCAGGTGCATCCGTGACCGACGTCTTGCGACTCACGGTGGATACAAGTAGAGGAGCGACAATTGTGGCTCTTGGATTGTGATCGACTCAAGGAGTGAGAAGACGGTCAACGAACGGTGAAAGACGCGTGGTATGGGACGCGCGGATTGTCACCAACGTGACAGGAGATAGAAGGCGGCGATCAACCCTTCGTGCGTGATCAATTTCACGCTGGTATAGATCTATCCTTCTATTCGCATCGTACCCTCGAAGTCATGGCGTGATCTCGGGAATCGGGGAATCGGACCGGGCCTTCATTCCGCTGCGCGGGCCCGGGGTCGAGGATATTCTCCAACAACAACCTACCCCACAACCCGAACATCATGGAAATTATAGAGAACCACGCGTAGCCAGCCACGCAGGAAGACCTCGCTCAAGGAGGTTCAGAGGATCGTCTGAGAAAACAACAAGAGGAAGGGGTCGAGGCAGATCGTCACAAACACCACCAGTAACAAATATTTCACTTTTTCCAATAATCAATCAAATTACATACATACACTAAACTAATAATGCCAATCAAAAATACAGGAATTCCATACAACCGGTCCCCGGCAAGATTCTGAAGCCATGTCATACACAGATCTTTTACGAGCTTACGAACATCACACATGAATCCCCCAACGATAACTTTTTCTTAATCTTTTCAATTCTATTTAAGTCTTTAAGTTTAGCACACTTTTGTAATAGGAATGTAATTTTGAGTACATACTTTCAGATAAATGTATCTCATATTATTTCAATTCTATTTAACTTCATTACCAGTTAGCCCCATCATAACAAATTCAAATTACCCACAAAGAGTCCGGCCAATGCAACCCAGAAAAAATCTGGCCCGCCATATCAAATAATTAACAAAAAGCCCAACAATTCAATCAACCGACCCCCTCGAAAACACAAAAAACCCATCATGCCGACCTTAATGGCGTTCTGATCAGGGGTGCCATCATTCGATTGACTGCACGAACTTACTACCCCATCAAGTCTATGCCGTTGTGCTGACCAACACCCTATATTCCAGCTCCCAATCAATCCACTTAATCGTGCCCACATTAATGAAATTCCAGATGTACTGTTCCAACTGCCGTAAACAAGGATCAAGAAATTAATGTATGAACCAACATAATAAACAACATGATATTCACACGTTCTAATACAAGGACCACAATTAATTCATTATCCCTACGACCAACTCACAAAACTTCCTTACATACCCAAAAACTGGGTTCAAAATACATTCTCATCTTTCCAATTAGACAGGGTCCACATTTAAAGAATGAAACTACTTGCTTGTGGGGTTTTCCTATCAATTGTGTTCACACCACATTGAATGAATGCAACATTCATACGGATTATAACACCACAATGGCTTGACTTTTTCAAGGAATACAAAAACCCACTAGCAGAATAACTCTCCTCTCTCCCGACTCACACAAACAATTTACATACAACTGGAATAGGAACCGCTAATCCGGAAAGGCAATGGTTAGGCACCCGCCGGCAAAAGGATCGGGCTGCACTATCACAACGAGATGCTTCCCGTCTAAATTCGTAAATTACTACTCAAATTACCTCGCCGGGGGAGTAAAGGACAAGCACAAACTCCTAGTTGAACAATGGCCATTCAGGCACCTCTTGCGTTTGCCACCCATCGACCACCAAAGAAATTTCCTCAACGAAATGATGTCCCACTGGTCGGTTAGCATGGCCGGTTTCGTCGTGGGGGATCAAATCATTAGGCCAACCGGACACGACATAAGCATAATTCTGGGACTCAGAGAGACAGGACTCCCGGTTGATGTATCCCTACAGACAAGTTGCCGGTACAACTCTAAAATAGTACTCCAATTCTTCAAAAACACCAACACGTTAACCCCAAAACATCTAGAAGATTTCTTAGTTCAACAGTTACATCACAATCAAAACCAAGCTACGCCAAAACAATGGCTCTCCGTCCTTACAATGTACTTGTTCAGCACTACCCTCTTCACGATGAGCAACTTTCATGTTCCACACCAGTTTTGGGAATATGCTGAAAATCCAACCAAACTGTGGGATTACAGCTGGGGGACTGCCGTGTTTGATTACATGAACAGGCAACTGCCCGACGTGGGGTTCAAGTCAGCCAACGAATTTGACTCCACCCCATCATTTGTCGGATGTCCATTTGCATTGCTGGTATTATCTATTTCTTTATATACCATTTATCAAATCTGGTGCTAAGTTCTCAAAAATTCCCAGGCATGGTTCTACGAACACACAAAACCAGCCAATTTCATTTGACTTCCCCTGCGCAACCCAAGAATAATGAATTGGAAGTCAGAGTCCGAATGTCCGAAAGACGGGTTTCTGGAGCACTTGATTAACCTCTTACCATACCAGGTAATCAGCGGCCTCTTACAACCAACATATGCAGAGGCGTGGATCTTCAACGAGGAGACGGAGGGAGCATGGCAGGGCTATGAACAATTGTTCGGTGTGGCACATACAGAAAGGTACATACAAAGTACGACAAACGACGTACCACAAATTCAAGCCACACCGCCAAGAGACATTTCAAAGGGGAAAGCACCAAGTAATAATACACCGTTTCTATTTCCGATCATTCACGCCCTACTAATCAATTACCATCGATACATTTCGGCTATATATATAACGCTGACGAATGGGTCCGAACCAAAACGATCAACCATATCGTACAAACCGAACGCCATGCCAGAGGAACTAAATAGAATTCATACAGTCAAATTACAAGGTAACCATCCAAACTAGGTTACTTCGTTTTCAACACGACCATAATATTTTTTCTTTTTTTTCAGAAACAAAAACGTCGGAGAAAATTACAAAACAACATAGGTCTCCGGGAAATATAAAACAAGAGAATTCTCCATTACATATTATATCGGGGCACCAAACAACAAATCCATCACCAACCTACAAAAGAGCAGGTACAGTGTTACTGTTAATTCCAATACAAAACAAACTTACAACTCAATATTAATTTCCACAGTGCGAAGGAAGTTCGTTCCGCACAAAAACGATGAAGTAATCGATGCCGATGAATTTTGCACGCCTCCAAAGGAAACACCGCCTAGGTGGGAAGAAAAAGTGTTTGAAACTTTACTACAAGGAACAACCAGAAGAGGAAGTCAATTCAGGAATCAAGCTGCTCCGCCCAAAGGCACCCCAAACTCACACGCTACAACCAAAGCAAATAACACAAATGAAAAAGTCCATAACAACTTTTCGCCGAACCAGACTAGATTAATTGAGGAAAACCCCACGCAATCAATCCACACCCAGCCTGATATTATTCAGGAAAACAAAGATAACAAAAGGATTGAAGGGCGTGAACACCGACATGATGACAATCCAATAGGCGTTTGGAAAACAGGTATTCTATTTCCCGCAAAAATTTGTGTATAAATTATTCTAACGCTTTCGATTTCAAATGTAGTTCAATCTTCGAATCAACACGATAACGAAATTCCGAACAAATCGGACATACTATGCACCCCTCCTAGTAATCTCAAAAGGGCTTTCATCAATGAGGAAGCACAAAAACTAGAAACGCCACCCAACGCACCAGTAAAGAAAATAAATTCACGGTCATTCTCATTCTCAAAAATCATTAACAAAGAAACTACACCATCAGAAGCTTGCCACAATTCACGCCCTATTTATGATACATCCGGTGGAAAAAACTCGTTCCCATCCTGCGCAGGATCCAAAGGTAAATTTCAAAAATAACAACAAACCAAGAAAATAATAATTTGATTAACTGTAGCGCACCTACGATTAGACGTATCTACAGCCAAAGGACCAATTTCTGGCAGCTCTTCTGAAAAAACAACCGCAAAATAACCAAATGCACCGGCATACACCCCAAACTCATTCTGTCCTTCCATTAACCCGGCCGTTCGGATCCACACTCGCCGGATTGACAGGCAGAATCCTAATTACTACAAATTCAGGAATTCTGCTCCACCATCAACGGGTACGTACACAACAAAATACGGTACCAACTACATGACATAGTCTTCAAATTTAAATCGTAACAATAAAACATGCAGGTCCTAATCATGGGGAGGAAATGTCCGATTCACAGATCCTATCACAAAACACGTTCAAGGTGCATGTGCCAAGACAATACTGCATAAGTCCTTTTGGCGAAGCTGAAATTCTAGAAACGGATGTGGACTACCCACTAAAAGAAACACACGCCAACTTCAAACCGGGTTGTGATTTCACGTACGTTTGCAAGGGTATGCTACCCATCTACATGCAGAGGGCGATATATGCGTGGCAGAAAGACCTACTATCGGTCCAATCAGAATTCCTTTTCAACCATAAAGGGTACTCAGTTTCACGTTTGGATGGGAAGAAGCTAATCTACAACGAACCATTCACGTCGGGGGTAAATAACAACTATAACTGTCAATTAATTCAAACTCGATTTAAATTATTCATAATCTATATTTTCAGTTAATCGATACAATTATGTACATCATGCATCGCTTCGTTCAACGTCCAGGAGCGAGATGGTCTTTCGTGAGGACTATACATACGGTAATCAATTGTTTCCAATGCAAAACAATCCACTTTTTATAATTTCATATATTAGATTAAATCATTTCACAGCACGCAGTCCCGCCCCTAAGTGAAGAACAGTTAATGGCCCCCGAATACGAAGACCTGTCAACCGAGAAGTTGAGTGCTTGCAAATGGCTTTTCATTCCAATCAAAACACACCGCCATTGCTTCCTACTATTCTTCGACTTCTACTGCTCAAATGTCCGAGTGTACCACCCGACAAATGACGATGAACATTACCGTCAAGCGGTTAACGACCTGACAAACCAATACAAGGTTTTCCTGATGAAACGTATAGACAGGCCCGACATGACAACTTGGTCAACCGTTATGTTACATGCAACAAAACAAGGAAAAAATACGCTAGATTGTGGGCTCCACTGCACCAAAGTGGTAGATTGCTTGGTTAATCAGCGGAGCATATGTTTCTCAAGGGAAGAGGTCATCGCCGACAGGGGGAGGCTCCTCTACAACTTGATTGCTTCGAGATTTTATGAAGAATCTTTCGAGTGATATGGCCACAATCCGTGCTTGTTAAGGTCTGTTCATTTAGTTAAGACACTATGAAGTGATGTTTTGGCTTCCTTTTGTGTTATATTATGTTGGTATAATATTAAGTTGTTAACATGTTTTATGTTTGCTTTTATGCTATATTATTAACGATATCAAGGGGATGTCTGTGCAAAATTGTTCGTTACTGATTCCCTTATTTCAATTACCATTTACAACGAACAAACGTCAGTTCAGCTAAATCATTGACTTCTCGATTACATCGCATAACAACTCTTTGGATTACTCAATTATCGACTACTTGGCTCGATGTAATACTAACTTCCCTCCAAAACATTACAAGCTAAAATACAGCCACAAAGTACATTCAGTCCCAAACACACGCACGGTAATAACTATCTAAAAAATAAAAAAAATTAATAACACACAATAAGAAAATTAGCAATCCTACCACGAATGTACCTAATAACCACGCTTTGCATCCCTTGCTATGCAATACTTCTCCACATAGGACAAACTGGGATTGTCGAGTCCGAGCTCCACAAACCACTGAAATCCAATGTCGAGTTCTACCACTATCGTGATTTCACGAACCATGCAGTAGGCGTAGAAATAATTCCTCGTCCCAGTCACCTGCTTAATGTCCACGCAATCAGTTAGTGCGTCCAAGCTTTCCAAATCAAACTTGGCCTTCTCAGAATCGATTTCAACAAGCCGACCAAATCCGAAAACAACTTCTTCCAGCTTTTCGAAACAATAGTAATGCTCCGGCATGTTATAAACCTTTATCCAAGCCTGAACCGAAAATATAAAATATGAAAACATAAACGGACAACCAAAGGTTTAACTACAATTAAGGCAAAAAATTAAACAAACAAACCTTCTTCTGAAATTTGAACTCAATGCTATTGATCGTGGGCCTCCATGCTTTGAAATTAACCCAGCAACCATCTATCCTGACTCTACCATGGTTAGACAGGAACCAATCACGCAGATATCGGCAAGGGAAGGTAAGCAGAAACAACTTGTGTCCAGATTCGACGTAACTAAATTGACGGGGTAGAGTGCTAGTCCTAAGAGCAACGTATTTAATAACGTTGTCCATGTTATACGAGTCCGGAACTGGCTGTTCCATTTCAGTAATGGCGCACAACTGCAATACACCCTCCATTTCCCGCGATGCATGAGTTGGCTTCGAGAAAACACACAACTCGCCCTCAAACCTGCGCCTATATATATAGGTTAATCCGTGCCAGGAAATGCAATATTACCTTAAAACCAGTCAAATTAACCTAATCCTCAATTTCAACGCGAAAAAAGGATAAACCCTAAAAAACAAATCTAATTAACTCAAACCTTAAAACCAGGAAATGGAATATTACCTTGAAACGGGAGGAAAGGGAGGGGGGTCTTCCTTAGATTGCATGACCGGCCAGAATTTCTAAGCTAAACCGCAATATCTCTCCTCGACTATTGCATATATGACAAAGATTGTATAAATTGGGTTTATTTCGAATTTCAAAACAATGTACGGTGCACGTCTACTCGATTTCACAGCTACAGACTGAACAGTGCAGTCCCATCAGGGTAAAGGTAGCATTAAACGCAATGCAAGTCTTTGCCATCTTTTTAATCGGGCCTTTGGATCAACCCAATGCTCGGAAACAAGGGGCACAAAATTAATGCATCAAATCTGGCCCAAAATCCACCCGGATTACATATTAACCGGGCCTCAACATTTGCTGAGTCATCGAGGATCCCAGGTTGCAAATGGGTGGCACCATTTTTTTTTTTTTGAAGAAATTTGGAGAGGGTTCATTCGCCCCTCGTCCAAAATTTTTGTATATATAGATTTTTATTTACAAGTATTTCCTAACTATTCTCTAACCTATATATACACTTCATTTATGTCTTATTACAACAGAAGACATAAAAGGCTAAAATAATATGACTATATCAATCTTATTTCATCGGCCCGTTAACTTCATTCACTGAGCCCATAACCCATCTTATTTCTACTTTTCTCATTCAGGGGGTAGAGAGAGAATACACATATCTCATCTCCTTTCTTTCTTCTAGTACATTCTTTTCATCCTTGTCATCAGTTCGTCGAATCTGAGATGCCCAGATTTGAAGAACTATTCCTTCTCGCTCGCTGTATCAAACTCCATTCCCCCATAATCTCTTGGATCAATGATGCTTTCTCTCGCTTCTCCTCCGAGAAACATCTCCTGCAACGCTCCCTCCAGAGACCGTGGAAGCTTATTAAGAAGAACTCGTTACGATCCGATCTCGAAGAGTTTGTGAAAGCCAGATCCATCTCTTCCTGCACTGAGTTCAGCTTGACCCCGTCGAATCGAGCTTCGATCTGCAACGCGTTCCAGTGCCACTCCATAAATTCGCATCCTCTCACTAGGTGTTCGACGGATTCCTCCTCCTTGGTACACAGCGGACACCGGTTAGTAATGTATAAACCCCTTTTTTTTAAATTGTCCATCGTCAAAATTCTATTTTGTCCCAAAAGCCAGAAATATATTTTTATTCTTAGAGGAATTTTCTTAGCCCAAATAAAGGGTAGTTCACTATGTGAATAAATCCCTGAGATCAGAATTTTATAGGCACCATTTACCGAGAATTCCCCTTTAGAATGCGGATCCCATCTTATTTTATCCTCTTTTTCGGTTAAAACAATGTTTTTCAGTATTTGTTTTATATCTTCAAATTCCTCTTCGGCTTTTCTGGATAAATTTTCGTTGAATTTATTTATCAATTCTTCTTCACTTAATTGTTTCATATTTTTTATCCTCCAATCTCCTCTTTCAGAATAGCTGAAAAGACAACCTTTTTTCTGGTACAACTTCCCTTCCCCCCAGTTGTTGTACCAGAAATTAGCAAGTCGTCCATCACCTATTTCAAAGCTGGACCAGTTATTAAAGAACCTATATAGTTTCTTAATTTCCCTCCAAAAGCTCGAGTCTTTTTTGTTTATTCTTTCTTCTGTCTCATTTATGTCACTAATTAGGGATTGCCATGGCAACCCTTCTGAGCGATGGAAGTATTTCCATATCCATTTGATTAGCAAAGCTATATTGAACGATTCTAGATTGATTACTCCCATCCCTCCATACTCCTTCGGCCTACATACTGATTCCCATTTGATTAATGGATAACCTGTCTCTTTAGATCCTCTCCATAGAAAGTCCAATGGGTGGCACCATATAGGGCCTCATTTACAATACCCTCATGTCCGTACAACAATACCCCTTCTCCTTCATGGGTATGTCCCAAGTGAAAGGTACCTATTCCACCAAAAAAAATTACAATACTATAGTACACCCGATCCAGATTTTTCGAGCCAAGATACCTCTTAAAATCAAAATATTTCTCTGGTTGTCTTTAAACAAAAGAATATTACTCAAGATATTCTTCAAAAAAGAGAATGGCCTCACCCACAATCATGTGTGATTTGCTCGGAGGCAACAAAATCGATGGACCATCTTTTCGCTCAATGCCGCTTCGCAGCTACATGCATGCGTCAGACGGGATTAACGGGCTACCTTTCACTTCCACATTATTAGCATGGAAACAAATCTCCATGAATATAATCCCAAATAAAACGGGCCAAGAAAGAAATAAACAAAAATGGACTGCATGCATATGGACAATTTGACGAAAACGAAATAACAGAATCTTCAACGGCAAAGTAAGAACGTCACTTCTCCTAATACACGCTATAATTAATTTTCTACACACACGGCATCTCGCTAAACTATGACCAAATTACCTACAGCCTTTAAACCTCAAAAAATCCTACCAACCTCGCTTTCTTTTCTCATTTTATCTTTACTTTTGTAATACTTAGGACTCGTGAAATATCTTTGTTTAATCAAAATTCGGGAGCTGTTCAAATCACGTTTTGTGCTTCAGGCTCTCCTTACAAAAACAAGCATTTAAAACCTAACCAAAATCGCCATTTAAAAGTCCGGTGGTAGTACCACTCTTTGAATATCCAACGATATTGTATTAAAGGAGTATGAATAGGTAAACAAAATAATTTGGTATTCAGCTAATCAACAATTGATTGATATTTAAAGCAATTAACACAAAATAAAATGAAAATAGATTACTTGAAGTTTATAACGAAGTTTGGCAAATAGTTAATAGTTATAATGAAGTTTGGCAAATAGTTGACACAAGTTTTTATCTATATTTTTACTTGATAATCGACTAATTCGATTTTCACAAGTATTTACATTTTCGGAATGTCGTGCGGTCAATTTGCGTTTTTTGTACATTATAATTATCTTTCCAAATAAATAATTACAAGGGTGTCAATATCGATTCACAGCGTTTTTATATACATACGGAAGGACGTTACATAGGTTCACTAACTTATTACAAACTACAAACAATTTCGTGTCCCAAATTTCACATTTAATTTTGGATAAATTAGAGCGCCATACATCACGAAAAAATGCTTAATATTTACATTAGTCAGTCAACCTTTAAATTAATTAAACCACCCCCTCAAGTAAATCGGGATGTGGGCCTTATCATTTAGAAAACATGATAAATCGGGATTTGAGACTTGTTGATATTTAGTATTAATTAATTCTGTGTTGGATCAATTGTATTTAATTTTGTATCATTTGACATTATGTTATATTATCAAATATAAATACAAATGAAATATGAAGAATTCAAATATTTAATATTAATAAATTAATATATAATCTTATGAAATATACATAAGATATAATTATTAAAAATTATGACATATGAAATCACTTAAATTTTCGATTTACTTTGAATTTCATAAATGTCATATTTCCAACATTTTCTTTCTATTTTGAAATTACGAAGACACTTGTCTAAGAAAAAACATACAAAAATAGAGTATAATTACATTATTAAATTTTTAGTCTAAGTATTATTGTTATTAAAATTAAAATTATAATTATAATTACAAAAAATGTACATAATGCTACGTAGGTAATAGTATTATTGCTCAAAAATCATCCATGTTATTTTTTTCAAAAACTAATAGAAATGAAAAACATAAATTTACCAAACATAATAACTTCTTAAACTTATTAGATAATTTTGTTTTCAAAAATTAATAAAAACAAAAGATAAAAAGTTACCTAAATCAAATAATTTTCTTAAACTTATAAAACATATCTATACTATTATTCATACTTTTAAATATGTGAACTAAATATTTCATATGATATTTAACAATTTTGAATTATATTGTCCAGTCAAATTGTTTTATTAGTTTTTAATTATTTTATGGATCATCTCTACAAAACAATTTTGTTGACAATTCTAAATATTTAATATAATATCAATGAACAAATTAATATCTACAAAACAATTTTGTTGACAATTCTAAATATTTAATATAATATCAATGTACAAAATAATTGCATTTTTGTATGAAATAAAAAAAATTGTTAGTACTACACAGTGTTTTAAATTGCGACGATATTGCGGCGATATTGCGGATATTGCGGGCTGAGATTTAGAATCGCTATATCGCAATAAAGTATTGCGAAAATATCGTTTTTTTAGAAAGTGCGGACATTGCGGCGAGATTGCGGCGAAATATCGGTAATATTGCGGCCATATCGGGTCAAATATTGCGGATAATATTCAAATCGTTGTAATTTTCTCATCCTTCCACCAAATTACATGAAATTTATATCGAAATCGCTCGTCTTGATGAGAGGATTGCAGTGATGGGCTTGCATTTGTTAAATTTTGTCTTTTACCCTGAATTAAACACAAAACACACGTTAAAGTAATTTTATCGAGAATTATTTAATATAAATATTATAACATAAATTTTGTGATTATTTAATACTTAGTTTTCATGTTTTATTATCAAAATATTTGATAAAATATGCTAATAACATATATAACTTCTAAAATGTGTCATTTTCATCTATAAATGTATGAATTTAGTAATTTTCATTGTATTTCATTGATGTTTCAATTTAAAATTTGAGTTATAGTGTTTTGATATTTTTAGGATGTCAACAAAAAATTCTTCAACAAAATACAATTCCAAAGATCGCGTATAATTACCATTTTAATGGAAATTTTATGATCAACTTTTATTTACACTGAAAAGGTTCCTGGACAATCAACTTTTTTATTCTTTTTAGAAGAAAATTATAAAGAAAATTTTACGATATTAATGGTGATAAAAAATATTGTGAAATATATATTTAAACAAACTATTATTTTTACATAATTTAATATCGGAACGACTGTCCGCAATAAGGTCATTGCGCCGCAATTGCGCCCGCAAACGCAATCCGCTGCAAAAAAGACCCGACCGCAATGGACCGCAATATCGCAATTTAAAATAACAATGGTAAATAACAATGGTATAACAATGGCAATAAGGTCACTACTACATAATCAATAACGCACAAACCCTACATATATGTTGTATGGTTCACTACTTATATATTTAATATTGTTTGAATTATTGTAAATAACAATGGTATAATAATGTTATCATGTTATATTATAAAATTATATTATATTTCAAATGATTAAGAAATTATCTTTGTATTTCAAATGTTATCATGTTATAACAATGGTATAATAATGTTATATTATAAAATTTTGTTTGAATTATCTTTGTATTAATATATGTATAATATAATGTAAAATGATTAAGAAATTTGTAAATAATCATCTTAGATTAATTATAAAACATAATGATCTCAATATATTATGATATAATTTTATTTTGAAGTTATATTGTATATATTATCGTAAACAGTAGATTTGTATTGAAATAAAAAAATATAATTATCATATTCAATGTGTAGCGCGAGCATTGTCTTAATAGTTCTAGCTTTGATTAATAGTTCTAGCTTTGAAAGGGAAAAATAAAAATCATATCTACAGTTTGGAGATGAAAATTTTAATTGTGTCATTTGACAATTGTTATAGTTACAATCAAGGTTGGGGGAAGGTTTGGAGCCGCCGGTACGGAGACGAAATGAAAAGGGCGATTCAAATAGCGATTTTGAAAAAACTCCCAAACTCCATGGCTGACCTCTGATTTTTCAATGGCAAACCTTTGAACACCTCTCTCTCTCTCTCTCTCTCTCTCTCTCTGGGTGTGTGGGGGTGCCGAACTGCCGATATACCCTTCAAACTATGGCCAAAGAGAAACATGAATCCACTAACCAGATATGTAGCCATGGAGATAATAGGCGACATGCCCTCATGGTTGGCACTTGGGAGTGCCCCATATCCTGGTCACAACACCACCAAAACCCAATTTCAACATTTACGCAAATAGCAAAGAGGTCTACCAAGCAAACAGTGAAGCCAATGCAATCTTTGAAAGAGCAAGCTAGTCAAAAGCTAGAAGGAAAAGTCAATAACACAAGAAAGAAAGGATCCAAACTATATGTGACGAGGACTGATGGCTGGACCGAGATTATTAAGGCAAAATCTTTCAATTCAACTGCACGCAACAATTGGAGAAATTCAAAGGGCAAGCATTACTTTAGAGATAAATCCAAAGCAAGGAATGTGTTCTATAACCCACACCGATGTTTTAGGTGTCTTTCGAAAAATCATAAAAGACGGGATTGTAGAGAACCGCAACGATGTATAAATTGTTGGCAGCTCGGCCATTCAAAGAGGTTTTGCTCTTCAAACAGGAGCAATAAACAATACCAAACCCACAATTCCGAAGAAAATTCACCAATTAGAATTAGTTTCCTACGTAATAATTGTCTCTTCACGCCTCCATGGACCAAAATAAACGGGTGATTCTATGAAAGGACATTTTCAAAAAAAAAATACTTTGAGAATTTATAATTATTTTGGAAATTTGTCAACTAAATTAGTTTCCTAGTCGAGTATTGCATTAATTATTATTTAAACTATAAAATTGAAAAAAATCCAAAATATTTTTGTTAATTTGTATAAGAATTAGAAAAAAGATCCTATCATAGAATCATCCTAATAAAATATAGTCGTAAAATTGAGATTGTTTACTCGATCCCGTGAACGCTGTCCTTAGACATTATTTCGTCCATCCATTTGTGCAGATGTTGGAATGTCCAAGATAATTCAGGAATGTCATTTTTTATTGACACGTCAAGGAACGGATCCATAATGAGTTCATAGGGTGGGCCGAATTTTATGGGGGGGGGGGGGGGCCTAAAAAAAATATTCAAAATATGTGATTTGAGGATTTCGAACTCATGACCTCTCACTTCCAAAACTCACGATTTACCACTACCACTCCAATTTTTGTGAAATATTCACAAATTTACAGTAATTATTATTTTTAAAACGGTAAAATCTTCATTTTCAATAGATGCTAGGTTTTCGATTTCATGTGGGTGGGGGACGGGAGAACAACAAATGATAACTTTTCAATTTCCAACTTGAAATAGTATATATATATATATATATATATATATATATATATATATATATATATATATATATATATATATATATATATATATATATATAGAGAGAGAGAGAGAGAGAGAGAGAGAGAGAGAGAGAGAGAGAGAGAGAGAGAGAGAGAGAGAGAGAGAGAGAGAGAGAGAGAGAGAGAGAGAGAGAGAGTAATATGGGAGGTTATTTGAAAGGGTGCATATATTTCTCTGTATATTTTTGTTGATCGGAGTGACATCTATTTATAATCAAATCACGGTGTGTATTGTGTATTGCTTGTGCCGTTTCTTGGACCTAGGAGTTAATCTTATTAATGACAATAAATGAGAATTGTGTAAGTTATCACAATAATATAAACTAGGGGTGATCTCCCTCCGTTTCGACCGTCTTAAAATTAATTTTGAACTAAAATTATTCGTATTGAATTTGATAATTATATCTTTTAAAAAATATACTTCACATTTGGAGAGTTGAAGTGTCATATCTAAAATTGACTACAACGTAAAAACTTTTTTAAATTATAGGAAATAAAAAATTGATTAATAAGATTCTGTAGAATTTTGTATTTTGTAGTGTTTAATTATAATTTTAACTCTTAAGTTTCTATTTATTTTCTTCGACAATGAAATATATTATTTCTCAAATTATAGCATGAATGAATTTTAGTAATAATATGCGGAAAAAAAATATAGCTCGATAATTTTTCGGGTTTAAACATCATTTTGACTCTTTTATGAATTTTGATTAATACAATTGTGCAAAAATATAGTTCGATAATTTTTAGATTTTAATTATAATTTTGACTCTTTTAATGTCTATTTATTTACTTCGGACAATAAGAAAATATTTCTAAAATTATACCAAAAATTATTTTCATTAATAAGATTGTGAAAAACATAAATTGATATTTTTTTAGAATTCAATTATAATTTTTAGATTTTAGTTCCTATTTTTTTTTATGGAAATAAAAAATATTTTCTAAATTATAGCACAAATAATTTTGATTAATATGATTTTTGAAAAAAAAGTATTGTGTATATTTTGTAGTCATCAATCGATAAACACTTTATTCAATATAACACATTGATTAAATGTGTATTTGTGGGTGTCCTCAATCATTTCCTACTTTAAAGCACAAAAACAAAAATATGCTGAAGCAGGGGATCGAACCCCGGGTCAGTAGAGAGGAGAGCAAGAACCCGGGTCAGTAGAGAGGAGAGCAAGAGGTACCACCATGTGCACTATTATTGTCATATGTTTGTACTTATAAACACTCCACATTCAAAAAAATAAATTTGCAAATCCATAGATTCGAACCCTGGTCAGCAGCTCAAAGAGCGACAGATTCTACCATGTACGCTACCAGTGTTATTTGTTCAAGTTTATACTTTTAGTTATTTGTACTTGAACGACACGTGTCAAATTTTGGTGGCACTCATTAAACTTTAAAGTATAGTATTAATATTAATATTAATATTAAGAATCATATAATCAATAGTATAACGGCTGAAAACTATAGTCCCGACAGGTTACAAATTATCAAATATAATTAAATTAGCAATTAATTAATTAATTTTGAGTTTTAATATTTGCTCCAAAACAGTATTCGGTTTATTTTTTTATATGATAATGAGAAAAAAAAATCTTAGTAAACTACCAAAATATATTCACTCGCAAATTCAATTATCAAATTTTACTGCCCTTCATTCACATTTACAGAAGCGAGATCAAAAAGAGAAACTTCAACAGAAAAAAAAAAAAAAAAAAAAAAAAAGGAGAAATCCTGGACAACAATCTGGTTCAAAACCAAACACTCATCTCACGAATTTCTTCCAAAAAAAAAGGGAATAGCAAAATTTTAAAATCTACAACACAAATATAACCTGTCAGATTCAGTTAATTATGTTGGTCCGGAAGCAAGTGAGCACGGCAAAGAGGACACGTGGCATGCTGATAATCCATCCACGTTTCCAAGCAACCTTTGTGCAGCAAATGCCCACAAGAGAGCAAACTCACCATTGATTCCGGCTCGAACCGGCTCAAGCAAACACAACAATCCACGGGTACCAACGGAACCGAATCGAATCGTGCTGGCTCGAATCGGTCGAAAAAGAGGCTTCTTAGGGTCGATTTCGTTGTTATTGCAGTGATCACATCGAATTGCGACGGGAGTAAGAGCGAGAGAAAAGAGGCGATTAAATCTCTGAGCAGAGAGACCGAGAACGCCGTGTTGGCAACTAGGAGAATCAACAGCCCGTCTGATGGCGTCACATGGCCTACTAGCCCCATCTTCCTTTCTCCAATCCAATCTATGAAAACTCAAAGAGAGAGAAGAGAGAAAAAGCGAGAGAGCGAGAGAGAGAGAGAGAGAGAGAGAGAGTTTGAGAGGATTCATTAGGGAGCTTTTGTGGAGTTATAAATAGCCACGTCTAAAATGGGCTCAAGTGGTTAAGAGTGATTTGTGATTTCTTTTTATTTCCTCGATAAATTTAGGCAGAATTTCATGTGTGTCCCTACAAAACCATACAATTTTACTTATACCCCTACAAAATGTGAAATATCATGAATATTCTTACAAAACTACTAAAATTTCATGAATTTTCTTTTTGTTAGATTTCAGTTAACTATCCCGTCAGATTACTGTTAATTTGTGTATTTTCGATTTTTCCGACATAAATTTTATTCCTTATTTCGATAGGGGTAAAATCGGAAAAGCAAAACTAACGGTAATTTTAACGGATAGTTAACAGAAATCTATCAAAAAGGTATTCATGAAATTAAAATAATTTTGTAAAGGTATTCGTGATATTTCGGGTTTTGCAAGGATATATATAAATTGTGGAAATTTGTAAGGGTACATATGAAATTCGACCATAAATTTATGGAATTTGTAATGATCTTTTTGTTGATTAGTGTTATTTAAACCAGTAAGAGCAATTATGGTAAGCTTCAATAAAAAAAAAAAAAGTATCATAATTAAATCCAAATGGACACGATAAGACGTTTCATTTAAATAAATTTTGTTGATAGAGAGGGTCATTACTCAAAATCAATATCATAACAAAAGATAACTTCAATTGAACTCGACATGATCCGCCCCCTTACGTCGTATCGTTTTCTTACATCACATTTCACATGATCCTCCTTTATGAAATCATATCAATTAAATTGACTTTGCTAGGACACAGAAAAGGAAAGACTGACCATACGATATGAAGGTGCTTTTCCATTTTTAAGTTATTGATAAATGATATTTTATCGTTAATTGTGACGTAATAAATAAGTAATTATAAAATAAATAAATAAATAAACTCGATTTAAAATATAAAATATTATAATTTAACACATGTATTTGTTTTGTTTGTTTGATTTATAATTAATTATCAACAAGTCAAGTGATGTGCAAGATTTAAAGGAGATAAGTATATTATTCCAAAAGAATAAGACAATACATTCGGAACCGAAAGCTTCGAAATTTAGATCTACGATTGTTGTTTACTATCGAAAGAGCGAACTTTAATTCATAATTTGCATTAAGAATGTATCAAACCAAAGAAAACAAAATAGACAGAATAGGAGGCACATAAATAAGATGTTAGGGTCATTTCCTCATAAATAAGATGTCGTTTTAAATTTTATGTTTGATTATTTCAAAACAATATTGATACTACTGATTAATTTGTTAAGTATCATTCGTGAAAATAAGATATATATTTGTGTGTGTGTGTGTGTGTGTGTGTGTGTGTGAGAGAGAGAGAGACGTAAACGTGATGAAACAAAATATACATACTCACATATGCAAATGTGAGTATTTCGACAAGAATTGAGACGTTGAAGACTACTAATGAAGAACCACGACGTTCAAGAATATAGACGGAAGTATTTTTTCAAGTAAAGAATCAAGACGTTGAAAATTTTCGCAAGTTGGGATATCACACACTCACAAAAATAACCCTATGGATATATCTAGACATAATTTAGATTATTAAGCTCAAACAAGTATATTTAATATGTTCGAAACGCGACAAACGACAAGGATGCAAAGTCTGCAAACATACTTACTTTCGTTCGAAGGAAATATACCATGCGTTCGAACGGAAACAAACATATCCCACAGTTGAGTTTTCAAAAGCAAAATCAACAATGCTTTGTTCGAACGGAACCATCAATCTGTTCGAACGGATGCTCATACTTTGTTTGAACGATACGTTCAACGTGCGAACGGAAGAATGAGTTGCAAACTCAAACTAAAGACAGTCCGCCTTGCGTTCGAACGGAACTATTGTTGCGTTCAAACGAAAGTATCAGGTTTCGAATTATTACATTCTGACGACTAGTTTGATTTGCGTTTCGTTCGAACGAGATGTACAGAAAACTGTATAATTTAAAGGGTCATGTGTTCTACAAATTGACCTCTTATGTTGTTTTTCTCTCTAACTTTTTCACAACGTATTTACAATTTGAACGAACGTTGATTTGGTCGACTACCAAGCAAATGAGAATTAAAATAAAAAATTATCGACCGAACTCCCAAATCATATTGCGTGTGAATTTGCTTTTTAATATTGTTTCTTTCTGTTAATTATTTTCGTATTATTACAATTACTAATTAATTAACAAAGCACACTCAAATTGATCATCTAAAAATCTAAAACATAGAGTTAAGGCATTAGAATTATCTATGTATTCTCTCTGACTCATTTAGGAATATCAATGTATAACCTATATGTTCTGTTATACAAAAAAGATTATTTTTTTCAATTTATTAATGTCAATAAAAATTAAATACATAATTCATAATTTATTATATTATACACTCAATCATTTATGAACAATTTTGGTCCCGTAGACAAGTGTTGCTCTAGTAGTGATATTTTAATCGTATAGCTTGATGACGTGCTGGCCACAACGAGAGGATTGGAAAAAATAAAATTTATACTGCAAATTTATTCGTTTTGACGTTCTGTACATGCTGAACCTTCTAGTTCTTAGCCATCTAGGCAAGTCAAATTCTTAAAATGTTCGTTAAATAAGTCAAAATTTGGTCGGTAACAACTTATAGGAATATTTGTCACCGTATAAAAGTCAAATCATTTTATATTTTTCATGAAACAAACTCATCAATGTGGCAAGTTAGGAAAATTTCGTGAGAAATTCGATAAAGAATCGATTTGACAATTAGGCGTTGGGCAAATGATATAGCAGAAGAAGAAAAAGCATAGACTATGCATGTAGCCAAGGGATTGATTGCCATCCGACTCGATCTCGAAATACTACTACAAATCAGAACAATGTCGTGTACCAAAGTGACGAAGCAACAACCAGCAAATCGGATCCACATAGACGTCAATTAGTTCTAGCAAACCGGACTCCGAGGAGCCGGTTATCTTTGAATAATGTTATACAACATGTTCTCGTTGTATGATTAACACAAATAATGATTTTATGTTGGATATTGTATCACATCATATAGTTATTTTAGTTTATTTCAATATAATCCTACACCGCAGTGTTTTGATGTCAATTACGCAGCGAAAGCATGTTGTGTAAAATTACTCGTTATCTTTAACATTCTAATTCACCTTGCCGTTTAGTTAATCATCAAATTAACAGCTAATCGAACTCTAAGTCTGAAAGTCTGATCAACTCACCAATTTTGTGTGCCTTATTCACGTCCCAATATTTTTAGCCCCGTCCCTCCGAAGTTCTTCTTATGACGAACAAAGTAAAATACAATAAGAGCGATGATATTTATCCCCTTTACAATCAACACAGATGATTGATGTGTTGGCATGTGCATTAATTGTAGTCATAAATCATGAATATTTTTATTTGGATCATCATATATAGAATTAGATGGAATTAAATTTCAACTCTTTCACACTTGGTTAATGTATTTAATGTTTTTATTGTCTTTGTTTATCACCAACCATTTATAATTAAATCTAAATTTGCTTATGTGAAAAATAAGTTATTGTGCTGGACTAATTGACCATTTACGAAGTGTTAAACGAGTGCATATGACTTGTTTGAAAAATAATTAATCAAATCTAAATTTACAAATTTGGAGAAAATAAGTATTTGGCAGAATTAATCCACTGTTTAACATGTGTTAAACAGATGCACATGACTCATTTTCACCGTTTAGCATGTGTTAAACCGATACACGGACTCATTTTCACCATTCCACACATAAACTAGAGTTTGTCTAAAACTATATATATTTAAGAACGAAAATAAAAATAATAGTTTCGCAACAATCTACGAAATGCAAATGAAAATACTTTGCTTTTGAAAAAAATTGAAGATAACATAATTAAATATTTATTCAAAAAAATATGACTTATCATGTGTAAAGTTAAATATAATTAAATAAACCAAATTATTTTTTAATGATTTGATTTACCACCTAATAAATGTAGTTCATCGTCTAATTAATATGCTTTGTCATCTATTGTGATTTATTATTTAATATAATTTAATATTTAGTACATTTATTATTCGTTGCCAACACATCAATAGGTTGAGGGGATAGGACAAGAATAATTTTTCATATAATAAATACAAAAAAAAAAAAAAATAATACAAATAATTATTGCGAAATTATCAAAAAAAAAACCTATCTTTTTTGGATATTCTAAAAAAACTCCTATCTTTTTGGAAACTCCAAAAAAAATCTTCTACCAAACTTTTATTTTCAAATACCCCCATGGGGTTAAAATTAACCATGATTGGTGTTAAAAAAAATTATGACCAAAATATCCTTCTTTTTAAATATGTTATAATTAAAGAATATTTTTGTTATTTGTATTAATTTTAAAAAAGTCCTAATTTTTTTTAGCTTATAATAAATTTAAATAAATAAATATCATAAGTTATATTTATATAATTTTAATATTTCATACATTATATATATTTGACTTTTATATTTTTTTCTGAAAAACTAACATAAAATAATAATAAGATGAACAACAATATTAAAAGATCACCTTGCAAATATTTAAAGATTAAAATATTATGGAACTATTAAAAAAATACATAAAAGAAGAACGAAAAAAAAAAACTAGATGTTTAAAGAAATATTTTTCTATCAATACATTTTCAAGGTATTTATTTTATTATTATCTGATTTTAGTTGTTCATGAATAATAAATGAAATATTAAAATTATACAAACACAACATTTAATAATTTTATTTTTGTGAAATCACTACATGTTAAAAATTATTTATGGATTTTCTTAAAACTAATAAAATTAGTGAAAAAAATAAAAAATATATACATATGAAAATAGAAGGGTATTTTGGTCCAAAATTTTTTTTAATACCATCCATGAATAGTTTTAACCCCTATAAGGGGTATTTGAAAATAAAACTTTGGTAGAGGAGTTTTTTTGGAGTTTCGAAAAAAATAGGGATTTTTTAGAATATCCAAAAAAGATAGAGGGTTTTTTGAAAATTTTCCTTAATTATTTAACGAGTAATTCTATACAACATGTTCTCGCAACATGATATGTAGCATGATAATGAGGTGTAGGATTTGGATTGAATTAAGTTAAACTGATTTTATATTGTGAATACAATATACAACGTATGATCAATATCCTGCTGCAATAGCATGTTGCGAAAGCATGTTGTGTAGAATTACTCTTATTTAACATATGTATTTAAAAATTAGGTACATAAAAATAAATTCTATTATTTTATTTTATTTTATTGATAATGATGATTATTTTTTGTAATTATCGTCTTATATTCTATAAGATTGATTCATTGAATTATTATTTTTAAATTAAAAATTTTAGAAGGCCATTCGTGTGCTCAAGCTAAATAAATAGTGATTTGTTCAATCTGGCTTCAGTAATTTAGGCCTTAATGCCCTGTTGATTAATGGTTGATTAGGGGGAATAATTAGGGTTTGTTTAATGCTTGAGGAAGGGAATAAACGGCTAGTTGTTCCCAATGAAGGGAACAAAAGAAAAAGAAGCATCCTGAAATGAAGAAGAAAAGCCATGTGATTTTGTTGGAAAATTATTTGAATCTTATAATTCTAACTTTCTTGCCCACATGAATGAACGAATTGCCAGCAATTTTAAATAAAAAAATCATTTTGAGGCAGAGTTAAAAAAAAAAAAAAAAATTATAGTACCACATTATTATTTTTTATTTTCAGACAGAGTTTAAAATGTTTTCTTGTATCTTTTTTGATAGTAGAGTTGTTAAATAAGAGATTTTATCTCAAAATAAAAAAGGTATGAACAATCACGAAATTTTCTTCAATAATTTTTTTTATTTATGTTGAATTTAAAACACAAAAACTCAATTCACAAAAAGACAGTGGAAAAGATTTTTGGCATCTTTTTAGTAGGGCCTTTTTTTCATAAACATAGATATTTGAATGTGGTGCGCACATATTGCATTAATTAAATTAAACTAAATCGCAATTGATTTTGAATGGAGATAAAAGAAGAAGAAAAAATGAGACGAGAAGCATGGGAGAAAAAGAAATAGCATAAAAAATGAAAATATAAGAAATTCGAAAAACAATAAAAAAAAACATGTAAACGGCAATAGAATGTTTTTAATTGTTTCCTATATAATAGTTTTATTGATTTTATTTTTAATCTTTTTAAAATTTTCTTCAACTCTCTCTCTCTCTCTCTCTCTCTCTCTCTCTGTATCTCTCTCAAATCTTCTTTTAACATTAAACATTAAAAAGTCAAAATTTCAATAATTGTACAACAACACTATTAAAAACATATATACAAAATAATTCTCGATGCGCAATTGAGGAATTCTCGACCACCTCGTAATTCGTGGATCGTCGTCAATTGGAATACATAACTATAATGTAAAAAGCTACATCAAAAAATTAATTTGTCGGTTCGCACAGGGACGGCCAAGGCACAGGCCGACGAGGCTGGGGTCTGGGGTCTGAAAATACAAGGGTCCAATTTTTTCCCATGTATATATAGTTTGTATTGAACATTTTTTATTTTCTACGAAGTTTAGATGTGCTCTTTTATGTTTTGAATATTTTTTAGCAATTTATCCTGAAAGTATCCACTATTATTATAGAAATGATACACATTAAATCTAGAAAGTTGGACAAACGTTCTTTGTCTTTCCAAAAATGAAAACATCCCATTAATTACCATTCAATTTCACAGCCATAATCCCAAAAAAAAAAAAAAAACTTAATAAATATAATTTGCATTGTTAGAATTAATGCATTAAAATTATAATTTAGTTATGCAGTAGATTTTAAAATTATAATAATAACTTAGGAGAGGAGCTAACATACTTAATTGAGTATCAAGCATTTAATACTTAGGATCTTTGCACCCTTGGATCGCTTTAAGATCTGTGCACAAAATAAACGGCACAGATCTTACCTAATTTTTGTGCTTACCTAATTTTGAACTTACCCAACAAACACTCAATTTTGAACTTACCAAATTTATAATCTGACGGAAGTAACTCCCATCCCTAAACTTCACCGTTCCGTTTATTTTTGTGCACAGATCTTAATGCGATCCAAGGATGCAAAGATCCTAAGTATTAAATGGCTGATGCTCAATTAAGTATCTTAGCTCCTCTCATAACTTAGTGTGACTAATCATACAAATTTTAGAATAAAAAATAAATTTATGTTAGATCTTTTGTGATTTTTTTTTATCTCTTGTGTTTTTAATTGCTAATACTATTAGAAAAAACATAACATGGTATCCAATACAAGAAAACTCAAATAAGGTTAATCCAACTCATATTTCCCAATATTGCACTTTATACTAAGAAATTCATTAAAAAGACAATTTCAAATTAAAAGTCTCAAAAGAAACACTATGTTTTTACTGTATATTGAATAACTCAATCAGAAGTAAATTTTAGAATTCTTCAGTACTTGCTAATTGAATTTTAATTACTACAATATTTATCTTCTAAATTTAATTATTATAATCAACAAAATATTAAGAATTTTTCTTAAATATTGGCCTCGGGTCCCTTGAAACATGGAACCGGACCTGGGTTCGCTTGCATTCTAGAACAAGATTCTCACCTCTCAAAATCTCCCCAAAGAAGAATGGACGAACAACATGTCACGTGTGCAATCAAAATAGCCAATCACCTTTTATTGTACTACCACTTCTCAAAACAAATATCACGTCACAGTTCAAGTAATTGAGTCCATAACACAATAAATCATAAATAACAAATTAGTTATCATTGATCTCACAAATATCAGACAAAGAATTTTTTTCGTTGAAATAAAAAAAAAATCTGCAAGAAGCACATCGGAGCCTCAATCAATTTTTTCATGATGAAAAATTGCTCATGAAAAAAATAATTAAGAAAAATAAATCCAAGGAAGAAAAGCCAAATGAAAATCGTATGCTTTGTCATTCCTCTGATTTCTGGAACGTATGGAAAGAACGAAATACAAAAATTTCCGGATACACCGATTTTCTTTTCTATGGGCCGGGCCCGAAGAGGAAGGACCTCTAAATTTTAATCTAATCTTGTAATGTAACTGAGCTTGAAGGGCCGGGCCTGATAGGCCTTACTTACTTGTAAATTGTAATTAAAATAGTATAGATAATTGAAATTAATAAGTAGACAATTTGCCTTACTTAAAAGTTAAGAGAATAAAGTTTTTGATGCACATTTAATAGAATTGAGATATTATTCAATATGAATTCAAATGCAAAACAACATGTACAAGAAGTGCTATATATACAACAAGTGCATTAGATTTTCTTTTTACAATATTGAATTTCACATAGCAAATAAATAAAGAAAGTAGTTAAAACTCTCTCAAACATACAAATTTGCTCTTTATAAATTACAAATATTGAAGTGCAAGGAAAAAATAAATAGAGCTATAAACATGTCAACTAAACGTCCAGCATGACAGACACTTTATACTGTCAGCAAAAATATGATAATTAAAATTGAACTGGAGATATCCATTCCACCACTGTACAGGGAGAAAATGATAGAACAACATCTCAAACCAAGTCCATGAATCTTCTGGTTCTCTTTTTTTTTCATCGTTTCGGGTAATTGAATAATGCTTCGAAATTTGAGAGAGAAAATTGACGATACTACCCTTGTAGTTTTGCATAATTGTTTAGTAACTTCGCGTCTTGGAAAGAGGGTCGTAGTCATATGCTTCGCCTGCTTTTACGAATCTACCCTTCACCCTCCTCCTGACATCAGCCCTAGCCTTACGCGAAGCATACCTTATCTTCTTATCAAACCTGTTATCAAAAATATTATATATTGTATATTAGTTTTCTACTTAGAAAAATCAATACTTATTTCTTTTTTATTATATAACCCGAGATAATAAAAATGAAAGAATTTTTTTCTAAACAAGTAGTTAAAATATGTACTTATATTAGTTTTCATACTAAAATTGCAAGGACAAACAAACTTACTTTCGTTTCTTCTTCTTTTCCTTGTAGCGATTAATTGCATTGTCTCTATTACCACCGGAAAAGGATGAACACTCAGGGCCACCCCCTCCAGTTGGACCGAACCAAGGGGGCTCTCCAGCGAACAACGCGGGTGATACCTCACAGTCTTGGTAGTCCCCTGCACTTGACTCTCCAGTCAAGCCCGAAAAGGAGAGGGAGATACTCGATTTCACCTGTCTTGGATGAAAACGTGGGCCTGAATCTGCCTTTGAAGTTGCTGGGTTGGTTGCTCCTTGTGTGGCCTTGACCTGGTCGACCGAATTAATGCTTATTAATATCTGAATTCAAAGTTTTAAATTTAATTTAAATTTTTTAAGACAAACCTCTGCATTAAAATCGCCTTTACAATTGGAATCGGCACCGGAATTTTCCTTCATATCGAAATAAGAATCCATTCCATCATCGTCGAAAAGCTGGCGATTATGAGCATGGGACCCGCCAAACAATTCCTCGTAATTCTCAAAAGTCAAATCGACATTATCCACGCATAAATCATCGTATACATCGTCTTTTTTGAACTCGCGCTCCTTCTCTACGCTCGAGAATTGCATCTATACGTAATATCAAACTTTAATTGCGACCAATAAAAATCATCGTTTAAAAAAAGTAAAAAAATGAAAAAGAATAACAACCTTATTTTTTGTCGAGTCGAATGAAGCCTCCCCGTTATCTCCATCAAAAGGCCGCATCGAACAAGAACCAATCCAAGGGCTACCACCAGCATTCCCTTTCCCCAAATTCGCATCCCCACATTCCTCCTCGTTCTCGCTAATGCTCATCAAGCTCATCCCCCTCGAGCAACCATTATCTTCCATCGAGAAGGACCAAATCCTCGCCAGCTCAGCAGAAGAAGGACAACCCGAGTAGCAATTAATTGGTTGTTTCCTATGCCCCGTGCGGTCGTCCGCGTGGCTAGTCCAATCACAATTTTGACAAAGGGAGGAGTTCTCGTCTATGCATCGTACCGATGCGGGTTGGGACTCGCATCGGTCGCAGAGTAGAGTGCGCGTGTGGCGCTTTGAGAGGGCGTTTGCTGAGTGGATGTTTCGGTCGCAAGAGAGGCAGAGTGAGGCCGAGTCGGACCGACAATAGACCATTGCATTTTGATCGTTGCAGAATTCGCAAACGCGAACCATGATTGGTTGGTTTCGTTTTGGGCTACGCGAAAAGTCGCACGGTTGGCTTTGTTGATGAGATACCTTTCTATAAGAGGAAAAAGTGACAAGTATTAATACTTTTAAATCTTTAAAAATAATTGTTTGGGGTAACTGGTAATTGTATTTAATAATGAGGTAAATTACTAAACAAGCACATGTGATTTATTTTTAGGCTTTTATGAAAAGATTGCTTTTTTTATGCAATTAATACAAAATTCGGTTTGTTGGCATCTATGAAAAGTTCATTTACCAAACTCTGGCATGAGATCCCAATAAATGAAGCAAATATCTTTTCAAATTTCTTCACCAAAAAAAATGGGTTCTTTTTGCTTTTCTGGAAGGCCTAATTTTAATAAAAGATTTAACCGAAAGAGGAAACTCAATCAATTGATGTTTTTTTATCAAAGGGATACTAACACTTGCATTAAATTAGATATATTTGATTTAGGAATTAAAAAGTATTAGCTTTTATTTTAGTGTAGTGGAGGTAAATAACTAATACCGCCCAAGATTAAAGAATCATGTAATATACTTTAAATTAAGAAAATCTGAAATACTCATATAGTTTTAGATATTTTTCGAGGAATTATGTTTCTTTAGTTAACTCAAAGTGCATGAATCCAATAAAAGGAATGAAAAATACAAGTCAACACAATTATTAAAAGACTTATCTCAAGACAACAAATCTTGTATTCAAAACACTCCAATAAAAAAATAAGAAATCGGTTCCGAAATACTCAAAAAATAACTTTTCAATACAAAGTGAACAACGCACTTTACCCTTTTTCTAAGAAACCCAAAAAGTTTCATATATATTTCTTCAAAAATAATCGAATCTAAGTAGAAATTGAAGTAAGAAAAGAGCCAAACATTAACTCTAGATTACAAAACTATCTACCAAAAAATAACCAAACAAACCCATAAAAAGGGAATGAATTGCAACAAAACATACACTTACGGATAACTTTTGCAAAAAGCTCCCAACTTGTATCTCCTTTGCTTTCTAATAACTCTTCAATCGAAAGACACGGATTCGAATTTCAGAACTATAATCGATTCTTTGCTCAATTTTTCCTCTTAAACGGAAAAGAAGAGAAATTTGGCTCAAGCAGAGAGAGGAGGAGAGAGCTAAACCAATAAACAAAGGGATGAGGTGGTAGGGAAAGTAGGACCTACTGAGATTAAAGCTCGTGAAAAGTGAAGACCTTTTGCACTTTTCGAGGGTATTTTCGTGACTATGTAATGGATAAGTAGGTATTTTTGTAATTTTACTGATAAGAGTAGTATAATCGAAAATGTATTTTTCTTTCATATCACCATCCAATATTCCAATTTGTATAACTAGTGATAATAATTGTGATATTTTGATATTTTGATATTTTCTTGCACGTAACTATCTAATTAATATGGTATCCATAAATTTACCGCTACTTGTATAATAGACATATAATCAATTTAGATATTTTGAAAGAGAAAATTGATATTTATCATCGATCTTAGTTGTCAATATTGTGCCGACTTTTAAAACATATAACAATTATAAATAATATAATAAACATATAAAATTTATATTATATACATATTAATATGCATTATCAATCAAAATATGTAATAAATATCTACATATAAAAAAATATACTTACATAGAAATCGTATAATAAATACAACAATATTAAAGACACAACATATACATACAAAATATATAATTCATTAGCGGCGCTCAAGTGTCAATTAAAGAACAGTTAAATCATTTTTGTTTTGTTTTTTGAATGAACTCGTTTAAATTGCACATACACTTACTTTGATTAATTGATTAGATCGAACTGGTCGTTTTGGGGTTGAACCAAATTATCTTGAGTTAAACAGTTTGAATTTATGTCACTATAGTTGAAATTTTCGCACTTGATACTGATGAAAATTAATTTCTCTACAGTCAAATACCATGATGATTGAGGGATCTCTACTAATTAGAAGAAGTCCTTGGTAGTGGATTTCAGGCTGCATGCTGATTATTATGAGTTTCTTGAGAAAATATATAATGACTGATTCGTGTGACCGCCACTAAGTAGATCAATTGGTAAAAGTATGAAGATCCTCGAGAATACCACAGAGTTTCTATATAAAAAACATAATCATAATTGGAAAGACTACGAAAACTTCTCTTATTGAACTATAAGTTTTCAAATAATTTACATTATTCGTGTATCTATTTTTTCTGACATAAGCGTCACCAGTTTATGCATTTTTCTTATATTTGTCCAATAGGATTTATCTACATATTTTCGAAACATGTATTCTCAATAAGAACATTATACTTGTCCAATATGATTTTTTAGACATCGATATTTTAATTTATTGCATTATATCATCGAGTCTATCAAATATATCCATGTGTACAAAAAATGTCATTTATAATTTATAATATATTTTAATACTAATACAACTTTTACTCTTTTTTAACTACGAATATAAATTATTATCAATAATTACGCATTTTTTATCGGTCGACGATCCAAGAAGCCCACAAATGCATAAATTTACTATGTTCAGAAAATTATTTTCAATGTCACGTGTGCGCATATTAGCTAGTTTGCTGGACCATTTTTTTTATCCGTGATGTTTTTATAACATCATAAATTTACGAATCAAATTATATATTTTTTTTCATATCTCGTAAACCGTAATTATTATTTTGAATATATCTTAATTAGAATGAATATACAGCTCATCGACACGACATGGGGTACAAATCGGAGCTCAACAAATTCTCGTCACTGAAGTTCACAATACCGAATCCGTACGCCATGAACCAATAAACTAAGAAAGTTCAAGGAGATCGAAATAGCATGTCCATGATGGATCATGTTCATACGGTAATATTATCTGATGTCAGGACTGAATGACTGAAGGTATGACACGAGGCCATTTTCAATTTGTCCAAGGTAAAATTACTATTTTGCCCTCGTTTGCCTTGTTGACGAGTAACTGGTGCAAGTGGTGATGTGTCACGAGAGACCTTTTGGCTTTTCTCATGGATTTCGTGTAGTTACTATTATGCCCTCGTCGGCCCTATTGGGGTTGTTTTTTATGTACTTGAGAGAAACCCTCTAAAATTTTGAAAAGTCCATTTGGTGGAATTGCACGTGTACCCTTATATAAAATATAAACCTGAAAATTTCATGCATGTTCCTATAAAAAATTTGAAATTCACAAGAATACCCTACAAAATATAGAAAACCTATAAGGGGGTTGTTTGGCTAGTGGAATCGGATTACAAGGATAAAAAAATCTCGAATTAGTACTTTTACGATTGATTCGGATGTCCAAATTGTAAGATATTGAAAAATATGATTTTTTTTGTTTGGTTATTTACAAAATTCTGAAAAATTGTTATAAAAAATGTAAAAATAATATTTCATTAAAACTGATACAAGATAATAATAATAATAATTTATTATTATTATAATGTTAGTTCGATAAAAGATTAATGTATTATTACAATATAACATTATAGCAATATAAAATAATAATAATAATATTATATTATATGCATACAATATATTATAATAATGATATAAAAATATTAAATGTACTTTTATATTATTATAATATAATATTTTATCTATTAATATATATTGTAATAGATATTATTATTTTATTATTTAAATATAATTACTGTAATATTAGCAATTGTATAATAATAATATAAAAATATTAAAAGTACTTATATAATTATAATATTATATTTTATCTATTAATATATATTATAATTAAAATAATTATTTTATTATTATAATATAATTAATATAATAATAGTATAATATTATAACATATATAATTTTATGGGCCATATATATTCGTATTCGTATTCGTATTCGTATCTTAGGTCGGATATTGTATCCGAAATCGCATAACGGATACCGTATTCGTATCAGTATTTGTATCCGTATTTGTATCCGAAATCGCTTATCGGATACCATTCGCAACCATATTCGTATTCATACCCGAAATAGGCTATTGGCTACCGCATATCGTATTCGTATATGTATTCTTATTCGTACCTGTATCGGACACCGGATATTGTATCCGTATTTGTATTCGCATCGAATACCATATTCGTATTCGTATCGGAAATCAGATATTGGATACCGGATATTGTATTCATATTTGTATTGGACACAATATATTATTAGTATTTGTATTTGTATTTGCATCGAATACCATATTCGTATTCGTCTCCGAAATCGAATATTAGATATTGGATATCATATTCGTATTTGTATCTCTGTCGGACACCGAATACGATATCGTATTTGTATTCGTATTCGCATTGAATACCGTATTCTTAAGATGCGTGGCAAGTGCATGCATTTAAATAGACTAAATTGTTGGTGAAAATATACATTTATATTTTACATTATACATAACACGACAAATATACATTTATACGTTAATGCATGTTTCTTACATAATTTCAAAACCTGCTTGCTCTCTTCTTTATTTGTTCCCTCAATTACTAATTTGTAATTAACATGCGATTATTTTGTTATTATCAAAATGACGGGTTTTCATATCTCGTCTATGTGAAAAGTGACGGAATTTGTGATCCCCCGCTTGATTATTTCTCGAATTAACTCAAGAACCTTGTTATTTTATAAATAAACTTCAAATAGTTGGGTACTTTGAAAAATACACCTATTTTAAATTTATCTTTTGATACATTATGTTTCGTATTGTGTGAGAAAGAACTACTCTTATGTTTCACGTCATTGACAAGTTTTGTGATAGGATTTTAAAAATCGAGACGTTTTTAGCACTGTTTCAGATCGACGGTTTGAAAACGATATCAATACAAATTATGAATTGTATAATTAATAATTGACAAATTAAAGATAAGTTACTTTATCGAATGAATTAGGATCTAATGACAAGACACGACTAGTGATAAATTGAGATATTAATTTAAATTAATGCTAAAATGAGTATTATGGAAGCATAATTTCACATTTTAGGTTTACATGTGAAGTATGAGGGCTCTTTGTGTAAATATATTTTATGAAAAGGTGGAAAAAATATTATAAAGGAATCTTAGAAGCTTGTGGAAAGTTCAACATAAATATAATACAAGTGAAGAAAATAAAAAGAAAAACTACGTGTCGAGATTCAGAGGGGCTTCAAGCAATGATAACATGACATGTCAGAAGTTCATGACGTGGAAAGAAACACTCAAACAAACGAAACAATCAGCAATCAGCAATCAGCCAATCAGTGTACAACAATAATAAATATAATAATAGTAACAATATTCTGAATCTAACTAACTTAGACAGTAAATATAGTAATTTAAGAATCCGATGCGATTATTAATCGTCCAAATTGATCGCCTAAATTAAGCCATAATTAATCGCTGTCTTTATCACTAACCCAACCTCAATTTAACAAAAAATTTACTATTATACCATATTTCATGACCATATTTCATATTCAATGTTTGAATAATCAAATCGATCCGATTACGAAGTATTTAGTTTCCAAGTCGATTCTTGTACATGTCGATTCAGTGTTTGAATAACCGGATCTACATTACCGGCCATTTTGATTCGTTAATATCTACATTTGGATTTTGTTTTGAATCATTTGATTGCGATTTTGATAATGCGTCTAGTGGTCTCAATGTGTATATTTAGTATAATATATTTATTTTTTCGCGCTATTATACAATTATTTTGATATACTTATTTTAGCAAGAATATATCAATTTTTATTTACATTTAATAAAATATTGTTTATGGCGGTTAATATATTGTTATTGTGAATTTTTAATTTTAATATATGTTTGGTTTTTTTTTTCCGTCCATTTTCAAAAGGATAAATATATGGCGTCCCCACAAACAAACAAAAAAATTATGAATGCGTTAATCAAGAATAATTAATTGTATTGATTAAATTTTTTAATTGAAATAATTTAACTAGTCTAATTAATTTTTTAACCTCTCGACTTGAGGTACTTGTTTGTGGGGACGCCACGTACAACCCTTTTGCAAAACCAAGGGAGTAGGTACAGTGTATTACTGTATTGATTGTGCAACTAGGATAGTAGAATTGATGAGGTCACACAAACGTCGTCCTTTCAAGCTGGCAATACTATCCCCTGCAATAGTGGCACACGAAGAACAACTCTGAAATATGTACCCCACCAAAAATATCAATGCCATCTGGAGGATAAGCATTGGCTGGTCAATACAAAATGCTCGGTTTCGAGGTATGGTATCCCTAAGCTTATTACCGGTACAGACCAAAACCGGTATTGGTACGAAACGGAATTGGATTCCGACCTTTTTATGCATTTTTGGGTTGTGGACTTGTGGTCCTGTAACTCCTGTTTTTCACTTCTTAATATTTTAGAAACTTGTTATATGCACGTGCCTTTCACGTGTTAGTTTCCATTAAAAAAAAATGTTTCCAGAGCTATTTTTTCAAAGAAAATTATTGTATACCCCTCAATTGCACTCAACTTTTAAATGTAATTAATGTAATCAATTGCACTAGGGGACGAAAAAACTATCCGTCGCGAGTTTGTACGCCATTATAAAACGATCGCACGATTCCAATTGGTATGTAAACTTGATCTTGTCTACTCCTCGGATTTCTTGTCCTCCCTACCAAAGATACCGATAACCGAACATGCACATATGTCCGAGTTACCTAGTATGGCGGAGGTTATAAATGTAATTAATGACATTGGATCCGGTAAGAGTCCGGGTCCGGATGGCATTACGGGTCGATTTATCAAATCGTTTTTACCATCTCTTATTCATACTATTACGCAAACGGTCCAAGATTTCTTTCGTTCGGGTGTACTCCCCACGGATTTAGGTGCATCTCACTTGGTGATTATCCCAAAAAAACCGGATCCACAAACGATTGATGATTATCGGCCAATTAGTGTGCTTAATAATGTCTACAAGATTATTGCCAAAATACTTGTTAATCGAATTCGCCCAAGCCTTATGAAGATTATCACCGAGGAACAAAACGCGTTTTTTCCACAACGCCTCATATCCGATAATATAATTATCCTCAAAGAGGTATTGCACACTTTTAGTCAACGAAATTTTGATAAACCAGCTTTTGCACTCAAGGCGGATCTCTCCAAAGCGTTCGATAGAATGAGTTGGGAATTCATTGGCGATATTTTAATCGCTTATAATTTTCCGGCCCAAGTCATCACGTTAATCGATGCATGTATGCGTAGTGCGAAATTTTCAATTCTCTTCAATGGTCGTGCGGACGGCTTTTTTAGTCCGGAACGTGGTTTGCGACAAGGTTGTCCGCTTTCTCCGTATTTGTTCATTTTGGGTATGGATTTATTATCGAGGTCGCTCACACATGCCACCAATTCCGAATACCTTCAATGTATTAAGCTCGCTTTCACCACCCCTATCCTTAGCCATTCGTTGTATGCGGATGATCTCACGATATTTGCAACCGCATCCGATATCGAAGCTACCAGAATCCGTGAAGCCCTTTATTGTTTTGAGATGGTTTCGGGCCAATATCTAAATCCGTCTAAATCAAAGTTGTGGTTTAATCGTAATGTTTCTCTTCATGACCAAACACTTATTCTTAATAAAATTGGAGGATCTTTGGCGGCCGAAAAAGAACGTTATTTGGGTGTTTACTTGCGCAAGAATGGGTCAATGGACCTCAATCCTCTCGTGTGCCAAATACAAGACCGATTATCGGGTTGGAAATTGCAAACCTTGTCTCATGCGGGTCGTATAATTCTCATCAATTCGGTTCTTCAAGCTATCCCAATTTTTACTATGGTCACGGAGATTCTATCCAAATCGACAATGAAAAAAATAACGCAAATTATTAGACGGTTTTGGTGGGGCAAAAAGGAGGGTCGCTTCCTTGCTTTTTGTAAATGGAGCACCATGATGAAACCGAAGAAAGATGGTGGGCTAGGTTTTCGAAATTTAAGGTCGGTAAATCAAGCTTTGCTTCAAAAAAATATTTGGACTCTATTAACAAACGACACAAAACCTTGGGTCCGAATTATTCAAGCTAAATATTTCCCATCGAACACCATTTGGTTAACTAAACGTCGAACACGTGCTACAAAATTTTGGCAAAATTTATGCGATCAAAGACCATATTTTTGGCCAAATGTGAGATGGTTAATTGGTAATGGGGAATTGTGTCCGGCAATCGGTGCGCCATGGTACGAGAATTGGGAAGATGATACACCCACTAAGAACGTTTTGCGCAAAATTAAGGTCGCGGAATTTCTTGTTGTTGCGAACGCATGTTTGGACTCAAATCATTTAATTGATCATTTCGGTTATACCAAGGCATTGCAAATCTTAACTAACACTCCGATCTCGCAATCCTCGCTCCAACGTCCGGATCGGTTAATTTGGACAAAGGTCCAAAATGGAAAGTTCTCTGCGAAAAATGCGTACCTCAACCTAGAGCCGCCATCAAACTCCTCTCAACTTGGCGGGTTTAATATTTGGACCAAATTGTGGTCTAATACTATAATTACTCCACGGGTTGCTACCTTCATTTGGCGTGCTAGTTATAACGCCCTCCCCACAAACGCCAATCTACATCGTCGTATTCAAACCATCGACCCGATATGTCCTCGTTGTTCCGCCGATTATGAGGATGTGATGCACATGGCCTTTTTATGCCCGCATTCAAAAGTTATTTGGTTCATTTCCACTCTTGGAATTCGAGTCGATGATTGCAATGGTGATTTTAAGGACAATTTGGTGCGCCTCGGTCAAGCTTTAGATAACGAACTATTTGACACTTTTGCTAATATCTTATGGGCGATTTGGAAAAGTCGATGCGAGCGAATTTTTCAAAATACCCGACGTAGCCCCACTAATGTTTTACAAATGGCTCAAGGCATAACTAAAGCAAACAATACATTCGGTGATTTCTCTTCTATCTCGATACCATTGGAGAACTTTTCAAATAAGGAATTCTTTTGTTTCTTTGATGGGTCGTGGTCAAATGTAAATGCGGGGATATGATTTATCATCTTACGGGGAGATGTCACCAAGTATTTCGAAGGCTCGAGTGTGGTAGCTAGTTCACCACTTCACACCGAAATTTTAGCTTGTCTCGGGGTTTTACGAAAAATACACTCAATGAACTTCAATTCTTGTGCTATATTTTCGGACAACTTGATTGTTGTTCAAGCGATGAACGATGTAAGTCTTGATGTCAATTGGCGTGCCTATTTTCCACTTCAAGAATGCCGGAGTTTAGCTGGTATTCACAAGGATTGGAGATTCCATCATATACCGAGAGAGCAGAATAACACCGCGGATTCAATTGCAAAACGAGCAAGTCTCGAACAAAAAACTTTTTTCGGTTATGAGGACCCTCTTATAGGCTAGTAATTGTTTTAGCCGTCTGATTTTTAGACATGTGAAATTATGCGCTATTATTTGAATGTAATGTGTCTTTGTAAATAGCCTAAGGGCAGTTTAATGCAAAAAAAAAAAAAAAAAAAAAAAACTTTTCATGATGTCATCATTAATTAAAGTTTGGTGAAAAATTCCCCCAATTTACATTCCAACTTTTCTCCAATTAATTTTGTATCCAAAATTTGATAATTTTAATTGAAATTCAATTCATTACATTATTGATTAGTTTAATTAGAAGGTAATTCATTAGAAATTAATTAGAGTCATTATTAATTGAAAAAAACGTTCGGGTGCAAATTGGAGACTCATTTCACCCAAAATAGTTTCATGATGTCATGATGATGGCATCATGAAATCTTGGGGAAAATGGAGGGGCATAGTAGAATTCCTCTTTTTTTCAATATCTGACTTTAATGATACTTTATATTGAAAATAACAAGCTTATTATAATTATAATGACTATTTGGTATTATCAAAGAAAAATACAGTATTGTGTATTCTTCAAAAAAAAAAAAATTAATATTTATCCTTTTAAATAAAAAAATACTTTCGGGAAATTATGAAAGGCTCCCACAAGTTTAGATTCCTTCAACAACAAAAAAACTCGAAAGTGAATTGAATTATTTTGGAAAATTTAAATATTTATCCTTTTCAAACTCAAAATAAAGTATTTACCCTTCCAAAAATTAAAATATCATATTTGCGCTCTCATTGGTTGTGCAAGATATCTAATCTAATACATAAGTTGGTTCACATAAAAGAGCGTACAAAATATGTAATACGAAAAGTATTATGTATTAGATCATTGATTGTATGACGGTTTGATATCATCATATAAAGAGTTTATGATAGTGAAATCATTAAACAAAAGAAAATACAATTATAAATTTCTCTAGTTAACGTATAGTGATGTTCATAAAATAAGTAAATCCATAAGTAATTTATGGACTATACACGTACACTATAATGTTCGTATATGAGATTATTATGTTTTTTATGAACATACAGGTATCAAATATCGAACATATACATAATAATACATGAGATATACTCATATACATGATTTAGTCAAATGAGCGATTTCAAATTTGATTCCCTATGATCCTTGACACGGGAGACTCATATTAATTTTTAATAAAAATCAATGCACATGAGATTCCGCAAAGAAGTAGGGAGACGAGAGCGAAGTGGGAATATGACTATGGTTTTATTCGGTACATGAACTACTGATTTTAGAAATATCCTGAATTTCAAGTTCTAGAAATATTTTGGAATTGGATGCCAAAAAGCCCAAGCCCACTGTCCAGTACCCAAGCAGCCTGGCAGCATTTATTATGTGCACGGTGAGATCAAGAACGAGCTTTTTTTCTTCATTCTTCACGAAGAGGAGAAAAAAACGAGAGCTAACGAAACCCTAATTCGAGATAGATATCGCGAGAGAGATGGGAAAGAGAAAGGATCGCCGGCAAGGTGCCAAGACGGGGACTGGTCGGAGAGTTAAGCTAGATCTTTTCGCCGATCCCTCAGGTAGATAGTTTTCGTAAAAAAATGTGAAATTTTAAGATTTTTTACTGAGCTAAATTAGTATCTGGACTTAATATTGGATATAAAACTCAGAATCAGTACTTAATATTTTCTAATAGGAGACGATTCATCGATACGAGAGGGGATTGGAGGCAAAAATATAGACAACGGTGCACAAACTGGAAACCCTAATTCACCATCTTCTTCAGGTTGGTTCCATCAATTTCCCTTCGAAAGGAATATATAAAGAAGCAAATGTACCGTTTGGTTGAAAAAAATGGATACGTAAAATAGTAAATGAATGTTTCCACGCCCTCGAAGTGCCTGGTATTTTTTAAGACTTGTAGGCTTCTTCCGACCCGAGGAGAATTTATGACCGGAGTCTCCATTTCGAGCCGAACTGGAGGTGATTGTTGATGCATTTCGGTTCGTTTGTCTCTGTCTTTTAAATATGGTTTGTACCTCCTGGCCTGAATTTATATTCTCGCTTCAGGTCACTAATCTTTCAAAAATACCTATCTTTTTCTATATTTTTTCGTTATATAATTTTATTTTAACAAGGACGTACCTTATATATTTTTGGATTTGTAGTGAAAATAAAATTAGATGACTTCTTAGTTTGTAAAAGTATTTGCCTTTTGTGTTTATTGTATTATATTAGGTAAAAAGACAAATCCATTGTTATTACTTGGTCAGTATAGTGATGAGGACTCAGATGAGGATGAAATGGAGATGTCCAGTGATGCTGCTAAGGAGGGTGCAGTTCCAATTGGCCATGTAATTAGATTTTCTTCATTCTTTATTTCATATTTTCTCGCCTTTTACTCAAAATAGCATCATTAATTTTTTATTTTGTTTTTAGGTTGCGGATAATACTAAACCTGAATCGAATAAAACAGGAAACATCATAGAAAAACAAACTCACATTACTACTGAACCTCCAAAATCAGAAATTTCCAAGGACCAAAAGGAAAATTTCACGAATCTAACAAACACCAGTATTCAAAATTTTGCAACTCAAACCTCTGAAATGCAAATAATAAGTGATTTTGGTGACTGGAAAACCCTAATTCACCAAGAGACCAATCAATATTATTACTGGAACACTTTAACTGGAGAGACCTCTTGGGAGTTACCATCCGGTACCGATACCGGTACCATATCGGTACCGCTTCCAAATGATGTTACCGGTTCGGTTGTGACTGGTGCTCATTTTGTTGGTACAGAGGGGTCTGTACCGGCAGAGTGCCAGGTGACTGAATTTGAAGAGGAGAAACTGGTGAATGGTGGCACGGATTTTAAAGAGGATTTTGATCCTGAAAAACTCGTAAAATATGGCGAGGATTTGCTCAAGAGATTGGTGCCTTTAGAAGGGTATTTTTGCTATTATTTTGTTTTTCTATTTTTTTGCTTATTTAGTGTAAAGTGTATATTTGATTTTTTATTTTTTTAATATTTTGCGTAGGTTATATGATCGAATCGGACCAATAAAAAAGGAGATTGGAATTAGAGTTTCAGATTGCAAAGCGCTTTGTTTGTATGGTTCATCACTTCTTCCTTTTTGGGTTCACACGGAGACCCAATTGAAGCTTCTAGAAGCTTCCATTTCTGAAAATATTCCTCTTACAAGAACTTCCCATGACGATAATGAAGAGAGAGAAAGCAGCCCAAATGAGCCAGAAAAAAATAACTTTAAAAATGAAAAGGAGGAGATTAAAGATTTGGATTTGGAACTAATATCGAGATTTGAAGAAGAAATGGATATGGATGTAGAAATGGAGGTCGAAGAAGATAATTGTGAGAGAGTGAGTGAAAAGACGATATTACCCTCGTCAGAAGAGGGTGAAATTCCATCTCCACCCTCAACGAAAGAAAACGAATCGGTACTGCCTCCTCCACCGCCTGAAGATGAAGCCTTACCGCCGCCTCCTCCACCCGAAGATGAACTGGTACCGCCACCACCTCCACCTGAAGAAGAACCGGTACCACCACCACCTCCATCTGAAGAAGTATCAGTTTCTTATCCCTCTTATGTTGAACCGGTACCAGTACTGGCTTCTTCGTACCAGAGTTATGTCGGTATGCCTACTTATGATTTTGGTGCTGCGTACCAGAGTTATCCCCAACCTAACCACTACGACCCAATGGCATATTATACCGTACCAGCTCCGGTACCAGTATCATTACCGGTGCCTGCAGCAGTACCAGCTAATATACAAGTACAGGCACAGGAAGAATGGCAGACTGGTGCCAAAATTGAGAGTAACATACCAACAGGTGGTACCGTGTCAGAACCAGGCCCTACAAATGAAGCTGCATCTAAGACCCAAAACAAAGGTACTTTTTTTTTCAATGTAATATAAATTGCATTTCTTGAAAATAGTTTATAACACATTTAATTTATTTAATTAAATGCAGTTGTGAAAGGGAAGAAGCGTACCAGTGCAGTTGGCCCCACAATGAGATCTAATAAAAAAGTAGCGAGTCTAGTGGATAAGGTATGCTCTTTTTTCTTTTCAAACAAAAAACATAGAATTATAAATTACGAGTGAAAAAAACCGTTTCGTTTTTTAGTGGAAAGCAGTGTCAGAAGAGCTACATGACGAACCAGAGAGTCCTGTTGAGCCGTTAGAAAAAAAACGCCAGAGAGAAATTGAGGTTTTATTTTATTTTATTTTTGCACTGATTTTATATAATTTTTACACGGATCACCGAATTATTCCACAAATTTAATTACACGTATCATCATCTGAGCAATACAAAATGAGTGGGTCCAACCAAAATTAAAGGAGATCCAATGGCCAACTTAAATTTCGGTAACAAATTTGAAATTCGGGGTTTGTAGAATATTTGTAATTTTTATTTATTTCATGTATATATTTTTTAGGAATGGAAAACAAATCAAATAGCGAGTGGAGAAGCACGATACAATGCCAATTTTGTTCCACTTGGTGGTGACTGGTATGCAAATATTTATTCTGAAACTGTATTGATGGTAATATTAGGGTTTAGGGTTTATGCTAACGAGTTGTTTGTTTGTTTGTTTGTATGGAAGGAGGGAAAAGGTGAAAAAGAGAAGAGCTGAAAGGGAGAAAAATGAAAGTTTGAGCGAGTCTGATAAAAATATTAAACTTGAAATAAAAAAAGAAAAAGAAAAAGAAAAACCTGATCTTGTTGAATTCTCGAAGGGTCTTCCATCTGGCTGGCAGGTTTGTCTTTTAATTTGTTAATTCCATTTGTTTTATTTTATTTTATTTTTATTTTTCGAATTTTAGGCATATTGGGATGAATCATCGAAGCAATTATATTATGGAAACACTGTATCATCGGAGACAACTTGGATCAGGCCTATATAATGCATGAAAATCATAATCATAATAATATAATATACTTAGTTTTTTTCGTTTTGAATCAAAATTTTGGTTTGAAGATGTAAACTATAAAATAGCAACAGGCTTATATTGTTTTTGTTTCTCAAATTTTGGAAGTGTATTAATTTGTGTTTGTTATTATAACTCTGCCTTGGTTGTTTATAAATTTTTGTTCAGCAGGTTAATACCTTTTATTTTGTTTAATCTACTTTTATTATGCAGCATTACTAATGTTTTATTCTTTTTAAGAAATTTCACATCCGCATCAGCATATCGGATATGGAGAAATCCAGGAATCATCATAAGATGGAATGCCAAACTGTGGAAAATAAAGGTTCCCCCCAAAATCAAATTCTTCGGATGGCTGCTTTTCAACCAAAAACTCCTCACTGCGGATAACCTAAACAAAAGAGGATGGCCAAATCAAACTAAATGCCCAAACTGCACAAACGCCATGGACGAGAACACAAACCACCTATTTCGAGATTGCCGATTTGCTAAACAAATATGGCATAAACTATCTATCACATTAGGTTTTAAAGTTTCGGTGGGGAAGGATCTAAAATCTATGTGGCTCTCCAACAAAAGTAAATGCCCGCAACATCTAAGATCAACATGGGACAAAACGTTCATGGCTTGTATCTGGCACATTTGGAAACGAAGGAACCTAGCCATCTTCACAAACAAGAGCATGCCAAACTCGACCACCTTCAACAACGCAATGGTAGAAGCAAAGAATTGGAATAGTTTAGGATAATTCGTCTTATAGCTAAATATAGGATAGGTAAGGACTTAGAGTCTTGGAAACGGTAGTAACTGCCTTTCGGGCAGGAGCTCCATCTTTGTAATTATTATATTGATATTAATATAAATCAGAACAACGTAATCACGTTGTTCATTCAAAAAGAAATTTTTGAGAGAGCTTAGAAATTCATAAACCAAACATTTGTTATAAACTAGAAATCTGATATTTACTTCTCTTTCCCCTTGTTTTTGAGACTCTACGGTCCAACTCTAAAGCACCAAATCATGAATAAAATAAAGAAATATAGTGAAAAGGGATTATTTAAACTGATCTAATAATTCTTTAATTCGATGACACAATACAAACAAGATGAAAATTTATTTTTTTATTTTTTTAGCAGATGATGGTCTTAATAATCCATTTAGGTATTGGAATGTCATCGCAATGTGTTTCTAAATGTATCGAAAATTTTACGTCACAATTTCCCTTCATACAAACATGATGATTTTTTTTTTCTCAAATGATATCCTAAACAATCTATTTAGACTCTGTAATCCAAAAAATATGTTTTGACGAACATTTTATCGAAACTTTGACAACACAATTTTTATCTAGTTATACAAACACGACAAAGTTTGTTTTTCGCAAATGATGGTCTTAGCAATCTATTTAAATCTTACAGAGTCCAAATAATATATTTTTAAAAATATTTGTATCGAAAATTTTAAACATAACATTTTGGAGCCTTAGAGTGGACTCGACTTTTGGAACATTTCTTTTTCAACATTTTTGACACTTAACAATTTTTCAGTCTCATTATGGGGTTATACCGATACATATTAATTCATTTTCTAATGCTCTGAAACAGATTTATTCAAAAGAAACTCATAATTTAAAGTTTCTGAGTGGTTCAAGAGTACTTTTTTAGAAGAAGAAAAAAGACTCGTCATTCTATAATAACAAAAAACAAAATTCCACCTCCAAATGAAAATTTCCATTTTCTTAGGTCTCAGTCGTCGCTCCACAGCACCTGCAATACGAATGGTTTATCGAAAAACAAAACAATATATTCTGATATAAAATGATATATTCCCAATAACTATGCAAATACCTCTTGTATCTCTTTTTGGAGCCACAAGGACAAAGAGCATTTCTACTAATTTGACCCGTTTTCGCAAGATTCGACCTTCCCACCTCCAATGCTGTTGATCCCACAAGCTTTTGTACCTATATAAGCTTATAATATAAAAAACCACAATTTCACGTATACCCTTTAAAATAAGAAACATTTGTGAATACCCCTAAAAGATTTTAGTACCTCACTAAAAGATTTAGGTAGAGGTTTTCCTTCTTCTTTGAGTTTCTCAATCTTCTTTTGAGCTTCTTTGGCCCATGAATACTTGGCCAGTATATGCTCCACCTCAGATATTGTGCATTTGCAATGCTTCGTCGCTTCGTTTTTGAGAATATTCGTCAAATTCTGCGATCATTTCATTTCTTGCAATTTAAGGATTATGTAGGGTTTTATTTGCGAAATTATCAATAAATAAATAAATTGGGATGAACTGGTACGGACCTGTCCAGTTGGGTCTATCGTACCCAGATACCGCAAAATTGCGGAATGTTTCTCGAATGCATCGGTTATAGTCGCTTCGCTGCACCGCCCTACTACGAAATCCTTAAATGCCCCTAGCTTTTTCGCCTTCTCCATCTGATCCGCAAAATCTTTTCAATCATACCCCAAATAAACACATAATTACGAAACGACACATAACATGTAGCTAGTTTCAGCTCAAAGAAAGGATCAATATTGTATTTGTGCAAGAGGAGAGTAAACTAGTGTCCAGAAGTAATATCAATATGTGAAATGCATAACAAAAAAAGGAATAGGATTTAGCTTAGCACCGATAAGAGAGAAGGAATCGGATTTGGGTTCGGGTGTTTTTCCAGTAACAGCGCCCTTTATCTTGTCAAACCACCCAATGCTCTCCAGCCGCGCAGTGGAGACGATTGAACGGGAGAGGATCGCATTGTAGTTAGAAGAAGAAGAGGACAATCGGGTTGTCGTTAGGGTTTGCAAGATTCTTCGAGCAGCCATGGCCATTTATCTCGATCGAGAGTGAGAGAGAGGACGAGTTGGGGTTTTGGGGTTATTTTCACTGGAGATGATTGCACTTCGGACAAGCTTCTCGCCGGTTTACAGAAAAAAATGGATATCTCCGTTCGATATTTGATATAGTATTAGTTAGCGAGTGGGGTACACTTTCGTGTTCGTTTAGCAAGGACAAAGGACTGAACTCAATTATTGTACTAGATTATAGGGGAGATTTTGATATGTAGACCAAATAAGTTTTCAAATACCTAAAATAGACAACAAAGTTCGGAAATTTGGAAAATAACACTCTCGACTTTTGAAAAGTCGAGAGCATTAAAAATGCTCGACCTTTCAAAAGTCGAGCGATTTCTTCCTTCGATTTCTTCCTTTCTTCTCCATTTCCTGTGTATATGTAATAAATCTCTCGACTTTTGAAAAGTCGAGAGATTGATTTTGAATTCAAAATATGATATATTTCCCCAGATTTTACCATATTTGTACTATTATATTTAATTAACGTGATAATTAGAACATATAATTAAATATTTAGTAAAATTTATTCGAATTTATGAATTTAAATAATTATTAATTATGGATTAAGTTAATGGCTAACGTGTACTAATTATCATTTTTTTTCAAAAGTCGAGGTTGATTTTAATTCGAAATATGATATATTTCCCCAGATTTTACCGTAACATCTCTATGTTCTAATTAGTATATTTAATGAAAATGATAACCAGTACATGTTAGCTGTTAACTTAATCCATAATTAATAATTATTCAAATTCATAAATTCGAATAAATTTTACTGAATATTTAATTATATATCTTAATTATCGATATAATTGGACGTAATAACTAAATAATGAAGAATTCGGCAGGTACATCTTGGGGTGGAATAATTTTTTTTATTTTTTTTTCAAACGTGGTGTCAGTGTCAGATATTAAAAAAAGAAAAAATTAAACACCTCCAAGATGTACCTGCCGAATTCTCCATTATTTAGTTATTAAGTCCAATTATATCGATAATTAAGATATATAATTAAATATTCAGTAAAATTTAATCGAATTTATGAATTTGAATAATTATTAATTATGGATTAAGTTAACAGCTAACATATACTGGTTATCATTTTCATTAAATATACTAATTAGAACATAGAGATGTTACGGTAAAATCTGGGGAAATATATCATATTTCGAATTAAAATCAACCTCGACTTTTGAAAAAAAATGATAATTAGTACACGTTAGCCGTTAACTTAATCCATAATTAATTATTATTTAAATTCATAAATTCGAATAAATTTTACTGAATATTTAATTATATATCTTAATTATCGATATAATTGGACGTAATAACTAAATAATGGAGAATTCGGCAGGTACATCTTGGAGGGGTTTAATTTTTTTTTTTTTTAATATTCTGACACCACTTTTGAAAAAAAATTAAAAAAATTATTCCACCCCAAGATGTACCTGCCGAATTCTCCATTATTTAGTTATTACGTCCAATTATATCGATAATTAAGATATATAATTAAATATTCAGTAAAATTTATTCGAATTTATGAATTTGAATAATTATTAATTATGGATTAAGTTAACAGCTAACATGTACTTGTTATCATTTTCATTAAATATATTAATTAGAACATAGAGATGTTACGGTAAAATCTGGGGAAATATATCATATTTCGAATTAAAATCAACCTCGACTTTTGAAAAAAAATGATAATTAGTACACGTTAGCCGTTAACATAATCCATAATTAATAATTATTTAAATTCATAAATTCGAATAAATTTTACTGAATATTTAATTATATATTCTAATTATCACGTTAATTAAATATAATAGTACAAATATGGTAAAATCTGGGGAAATATATCATATTTTGAATTCAAAATCAATCTCTCGACTTTTGAAAAGTCGAGAGATTTATTAAATATACACAGGCACTGGAGAAGAAATCGCTCGACTTTTGAAAAGTCGAGCATTTTTAATCTCTCGACTTTTCAAAAGTCGAGAGTGTTATTTTCCAAATTTCCGAACTTTGTTGTCTATTTTAGGTATTTGAAAACTTATTTGGTCTACATATCAAAATCTCCCTAGATTATATCTCTGATTTTTCCATGCATCGATTTATACAAATTTATTAATATTATGTTAATAAAAGACAACATGGAATGATATAGAGATACAATTCATAATAAATCTTCTCCTGTGAGGTCACTAAAAGATTGTTTATTGAATTATAGAATACAGTGCAATAATACAAAACAAAAAAAGTAGAACAATAATTCAACATATTTTATGTGTGTATTGCATTGTATTGTTTTGTGATAATTGGTGTAACGAGTTATTTATTTATTTATGCAAGTCATTGCTAAGTTCTTGATTATTAAATGAAAATGAACATTTGTTATTTGTTATGGATTTATTTTTTTTTTCAATTGTCTTTGAAACTCTTCTACGATGTGTACCATTCGAATTAGAATCACATACAAGACATTTGGTACAAAGACTTGACGACACAGTTTCGAGATTGGTTTAGACTACCGAATTTGCTGATCAACATTCACATTCCTAGTTTTAAACTTGTAATACTAGACTAATCAGCATGACTATAGTAAAATAAATAAAACTAGCTAAATTTAACTAAAATAAACTATCAAATTCTTAATTTGCACTCACAATATTTGCTAGCTTGACAATTATCTTGTTGTGTTTCTAAGAAAGACAATGATCATAGAAACAAATATCTTGTAGAGCAACAATTATGAAAAAGAACTTAAAAATTGTGTTATCACTAGAGGATCCAAATACAAATATCTTGTTGTGTTATCACTACGGACGCTCTCTAGGATTTTAGCTGACATCGACACTTGAGATTTGGTGTTCGGAGGAAAAGAAAAACGAAATGAAAAGAATTGTGTAGAGACGAGGAGGAAAAGGCCTAGGGAGAGGCGCTGACGCATTAAAGAATTTCGATCAAGATTTGTTTGTTTTTGAATCCTCTATTGATATCGGAAAACAATTACATCCCTCTTATCACACTTTCATGCAACTATCTCAGAAGAATAAACTTAACCGAGATATAAAATATATAAATAAAATTTCAAAACTGAAATTTGTTGGAGATTAGTTTTATTTTCATGACCACCGAGGTAACAAGTCATTATTTTAATTGATGAAATTAAATTTTAAGCTCTCGATTATCTTTTATGAAATATATTTGTCAGTGACAGTTTTTATGTCATGTTAACAAAAATAATAATCATATGTATGTATATCAATATACTCAAAAAGATCTTGATATGCATTTGTTTGAAATCCAATAAATAATATGGACCTTCTTTCTTGTTTTTATAATTGTATACTTATTTTTTCTAGTGTAAAATTACAAGACGTTACATAAATATTTGCCAGGTACTTATTCTTAAAATAATAGGATAGAACTATATGTGGTCTTAAATAATATATTCACACGTCTTAATTATTTTTTGAAACATATATTACATTTCTTATATTTTGAATTATATAAACCTAACTCAAAGTAAATTGATGATATGCGTCATTTGTTGCATGCGTTTTTCCTTGTTGACCAAAGAAAAAAAATTGTGGAATTAAATACATCAGGAGACTAAGAAAATTCATATCACGAATCGGACAAATAAGCTAGCGACTCTCTCCAAATTCGTATCTGGAAACCCCATGATGTACAAGACTTCTTACGAATCGAACAAATAATCCCTTGTTTTCCCTTTGCCAGATTCAAATGAGTGACCATATAACTTTTCTTATTTATCTAATCCTCGGTCGTACCAACAACCTCGTACAAACAAACAAATTGGGCTATCTTGTTGTTGCATCATTGAACAACTTGTGAAGAAAAATGTATATGTAATTTTAATTACATTTGATAATATACTTTCATCACTTTATATTATGTATTGTTTATGTATTTGTACCACAATGTTCATCAATTTAGATATTTAATGTATTATGTATGTTCAAAAATACCACATAATGATATAGGACATATATGTTTGATTTCACGTACCTTAGAAAAAATTGTATTTTAAAAAAAATATCTACTTGAATATACGTATATTTACAATATATAATTTTTGATTTGGTGTATTCGACAATTCATGTTTTACAAAGCAAGGTATCACCGGGTTCGAAGAGAACTAAATTGTCGTATCTCGTTAACAAATTCGTCTCTAGCATTGAATCGATGTTATCTCGTTAGAACGTTTTCATCTCACGAGTTGGTGTTGTCACGTTCTCATACCTTAACGTGGAGAGAAGCACGAGGAATTTAAGTCCTCCATGATGATAAAAGAAAAGGAGTTTGAACGAGAAATAACTCGGTTTGAAAACGTAAAGAGGTGAGAATTTGAAGTCTTACATGATTAATCTTCAACGATGCAAAAAAAGACTTCGTGAGTAGATTAGCAAGTTGTAATGTTCGGCGAGTAAGAGGTGCCATATATAATTAAGGGGTTTGATATGGCGTCCCCACACATCATTGATTTATAATCTTGATGCGTCAATCGAGATTGTTTTAATGAGGTTGATTAGATTGATTAACCCTCAAATCAATGATTAATTTAATTGATTCAATTTACTTGAGTTAATCAATCTAATTAAGTATCCTCGATTGACGCATAAATGATATTTTATTGAGTTATGGAATATTCATATATTTTTCCTATAATTAATAATACACAGATGCGTTGAATTTTAATTTTTAAATTTTTTTATTTTATAATACACATCCCACAAAAATTCTGGAATCAAATAAGTCATGCATCGTCAAATAATAATGTTTCAAATGAATCGAGATATTTTTGGATATGTGGTTACACGAAGGAATTCATGTATAATGGTACAGAAAATCATATATATAGAGTGAAATTAATGAATAGCACAAGGCTTGGTAGAGCGTGAATTGGTACCGGTCTTCACAGTTCTCACTTCTCACCTTCTCGTCCTTCTCCTTTCCTATTCTATAGGCCAGTCTCTCTCTCTCTCTCTTAAAGAATAGATTTGTTTTTGAATTTTTTTATGATTTTTTGGGTTGAAATCTGAATCTGACGTGGATGTGTTCAGCAAATCTGCTCTCATCTCCACTCACATATTTGCTTGAATGTTAGAATTTTAATTTGTACAATTAATCTACTACTATTTTTTTTCAATCGCCGGTCTCGGTTAGTTAATTCGTGTAAATTGTAAAAAATCAGAGTGTCGTAATTCGTAGGGTTTGTGATTTGGTTGCTATTTGAGGTTTAGTAGAGAATTTGTGTACTACGATTAACTCATGTAATCGTATGGTTCGGTTTTCTTGGTGAGAAATAAGATTGATTTTTTTTTTGGGGGAAATCTAGCTCAAAATTGTAGATTTATCCCATCAAAATCTGAACGAGAACCACCTGTTTCTCAAAACCTTTGCTATTTCAATCAACTCTTTATCATCACAAGATAAGACCAAATTACACAGAAATACCCAAAATATTTGAAAACCCTAAATCGGATCTTATAAATAATTATAATATTTACAGGTCGATGAGGTTATAAAATTCATATAATGTTGAAGTGCCTAGAAGGTGGCAAGCAATTATTTGCCACTATTTTTTTGAAGTGTTGTGAGCTCGACAAATCGACTGGACTCGAAAACCCTGAAAAATTGGCCAGCGAAACTGTTTGTGAGTTTTTTTCTTTCAAATTCACAAACATTTTCTACAATCTTCTATTTTTTTTTATTCGATTCAAATTTATATTTGGGTTTTAAATTTAAACGCAGTTAGTGTTAGCGAAATTGAAGCCCTATATGAACTATTTAAAAAGATAAGCAGTGCTGTTATTGACGACGGTTTAATTAACAAGGTTATAAATAATATTCTCATTGACTTATATTAATAATATTTCATTAAAGTTTGTATATTTCATAAATACGTATTATACAGGAGGAGTTCCAGCTGGCATTATTTAAAACTATCAAGAAAGAGAGCTTATTCGCTGATAGGGTATGTAATATTTGTACTCGTATATAAAGTTTTTGATAATGTAAAATATGCATATATACCCTCTGAATTTTGTGAATTTACAGGTGTTTGACTTGTTCGACACGAAGCACAATGGCATTTTAGGGTTTGAAGAATTTGCTCGAGCTCTTTCTGTTTTTCATCCTAACGCTCCATATGAAGATAAAATCGATTGTAAGTACAATATACTATTTTAAATAATATTATTAACTAATTTTGGGTTTATTTAGAATTTATTTATTGATTGGTTTGTCTTTTCAGTTTCGTTCCAACTGTATGATTTGAAGCAACAAGGCTTCATAGAAAGACAAGAGGCAATTTATTTCTCGATTTAAAATTCAAATATTTCCACTCAGCCAATTTAATCGGATATTAAGATATAATCTTTTTTATTTTTTGAAATGATTTTTTTAGGTAAAGCAAATGGTAGTGGCCACACTTTCTGAATCTGGCATGAATCTTTCAGACGAAGTCATAGAAAGCATCATCGATAAGGTTTGCATGTTTTAAAATACTCCAGATTTAGGCTTTTTTGTAATTACTGAAAACTAAAAGGACCTTTTTGCAAATGTTACAATATTAGACATTCGAGGAAGCGGATACAAAGCATGATGGAAGGATTGACAAGGATGAATGGCGTACTCTTGTTTATAGGCATCCTTCTTTGCTCAAAAATATGACTCTTCCATATCTCAGGTACCCTAAACCCTAAACCCTAATTTCTTAATATTTATCGAAATTATTGTTGTTTTATTGGCTAATTTGAGTCAATAGTAATAATGCTTAAATTAGTGAATGGTTTAATTTTTGCTAATTATTTTTAATTTTGGTTATTTTTAAACAGGGATATCACGACGAGTTTCCCGAGTTTTGTTTTTCACTCTCAAGTTGATGATACCTAAAAGCATTCGAATTTAAATTCGAAGTTAAAAACTTGTAGAAAAATTTAGTGTTTCAATTTATTTGTTCCTGTTATTTTGTTTTTATAATCGATTTACTTTATTGTCGAAGCTATGTTTTCTTATTCGTTTATCCTTTTATGAACTTCTTTCTACATTATATTTTTGTTTTTTGCATTTTCTCGAGCTTAAGAAATTATGATGTAAAATATTCTCTTCATATTTATTATTGTTTTGTTACTAACACACATATTATGTATGATCCATAAATAGTATAATTTAGTTTTCTTATAAAGTAGATATATACTAAATATTTGATATGAATTATGCATATTACTAAGTGGCATATATATTAGAATGACATTTGGGCCCCACATGTAAGGAGAATCACACATAACATGCATAGAACAGGTCCATCTAACTAATAAAGCTTTGCGCCATTAAAAGAGCTCGAACTCAGTACACACTTCTCGAGAAATTCGAAAGAAACGCTCGAAGAAGAAGATCGTCCGATCAATGGAGAATGGGGGTAAAGGTTCCTCATCAGCGAAGGGCAAGACTCCGACCAAAAAACTAGCTTCTAAACGTGGTTTGTTGCTTGCTTGTATTTTTGAAAGATTTTCTGTGTTCGTTTTGCGGAATGCTAGTCGATTTAGGGTTTATTGGTAGGAATTTAGGGGTTTTTAACTAATAATTGGATTTTTTTTTAGCCACGATTTTGTTCCATAGTAACAAACCCTATTCTTTTTTTCTCTGGTTTGTACACTTCAATCATTACTTCACTATTTTATCTTATTTGTTAAAATAATTATTCAATATATTATGTATGCTTAATGGAGATTTAATTTCAGCGAAGGAGCCTGTGAACTCACCTCATGTCAACATTGACTCTGATGATTCTGAAGGTTTTTCTCTATCAACCCATCTATTTCTCATTATTCATTTCATGCCCTTTCTGGTAATTCACTTAAGCGATGCAAATTTCGATTCGTTTTTACTTGATTGCACAGTTCCTATCTTATTTAGGGCTTAATTGGGGGTAATTTAGGAAATAAGCCTTCTAACTTTTTTCTGAGAAACTAGTATCTTTTTCTTTGTTCTTAGGGTTTCTTGAAGAAAAAAATCACTCGAACACAAAAGCCAAATCTTCTGCGACCAAATCAAAAGGTCATTATTTCCTCATTTGAATTTCTATATATGATATTTTATCTTTTAGTTCCTTGAATAATAGATTCCAAGTAATTTGGGTCTTAATTTTGAATCTAAAATTTGAATTTCAACTGGAGGAACAGGGTTAAGTTCTAGTAGAGGAGGCGTAAGAGCTGGCCTTTATGCTGCTCCTAAAAGACCACCTAAAAGCGAAGGTGAGATAACTCTTCAGCTAGGTAATTTTCTTTTCTCAATATTTTCCTTTTTTTTAATATATTTCACGATTTTTTTATCATTTTGTAATTTTGAAAGTAAAAAAAAAATTTAATTTTCAGATATTCCAAAGACCGGCAAAGTTTTGATGGACTGCGAAGCCGCAGATATTCTCCAAGAAGTACAAGAACACATGGTTATTTTATCTGAGGATCCCACTATCAAAATACCACTGTATTATTTTTTATTTTTTATTTTAAATTTTAAATTAATGAATTATTATGTACCAATATTATCATTGTATTGTTAATTAGGTCATTTGATAAGGCGTACCAGTACTCGAAGGATGGGAAACACTATCTCGACACAAACTCGGTCAAGACTGAGCTCGAGTAATCGTTTTTATTATAATATTAAAAATTTGAAATAGATTTATTTAATTATTAATTCTTTTAACTCTAATTTTTTCAGGTCTCTGAAAAGCTGTGGCGTTAACGATGGAGAGGTTAGTAGTCCTCTAATAAATATTTGTTTATTTATTTATATTTTGTAATTTGCACTAATAAATACTTGTTTATAAATACTAGTTTTATTTTGTTTGATTGAATGAATGTAGATTTGCATGATTGCAAATATTGGGGCTGATACTGTTGACGAGGTTTATGCGCTTATACCTTCTCTCAAGGTATTATCGCTGTATTTTTATTTATATACCCCTGCAAAACTTGAAAATATCACATTAATGGAGGATCTATTTTTCTGCTTGTGTAGGAAAATAAGTTCAGAAATGAAGGGCCTCTTAAGAGTGCACTCGATAATTTGTTAAGTGTTAAAATTGCCAAGTAAAAACGTACCTTCATAAATTTGTCTCTCTTCGTCTTTTTGGTGAGCGATTTCTTTGTTATTAACACTTTATTGTGATTTTTTTAAATTAAAAAAATTAAAATTGGAAATCTTATTTTCGATACAGAATCTTTGGTTTGTTTCTGCAAGTTCGACTTGAAAATCTCAAAGGTGGATGGATATGAAGAATTTTATTTTTTTGTCGTTGAACTTTGTGGCTTGTTTAATTGTATGTATTATAGTTTTATGGTTTTGTGAACTTTGTTATCGTGATTTTTCTAACTTACCTTAATTTACCTTTAAATTTTAGTAGTACTTTCATTCTTGCCGAAATATTATAAGTATTTTCCTTCTTCATTACACTAAACATATGCTAGATATGTAGGGGTGTCAGTGGGGCGGATACTGCCCGAACCGACCCGAACCGTATCCGAAGAAATATCCGGATCCGAAAAAAATATCCGGATCCGGATGGAACGAACCGTATCCGTTTTTGCGGGTATGGATCCGGATCCAAGAGCTAATATTTTGATGGATCCGGATCCGAATAAAATTTATAAACGGGTAATCGTTTTGTTGAAATCATGATCAAAATCATAGTAATATCTAATATATAATAACTATATTTTAATTCATAATAATACTTAATAATCAATAATCAATATATATATATATATATATATATATATATATATATATATATATATATATATATAATTTGTTTTAAAATTACAAAATAATCAAGACATGAATTCTAAAAATATTATTATATTATTATATCATAGTATCCGTTTTAATATCCGAATAGGATCCGTATCCGTATCCGACAATATCCGAATCGTATCCGTATCCGATTAATATCCGAACCGTATCCATATCCGAAAAAAAATAGGGATATGGATCTGGTATGACCACTATCCGAATCGGATCCGAACCGTTGACACCCCTAAGATATGGGACCAATATGTAATAGAAAGAGTATATTGGTTTTGTTTTGTACATCCCCTCGGAATTTGAATACTAACTTTTTTTTGAAAAACTGGAAATTCATTTCCTTGCGGCCCTGCAGTCATTGTTGTATTACAGTATTTGTGATTCCGGTTTTCTGGAAAACTAGAATTTGTTATAATAAATCTATAATCAGTTTATTCTTCCCACTCTTTTCTTCTCCCATTCCGGGCTCGATCAGATCCACTCTGGTGAGAGCTAACATGCAGAAGACGGCTCAGGCGTGGTTCACCGGCGGTCCGAGTTTCAGTTTCGGCGGTGGTGGTGGAGAGGCAAAGCCCGCTCCAGCTGGACCGTCACTGTTATCCGATTGGAACAATTATGCGGCGACGAGATCTGTCGAGGAGACCGGTGGTGCCTCCTCCGCCCTTGGATTTGATATCGAGGCTGCTGTACGGACCGCTAACGATACAGTCTCTGGCACCTTTAATGTGTAAGATTTTACTTCAGATCTGTCTGGTTATTTCCTGTTTGATCCTTGCACTTTGAATCTGAAACCTGGAAATTTTGTTGTTAATTAAACATTTTGAGCTATTTATCGTATCAAATTAGTTGTATCGTACCAATCTGAACAAAATCTTGAATCTAAACCTTCTGACTGTTTCTTTCTTGATCGTCAGAATGAGTAAAGGGGTGAGCGGAAGCTTCCAGAATGCGACCACGAGTTTTCCTTCAGGAAAGGCATTAATGTACTTTGGAGTATTACTCGCAAGTGGAATCTTCTTTGTCTTCATCGCATTCTTCTTGTTTCTTCCTGTGATGGTGTTAATGCCCCAGAAATTCGCGATTTGCTTCACACTTGGTTGTGCTTTCATTATCGCATCCCTCTTTGCTCTCAAGGGTCCTCAAAATCAACTCGCTCACATGACTTCAAGAGAGGTACCCCTTTTTCGTTTCCAATTTTTCTTTTCTTTCGAGTTAATGATTATTCGGTTCCAAATTGTACAATTTGAATTTGCATTATTTTTTTGTGGAAATTGTGCAGAGACTACCATTTACAGCGGGATTTTTAGGGTGTATGATTGGAACAATTTATGTTTCGATGGTGCTTCATAGTTACCTTCTCTCCGTTCTCTTTTCTGTTCTTCAGGTAATGCTTCTATAAAATTTGCAAAGAAGCCCCTACATTATGCAGAAATTGTAAAAGAACCCAAACTAAATTTATCACAGGTTTTTGCATTGGGATACTACACAATTTCATACTTTCCTGGAGGATCGACTGGTTTGAAATTTCTCTCTTCTGGTCTCGTCTCTTCTGTCACAACAATATTTGGTCGTTGAATTTAAACAAGTATCTTTTGTCTCGAACTCGACAATAAATTGTTATCTTCTATAATACCCGTTTTTGTAATTAGTGAGATATTTACGAATATTACCGTTGTTTAACACCACCGAATTTAGACTTTTGAGACAAATAAACAAAAACAAGCGAAACTATTCTTCTCCACAACTACATTACAAAAAAAATGTACAAAAATCTCAAAATCACACAATATCATTCAAACTACTTGGTGCGTTATCCTCGTTTACTGTTTGAGATGAAATTGCACCTAAATATAACGCCTTCACTAAATTCTCAAACCTTCGTCTGAAACCTGGGAGCCGAGTCATATTCGCTACAATCCCCTGTAACCTGTTAAAATTTTATTAATATTTCATATTAATGATTTTATAGTAATTTCACATATACCTTCTTATCATTGCTTGTAATTGAGCTCTCCTTATGTGGTCGCAAGATGGGAACCCACTTTCGTCCCAATCTTCGACCTTTTCATTTTTATTTGTCAAAATTAGTTTTCTCAAACACGACTCTTCTTCTTCGCTCAATTCCATGCTTTTTATTTGCTCCTTGATGGTTAATAGAGGCCCAAATATCCAATTTAGCACTCTATCATTCGGCCAATTCATGTTGGTCACTTCCACATCATGAGCTGAAAAAATACATCGTTCAAATTAGAAGTGAAATGATGTTGGTAAAATAGAATAAATGGTAGTTTTTATATGGTTTCGTACAAATGAGTAAGCCATGTGAGTTGGCCTTTGCAGATCTTAATAGACATTGAAGTATGCACCAAGCCGGAAGCCTTGTGCTCAATTTCTTGCATTTTCCTTTCTTCGCGCACTCGTTTATATCTTCGATATTTATCAGCCCTTCACTTAGTAAAACCCTTCCATTTAACTCGCATGATCGAAAGAGCCAATCCCAAACCTACATTATTTTATATATATCTTATACCAGAGAGAGAGAGAGAGAGAGAGAGAGAGAGAGAGAGAGAGAGAGATTACTTGGATTGGTTTTAGTTGTTCAATAGAATTCCTCAATGTTTTGGTCCGTTCAGGGGCGAGTTTACTCCCAATAGCTTTTCTAGCATTACGGTCATTTTCAAATTCGGTGGATTTCTCGGCCTCGTTCTTTTTCTCAATTATTTTGGCTTTTCGATAAGGAGGCCTGGCTGTCGAAAGCATTCCGCATATTTATTAATTTAACCTTGATGCATAATTAATTTTCTAAAGTCAAAAGTTTGAAATGATTATTTATACCTTGGAAGATAAGATCCCTCTCGCAAGTAAAGCAAGTCATTAGTGTACTCATCAAACAATGACACAATGGATATTATATATGCAAATCCCATTTTCAAAGATTCCTCCTAAGATAAGAAAAAAATAATTAATATAGTTAAAAAGTTTCGCGCCCAATATCATGCCAAATATAAAATGCGTAAAATACCTGATAAGTGATGACACCAGCATATAAACCTAACAAGAAGCTCGATAGGAACGAGGCAATCACGGATCCAATTACCGCGAGAGGCCAGAGCAGAATGGCAAGACCGGCAAAAGGAGCACAAACCATCTCCAAGAAAGGTCCTTCTCGGCCAATTAAATCACGAAATAATCTCCCCCACCCTTTGAACAACATGCAAGGGCTTTTAAATAAAGCAACGAAAGTTATCGCCATAATATCTATTGGGACCGCAATAGTTGAAACGAGTAGACAAACTGGCAATATCGATAACCTTCAAGTAGAGAAATAATTATATATATTATATTTTCGCAAACCAAGAAATAAATATTTAATTAATACTTGATATCTAATGGAGCCTCTTCATCTCCTCTTTTTTCACTAAGTTCCTCCATTAATGAAAAATACGAGTGGAAGCAAAAATCGGTGAAATCACGAACCATCGTACAAGCTCCCTTTATAACACTAACACATCCATCCTGCAAAGATAAAACTCGAGATCTATCAATTTTGCACTTGGAAAACTATAAATATCAAAATTGCCCTTTTCTAATTTTACAAGGGTATATATAAAATTAGCTCTTTTTATCTAAATTACCAGAAAGTAATTTGCAACCCTGTCGATAAAACTGTTCCCTACAGCCTCGAAAGTTGCGATGAGAGGTGTAAAGAATCCATATCCAATTCCTACAAGAAGACTCCCAACAATTCCAAATACCGGCCATAAAAGCAGCGGTACCGGCAAGCATATTAAAATTAGAATCTTCAGTACCAGTCCCGTTCTCTTAGTCCTGTTTTTGTAAGTTAATTATATAAAATTAGCTTTTCTCTTTGTTATGCTCTTCAAAATTGATTTTATTTTCCATTTTTGATTGGTTTAGAAGTGGTTTTAAGCTTTGACCTTATTAGACAGTAGTAAGTCCAGATAAAATGTGCGGGCCATAGACCGATAATTACTGCAGAGTTTCCGAAGAAAACTATAACAGTCACAATTGGGCCAATTATCACAGCTGAAAAAAATAACAAAATCATTAAAATCGAAATTCATATTCTAGTCATGCACCAAGTACATTGTTTTTATGTATTTTCAAATATATACAAGTGAGCAAATATTTCATTTTTTTCAGACATTACTATATTTGAGTAACATGCATTGTATGTAGTATGTACCTTTAAGGAGGCCAAGAAGAAGAAGCAAGAGAAAATAAGGAAGAAAAGAGAGAAAACTCCAAAGCTTTGCAAAGAAACCTACAGGAACCTCCATTAAAATTCTTCAAAGTTGCTAAGTTTTGTGAAGAAGGAACTAGCGACAAAAATGGGCGGCCTAAAGGGGGCAAAAAGAATTGCTAACGTGGCAGCCAGATGGACACGTGTCCGTCAGAGAATACGTGTCCCTGGCAAGATTCCATTTGACCTGCTAAGCACCTAATACGCAACATTCCATTTGAATAGTTCATCTTAATCTCACGATTCATCTAAAGAATAATATTTGGTTGAGGACAATTATATAAGGATATATGCACTCCCCGTAACACAAAAAATGAGCATTGATGAGGTGGCAAATGATGGTTAAATGGATTAATTGGTATTGTTAATTGATTCGAATAGCGCGTTTAATTGAATTGAACTAATATGTATTAATATAAGAAAATTATACCATGCCCCTCATTTTTCCCACTATCAGCATGATGTCACATTAATGGAGAGGCTCATTTTCATCTCTAATTTGTATCATGTTTTTTTCACTCAATTAATTATGCTTTCAATTAACAATTGATTGTTGATGTGATTAACAATTAATACAAGAGTCCCATAATTAATAATTTCAATTAACAGTCAATTCAGAACTGAGTTAATTAGTGGGGAGAAAATTAGAGATGGAAATGAGTCCCCCGTTAATGTGACCTCATCAGAATGCGGGGGGGGGGGGGGGGGGGGACCATATGTGTCAATTAACAATTAATTGAGTCAATTAGAAAGATTGATCAATTCATTTAATTTTTTTTTGTCATCTTAAGAATTAACACTTTAATTCATAATTTGACATCTTAATTAGACGTTCCATCATAAATTAAGATATTTAAATAATAAATTAAGATGTTAAATCATGTATTTATGTATTAATTTTTAAGACGTTAAATCATATCTACGTCATCAAAACTCTTGAGAAAGAGTAACGATTATAAAATAACAAAGTTCTGTCAGGTTAAGTTGAATTCATTTTTTAAATCAAAACATGATTCACATCTGATAGGTGTATATTTTGTTATAGATAATTTTTTATTTTAATAAGTTAAATTCGAGAAATAAATGAATAATTTCTCGTTTATAGTAAAATATATATTTATCACAATTTAATTCTATTTGAATTTGAATTTTGCATTCATTTTTCCAAAAAAAGATCGTTGAAATGAACATTTTCTTTGATATTGAACTGAAAAAACAAAAATTTCGGTCACTATAATTGAGTATTTATATAAATCACGCTTTTCTACCATAAATTTATACTCAATCTGCAAGTTTCTGAATGGCTAATTGTAATATTTTCTACATTTGAAGAATGACTGTCCGAGTAAAATTCGACAAAAAAAGTCCAATCAAATATTAAAAGTTCAAAACAACAAACTAAAATAAATATCTAGAAGTAAAGCAAAAAAAACACTATTTCTAAATATTCAAATACGCGATCATTTTTTTTCCAAAACATTTTTATTGTAATATTATTTCAGAAATTACGCTGCATAAGCATTCAGTATTAATATAAGCAAGATGCATGGATTTCCAAACTCAAGAAATTCAAAAATTAACGCTAAAAACATGGATTAAAAAAAAGAACCACTAAAAACACACGTTCAGACCCAAAATGAAGGGAAGTATATAAGCCAGAATATAAATGCAAACTAATCTAACTTATAGAAACACGAGAAAACCCTCCTATTATTTGTAAATTCAAAATCACAAAATTTCGTGATGCAAAAACAAAATCATTTTATTTTAATAATCATCTTATCGAAAAGGGCACTATGCTCGGGGAAATGCTGAAGCAATTCTTCCTTCGTAACCCATGCATGATCCTCGCATTTTCCAATATGAAGCTTATTCGCTCCAATTACTTGTGATTTGAAAAAGAATCTCTGATAAATTAAAAAGAAAAAATGTAAATAAATTAACACCCCTAAATTATAAAAGATCAAAATTATAGAAATTTTACCGTAAATGAGGAAGAAGCCATGTGGGCCATTGGAGCGTTTCCAACAAAGTAAGTGTTGTTAAGATTTCCTATTACTGATTTTAGGGCTGACTCAGCACACTATAATCAAATTAAAACATATTTAATTAAATTAAATTAACGAAGTAATTATGCATGTATGAAATGTTAAAAGTATTATGTATTTATGTACCAATCGAAGCGTGTCCTCGTTTTCATAATTTTTTTCAGGAAAATGCCAAACCGGTTTCTCGTCAGGAGATCCAATTGTGGGGCCATATAGAAGAAGATAAAGCCTTTGATCTAGTGCTCTTTGCAATGATCTGTAATTAGGCAAAAAAATAATATTGAAATAATATAAAAATAAAAACTAGCTAATGGAGGTATGGAATAATAATAAAATAATATCGAAATAATATTGAGCTTAATGGAGGTAATTTGGTATATTTCTGACCATTTGGGTTATAAAACTAGCACTACATTGAGCATTTAGTTATTATTTAAATAACTTTATATGTAGAGAGTGAAAATTATTTGGTCAAAAATGAACCCAAAAAAAAAGAGACTCACTTTGTATCATTTGTTTTGTCTGCTTCTGTGATTCGTGGAGCCGGTACGTAATCAATATGGTAATCCCCTTTTCCCCTAAACCAAGAATCAAATTTGGTTAAATTTATTTGATGGATAAGTAAAAAAAAAAACTAAATGAAGATATTTTGAATATTTGAAGTATGAAAGTCTCAAGATCGAGTAAGAATGTAGCCGTAGTTAAGATCAATAAAACATAAACAAATTCGCAACGATTAAAAGTAATCACGAATATAGACAGAATTAAGCACAATTCGACCATAAACCCCTAATTAAAACGACTATATACACAGACTTTTTGAATTGGCGTCTTATTCCTTCGATGTGCATAAAGAAACGAAGTTACAGCACGGAATTATTGAAACGAGAAATTTCGAAACAAAATTATGACAAGATTAAAATTACCTAGCATCGGATTTCTCTAGAACTTCATCAGGATATTTTCTCTTGTATTGCTGCTTCCACCGAAACCTAAACCCAAAAATTAAATCCATTTTAAAACAAAACAAAAATACTAATAATTAACCAAAGCAACAGATTTTAACGAAAAAAATAGAATTTAAATCCCATATTTGTAAATATAGTATTTTGTATTGTACAGAATGGAGATTTCATACGATTCAATGACGAAATGCATTAATTAAAATTGCACAAATTCAAGTCGAATATCATCTTGCCAACGGAAAATAACAATAACGTAATTAGCAATGTAAGAACAAAAAAATACGAGAATTCTTGGAAAGCATAGACGACGGGATCTATCTTGGGGATTACAACAGGTAACCGCTCGAACAGTACCGCCGCCACAATCTTCCCAGCCGAATCGCCGCCGCCGGAGCTAAAGCCTTGCCGGAACTGGGATCGAATCGATCCAGCATTGGGAGAAAGTAGAGATCGGATCATTTCTGGTACGATCCCGATTGCAAAGTGGACACAGACTCGTTCGCTGGGCGGGTCGAAGTGGAAACCTCCTATAAACCTTCAAGTCTGAGAGAGCAAAATGTTCAGAACTGCGAATTTTTCATTTTGGTCCCTTAAATGTCCAATTTTGTTGAATCGACCTCATATTTTAGTATTCAAGCGAGTTTTTTCAATAGTTATATAATAAATAAGAGAATACTCGCGCTACGCGGCGATAATGTAAATTATGGTTTTTATTGTAATACATATAAAACATTTGTAGATAATATTAATAATATCATATTAAAATAAAATTATTTGAATTCATTTATCTATGATTATTCATATGTTTTATAATTATTTTACGTTATGATAACAAAAAAATTCATTTTTTTAATAAATTATAATACTGATATTAGTGTCTTACATAATAATATATGAAATATAATACAATTTTACGGAAAAAAACAAACAACAAATATTATATCATGGTTCCTAATATTTCATACAATATCAAATATAAAAATAATGAATCATACAACACATGTAGTAACACGTTATTAATTTATATAGTATTAATATTTTTTATTGATTCAAAATACAATGAAAAATTATAAAATAATATAAAACTTAATAGTGGAAATAATTTAATAAATATTATCAAAATTTAATTTATAATAAACATAAATACAAACTATTTTATATCATATGATTTTTTATAATTCACATTTTCTAAAATAACAATACTATTTGATAGGTGTTTATAAGGTTAAGAAGTAATTTAGATGGAGGAACTATTTTTTTAATTATATTATGTTTTGAAAAAAATGAATATTAAATTTGTTTGCTTAAAAACACAAATATAATCTATTTTGTATTAAATGAGATTCTTATAGTTATAATTTAAAAAAAAAAATACATAGTAATACTTACAAATTATATTATGCAAATACTTAAAACCCGATTATGTAAATATGTATTTTTGAAATTGTATTTTCTTACATAAGATCTTTACAAATTGAAATTATGAAAAACAATATGGATTAACCATGCTAATATGGATGCCAAAATAAAGAAAAAATTAAATTTCTAAAATTAATACTAAAAAGCCGGTGCGTGGAAAATTATGCGCGTCCGTGTTTGGACTTTTTTTAATATGTAAGATTTTTTGAGCAACTATTCAATTTGTTAAATTTTCATTCTCATTTTATGTATTTTTTAATAGTTTCGTGATATTTTATTTTTCAAGTAGTTGCCAAGTGTTTTTTAACATTGTTGTTAATATTATTATTATTTTATGTTAGTTTTTTATGGACAAAAATATAAAAGTCAAAAATATATATAAAGTATGAAATATTAAAATTATATAAATAAAACATATAATATATATTTTTTAATTATTATATGTTAATTTTTTTAGAACTTTTTTAAATTAAAAACATACATTCTCATTACTACATATCTTTAAATAGATATAATTCAGAACATTCTGCTCTTTCCTCATTCGGCCACGTCGCCTTCTGACTATGGACCGTTTGATTGAAATCTGACGATCCGTAATTGACTGGACGCGGTTTATGTAGACCATGTTATGTTGTTATCTGACGGTTCGTGTGAACCGAGTCCATCCAGACTTGAAATAACCTCATCCACTTACACCCCCTTCTTCTCTTCTCTCTCTTCATTTCGAGCACAGCAAAAATCGAACGAAAACCCTAAAACCCTAGAGGGCGAAAACGTCGACCATATCTGACACCAAACGGGGGAGGCGAGGCAGGTGGACGGCGAGGATCTGCGTGGCAAGACCGTGCCTTGCTCCGTTCCCAATAAAGCAACACAGCGGCAAAACCCTAGAAGCGAGAGTAAAGCAACACTGCGGCGAAACCCAGAAGCGAGTGGCTCTTCAGTGCGGAATGACGCGGATTGGCGGGATTGAAAGCTCGCCGGAGAGAAGCAACGGAGACAAAGCACGCCCTAGCGGGGAAAACGCAGCGAAAACGCAGGACGCCCTAGAGACGGAAATGCAGCGGAGACGAAGCACTGGCTGCCACGCCCTAGCGCCTTTGTCTTCTTCATTCCGTCAGATCTTTGCCAGAACGATTTCAGCTCGGGTAATTCTTTTTTCGTCCGATCTTTTCGATTTGTTTTGTTAGGCTGTTAGTTTTTGTTTGATTTATGTTCGATTTATGCGTGATTCAGGGTTTTTGTGTTGTTTTTTCTGTTTCTCTTGCTTGGATTAAAAGGGGAAAGTGTTATTGTATTATTTGATTTTTAAATTTTTCGCTAAATTGGATTCATTTGATCTTAATTCTCAGCCGATCTGTACTGAAAAGAGTTTATTGACTGTCAATTCAATCAGGAGTTTTATTCAAGATAAGGTACGTAACTATATAAAATCAATCTCAAATTCCTATCAATCGCATGCAAAATTAAACCAAGTTAATTGAATTACCAAACTAAAAGGTCGACTGAATTAGTGCTGACCAGTTCTGATTCTTAGTAATTTTGGTTAATTTCTCCTTGGCAGAACGAGTCTGGTACGATACGAGATTATGGTAGGATTAATGGGGTGTAATGTTTTAATGGTAAGATTTAACTATATCAAATTATGTTTCCCTTTTTCAGGCTTTATAAAATTTCGAGTTGGAAGTGCTGCAACAACTATTCAGCAAGGCCTCGAAAGTGGAAGAGATTAACATATGTTCTTAATGATTACCAAGATTCTAGCATTGGTTGGTACCAGTTTAATTTTTGTACAATTTTTTTCTTTTCAAATTTGCAGTTCTATTAATTTCTACGATTCAATGGATATGAATTTCAGGAACTCGAGAATGGAGAGAACATGAAGTTGCCGATGATTGAATTGCGTGTGTTCGAGCACCCCAGCCAGTAAAGAAGACGAGTTGAATAATGAGATGATATTTTTTGGGTACCGGCACGGAAGAATTTTTTGCCGGGGCAAAAATGAAATTTTTTGATATTTTTTTTGGTTCAGGATCGTTTATTGCATCGGGTTTGAGGCGGATTGGACACCGGTTACATGCCATGTTATAAGCGGTCGCTAAGCATTCCATATTGATTGGAAGCTTGACGATGAGGTACGATTTTCAGATTTAGGATATTTTGTTATAATTCTGCTTTTTGGTTGTCGTTTTTTCGGGTTCTCTTTTGCAGATTTGGCATTGTGGGTTTAATTGGATTTTTTTCGTTATCTAATTTCAGGTTTCATATTCAAATGTCGTTTTTTCATTATAAATTTGTACTTCCTGAAACCCCAGCAATGGCTATTTCGTGCATACCTCATCTCTGTGTCGTTGCAGTTGAATTTGTAATTCAAGAGTCAATTCCATAAGTTTGTTTTTACTCATAATTTCATATTATAATAATGTTTTCAAATTATGGTAATTTATGTATAAATTTATATTGATTTGGTGATTGTAGATTTCCAAAGGGAAAGACGAGATCGATATATAGCAGAGGACACATGGGCGTGATTTTTGATGGGTAGTGAGACTGGTTTAAAAGAGACGGGCCAATTGTCACATTATTGAGAGAGGCAAAATCATGACAGGAAGGGTTGGATCCGGATCAAGCCCGTTAAGTCAAGCGAGGACGGCAACCGGAACCCGTTATTGGTGAAGAAAAACGAGAGAATGGGCGAGAAGAAACATGTTTTGTATGGATACGTGGCTACTGTTGTCAATTTGAATGTTGTCGATGTGGATATTAAAAATGGCGCGTCCATTAAGAGCAAAGCGTGACTTTCATCTGGCCGAGTAGGTTATATTTATTTTATTTTACACGTGTAATTTGATTTTCCCATTCTTTTCTAAGGCTTGATTTTTTTTTATGTTTACGAAATTTATGATTATTTCTTCGGCTAATCGTTCCATATTTTTTGTCAGATATTCCATAATAAACCCGGTGCTGCTCAGAAGTTTCACGACAAGGTGGCGCAATGCTCTCGACAATACTGTTTCCTCTTGATGTATGTTCTATTTCTTACTCAAATTCTTGAAATTAAAGTTTGAATACTCAACCATTTCAGTTTTTTCCTAATCGTTACATGTTTTGTAGACATGGAAAAATATAGACGCAATGTGTTTCGAGGTGGATAGCACGTCTGCATGGATGACAAGTATACTAACTTGCGGATTTCCGCCGGGCTTGCCGGACTCTTGCTGACTGGACGGAAAGGTGCGTTTCCTAAAAAGTAGGGGTTAGAGTTTGTAATGTAATTCTCGCATGAATAAATAATTCACCTCCAAATTTTGAAAAAGTTAATTTGTTCAATTTCGATATAGAATGGCCATCGCTACAACGGACTCGGTTCGTCATGGCGTACACATGGAGATACCGAGAGAGAGGAAGAGATTACTGGAGAACTCATTATTTAAATATACATTCATGTCATTAAAAAGGGTATATCATATATCTGAATTTTTGAAGTAAATATATAAATTGTTAAAAAGAATATAATAGTTATGCATAACTTTTGTTCATAAAAAATATAAATTTTTAAAATAAAAAAATATGCAAGACATTTTCAGAATATATTATTTTTTCTGAAAACATGTATGGTAAAAAGTTCTGCATGGACATTATACTGGAGGCACCTGTTACTGTGAACAGGAGATATGAAAAAATTAAAGTATTAAACATAAATTATTAATTTTTTAAATAAAATGAAAAAATTGTTCCGGTGCAAGTGGTTATTTATTTAGTCAATATGAAAAATTAGATGATAAATAGAAAAATAATAAAACAATATGAGCAGCGAAAGCAAAATGCAAAGCGAAAACATAAGTACGAAAACATACAAACAACTTGGACATTCAAAGAAATGATAAAAAAATAAAAATAAAAACATACCCGCTCAATTGCGCGGGTAAAACGCTAGTGTAAATAGAAAGATAATTTGATAGAGATTTTTTTTGGGGGTTTCCAACAGATGGGGATCTTTTTACAATATCAAAAAAAGTTAGGTTTTTTTTCCCAAAGAAAAACATATATGCATGGTTCATATGTACTAATCATTGTTATCATGTTTCAATTTCTTTTGTGCATAAAAATCATGTCTATTTAAATTTAAATACATAAAGTATTATCTTGTATTGAGATCATTAGATTTTTAATTCAATAGTCTAGATTATACCAATTGGCTTTATGCCGAGCAAGAAAAATGTGTGTAGGATTATCATAAAGAATAAATATATGTTTTATGTTTTACAATATTATATATTAAATTATTAGTATTTCATATATTAAATTTTCATATTTCATTACATTCACAATTAATCATGTAATCTTATGCGAAATGTTAAACAATTGATTATACTTGGTCTGGTGTGAACCTAAATAATAATAATAATCTACATCATTAATATATGATGATGTGAATTTTTAAGAATGGGTAAAACATAGTGTAAAATAATAACACATAAATGACTACACAAAATATGATTTTCAAAAAATCTAACATAAAACTAATGGTTGAGATTAAATCACATCACTACATCATCTGACAGTTCAAATTAATACTTGTAAATAATCATACAAAATTCACGTCTTAAATGATCACATCTAATATTAATGTATGAGATGAAACCACATCACACGATCTAATGATTAATAATCAATATAAGCATGATGGTGTGGTTTCGTAAGGACGTTCAAAAATAGATGCAAAATAAAAAGGTGGATAAATTAATAATATTAATATAATATGATATGATTGTTAATTTGTTAAATTCTAAAATGTTAGTACTAGCAACGTACATATGATATATGTAAAGTACTAGTTAAAATAATTAATGTATTCACTTGCTTTGATATATAACTGCGAAGTGGTATCATTTATGATGTAAAATGAGAAGTAATGAAAAAAATAAAAGAGGAAAAATACTAAAATTTAATTTGAATTACCGAGTTTTTAATTAAGAGCGGAAAAAATAAAGAAATAAACTTAACATAGCGTATATTACAAAATACTATAGAGTGGTGTCAAATCATTTAAAACATTGTATTATAATTTTTTCTTAAATTTACAGTTTACAATCACGTTTTATTATAATTGTTACTTCACTTTAAATAGTACAAATACAATTATATTTTTTTATTATATTATTCCAATCGTTGAAGCTGTATTTTCGTACCCTTCCAATGGAAGTTTTGAAAATAGGTTACAATTGTTAGTATTATAAATGCAATATCTTTTTCATCACTAGTATAACCATCCAAATAATTAGCGAGTGAATCATTTATTACTACCGATATATGAATCATCCATTACTGTCATGGATTCACGTAACCAGATTATTTATTATATCTTTTGATTTTTTCTAATGCCTCAAAAGAGCTTTTGAAAATTTTAACTATATATTGCGAGTCTTAAAATTATGAAGAAAGCACATTGAATTACTCACGATGAACTGTGTTGCATGGATACGGCGATACGGCGATACGTCGACGCGTATTGGATACGACGATACGACAATTTAACATATGATTTAGGATACGATACGGATATGGCGATACGGCTAAATTCGATTTTTTGGAGTATCCGCGCAACATAGACAATGAATAATCATTTCAACATCTCATTTCATCAAATTTTATGAGTGATCTATACCAGCAATACAAGTTATCGTGGCGTCATTCACAAATCATGAAATACTAAAACGTCATTCAGAAAATATGAAATAACAATAAGTATGGTCATGCAAATGTTGTGCTAATTATTTTATCCATCCATCATCAGGGACGGAACCAGAACGGAATAATAGAGGGGGGCCGGAATGATAGAGGGGGGCGAGAACAAGTAATTCAATATAATTTTTTACATTCGTGAGTAATTTCATGGAGAGGCTGAGCCCCCCCCTTATCCATCCATCATCAGGGACGGAACCAGAACGGAATAATAGAGGGGCCGGAATGATAGAGGGGGCCGAGAACAAGTAATTCAATATAATTTTTTACATTCGTGAGTAATTTCATGGAGAGGCTGAGGGCCCCCCCCCCACTTTGTATTTATTAATGATGTGAACTCCGATTTGTAAAATTTGAACTAAAGATACATAAATTGATTACGTTATGGACAATGAGCCTGCAAAAGAAATGTGTGCATCTTTTGTGTGATAAGCTCTCACATTGTTTACATCAACAAATCCGACTTATTGTTTTGTTATTTTACATGTAATTCGTTTGGAATTAGGAAAAACTGATACTGGTTGAGTGGAAACGCGAAAAGCATTACTCTACGAGACTTATATTTTGTAACAAATAATAAATTATCGATTTTTTTAATGTATTCGTATTATATTGGTTTTTGTTCTTTTATGAATTGTAATTCTGATCATTAGTTAATAATATTCGAATTCGAATGCTCTAGTCTACACTTGAAGTGTGGTAGCCTGTAGACATCGTTGTTACATTATATTATTATTAACATGAATTCATGGTGTGTAATTTTTGAGAGGCATATCGTGTTACTGTGCTAGTATATCAATCTTATTTGGGCGGTTCCAATTTACTGGTCGCGCCTATTGTTCGGCGGTTTCTTTCCATTTCCCTTCTCTCCATCGTGTAATTTTCGACCCTTTCACTTCTCTCCGTCTCTCGCTGCCTGTATTTCCGTAGATCTTACCTCTCTTCTCTGTTCGAACAGAAACCCTGTCGAGCTTCAGAGAGGTACTTTCGCATTTACCATTTTTCTTCTTCTTCTTTTTCCAATTTTTTTGTTTTATTATCACCGAAACCCTAGCTTTCAGTCCTCTTGTGACCACATAGTCCATGGTCAATAACTAATTACATGATTTAATGGCTTTAATCACTTATAACCATACTGATATGTGAACTTATCTTATTTTTTTCGTTTTCCTATAATTTCATAATTTAATTTTACATTATCTTGGAAGAAATGTTAGGTAAATTCAATGTTTATTTTTTTTTTTGTTTGAAATGCATTGCTTATGAATCGAGATGTGTTTCAGATCAAATTTATGTATTATGATTATCGATTAGAATAAAATTATCTCGCGTGTTGCAGAACCGCTGTTTGCAAATGGAGACTGTAGTAGAGAAAAGTTCCGAATCAAGCGTACCAATTGAAAGTGTAGTACCAGAAATTTCAAATCATGGGTAAAATTTATTTTTTCTACATAAAATCCAAACCCCCATTTTTTAACATTTTGACCCTCGAAAACCTCTCTTATTATAGAGAGACCGAACAGAAGCTCGAGTTAAGCCACGAAGAAATGAGACGCATTATCGAGGTCATGGCCTCCACTGGAAAATTCTGGTATTAATTAACCTAATTTAGTGATTTATAAAATAATTAATATTTGGAAGCATGACAAAACCAATATGTTTTAATTTTTGTTCACAGTTAATTTATTTTTCTGTGTAATAGGCATGATTGGATATTTCTGAGAGGAATTTTATCTTATCAACTCAAGCAGGTATGTTAAGGTATGCCAAATTTAATTCGTAGGTCTTTTAGGGCATTACATTATGATCTGCTTAATTGAACAATTAGGGATAAATTTGGTTAAATCGAGTGAAATTGATGTTTAAATTTGGTTTAAGTCGTAGATTAAAATTTCCTAACTTGTGATCTGAAATTGTTCCAAAATAAATAAATAAAGGTATTGGCTGAATATCCCGAAGGACAAAATGCTGAGCTGGCAAAAAGGCTTGATGAAGGTAGTAATTCAATTTTACGTGTGCCTTTTTATCATTTGTAGTTTTGGAAAATGAGAACCATTTCAAGAAAAACATAGGAAATATGTGTTGCAAGATATTATCCATGTTTTCTAGGGGCATATGTGATTATATTCCTTTTACATCATAGTATATACACGGTTCTGAGGTTTTTGAGGGTTAATCTTGTAATTCTTCCCACAAAAGGAAAACATTCTTAAAAGTATATTAATATTTGCCAAATAGTTGGGATATTTCTATTTTTGTAACTCACCATTTCGAAAATCAATGTGATGGAAATATTCATGCACGCTAAAAATTTTCAATTTGTTAATTTTGATAGAACTTTTGAGTTTTGGCGAAGGCCCTCCATTTACACTCCAAAGACTCTGCGAGGTAATTTTTCCATTTCAAAACCTAAATCTTGTTCGTTTTTTCTCTCTCCAAATTCCTCTTAATTTAGCACAAATTTCGACATTATATACCTTTTTTCTTACAAACAGATTCTTTTGTCTCCAAAAAGCACATACTCGAATCTTTCAAAACTTGCTCTCGCCTTGGAGAAGGTTTGCCAAATAAAATTCGTTTTTCAAGTTTTCTTTCCTTTTCTTCATATGCAATAATTTCAATTTCTTTTTTCTTTTTTCAGAATTTATTAGTAACATCAACATTAACAAGATGCACAGATCCATATCCCCCAATTCCCTCATTGCCGAAACAGACCACAGAAGAAAAATCAGAAAAAATGAACGCACCGACAGTGGTCCCCCCTTTCGAAATTACAAATCCAATCCCTAAAATATCAAATGGTGTCGAGGCCAACTCTGTAGCCCAACCCGTAGCGAATGATGGAGACGAAGAAATGCTCGATGCCGAACCCGAACCCGAACCCGAACCAGTGGAAGAACAAAACCCTAATTCTAATATCCCCCCTGATGTTGAAATGCAAGACGAAGAAAATGTTATTCGAGAAGAAGAAAAGATTTCTCAAGTCGAAGAAAAGATTTCTCCTGTTGAAGAAAAGATGAGTAGCGACGAGGCTGGTACGACGAGTGAACAGGTCGCAACTGGCGAATCAGTGGTACCGTGAATGAATTCGGTACCGGAGATCTAACTAGTGTTTGTGTGATTTTCTACCTATGTTCCGAATTTTTCCTCTTTTTTTTGTTATTTTCTTCTCGTGAACAAATTCAAGTCTGAGATTTTGGTCAGTATGCTTGTTTGATTTCGTTTTTTATGTGATCGCTGCAGAAATTGACTGAAAGTATTAATTAAGTTAGAGGATTAAGTAATGAATTAGATGATTTATTTTAAGCTACATAAATTATATATCACATAATAAACAAAGCAAAATTTGCATATATTAAACTATAAACACACCCTTCAATGTGCAAATAGAAAAATTTACAAGGGTGAAAGTGAAAGAAGTCGTAGAAGTTGGAGCGATTGTCGCTTGGCTTACTCTCCCCAGTGGAACCCCAGTCTCTTCACATTTTCTTCTCCTCTCTCAAACTCGCCATCGCTCTCAGATCCACTCACCTCCCTCCCCTCCTTCGCCGCCGCCTCTAAGCTCCGTCCTTCCAACCTTTCTTCTTCCTCTTACCTTCTCCATGGCCTCACCTTCTGGTACTCCTAACGCACCTCCCGTTCCATCTCAGCAATCATCACCACCACCACCCTTCGACCATTCCGTGCTTTTAAGACACGTAAACCCTAGCTCCAATCCCAACGCGAATCCTAATCCTACTGCGCCGCTTCCTACATCCATTCCTTTCTACGGCGGTGGCACAGCCGTTCCTTCTGGTCCTTACTCTTATCCTCCGGCTACTCCTCCGTTCAACATCCGTCCATTTATGCCGCCTCATGCCGGCCCTGATTCTTCCTCTGTTCCCCGTCCTATCATCTCCTACCCTCTCCCTAGCCCTAACACTAGTCCCTCAAACCCTAACCCGAATCCTGGCCCCAACCCAGGCATCCGTCTCATGCAATTACTCGGCAATAATTCCCCATCTCATATCGAATCAGCCGCCTCTATGTCACCGACTCAAAACCCTAGTCCCATCCCAAGCCCTACTTCTAGTGTGCCAATTTTGTCACAACTCCTCCCCGCAATGCCTTCTTCAGCACCGCCAACAGGGCCTGCAAGGATGCCGAGTACCAAGATGCCACGTGGCAGGCATCTAGGGGATGGCGAAGTTACTGTTCATGATGTGGATTCGAGATTGCCTGGAGAGGTTCAAGCCCCTCAGCTGGAGGTGACACCAATTACGAAGTACACATCAGATCCAGGTCTAGTTTTAGGCAGACAAATCGCTGTGAATCGCAGTTATATAGTCTATGGTCTCAAAATGGGAAACATTCGTATACTCAATATTCATACTGCTCTTAGATCTCTTCTTAGAGGCCACACTCAGGTATATACTTCAGATCTCTCTCTCTCTCTCTCTCTCTCTAATTATTACTCTTAAATGACCTCTCTCTCTCTCTCTCTCAACTCAACAGAGGGTTACAGATATGGCTTTCTTTGCTGAGGATGTTCACTACTTGGCAAGGTACTTACTTTCCTTCTATATTTTTCCGTTACCATAATACCAATTTCTTTTTTCCTTTTTGATTTCTTGGTGTTCGTTGGATAAATTAGTACAATTGACTCGTAATTGTACATTTAGGACTTATTTGAAGCAAAATTACCTTTTTATACTGTGATATTTTATGGTAAAACTGGAGGATTATTTATCAGTTGTTTGTGTTTCGTTTATCAGTGCAAGTGTAGACGGAAGAATATATGTTTGGAAGATAGACGAGGGGCCTGACGTGAAAGAAACGCCTCAAATCGCGGGCAAAATCATAACTGCCCTCCAAATCGTCGGCGAGACCAGATCTTATCATCCCCGTATTTGCTGGCACTCTCACAAACAGGTATTTATTTTCATTCTCACCCTCGATTAACCTCTTAATTAATAAACTTCAAATAATTCTTCTTCTTCTTTCCTCCGAATCTTTATTAGGAAATATTATATGTTGGGATTGCAAACCGAGTATTAAAGATCGATACGACAAAGGTGGGGAGAGGAAAAGATTTCAACGCCGAAGAGCCTTTAATATGCCCACTTGACAAGTTGATCGACGGGGTCTACTTGGTTGGAAAACACGATGATGATGTCACCGATTTGTCGATCTCTCAGTGGATGATGACTCGTTTAGCCTCTGCCTCCAAGGATGGCACGGTTGGTCTTTTTTAATTTAATATTTTTTGGAGTATGTTAATAATAATTATTTTGTGGTGAAAACAGGTAAAGATATGGGATGATAAAAATAAGAGTCCCATTACTTGGATAAATGCGCACGATGGACAGCCTGTCAATTCCGTTGCATTTCTCGCTTCTCCCGAAACACCCAGTCACGTAAATCTCGTCACCTCGGTACGAATTATTTCTTTTTAATATTTCTCGCATTAATTTTAAAAAACATTTCTAAAATTTTAATTATTGTACAGGGTCCTTTGAACCGAGAAATCAAAATCTGGTCAACAGTGAGCGAAGAAGGGTGGCTCTTACCAAGCGAATCAGAAAAATGGCAGTGCACCCAAACCCTAGATCTAAAAAGCTCGTCAGAGCCGAATCACGAAGAGGCGTTCTTCAACCAAGTGGCGGTGCTACCTCAAGCGAGTCTCATAATTCTCGCGAATGCAAAAAAGAATGCGATTTATGCGATTCACGTCGATTACAATTCATGTCCCATTTCGACTCGCATGGACTACGTGGCCGATTTCACTGTCACGATGCCGATTTTGAGCTTGACCGGTTCGTGCGAGTCTCTTCCCAATGGCGAACAAGTGGTACAAGTCTACTGTGTTCAAACCATGGCTATTCAACAATATGCATTGGAATTATCGCTCTGTATGCCTCCTCCTGTTCACGACGGTACATTGATTCGTGAATCTTCTGTACCTGTATTGGAAACCGTGAGTTCTAAATCCGATACTAATAATACTGGTAGAGAACTCAACTCAGAGGCGGCCAATGAGACGAGGCCATCTGTCCCTCCTCCTCTTGTGTACACGGAATCCAATGCGTCCGCACAATCGTTTGACGGTACGAAGAGTCCTCAGAGTAACATTGAACGAGGGCAATCCTCGTCAGAGCGTGATATTGAGCAAGCAAAGGATGAAATATCATTGGTGGAAAATACGCGTTTGGCGTTTAGTCCTACGCATCTGATCACTCCTAATATGATATCTGGCTCTTCTCCGGTCGATCCTAATCATACCGAAGAAGTTAAGGTTAATCAAGTTGCAGAATCTGAGACTGCAAAGGAGCCCCAAGTCGTATCTCACGAAACCAAAGAGCAGCCTAATATTGAAACGGTAAATGAAACCAAGGAGGAATCGCAAACCCTAGATGAAGGAGGGGTTGCTGAGTCAGCATCGCGTTACGAGGCGTTAAAAGGCGCGTCAGAATTGGTTGAAGAAAACAAGGAGAGAGAGAAGGCAAAGGCGGAAGAATCGTCGTTCAGAGTCTTTAATTCTACTGGTTCTAATGCCGCGAATAATTCCACTGATGCTGAGCAAAATTTTGCCATCTATGATATGCTCCAACAGGTACAATATTTCATATCATACCAAATATATACGTACCATTTTGATTTGCTAAAATTTGAAATCTTTTTGTAGATTATGAATGCACAAAAGGAAATACCGAAACAAGTTAACATGTTGTTAGCAAAGGAAGGCAAAAGAATAGAAACTTCATTGGGACGCAGCATGGAGAAGAGTATCAAGGCGAACGCGGAAGCACTGTGGGCCCGCCATCTGGAAGACAATGCGAAGCGTGAGAAGACAGAGAAAGAGAGATTAATTCAACCTCTCTCAAATTCGATCATGAGCTCTTTGATGAAGGAATTACCTGCATTGCATGAACGAGCTTTGAGAAAGGAACTTACGAATTTGGGTCCTGTTCTTGCTCGTGCCGTTACCCCTGCTATAGAAAAACATATTTCTTCTGTTATTCCTGAGGCCATTCAGGTAAGTATAATCATTCATTGAATTTTAATTTAGTTTTTTAAATTGAAAATTAAGTAATTTTTATTGTTTTCAGAAAGCGGTGAGTGAAAAGGTGGTGAATCAATTGGAGAAATCGGTGAGCTCCAAGTTGGATGGAACGGTAGCGAGACAGATTCAAGCTCAGTTTCAAACTTCGGGCAGACAAGCTCTCCAGGTTATTTATTTGTATTTTTGTGTATAATAATATACTCTGCACCATTTTTATCGGTATTTAAAATTATAATTAATGATAAAATAGGAAACTTTGCGGTCGAGTGTGGAGTCGTCGATGGTTCCAGCGTTCGAGAGATCGTGCAAGGCGATGTTTGATCAAGTGGATGCTTCTTTTCATAAGGGCATGGCTGAGCATACTAGTGCTGTTCAGCAACAATATGATGCGTCTCAAACTCCTCTTGCCCTTACTTTAAGGGTACATCTATTTATTTATTTATTCATTATAAAAGTATTTTTCCTAATTTACTCTTTTTGTTTTAATATTAAATAGGATACCATAAATTCGGCATCATTGATGACGCAGAACTTCACGAGTGAGTTATTGGATGTGCCGAGAAAAGTGTTGGCTATTGTTGCGCAAGGAAATACCAAGCCTCCTAGTACTGTCGCGACGCAGTCTGTTAATGGCCTTGTGCCTGGCCTTCCTGAAATCGTACTTTTCCCAAATATATTATATATTTATATTTTATATTTTTTAACTTCTTTTTGGTTTTCCTAGGTTGAGGCACCTGTGGACCCCACAAAGGAATTGACTAGACTGATAACCGACAGGAAATATGAGGAAGCATTCACCATGGCTCTTCAAAGAAGCGACGTCTCCATCGTCTCTTGGCTCTGCACTCAGGTTTCTACCTTATTAATAAAATTAAAAAAAATAGAAATTAAAAACTGAGGAATTATTTGTGCAGGTGGATTTGCGTGCAATATGCTCGATGGCACCGTTGCCGCTAAACCAAGGGGTTCTGCTAGCACTGCTTCAACAGCTGGCATGTGACATAGTGAATGATACGTCGCGAAAGGTCGTGTGGATGACTGATGTGGCGGTGGCGATCAATCCGACGGACCCGATGATTGCGATGCACGTGCGTCCGATTTGCGAGCAGGTTTATAATATTCTCGTCCATCATAGGTCTCTTCCCACCACCTCGTCCTCGGACGGGGCTAGCATTAAGCTTGTTATTCATGTTATCAATTCAGTTCTCATGAGCTGTAAATGATGATTTTTGCTGTCCCTAAGATTTCCTTTTTCGTGTTTTTATTTTTGTCGTCTCTCTGTGTGTTGTACAGCGAAAAAATTGAAAAAAAAAAACAAAAAAAAGTGATAGAGGGAGGAGGACTTGGAACCTAGTGTAAATTAGGGGGTTGTGTTTTGTTTTGTGGTGTCCTGTGTGTGTGTGTGTGTGTGTGTGTGTGTGTGTGTGTGTGTGTGTGTGTTTACGGTTCTGTTATTGTGGTCAGTCTGAATAACTTGTTTTTGTTTTGTTTAGTTGTGTTAGCATTGTCGCTATAGTATTTGTATGCGCATTTTCTTAGAAAATTCGGAGCCTTTTGTGGAGGGGGGTATATTATCTTCAATGAATGGTTTTAGGGGACTGAATTATTGATCTTATAATTTGACACAAGATGCTACTTTTTATCCATGAATCATAGTTTATATTTCGGAACTACATGGACCATATCCGTGTAGTAATTTTGTAAGGGGGTGTTTGGTTGGAGTTTTGGATTTGGAATGTCTTGGAATATTTTCTTATGGATTTCATTCTCATGTTTGGTTTATACGATCGGTAATAAAATAATGACATACTCCATTCCCTAGGGAATAGTTGATGGGAATATGATTACCATCAAAATTGATGGTTTTTTTCCATTCCCATGAGAAGGGAATACATTTTATTTTAATTTTCAAAAATAAATAGCTCAAGGTTTCTATAAATAAATTCATTTTTACATTTTTAGAGTATGTCATGGAATAAATAAATGTATCAACCAAACAAGTTATTAGAATATGTCATGGAATGATATGCCTTGGCATCAGATTCCTTGGCATACTCCATGCCAAGGCATTCTCCAAAGCATGCACCAAACGGCCCCTAATAGCAATCCTGATGCTGTAGTCTTTCTGCTGAATAAGCTGTTATATGGAAATAGTTCTGTTGCCGTAGTTATGAAGCAAGTTTTAGTGCAGAAGAGTCTTTTGGAAGCATAGCGAAAATTTGAATCATTATGACAGAAAAATAAATTTGGTTCGAGTTTCTTCCTTGCGGTAATTATTTGTAATTACTGTTCATTGTTCAATTTCAAACTTTTTTCAGGCAAGCCCTTGGTAAAATAGTAACAATGATTGTTAATTCGTAGCTATGAATCTTATAGGTACGGCTACAGATATCTTAAGAAACTCTATAAAACACATAGTAATAAAACTCACACATTCTGGTCAATTATGGGCAAGGACGTCATGCGTATAATCGACGATTTTCATTCTAATAAACTTGATCTCCGAAGCCTAAATAAGGCGGCTATTACCCTCATCCCAAAGAAGGATGGCGCAGTTTCGGTGCACGACTTCAGGCCAATAAGTGTGATTACTACTCCCGTCAAATTAATCACAAAACTTCTTGCCTCAAGATTGCAACCGTTCCTCGAAAATTTAGTAAACGAACATCAAACGGCCTTCATAAAAAAGAGATCTATTATAGATTCTTTTGCAACGGCTAGAGAACTATTATCATACTATCATAAAAAACGAATTCCCACCATTCTATTAAAGATAGACTTCAAGAAAGCTTTTGACAACGTATCATGGTCTTTCGTCCTTAAATTGTTAAAACTAAGAGGGTTACCGGATACTTGGATCCGTTGGGTGCATGACCTTCTCTCCTCTTCTTCTTCTACCATCAAAGTTAATGGATGCTTCTCTCCCTTCTTCTTTCACAAAAGGGGCCTACGTCAAGGCGACCCCCTCTCCCCTCTCTTGTTTAACCTAGCGGTGGACCTCTTACAAGATATCATATTAGCGGTCGACCCCATAATGACTAGATGTGCTCCCTTCCCTACCCCTACACTGCAATACGCGGATGATACGATAATTTTCGTGGAGGCACACCCGCAAAACCTAAGAACAATCTCACAAGCACTAAAGATCTTCAACGAGATTACGGGATTGGAAATTAACGAGGACAAAACAACGTTTTCTCCTATTGGGATCCCGCCCGAACACTATACAACGATTGAATCGATTTTAAACTTCTCACGAAAAGACTTCCCCATAAACTACCTAGGGTCTCCACTTTCTATTCGCAAACCAAAGAAAATTTCCTTCCTCCCCTTAATTGCCAAGGTGCGTAAGCAAGTGGCGGCATGGAAGGGACGCCTTTTATCAATGGGCGGTCGCTTAATGCTAGTTAAAGCGACTTTGAATGCCATGCCAATTTACTTTATGCAAAGCATCAAGTTACCGGTGTGGGTCACAAAAGAACTCGAGAAGCTCATGCGAGCATTCCTATGGTCGGGAAAAGAGAGTCTCGGTACCGGAAAAAGTTTGATTAATTGGGATACGGTGTGCTTACCTAAAACTAACGGAGGGTTAGGGTTATTGCACCTATCCTCAATGAACGATGCGTTACTACAGAAGTTCCTATGAAAAATCGACTCGCTTCCGTCCAATCTCTGGTCCAAATATATCAGGCTCATGCACGGCATCGAGCACTCGGGTCAAATAGAAAACCTGGCGGAGAGAGATACATCTCCTTTTCTCAAAGAGCTACGCAAACTACTACCACTCTACGGTGCGTGCACCCGCATAAACGAGCAAAATGGCTCCGTTACTTGGAAATGGGAGAGCTCGGGCTGTTTTTCTTCGAAATCTGCCTATACCTTTATACGAAACCCGGGCGTGAAGAATCGCTGGCAAAAGCGAATCTGGAGGACTAGAGCTCCGCTCAAAGTCCGCTTCTTTCACTGGCTCGCTTCACATAATAGACTAAACACAGCGGATATTCTAGCCAAAAAAGGGTGGCCTCATACATCGCTATGCTCACTTTGTCAACGTACTAATGAATCTCGTGACCACTTACTCAAACAATGCTCTTACTCAAAAGCGGTTTGGAGGATAATAAGAAGGACCAACCCGGATGTAGGATCATACTTAGCTGGAACCAGCCCCTTGGAGGCATGGGAGGCGCTCTCCAAATCTAGGGACAAGGCGGCCCGAGCCTATTGGTCCACACTATGGATGGCTACTAATTGGACTATTTGGAAGGAACGAAATCGCCGAATTTTTCAATCCAAAAAAAGAACACCCAAATGGGTCGCGCACCGAGCACTCGACGAGACAAAGATATGGAGACGACTACGAAACTAGGGACGCGACTGCAGGTCTCTACGGCCAGAGACATAGTCACTAAGATTAGTTTACCAATTTCTTACTTTTAAATCTTGTTTGTAAACTCAGAACATTTGATCTTATTATATAAAACACCTCTAAGGTATAGCAATTTGCTATCCTTACTTCAAAAAAAAATAAAACTCACACATGCAAATTTATATTTTTTTTTCCAAAAATATTGCAAAAATTCAAAAATTGAAGTCTACACCTTAAAAAAATTTATAATGTTTCCTAAAAAAAAATCCCAATATTGATGATTGAAATGAGCAAAATCTCAATTTTAATATTTTCTTTAAAAACCTCATTAATTGAATACTAATGCAAGCAAATTTCTATTTTTTTTTATAAAAAAATCGAAAAGAGCAAAAATTGAAGTTTAACACCTTTAAAAATAATAATTTAATAATATTTTTCAAAAAGAATGTCGAAATTTATCTCTAAAATGAGCAAAATAGATTCCATGTTTTCCTAAAAAAAACTCAATACTAATACATGCAAAAACATTTAAAAAAAAATGCAATATGTTAACTCTAACACCATAAAAAAAATTATAATATTTTTTAAAAAATTCCAAAATTGATGCTTAAAATGAGTAAAATATTTAATTTTAATTTTTTTCCTCAAAAAATTGCTTATTTGAAAACTAACACAAGCAAATTTCTATTTTTTTTTTCATTTTTTTTTTTGCAAAAATGCAAACAATGAAGTCACCTTCAAAAAAATAAATCTAGATATCTACAAATGAGCAAAACACTAATTTTTTATATTTTCCTCAAAAAACTCAAGTAATTGAAGATGCCACATGCAAATTTCTATTTTTTTCGAATTTTCAAACAAATGCAAAAATTGAAGTCTAACATATTAAAAAAAATGTATAATATTTTCTAAAAAATGTTAAAATGGATGTCCAAAACGATCAAAATACTTAATTTTCATGTTTTTCTAGAAAACTTTGTAAATCAGATTTACAGGTGCAAATTTCTATTTTGTTCTCAAAATTTTCAAAAATGAAGTTTAATACTTTCTAAAAATTATATTTATAATATTTTTCAAAAAATATCAAAATTGATGTCTAAAAAAATAAAATATTTATTTTTTATGTTATACTCAAAAACATTGCGTAATTAAAAACTAATACATATAAATTTTTATTTTTTTCCAATGTATCTCAACTTGAATAAGTTGTGATGCATTGATAACTTTTTTTTTTGAAGGAGTAGGCGATTGCCTAGCTCTAATTTGCACTAAATTAAAGAGTCACATTACAGTAGAATGTAGGAAAAATAGTTAAAAAGGGAGGTGAACCCCATGTACTCCATAAAAAAAGAACACTCAAAATTGGAGGCAGAAATTTCCTCGACCACACTAGATACCACCCAAGATCGAATCTCTTGATCCTCTCGTTCCTGGACGTCGTCTTCAGCAGCTGGCTTGCCACCTGATTATCTCGTCTCTTATTAGTCCCGCCAGGATTATTGTGGAAGTTGCTTTGGATGCGAAGATCCTCCGATTTCGCTCTTTCCAAATATTCCAAGCCGTTGCAATCCACACCACGCTCCATTTATCATTATGAACCTTGTCCCCTTTCTTCTTGTTTGCGGCCCATGTGTCAATAAGGTTGTTACAAAAATGAATTTGAGGAAGACTTAGTAAGGACGTCGTCTCCCTCCAAACCCTCCTCGCGTAATCACACGTTAGCAAGAGATGATCCACATGTTCCCGATTTTGTGCACATAAAGCACATCCTTCATTATTCGGCCACCCTCTCTTCTCTAAATTAACCGCCGTCAACAATCTATCTTGGATCGATAGCCACCCAAAGAACCTCACCTTAGATGGAGCTCGTATTTTCCATAGATCTACATTCCATCTTTGAATCACCCCCGGGTTTCGCAGTGCTTGGTAAGCCGAATTAACCGTAAATGCGCCATCGTTAGACCAAAACCATGATGGTTGTGTTGTGTTCGGGTTAGGCCTAGTTGACAACGTGAAAAAGTGCACTATCTTGGAGAGGATTTTGACGAAGAAAGAGGCATGAGCGGAATTAAGGTTCATCTCTTGAAGCGGGCCGGAGCCGTATATTTCATGAAATATCTCGGTCCAAAGCGAAAGCGGATTGAACATAATCTTGCTAATGTTTTTTAGAAGCAGTGCTTCGTTTTGCGTCCTCAAGTGTGGGACCCCCAACCCTCCATTCATCTTCGGAAGGCACACTTTCTCCCATGCCACAAGACAATGGCCGTCCTTGCACACCTTGTCCCCTCTCCATAAAAAAGAGCGCATGATCTTGTCACACTCCTTTATTAACCCAACCGGTAATTCAAAAGCTTGCATGAAATATGTCGGCGTTGCCGACAAAATGGATTTTACAAGGGTTAACCGCCCTCCCAAAGAAAGCAATTTGCCTTTCCAAGCGGCCAACCTCGCGTTCATTTTTTGGATTAAAGGTTGAAAGTGTATCTTTCTCGGTTTTCGAATCGAGAGCGGCAAGCCGAGGTATTTTATTGGGAGCGACTTTTTAGAGCATTGTAAAATATTTCCTATTGTAGCGTGGAATTCATCCGGTATGGCTATTGGCACGAAAGAGCTCGTCCTTGTTGATTCCCAAACCCGACATTTTCGAGAAACACTCCAACACAAGTGACACTATTTTTAAATTCTCCGGGTGTGCTTGCACGAAAATTATTGTATCATCGGCGTATTGTAAGGCTTTGAGAGCCAACACGGCCGAACCTCTAAGGAGTATAGAAATATTCCGGAGTAAAATTTGAAGAACATCAGTCACTATATTGAAAAGCAAAGGTGAAAGTGGATCGTCTTGTCGAAGACCTCGCTTATGAGAGAAAGAAGGCCCGAATTCTCCATTAATACGTAAATTAGAGCTCGATGAGACAAGAAGTTGACGCATCCAATTGACCCATTTGGGAGGGAAACCCCTCGCTAATAATAGGTTTAGGAGGAAGGGCCAAGATACGCTATCGAAAGTTTTCGAAAAATCGACTTTGAGCATTACCATTGGAATGTTCTTCTTATGATAATAATTAAGCATCTCTCTTGTCGTTAGAAACGTATCGATGATTGAGCGTTCCTTGATGAATGCGGTTTGGTATTTGCTCACCAAAACAGGCATGAATGCTTGTAATCTATCGGCAAGCAACTTCGTAATGAGTTTTATTGGCGCGTTAATGATACTAATGGGTCTAAAATCGGCTATAATCTCGGTTTTATCCTTTTTCGGAAGAAGAGAGATCGTCGCCTTGTTAAAGAGATCTAGCCGCAAAGATTCATTGTGGAAGTCTTGGATGAGTCTCGTGAAGTCATTGGAAATGATATCTCAAAAAACTTGCATAAACTCGTTACTTGTTAGTATATAATGTGTTCAGATTTTTGGATCTGAAAATTGTGTTGGTAAGTATTCAAAAGTTTACTAGTTAATTCAAATTATTTTGACAATACAGCCGAGTTTTATCTGTAATTTTGAACCAAGATTGAGCTGGGTTCTGCTCAACCTTCGTAAAATACAAATGACAAGAAGGATTGTTAATATTCAAAGCCCTGAATCTTATAGGGACGGCTATATATATCTTAGTTAAAAAAGGACACGCTATAAAATTCAGCCCTGTACATAAGACTCACTTTCACTGTCCTTGATAATAAAGCCCGAAATTATCCCCGACACCTCACTCGAAGCTCCTTTCCCTTTTTGCAATTTCCCCCAATAAAAATCTCTTATTCACATTCTCCTCTTCTTCTCTCTCACACTCATCTTTCTCAAACCCTAACCTTACCCTCACCTCAGCTCAGCATACCCCTTCTCGATGGAGCAAAAGAACCCCAACGCCGCCCCTTCCACAATCCCTCCTCCGGTCCTCGCTTATCCGGCCGGCGGAGCAGCTGGTGCCACTCCGTATGCGCCGTACGCTCATCTCTATCAACCTCAGCCGATGCCTCCAGTTCATCAACCGAGTCAGCCTAATCCTCAGCTTCAGCTCTTCTGGGCAGATCAATACCGCGAAATTGAACAAGCTTCGGATTTCAAAAATCACAATCTTCCATTAGCGAGGATTAAGAAAATCATGAAGGCCGATGAGGATGTGAGGATGATCGCAGCTGAGGCTCCAGTTGTTTTCGCGAGGGCTTGTGAAATGTTCATTTTGGAGCTCACGCATCGAGGATGGGCTCATGCAGAAGAGAACAAGAGGAGGACTTTGCAAAAGAGCGATATCGCAGCTGCGATTTCGAGGACCGATGTGTTCGATTTCTTGGTCGATATTGTGCCTAGAGAAGAGGGCAAAGAGGAAGGTCTGACACCTCGGGCCCACATGGCAGGGGGAGCTGGCGGTGTCCCAACGCCGGAGCAATTGGCCGCTTATTATTACGTGCCTCAGTGAAAAGAGGTCAGCTTTTTCGATGTTTTATTGCGTGGTTGGTTTATATATTTATCTATGTAGGTTTCTCTCTCTATGTATTTCGGTTTTATTGTTTAGAGTTGCTAACTAGGGTTTGGTAATATTATCTATATAAATGAGAAGGTATTTGTTGTGTATTATTATTATGTGGTATGATTTATGAAGATTGAGGAACTTATCTTATGTTGTAATGCTACTATGATTTATGAATATATGGTTAATGATCCAATATTTTTCATTGTGTTTGGTAATTCGACTTGCAATCGTCTAATTTTTTGAAAATCTTAATAATGAGTGTGGAAAGACGAATGAACTAGCTCGAGAAGGAATATCGTGAATTTAACTAGCTCGAGAAGGAATATCTTAATGAGTGAGGAAATTATTTTGGACTTTGCCATTTACCATTTTTGTGTGTTTTTGCATTTATTTCTACTTTTATGTGTCAAAAGTTTATACTCTATTGTGAAATATATTTACTAAATTATATTACATTAAAACTGGTACTGTATGTACTGCACATTATTCAAAGAAGGTTCCTTTACCAAGTATGACATAAATTTATAAATTTATTGTGTAAACAGGGATTTATTGCAATTAATTAACAAAAAGCTAAAAATCCCAATTGAGTTGACTCGAACAATTATTGATTCAACCTGTTGAATCTATTGATTCAACCTGTTGAATCAATTGATTTTGCTTGCTGTACCTTCATACCTGCCAAATAGTATTTGAATCAATTGATTTCAGTTCAGGTAACAGTTTTTGAAGCCAATTCGGTGGCGAATTTTGACTCGTATTCTCGGTACGTGTGGGGCGTGTGATGAGGAGACAAACAGTAAAATTTACATTGTTATATTGATTTTATTTTTTTGTCCAATATAAAAATATTTAATGTTTTTATTCCCAAGTCTTTTAAACATATTTTTCTTGTGATATATGCAAATAACCAACAAAACTTCTCAATGTTTATTTTTCTATAATGTATTATTTGAAAATATTGTCGATTTTATTAAATAATTGGATATTGTGATATATATTCTATATCTATCATACCCACATTATATTCATGAACCACAGAAGGCAAACGTACATAATATTAAGTCTTATATTCCACATAACAAATACAACATTGTAACAGCCCTACAATAAATAATACAATCCCAATAACGAATACCCCCTTAGCTACATTTTTTTTCTTTTCCTATTTTTTTATCATTTTTTTTTTTTCGTTTTTACGAGACTCCAATTCATACACAACCCACACAAATGTTACACAAAACATAACAAATACGACGACTACAAAAACAATATCCCTAACAAAATTTAATTAACCAATCCCCTCACAAGACAAACATTCTTTCACCAAATTAATAATCAATATTAAGTCAGGACCAGTACCAGTATCGGTACGTATTTGCTATCACCGCAACACCCATCATACCGTACCAACCAAAGAGAGATTAGACTGGTACCGGTCCTGAACCAACCATATAAAATAACTCTCATCACACTTTTGTATAATATCATTTTTTTTTTACTTTACCCCCTCGTTTTGGCTCTTTTCAAACCGAGACTATTGTTATTGAACGGAGAGGCCGAACCAGATCTTTGCATTCCTTCATCGCGAAGCGTGCCGTTAAGCATCGCTAGTTCTCTTAACTGCTGCTTCTTGAAGAAATCTTGCGATTCATCCTAAACAAACAAAATTACATTTCAATCCCTACTAAAATTGAGATTGTGTACTAGGAATAATAAGGGCAAAATGGTAAAATACCACAGGCTTGAGAAGGTCTTCGAGGATCTCGCGAGCTTGCATGAGACGAGTATCGATGATTTCAACTGGAAGCTCTGCCTCCACCAAAATGTGAAGGGGTTCGTTTAAATGCTCGTATCCTGGTTTCCCTCTCATCATTTCCTCCTAAAACAGTATATTAGACTAAATAATTATATAATCAAGAAAATTATTTAATATATACCCTAGTTGGATCTTTAATGCTGCCACGGCCCCTAATTAGAACACGGCAATCAGTGCTTGCTTCGACTCGCTTTAAAGAATTTCCTCTCGGCCCGAGGATTCTTCCCACAAAATTGTACTGCTAAACGCAACAAAAAATATCATAATTAATAAATAAATAAAATGTTATTATTTGTGAGTAAGAAGAGAGGCGAAAAGGTGGTAAAACGAACTTACAGTGGGATATTGATCAACAGGAATGTCGACCTTCATTGTTTTCTTGACTATGAGACCTGACGAGCTTCCTTGCGATCCAAGCCAGTTATTATGATTATGACCTGATGAGTGCTGCCAAAATTCATAAAAAAAACACTCATTTCGTTATAGACATGAATTAATATGATTAGACCCAATGTCTACAAACAATTAAAATACGAGATTAGGCATACATGTTAGCACAGAAATTAGCATAATGGGTTAAAGGTCAGCAAGTTAAGAACACAAAGTTAGGTAATTAAATTAGAGAGAGAAATTAACAAAGTTAATAAAGAATGGGGTTAATAGTTAGTGAAAGCCGTACATCAGATTGGAAGGCTGAACTGGACCATCCATTAAAATCGGCTCCTCCAGTTGGGCCAGATGAGTATAAGCCTCCAGTGGTTAGTGGGCTACCATGTTCTAACATTTGGGACGCATTCTCCAATACTGTCGACGCACGCAATATTTCTGCTCAAACAAGTTTAAAATTTCCAAAATGGAACAATAATTTCCATGTTAGCATTTTTGTCAGTTAGTTATGTAAGTTAAGCTACTACAAAAGTTATGTTAATCATGTTAAAATGTCAAGTTAGTAATCTAATAATTCGAATGTTAAAAAATGGTTGTTGGTAAATAATCAAGAATCAAGAAATGATTTTGTTAGTAGAACGAGTTTTGTAATATTTGGTAGAGGGCAAAATTGACGATTTGCTTCTGAATAACATAGCATTATCATTTCATTTATATGATTGTCCTCATTTAATGAATATATTAATTTAAATGGGTAACAACATTAAAGAGCCACCAACACTATACTTTTTTTATATCTATCGATACAGGATTATTATTAGTAAACTTTGAATTAAGTAGGTTAGAGAAGTTAGGTAAGGTTAGTAAATTGTGAGATATAAATATATATAGTAGTCATGAATTACAAACAGATAATTTGAAAAAGAAATGGAAAAAAAAAAATCAACAACTATCAATACAATAGCATTACTTGCACAAAAAGAAGTAAAAGTTTTCATGGACACAAAAATAGAAAGCAATCAGGCAAAAATATTTCATTTTTTTCCTATTTGTTCAACTTCCATAAAGTAATGCACTGAAATTATTTGATAACTTTGAAAGGAAAAAAAAGAAACAAAGAAAGGGGGCATAAATAGAAATTCCAGCTAGGATTAGCTTTCTAACTTGGAAAGAGAGGTTTGAAAAGGATAGTGTGGTACAGACAAAATAGCTGTAGAACATCAACAAATTTTTCAAAGATTCCCTCTCCACATCAATTCAATTCAATTTTTTTAGAAAAAAAATACATCAATTTTATAGAAATTCAACAGGGATAGAGATGAATTATTGCATTACAGAGTGTATTGAGGGATAAATCTGGAATAACATAAGAAAAACATCTTATTCCAGACTACTAAACAACAGAGGAATTTATAAAAAAAAAACTGATTTTTCAACTATTTTCTGAAATTGTGCATTGCCTACTGGAACGATTACAATATTTGAAAATATATATGATTATCATGAGAAAGAAAATAAACTGACCTTGGTTTAGTAATCTGTAGCAATGAGGAAGAACTGGAATAAAAGGACTGAGCTTTTGTCTCTCTGCGAGCAGTTCAGTAAGATATCTGTCAAATTGAGAAAAGTTCCATAAATTAGGTACATGTAGAATAGTAAAATACAAATATAATATATAATGTTCCCCACTCAAAGAAGCAGATCTAAAGCAGAAAATGAAATTAAAATTAAAGTGGAGATAAATTGGAAATTAGATCTTTAATCTATTTTTTTGTAATCGGCAATTATGCTAGTTAATCACCAAATATGCATCTACGAACTGAAAGAACTGAAGATGAAAGTTTCTATTGGATATTACAAGTTAAATCCAGCCTGATGAGATCAGGACGAAAACTCTGCAAGACCGAATTGATAGATCAAAATCATAAGAAACAAGGAATAAATCTAGATCGAATCAAACAGATAAATTCCTATCTCACAACAGGACGACAAATAAACTAAAAAAATGGATGGAGAAAAGGCACAGAATCACCGTTCCAGAAGAATTTTTCAACTCTCAGTACTGTATAGAAAAATAAGACAGGGATAATGAATAAAATTATGAATCTAAATCCGTACTTCTCTTGATCTGAAAGTGGAGAACGGAGACCAGACAAGTGAGGCGAGTGAGGCGTCGTTGAAGGAGAAGGGGAGTACGCCATATACCGTCCCGACGACATATCTCACTCCTCCGGCGATAAATCAGCGTAACTTCCGAAGCTCAGCCGCCTCCTCTTGCCACGAGAGAGATTAGGGTTTGAGTGTGAGAGAGAGGCTGGGGAAGAAGGCAAGATGGGAGTGGTTTATATGGAAGGTAAGAAGTGACCGTGAGACACAGAGAAGAAGAGAAGGTCCTTGTTCCTCTGCAATTGTTTCCAATAGTCATTTCATGTGTGGAATAATTGTATAAAAAGGATTGTAGTGGAAACGGACCAATGAGAGAGCGGATTTACCGCTCAAACTTTTCACGGCGGGGCCAAAGACTGTGCTATTATTACAGAACGATTTTACGGACAATTACTAAAACTGTGATATATACTGAAAATTCATAACACAACCCATAAAATTATTGCACGTCGTATAAAGTAGAAAGTTGTAAGTTCAATGATTGCATATTTTATTCATCTCTTTCATGACTCCGTAAATTGTTGTATGAAACCGGTTCACTTACCTTTTTTGTACCACAGCCTTCGCTCTGGTGAAGTATTTCATCGGTGCATGCATTTAATATGATCCAGCTGAAAGTAGTTTTATTATCACGTGATAAGCAAGGATTATATGAGTAGCAAATCTTTACTGTACAAGTCAAACGAAGATCCAACGGCCAGGTAAACAATAATGAAGATCGTACGGTGATTATATCGCCAATTGTATTTTTGAGATAACCCAATGAGATCAGATCTCATCCGCATATGCGGCGCCTTTGTCCATCCGCATTATTCATCTCCAGTATCCTAAAAATTGGAGAAGATTGAGTTATAAATTTATAAGTTATATCATCATGATAGTAATTATAATAATTTTGATATGACTAGACAACAATGGGTGCATTAATTGGAGAGACGAAACACAGGGGCCCAAATAAAAGATGTACGCATTTAATATTAAAATATATATGGACCAGGTCCACCACATGGCCTCATTTTTCTCTGACAGTGAGACTACTATAATTACAAGTTTGAATGAACATGGTGTTTATACACCTACAAACATAGAGGAATATTAATTAAATACGGTGTTCATACACCTGGTTTAAGGAACTCCTCTGTTTGAAACATCTAGAATATGTGGGGATCATTTACAGACCAACTAGACAACAACTAACAAGCGGTTGTGTTGTGGCTGTGGGAAGAATAAGAACAGATTTTCTCATCTCTCCATTTAGAATAAGACAGGAGAGATAAACACAGGAATATTTTATTAGGGAAATATATATAACAGTCCTCCATTAGTCCATTGTGCCTGAAATATATATATAATATCAGGGATATTTTGTTGAAATATACAAAAAGTAATTATATTCTTATGATACGATAGTTTATGAAAATATAATCTCAAGACATATTTTTAAAAAGAGAGTTGTAATAAAATAATAATATAAAAAATTTCATGACTAGTCATAAAATTTCGAAATCAATACCAAAAATTTGAGATCAGTAGAATTTACCGAATGACTATATAATTATGTCGTTATAAAAAATTTCATGGCCGGTCATAAAATTTCGAGATCAATACAAAAAACTTGAGATCAGTAGAATTTACCGAATGAATATATAATTGTGTCATTATAAACAATAAAAATTCTTCATTACACATGAAAAACAAGAAAATCAAATAAAATCAAAGTCATTAAAAGTGTTGCACTTCTTATCGTGTCGATAACGTCCTCTCGAGCTCTCCCTCTCTAGAAGAATTTGACAAGCTCCTGTTCTATTTCATTTCAATCAAATCATGATTCTTTATTTCTCAATCAGTTTTGAAATATTACCCATAATTTTGCATGTTGTGATCTTTGCAAACTCGTCATCTTAATAATAGATAATCGATATTCATAATCATTTGATGAAGGAGCTATATAATTACAATATATATTTTATATTTAAATTATTTTATGTTTAAATTTATGATTGAGACATTTCGTTCAAGTTGTTGATTTGACAAATCGATATGAGATATTAAGTCTGTGTTATCCTAATCGACTCGCATGTGAGTCAATACTATAATAACGTGTTACGTTATAATCAACAAATCGATGAAATCAAAACCTATGCATATTCAAAAGAAAAAAAATAATTAATGACAAATAAACTCACTTACTACTTATATTGTTAAATCTTAAGGGCCGTAGTGTCGTCATATCCCTATTAAATAAGATTATTCATTAATTAGTTTATATAAAATGTTTTGGTTAACTCGTGAAAATATAATTGTGTAACTCGTTTGTGTATAGTATAGATTAATGGGGAGGATCTTTTATGAATTATAGAAAAAATAAAGGTTTTCATAATTTCAAACATGACAAGGGGTTTCTTGCAATTTGTATATAATACATGAGCTTTTTCGAAAATTTCTGACATGGCTGATCATGATTACCCTCGTCCGAAGTTCTAGAATTATATTAAAAAAAAAATGAAGCAAAAAGTTCACCAACTTTTTTCATATATCTGATTTACACCATAAAAATTATAATCATAATTCATAAAAGGGGAGTTTTTGACGAATAAATGTGTGCCTACTTGGAAAATAAAATTATTGTGTGGTGTGTATCAAATGAGTGCAAAAATAATTTGTTTGATATATTAATGATATGCGTTAGCATAAAAATTTGAATTGGTTTTAATAAAGATGTATTGATTGATAGATATGCAGATGCATAAGAGAAAATAGAGAGATTTGAATATTATTAATCTATTATTAACATTGAATTACAAAAATTTATTTATAGTCGTGTAAATAGTTAACTAAAACGGTTATTTAGACTACTCCGTCATGCGTTAGTATTAGTGTTAATTCATGGATCAATCCAGGAGAATCTATCTAACCCAACGGACATTCTAATAAATCAAATATCAAATATTAGTTATAATAACATGAGCATATGTTAAAGATATATTGTTATTTATACATTTTATTTTTATTATTATTTTATGACTTTTTAGTATATATTTTTTATATTTTTTACTATTTTTTATATCGGGAATTAAAAATTCGTTGTTATTTATATTTATTACTATTAGTTATATTTATACTATTGTTATTTATATACTTTTCCAAAAAATGTATATATATATATATGAAAATGAAACATAATTAATTAAATATTTATAATTTTTTTGTACTATGGATAAATTCAGTTGTTATTTATGTTTTTCTCATTGTAAAAAAAATATAAAATATGAAGTTTAAAGATATAAAAACGAATACTTAAATTTGAAGGCGAAATATATATTGGATGTTGTCCGAATATTAGGTGTTGTCCGAGAAAATAGCCGCTCGTCTAATTTTGTGTCTGCATTTTTTTTTTTAAATTGTGTCTTGTCACGTGGCGGCACGTGATTAGAAGTGACGGTTGAAAATGCAATTAGGACGGTTTCATTAGAAATCTTCTTACTATATATACATAACTATAGAAACTCAAAGAGTCAAAATAGTGTATTATTTCTGAAACCATATAATTACCGATAACAAATGTAATTTGATATATCAATGGCACACAAAAAAATCATATATTAAACATTTAAAGCCATATAATAGTAAAATATACGAATACGTGTGTTGCTTTGAAAATGGTTATTTTTTACGGCCTTATATAGATTTGAAAAATGACTCGAACTAAAATAGACATTTCCAAAATATATTATTATTAAAAAAAATGGTATAACAATATTGAAAATAAAGAGGATTTACCTATGCTAAAAATATGAATAATTTAAAATGTTTTTTAGTATAAAATTCCGATTATTTTGTTATACCATTTTTTATAAGGAGAATTATGTGATATATTATTTTTTGTTTAAATCACATGATAAATTAAATATGAGTTATTACTTAAGTTAATGATAGATTTGATTAATCATGCGAATTTAACAAAAAGAAGTATCATTAACACAAGTAACCATATATAAAATATAAAATGTATATTGTATTGATACTCAAAAATATATTATATAATGCATATAAAAAACAATACATTAACACTAAACACGATATATATTTTTATGAAAAGTTGTGTAATTACAATGAAAACAAAATAATTGAAAGGTAATAATCAAAACAAATTTGGTTCGAATAAAAAAAAAGAAAAGAAAATAGTTGAACAAACCAAATAAAACACACGTAATGAAGGTCTTAAATTTGTGATACAGATGGAGAGTGATATGAGAAAGACCAATTCAAACCAATGGACGAATCAATTAAGAGGAAAGAAAAATGGGTGGAGAGATTAGGGTTAGTTTGTCCCAATCGGACAGGCTGTAAATTGAGAAATTGGGTCCATTTTTTGATTACTAGTGCCCAAATTTGCGAGAATTCTGGCCTTCCCATAAGATCTTGTTTTTGGTTGTTACGAGCCTTTCTTGGACTAAGACAGAGAGTTGCAAAGCTGTGTGTAAATTTGCAATAATATATACCTTTTCTTTTGGTAAATTAAGTTCCACATATAAAATCAACCAAAAATCTTACTTTTCATCATGTTGCACGATGAATTTGGATATGATCCAACAATCGTTGGAGAATACTTTGAAGAATACTGTAGCCAATACATTACTAATCATTGGATTCTAACTTTGATAATATTTTTTTAACATGAAATACACACGACCGACAATTCTTAAAAGAAAATCATAATTATCATCAAAACATCATCCAATGATCATTAGTGTATTGGTCGGATCATCATCTGACGTGGACCTTATCCGAACCCGTTGCATGATATGAATACGGATATATACGGTACAAATACGGCAATACGATCATTTTCAACAAAATCTAAGATACGATACACCTATTGCTATTATACATAGTATTTTATAATTATTATTTATATATCGAATTATTTTTTGATGTGTCAAATATTGTATGTTTATCATAATAATTATTTAAAGTTCATTGTAATTGAAACTTCAGCTTGTAAAATAAAATATTTGTTATATTTAATTTATTTATTCATATGTATCACTTTCATATTTGGATTTAAAATTAAAAAATTTATCGTTCGATTATATTTTTCCACTCGCCAAAAGTATCTTACAAGTATCGGTGAAGTATCCATAATTATCTCATAATAAAATAATCTGAAACGCCATCATCCGATACGATACGACTTGATTTTTGAAATATCCACACAACATAGTTTTTCATCGATCTATAGACTATCCATAAATCCACATCATCGTTATTTTTACCCATTAAATTTTGTGATGTCTCTTTATCTCACCAATTTATTTTATATTTGACATTTTGATACTTATATTTTTATATAATCATTTATTTATTATATTTTTAACTGTTAATGTTTTCATGTAATTTGATCTCATTCTTGTTTGTGTATTTAATTTTTGAAACTCATATTTTATGTAATTATTTGTATGTTATTAATTTATAATATTTTTAAGCAATTTTTTTTCAAATTTGAATCGTATGATTAAAATCAAACGACTTCACTCATGTAATATCAACATGATAATGAATATGACAAAATGTGCTCTAATTTTTTGTGACACGCACTAATTATCCAATTTTGTTTTATAATAAATCTACTTTGTAACATTTATTAATAAAGATAAAAAAAATCTTGTAATTTGAAATATCAATATATTTTCTTTCTTTTTCATTTCTTCTATAAAAATGTTTTTGTAAAATTTATTATCTTCACATATATATTTGTTTAAATTTCCGCTCAGTACTTAAGTTTATTTTTCACTGAAAAATATAAAAATAAACTATTTAATATGTTATATGAAAATAATTATCTTTTCATAATTAGACTTAACAATATAATAACCCGACACAATGCGGAACTTCTCATTGTTTAAATTTATCTACAATATATTTAAATGAAAGAACGAAAGCTACCCGTATATTATATTATATTACTAATTCATTATGTCTATATATGAGTAATTATTCTACACAACATGCTCTCGCAATATGATTGACAGCACGATGATGAAGTGTAGGATGTGGATTGAATTAAGTTAAAATAATTTTATAGTGTGAATATAATATCCAACATATGATCAATGTCCTGTTGCGAGAGCATGTTGTGTAGAATTACTCGTCTATATATATATATATATATACCTTTTTCTTGATATTATTTTATTATTATTACATGTACAATATGTTATTTCTAATGAGAATTTATCAGGTGGCAAAAGTAATAGGGGTGAATTATAGGAATGTGATATAGGATAATTAGTATAAGTATCTTTCAAGAAAATAATTAGTGTAATTAATTCAAATATATTTGACATCGGCAAAGTCGGCACGGTCCAAAATTAGTGCTCCAATAATTCTGACAAAGACTAAAGAAATTAAAAATAGGCCAAATTTCATATGTACCCTTACAAAAAAAAATCATAATTTCACGTATACCCTTACAAAACGTGAAATATCACGAATACCCCTACAAAGCTACTAAAATTTTATGGATGTCTTTTTTATTAATTTTAGATTAGTTATTCGTTAAGATTATCGCTAATTTTTGTTTTCCGATTTTACTCCATATGTAAAAATATCAATTAGTGTTAATCTTAAAGAATATTTAACCGAAATCTAACAAAAAGAACATATGGAATTTTTTACTAGTTTTTAGAGGTATTCATGATTTTTCACGTTTTACAGTAGTATACGTAAAATTGTGAGATTTTGTAGGGGTACATATGAAATTTGAACTAAAAAATAAATCCGAATTATATTATAGTTATAGTCTCTTTCATCCCCAAAAAATCCTCTCATTCTTAAATCCTTTCATCATTCCCCAGAAATTATGAAGATAACGTTTTGGTAAGTAGTAATTACAGGGATTTTTCAATCCTCTGTGATTATCGAATGTAACAAAGTTTATCCAAGTCATGTATATATTTAGCCCAACTCAATCATGTATATATTTATGGGGTATTATTATTATTATATGGCTGACAATATATATATTTCTCTGTGTTGCAACTTGCAACAAGCACGTATATTTTAACGGTTCAGAAACGTTGTTCCATGTCTTATGATTAATTTTTTAGTGGCATATTTTTGGAAAAAAAAAATAGAGAAACAGAACCTTCTAGACGAAATTTTCCATTCATTTTGTTTTGGTTCATGATATAATGGAACTATTTTCATATTTTCAATTGAATAATGATAGGCACCTAAATTTCGTACCTAGATTTCATCTAGAAGTATACGTGTCAAATCACAGTGCAGTCACATCAAATTTTTAAATGGAAATAAAATTTTAGAAATTTTAAATTTGATTGTTACGAGCATTTTTAGGTGCAAATCTAGATAAAAAATCTAGATGTCTATGATTATTGATTTACAATTAGAGGACATATATGGTGTCCCACAAAAGTGAGATGAAACTTCTCGATGACATCATGTTAATTGAATTAATGGTTAATTGAGTTGAAATTTTTTAATAAAATGTGATAGGTATGGACCAATTAACAAACATAAAAAAAAAATTGTAATTAAGATTATGATAGATACGAACCGATTAACACATCCTCAGGCCTCAATGATGTTATCAAGGATATTTATCCCATTTTGGTAGGGACAAATATAATTTTTCTTTAAATTATCACAAGAAAATACCAAACATAGGAATATAGGATGCTAGCAGATAGTTAGTCATTCGTGATACGCGAATAATACGGTACGTAATACGTTCGTGTATAATTAGGATCAAACATTTTTCAAGTCGGTCAAATATTCGGTCAAATAAAACGCAGTACGCTAATAATTCGTCAATTCGTTTATTCGTCTATAGTTATGTTTATTTTACATAATGCGGATGCAATAATTCGGTATATAAAAGTATATATAAATGTACATTTGTTTAACCATAAATAATTCATAATTATAATTATTTTATTAAACAATATTTATTTTAGTTCTAAATCATAAATTTATATATTATTATTGATATTTTGATTTTCTTAATCATTTTTGAAAATTTATGTTTTTTTATTTATTTAAAAAAATTATATTTTTTTCTTCTAAAAAATCGTATTATACGGAAATACGTGTATTATTCATGTTTTTTTAAAACAATTATAAAATACACGAATTATTCATCAGGTTGAGTACGGGAACGGCAATACGTATATTATTCGTAATACGTAATTATTCGTAAATTATACGCGTATTATTCGCGAATTGAACAAATATGCTAGCTAAGTGGTGGGCCAAGAGATTTGAATAATATTCAAGATGAATTAGAACACTTACTGTATTCGTCATTCGACAACGAGACTATAATTGTACAAATAACCAAATTTCTTCGTTGTAAACCAAAGTAGTTATTCTCAGTTACTCAAATCAGCTATTCAACAAAATGAATAAAAATTTCTTGTTTGAAATTAACCTTCAAATCAAACAAGTATTTTACAAATCTAGAAACAATATTGCAATAACGTTAGAAAAAAAAAAAGGTTAAACAGAGTTATAAATGATCTGTCAACACCTCCACCTACGCAAATACCAACTAAAATTAAGCAAAAGAACCCCAAAACGTTTTTCTCTCTCCCGTTCAATTTCATATATCCCCATAATTATTTTTCACATTGTATACATCATATTCTCATAATTATAAATAAACTCATGCGTGCATGGAAGTACTTGCGCGTCTCTCCCTTTCCTCGAGTTCTCTATACATCCTTCTCTGCTCTAAAAGCTGAATCTCCGCTTCAAACGTCTGCAAAATAATCCCGTTATTTTATAATATTCTCAAAAGTAGAGGGGCTTTTTTGCAAATTACCTGAATGCGAGTCTCGAGAAGAGTCTGTTCGGCGTTCATGCGAGCAACTTGTTGGTCGTAATTAATGGTCAAACCGCCATGCGAAGCATAAGACGGAGAAGAGAACGCTTGACTCGACGAAGGCCTAATAGAATTCCTCCTAATCATAATAATCCATTCAGATAAAATTTCAATTAATCAGGGGCATTTTTGTAATTTTTAGAACATAGACAACTACCTAGCATCGCAGAATGATTTGCCAATTAAAGCAAGGGCCGCATCGGAAGCGCTCTGCATTCTCTGATGCGGTCCAACCGGTGCTCCTGTGGGCCCCGCACCTGAACTCTGATTGGTAGCTCCTGCATCTGTGAATTTAATTCGCGTCAAAATAAATAAATAAATAATTAAAAAAAACAAATATATAATTCTTACTGGGTTGGGGTTCGGCCGGTACGCCTTGTGGGGCGACAGGGGCAGAGCGAGTCTCGGTTTCGGACGGCAAAATAGGGGCTCTGCAAGTAGGGCAAGTGTGTTGTCTCTCGAGCCATGATCTCAAGCAATGTACATGAAATAAATGGCCACATATTAATTTCTTCGCACTCGTCATTTCCTCTCTGCATATTATGCATGTCGCGTCGCCTCTGTAATATTATTTTATGTCATGTCAGATAATTTAAAAAAGAAATATTAATGATTAAATACATATTAAGTGGATTTTTGGATTACATGTCAAGTTCTTCGAGAGTTGCGTCAGGGAATCGCTCGTTCATATTCGATGTGATTTTGCGGTACCGAACATAATCCGAAATCCTAACTTTGAAATTTCTGAAGGTCTCGTATAGCTCGCGGATCAAATGCAACGGTACGCCATAATTCCTGGTACGGTCAAAACACCAAAATATTGACCTTTATTTTTATTTTTTTGAAAAGTTGAAAAAAAGGGTATATATGATAATTCTTACGCGAAAACAGTGATGAAGAAAAGCATGTACAAGGAGAGATGGAGAAGATCACTAACAAGATCTAAATAAAAAGTATATACAGCTTTCTTCTCCCATTGTCCATCCATCATTATATCGCTTACATAAAATATATATTTCACAAACGTAGCCACTGTCGTCGTTGCCAAAATCGCGTACCTGTAACAAATTCCCAAAATACCCTTTCAATTTTAATCCGTTGAATTTGTCAAGTGATAATTAAAAAAACCTACTCGAACGCAAAGAAAATGGAGACAGAAGCTTGTCGAGTCCTGATAAGAGACTTGAGAGAATTCGTCAAGAAAGCAGAATCGATGAGGAAAAGGAAAATCATGAAAGAGACGATTCTAAAATGCGATAAAGTCGGAACCGAAGGGGTAGTTTCGATATATTCGACTCTTTTCTGAGCAAGCCAATGGAGAGATTTGATAAACATTAAAGCGGTAACCATGGCTAGAAAAGCCACCGAAAAATCCTGTCTGAAGATCGTAACCGCGAATAATATCTCGATGACTTCTCGCCATAGTTGCTCGTTTAATCTCTCCACTTCGGCCTCTCTCAGCGTGCCGAGAAATATCTTTTTGATGAGTTGCCACGTGATGCACATCATTACGAAACCTATTGGGTGAAATTAGGGTTAACGAATGGATATATTAAATTTAGGCCAAATTTCATATGTACCCTTACAAAAACCCATAATTTCACGTATACCCCTGCAAAACGTGAAATATCACGAATACCCCTACAAAACTACTAAAATTTCATGGATGCCCTTTTTATTAGATTTCGGTTAGTTATTCGTTAAGATTATCGCTAATTTTTGTTTTCCGATTTTACTCCCTATGTAAATATGGAATAATATTTATGTTGGAAAAATCGAAAAAGCACCAATTAGCAGTAATCTTAAGGAATAGTTAACCGAAATCTAACAAAAAGGACATATGTGAAATTTTAGTAGTTTTTAGGGGTATTCATGATATTTCACGTTTTACAGGGGTATACGTGAAATGTGGGATTTTGTAGGGGTACACATGAAATTTGGCCTTAAATTTAAATCTCATTATTGATTAATATTGGTGTTACCTGTGTTTAAGAGAAGAACGAAGCAAATTCTTGAAGTGGAGAGATAAAGCATGGCCGGATAGAACTGGCCTCTGCTACTGAAGGCATAGTAAATTGTCGAGATTGTAGCTAATAAGCTGAAACCAGCATAAGTTTGTAGCTTTATCATTGTTCGAAATGGAATATTAATCACTGCTTTCTTCTGCTATACATGCAAAGTTAAACACCTGAAAAATCAAGAAGAAGAAAAAGAAGAAGAAATAATTAAAAGATGTTTAAGAGAAGAAAAGGATAATAATTTATACTTTTAATGTAAATTAGTTCCTGTTTTGGCAAATCGGGGAGGAAATTGGGTTTTATTGATACATCACTGATTAATTGAGGTTTAGATAAGGTTATTCTGATGCTTAATTGGGTTTTTTTTATCCATGATTTACGGAACAAATACACCGAATGTAAAGAATTAAAATGAGATTCAAGTTACGAGTATCAGAATCTTAGTAAAAGTTCAATTAATTTTTGACAATATCGAAATATTCTTTAACGCTTTGCTTACCAGTTGTTGGATCGTCGGGTTAACAAGGAACCCTAGGTAGAAAGAGAGGATCGCCGTTTGATAGTGTTAGCTCGATCGAGAAAGATAGATCTTCGCACGAGAGGGAGAGAAGAGAAGGGACTAGGGAGATCGAAAATGAGAGACTGCGAAGGCCAGGAGAAAGAACCTGAGTAACTATGCGTGTCTTATCCAATAGTTTCCTGCCACGTGTTACTTGGGTCATCGATGTGGACATTATTTTGGTTCAGCAATTTCAGCTTTATCTTCGGAAAACACAAATATATCAATAATTATTGTTTTTGCAATTAATTTAGACAGCAGGATCTGGCTGCAAGATTTCGATGCAGATGCAGGATGGTGAGCTGTCGTGTCTTGATTGAAAGCAGTTGGATTAATTATCTGACGTGGATATACGCTATTTATGACGAATCAGCATTGAGAGACTTCTCAAGATATATTCGTTTTCGACAAAATTTTAAATAATTATTAATTAATGAGTATTTAATGTAAACTATTGTGTGTACTTGTTGACTAAATAGAAATATTTTGTTTCTCATTTGCAGAATTTTTTTCCTAAAATGTAAATTTTGTAACACATTATTTCAAAAATATAATTAATTGATAAATATCCGAAATATTTTTTTAAAAGAGTGTATGATAGAATTATCTTTTTAGAATGTTTGGAAGTTGATTATTTAAAACTTACAAGATTTGAAATTTGTGTGATGTGTACGTGTTAGCATTAAATTATGGTGTTTTTCAACAAAAAAAAATTGAAACTTCAGTATTTTCCAGTGTTTTAAATTGCGGCGCAATTGCGGAAATTGCGGCCCGAAATTTAGAATCGCAATTTCGCAATAACATATAGCGGTATATTGCGTTTTCAAAAAATTGCGGCCATTGCGGCGCAATTGCGGGAAAATTGCGGGAAAATTGCGGTAATTGCGGGTACAAATTGCGGGATAATATTCAAATCGTTGTAATTTTCAAATCCTTCCATCAAATTACACGAAATTTATATTGAAATCGCTCGTCTCGACGAGAGGAACGCAATGATGGGCTTGAATTTGTGAAATTTTGTCTTTTACCCTGAATTAAACACGAAACACACGTTAAATTAATTTCGTCGAGAATTATTTAATATAAACATTATAACATAATTTTTGAGATTATTTAATATTTAGTTTTCATGTTTTATTATCAAAATATTTGATAAAATATACTCATAACATACATAACTTCTAAAATATGTCATTTTCATCTATAAATATATGGCTTTCATAATTTTCATTGTATTTCATTGATGTTTCGATTTAAAATTTGAGTTATAGTGTTTTGATATTTTTGGATGTCGACAAAAAAATTCTTCAACAAAATACAAATCCAAAGATCCCGTATAATTGCCATTTTAATGAAAATTTTATGATCAACTTTTATTTATACTGAAAATGTTCCTGGACAATCAACTTTTTTATCCTTTTTAGAAGAAAATATTGTGAAAAATATATTTAAATAAACTATTATTTTTTCATAATTTAATATCGCAACGACTGTCCGCAATAAGTTCATTGCGCCGCAATTGCGCCCGCAAACGCAATCCGCTGCAAAAAAGACCCGACCGCAATGGACCGCAATATCGCAATTTAAAACATTGGTATTTTCATATATTTTTTTCCAATTTCGAAGTTTCGAAAAAAAACTTAAAAATATGTATTTTTGTGTTGACTTTAATTTCGATGTTTTGCATAGAAACTAAAAATATGAGTATTTTACAAGCGCGGGGAACCAATTTTTGGCTTCTTTCGGAAAAAAGACTTTGAATATATTAAGCCTTCAAAATTTTAAAATTAAGTATTTTGCATGTATAAATATTAAGTTGTGCCAATGGGTCCATAACCTAGTTGGTTGAGTGTGAATCACAAAAAATCATGTGTTGTGAGAGATTGTGGGTTCGATCCTCATTGGCATAAAAAATATTAGGTATCAGTAACGAAAGCGATCGCTTGTCGGATACCATTCAAAAAATATATATTAAGTTGCGAATTTAAGAAAAAATCTTGAAATTTAAGTAGTTTGTTCGTGTTAGAAACTTAGACTTCATTTTTGGAGTTTTGAGGATTTTTTCAAATTGAGTATTTGCATATGTCACGCTTCAATTTCAATATTTTTTAGAAAACTTCAAATTTGAATACTATGTTTGCGTTAACCTTCAATTTGAGCATTTTTGCGTTACCCTTCAATTTTATATTATATTAATTATATATATTTCATATTACTAGTATATATATAATCAATACTATATATTAATTAAATAATATTATTTTTGTAGATTATTTAATCTAATTAAATAATATCAATTAAAAATATTATATATAACAATTGTTATCTTTTAGTTAATCTATGTACATATTAATTTATTGATATATTATTTAAATATCAAGTAATTATATTAATTGACTAATGCTATTTAGTTCATTAGTTTATTGATTGGAATTATTTACTATTAGTTACTGCTGTGTTTAATAAAAAAGATAATATAAATAATTTTAAATATAAATTAATTAAAAAATAATATATTAAATAAAGCACATATTATGTATATACTATATATTTAATTAATTAATATTAATTATTATAATCATATAATATATTTATATTTAGTTAAATAATAAATTTACAATAAACAAGGAATATAAATTCATTTATATTAATATAATGAAGAGACCTACTAATGCAAGTCAAGGTTTGGCGCGCCCATGACCGCCGGATGGAACCAAAGGGCGTCCCGTGGCAGCAAAGGGGATTAAAATATGCGCATGGGCGTGCAACAAAATTAGACGAGCAACCACATTTAACGGACAGTGCCTAAAATACGAGCATTGCCTAAAATGAATTTACAAAACACAAATAATTATTTGTTGCGTCATAAATTTCACCTTCATATGTATAGCTTTTTACAACGACTCCTAATGAAAATCTATTAGTACATTTTTTCTACAACAAATATTATAAAAGCTATAAATAATAGTAAACAAGGTATCAATATCAACACATCTTTATCCACGGTAAAAAAGTATAAATAACAATAAAACTTGTATTCATAATATAAAAAATATATAAATAATAATTATTTATATTTTTTTTATCAAGAGTATAGAAAATAAGATATAAATAATAGTAAAAAATATAAACTACAAAAATATTTTATTTGTAATATGGATAAAAGATATAATGAATAAGTATTAACCGCAAATTTTTATTTCCACAATAAAGAAAAATATTATAAAAATACTAAAAAAAAAATAAAGTATATAAAAATGATACAAATAAGAACAAATCATTTATACATATTATAGAAAAAGTATAAGAAATAATATATAAAAAATGAAAAACTATACGTATAAAATATATGATATACTGGAGAGGGGGTCGGACAACAACGCATTTTGGAGTTTGTAATTTGTTTGAAGTGCAAAATTATTTTTCAGTAATAAAATAAAGTACATAATTTGATATATTAGCAAGAGATTTTTTTTTCTATATTTTTGCAAGACATTGATGAGAAGAAAAATATGTAAAAGACAAAGCAAGGAACAAGAATTCGATAGCATTGTCTTTCCAATCAAACAAACAAAATATCATTTATCCTAGAAACTTATGCCTTATCTTTGCACAATTCCTCTAGTTTTTTCAAATCAAACGGGCCTTTAGTAAAAAGAAATGAACAAAACACACCTATTTGAAGTTTATTAAGAAAAGATCACTTTTTAAAAAAATTACAATTTCAACATTTTCGGACTATCAAATTAAATTTCGGATTTGTATCCTTCGAAATTCTCGAGTCCAATTTTTTTTAACCCAATACCCACTCAATAGGAAAGATAACGTGATTCGGCGCGTGGTGACCGAAAGAAGAAGAATAAAACCGTAATACTGGTCTTTACAGAGATCTCTTCCTCTCCAATCCACGGAACTTTCTCCTACCAATTTTCAACGGATCTCAGCTAGATTTCAGTAGTCGATACATTCATGGCGACGGCGACGCAGTTATACGGGTCAACCGTGTTGTCAAAGAGGTGCTTTGTTCGCTCAAATGGCCATCTCAATTTCGCGCCTCTTTCCTCTCCCAAGGTTTCTTTTTCACAAATCAAAGTCTCGTGGGCTGAGTCAATGTCTCTATTAAATTTTCTTTTTTTGCGATCTAGTTACTGCAATTAGTTCTTTTTTTTATGAATTATGATCTCCTTTTTAGCTGTGTGTTTAACTGGGGAGTAATCAGATGAAAAATAAAGTAATTATTACTGTCTTACTGGATCTGGAATAACTCTCACTCCCCTATAAATGGTTAATTTGATTGCACGCGAGGTGTTCGATGAAATTTCCTGTTTGTTATCCATAGTATTTATAACACATCATTTCCTTAATTTCTCTAATTGCAGATATCATCTTCTTCGTTCGCAAAGAGACGCTCGTTGAAAACTGTAGCTTTTGATGCTAATACCGCTATACAATACACAGAGGATCAAAACGAAGTACGAGTCAATGAAAATACAGGATTCTCTGCGCCGAAGAACTATGCGAAGATCCATGATTTTTGCTTAGGCATCCCTTTCGGTTAGTCTTCGAGTTCTCTTCATATTCGCTATAAACATGTTATTTATTGATGTATTTTATTTCGTAAATTAATAGGATTGTTTCTATTTGGAACTGGGATTATTGGATTTATTTTGTCGAAGAGTTTCGAGAGTTTCCTTTTCGGTATCGCTCCTGGTCTTGCTGTATTTGGGCTCGGCGTAACGAGCCTTACAGTTTGGAAGAAAAGCATTTCGAGTGTTCCTTTTATTTTGGCTCAAACAGGTTCTTACTTTTTTCTGTGTGTTTACGTATTGCGAAAGAGCCCCTATATTATTGAAAATTACGAAAAAGCAAAACCTTGTTTTGGCGCAAGCCGTTTCTTTCTTATTTTCTTATATTTGCTCAGGAGGAATTTGCAAAATTACCCACCTGGGATGTGCTTAAATTGCAAATTAATCCATATTTTATTGAAAATTACAGAACTGTCCCTGTAGTTTATGATACATTACAAAAGAGCATTTAATTTCTTCGGTATAATGTATATTTTAACTGCAAATTAATTCTGCTATAATGCTTGCATTTACAGCCATTGCAGCTGTGATTGTGTGGAAACAAATCCAAACAATTTCTTTGGTATGTATTTTCATATTCATTATTCATTTCTGTAATTTGTGACTGATTTGTTATGCGAAACCAATTTTGGTCCCCAATTTTTTTTGCTTATGTCATCACGACAGTTATTCGTTTTTGGAAAAAAATTGGCATCGCATTCACGACACGATTTCTGTGGCTGGTTTTTTTTTTTTATATCTGAAAATATTTGACTTTGCCTTATTTTTGCAGACCAAAAAGTTGTTTCCATGGGGATTTTACGGTTTTATAAGGTATATCCTTTAAATTAATCCAAATTTTACAAATCGGCATCGCATTCACGACACAATTTGTGTGAATTTTTATTCTAAATTTTGCAAATTAATTTGTGATATTTTTGCAGCGCTGCCATGATTTGCTTCTATTTGTATGTTTTATTCTCTGGAGGAAACCCTCCACCGAAGAAGAAGGCATCATCATAGTTCCAAATTATGGTTAATATAAATTAATATTTGTATTATTTTTTTTTTATGAACATAGGAATAATAAACAGGTGGAATATATTTTTTTTATATGCTGTGTGCAAATCAAACAAGATGCTTTTATCTTAGTTTGTTGATTATATTTTTTTAAGATTATATTTCTAAAATTAAAACCCGTAGTATTGATATAGACATTGATTCTGTTAATGACATTGATATTTATCTGTGCATAATTAATTATTTATTCGTCTCCGAAGTATAATAGATTAATGTATGTATTTAGTGTATTAATCAAACACCATTCGAGATAACTTGAGAAAACAGGCTATTTGTTGAATATTTTCCTATTTTCTAATAAGGGGAATTCTTCAAAAACTCCCCAACTTTTCTGAAAATTCTGAAAAACCCTTTCTACTTTTAGAAAATCCCCTATTTTTTTTAGATTCTCTCAAAAACCCCTTATCTTTTTTGCTTCTTCAAAAATCCCCTAACTTTTTTAGATTCTCTCAAAAACCCCCTATCTTTTTATTATGTTTTTAAAAAATAACCATTATACTCTTTAGTTTTATTTTTTTAATTTCTATAATTTAATAAATAATGAATATATATTAAACTATTATATAAAAAATAAAAATAAATAATAAATAATACATGATATTATAATATTATAATAAATAATATATAGTATTAAAATATTATAATAAATAATATATTGACATTAAAATATCATTTTCAACAATTATTATAATATTTTAATATCAATATATTATTTATTATAATAATTTAATATATATGTATTATTTATTATAATATTTTAATATCATGCATTATTTATTTTTTATAATTTTATTGATATTAAAATATCAATAAAAATGTTATAATAATATAATATCATGCATTATTTATTATTTATAATTTTATTGATATTAAAATATCAATAAAAATGTTATAATAATTTAATATCATATATTATTTATTGATATTAAAATATTATAATAAATAATACATAGATATTAAATTATTATAATAAATAATATATTGATATTGAAATATTATAATAATTGTTGAAAATGATATTTTAATATCAATATATTATTTATTATAATATTTTAATACTATATATTATTTATTATAATATTATAATATCATGTATTATTTATTTTTAATTTTTTTATAATAGTTTAATATATATTAATTATTTATTAAATTATAGAAATTTAAAAAATAAAACTAAAGGGTATAATTGTTATTTTTTAAAAAACATAATAAAAAGATAGGGGGTTTTTGAGAGAATTTAAAAAAGTTAGGGGGTTTTTGAAGAAGCAAAAAATATATGGGGTTTTTGAGGGAATCTAAAAAAGATAGGATGTTTTCTAAAAGTAGAGGGAATTTTTCAGAATTTTCAGAAAAGTTGGGGGGTTTTTGAAGAATTCCCCTTCTAATAACGTTGCAATATTTTGTAATTTAGAAGTTTTTTTTTTTTTTTTTTTGCAAACACCATGTGACCATGACATGAACGACTACGAGAATGATAATAGTTTAATTCAATTCAACTAGACCATTAGTGATGTGTGTGTGTGATCTTCGATTGTATGGAATGGACAAGCTTTTATGCGACAAGGCTTTTATGTGCCAATTTGCCGTGTTGTCTTGTGTGTGCTGGCATGTAGCAATTGATTAGAATGACTGCTTGTTTCAACACAAAATTCTCCAACCCGATCCATTTTTTGCGGATTTTGAAGTTGTTGAATTGGGTCCGAATTGAAATTTTGAGAAACTCGGAAGTATAGGTCGGATCACGAGTTTGAAACTAAAATCCGTATTAACCCAACCCGACCCGTACAACTCGAAATTTCCAATTAATTAAGAAAATAAAATTATATCCCTATTATCTTCTTAAATAATATATTTGTCCTTATTAAATCGTTAACATTGCATTTATCTCCTAATTAAGACTAACATATAATTAATATAATAGACTTATTTGCTTTCGATCCACTAATCATAATCCAGAACCCAATAATTTTACTATCTCCTAGACCATGTTCTTTTAATTGCATGGTCATTATTGAAATTTTTGCAACACAATTTTTTTCACGCTAATATTTTAATATATATTTAGATGAGTTGGGTTGGGTTGAAAATGAAAACTCGTTATATTTGGATTGAATTATAGTTTCGATAAAAATCCTCTATGCACCCAAAAAAAAAAAAAAAAAAATCCTCTATGCACACTCCTAGTTTTCGTTGAAATTAACTTCATTCGACAATGATTTTGTAATCAAATCGTGTTACTTATGCTTATTGTAAATTATTTTAATTTAAGATCTAAGTACATAGGTTACTCGACTTTCAGTTCTCTTCTAGTTTATTTATTTAAAGTTCATCAGGTTGATTTCTATCTAGTTAATGTGACATGTATACACGACGATAAATTGTTTTTTATCTTTTTATAAAGCAAGTAAATGAATCACGTAACTTATTTTCTATAATAAGAAAAATAATGACTTATTTTCATAAATACAAGTAAATATGTACTTTCATCATATATTATAATTATAATATTAACTTTTGAAAGAACTCTCATGTCAGGAAGAAAACAAATAAAAATAAATAAAAGAAATCAGAAAGACGGAGAGCGGAATTGAGAGATCGGAACGCTTAATATTTAATTTGTTATAAACACGTAAAACATACCAATACACTAATTTGAAACAATCGGTATAATGAAAGTTTTCTCGTATTATTTTTATTTATCATTTTCTCAACGTATTTTTTTTTGTCTTTTCATGTGTTCGCATTTAAGTATTGATGTTCAGTGAGCTTAGGGTTGTATCAAAATCTTACAAGTATTTAAATCAACATGACATTGAACTCGATAATATTATATGAAGAGGTTTCGTATGTTTTGTCGATTCGTGCAGTTATATAATATTAAAATTTAGTAATGTAGTACGACGTAACATTACAGTTTAAGGACCAGGTGAGTATTTACGTGTCCGTGTTAGAATTATAGTAAATTATTAATATGGATCTCATATGTTATTTTCGTAACAAAATTTGATTCAAAACTAATGTAAATTTAAGCGATCAATTTGACTAATTTGGAAAAGTAATAGACCTTTAATAAAAAAAAGAATCCTGAAAATTTGAATGCTCAAATTCTATATTAAATAATAAAATAATGCTAAATCTCACATTTTTTGAATTATATCGAAGAACTACAAAAAACAAAACTAAAAAACATACATAATTTAATATCAAAATCCTTATATTGATTTGTACTAATGGTTGTACACATCTAACAATAATAACATGATTTATGATAAAGATCCTCCGAAATGTCAACGGAACATATATTGTACCGGAATTATATACAAATTGGGATATAGTAGTTAAAATTTAAATAAATCTGGATACTATTCAGATCGAAATAAAATTTACAAACGAATACATGTTTTGTTGAAATCATAATCTCATTTAATTATTAATAATCAATAACTTAATTTCATCCGATAAACAATATTTTATTTTATTTAATAGTAATACCTAATAAAAAAAACTCATTTTCATTTTTGGATAACACACCTACAAACTATTAGTTTTTTTTCTCCAAATATACTTTCTTTTTGCTCTCAGTTTTATGTTAATTTATAATTATAATTTAATGTATATATTTTCCTAATATAATCACGCTTATTGGATGGGGTTGCAAATACTTGGCGGGTAGGAAGTGAGATCCAAATCGAGAAGTTACGATTTACAGGTGTGTACGGGTACCAAACCGATTCGCTTTTAACAGTTCTGACTGACCTCTTCCATTTCTCAAACGATACGTCAATTAATCGAAGCGACTTCAGAGAAGATAATCGCTGATACAGCGCAATCTACTAGTCACCGTCTCGATCCGAGGTTTGTAAATACAAATCTGCTAATTACTATTCTCAAATTGCTTCCGCCGGTAGTAATTTCAGTTCATTTCATTTTTAATTTTCAATTTGTGAATGCTTTGGATTGGATTTTTTGTTCAATATATGTGGTGTTTGAGATTTATTACCGTCAATTGGGAATTGGGGAGTTTCCTATTTTAATTCGGGGTTAAATCAGGTGTTTTGTAATCTTTGACTTTACCCCCTTTTGAAGCGAGAAAAAATAATTATTTAATTTCGTTCTGTTCTTTATTTCCCCGATCAAATGGGGTTTTTGAGGCTCTGATTATGATCAAATTGGGTTCTGCATTTTGCTGTTTTCACTTTACCAGCATATATACGTATGATATTGTAATTATGACCATCCTTGATTATTTTATTCTCAGGAAATTTGTGAAATCAAATGATAATTAGATTTTTTGTCTGATTTTAAGGCGTTAAATGTTACAATTATCATCAAAAAAATTTAATCTTTTTTTCGTAGGTGAAAAATAGGCCTTGATAAGGAACTAATCAAGGCCACTTAGACAAAAATGAGTACAAGGTATAAAAGGCCAGTGCCAGATCGGCTCGCTACTGGTACGTACTTTTGATTTATACAAATCGATCCTATTATTCATATTTATTCGAAACAGTTAAAAAACTATATTCGAACTATATATTTTATTTATTAATAGGCAAAACTAGGAAAATAAAGGAGCTCATGACCAAACCCGAGAATAGAACTTGTGCCGATTGTGAGGCATTTAATCCCAAATGGGCGTAAGTGTCATTTCACATGCTTAGCTTTCTTATTAGTTTCGAAGCATAACTAAACTTGTAATTTTATTTTGTAATATTTAGGTCAGCTAATATAGGAGTATTTCTATGCTTGAAGTGCAGTGACGTTCATAGAAACCTCGGAGCAGATATTTCCAAGGTCAAACTTATTTAATTTTTCATCGAATAATTAAATAATGGTAAAATTAAAATTCAATTCAATTTTTTCAGGTTTTATCGGTGACAACGGATGAATGGGACGATGCTGATATCGAGTCCATGGTCGAAGTTGGGGGAAATTCGTACGCGAATTCAATTTACGAGGCATTTTTGCCTCCAGGCTATAAGAAACCTAAGCCCGAAGCGAATTTAGATGAAAGGACTGATTTCATACGGTACATTTATATTCTTAAATATATCATATTTGCCCTCTCCAAAATCTAAAATATCATATTTATCCAAAATAAATAAAATTGGCGAAATTATGATATTTAGTTATTTATTTTGTTAATTTAATGATAGGTCGAAATATGAAACACAAGCGTTTCTAAAACCGAGTCTTCGTATTGTCTCGTCAAAGATGTCGTTTAGATCGTACGACTCGATAAGTTCAACACAGAGCTCCAAGAGCAATTTTACTTCTTCTACTTTCAAAAAAATCGATGTGAGTTTTAATTAATTTTATGGACGTTATTTATATGTTTTTTTTATTAACTATAGTTTGTAAATGATATATTATAGGAAGATACGAGAGAATTTATAGGGGATTTAAATGTTAAGGTTATAAAGGGCACCAACTTGGCCATAAGAGATATGCTTTCGAGCGATCCCTATGTTATTTTACACCTCGGTCAACAAGTGAGTTTTTTTCTCTTTATTTTAATCGTGAATTTTTAATATTTTTAATTATATTTTTTTTGTTGGTTTCAGAAAGTACAAACTACAGTAAAAAATAGCAATTTGAATCCAGTATGGAATGAAGTGCTTAAGCTAAGGGTTCCTCAACATTACGGCGCTCTTAAACTGGTTTGTCAAATTGATTTTGCTTTCAAAATCTCGAAAAGTAAAATTTTTAGCTCAAATTGATTATAATATTATGTATTAAATTTCAGGAAGTTTTTGATCACGACTTGTTCTCGGCGGATGATATAATGGGAGAAGCGGAGGTGGATATCCAGCCAATGGTGACATCAGCCCTAGCATTTGGTGACCCGTCTCCTTTGGAGAACATGCAAATTGGAAAGTGGTTTAAGACGAGCGATAATGCTTTAATAAAAGATAGCACGATTAATATAGTAGATGGCAAGGTCAAACAAGAGGTTTCTTTAAAGCTTCAAAATGTCGAATGCGGCGAATTGGATCTCGAACTTGAATGGGTCCCTCTAGAAGATGAATAATTTTCGGTGGAATTAAAAACAAAAGATTCTTTTATTTGGTCCTTTTTACGCTTCTATTTTATTTTGTACCGATTTGGGGGTTTATTTAAGATGAAGACTTGATTTGCAATTCGATGTAATTTTATGTGAATGTTATTGTTATAGTTCGAATATCTACAACCTAGATTTCTTCATTAATGGCATTTTATCGTACGAGATGGTTTTTCTAGCGTGTGTCCGTGTTAATATAAATTATCATTATAAACAATCATGAAATATTGTAATTTTGTTAACTTGAAGAGCAAATATTCTAACAGTTGATATATGAGAAATGATTGCTTGAGGTAAATTTGATATTTTTCTAGGTTTTGAGTTGAAAAATATGATAATGACCTTTGGAAAATCCAAAATATTCATATTTACCCTTTGATAAATAAAAATATCATATTTATCCTCCAGTTCATCCCCTGCCACGAGGCAGATAGTGATTGGTTATGGATACCTACAATTCTTTCGTCTACACCATGTCTGATATTTGCCACGTGAGGAATAAATTCGGAGAAAAAGATGAGAATTTTGTCATTAATATTCAAACATATTTAACATCATCATAATTTAATAAGCTTTGTAAAAATTCCACATCATGTTATCACTTTGGATATATTTTGTAAGGATAAAAAAGTAATACTTAAAATTTCGAAGGATAAATATCTAAAATGATAAAACATTATTCCAGTTCTCAATTTGAACAACAGGACCAGGACCGATTTGACATTCCCTTGATAAAAAAGGGTTGTTATGCAAATTTGTCAGCTTCTCCACCCGCACCCCCCCTTGAATTTTCCGAACTTGGACAAGAAGAAAGACGAGTCTTGCAGAAAGGGATTCCATTTCCCACTCTATAAATATAGACTAATAAACCCCTCTGGTCTTTCCCTCTTATCCCCCACATAACACTGTTACACACACCATTGTTGAATTTGACAGAGATCAGGCAAAGAGAAGATGCATCTGTACAACGCTTGGCTGCCTCCGCCAGTGGTGGAAGAGACGAAGAAAGAAGCTGAGTCGTTCGTCTCACTGGTTCAATCGGTGAAGGAGACGTGGCGTGGAGCTGGCGATCCTGATTCCGTCTATGCTACTCTCAAGTGGATCTCAGTTATCGATCTGTGAGTCATCGAATTTCACTTTTCAATTCAGTCCTCCTGTTTTTTTATTTTTCAGTACTGTTAAATTATAGAATGGGATATATGCACATATATCCTTCAGAATATACAATTTGAATATTCATTGCTGACACTCCATGCTTTTGATGCATGCTAAATTGTACATATTTATTATATAACAATGCTAAATTGGGGGCTTGATTAGGCTTAATTGTACATATCTATGTTAAATAGTATATAATTTGATAAATTTCGGCTATATATAAAGCCTGATACCTGATAGGGAATATTTTTTATGTATCGATAAAACTTTATCCATCACCGAACTCTTGTTTTGGAATAGCGTTTGGTAAGGATTAGCTCTGAATTCAAATTTAGAATATTTTATAAAGGATGATAGGGAGATTCACAATTAAAATTGATTATAGAGTATTCACACATTATGTATTAATTGTATATAGTATCTGAGAAATATATGCGGTTTAGGAATAATAATATGACTTTCTCGCTCTTCTTTTATTTTATTATAATTATTTTTTCATTGTAGTTTTATAAAGGCAAAGAGCGAGTTGCCTTTAGAAAAAGTGCAAGAACTTATAGAGCTTGGATTGGAGATATTTCACGCCTCGCAAAACAAACTTTATGCTCAAGTATGAAATCTCTCTTTTATTATACTTCATGCCCCTAGAAAAATGAGGATATTTAAGATTTTACAGGGGTTAATATGATTACACATTTTATTTATTTTTTGATTAAAAAGGTGAGATGGGGCGGTACGATTGTTAGGCTTTTAAAAAAATATGGAAAGAAATTGTCTCTCAGTATTCATTGGAGACCGTTTTACGAAACCTTGATGCACACACATTTTAAGAGGTATTTTTTTTTGTGAAAATACTTAATCATTCAATTTTTTTCAGAAAATAAAAATATATTTAAATCGAAAGCATGAAATTGTATGAATAATAGGAACACTGGACCTGAAGGATGGAAGGTGAAACAGAGGCATTTCGAAACTATGACATCACTGATTTGCTCGTCAAGGAAATTCTTTCCTCGAGGTTCAGCCTTCGAAATTTGGTCTGAGTTCAGGTACATTTTATGCGTATTCAGAATTATTTTTATTTATATTATATTAATTTTTTTTTTCTACTTTTTAGGGCCTTGATGGAAAATCCATGGCACAATGCGGTCTTTGAAGGCTGTGGATTTTTGAGGCTTTTTCTTCCAGTGAACTCAAACAACCAAGATTTCTTTACAAGGCATGTACAAACAATACTTTACCAATTAGCACATATATTATTTTTTACTAAATCCTTTATCGTTTATCATCGTTTACAGTGAATGGGTTGTGGAGATGCTTGATTTATGGGAGTCGATACCAAACTGCCAATTTTGGGACATTCAGTGGACCGCAATCATAGCTCGTTGTATCAAAAATTGTAATTCTGTAGATTGGGAAGGTTTTCTTCCTACGCTATTTACGCGATATCTGAACACGTTCGAGGTATAAATATATATATTTTATGGTTACATGTTTTTATGCTTAATGATTTGTTATTTTGTGGTATGAAAGGTTCCTGTATCAAATGGAAGCGGGTCGTACCCGTATCCACTAGAGGTGCCCAAGAACACAAGATTTTTGTTTTTGAGCAAATCGGGCACTCCTGGCAAAGCCATTGCCAAAGCCATCGTAACACATTTTCTTCGCTTTATTTTTTTGTCTTTTTTTTAATATTTTTTTGTTTAGTTGAATTTATGAGATCCTTTTTTGATATTTTGTAGGTATATCTAATGAGGCCTAAGGGCGCGACACAAGAACACTTTGAGAGACTTTCAGATCTATTGGAACAGTCTGTTTTCTTTTTCTTTTCTACCTTTTTTAATACTTTATCCTTTTTGGCCAAAATGGTAATTTCCAGTATGTATTTATTTTTTAAAATAAAATTCAGGTATTATCACCCGTCAAATGGAGGGCGCTGGACCTACACACTGGAGAGGTTCTTGCGATACTTGGTTGTTTATTTCCAAAAACGGCTTCAAGACGAACAACTGTAACCATATTTTCTTACCATTTTTTAAATTTTTTTTCTATTTTCATTAAATAAAATATTTAAAATCTCCACAGAAGAGCAAAGGATGATGACTCGTGTCTGGGGAAGGAAGAGAGGGCTAATTTCGTCAGAATCGTGTTGAAATTGATTGATCGAGGGCAATATAGTAAAAGCCCATCTTTAGCCGAAACTGTCTCTGTTGCAACTTCGGTCCTCTCTTATATTGAACCTTCACTTGTTCTCCCTCACATCACCGAAAAGTTTCATCTCGCCTTAGAAACCGTACTTTCCCACATTTTCACTAATTTATTTATTTATTTATTTTAAACAACAAATACCTATTTATTTATTTTTTTCAAAAAAGATGACGGCGACGCACCAGTTGAAAAACGCAGTGACAGCTGTAGCATATGCGGGGCGGCCACTATTTTTAACTTGTTTATCGAGTCTTCCTCAATCCGATGACACTTTTGCAAAGGAGACCCTCATGGAATTAATATTCACGTCTCTCTCTAATGCATTGCTCGGTATGGATGCCAACGATCCTCCCAAAACCCTCGCCTCCATGCAGTTAATCGGCTCCATATTCTCCAATGTAAGTTTATTTATTTCAATCCATATCCATTTCATTGTATTTTACTATTATATTTTTATTATGGATTTAGTTGGCTACAGTAGGAGGAAACGACACCGTTCCTGAATTCCTTCAAGCGAATAATTTGTCCGAATGGCTAGACGAGTACTTCTGGCGATTATTTTCACTACTTCAAAATTTGGAACCAACCAGTGTCATGTGAGCAGTAAATTTTAATAGTTTTTTTTTTTTTTCTCGAAATTAATATTAATAACAAGAATTTCAATTATGAAATGTAGAAACGAGAGTGCACAGACTTCGCAAATGTCCGGAACTTTCCTAGCAGAAGATGGCCCGTATTATTATTGCATGTTAGAAGTACTTCTCGGCAAATTATCCAAACCTTTATTTAATGCGGTACCATTCATTCTTCTCATTTTTTGTCCATAGCAAAATAAAACCAAATAATTTAATTTTCTCTCTCTATTTTATAGTCATTGAAAAAAATAGCGAAATTTGTGGATACGAACATTTTACCGGGTGCAGCAGCAGAGGTGGGGCTGTTATGTTGCGCATGCGTTCATTCGGATCCTGAAGAAGCGGGTCTGCAATTAATAAAACCACTTTTGGCCAAAATATTCTCTTCTCTTAAAGGCACTCCTGTTACTGGTTATGTCGAAGGCGATTCTTCTTCCACCACTTCTACCAAAAAGGTTATTTTTCTGTTTTATTTTTTATTATTTATTTATATGATTTTCAATTTTGTTTTCGTGTGTGTACAGGCTACACTATCTCCAGCTCTCGAAACGTCATTAGCGTACCATTTGAGAGTGTTGTCTATTTCCATAACTTATTTGGGACCGGTTTTGCTCAAGTATCGTGATGAAATTAAACAAGCTATTATTTCTTCTTTTCAAGCCCCTTCTTGGAAGGTAAAATTAAAAAATTAAAAAAGTATTATAATGTAATTTTTAATAACTATTTTTTTTTCTAACAAAAAGGTGAATAGTGCTGGGGAGAATGTTCTACGGTCTCTTCTTTGCAGCTTGATTTCGTACTACCCACTTGATCAATACAGGTTCAAATAATTTCATCATATATTCCAATTTTTTTATTTTGAATGTAAAGATAATTTAAAAAAGATTCTTTTTTTGCAGGTATTCTTGTTCGCAGAACACGTCTACAGTTCTGGAACCGTGGGCCTGTGCAAAATCCGATGAAGGGCAAAATGGGAAAATTCTCGATGCTCCAAAATGGCATATTCCTAATAAGGACGAGATTTCTTTCGCAAATGAACTCCTTGAATTTCACCTTCTTTCAGCTCTGGAGAATCTTCAAACCACATGTCAATCCGAAACCCATACCGAATCCGGTAAGAAAATTATTTGAATTTTTTTTTTTCTGTAAGGGTAAATTTGATATTTATTTTCGTAACGACTGACAGGTGATGAGAAGGAGCGGTTGAAAGTGACTCTGTTGCGGATTTACTCGTGCTTAATGGGTGCAATGTCTTCTTTACCTGATTTGAGACCCACACTAAAAGACGAAACCTCTAAAAAATTAGATAATTTCTGCTTTTTTATTGCTGGTTCATCTGGTTCTACAGTTGGTTCTTCCGAAATGCGAGAAAAAGCTGCAGACATCATACATTCTACTTGCAGGTATAACATCCATTTTAATATTATCTCTCAATTTAAAAAATATACTTCATAAATAATAAAATATAAAAAATGTTGAAAATTGTAATGCAGATATTTATTGAAAGAAAGAACAGACGATAGCATACTTCTCCTACTTGTTATACGCGTCATGGATGCTTTGGGAAATTATGGTAGCTACTTATCATCCAAACTCAATTATTTTTTTAATTTTTTTAACATGATGTTTTTAAATTGATTATTATTTTTTCATATTTTAGGGAGCTTGGAGTATGATGAATGGTTGAATCATATTCAGGCATGGAAATTGGAATCGGCTGCAATTGTCGAATCTTCTTGCAATTTCATCACTTCTTCACATTCTCTCGGCAAGAAAAGGTCATCTTTTATAATATCCAAATTTCAAAATTTCTTATTTTATTTTATTTCTTTTAATTAATCTATTTATTTTTGTTGCTGTACAGGCCGAGGTGGGCACTAGTTGATAGGGCTTATTTGCATAATACATGGAGGGCTTCGCAAGCATCATATCACAAATATCGTACAAGCCCAAATATATATCCGTCAGAACTCATCGCTCTTCTCACTGACGATCTTCTAGAACTTTCCTTGCACAATTACGAGACTGTTCGTGGGTAAGCTAACCGCTCTTTTCTTTTTTCTTGTTTTATCTGGAACTCTAATAATATAATAATAATTATTATTATATTATAAATTAAGATTTGCTGGAAGAACGCTAATGAAGTTGCTGAAGAGGTGGCCAAGTTTGATCTCGAAATGTGTTCTCGCATTGAATGATCAATTGCGCGATCCTAAAGCTCAAGAACACATCATTCTTGGTTCTTGTTCTCTTCTCGGCACAAAGACTATTCTAAAACATCTTAATACAGTATGCGCCTAAATCTTTTTATTTTAATTATTTTTAATTCGTATTAAATATTTATGTTTTTGTGTAAATCAGGATGCAGCGTCATTCTCGTCATTTGTTACTGGCATTTTGGCAAGGTAAATTTCTTACATTTGGGATTTGACCTCAATTGAACACAAAATAAATTCAATTTTGTTTTTTGCAGTTCGCACCATGAATCACTGAAAGCACAAAAGGCCATCATTGATGTAAGATCCATGGTTCAAACATCACAAATTTTAAATTCAATACATACGGACGTGAATTCGTAACCCTAAAATTATTGGTACAGCTATTTGTGAAGTACAATATCCTCTTCTCAGGAGTTTCTAGAAGCTTCTTCAAGAACTCAGATGGACAAACAGATAAGCCAGAATTTGTTGAGTTTGTTTCCCAGATTACTTCGAACTTCGACACTAATGGCTTGCACTGGCGGTAATAATAATTATCTTCATAAAACCCTGTTTACTTTAATTTTTCTTTTAATAGTAATAATAATAATATTAATAATAATGTTCTTTATTTTCAGGTACAATTTAATGGCCAATAGAATACTACTTTTGCTAATATTGGCTGCTAGGAACGAATCAAATCTCTCTTCGGAAATTCTCGGCCAAGCTGCTGGTTTGAAAAAAGAAAAAAAAAAGTCAATACAATCACGGTCCTTTTTTTAATATTTGATTTAAATATTATTCTAGGGCATTTCTTAAGGAACTTGAAGAGCCAACTTCCTCACTCTAGAATGCTCGCCATCTCAGCCCTAAACGCTCTTCTAGAAGGCAAATCTCTCTCCTCGATACAACCTATTTTATCTCAAATCCTTCAACAAGATAATTTCTTGTCAGAAACTCTCGACAGTCTCTCTCACGTGCATATAATAAGTGACTCAGATTCATCGACAAAAGGATCGAACAATTCGTCCTCTTTCCAAAGCGGGTCCGATAAAGCGATCACTTTCTTTTACTTCGATTTTGCTTCCTCGTGGCCTCGTACACCTAGTTGGATTTCTCTACTCACAAACGACACGTTTTATTCGAGCTTTGCTAGAATATTCAAAAGACTGGTACAGGAGTGCGGTATTCCACTGGTACGTGGACTCGAGGGTTCCTTACAAGAGTTTTTGGACTCGAAAGAGAGATCGAAACAATGCGTTGCGGCCGAGGCTTTGGCTGGTATGATTCACTCTGACGAGAGCGGGATTTTAGAAGAATGGGAAAAGTGGATTAAAAGTCAATTCGAGAAAGTGGTACTGGCTCCTTCGGTCGAATCAGTACCAGAATGGGCTGCTTGTATAAGGTATGCCGTAACCGGGAAAGGAAAGTTGGGAAATAACATCCCGGTTTTGAGACAGAAGGTTTTGGATTGCTTGGCTGCACCCGTTCCTCAGACAGTGCCTACTAGTGTTGTTGCTAAACGGTATTCTCTTCTCTCCGTTGCCCTAAATGAGTTCTCTCCAGTTGGGATGGGAACTGGAGATCTCCAGTTCCATTACAAGCTTCTGGAAGAGTTACTTGAAAACATGAGTCATTCTTCAGCACAGGTATAAGTATATATTTAATTACTTTTCTAAAAACTAAAACCCAAAATATCATATTTACCCTTTGAAAATGCGGAACAGGTAAGGGAAGCAATTGGTGTTGCTCTCTCTGTGATATGTTCGAATATTCGTCTTTCTGCATCGACCAATCATAAGGATGTGTCAGAGGATTCCGTCATGTCCGAAACGCAAGAAGCAAATAGATATGAGAATTGGGGGAAAATTTTAACTAAAAAAGCTGAGGAATTATCTCGAAATATTCAAAATGCAAATCAAGTTAACAAAATGAACAGTTCAGACGAGTCGGGTCAAGAGAACGGATCCCAGGATTCAGAGGCTGAAACTGACGCCAAAACTATGGAAGCTGTATGCTCTCTCTCTCTCTCTCTCTCTCTCTCTCTCTCTCCTCCTTTCTCTCTCTAGATTATTGATCTTTTCTTTTTTGAGAATTGCAGATATTCCATTTCGCTATATCATCGTTAAAATCTGGGAGATCTTCGGTTTTGTTGGATGTTCTTGTTGGTCTCATTCATCCTGTCCTCTCATTACAGGTTTGTACATATTTATAATTTTGTTATACCAAAATAATAATAATAATAATAATAATAATAATAATAATAATAATAATAATAATAATACGTGTTTGTTTAATGAATGATTATAATAGGAAACATCGAATAAGGATTTGTCGACACTGGCAAAGGCGACATTTGAACTGCTAAAATGGAGAATTTTGAGACGTCCATATTTACAAGACGCGGTTTCAGTTATTCTTTTGTCGATACAAGATCCCACTTGGCGTACCAGATCTGCTTCTCTCAGATACATTCAGACTTTTATGTACAGGTTCGTTTATTATTATTATTTTTATTTTTTTTCACTTTACCTATAAATATGGTTTGAAATTTATGTGATTTATATTTTGTTTTGGAATAGGCATATGTTTTCTCTGTCTAGTTCAGAGAAATCGCAAATCTGGCAAGGCGTGGAGACATTACTGGTGGACAACCAAGTCGAAGTAATTGTTATTTAATTTAATTACCTTTTAAGAGAGACTCTTTTATTTCTAAAACCCTACATAAACCCTAATAGGTTAGAGAACATGCTGCTGGTGTACTTGCGAGTTTAATGAAGGGCGGAGACGAGGAACTATCAAAATCTTTTCGCGATAAATCCTATTCCGAAGCACATAAAATTCTCATTCAAAGAAAACGAAGGTCTTCAAATCTCATTTTTCATATTCAATTAAAAAATTAAATATATTTATTAATTATTAGTTCGACATTAATTTGGAAGCAGGAAATTGGATTCTAGTTTGTCAATCGTGACGGTTCATGGTGCAGTTCTTGCTTTGGCTGCTTCTGTATTATCTGTTTCTTATGACATGCCAAGGTAATCAACTTTGAATATTTTTTAATTATTTTTTTACTGATTTATTTATTTTTATTTTTTTTGGCGATTTTCTAAGTTGGTTGCCTAATCACGTGACGTTGCTTGCGCGGTTCGTTGGCGAGCCTTCGCCGGTAAAATCAACGGTGACAAAAGCCGTTGCCGAGTTCAGGCGAACTCACGCCGATACGTGGACCATTCAAAAAGATTCTTTCTCTGAGGATCAACTCGAGGTAATTAAAGGGGTATTTATGATATTTTCATGTTTTAATTAACTGGTCTGATTGTTGGGATAAATTTATATTATGCAGATTCTTGCGGATACATCGTCCTCTTCGTCGTACTTTGCGTGATTTGATTGCTGATTTTATTGTAAACTATTCATAAATGCTTCGTTCGTGTCTTGTATAAACATGAAATATAGCAACTATATTTATAATCAATGGTGATGTGCACCATGCACTAGATATTTTTTGCTTTATAAAAAATAACCATTTTTGATATTTTTTTTTTGAATAGGCAAAAAACTGCCTAGTGTTTGTATATATAAGTGAAAAGAGACCACTATAGTGATCTTCGGGTTACAGAGTATATTTCAAAAATAAAGACAAAATGAAACATATAGAAAGTAAGATCTACACCTAAGAACCTATTAGGTCGACTGTAGGACCACCCTTCTGTTGGAGTTGCGCCACATGATGGTGTCTTGGATGGCTTTGTTAGCTACCGTTTCCGGATTACGGATTTTATTTCTAAAGATTCTTGCATTTCGTTCTTTCCAAATTTCCCAAGTTGTTAGAAGAAATAAAGTGTCCCAAATCGCCTTGTTTTGTTTGCCGAGAGCTTGCCTAGATACAGTCCATTCCTCGAGGAAAGTACCGTTGTGTTGTAGTGTGGATGGGGCTAATGTTTTGTTTTGGATTAGTCTCCATGTTGCCTTCGTGAAAGGGCATGTGAGTAATAGGTGGTCTAGCGTTTCATTACTTATATCACATAGACAACATCTAGGGTTATGTGCCCATCCTTTTCTACACAATAACTCGGCCGTATTTATGCGCTTGTGTAGGGCCAGCCAAGTAAAGGTCTTTACTTTGAAGGGTGCGGACGTCTCCCAAAGTTGTTTTTGCCAAGGACATATCATTCCCGGATCCCTCAAGACTCTATAAGCCGAACTCGTTGTGAACAAGTTAGACGAAGTCCACCGCCACGTTGTGGACCCGTCGGAAGGGTCACTGAGTGTTGAGATCTTGTAGAAGGGAGACAAGATCTTTAATTCTTTTAAAAAGTGCGAGAGGTGGGAGACGGGTATGTTATCTAAGCCTAAGGACGATTCCACTCCATATAGTATCTTGATGTAATGAGACCACACATTTTCTTTGTCGTTATCTATTTTCCATAAAAACTTTTGGAGGAGAGCCTCATTCATTGATGCAAGATGAGGGAGTCCTAATCCACCATTTGTCTTGGGGAGACATATTGTTTCCCAATTGATTAGGGCTTTACCCGGATTTAGTTTATTTTCTCCGGTCCAAAGAAAGGCTCTTAATAGCTTATCTATTTCGTTTAGAAGCCATTTCGGAAATTTTATTACTTGCATGAGATATAGAGGGATGGCGGTTAGGGTAGCCTTTATGAGGGTTATCCGCCCCCCTAAGGACAACATTTTTCCTTTCCACGACGCAAGTCGCTTTTGTATCTTATTTATGACCGGTATTAATACGGCTTTATTTGGTTTCTTAATTGAGAGAGGGATACCAAGGTAATCAATTGGGAGGTCCTTGTTTTGACAATGCAAAATTCGAGAGATCATTGGGATGTACTCATTAGGGATTTTGATTGTTGAGAACGAGCTTTTGTCCCAATTAATATCTAAGCCAGTTATCTCGGTGAAAAGTTGGAGACCATATGTGACAATGTTCAAGTTATCCGGGTGTGCTTCAAAGATCAATATGGTGTCATCGGCGTATTGCATAGTCGGAACACTTATGTCCAATGAGGAGAAAAGTAAAGGTTGTATTACCCTCATGATATCTTGTAGGACATCAATGGCTAGATTGAAGAGCAAAGGGGACAAGGGGTCACCTTGTCTAAGTCCCCTTTTGTGAGGGAAGGTGGTGGAATTTGAGCCATTAACTCTTATAGAGGAAGATGAAGAGGTTAGAATATTTTGAATCCAACGGATCCAAACATTTGGAAAGTTTCTAGCAATAAAGAGTTTCGAGAGAAAGGACCAAGATATGTTATCAAACGCTTTGCGAAAATCAATTTTTAGTATGATGGATGGTACCTTCTTTTTCGAGTAGAAGTTGATTATTTCGCGTGTTGCCGCATATGAATCAATTATTGATCTTTTCTTGATAAACGCGGTTTGATTCGAGTGAATTATGGAGGACATTAAGGGTTGCAACCTATTTGCCAATAATTTTGTTATAACCTTAATGGGGGAGGAGATGACACTAATTGGGCGATAATCCCCTAACGTTGATGCACCCTCTTTCTTAGGGACTAATGTGATGGATGCTTCATTGATAGTGGCAAGATTTAGGTTTCCTTCATGAAAAGAGTTAATTAGTTGCATCCAATCATTTTTAAATGTGGGCCACATTTTTTGGATATATTCGTTTGGTAAGCCGTCGGGTCCGGCCGACTTTCCTCTCTTTAAGTTTCGTACAACTTGAGCTACCTCATATTCCGAGAAATTTTGGGTTAGCTCATTAAAGTTCGGGTTTGATTGCCAAGGTCTAAGTAGGAAGTTAGGGTTCCAAGAGTCTACAGTGTTATTCTCGGATCCCATAGATCCTTGGAAGAACTCCAAGAAGGCTTGGAGTATTCTTTGGTGGTCGGAGATAATTTCCCCGTTAATTGTTAGAGAGTGAATTGTGTTTCGGTTGCGTCGACCATTAGCCAATGCATGAAAATAAGCGGTGTTTTTATCTCCCAATTTCAACCACGTACAAGACGAGCGTTGTTGCCATTTGGATTCTTCATCAATCGCAGTTTTATAGGCCTTTTGCTTGAGATCTATTCTGATGGAAAGCTCCTCCGGAGAGAGAGTTCTCACTTCCTCGATTTTGTCTAGTATCTCAATGGTGGAGTTGATATTATCATGTATCTCCATGTTTAAGTATTTTCTTTGTTGGTCCCACTTGCGTAAAGCCGCCCAAATTTTGTTAGTCTTATATTTGATGTTGGTGGCCGGGTTTCTATGGAGGATTTCTTGACCCCATTTTTCTTGGATTATTTGTTGAGCTTGTTCGTTGTGGAGCCACGCTCGTTCAAATCGCTTTGAGAGTACTCTAGGAGGAGGGAGTGGTGTTCTTATTTGAAATTTGAGGGGTATATGATCCGACGTGATCGTTGTTAGATTGTCTAATTGTACTGTGACATTTAGGGAAAGGAAGTGGTCCGAGATTAACACTCTATCAAGCTTCGAGAATGTGGGGTTAGGGCGTTTGTTAGACCATGTAAATCGTCTCCCTGATAATTCTACTTCTTGTAGGTTTAATTCATTTATGATGTTGTTAAAAGCTAGGATATGTCTTGTGCTATGTCCGGAACCGGTGGACTCACTTGGAGTTCGAATCATGTTAAAATCTCCTAAAATAATCCATGGGAGGTTATTGGGGTTTAGCGTTTTGACCTCGTCCAAAAAATTATCTTTAAGAGAGTCATCTAGAGGTCCGTAGACATTAGTAAGGAGGAAGGAGAATCCGCTTGCGAGGGAAAAGAGAGAATTTGTCGTGTGTAGTGAGTTGTGATTTGAAATAAGTTTGAATTCATTGGACCATGCAGTCATTAGGCCACCTCTTGTGCCATTTGCTTGTTTGAAAATGGAGTGTTCTAAGTGAGAGTTGCATATTTTTTTCATGTTAAAAATATTAGGAGCAACCCATTTCGTTTCTTGCACGCATACCATATTGCATTTAGATTGCCTAATCAATTTTTTCACTATCTTGCACTTGTCCTTACAACCAAGTCCACGTACATTCCAACACAAAATAGATAGATGATTAAATAACGACATAAAATAAATTAAACAAAAAGGAACTATTCCCATTTAGGTTTGCCCTTCCGGCCTACACCCAAATATGTCGAGTTCATCACGAGAATCAACATTGACCCTGTTCGGATTTGCTTCACGGTCAAAGTGGAGGTCATAGTCTGGACGTTTAGTTGTTGATAGAAAACCGCATATATTAGTTTCATTTTGCAAGTTCATTGCATTTTCAGATGCATGGTTTATGTTAAGGGAACATGAGCCAATCAATCGTTTTCTAGGTTTGCCTTTTGAATTAATGCATGGGACCGAAGTGCATTTATTTGTCCCATCTATAGTGAGTAAAGGCATCCCTGATACATCAAGTGTTTGTGAAGGAAAGGTCTCGGCTTGCAAGCCGCATAATCTTCGTATTTCTTTTCTTTTTTCTGGATCTAAAAAAGCTGGTTTGGAGAGGTTGATTTCTAGCAATTCCACCAAATCAATTTTCTTTTTATTCGCGTGCTTAGATTTTGGCCCAGTTTTTGACTCATCCAGACTTCTTACTTTTTGTATTTTTTGTGTTGCCCACGGCTTAGAACATTCATCCTCTTGGCCTAGCAAATTGGGTATATTTTTTTTTGTCATTGCATTCTTGTTTTTTTTTGAATTTTTCGGCCCATTATTGGCACTAGAACTATTGTGTGCGTTTCTGAGTTTATTTTTAGATGACCCAGCTAACTTGTTATGTATGTTCAATTTTTTCTTGGCCTTTAAATTTTTTCGCAGATGGGCCAATGTTTGATTAAAGAAATTTGGGATATGAGCCTTTGGTTGCTTACATTTGAAGCCTTTTTTCTTGTTATTTTTTGAGTCAAGAGAAGAGAGAGATATGTCAGTCGTACCTGATAAAGGAGTCTCTTTCTTTTTGTCAGATTGATCTGCCACCACAGATTTTTCCATTTCTTCACGCGTGGGCTTTCTTGGGGCGACCGCAGTTCCATTTTGAGAAGGGGCCAGAGAGCAGACAGGGGAGGTTGCAGCAATAGTTTGCTGAATCCGGATGCTAGGCTCGGTCAACCTTTGAGTAGGGTCTGAACTCGGCTCAGTTGCATTGTTTTTTAGCGTGTCTTGTTTCTGAGCTATCGTAATCTGGCCGGAGAAGACTAACGGAGCTAATCTATCTTTCTCCATGGACGGTGGTGCCAGATTCCACAATCTGAATAAGATATCGGTCCAATCAATCTTCATATTGTTGTTTCTTCGATTCCTAGGATCCTTGGGTTCGGACGTATCTAGTGAATTATCGCTGACGGTGTCAACCAAACCGATTGGTTCATGAGTCTTGTCCGTCGGCATGGGGTTCGATGGTCCGAAATAGTATTTGTCTTGGGTTAAAACTGAAATCGGTTTGAGCTTAACATCACGAAAATATCCATATTCGGATGTTTTGTGGATCCTGTCGAGCGGCATTAACTTGCTGGTCGATCGACTATTCGGTTGGCTGGCATTTATAGTGCGTTGCTCTTTGCTTCTAACTGGACAGACGCCGTACAAGTGGCCTGGTTTGAAACAGTAACAACAAATACGTTTTTTCCTACAAGTGATCGTATTGTGGCCGAATTCGACGCATTTCAAGCACCGACCGTACCAGGAGGGGTGGTTCGCGTCGGGTGGGAAGGTAGGGCGTATATTCGGGGTTGGCAGTAGTGGAGCTTGCTGATGATAGGGTCCTTTCATGTTGATTTCATTGGGGCCCTTCCATTGTAAAGCTTGTCCTCTTGACCGGTCTTGGTTGTAATTTGCTTTGGCATTTCTTGATGGTATTTTGGGTTTTTGCGTGAGGTAATGGTGTCTTCTTTTTTGTGTGTCAAGTGGGTTTTTTAGTGTGCTGTAAGGGGTATAAGGCTTACATGGGTTGTGGATGGTACTAGGTAGGCGCTGGACTTGTTTCCAGCCATCACCGATATCGATTATTCGTCTTTTTCGGCGAAAATGGCTGCCTCCAGTGAGTATTTGAGAGTCTCTTGAGGGTCGCCATTTTTCTCCATGCTGTCGCCCTTTTTGGAGAGCTCTTGTCCCCATCGGAGTCGTTGACACCACCATTTTTGATATTATAATCCTATTTTTTTATTGATGCATTTATAGTTTTAATATTTTTTGACTATATTTCTGTCTCATTTGATAAGATTTTCTGCTCTTGTTTCTTCTCTCGGCGACCTAAACTGTGAAGACTCGTTAGAATGAAGGATTCTGTGTAGATAAATCATTATTGGAGTTTATATGTGTGGTTTTGAACTGGTATTGCCGACAAATAAAGTGAAATTAAAAAAAAAAAAAAACTAGAATAATGTTTACATTGAAAAATAGTCGCTTTATTTTTGAAGAAGAGAATTTTTAGACAATTGAGGGATGAGACAGCTCTTTTTTTGCGAAGACGGTTAGCAATCCATTTTTAAAGACTGAAATCTTTACATATATTGTGCTTTGTACTTGTATAATTACATTTACTTTTGTGTAAAACACAGGGGCGGATCTTAGTGAGGGCCGCGGGGGCCCATCCCCCCCCCCAAGATTTTGGCCGAACAATATATATATCTAGTGATTCAGTATATTTTATCAGTATAATAACGTAAAATTTACAGTTTGTCCCCTCCAAAAAAATCGCACAGTGTAATTTTAGAACCAATTTTTAATTTTGCCCCCCCCCAACGAATCTTATCAAGATCCGCCACTGGTAAAACATAATAAAAAGATATGTGAAGTATCAAATTAATTTGGGGCAATTAGCTCTCATACTTTTTATTTTATCAAAAATTCCTGTCTCGGTATGGTATTTTCATGTAATATACATGATGTCGTTTATATAAAAAGAAATGAGAAAAGAGTATTTGTGTCATAATAGTTCAATATAAATATGTAATTTACGCATAATCTATTATTTACAATTTTTTATTCAAAATTATTGTTTGACGTCGTGAAATTTGAACACATGATATGTAATTTATTATGCAATGCATTCAATCACTTGCACTAAGAAAAATAAAAATAAGAGAAAAATTGTGCACTCTATGGACGTGCACTCCATGTGCATGCCATAAAAAACGACATGTGACCATTTGATTTTTTTTCAATGTATGATATATCTTTTTTATATGTATGATATATCTTTATGCGTTATATACATTTTTAAATGTATCGTATATATTTTAGATGTGCAATGTATATTTATTAAATATAATACATGTTATATTTAATTACCTATATTATATACATTTATTTGTTAATATTTTTTTTACATGATATATATATTTTGAATGCAACACATGTTAATTGTTTTATATTGTACGATATATAGTACAACTATATGTATAATATATTTTTTAAGATATTTATTTTACATACATAATAGTTTGTATAATTTTTTTTGAACTAGATTATATTTTTTTGTATAATAATTTATATTTTTTTGGAACGTGTGCGTGTACAAATACGTTCAAAATTAAAAAAAAATCAAAGCTCTACATGTTAGTGTTACACTCGTATTGATTTCGTGCACGTTCAAAAAAAATAAAATTCAATTCACTTCAAAAAACTAAAGAAGGTATTTGAAAAGTTAAAAAAATTGGAGGACTTGTTGATATAATGTTCATGCTACTTTACTCATCTTCTTCCCCAAATCTCTCCATTTCTCCGCAGTCCATGCCCACAGCACAGTATGTACTCCTCCTATTCCAACTCAGAATTCTTCTATTACGACGAACAAACCCTTCCGATCCCATGGCGAAGCAAGCCCATCCTAATCCCCATAGAAACCCCATCTAACCAAACCCTAACATCAATTCCCGTTCATCTCCCTTCCAGTTCCAGCTACATCACCAACTCAGCAGTCAAAATCCAGTCGGTCTATCGAGGCCACTTAGTCCGATCCTTCCTTCAGACGATCCGATCCGTCGATTCCGATGTTAACCGTATCGAGAGGCTGATCCAACGGCAGGAGACCGTCGACGCGATCAGAGATGAGAATAGTGTTGAGAGGATAAGCTTGAATGAGATGCTCATGAAATTGCTTCTTCGCCTAGATTCGGTATGTAATATGCAATAATTTATCAGTGTTTTGTTAACTTTGAAGTTTGATCTATGTAAATTGAACGTACATGCAGGTACCAGGTTTTTATACTGCAGTGAGGGAGGCGAGGAGAAATGCTAGCCGTAGGATCGTGGGATTGCAAGAGGTAATCGATGCCATAGTGACGTACTCTGAGGCGAGTGAGGTAGAGTGGGAGGTGATTCCCTCAAATTTGGAGCAAATTTTGACAAGGGTTTGTTTATAGGGCAGTGCTACAGTCACTCCCTCCCTCACTCCCAAATCCCCTCCCTAGGTCTATGACATGTGGGACCCACACAACATTTCACAAAAATTAATGTATGTGGGTCCCACATGTCATAGACCAAGAAAGGGGATATGGGAGGGAGGGAGGGAGTGGCTAGAGCATTACCCTTGTTTATAAAGGATAGGTGGAATGAGTATAATAATAGTGAATAAATTAAATATGCACGTCATAGAAGTATAATAATAATTAATAAATTATATATGTATGTGATGGAAGTACAATAATAATTGCCTAATAATATTTTAATTGTTTGGACTTGGAGTACTTTTTTATTTTTAATTTTGCTTGAATGCATGCTTTATTGATAATTATAATTGAGGGAGAATAATTCGTGAAGTAAAAATGAATAAATAAAGGGAAATTTTCAAAAAAACCTCTATCTTTTTTGGATATTTTAAAAAATCCCCTATCTTTTTGGAAACTCCAAAAGACCCCCTCTACCTAATTTTTATTTTCAAATACTCCCTATAGGGGTTAAAACTAATCAAGGATGGTGTTAAAAAAAAAATTTGACCAAAATATCCTTCTATTTTCATATGTATATTTTTTGTTATTTTTTCATTAATTTTATTAGTTTTAAAAAAATTCATAAATAATTTTTAACATATAATGATTTCACAAAAATAAAATTATTAAATGTTGTGTTTGTATAATTTTAATATTTCATTTATTATTCATGAAAAACTTACACCAGATAATAATAAAATAAACAATTTGAAAATATACTGAAAGAAAAATATTTCTTTAAACATATATTTTAATTTTATTTTCGTTCTTCTTTTATGTATGCTTTTAATAGATTCATGATATTTTATTTTTTTAATATTTGCAAGGTGTTCTTTTAATATTGTTGTTCATCTTTTTATTATTTTATGTTATTTTTTCAATAAAAAGTTATGAAAGTCAAATATATGTAATGTATGAAATATTAAAATTATATACATATAACATATGACAATTATTTTTTAAAGATTATTATAAGCAAAAAAAAAAATTAGGACTTTTTTAAAATTAATACAAATAACAAAAACATTATTTTAATTACTAACTATGTAAAATGAAGGGTATTTTGGTCATAAAAATATATTTAATACCATCCATAGTTAATTTTAACCTCATAGGGGGGTATTTGAAAATAAAAGTTTGGTAGAGGATTTTTTTTGGAGTTTCCAAAAAGATAGGGGGTTTTTTGAAAATTTCCCATAAATAAAATAAGAAGAAGTAAAAATGAATGAAGAAGAGAGAAAGAAATCTAAAAAGATGAATATTAGAAAATGATACTTATTTCTTCATTTGTTCATTTGAGGTATTTTACTGTCCGATTAATCCTATATTTCCTGGGACGTTCATCAGAGGTTCCATTTTATAAATTATAAAATATGACCTTTTAATTTATTCTCAACCAGTTCGGCTGAGTAATTTAACATTTATTTTTTATTATTTGCTTGTTTACTCTATAAGTAAGGGTGTTCAAACGGTTCGGTTCGGTTCAAACTGAACTGATCGAATTCGGTTTTTTTATTTATTTAGTTCGGTTTGGTTAAAAAAAAATGATATTGATCGGTTTATTCGGTTCGATTCGGTTTTGGAATTTTGAAGTTTTGAAAACCAATTAAACCGAACTGACCGAATAACATTTTATTTTTCATATTTTTTAAATATGTTAATGTTAAAATATAAGAAAATAGATTTTATAATATGATAATATAATATAATTATATTTTATAATATGTATTTATATTTTTTGATAAATCAAATATATTCTTTTATAAATATTTTTTTATTATAAAATTATTGTTGGGTAACGGCGCCGCTACCGAGCCCCGCGCAGCGGAATGAAGGATCCGGTCACACGAGAGTACGAATCCTAAATATAACTACAATCTATAACATTTATAGAGTGTCATACCATGTGAAATTGATCACGGAGAAGGGTTGACACACGCTTGTAGTTCCTCTTCTTGCTGCTCCGATCCTCGGTAATACATACGTCCCGCGCCCGCATGATTGGACACCGTCGATGAAGCGCCGCTTTGTCGTAAACAACCAGATTGCTTCCGGTTCGTCCTCGACCGTGCTCTCGTTTGATCACAACGAAAGATCTCAGTTGAGATCTCTCTACCCGTATCCACCGCGAGTTTCGTCTCTTGGTTATGCGTGAATTTCCCTAGCAAATTCACCGTAAACTTGCTCAAAACCTTAAATCTCTAATGGTGACTCTCTCAACTTGTTTCACAAGTTCTACAAATCTAAAATGATGCTTAGAGAGAGATGAAAAGATCACACCTGATCTTATAATAACACCACCATTAATTAGAGGATTAGTGAGTATCAAATAAAATTGCCAACTTAGAATTCGGATTACAGTCCGGCATGATGCAACATGGCCCGTCACGACGGACGTATACAATTTACTGAGATAGCCGTTTTTATTCTCCTCCGTCATGACGGACCAACCAGTCTGTCACGACGTAGCTCCGTCATGACGACCAACCAATCCGTCACGACGCTACACTCACATATTGACTTCCATATCATTACCATAGGTCCGTCACGACGGACCAACCAGTCCCTCATGACGGACTATATAATATATATTAGTTTTGCATAATCACATTATACATCCAACCGTTTCGACGAACGCGTACGTTCTGTTGGGTATCGACGCCACTTCCGAGCCCCCGCGCAGCAAATTGTGAGGTCCGGTCCGACCCGATTCCGAGGACCAATTCCTCAACCCGAGAGTACGAATCCTAATCTACATGCATCTACAAATATATAACTATTATATATAGTGTCATACCACGTGAAATTGATCACTAAGAAGGGCTGACACGCGCTTGTAGTTGCTCTTCTTGCTGCTTCAATCCTAGGCAGCACGTGCGTCCCATTCCCGCACGATTCGACACCTTCGATGGAGCTCCGATTTGTCGTATACAACCGGATCGAATCCGGCTCGTCATTCATCTTGCTCTCACATGATCACAATAGAAGATTTCAGGTGAAATCCCTTTACTCGTATCCACCTCGAGCTATCGTCTTTCGGTTATGCGCGATTCTCCTAAAATTGTCGTAAACTTGCTTGATCAACCAATCTCTCATGGTGTTCAACTTGTCTCACAAGTTTTCTCTCTATTCTTAAGGACCATATCTTGTCCAGAGTAATGACTTAGTTGGAGAGAAAAGAGATCCACATATCTTATATTAACACCACATTTAATGGAAGATTAATTAGTACAAATAAAACTGCTAATTTAGAATTTGGATCACAGTCCGTCAGGACGCACTGAATGGTGCGTCATGACGGACGAGTCACGATTACTTGAAACATCAGTTACTCTCATAGTCCGGTCCGTCATGACACACCTCGGACATGACGGACAACCCGTTCGTTATGACTCATACTCACAGATTAGTACACAAATACGCTTTTGGTCCGTCACGATGGACCAACTAGTCCGTCATGACGGGCTGTGTATAATCTGTGTAATCTGACATATTAACCTATTGGTCCGTCACGACGGACCAACCAGTTCGTCATGACGGACTGTGTATAATCTGTGTAATCTGACAGATTAACCTATTGGTCCGTCACGACCAGGGCCGGTCCGGGGTTTTGAAATACCCGAAGCCAAATTAAAAATTGGACCCGCAAATTCGTCAACAATTCAACATAATTTACAATTCAACAATCAACAATCGAATCAACAACCAGTAACTCATTACAGTTTAACAGTTATCAATTGGAAGAAATTCACAGTTTACAATTTACAGAAATTCACAGAAATCGTAACTCGATTTACAGTTTACAATTTACAATTTAACCAATTCAACCAATCAACAATCGAATCAACAACCAGATCGAAATCGTAACTCGATTTACAGTTTACAATTTAACAGTTTAAACTCAGTCAGAAATTCACAGAAACTCAGTCAAAATTCACTGAAATTGACAACCAGTAACTCATTACACAATCAGTAACTCAATTTACAACGATCAACAACCAGTAACTCGCCAGAAATTCACAGAAACAACTCGAATTCAAAACTCAAAACCCTAGATCGAAGAAAGCTGCCTGAAATTGGAAGAAAGCTGCCTGAAATTGGAAGAAACCCTAGATTGAACAAACTCAAAATCCTCGAATCTTCGCCAGGAGAGAGAGAGAGAGAGAGAGAGAGAGAGAGAGAGAGAGAGAGAGAGAGAGAGAGAGAGAGTCGTCTCGTCGCCACTGCCAGTCGCCAGAAAACCTCAAAACCCTAGATCGAAATCGTCGCCAGCGAGAGAGATTCGTCGCCAGAAAGATAGAGAAATAACCGTCGCGAGAGAGAAAGAGAGAATCGTCGCCACAAAAACCTCAAAACCCTAACCCTAGATCGAAATCGCCTTCAGCCATGAAATCGCCACGAAATCGCCAGAGAGAGAGAGAGAGACTGAGAGAGAGGGGAGAAAAGAGGGGTCGAGTGGGGTCTGGATCCTAATATGTATCAAAAAAATAATTTGGACCCCCAAAATTTTTGGACCCGAGACCATGCTTCATGGGCTTTTACGTATGGGCCGGCCCTGGTCACGACAGACCAATCAGTTCGTCATGACGAACTATGTTATAATGTTTCTTATATGCATCCAATCGTAATGACGAACGTGTACGTTAATCTATCTTCATGTGTGCAATTTACTAGTTGATCTATAACTGTATTTTTTTCACGTTCATCTATTCTTATGTGTACAATTTTCTAGTTGATATATAGTTGTATTTTCTGCAATTATAATGTTTTTTATTCGATTCATTAAAACGGTTCAGTTCGATTTTGTTTAAATTAGTTTTATTCGATTCGATTTGAACCTACCTGTTGGACCGATCATCCTATTTAAAAGTAAGTAAGTATTTAGATTTTTTAATCTACAGGCCTCCAGACATACATCGAGATGGCCTACCGGTTTGTCCAGATTCAAAACTAGTAGTACATCACATGGGTTGTATAGTTTAGATAATTATTGAGTATTTTTTGTTCTATTCAGATTCAAAACTAATATTTTTTTGTTCTATTTAAACTAATGTTTTTTTGTTCTATTTAGATTCAAAACTACCGATTATAATTTATTTTATTTTATTGAAATGTAGCTATATCAATCAAAATAGAGCTTTTAGCAAAAATAAAGAAATATTCACTAGATAATGAATGCTAAAAACCCTGATATATTTATTATCTACTAAAATGAAATATACTAGAAAACTTGTGCCAAGTTTAACACCTAATTAGTCGTTTGTGATATGCGAATAATAATAAGCAAAACGAAATACACATATATGTATAATTTAAATTAAAGATTTGGTCAAATAAAATAAATACCCTACCAATTCCTCAATTCAGATATAAAATTATATTTGTTTGGCATAATATATATACAGGGATCTGTTACGCGAAAATATATAAATATAACTTGAGAAATATTATTATTTTATTAAATAATATTTATTTTAATTCAAAACTAGTCATTTATTGATTGTTATTGATATTTTCTAAAAAATGTGCCGGAACATGAATAACTCGAAGTTTAAATGTCTTGGAACATGAATGTTGGAAAATCAATTTCTCGTAAGTTCGAATAACCCGAACAACCCGAAAATCGGACGGCTCAAAAACTGAACGACACGATAACCGAATGACACGAAAACCGAACGACATGCGGTCCGAATGACCCGATGACCCAAATGGCCACTTAAAATGAGATGAACCTAAAATGATACTACTCAAACTCGATTTGACTTGACCGATTGGCACCGCTAACTACGGTTTAACATCACCACACGTACTGATTCACTGCTCATGATATAATTAATCAAACCTAATAATAATAAAAAAAATATAACATGCTTCCCAACCTCACTTAAACATTTTTGATACGTCATCAAATTTTTTTAATTCATTTATTATACCCTAAATTAATGATTAAATCGATTGATTCAACTAATGAATTTAATTAATTCATTTAAACATTCTCGATTAAGACATCAAAAATGTTTAAGTGTGTTCAAGGGCGATTGGTGCACCATGTCAAACACCGTAATAAAACGTTAAATAGAAATGTCAACTACCATATTTTAACGACAAAACAAAACAAAGCCTTCCAAGCAAAAGCAACTCCTCTCCTCTCCTCTCCTCTTCTTCGCTTCTCCAATCCACATTCACTCTATGCTCTCCTCTCCATTGCTCACAACTCCAATTACCCCATTCCTACAATGGGCTCTCTCCTCCTCTTCTTCTTCTCCTCGCTCCTTCTTCTCTTCTCCACCCCAACCAAATCTGAAGAGTCATACATCTCAGCCATTATCTCTGACAAAGGCATAGACTTTGTGAAAGATCTATTGGTCAATGAGGCTGTCAAATCTATGATCCCACTCGAACTAGATGATATAGAGAAAGCAACCAAGATACCGTATGTTGGGTACGTCACCATGTTTGCTACTGATATTACTCTTTACGAGCTCAATGTGTCAAATTCTAGTGCGAGTATTGGGGATTCAGGGGTGGAGATTGTCGCCTCTGGTGTCACCGCAGAGATGAGTATGAACTGGAACTATTCTTATAGTACGGCTTGGATTAAGCTTTCAGATAGTGGAAATGCTTCCATTGAGGTAAACAAATTCTACCTTTTGAGATTTTTGTCTCGTTTCATAATTCATTTCACTGATTTGTAGTGAAAAACTGGAAATTGATATACACATTTGAATTGAATGCTATAAATCCTAGCCTACAATTAACATTTAACTGTTTTATTTTTGTTGCATTTGAGTTGTGCAATTATTCCTTAATTGAACCAAAATATAACCTGAACTTAGCCCAATTTCATATGATTTTGCCACCAATTGTTCAATTAATAGTATTACAGCCAACAAAAAATAGAGACCAAAAAGGCAATAATTGGTCTAATAATTAAAAATTAAAAATTTCATATAAAGGTCGTAGGAATGGAGGTGAGCCTTACTATGAGCATGACAACCGAAAATGGATCTCTCCAGTTATCAGTCTCTGATGTAGATTGCGAGATAGACGAGTTAATCATTACCTTGAGCGGAGGCGCTTCTTGGTTTTACCAAGGGTAAATTCGTAATTCTACAACTCAATATTTTCCATGATTATTATTGATTGTATAATTCTGATTTTTTGAAAGGTTTATAAATGCATTCAAAAATCACATAAGATCAGCAGTGGAGAAGGCCATAACCGAAAATGTGAATGACGGTTCGTCACAGCTCGATTCGTTATTACAAGAAATCCCCAAAAAGTTCAGTTTAGACGATGTTTCGTACCTGAATTTAACCCTTGTCAAAGACCCGGTCTATTCAGAAACCTCGGTGGAAATTGACATTAATGGCCTCTTCAACGGTACCGGTACAACTGGTACTGAATTGAGCGAGAATGAGGAGTTGAATAGAGGACTTGCTTTATCATGTGGAGGAGAATCAAAGATGGGCGTTGTTTCGGTTAATCAAGAGGTGTTTAATTCTGCGTTCGATGTTTATTATCAGGTAAATATTTTTCGTACCAAAATAAGAAATGAAATACCACGAATACCCCTACAAAACAAATAAATTATTGAGTATGCTCCTAAAAACATAAAAATATCATGTGTGCTCTCCCAAACTACCCTTATTTCATTATCTCGTATTTATTCAAAAATAAATGAGAAAGAATGGTATTGTAAGCATTTTTTTGAAAAATTAGGAAAGGAAAGGGTATTTTTGATATTTTATTCATTATCTTTTGTAGGCAGGATATATGAACTGGTACGTGGACAAAATACCAATGCAATCTCTTTTAAACACGAGTACCTGGAAGATTCTAATTCCTGAGTTATATACCAAGTACCCGAACGAGGAAATGATGCTGAACATCTCCATTTCATCCTCTCCAGTTCTGACAATAACTAGAGAGAAACTCAGCTCCACTATCTATGCAGATGTCATAGTCGATGTTTACGACGACAATGAGACCGTTTCGGTTGCATTCATACAAGTGGTATTGAAATCTTTTCTTAATTTCGAAACTTAAGAAATATCATGAATACCCCTAGAAAATAGGAAATATAATGTACTGGTTTAAGATTTGTTAAAATTTAGAAATGAGTTAAAACTGTATTGTGCAGGAAGTCACTGTTTCGGGCAATCTAAGCATGTCAGGAAATAATATAACAGGTAAAGTAGAAATTGACGATTTTACCCTCACCATGAAGTGGAGCAATATTGGAAGCTTGTATCTCACATTGATTCGGGTACATTTTTGTAATTCTTCTACAAAATTCCGGTACATTTTTGTTTATTAATTTCGATTAATTTTTACAGGGGGTAATTTGGTTATTTTTGGACGATATATTGGCACCGTTGTTAAATGTGATTCTCGGTTTAGGGTATGATTTACCGAGTATGTATGGTTTCTCGTTGCAAAATCCATATATTTACACGTCAAATTCGACACTATTTTTATGTTCCGATGTGGCCTACTCGAACTCCACGGAATCTCTTTTGTACGCCCTACGAAACGTTATGTGATGATTTGTGCGAATATCGATGCATTTGGAGACCGTGTATATATCCATTATGTTTCCGTTTCTATTTGTTATTTATTCTCGCCAAATGAGCAAATCTTCAATTGTACCAAAATATTTTATTTTTTTGATACTAGGAATTAAACATCGATCCTCTAGTTGATACGTTTTCCGCATTATTGATCATTAAATTCAAATTTAAAGAAATTGACCTCATAAAAACTAAAATAAACATAAAATTACTTGGTGATATCTCCATACAAAGCTTAATAGATATCTCTAATTAATACAAAGAAGAAAGCACACAAATACAAACAATAACAGTTCGAGTGACAAAACAGTATAGCGTCGTGCATGAGAGGAGCTCGGACCCTCGGCCACACGAATGGCCGTAAAATCTCCTGCCACAGGAATCGCTTCATTGATTTCTTGGTTCTCAGGATGAACTTTTAAGTGCAATTTAAGCCCATTTTTGCAGTTTTTAAGGTTTGTGCTAATGAAATATCGCGAGCCTTCTTCTTCTAGGGTTAACTGGTTGAGCCCTTCTGTGTACATTTTGATCGGGTTGATTGGTTCGCAAGACTCGAATTCTGATTCGGTCTTCAGCTCCATTATCCCCTCTTCCGGTGCCGCATACGCAAACCCTATCATCCAAACGATGATGCGTTATCAATTTATCAGCAATATAAAAATTAATTATCTAATTTAATAAAAAATATATATAATCAAGAGGTTAAGTACAAATAGTGTCGCGAACGCGAAATATTTTGTTGGAAGACCAGTAAGCGATATTGTTGGAAGAATCCCACCCTTGATCTCCTCCTATAACATGGTGTTTGTTAAACCCATTTGTCGCTTCACAAAACCTTATTACCATTAGTATGCTTAGCAATATTATTATCACAGTGGCAAGGCTAACATTTTTCCTCAGAATTCCAGTCATGAGAGAGAGAGAGAGAGAGAGAGAGAGAGAGAGAGAGAGAGAGAGAGAGAGACTCTAAACTGAACTTAGAGAGAGAGAGAGAGAGAGAGGAAAAAATGAATAGAAATACTGCTAAACTGAACTTCTCAACAATAAGTTTTTCTAAACTACCATTCAATACCTAGAATAAATCAGAAACAAACCTAACTTTTTTTCACAAATTTATAATTATTTATTACAATTTACACCAATTTAAAATATCATGGCATATTTAATCCTTCAAAATTGAAGATTAAACTCCCTAAATGGAATTCTTTTTGAAGAATAATTTTTTTTTTTATTAGGTGGCAAGATGTCAAACCTAAGGTTTGTATTAATAAGAAGATAGTAATTTACAATTTTACACAAGCTTTTCATATTAAAACTAAATCGATCCTATTCATGTCTTTTGTGCTTGTGGTTCCGTCGTTAATTTTTGTATTTTTTCCAGGTGGCCGCTTCGTCGAGTATCTTGTTTGTTAGTGTTTCCGGTGTTTTGGAGATATTTTGAAAAATTCTTCTATTTCGTTCTTTCCATGTCTCCCAAAAAAATGCCGCTACTATTGTTTTGCACTTTTCTTTTTCTTCTTTTGTTTTTGATTTTAAATTCCATTCCCACGCTCCTTTTACGGTGGTTTGCGTGGCAATTTGCATATTTGTCGTAGAGGTTCCTTCAATTAAACTCCATGTCATTTGGGTAAATGGGCACGTTAGGAGTAGGTGGTCGGTCGTTTCCGGATTTTGTTGGCATAATACACAAGTTGGCGTATTTGGCCATCCCTTAATTGCTAGAACGTCGGCCGTGTTTATTTTTCCGTGAAATACTAACCATAAAAATATCCTTACTTTCAATGGTGCTTTTGTATTCCAAAGTTCCTTTTGCCAACTTATTTTTACTCCGGGGTTTCTTTGGAATATGTATGCGGTTTTGGTACTATATTTTGTTGTCCATCTCCATGTGGTTTCTTGCGTGGCGGGGTTCTTCCTCGTCGATATCTTATAGGCTTGTATGTTGGCTAGTATATCTTTTTGGAGAGAGGATTGTGTTGTTGTCGGGACCATTTGCATCGCTTCCGAGTCCTCTATGCCGTATAATAATATCATATATTTGGTCCAAATATTTTGCGGTTCGTTATCTAATTTCCAAAGAAATTTTTGTAATAGCGCATTATTCATGGTTCGTAAGTGTAGTATACCTAATCCGCCATTTGTTTTTGGAAGACATACCGTGTCCCAATTAATAAGACTTTTGCCGGCCTTTTTGAAGAATAATTGAACACCCAAAAATGCAAAAAATGGTCCAATTTGCAAAATCAAACCACAAACCACATCAAAACAAGTAATTTCATTTCAACACAAATACAACACAAATTATTTCAACAAGTAATCAATCACAATATATCCAAAAACTCTTAAAACATATACACCATAAATTCATATCAAAACAAACGTACAAAGAAACCCAAATACAAAAAAAGAACCTAATGAGTCTTAGCCGAAGGATTGGTGAGAAGATCCAAAGCACGCTTCAAATGATCCACCGCAACGACGACATCATCAAATGCAAGCGCGCCCACAGCAAACCTCGCAGCCTTATGAGCCTCGGAAATCTTCTCCACCGAAGGCTGGTACGAGCTATCGTACCTGTAACTCTCTACAACTGGTATGGGCTGTGCAACCTGTACGGGCTGTGCAACCTGCCTTTGCACGGGTGGCGGAACAGATGGCGTCACTGGAGGTTGACTCGCAAACACGTTTTGAAAACCCGAGTCGGGGTAGTTAAAAGAGGGTTGATGGGTCGGTACGGTCGGTAAATTCGCATCTTGAAAACTTGGGTACGATTGGAAATTCGGGTAATTTGAGGGGTCTGCAGAGAAATAGTTTTGTTCGTTGGAATAGTTTTGGGGATATGAGGAAGGATCGGTGGGAGGGATCGTATATGGAGGAGGAATGTAGTGTGTGTTTGGTGTGTGTTCAGTGGGTGCGTTTTGTGTGTGTTCAGTGGGTGGTGGTGTGTATTGTTCGGTGGGTGGAGGTGTGTAGTGTGTGGGTGTGTTTTGTGTGTGTTCAGTGGGTGGTGGTGGTGGTGTGTAGTGCGTGCGCGTGTTTTGTTCGTGTTCAGTGGGTGGTGGTGGTGGTGTGTAGTGTGTGGGTGTGTTTTGAGTGTGTTCAGTGGGTGGTGGTGGGTTGTAGTTCGAGGAGAAGCTCTGTCTTCTATCCAAGTCCTTCGCTGGAGAAGACTACACAAAAGAAAAAAATTGAGTTGGTACGGTAGTCGGTACCATGTAAAAATATTGACGGTACATTGGTACGAAACAATTGAAATATACAAAACTAACATTTTCAAAGAACTGAGACGGTGGAATGTCCATACTGCCTTGCTGGTTACTAGAAAAACTCTGGCTTCTTCCCATATCCTAAATTTCACAAATAATATTTACATAATAATTAAAAATTTAAAATTAAGTTTAAGATAAGATAGTTAATTTACAAAAGAGGGTGAAGGAGAGAGAGAAGGCATGCTAGTCGAGTCTTTTTCGCCGCCAGGTGGACCTGGTTCGGGTTTTCGTCCTTCTTTTATTGCTTTTCGTATATCTGCGGCTTTCCACAGTGCGTATTTATATTTTTGCTCAATCTGAAATAAGACGATAAGAAAAAATATTAATTTTGTCTGTATTAAATAATTCGAGTCGAATAAAGCAGACAGAAAAAGGCTTACTTCTGGTTGAAGTTCGCCAAACTGTTTAATGATCTCGAAGAACACACTCGCAGCGTAGAATGTCTTTGCAGTGTTCCTGAATTTGAAATACTTAGAAAGATTCTATGTCGAGAACTTAGATCCAGATACGAATCTGAGAAAAAGAGGGAGATTACAGTACAAGTCAGCTCGGCCAGCACGATCCTGTTTGTCTGCTTTTGCGAACACACTTGATGCGAATCCTTCCAAGTATAGGTTATCGTCTGGTGCTAACTTGATCGTCTTTTTATCCTGTTGATCATGTAATATGAATTTGATCTTGAAATAAGATCAAATCAACAAAAAAAGCAAGAATTGAGAGAGAGGAAGGATTGGAGATTAACCTTCTCGAGCTGATTCATGAGGGAGATGAGAAGACTGTTAGTCATTTTGGTACGCTCCTTTATCGCGAGTCCTTTCTCCATCGCAAATATTCTACCTGTTATTCATCCCAAATTAATCAATCCCGATCAAAATTAGGTTTGCTGATAGGGATTACGCATATCAGACTAGGGTTATACTTACAGTAGTAAGAAACGAGTGGCTCGTGCTTCTGTAACTCGTCAGCTCGCTGAAGGTAGGGAAGAAGGGCTTTCGCCGGCTCCGCTGCATCACTCGCCATTTTTAAACCCTAGATAGCTCGATTGCTCTCGAGAGAAGAGATAGTACAAATCACGATCTGGAAATTGTATGCGAAATTACTCGGATAAACGAACGTAAAAGGTTTTGCTTTGGTGAGGTGAGAGAGGAGGAGAAGAGTTCCCGTTCCTTCACTGAGAAGGTTGAAGAAGAAAACGTCATCTCTCCAGTTTCAAGATAATGGAATAAAACTGGATATCTCCAGTAGTAAAAATATTATGCCCAGCCCAGTAATAACCCATAGTTTATGGCCCAAATATAATGTTTATTGAGATTTTTATGAATGTACCGTTTGAAGGGGAAGGAGGAGGAGATATTTGATAATTGGGATTTGGGAGGTCTGCATAGGCATGTGGAGTTCATTTCTCCTGTTGCCATGAACTAATTTAGTTCATGAACTAATTTAGTTGATAATGGAATAAAACTGCATAGGCTTTTTGTGAAACCCAAAACGTGGCACTTTGACCACCACTAATTTAGTGAATTTCGTATAAATAATAAAAGATAACAGAGATAGACCCAAACGGAGGAAACAACCGTCAAAAAGCGTAAATGCCACCCACTAAATTATTTTTCAGATATAACCTCCATCATACTATTTATTATTATTGATAGACAAAATTATATAATTTTGTAAAGTTCTAGAATGCAATAAAATGTTATTTATGATTTTATTTCAAATAAATTATAATATTTCCTAATTAGATATGAATACCAAGAAAATTTAATCTAAAACTAAAATATATATATATATATATATATATATATATATATATATATATATATATATATATATATATATATATATATATTAGATTGTGAATTTATAAGTATGTAAAAATAATATTGTATAATAGTTAATATGACAAAAAAGTAAACATTATAAAAATATTTATTGAAAAGTAATTATAAAAATATGATTAACATCATACCATCAATGTTTAATTTGATTTAAAAAAATATGTGCGCCTCATCAGTGTGAGGACGACGCCTGGCAGTTTATCTTTTTCCAATTTTGATTGCATTTTGTGCATTTCAAAATGCACGTTGTTCCTCATTCATGTCATTAATATAGTTTTTTCTTTAATATTTAACATATACTAATTTAAAAGAAACAACTATTATATGTTATCATTTTGCTTATGATACATCTATTTTCAAGGATATTTTGAGTAATTATCAATTAATGAGTATTTCGGATTCTTTTTGAAGTGTATTTGTCAATAAATTGTAGGCTAAGTAAAAAATTTGAATTGTTCATCAAAATAAAATATTCATAAAAAATAAAATTTATGATACCCTTCTAAATACCCAAAATACTCTTTTAAAATGGTGTATGATAGACCCCCCCCCCCCCCCCCCCCCCCCCCCCCCCCCCCCCCCACCCCCACACACACACACCATATTAATATAATTTCAATATTAATTCATTACTTTCATAAAAAAACTAACATCAAATAATAATAAAATAAATAACAAAATGAAAATCGTGATTTTTTAAGGTATTAATTATAAACAACATCAAAGGTCAAGAATATTCAAAAATACGCAAAATGTCATGACATAAAAAATTGAAGATTATTTTGTACGTTAATAACTTTGTATTACTTTGTTCGAACTATATTTATACATTTTGTATAATTATTTATTCTTTTTTATAATAATATTTTTATATGATCATACAATATTTACTTCTATTTATTGTAAATATTTTTTGTTCATACAATATTTAGAAATAAATAATTTAATAATACTTATATTCTTGAAGTATTCATGCATGCTAGTTGTTATACTTGGTTTAAATTTATTTTTATTTTCTTCCTCACACAATATTTATTGTAGAAGCTTGTGAAAAATTGAAGATTGACATTAATTTTCACGGCAAACCAATCTCGGCTCTGTTATTGCTTTATGGTTGTAGGAGGCCATGTACTTCAAGGGCTGAGATGATATCTCAACGGCGGCTTCACATAAAGTTGCAATCTTTACGCAACAGAGAAAATGAACTCAGGCATGTGGGGTGGCCAATGGCCATGTGCCGAGCTGCAGTTAGGACCCACCGTCACTTGTGATGTGAGTGTTTTCCGGAGACACCCCCAAACAAAAACAAAAACAAAATGTTAATTGTCTCTGTTATTTTAAAATTTAAAATTACACATGAATTGAATTATGATTGCTATGATCATATGACCCTGTGACCTGTGAATCTAGGATATGAAAACTGGTGAAAGGATCTGATCCTAACCAAATAGTATCACATGAATGAATGATTATACATCTACCTGACTACTTTATATTTTTATCCGGATTGGATTTGGTATTTAATATTGTAGTTTCAGTGCTGAAATTTGGATTTAAAAAAATGGTAATTCTGGCATGTCTAATTATTTATGAATTCATCGTCCGAATTAATTATCACTGGTATCGTCAGATTTTTAAAATTGTAATATTAACAATTATATATTAGTTTATTCATCGGAAATCGGCCACGAAAATGAGGAGCTTTAATTTTTTTTTTTGAAATCATATTTATATTGATAATTAATTATATAATTTAATGTGAAATAATAAATAATTAAATATAATCAATTTAAGATAAATTTGATGAATGCTAATAATCCACATGCTCAGTCGGACGATGTAGACTACTATAAATACTTAAAGCAGTCGTGAAATAATTGACGTATAAATGTATGCAAATAAGGTGTGATAATTTTTTAATTATTATTCGATAATCGCATAGCATAATTTAACGGTTTAAACGACAATGATAAATATAATAGAATACAATAATCAAATATGAAAAAAATAAAGGGTTATTACTTATTGTTAATTAATAATTGTATACAAAATAATAAGTATTAGTTTTGTCAATAGATAACATCACGATTCATGACTCACAAGTCACAAGTAGTAAAACAAACATAACCAGTATTGAGTACAGAGATGATTCGAATGGGAGACAAAAATTCATAAAAGGACAAACATTTGCCACCCAAGGGACCGGAAAGGAAAGAAAAGAATACGCGATTATGATATTCACAGAGCCGAAATTTCTGAAAACAGAGACGATATATATTTTGGTTTCAAAAACATTATTTATGTCATTATAAAAAAATGACCTTCCCCCTAAGACAAAGAATACTAATAAGCACCGAGGGACGTTAACATTCACATCCGCATCTTTACCCGCAGCATACCGACAATCTTAATTCTTACCCCGCACGAATCTCAAAGCTGGTTAACATTAAACTTTTTCTATTCTTTGACCGTCCCGACTCCCCGCCATATTAAAAATTGGTACATTTCCAAATACATCCCTGACATTTCAGAGTATTAATCCATAACAGTTCAGCCTAGGTTTGCAAATTGAAAGAAAACAAAGGTCTATTGCAGAAAAGACTCGGAGTCCACTGTTCAAGAATAATAGTAGCTGCAGAGTTACAGTCTTCTTTACTTCACATTACACACACACTCAGTTGCTCTTACTCTGAGAAAAGCACAGGAGATCCCTGTCTCTCTTCTCTCTGGCCTCAGATCCCAAAGAAAAAGCTCTAAATCTCGCTTACCAACCAAAACCCTAGCTAGCTCTCTCTCATCCTGCATTGTAAGAACCTTTTCTTTTTCTTTTTTTTCTTTTGTCTCGCTTTCTCTAGCCGGTTCTCTGTCCATTTCTCGTGATCTCCTCTGCTATCTCTCGCTTTGTTATCTTTTTTTAAGTGGACAAAATGGGCGTGTTTCAGATCTAGATTTGTTTCATTATCAGCTCAATGTGGGTTTAGATTCGTGCCTCGGAGGTTTTTTTAAGGGTTTTGGTCTAGATTTTGTGAGGTTAGAAGAGTTTGGTTTTAATTTTTGCTTGATTCACATGTCGTGTTGGTCATTTCGCATGTTACTGCTGTTGATCTGTTTCTCGTTTTGTTTAATTTTCGTCTGTCCATGTGATCTGTACATTTCGAGCATTTTGATCCGTTTCTACATAATCACTCCAGTACTTTTCTAATAACATATTGAAGATTTTGGCAAATTTGCATGAATTCACTGTAATTTGCTTTAAAACAATACTGTCTTGCTCTTGTTTATAGAATCAATATGCTTTCACTATTTGCATCAACTGTAGTACTTCATCTTATTTCGACTGTGTCAAATTGTAATTATATTAATTATTTGGATCCGTAATTTGAATATTTTCTATGTTTTCAGATTTGAATTCCTTGGTTCTAAATGGCCGCGACAGGAACCACTAACCCATCTTTTGGCGATACAACATGTGGGTCCTTGCTCCAGCAATTACAGGTAATCTAATTAGGGTTTACCTTTTGAGTATCGAAAACCCTAATTCACCTCTAAAACCCCGAATAAACCACAAGGCATAAAAGAAAAAAAACAATTGTTGGCTCCAAAATCGAAGCTTGAATTTGTGCATTTTTGTTTTATCAGAGAGTATGGGACGAAGTTGGCGAGAGCGACGAAGATCGTGACAAAATTCTCCTTCAACTCGATCAAGAATGTTTGGATGTGTACAAAAGGAAAGTCGATCAAGCCACCATCTCAAGAGATTCTTTAATTCAAGCACTCGATGATTCCAAAATCGAGCTCGCTCGTCTCCTCTCTGCCCTCGGCGAAAAAACCATCGTCAGAACTGTAAGCACCTCTCACTCTATCTTAACATAATTTAATTATAAAAAAATGAAATGAAATGATAAATGTAGCCTGAGAAGTCGAGTGGGACAATAAAGGAGCAATTAGCAGCCATTGCCCCAACTCTAGACCAACTCAACCAGCAAAAAGAAGAGAGAATCGAAGAATTTGCCGAAGTTCAATCCCAAATCGAAAAAATTTGCGGCGAAATCGCCGGAACCCTAGAAATCGGCGACGATGTCGGGTCACCCGAGGTGGACGAGGACGATTTGTCCCTTAAAAAACTCGAGGATTTTCGCTCTCAACTCCAAGAACTCCACAAAGAGAAGGTTAGTCCCTTTTCCTTCACTCTTTTCTTTTTCAGGATTGTATATATAAAATAAATATAAAATTATTTGTTGGGTTGGCAGAGTAATAGGCAACAGAAGGTTCTAGACTACGTGAGCATGATTCACGATCTTTGCACCGTATTGGGCATGGATTTCTTCAGCACTATAACCGAGGTGCACTCGAGTTTAGACGACTCGATCGACGTGCATGGGAAAAGTATCAGTGACGATACTTTGTCCAAACTTGACAAAACCGTTGTTTCTCTCAAGGAAGACAAAAAAACTCGCCTCCACAAAGTATAATTATATAATTATAATTCTTTTTTTTTGTAATATTTTTATTACGAATTGATTATTTGTTGTTGTTTTATGATTAGCTTCAAGAGCTGGCAATGCAACTATCTGATCTTTGGAATCTCATGGAGACACCAAAAGAAGAACGAAGCTTTTTCGATCATGTTACTTGTCATATTTCTGCAAGTGTAGACGAAGTCACTTCTGATGGATCTCTCGCTCTCGATTTAATCGAACAAGTACAATTTTTATTTTTATTTTTATATCAATAATTTGTTTTTTTATACATTTTTTTTAATGTAAAATAGACTGAGGTGGAAGTGGAGAGGCTAGATCAACTAAAAGCGAGCAAGATGAAGGAAATAGCATTGAAGAAGCAAACAGAACTAGAAGATATTTACACGAATGCCCACATAGTGATAGACACGAAAGTGGCAAAAGAGAAATTGATGTGTCTTATCGATTCGGGGAATATAGAGCCGTCAGATCTAATTGCTGACATGGACAACCAAATTGTGCGAGCCAAAGAAGAAGCTCTTAGTCGAAAAGATATTTTGGATAAGGTAGAGAGGTGGATGTCCACTTGCGATGAAGAAAGCTGGCTCGAAGACTACAACCAGGTTATTAAAAAATTCTAGCTATTTAATTTGGAAAAAAAGGATTAAAATTAATTTAAACTTTACACTTTAAAATATATTTATGTCAGGATCATAACCGCTATAGCTCGAGCCGTGGGGCCCACTTGAACTTGAAGCGTGCAGAGAAAGCTCGTATTTTAGTCAACAAGATTCCAGGTATATTTTATCCTCTTAATTTTTTTTTAGAGAAGTTTTTAATTATTTTGATTGTATGTTTGTAGCGCTCGTGGACACGCTAGTGGCGAAGACGAGAGCATGGGAAGAGGAGCGAGATTCGTCGTTCATGTACGATGGCGTGCCTCTTTTAGCCATGCTTGACGAATATCTAATGCTTCGTCATGAAAGAGAAGAAGAGAAACGCAGATTAAGAGTAGTCATTCTTCATATTATTATATTTTAAAGAAGTGAAATTAAATTTAATGTGATTGTATTGGTTTATTTCAGGACCAAAAGAAATATACTGGGGTCGAGCCAGTAAACAACGAGCATAGCCCAACAAACAAACCGATTATCTTGAAAAAGGTGGTTGGGTCCAAACCGAATGTAACGCCAAATGGCACGACAAATAGAAGGTTATCTGTTAATGGTGCCAAAACTGGTACCAAAGAGAGGAGGGAGAGTCTGAAATCCTCGTCTGCTTCTAATTCTGGGAATCTGGCCGACGCGGCTTCTTGTGTTTCTGGTACCGAACCGATACCTAATTCACCCTAGATTTCTTGGTACTGTTGTGTAATTTTCATGTTGTATTAGTGGGTATGTTTTATTAATTAATAAGGGTTTCGAAACTTTGTGGTAGTATTAATTAATGTGTCTAGTTTGTGATAGTATTATTCGATGTTGTTGTAGTATGTGTTTTTTTAGATGAGTAATTAATTAATTATAATAGAAAGACTAGAGGAAGAGTTTTTAAGTAAGGATTTTGTATTTTTAGACTAGTACTCTAAAATTTGTTGCAAGTTTGTGGCGATGAGAGATTAATATTGCAGCGACTCGGATTTGAGTTTTGATCTTGTAACAAACTTCTGTCAATCTTTCTTTCTTCCTTCAATCTGGATTAAAAGTTTATGTACGTTCTACATTTTTCATATATAAAGTGATTATTGATTATTTAAGTTAATAATAATAATAATAATAATAATAATAAATAAATAAATAAATATGGATTAAATAATGATAGCGCAATTATAGATGTATCTCTAATCATATATATGATATCCATATTATCACAACATGCACACTAATATGTCAGTTGATTGATAAACATGTTTTTACTGATTAGGAATATTAAATATCAAATAATTAACATACATGATGTTAAAGACCTGGATTGGGGGCATATCAAATCATTAGTTGATGGGATCTATCCAATATTGGAATATACACATGTTATATGTCATTATCTAACTACGAGTAATTTTACAACACGAGGTTTTAGTTCATGCATATGGATCCCATATATTTTTTGACATATCCAAACATCATATCATTCGGATAATTATAAAATTTATATTTATGTATTTTATGGAATATGTGAATGGATGTGTATGACCAAGACAAGAACTGCTCCACTCAAATTTAAGAAAAATATTTGTAAGAGAAATAATTTGTACTTCAGCGAAATGCACTCTAAATAGTCGTCCGTTGTTCTCTATTCGGAAAATTGCATTATGGATGCATTCCGGAGTTGTCTACAGTCCGATGTCTTCTTACCCCACGCTAGATCCGCCCTTTCTTATACATTATTTATATTATTTTTTTGTACTTTTTTCTACACTATATAGATAAAAAAATACGTTGTTATTTATGTCGTTTCTATTATTATATTATTTTTTCTGTACTATTGATTAAATATATGTTGTTATTTATATTTTATATTATATATTATTTTATATTTATTTACTATGATTTATACTTTTTTTTTACTTGGAATAAAAATTCTGTTGTTATTTATACTTTTTTTATTATAAATTTTTTATATTATGGATTAAAGATATGTTGTTTATTTATATATTTTTCTATACATGGGATAACGATTTCTTTGTTATTTATACATTTTTACTATATTATGAATTAAAAATATGTTGTCATCTATTATTTGTTTTTTTTATACTATGAAAAGATTTGTTGTTGTTTATACATTTTCATTGTAACAATGTATAAATATGAAAATGAAATATACAGAACTAACTACCTAAATATTTATATCTTTTTTCTATACGATGGATTAAACTATGTTGTTATTTAAATATTTTTCATTGTAAGAATGTATAAATATGAATTAGAAAGGTATAAACATGAAGTTTAAATGTATAAAACCAACTACTTAAATTTGAAGGCAGAAGATATACTAATGCTATCCGAATATGAGACACTGCGCGAAAAAATAGCTGGTCATTTTGCCACTTTATTCTTTCCAAAAAAAAAAAAAAATTACGAACATACAAATTTATTTAATTCTCGCTTTTACAATGAAAAACTTACATTATAAAATAAGAGAATAAATGACAACAAAAAGGAGAATTTGAAGAGAGAAATATATCTTTCTTATTGTTTTGTTCAATAAAATTTCAGACTGATTATATGATAGGATTTTTTTCTTATGGTAGATCTTTTTTAAAAGAATAATTTGATAATTTGTCAATTTAATGATAATACTTAAGTGTGAAATGTATCCTTTTGATATAATATATTCGAGGCCTCGACACATTGTCGATCTTCCTTCAAAAAAAAAATAATACTTACGTGTGTTTGTATCCATTAATGTTAGGCAAAATAAAATTTATGATACATACAAAAATGTAATTAATTGAAAATACCCAAATTAACCTTTTCAAAAGGTTCCACCGTATAATCACCCAAAATTTCATGTCATGAAACAGTTTCACTAAATATGAATGCATGAGTATTTTTTTTAAAAATATTTACTTCAAAATTATTTTTTATAATGTTCTTGTCTTGTTAAAGAAATTAATATCACGTAAATTCATTTTTTTTTAATTTTATTACCGTACGTTTGTTTTCCGGTTTTCTTTTCTGGTAAGTTTTTGGGACACATAAATACCATAAATAAAAAACAAAAAAAGGAATTATTAACCAACCGAAGAATCGTAAACAGAACAAAACAAGGGTTGGGCTGGGTTGGGCTGGGTTCCTCCATTGCTGCGGTGGTTCTCGTTGCTTTCCTCCTCTTCTCTTCCGACTACCCTTCCAATCCACCCCCCCTCTCTCTCTCTCTCTCTCTCTCTCTCTCTCAACAGTCTTCTCTTCTACTTGTCGTACCGTCTCGTGTTTCCATCAGATCGATTTCGACGACCCTTTGTCTTGCCAATCAAACTAGATCACGATGAGGAAAAGGGAGAGGGAGAATCCGTGCGGGATATGCGGCCACTACCACAAATACGAGGACGGCGAGGTATGTGGTATCTGTGGTCACCGTATGCCTCCCTCTGGAGTTGCCGATCGACCGCCGGTCAAGCAGGACAGCGCTTTTCCTTCCGAGATCTTGAAGGATTTTCTCTATTTGGGAAGCTACGATAATGCTTCTCGCAGTGAGTTATTGAAGACAGTTGGTATCTCTCACATACTCAATGTATTCTTTCTCACTTTCTCTCTATGATTTTGTTTCTTTTCTTCTGGTATGTTTGTGCGTGGATATTGTTTAATTGATTAAAGAAACAATTGATTTGAATTTAAATCACTGTTAATTGCAACTGGATAAACATGTTTTGAAAAATAAAATCGGTGCCTTTTTGCTTTAAGATCTTAATGGATATGCTTTGAGGAGTTACAATAATCAGAAAAAGATTGTTCTTTGCTTTATAGTTGAAACTCGTCACTATGTGACTGTAACTAGGGTTAAATTGGTTCTTTTCAAAACATATTATTTGAAACAAAATTAATCTGAAAAGACTGTTCTTCTTTTTATAGTTGAAATTCGTTACTATGTCACTGTAACTAGGGTTAAATTGGTTCTTTTCAAAACGTATTCTTTGAAACAAAATTAACTACTAGTTCATAAAGATGGTGAATTTCCTAATTTGATGGCCTTTATTATTGGCTTGATAATTGGTGTGTGTGTAATTGATAAGACGCTAAATTGGATATTTGATATTTGTGCAGACTGTACCGTCTTGCCAAAACCTGTACAAGAATTCATTTACTTATTACTGTCTGAAGGATAATACTACTTTACAATTTGATGATGCTATCCAGTTTCTAGGTACCTCTTTCTCTCTCTCTCTCTCTCTCTCTCTCTCTCTAAATATCCTTGAATGGTTTGTTAAATGCAGAACAATGCGAGAGGGATAAATCTCGAGTTCTCGTCCATTGCATGTCAGGGAAAAGCAGGTCAGTAAAAAAATAATTACTGAACTTATCGTCAGTAAAAAAATCTTTTATTTTTTTCAATTTTTTTTTAATTTAATATGTGTATTGTACAGGTCAGCATCAGTGGTGATAGTGTATCTGATGAAGACGAGAGGGTGGAGACTCGCTCAATCTTTCCAATGGGTCAAAGAAAGGAGGCCTCAAATCACTTTATCCTCAAGTAAATTAATCCTCTTTTTATTAATTTCGCTTTTATTTTGTAGGGGCATAAGTGATATTTCAATGAGCCTGATTGTTTTGTCAGGTGTGGAGGAGCAATTACTGGAGTACGAGCAGAAACTATTCGGGTCGAATGCCTCCAGTCCATCCGGATCCGCACCGTTCCAGTTCGTTCCATCAGAAGTATTCCCTTCTTTTGGATTCGGGCTTCCTAAACCGCCCGCTAATGTACCCATACCTGCATTGGTACCCGCTTTCTCTCAGCAAACCACACCCTCCATTTTCGATTCGAATGTTTATCCTGCCGAGTTCACTTTCGGTGCTAGTAGAGCCGCAGGGATGAATTCTGGTGGGAACGAAACGTTAATGGATAGTTCGTGAAATGGGGGCGAATTGTTAGATTAAATGTGGGAAATAAAAATAATTTTGGATTTTCATGGAGGGGATAAATCGAGTTGTTTTTTTTTTTTTTATGTTGTTGGTGTTGTTGGGTTGTGTAATGGAAATCACCTTGATATTTTTGATGGTGGTGTTGTGTTGGTACTCGTTTAAATGGAAGGATGGATCGATATGTTAGTTAACTTTATTTATTATTGGAGGATCGTGGTTTATATTTATTTCCGTGTTAACATTAGACCCAAATTGTGTGGATCGAGATTGGATTTTCCACGAAATTAGAGGTTTCTTTTTGTTGAATTTGAGTTTAAATTGGATGGATTTGGGTTTGTCATGAATACAAGTTTAAAAGAGTGTTAATGCAGAAAAATACACTGAACAGACCGAGTCTTCACACAAATTCAAATTCAAATGATTATTCAATATTCAACATCTTTTACAATTGACTCTAGCAGGATCATGATAATCTTTCTCTATTATCTGGACCAATCTAATTATCTTCGACTAATAATTTGTAATATTATTTCTTTCTAAAAGTTCATTTGACCTTTACCTCTAATTCTACATTAAATTATTTATTACTACTCACTGCTATCAGGATTTTACATTATGTAGGCCAACATATTGAGGTTATATTATCAAAAAAAAAAAAAAAAAAAGATGTATAAGAAAAAATTGCACATTCTAACACAGCGAAGTGTATGCTCAGAAAAAAATAAGATATATAACATAAACTAAAATCAACCTGTATTTAGCAAAAAGTGCGAAATGTTTGAGAATTTGTTGATAGTTCCGACAGGCGTGTGTATTCACGAACTCATGGATATATCCATCGGGTTCCCGTTTGTATCGACAACCGGTTCGTTCCGTTTGTCTATATCAATTTGATCGATCATTTATTTTCACAAAACGAGTTATTATTATTATTATTATTATTATTACTATATGTAAAATTCTTGTTTTGAAATTTTTGATTATATGTGTTTGTGAACCTATGATTATTATTATAACTGACATTTTTATGGTCGTGATTTTTAAATTGACTAGAAAAATTCTCCGCGATTCGCTGCGAGCTATAAATTTAGTGTTTATGATAAATGATAATTTCACTAACAAGTACAAATCATTCATAATATTATCCAAAGTTAATTCAAAGAATTGCAATATTAATTTATCTCGAAAACAAGTCTTATTATTAATAACTTCAATATATATATTTTTTATTGTATAATACAATAAATATTTACTTAGTTCCTCGTCAAAATGTGATGATTTCTTTATTAGCAACTAAATGTGATAATTTCAGAAAAAACAAAATGAATGCATGGATAGATAAGACCCACTTCTACATTAACACTTCTAGATAAATCACGGAATAGGAATCAAGAGGTATTCCATTCTATTCCTACTGTTCAACAAATACAATAGAATCAATAGTTGATTTATGTGATAGAAATAGTTGTAAAAGACTATCCTCGTTATTATTTGAGCCATGTTATTAAATATCAAACATTCCCTACTTATTAACTTGATAATGTCGTTATATCGATGCCGATTAAAATTATAAGCCGATTAAAATTATAACAAAGGCCCTAGCGGCAAGACTACAACCAATAATGCCAAACCTAATACACTTCAACCAAACGGCATTGATAAGTAAAAGATCCATAATAAACTCTTATGCGATGGCAAAAGAACTATCAAACTACTACGAAAAGAAAAGAATTTGAACAATAATTCTAAAAATTGATTTTTCAAAAGCGTTTGATAACGTCTCTTGTGACTACCTGAATCGCCTAATGCAAGGAAGGAAGTTCCCGAATAATTGGCTCCTATGGACAAAAGAATTACTAAAATCTTCTAGTTCATCCATTAAGGTAAACGGAGCAAACTCGGCATTCTTTGAACACAAAAAAGGCCAACGACAAGGCGACCCACTATCGCCATTACTTTTTGATATTGCGGTTGACACATAACAACAAATCTTCCGAGTCCTAGAACCAAGAATGCTCAAAATAACAAACTTTGAAACCCCGGTCTTACAATTCGCGGACGATACTCTAATTTATATCGAAGCAAATGCTAATAACCTTAAATGGGCGTCAAAGGCTCTAGAAATATTTAAAGAAATATCGGGACTCTCCATAAATTGGGAAAAAACAACCTACTCGACGACAGTGATTCCTAGTGAAAACGACCAACAAATAACTACGATCTTGAAATGCCCCAAAAAGAATTTACAATTAAATACTTAGGTATTCCATTATCAAATAAAAAACCAAAAAGAGAAAGTTTCATTCCACTAATTAATAACATACAACAAAGAATAGCTAGTTGGAATGAAAAATTATTATCCTTCGGTGGAAGAGTAACTTTGATTCTAGCAACGCTGAATGCGATGCCCATTTATGCAATGCAAGCGATAAAAATGCCTATTGGAGTTGCGAAGGAAATCGAAAAAATGATAAGAAACTTCCTATGGAACGGGGAAGCCAAACATGGGGCCGGCAAAAATCTTGTAAATTGGGCTACTACTTGCCTCCCAAAAAGAATGGGGGCTTGGGCATCCCAACAATCGAACTTAAAAATAAGGCCCTACTACAAAAATTTCTTTGGAAACTTGACAACTCCAAAGAAGATGCATGGTGTAAATGCCTCACATCCCTATATGAGGTACAAGCATCAAACGAGTTACTAAACATCCCAACCCGAAAAAGATCAACATTGATCAAAGATCTAATAGCGGAGTTGCCGTGCTATAATACGTCAACCCAACGAAACAACCAAGGGGATCAAATAAGTTGGAGATGGACAAAAGATGGAGCCTTTTCCGTGAGATCGGCATTTACCAATTCCTCGCAAATGCGGGAATAGTGAACGAGTGGCAAAAGATAATATGGGGAGCTAGAGCCCCGTCAAGGATAAGATTCTTCTTATGGGTGGCAATGCACAACAAACTAAACACCGCCGATAACCTCCAAAAAAAGGGATGCCCAAATAATCCTATATGCACCTTATGCGGGGACGAGCTTGAGGATCGAGACCACATCTTCAACAAATGCACTTAAACAAAGAATATTTGGGACATCATATCTCAAATAACAACCCCCCAGTACAATCAATACCACAAGAAACTCCGTGATTGAAGACTAACAAATCAAAATTTCTATTTTTTTTCAATTTTTTACAAAAATCCAAAAAATGAAGTCTAACACCTTCAAAAATATCAATTATCATATTTGTCTAAAAGAGGCCAAAATAGTTCGTTAAATTTAGCAAAATAATTAATATTCATGTTTTGCCAAAAAAATACCGTGATTGACGACTAACACATAAAAATTCAAATTTGTTCCAATTTTTTGCAAAATTTCAGAAACTGAAGTCTAACACCTTAAAAAATATCAATTATCATATTTTTCAAAAAAGGCCAAAAAAGTTATCTAAAATGAGAAAAAAATATATTTTTCATGTTTTTCTCAAAAAACTCCGTGATTGAAGACTAACACATAAAAATTCAAATTTTTTCCAATTTTTTGCAAAATTTCAGAAACTGAAGGCTAACATGTTAAAAAAAATATCAATTATCATATTTTTGAAATTGTTTTCCAAAAAAATTATCTAAAATGAGAAAAATATATATTTTTCATGTTTTTCTCAAAAAAACTCCGTTATTTAAGACTAACACATACAAATTTCTAAATTTTCTACTCTTTTGGAAAAAATAAAAAAAAAACTGAAGTCTAACACCTTAAAAAATATCAATTATCAAATTTTTCTAAAAATGGCCAAATTAATTCTCTAAAATGTGCAAAATACTTAATATTCATGTTTTTCTCGAAAATATTCGTGATTGAAGACTAACACATACAAATTTCTATTTTTTCCACCTTTTTGCAAAAAATTAAAAACTGAAGTCTAACACCTTCAAAAATATCACTTATCATATTTTTCTAAAAATGTCAAAATAGTTCTCTAGAATGAAAAAAATACTTAATTTTTCATGTTTTTCTAAAAAAACTTCGTGATTGAAGACTAACACATGCAAATTTCTATTTCTTCCAAATTTTTGCAAAAATTCAAAAACTGGAGTCTGACACCTCCAAAAATACAAATTTTCATTTTTTTTCAAAATAGGCCAAAATAGTACTATAAAATGAGGGAAATACTTCATTTTGATTTTTTCTCAAAACACTCCGTGATTGAAGAGTAACACATACAAATTTCGATTTTGTCGAATTTTTGGCAAAAAAATAAAAAAAACTAAATTCTAACACCTTAAAAAAAATCAATTATCATATTTTTCTAAAAGTGGCAAAAATAGTTCTCTAAAAATGAGAAAAATAATAAATATTTGATAACACGTAAAATAGGTCGTTTAAATGTGGTAATTCAATTTCACGAGTTAATCAAAACAATTTATAACAAATACTAAGTATAATGCTAAGTATAGGTTCGTTAAAAATAATAAATATTTCTTTCATTTTTTTGCAAAAATTCAAAAACTGAAGTCTAACACCTTCAAAAATATCAATTATCATTTTTTTCCAAAAAAGGCCAAAATAGTTATCTAAAAAGAGGAAAATATTTCATTTTCATCTTTTTTTCTCAAAGAACTCCGTGATTGAAGACTAACAGATACAAATTTCTATTTTTTAATTCTTTGCAAAAATTAAAAAAAAAATTAAGTCTAAGACCTTAAAAAATATCAATTATCATATTTTTCAAAAAATGACCAAAATAGTTCTAAAAAATTAGCAAAATACTTAATATTCATGTGTTTCTAAAAAATCTTCGTGATTGAAGACTAACACATAAAAATTTCTATGTTTTCTATCTTTTTGCAAAAATTCAGAAACTGAAGTCTAACACCTTGAAAAATATCATTTATCATATTTTTCTAAAAGATGCCAAATTAGTTCCCTAAAATGATAAAAATACTTCATTTTTTATGTTTTTCTCAAAAAACTTCGTGATTGAAGACTAACACATGTAAATTTCTATTTCTTCCAATCTTTTGCAAAAAATCAAAAACTGAAGTCTAACACCTTCGAAAATATCAATTGTCATTTTTTTCAAAAAAATGGCCAAAATAGTTCTATAAAATGAGGAAAAACTTAATTTTGAGGTTTTTTCTCAAAAAACTCCGTGATTGAAGACTAACATATACAAATTTCTATTTTTTACAATTTTTGTAAAAAAATAAAAAAAACAGAAGTCTAACACCTTAAAAAATGACTAACACATAGAAATTTCTATTTTGTTTCCATCAATTTGAAAAAAAATTTAAAAAACAGAAGTCTAACACTTTCAAAAATATCAATTATCATATTTCTAAAAGTGGCCAAGATGGTTCTTTAAAATGAGTAAAATACTTAATATTCATGTTTTTCTCAAAAAACTCCGTTATTGAAGACTAACACATACAAATTTCTATGTTTTCCGTCTTTTTGCAAAAATTCAAAAACTGAAGTCTAACACCTTCAAAAATATCGTTTATCATATTTTTATAAAACATGCCAAATTAGTTCCCTAAAATGATAAAAATACTTCATTTTTCATGTTTTTCACAAAAAACTTCGTGATTGAAGACTAACACATGTAAATTTCTATTTCTTCCAATCTTTTCCAAAAATCAAATACCGAAGTCTAACACCTTCAAAAATATCAATTGTCATTTTATTTAAAAAAGGGCCAAAATAGTTTTATAAAATGAGAAAAAAACTTAATTTTGAGGTTTTTCTAAAAAAACTCCGTGATTGAAGACTAACACATAGAAATTTCTATTTTTTCCAATTTTTGTAAAAATTCAAAAAACTGAAGTCTAACACCTTCAAAAATATCAGTTATCATTATTTTAGCCAAAAAGGCCAAAATAGTTCTCTAAAAAGAGGAAAATACTTAATTTTCATGTTTTTATCAAAAAACTCCGTGATTGAAGACTAACATATCCAAATTTCTACTTTTTTCAATTTTTTGCAAAAATCCCAAAACTGAAGTCTTATAACACCCTAAAAAATATCAATTATCATATTTGTCTAAAAGAGGCCAAAATAGTTCGTTAAAATTAACAAAATAATTAATATTGATGTTTTGGCAAAAAAACACCATGATTGACGACTAACACATAAAAATTCAAATTTTTTCTCCTTTTTTTGCAAAATTTCAAAAACAGAAGTCTAACACCTTAAAAAATAACAATTATCATATTTTTCAAAAAAAGGCCAAAAAGGTTAGGTAAAAATTTCTATGTTTTCCATAATTTTGCAAAAATTCAAAAACTGAAGTCTAACACCTTCAAAAATATCGTTTATCATATTTTTCTTAAAGATGCAAAATTAGTTCCCTAAAATGATAAAAATATTTCATTTTTCATGTTTTTCTCGGAAAACTTTGTGATTGAAGACTAACACTTGCAAATTTCTATTTCTTCCAATCTCATGCAAAAAATCAAAAACTGAAGTCAAACACCTTAAAAAATATCAATTGTCATTTTTTTTCAAAAAAGGGCCAAAATAGTTCTATAAAATGAGGAAAAACTTTATTTTTAGGTTTTTCTCGAAAAACTCCGTGATTTAAGACTAACACATACAAATTTGTTAAATCGTTGTGTGCTTGTGAATTGTTTGGGAGTACGTTGTGTTGGGGAATATCCCCGGCCCCGGGCCCGCGCAGCGGATATGTAGGTCCGGTCCGGTTCCCCGATTCCCGAGATCACGCCACGACTTCGAGGGTACGATGCAAATAGAAGGTTAGATCTTTACCAGTGCAAAATTGATTGCACACGAAGGGTTGATCGCTGCCTTCTTTCTCCTGTCACGTTGGTGACAATACGCGCGTCCCACACCACGCGTCTTTCACCGCTCGTTGACTTCGCCGATTCGCTTGATTTCGTCTCCGACTCAATCTACTCGTTCGAATCGATCACAATCGTGAGAGCCTCAGTTGTTGCTCCTCTACGTGTATCCACCTTGAATCGCAAGACGTCGGTCACGGATGCACCTGCCTAGACGATGCACCGGTGAACTTGCTTAATCGAATTGATTCTCTAAACCGTAAAACACCTTTTCACGGTTTCTCTCTTTTACACCTTTTCACTCTCTAGAAATTTTTCTCACAATTTTCTGGATAATTCTGAATGAATTGCTTAGTTAAGATGAGAGAGAAAATCCTATTTATATACAATAGGATCAGGATTAGCCAAAAGGCATGTATATCCAATATACACCCTCTCACACAGAAAACTGCATGAACCTGGTCAGTATTCTGTCCAGACGAAATTGATAAATTTCTCTGACAGAAAATCAACCAACACGACAGTTGTAGATAATCGCATTATCTACACGACCCAATTTGGCCCAGCCCAATTGGAGTTCGTATGCAAAAGTTATGACTGTTTTACTAACTGTATGTCATACTGTTGCACCCTTTCGGTATTTCACAGAAACGACACTTATACTTCGTTCATATGAAATATATTTCTACATGAAGGTTATAGATAATCTAATTATCTATCTTACCCAATTTGAACCATTCAAATCGGATTTTCCTACTGAAAGATATGGCTACGAATGTACGACTACATTCGTTTATCCTTGTGTACACTTTTACGGTTGATCCTGAAACTGTATTTCCTTCAGTCTCCCACTCAATTTCAGATCTACCTAAAAGGTACTCATGCATATCCAATACGCACGATTTTAGAGAATATAGCTCGCGTATCAAATACCAAGCCATGCACATCCTATGTGCCAATTTTATGATCAAGCCCGACTTAGTACGACTCGTTGTGTGACCATGTAGGTTCGACTTAACGATGGCAGTAGGTTGTTTCCAATACCTACAAGCTCATGAGCGGGATCTAGTCACTCCATCATAGCTACCCATGTTAAACGAATAATGATTGTGATCATTGTGCCTATCTCGAATAGCGGTTACTAGTTCTCTTGTTTGCGATATCCGTTAATCAAAAGGCATGGTAATAGTCATCCTTATAATTTGATTAACTACACTTATTCCCCGATTCCGAGTTGAGTTAACAAATTTCAATCGATATTAACCATTAATATCATTGACTGCGGCCGCAGGTTTCGTTAATCGACTCATCGAGCGGCGCCTAAGAGATATCTCTTCCTTTCGGAATAAACAATTCCTATCTTGGAGACTCACATTGAATTCCGTGTTTCGGACAATACCCAATGATGACCCTTTTAACTCCCTGTTACGGTGAGCGTAAGATCATATCAAAGCATTGTGTTACGCACGAAACGCAATCAATGATCCCCTCAAGTTTGAAGAATCTAAAACCCCATCCGTCGCAAGTCCATCTATAATGACTAAACCATGTCATGGTCTCGCGGCTTCGGTCATATCCAATACATGTAACCTAACATATATCTACGTTCCCGATTCGACAAACTCCTTTGTCCCATGATTAGCAAAACATAATCATCTCCTCGGCAAACGTACTAGTGTACGCGTTCAGTCTATTATCTAATAATAGAAATGCTTCTCTCTTAAGCAAGCTGATCCGCGACTAGGGATGTTTAGAAATGACACTTTAAGTGTGACGGTTTCGCTGCACATGGTCCTCAACCATGTCGACGTCCACACAAGTTCAAATCAAGGTTCATGTAACAATCATATTACACAACCCAACACACAGTTTGCATATAAGATAGATGCAAAATGAAAAATTTTAAAATTCTGAAATTGCATTACTATAAGATAAGTTTGGGGTGATACAACGTTTACTAATCTATTAGACTAATCTCGTCCTACGAAACTATCGTTTTAGATAACTAACTACTCTCTTCCTCCTCTAGGTATCTCAAACCTATAGCTTTCGCATGATAATCGTGCTTAGCTTGCGAGAGTGGCTTAGTAAACGGGTCCGCAACATTCCTGTCAGTATCAATCTTCTCAATGATCACATCCTTCCTTTGCAAAATCTCACGGATCAAGTGAAATTTTCTGAGTATGTGCTTGGAGCGGTGATGTGCCCTCGGTTCCTTGGACTGTGCTATTGCGCCCGTATTGTCGCAATACACAATTACAGGTTCCGAGATGCTCGGGACTACACCAAGCTCCGACACAAACTTCTTGATCCAAACCGCCTCCTTTGCCGCTTCAGAAGCCGCAATATACTCCGATTCAGTTGTAGAGTCTGCTATCGTGGGTTGTTTGGAACTTTTCCAAACTACCGCTCCACCATTTAGACAAAACACGTATCCGCTTTGTGATCGAAAGTCATCGACACATGTTTGGAAACTGGCGTCGGTATATCCATTGATGACCAACCCGGATGTCTTTCCACCATAAATTAGAAATTGATCGTTAGTTCTTCGTAAGTACTTAAGGATGTTCTTAACCGCGATCCAATGCATATCCCCTGGATTAGATTGGTAACGCGAAACGACGCTCAATGCATACGACACATCGGGGCGCGTACAAATCATGGCATACATAATTGATCCAACCGCCGAAGCGTATGGAACAATACTCATCGCATTCTTATCTTCGCTCGATGTCGGACATTGAGTTTTAGAATACGATATGCCACTCGACATTGGAAGAAGTCCTTTCTTCGAATTTTGCATTGAAAACCGTTTCAACACTTTGTCGATGTACGTGCTTTGACTCAAGCCGAGTAACTTCTTGGATCTATCTCTATAAATCCTCACGCCTAATATATAAGCGGCCTCGCCCAAATCTTTCATAGCGAAACGAGTATTTAAATACTTCTTAACATCCGTAAGCATCGGAATGTCGTTTCCTATGATCAAGATGTCGTCTACATATAGTACAAGAAATACTACGCGGCTCCCACTAACCTTCTTGTATACACAAGGTTCTTCTACGTTTTTCACGAAATTATATTCTCGTATAACTTCATCAAAACGTATGTTCCAACTCCGAGAAGCTTGCTTCAATCCATAAATGGATCGTTGCAACTTGCACACTTTATCCGGACTCTTTGAATCGACAAAACCCTCGGGTTGTGTCATGTACACATCCTCCTCTAAATTCCCGTTAAGGAATGCAGTTTTGACATCCATTTGCCAAATCTCGTAATCATAATACGCAGAGATAGCAAGTAAGATCCGTATGGATTTAAGCATTGCCACGGGAGAAAACGTTTCTTCATAGTCTACACCATGAATTTGTTTGAAACCTTTCGCCACAAGCCGTGCTTTATAAGTGTTCACATTCCCATCCATGTCGGTCTTCTTCTTGAAGACCCACTTACATCCCACTGGTTTAACCCCGGGAGGTGGATCAATCAAGTTCCAAACTTGATTATCGTACATGGATTGAATCTCGGATTTCATGGCAGATTGCCACTTATCGGAATCCTCGCTTTTCATAGCCTCGCGATAAGATGTCGGTTCATCATCTATGAATTCGACTTCATCATCATTTGCCACGATAAAACCATATCGTATAGGCTCTTGACGAATCCTACCCGATCTACGAACTGCGCCTTGTGCACTTGACTCCGGATCCTCAACATTTGAGGAAATCGGATCAACGTTCATCGGTTCAACATTCGTTTGCGGGTCTCGAATTTCTTCGAGATCTATTTCAGTCCCATTCACTCGCTTAGAGATAAAGTCCTCCTCAAGGAAGACTCCTCTTCGAGCTACGAAAACTTTATTTTCGACGGGATTATAGAAATAATACCCCATTGTTTCCTTGGGATACCCTACAAATAAACATTTTTCAGACTTGGGATCGAGCTTGTCCGATAATAATTTTCGAACATAAGCCTCACATCCCCAAATCTTAACATAAGACAACTTCGGAACTGTTCCGGTCCATATCTCATATGGCGTCTTAGGTACCGATTTAGAAGGTATGCGGTTTAATAAGTAAGCCGCTGTCTCTAGGGCATATCCCCAAAACGATTTTGGAAGGGAAGTTTGACTCATCATGGATCGAACCATGTCCAACAAGGTTCGATTCCTCCTCTCGGACACGCCATTCCATTGTGGCGTTCCTGCCGGAGTCCATTGTGGAACTATTCCACAATCTTTGAGATGATCTTCAAACTCATAGCTCAAATATTCACCACCTCGATCCGATCGAATGGCTTTAATTTTCTTGCCAAGCCGATTTTCAACTTCGTTTTGAAACTCTTTGAACTTTTCAAAGGTCTCCGCTTTAGTACGCATCAAATAGATATATCCATATCTACTATGATCATCCGTAAACGTAACAAAGTATCGATAGCCTCCTCTTGCCTCGATACTCATCGGTCCACACACATCGGAATGTATGAGTTCCAATAGATCGTTGGACCGTTCTCCAACCTTGGAGAACGGCGCCTTAGTCATCTTGCCAAGCAAACAAGATTCGCAATTCCCAAATGAATCCAATTCAAATGAGTCTAGTAGTCCATCTTTATGGAGTCTAGCAATGCGTTTCTCATTCACATGACCGAGACGACAATGCCAAAAGAAAGTCCGATTATCAACTTTAGATTTAATCCTTTTTGCATTAACGTTATATATGGACTTATTATTTCCGTGATCGAAATCCAACACATAAAGACCATTTTCTAACAGAACATTTCCATAGATAATAGAATCCTTACATATCGAAAACTCATTATTCCTAATAACGAATTCATAGCCATCATTGGCCAGTTTCGACACACTTATTATGTTCTTACATAACGTTGGTACATAATAACAATTATTTAGTACTAAAATAAGTCCACTAGGCAAAGTCAAATTAACTACTCCTACGGCAAATGCAGCAACTCTTGCTCCATTCCCGACGCGTAGATCGACTTCACCCTTTTCCAACCTTCGACTATTTTGAAGAACCTGCATATTTCGACAAATATGAGTCCCACAACCGGTATCCAATACCCAATTAGTCATAGTTGAAATATTAACTTCAATAACGTTAATACCTGAGAGGCCGGTCGCTGAAACCGCCTTGCCCTTCTTCACCTCCTCGAGGTAAGACTTGCAATCGCGCTTCCAATGTCCAGCCTTGTGACAATGAAAGCACGTCTCATCCTTGGATTTCTCCTTTCCCCTTTTATTCGGCTTCGAACGTTTCTTAGCCGAACCGCCCTTGGACTTTGATCTCTTACGATCCTTATTCTGAATTGTGAGAACATTTCCGGCAACTCTTGCCCTGTTCTCTCCGGACGACTTTAACGTCTCCGATTCAAAATTCTTGAGCATTCCGTGAAGCTCAGGGATCGTCTTATCCATCGAATGCATGTGATAGTTAGTCACGAACGGAGAAAACATTGGAGGAAGTGCATACAAGATCAAATCTTGTTGCATAATCTTCGACAATTTCTCTCCTAGCTTCTCAAGACGGTCTATGAGAGCTTGTACCTTCAAAACGTGAGTACTCACTGAAGACCCCGAAGGCATCTTGCAGTTTACTAACTCCTTGAGCGTACTGAACCGTTCAATACGCTCCTGCTCTTGGAACATTTCCTTGAGCACAACGTCTATGATGTGCGCATCCGAGTCCTCAAACTGCTTTTGAAGACTAGCGTCCATACATGCCAACATGAGGCACGTAACATCATTTGAGTCCTTCTTAAGTTTCTCAAACGCGGCCTTTTCTTCGGCCGTAGCATCGGGGCCCGGTTCTACTAGTTCCGTATCCAATACGTGACTCTTGCCCTCTTGCCTGAGAACTATTCTCAGGTTTCGGTGCCAGTCAAAGTAGTTCCGACCCACTAGCTTATCCTTTTCTAACGTCGATCTAATCGACATGGTGTTGGTGTTACTAGAAGACATATTCTACAAATGAAGTGAAAGATTGATTACTAACGTTGCGTACTTATCTTATAGGGCTTATATGATGATTATATGATAGTGTTATTTTATCGAATCGATAACCCTCATACCGATACGGGACTCCAAGTCCATAACACTCAAGACCCATATTTCCGTTCCTCCCACAAGTGACTTTAGCCTATCGGGTGGGATCCCGTTATTTAGGTAGGATTATATCCAATCGCATCCAATGCGACTCTTGAACCTTTATAGGATTTCGGTGATGGATTGTATCCAATACAATCCCAGTTCCGTGTGTGCATCCTATCTATGCCCCGAACTCCAATCTGATTGGCCTGGACGGTTAAGTCACAACCATCTCCATCGTATCGTTCAAATAGGCTACTAGTGAGTCGACTTTAGCCTGTGCCTCACTAGTCCCGATTTAACGCTTGCCACCCTTTCGATTGTTTCAATATCACGTGCCCGACTTTAGCCTGAACCCACGTGAAACGTAACACCGAACTCGGTAGTTGTGGATATGGAAGGCATTTTCATGACTTAAATATTATGAGGGATCATGCCATTGCATGTTTCTAAATTCGTGACATAATCCAATTATATCACCATCACAAGATTTTCATAAATGCATATGTTTTTATTTGGGAGTCTAATTATTCTAAATAATTATCTAACTATATGCTAGTATGATTGATGCCGATCAAATCGATATAAAGAACTCAAAATTCCAAGTTGTGTAGCCAAAGTTATCACGAAAACAAAATCAGCAACCAGAAACCAGTCCGTTGTAACGCAACATAGTCCGTTACAACGGACCTCCAGTATACTTGGTACTCCGTTACAACGTAATACCAGTCCGTTACAACGCTATTTATTCCGGAATTTGGCCAAAATTGCCAGAAACATGTCCGTTGCAACGCAACCTTGGTCCGTTACAACGCTATTTTCTGCATACCTTTGTCCAAATTTCCAGAAACCTGTCCGTTACAACGCAACATATAGTCCGTTGCAACGGACAAAACTGCGTAGACATCCGTTATAACGAACCCAGTCCGTTACCACGGACTCCAATAGACACCATTGGCATCCCCGCAACCCCGTATCTGATACAGGTTCCGTTACAACGGACTCCAAGTCCGTTGCAACGGAATATGCGTTTTTCACAGTTCTCTTCACACCCCCGCATCCCATACAGGGTCCGTTGCAACGGACTCCAAGTCCGTTATAACGGACTATGCGATTTTTGCACTGCTGTTTTCGCTCGTTTCCAAAACGATCAATCATGAAATCTTTTCACGATTATTCCTAGATACTCTCAATCAACTATTGATCGATCTCTAGCGAATTTCACTTGTGATTTTAATGGAATTTGACATTCTAAATATGTAACATCATGCAATCGGGTACGAACTTTGATAACCCGTGCGTATATCTAATATACGACTATGATTCGACCCTCGAATCGATGGCGATCGCTCTGATACCACTGTTGGGGAATATCCCCGGCCCCGGGCCCGCGCAGCGGATATGTAGGTCCGGTCCGGTTCCCCGATTCCCGAGATCACGCCACGACTTCGAGGGTACGATGCAAATAGAAGGTTAGATCTTTACCAGTGCAAAATTGATTGCACACGAAGGGTTGATCGCTGCCTTCTTTCTCCTGTCACGTTGGTGACAATACGCGCGTCCCACACCACGCGTCTTTCACCGCTCGTTGACTTCGCCGATTCGCTTGATTTCGTCTCCGACTCAATCTACTCGTTCGAATCGATCACAATCGTGAGAGCCTCAGTTGTTGCTCCTCTACGTGTATCCACCTTGAATCGCAAGACGTCGGTCACGGATGCACCTGCCTAGACGATGCACCGGTGAACTTGCTTAATCGAATTGATTCTCTAAACCGTAAAACACCTTTTCACGGTTTCTCTCTTTTACACCTTTTCACTCTCTAGAAATTTGTCTCACAATTTTCTGGATAATTCTGAATGAATTGCTTAGTTAAGATGAGAGAGAAAATCCTATTTATATACAATAGGATCAGGATTAGCCAAAAGGCATGTATATCCAATATACACCCTCTCACACAGAAAACTGCATGAACCTGGTCAGTATTCTGTCCAGACGAAATTGATAAATTTCTCTGACAGAAAATCAACCAACACGACAGTTGTAGATAATCTCATTATCTACACGACCCAATTTGGCCCAGCCCAATTGGAGTTCGTATGCAAAAGTTATGACTGTTTTACTAACTGTATATCATACTGTTGCACCCTTTCGGTATTTCACAGAAACGACACTTATACTTCGTTCATATGAAATATATTTCTACATGAAGGTTATAGATAATCTAATTATCTATCTTACCCAATTTGAACCATTCAAATCGGATTTTCCAACTGAAAGATATGGCTACGAATGTACGACTACATTCGTTTATCCTTGTGTACACTTTTACGGTTGATCCTGAAACTGTATTTCCTTCACGTTGTTGGTTATTAGCGACATGTGATGAACTCACCTTATAGAAGTAGCCATTGGATCCCCGTTTGTATAAACATTCGGTTCGTCCCGTATGGTTATCTCTATAAGACGAGTGAGGTGCATAATGATTAACCTTATTATAGTTTCTAACATTTTTAGGTTGGTTAATTTTAGCACTTTTACCCTTATTGGAGTCGCGGTACATAAAAGCATTTCCGCGATTCGTATTAGTATTGTACTACCGTTTTCCTTTTTGATCTTGGGATTTTGAAGACACGGGTTTATAACCGTTAGTCTTCTTAAATCCTAGACCCGACTTATCATTGGGATTTTGTCCCTCCAAGACTTTGTCCAATGAAGGAGTGCTAGGTGTAAGTGATACACATGTGCTCTTCAAGGACTCATTCACAAATTTCAAATTTTGGATTTCGACTTTTAGAGATGAGGTCTCGCTTTTTAGGGCTTGACACTCGCATTTTGAAAATCCGTTAAATTCGGTTAATTGTGCTTTGTGTGACTTTACCGACAACTCAAGAGAAGATACCTCAGCCGTGAGATTTTGAATTGTGCTATCTTTTTCAATCTCACTTTGTCGAAGTCGATTGACTTCTCGTATTAGACTCGTGTAGGAGTCAACTTCTAACTCAATTTCCGATTCATCGGATGAGCTAGAATCTTCCTTTATCGAAATTGATTTAAATTTAGAGTTTAGTTGTACCTCATGATCGGAATCATGCGAAGCATCGATGTCGGAGATATGTGGAATGTCTTGAGGAGGTGCGACACTCGGAATTTCGATTTCTTGCGGTTCCTCTTGTGAAGCTCGTTGAAGGATCAAGGCTTGAATGGCCCGTTCAACCACATCGTCATTTGGAGAGTCGATTTCCGCCATTAATGTCACATTGGCGATTTTGTGCTCGAGATTGCACTCCGAGTCTAACATCTTCAAAAATATCAATTATCATATTTTTTTAAATGAGGCCAAAATAGTTCGTTAAAATTAGCACAATAATTTATATTCATGTTTTGCTCAAAAAAGACCGTGATTGTAGACCAACACATAGAAATTTAAATTTTTTGCAAAATTTCAGAAATTGAAGTCACCTTCAAATATATCCATTATCATATTTTTCAAAAAAAAGGCCAAAAAAGTTCTCTAAAATGAGGAAAATACTTAATTTTCATGTTTTTATCAAAAAAACTCCGTGATTGAAGATTAACACAAACAAATTTCTAAATTTTCTAATTTTTTGGAAAAATAAAAAAAAATGAAGTCTAAGACCTTAAAAAATATCAATTATCACTTTTTTCTAAAAAGGGCAAACATAGTTCTCTAAAATGAGCGAAATACTTAATATTCATGTTTTTCGAAAAAATCTTCGCGATTGAAGACTAACACATACAAATTTCTATTTTTACCTACTTTTTGCAAAAATTCAAAAAATTGACTCCTTCAAAAAATATCAATTATCATATTTTTCTAAAAGATGTCAAAACAGTTCTCTAAAATAATAAAAATACTTTATTTTTCAAGTTTTTCTCAAAACACTTCGTGATTGAAGACTAGCACATACAAATTTTTATTTCTTCCAATTTTTTGCAAAAATTCAAAAAATGAAGCCTAACACCTTCAAAAATATCAATTATCATTTTTATCAAAAAAAAGGCCAAAATAGTTCTCTAAAATGAGGAAAATACATCATTTTCATGTTTTTCTCAAAAAAAAACTCCGTGCTTGAAGACTAACAGATACAAATTTCTATTTTTTTTTACTTTTTGCAACAATTCAAAAAAACCTGAAGTCTAACACCTTCGAAAATATCAATTATCATATTTTTCTAAAAATGGCCAAAATAGTTCTCTAAAAGGAGGAAAATACATAATTTTCATGTTTTTCTCAAAAAAACTCCGTGCTTGAAGACTAACAGATACAAATTTCAATTTTTTTTAACTTTTTGCAAAAATTCAAAAAAACCTTAAGTCTAACACCTTCAAAAATATCAATTATTATATTTTTCTATAAATTGCCAAAATAGTTCTATCAAGTTAACAAAATACTTAATATCATGTTTTTCTCAAATTTTTTTGTGATTAAAGACTAACACATATAAATTTCTGTTTTTTTCCATCTTTTGCAAAAATTCAAAAACTGAAGTCTAACACCTTAAAAAATAGCAATTATCATTTTTTTCCAAAAAAGCCCAAAATAGTTCTCTAAAATGAGGAAAATACTTTATTTTCATGTTTTTCTCCAAAAACTCCATGATCGACGACTAACATATACAAATTTCTATTTTTTCATTTTTTTGCAAAAATTCAATAAAAACTGAAGTCTAACACCTTCAAAAATATCAATTATCATATTTTTCTCAAAATGGCCAAAATAGTTCGCAAAAATTAGCAAAAGACTTAATATTCATGTTTTTCTCAAAAATCTTCGTGATTGAAGACTAACACAAACAAATTTCTATTTCTTCCATTTTTTTGCAATAATTCAAAAAACTGAAGTCTAACACCTTCAAAAATTTCACTTATCATTTTTTCGAAAAAAAGGCCTAAATAGTTTTGTAAAATGAGGAAAATAACTAATTTTCATGTTTTTATCAAAAAACTCCATGATTGAAGACTAACAGATAAAAATTTCTATTTTTTTCAATTTTTTTTATAAATCCAAAAACTGAAGTCTAACACCTTCAAAAATATCAGTTATCATATTTCTCTAAATGAGGCCTAAATAGTTCGTTAAAATTACCAAAATAATTAATATTCATGTTTTGCTAAAAAAAGAACGTGATTGTTGACCATCACATAGAAATTTCCATTTTTTGCAAAATTTCAGAAACTGAAATCTAACACCTTCAAAAATATCAATTATCATATTTTCCAAAAAAAGGCCAAAAAAGTTCTCTATATTGAGGAAAATACTTAATTTTCATGTTTTTATCAAAAAAATCCGTGATTGAAGATTAACACAAACAAATTTCTAAATTTTCTAATTTTTTGGAAAAATAAAAAAAAATGAAGTCTAACACCTTAAAAAATATCAATTATCACTTTTTTCTAAAAAGGACAAGCATAGTTCTCTAAAATGAGCAAAATACTTAATATTCATGTTTTTCGAAAAAAATCTTCGTGGTTGAAGACTAACACATAGAAATTTCTATTTTTTCCAACTTTTTGCAAAAATTCAAAAAATTGACTCCTTCAAAAAATATCAATTATCATATTTTTCTAAAAGATGTCAAAACAGTTCTCTAAAATGATAAAAATACTTTATTTTTCATGTTTTTCTCAAAACACTTCGTGATTGAAGACTAACACATAGAAATTTTTATTTCTTCCAAAGTTTTGCAAAAATTCAAAAAATGAAGTCTAACACCTTCAAAAATATCAATTATCATATTTTTCGAAAAGATGCCAAAATAGTTTCCTAAAATGATAAGTATACTTCATTTTTCATGTTTTTAACAAGAAAATTCGAGATTGAAGGCTAACACATGCAAATTTTTATTTCTTCCAATTTTTTGCAAAAAATAAAAAACTGAAGTTTAACACCTTCAAAAATATCAATTATCATTTTTTTCAAAAAAAGGCCAAAATAGTTCTCTAAAATGAGGAAAATACATAAGTTTAATGTTTTTCTCAAAAAACTCCTTGCTTGAAGACTAACAGATACAAATTTCTATTTTTTTTAACTTTTTGCAAAAATTCAAAAAAACATGAAGTCTAGCACCTTCAAAAATATCAATTATCATGTTTTTCTAAAAATGGCCAAAATAGTTCTCTAAAAGGAGGAAAATACATAATTTTCATGTTTTTCTCAAAAAAACTCTCTGCTTGAAGACTAACAGATACAAATTTCAATTTTTTTTAACTTTTTGCAAAAATTCTAAAAAACCTGATGTCTAACACCTTCAAAAATATCAATTATTATATTTTTCTAAAAATGGCCAAAATAGTTCTATCAAGTTAACAAAATACTTAATATCATGTTTTTCTCAAAAATCTTCGTGATTAAAGACTAACACATATAAATTTCTATTTTTTCCATCTTTTTGCAAAAATTTAAAAACTGAAGTCTAACAACCTTCAAAAATATCAATTATCATATTTCTCTAAAAGATGCCAAAATAGTTTCATAAAATGATAAAAAATACTTCATTTTTCATGTTTTTCTAAAAAAACTTCGTGATTGAAGACTAACACATGCAAATTTCTATTTCTTCCAAAGTTTTGCAAAAATAAAAAATGAAGTCTAACACCTTCACAAATATCAATTATCATTTTTTTTCCAAAAAAGGCCAAAATGGTTCTCTAAAATGAGGAAAATACATAATTTTCTTGTTTTTCTCAAAAAACTCCGTGCTTGAAAACTAACGGATACAAATTTATATATTTTTTAACTTTTTGCAAGAATTCAGAAAAAACCAATGATTTAAATTGTGGCGCAATTGCGCCGCAATAGCGCAATTCGCAATAAATATCCATAAAACGCAACACCGCAACCTGCTATATAGCGCCGCAATATCGCCGCAATATGGTGCAATATGACGCAATATCGGGGATCATGTGTAAATTATTGTTCAAGCGCAATGGACCGCAATATCGCAATTTAAAACATTGGAAAAAACTGAAGTCTAACACCTTCAAAAACATCAATTATCATATTTTTCTAAAAATGGCCAAAATAGTTCTCTAAATTTAGCAAAATACTTAATTTTCATGTTTTTGTCAGAAATCTTCGTGACTAAAGACTAACACATACAAATTTCTATTTTTCCATATTTTGCAAAAATTCAAAAACTGAAGCCTAATACCTTAAAAAATATCAATTATCATTTTTTTCCAAAAAAGGCCAAAATAGTTCTCTAAAATGAGGAAAATACTTAATTTTCATGTTTTCTCAAAAAACTCCTTGATTGAAGACTAACATATACAAATTTCTATTTTTTCAATTTTTTGCAAAAATCCAGTAAAAACTGAAGTCTAACACCTTCAAAAATATCAATTATCATATTTTTCTCAAAATGGCCAAAATAGTTCTCAAAAATTAGCAAAAGACTTAATATTCATGTTTTTCTCTAAAATCTTCGTGATTGAACACTAACACATACAAATTTCTATTTTTCCATATTTTGCAAAAATTCAAAAACTGAAGCCTAATACCTTAAAAAATATCAATTATCATTTTTTTCCAAAAAAGGCCAAAATAGTTCTCTAAAATGAGGAAAATACTTAATTTTCATGTTTTCTCAAAAAACTCCTTGATTGAAGACTAACATATACAAATTTCTATTTTTTCAATTTTTTGCAAAAATCCAGTAAAAACTGAAGTCTAACACCTTCAAAAATATCAATTATCATATTTTTCTCAAAATGGCCAAAATAGTTCTCAAAAATTAGCAAAATACTTAATATTCATGTTTTTCTCTAAAATCTTCGTGATTGAACACTAACACATACAAATTTCTATTTTTCCATCTTTTGCAAAAATTCAAAAACTGAAGCCTAATACCTTAAAAAATATCAATTATCATTTTTTTCCAAAAATGGCCAAAATAGTTCTCTAAAATGAGGAAAATACTTAATTTTCATGTTTTCTCAAAAAAACTCCATGATGGAAGACTAACATATACAAATTTCAATTTTTTCAATTTTTTGCAAAAATGCACTAAAAACTGAAGTCTAACACCTTCAAAAATATTAATTATCATATTTTTCTCAAAATGGCCAAAATAGTTCTCAAAAATTAGCAAAAGACTTAATATTCATGTTTTTCTCTAAAATCTCCGTGATTGAACACTAACACAAACAAATTTCTATTTCTTCCATTTTTCTGCAAAAATTCAAAAAACTGAAGTCTAGCAGCTTCAAAAATATGAATTATCATTTGTTCCAAAAAAGACCAAAAAAGTTTTGTAAAATGAGGAAAATACCTAATTTTCATGTTTTTATCAAAAAACTCCTTGATGGAAGACTAACAAATAAAAATTTCTATTTTTTTCAATTTTTTGCAAAAATCCAAAAACTGAAGTCTAACACCTTAAAAAAATATCAATTATCATATTTTTCTAAAAGATGCCAAAATAGTTCTCTAAAATGATAAAAATATTTTATTTTTAATGTTTTTCTCAAAAAACTTCGTGATTGAAGACTAACACATGCAAATTTCTATTTCTTCCAATTTTTTGCAAAAAAAATCAAAAACTGAAGTCTAACATGAGATTATCATATTTTTTAAAACAATCCCAAGATTTTTGTCTAAAATGAGAAAAATACTTAATTTTCATATTTTTTGTAAAAAACAACAAAATAGAAGACTATCACATGCAAATTTTCATTTTCTATTCGAAATATTGGAAAAATACAGAATGTGAAGTCTAACACCTTCAAAAAAATCAATTATCATATTTTTCAAATAAATGCCAATATATATGTATAAGACTAATAAAATACTTAATTTTCTTGTTTTCCTTAAGAAACTCCAAAATGGAAGACTAACACATGCGGATTTCGATTATTTTTAGCAAAAATGCAAAATGTGAAGTATAACACCTTCAATAATTTCAATTATCATTTTTTTCAAAACAATTAAAGATTTATGTTTATAACGAGAAAATTACTTAATTTTCATTACTTAATTTTCACGTTCTCATAAAAAACTAAAAAATTGAAGACTAACACATGCGAATTTCTATTTTTTTCAATAAATTTCCAAAAATGAAAAAAGTGAAGTCTTACGCCTTTAAAAATATTAATTATCCAAATTTTCAAAAAATTCCAAGATTTAAATCTAGAACGAGCAAAGTACTTAATTTTCATGAATTTCTCAAAATAATTCCAAAACTGAAGACTAACACAAGCGAATTTTGTTTTTTTCCAATTTTTTGTAGAAAAAAAAGTAAAGTCCAACACCATCAAAAATATCAATTATATTTTTTTTAAAACAATCCCAAGATTCTATCTAGAATGGGAAAAATACTTAATTTTCATGTATTTTTTAAAAAAAATTCCAAAATTGAATACTAACACATGCGAATTTCTATTTTTTATTCGAAATATTTGAAAAAAGACTAAAAGTGAAATCTAGCACCTTTAAAAAGATCAATTATTCGAAATATATGTTTAAATGGTTATTTTATAATATATTACAAAAATATCCAAATGCCTTTCCTGAAAACATTGTTACAAACTTGCTAGCTCAAGATATTAGATATCAACTTAAGTTTTTAAGAGGTCAGAAGTCCAACACTCGGCAAACTCGATTCCTAAGAAAAAGTTCACTGAGAAATATTGCATCCTATATTTATAAGAACAATCCACAAACATCATTTAACAAAAAGAAAATTTACTTGTAACAAAGGGTGTATTTTTGTCTGTAAGCATCAGGTTTATGATTGTGCATACGTGTGAGGGTACCCAGCATATTCATTCGCTCGAAGCCTCGACGGCATGTCAGCAGTGAGCACTCAGGTTTATGCATATCACTTGTTTGTCTGGCCTATAAAAACGACTTAATTCCATCAAAAAAAAACAATAAACGTCGAGGTTCATTGCATGTAGTTACTTATGTCCAGATACATTGAAGCCAAGTTCTGAACAAGGGTAGGTTTTGGTAATGTTTTTGGGCATACTGAAAGTACAGTTTTGATACAAAAGCACATTGTGGTGTTCAATGCTGAAAGTCCGGTATACGATACGGGAACGGTACGGGTGTTGGTACTGAAGTGAAGGTTTTGATACTGAAGCATACGTTTGGTATACGATATGGGAACGGTACGGATTCGTATATGATATTTTGCGGTAAGTGATGCACAGAGATAGGATTAAACGGAATATTGCCTTGCGTACATTGGTATGTGTGTGTATGATTATTATGATTATAATATAATATAAACATGATTGTTAATTTATTTCAGTTGGTTAGCTGAGATACTTGATACTTACAAAAAAAAGGAAATTACACGTCAGAGAAGGGAGAACCTTCACAAGATTTGGCATTTCGGATGGTGGTTAACGACCACATAAGGTTCTCTTCTTCATCCAATCATATTACAAAATCATCAAAATTCAAATACAGTGTTGAACAAGTAGGTGTAAGTGTTATTTTTTATGGTGGTAAACTTAATGCAGTAAGTTATTCAAATCTAGTTGATGTTAAAAAATATGCTAGACGTGTCTAATCAGGTGAGATTTTTAAATTAGAACGGGCTAGTTTGAAATCTGATGATGTCTTCGTAGTAGTCCAAGTGGTTGCTTTACTTTTAATCATGTTACGTTTACTTTACTTTTTTCGGACATATTTGATATGGTGCTAAGACCTTATTAACATGATTATAATTTATTTCAGTTAGTTACTATCCTAAAATGAATTTGTCATCATACAAACACATTTATATCAAATAAAAAAGTCATAAAATTGCCAATAGACTCATAACCCACTTGGTTGAGTGTTCGATCCAAAAATCATATGTTGTGAGATGTTGAGCATTCAAGTATCATTGACATTAATGGATGAAATACAAACGAACCTTTTCCATTTATTCTACAAAAAATTATAAAATTCGTAACATAAGAAATCAACAATATTCGGATACAAGAAATATTAATTACATTACAAAACTCCTAAAAAAAGCGAAATACCGTAACGGAAACTGAGAACAAAATATAAGAAGATAATTCACCGGTAATTTATTTGTTAACAAAAAAATTGTTAATCATATGGTGTGACAGATTGTGGGTTCAACTTGCATTGACAGCAATGGATAGAGAACAAATGAGTCTTCTTCATTCATTTGTTTTAATATTTGTTAACATCAACATTTGTAATTTCTAATCCCACAAAAAAAAATTATTTACACATTATTTTTTGGTGTTTTTTAATACTTTCTTCTTCGAAATGTGAATATATGTAACCAGACATTTTTATTTGTCAACTGAATAAAGTTAACTTGATGTTAACTATAATTAATAGCTGCAATTATGAAAAATTAACACAAGTTGGAGATAGTTTCATGTACAAAGAAGTTTTTTTTTTCCGAAACAAATGTACAAAGAAGTTATTAACTCAATACCGTCTGGCTTTTTCTCTCACAATAACCGTGGATTTTACATTTAACAAATTAAGTTTATGGTAATATTTTTTTGTAGATATTTAGGTGTGTATTATTTTACAACATACATGGAGCACTCTTAAACAATCACCTCATCTTATATTAATGACGTGAACTAATATAATTTGGTAGGCTCTCGGTAAGATTTTTTTGTTCAATTGTTTACCATTTCACATTAATTAAATTACATGGTCAAATATGAATATGATGAACGATGAAAATTGTATATATAAATACTAATAAATTAATATATAATATTGTAAAACATACACAATATATATATTTTGAACTTAGTTCTAGAAGTCCTTAAATTATTTTGAACTTAGTTCATACATATCATTTTTCCTAATTTAAATTTGTAAATATATTATATAAGAAAATACAAGGAAAAATATGCATTTTGTAATAGAATTTTAACTACTATTATTTATTTTACTAAAATTTATAATTATTCTAAATGAATACATTATTGAACGCTAAAACATTAAAAAAGACTTAATTTCTCATAATAAAACTAATAACTTTAACTTTAACTTCAATAATATATATATCAAATTCAAATATTCATACATGTTTTTCGAATTTTTATTTTATTTAAAGTCAATATTAATATAAGTTTAATTTTTAATTTTATATATAAAAAATAATTATATAATAAAGTACATACAAAAAAGTTAAAATATATATGTTTTAAATGATTGTTTTATAATATATTATAATGAGAGTTAAAAAAAATCCAAATACCTTTACTGAAAACATTGTCAAAAACTTGCTAGTCCAAGAAATTAGATATCTACTCAAGTTTTTAAGAGGTGAGAAGTCCAACACTCGGGAAACTCGATTTCTATGAAATAGTTCACTGAGAAATATTGCATCCTAATCCACAAACCTCATTTAACAATAAGAAATTGTACTTGTAACAAAGGATGGATTTTTGTCTGTAAAAAACAATGAGTTAAATTGAAGAAAAATTTCAATGTTCGTTTCATTGTTACAAAACTATTTCAAAATTTCTCGTTCTCCTCTCTTTTTTCCCCAAACCCATTCTACAATTTACATTTCGTCCCTTCACTTTTTCCGTTATTGCAAATTCACCAAAAAGATCTCTTCTTTCAGCAGGGCCAAACCATTTTGCTAACATGTACTCTTTTGTACGCCACGGAGCTACGTGTATTCCTGCACTTTTAATGGACTGAATTGAAGCATTGGTTAACAATCTCACAGTAGATTTCAAGTTATTCGGTCTCGCGATAAATACTTTTGGAATTCGTTCGAGGAGTGTTATATAATCTCCGTTTGGCTTAGCAATCTCAAAATGAAATGCAAGGTTGATCTCTATGATATATCGGCCTCTATTTTTGGTGATCACGTCGATGAATTCATGCGAACCGGCTGGTAAACCGTTTATTGGCTCCCATGAAGACATGCACAGCCCTAAATTTTCAAAAACACATTATTAGTTGGTAATTCTTCAATTATTTTTCAATTTTGGTATTATACAATCGGTGGGTACTTTAAACTAATTAATGTGTGGGTATCAAGTATTACCGGCATCGAAACCTCTCTCGCGGAGCCAAATTACAATTTGTTTCTTCAAACCGTTACCCAAATCCGAGCCAATAACCCGAATCGCTTTCTCTACCTCGAACTGAATACAACCCACGTCTAATTCGTCCTCCATCTCTTCCAAAACATCATCGAGCAACTCCGCCATCACGTCTCTCTCAACTTCACTGTGATCCTCTAGATTTACCATTTCTCCATCAGATTCAGGGTCGTAGAAGGAGTCCACCAGATCGGCCAGGTCATCTGAGTCTTCTGCTGACGTGGAATAATATGATTGGTCGCATAACCTTGCCCTTGCCATCTCGTCAAGTGCTGGTATTGCTTTCTTGTACCTAATGGCCATTTTATTTTTTTCAAAGGAAAACTCTTTACTATCTCTTTGGAAATACGTAGTCGATTAGAACACACAAGTAGATTCCAGTTTCCATTCTTGGATAATATTTATAGGAGTTTTGAAGCGACAGAGAAAAGGGATAAGTTTGTTTGTGTAGACTTGGTGTATTATGCAAAGAGGTTCCATATGGTGTTTCCGCGCGCCTAACAATTGTTGTCAACTTCAAAAATAACTCATTGAAATAATTAACAATTTAATTACCTCACAATTAACATATAATAGTTGATTAACAGGTAACTAACATGTATGTTCGCTATCATATATGTTAATTAACATGTACGGTTTGATTGTTACGTATGCGATTCTTGTTAACTATTCGTCAATTATTTTGTTAATTATCTCAATTTATTATTGTTGAGATTCTTACCAAAAAAATATTGGATTGGTTTGCAAGATATATTATAATTCACACTATACTTTCTAATTCTAACATATAGATTATAGACCAAGAGTTTATAAAATAAAGAATATCAATGCAAAATGATTGTGCATACGTGTGAGGGTACCCAACATATTCATTCGCTCGAAGCCTCGACGGCATGTCAGCAGTGAGCACTCAGGTTTATGCATATAACTTGTTTGTCTGGTCAATAAAATTAAAAACGACTTAATTCCATCAAAAAAAACTATAAACGTCTAGGTTCTTTGTATGTAGTTCCTTATGTCCGGATACATTGAAGCCAAGTTCTGAACTGGTGTAGGTTTTGGTAATGTTTTTGGGCATACTGAAGTGCAGTTTTGATACAAAAGCACATTGTGCTTGTGGTCTTCAATGCTGAAAGTTCGGTATACGATACGGAACGGTACGGGTGTTGGTACTGAAGTGAAGGTTTTGATACTGAAGCATACGTTTGGTATACGATACGGGAACGGTACGGGTTCGTATGTGATATTTTTCGGTAAGTGATACACAGAGATAGGATTAAACAGAACATTGCCTTGCGTACATTGGTATGTGTGTGTGTATGATTATTATAATATAATATAAACATGATTATTGATTTATTTCAGTTAGTTAGCTGAGATACTCGATACTTACAAAAAGAAGGGAATTGCACGTCAGAGAAGGGAGAACTTTCATGGACTGGCTTTCTCCAACGGAAGTTTTGCGGATTTCAGATGGTGGTTAACGACCACATAAGGATCTCTTCTTCATCCACTCATATTGCAAAATCATCAAAATTGAAATATAGTGTTGAACAAGTAGGTGTATAAGTGTAAAGTTTTATGGTGGTAAACTTAATGCAATAAGTTTTTCAAATCTAGTTGATGTTAAAAAATATGCCAGACGTGCCTAATTAGGTGAGATATTTAAATTAGATCGGTTATTTTGAAATCTGATGATGTCTTCGTAGCAGTGTTGTAAAAGACGGAAAACGGTACGAAACGGTCCGGCACCGTTTTAGTGTTTTACCCGTAAAACGGTCGTAAAACGGTTAAAAAACGGTTAAGTCATAATACATTAAAATATCATCAAAATACAACAAAATACAATAAGTATCATCAAAAATATCATCTCAAATAAAAACAGCACGAGTTACGCAAAATCAGCATAAAATCAGCACCAAATCAGCATAAAAACAGCACCAAATCAGCATAAATTAGACAAAATCAGTACAAATTAGTCAAAATCAGCACAAAAACAACACCAAATCAGCACAAAAACAGTACAAATTCATCCAAAACAACACAAATTCAGCAAATTCAGCACGAATTTATCCAAAACAACACGAATTCAGCAAAAAAACACAAATTCAGCAAAAGAAAGCACAACTTCTGATGTCAGGCCAAGAAAAGAAAGCCCAAAAAAAAATTAGCCAAAAATTTTTATGCAAAAAACGGTATGTAAAACGGTTGCAAAACGTTTTTCAGAAAAAAAAAAAAAACGGTAAAAAACGGTAAAAAAACGGTGGACCGTTTTGTTCAACCGTTTTGCAGAAAACGAAACGGTTTGCCACCGTTTCACCGTTTTTCACCGTTTTTTTACCGTTTTACACCGTTTTTTACAACACTGCTTCGTAGTAGTCCCAGTGGTTGCCTTACTTTAATCATGTTACGTTTGCTTTACTTTTTTCGGACATATTTGATATGGTGCTAAGACCTTATTAACATGATTATAATTTATTTCAGTTAGTTAGTATCGTAAAATGAATTTGTCATTATACAAACACATTTATATCAAATAAAAAAAAATCATAAAATTGTCAATAGACTCATAACCCACTTGGTTGAGTGTTCGATCCAAAATCATATGTTGTAAGAGGTTGTAGATTCAAGTAATGTTGACATCAATTGATGAAATACAAACGAACATTTTCCATTTATTCTAAAAAAAATCATAAAATTCATAACATTAGAAATCAATAATATTCGGATACAAGAAATATTAATTACATTACAAAACTCCTAAAAAAAGCGAAATACTGTAATTGAAAGCGAAAACAAAATATAAGAAGATAATTCACCGATAATTTATTTATTTAAAAAAAATTTATAGCCATATGTTGTGACAAATTGTGGATTTAAGTTGTATTGACAACAATGGATAGAGAAAAAATGAGTCTTCTTCATTCATTTGTTTTTATATTTGTGAACATCAACATATGTAATTTCTAATCTGGCAAATTATTTATTTTTTTATTGACACATTAATTTTTTCGTATTTTTTTAGTACTTCTTCTAGGAAATGTGAATATATGTAACCAACCATTTTTATTTTTTAACTGAATAAAGCTTTATCACAACAAAATTATTGACGTTAACTATAATTAATAACCACAATTATGAAAAAATAACACAAGTTGGAGATAGTTTCATGTACAAAGAAGTTTGTTTTCCGAAATAAATATACAAAGAAGTTAGTAACTCAATATCGTCTCGCTTTTTTCTCTCACAATAATCATGGATTTTACATTTAACGAATTAAGTTTATAGTAATAAGTTTTTGTAGATAATATTTATGTGTATATTATTTTACAACATACATAGAGTACTTTTAAAAAATCACATCATCTTATATTAATGACGTGAACTAATATAATTTGTTAGGTTCTCGTAATTATACGTTTGTTGAATTGTTTATCATTTCACATTAATTAAATTACATGATCGAATATGAATATAATGAACGATCAAAATTATATATATAAATACTAACAAATTAATATCTAATATTATAAAACATACATCATATATATTTTGAACTTTAGTTCTAAAAGTTCATAAATTATATTGTTTGAATTTTCTATTTATTTATTATCCATATTATCATAGTTCATACATATCATTTTTCCTAATTGAAATTTGTAATATTATATAAGAAATTACAAGGAAAAAAAATGCATTTTTACGTAATAGATTTTGAAGTATTATTTTTTATTTTTAAAAATTTATAATTATTCTAAAAAAATACATTATTGAGCGCTAAAACATTAAAAAAAGACTTAATTTTCTCATAATTTTATCTTTTCCACCTTCTCGTCATTATGAAATTAATAACTTTTAACTCCAATAATATATTCATCAAGTTCAAATATTCATACATTTGTTTTGAATTTTAATTTTATTTAAAGTCAATATTAGTATAAGTTTAATTTTTAATTTGATATATAAAAAATAATTATATAATAAAGTACATACAAAACAGGTTAAAATATATATGTTTAAATGGTTATTTTATAATATATTACAACGAGAGTTAAAAATATCCAAATACGTTTACTGACAACATTGTCAAAAACTTGTTAGCTCAAGAAATTAGATATATATTTAAGTTTTTAAGAGATGAGAAGTCTAACACTCGGCAAACTAGATTTCTAAGAAATAGTTCAGTGACAAATATTGCATCTTGTATTCATAAGAACAATCCACAAACATCATTTAACAAACATAAATTGTACTTGTAACTAAGGGTGGATTTTTGTCTGTAAAAAAAACAATGAGTTAAATTGAAGAAAAATTCTATTTATTTCATTGTTACCAAACTGTTTCAAAATTTCTCGTTTTCCTCGCTTTTTTCTCCAAACCCATTCTACAATTTACATTTCGCCCCTTCACTTTTTCCATTATTGCAAATTCACCAAAAAGATCTCTTCTTTCAGAAGGGCCAAACCATTTTGCTAACATGTACTCTTTTCTACGCCAGGGAGCTACGTGCATTCCTGCACTTTTGATCGACTCAATTGAAGCATTGGTTATCAATCTCACAATTGATTTAAAGTTCTTCGGCCTCGCGATAAATACTTTTGGAATCCGTTCGAGGAGTGTTATATAATCTCTGTTTGGTTTAGCAATCTCAAAATGAAATGCGAGGTTTATTTCTATGATGTACCGGCCTCTATTTTTGGTGATCACGTCGATGAATTCATGTGAACCGGCTGATAAACCGTTTATTGGCTCCCAAGAAGACATGCACAGCCCTAAATTTTCAAAATCATAGTATTATTAGTTGGTAATTCTTCAAGTATTTTTCAATTATGATATTATACAATCTGTGGGTAATTTAAACTAATTAATGTGTGGGTATGAGTATTACCAGCATCGAAGCCTCTCTCGCGGAGCCAATTTACAATATGTTTCTTCAAACCGTTACCAAAATCCGAGCCAATAACCCGAATCGCTTTCTCTACCTCGTATTGAATACAACCCACGTCTAATTCGTCCTCCATCTCTTCCAAAACATCATCGAGCAACTCCGCCATCACGTCTCTCTCAACTTCACTGTGATCCTCTAGTTTTACCATTTCTCCATCTGATTCATAGTCGTAGAAGGAGTCCACCAGATCGGCCAGGTCATCTGAGTCTTCGGATGATGTGGAATAATATGATTGGTCGCATAACCTTGCCCTTGCCATATCGTCAAGTGCTGGTATTGCTTTCTTGTACCTAATGGCCATTTTATTTTCTTTCAAAGGAAGAGCTCAAAAACCAAACTATTTACTCTCTCTCTCTTTCTTGTCTGTCTCTCTCTGGAAATACGTTGTCGATTAAAGCACACAAGTAGATTTCCTTCTTGGATAATATATATATATATATATATATATATATATATATATATAGGAGTTTGAGGCGATAGAGAAAAAGGGCTAAATTTGTTTGGGTAGACTTGGTATATTATATTATGCAATGTTTTTCCCCAAAGAAGTTCCAACATTTTTGTTGTGAAATTCAAAAGTAGTTAATTGAAGTAATTAACAATTCAATTAATTAGAATTAAGATTAGAATTAAGATTATAAGTTAATTAACATGTATGTTAATTAATTGTTAATTATATAATATTGGTTAATTAATCGTTAATTGTGTAATATTAGTTAATGTACGTTAATCAGATTGTTAATTATTTTAATTAATTGTTATGGAAAAGATGACGGTTCGAATCGTTCCCCCTTTTTTCAAAGAGGCTATATACTGTATCCTTCATTTTCCTACAATACTCTATATATCCTTAATTAATGATTAATCATTGAAGTAATTAACAAAATAACACTTCATTAACAATTAATTAATATATAACTAAATATATATATATTAAAAAAAATTAATATCAATTAACTGTTAATCTGATTTATTTTGTTAATGACTATTCTAATTAATTATCAATTAATGGTTAATTGATGATATAGAAAATGTGATGGAAAAATGAGAGGGCATAGTATAATTATTCTTTTTCAAATACACTCAACAATTGATGTTGCATAAATTATTGGCGATAAAATAAATATTAGTTTTTTATATGAAAATATGTGTTTCCACCATACTTTTGAAAATAAAGACCAAGAGTATACAAGATAAAAGAATAACAATTAATGCAAAATGAATGTGCATACGTGTGAGGAGGTTCCCAGCATATTCCTAACACGTCAGCAGTGAGCACTCTGGTTTATGCATATTCTTAAACTCTAATTTATTCAGGATTAAAAACGTCTTGCTTCAACCAAAAAAAATAAACGTCTAGGTTCACTGTATGCAGTTTATAGGGATACTCAGAGCCTCAGAGCACCAGCTCCCAAATTAAAATTAAATTAAATTAAATCTTATATACAAAGTTTGAGATTTTGGACAAACTTTGACGTATATCTTTTTTGTTTTTTTTATATATACTAGGGAAATAGCCCGCGCTTCGCTGCGGGATATAGTATTTGATAAGAAATAATATAATAAGCAAAAGTAATAATTTTATATATTATTTGATATATTATTTCGTTGCGGGATATATTATTTGATATATTATTTGATAAGAAAATAGAAATATTTCTTGCGCTTCGCTGCGATTTTTCAAAATTTTTTATGATCATAAAATAATAATTTTATCTAAAACGTTACAAGTGCAAAACAAAAGTAATCTTCATAAATGTTAATTTAAAAAAAAAAGCTGATATTAAATAGTCTCACAAGTATTATGCAATAAATGCAAATTTTTTTCTTGCTAAAAAAATAAGCATAAATGTTAATTTAAAAGCAAAAGTAATATTCATAAATGTTATGATAAGCATAAAAAAAAATAATACCAGCTCAGGCTAACAAAAAGTATTTTGTGTGAATAGTTTTTTATTAACACTAAAATTATAGTATACAAATTATATTTATTAATACGATGAAAAATTCAAATATTTTATTTAGAACACAAGACATATGTCAATTATATTTATTAAAAATTCAAATATTTTATTTAGAATACAAGACATATGTCGAATAAAATAAAATAAAATAAAATAAAATAAAAAAATGATGAACAGTACCCTGGTGAACAGTGCAAAACAGTACGGGTGAACAGTATCAAACAGTACCGGGTGAACAGTGCCAACTGGGTGAACAGTACAAAACAGTTCAGGTGAACAGTACCAAACAGTGCGGTGTGAACAGTGAACGATGACGTGGCCTCACCAGGTGCTTGGTATTCAAAATTTAAAGGGAGGAGAGATATTTCACTTCTGAAAATATTTGTAACGAATCGTAACCATTTTGTATTATCTAAATCAAGCTTAACCATGTTTGTGTTAACCAGAATCATCTTTCCAAAACTTTATTCGGTGACCAATTCAATGGACGGATATTGTCCGAACCGATCCGAACCGTATCCGAAAAATATCCAGATCCGGAAAAAAAATATCCGGATCCGGATAGAACCGGATCCGGAACCGTATCCGTTTTTACGGGTATGAATCCGGATTTAGGAACAAAATTTTTTATGGATCCGGATATGGTCTACCACCTTCTTAAGTGACTCATTTCTTGATAGGTATTGGTCAATGGATTTTTGTAAAATATCAGTTATGGTATTTATTTATTTTTAAATTGCTCCTTTTGCTTGCTGAAAACTCGGCACGAGTGACTTCGCCTCTCTTACGTTTTTCTGCAATATCATTAGTACGTATCGATTATGTCCCGAAAGGGCTCGAGGAAGTGTTCGCAAAGGATATTTGTGTCCCTTATTTTTATCTATTTCGTGGAATTAAGCTATTCCATTTCAAACTTGGAATAGATATATTCCTCTATTCTATGACTTTAATTCAAGTAATTTCATTGGTGTTAGACAGGAATAGAGTGGATTTACCTATCTATATTTATATTTCTCTCTATTCTACTGTTGTCGAACAGGCTCGATTAGGATTAGGACCATCAAGTGGCATGGCTAGCTAATATTGTAACCTACGACAAAAAAATTAAAGGATAATAATACATTACCCATCAAATTCCTCCACACACATCCTATGTATCACCAATTGACAATTAATTAGAATGATAATTAACAAAAAAAAAAATTATTAACGATTAATTGATATTAATTAAAAATTGTTAATTCATATGTACTTTAGTGATATATTAATTAATTGTTAATACACTATCATTTTGTTAATTATCATGTTAATTTGTTATATTGAAGTGGCAGCGGGATTTCAGGGGCACCATATATGGCCTCAAAACTAAATAGGGAGTTATACTCTTTAATTAATTTACCAATCCTCTTGTTTTTAGACTTATCTTTATACAATCTCTTACATCATCACAATCATTTCAACAATTAAATTTGATATGTGCCAAAATATGAATCATTAATTAATCATTGATTGTTTATGATTATGTTTTATTTGTAGACATTTTAATTCTTTATGATAATATTTTATTGGTAGATATTTATGTGTCTGTTATTTTTTACACATAGTTTTAAACAACTTTAGAAAATCACATCATCTTACGTTGGTGAGGTGTCAAAACTATTATTCGTAAGGTTCATGTTGTTGGTTCATATTTCTGGTTTGATTATTTCATAACGATATCGATACTAGTAATGAATTTGCTAAGTGTCATTTGCAGAAAATTGAATATATATGTTGCATGTTAACTAGATCAAAAAAAATACATAGCAAATGATAAGGAAGTGCATACTCCAAGTGAATAATTAAGTGAAGAATCATTCATCATGTGCATACTCCAAAAATATTATGTTTTTAAAAATACAACACTAATACTGAACATTTTTATGCGTATCAAACAAAAACTTGAATATAAATTACACTATTGTCAAACACAAATAAAGTATTTCGAAATTAAAATATCATATCATGTGCAGGGCCGGCCCGGTGATTTTACAGGTCTTTCACAAAAATTTCGATTTTTTCTTCACTAACTAAACTTCTCAACTATTTTATTCACCAAACCATCGTAATTTTCAAACTCATCCTCTGAACTCTCAATTATTCGACTACTAGTCCTAATAAATTTATCCATAGCTCTTTTTATTGTATAAAATTCTCGATTTTTTTCTTTCTTCTTTTCTTTTTCATGTCCCGATGCATGAATTTTTTTTAAGTGGCATGATACTACCTACAATTATACAAATAAAATAATTATGATACTAAATTATAAGAATTCTCGACGTGATACATATAAAATAATGCATAAAGAGAAATTGAAAAGGATCATTGTCGGAGAAATTAAGAAATTCGAGTCGAATTGAAGTCGAATTAGAGTCGAGAAATCTCCACACGTCAGAAAATTAAGGAGAAGCTGAGAATTGGGGAGAAATTTGCCGCGCCAAGAAATCCATGTGTTCAGTGTCGTGCCGTCGTCTGGAGCCTCCTGTCGCGCCGTCGTTTGCTGGAGTGGAGACCGGAGCCGTGCCCGTCGACTCGATTTATGCTTGGTGGGTCATGCATGTACGGATCCACTCACGCACGGTCTAGGTGAAGGTGAGTTCTCCTCTCTCCTTCAAAAGAATGGTTTTGTTTGGGCAAAACAAATGTTTTTTTATCTAACGTCTTATAAAAAGAATATGAAAAATTTTGTTAAAAAAAAAAATTTGACACACATGTTATATAATTTTGTTAGTTAATAAATATATTAATATTTACATATTATATATTTCTCTCTCATCCAATATCTGTTTTGTGCGTGCGTACGCGCGCACGTGTGTTTAGTAGCTAGTTAATTACTCTCGAATATTTTAAGTGCGAGATTTCCATTCTCGGACAGTGTTAAATCAATATATATATTTTCAATTAGGTTTAATGGAAATATTTTAAAAATATGGGTTAATTTAAGAAAAGTTCCATAAAGATTGGTAAAAAGGATTTTTACAAATTGCTAATGATCTTAATAAAGAATGAATTTTCACAATCAAATTAATCAATCATATACATAAATATTCTCACTTTTTAACATATTCAATGTGAGAATTCTCTTTTAGCCATTCAAGCACCTTTGCTCCCTCCAATACATCTTGGACCTAAACATCAAAAATGCAAAATAATTACACTTTATATATTTTTGGAAGAAAAAAAATGAACAAACTCAAATTCTTTAAAAAGTGAAAGAATATTAAGCTTTAAGAATATCTATAAGAATAATTAGTGATTAAAACCTGTTGTTTGACTCGATCTTCATCATACTCTTGATTGTGTTGCTTAAACTCAGCCACTGAATTCTCGACTTCTTTAACGAGGTCATCGGTTGAAAACTGCACAAAATACCAAAATGAAAATAATAAATGTATAAAAACATATCTTGACAATAAATTAAAGCAAAATATAGGGCCTTACCTGCAAATTTTCACACTCGAAAATATCGCCAATTGCTAGCATTTGTCTTATGATGGATGAAATATGATCCCTTTCTTTCTCGAGATATTCCCGCACTGTATTCTCACTCGTGAGCGATTTTAGTTGGTTTTCATCAAGCCTCCCTTCAGTCTGTTTAAATTCATCGATAAATACAAAATTAAAATAACTACAAATATATATTCTTTTTGAGAATTAATTCTTTTAATTTCGATAAATTAAGTGGAGTTTAATTGATTTATCGTTTTATTACCTGTAGTTGTAGAAGCTTAGCTCCGTATAATTGACGTCCTTGTTCTTCTATTAGAGATTGTGGAATATCAACTTCTACAATCTAATTAAGAGAGAGAAATGAAACATTGCTACGCCATTTATTTTTTTGATAATTCGAGGCGATTTTGATTACTAATTTTGTTAAATTAGATAATGTGTACTTTTTTTTGTAAATCAGATAAAGTTTCAGACCTTTCCTAAGTGATCCAAAATTGCATTATCAGTTGCTTGTTCTATAGCGGTTTTCTCCACCTCGGTACATCTTTCCAAAATTATTTCCTTAACCTGTGTCGCCAAAAATAAAAAATTCAAGAGTGTAAACTATAAAGAATCATCGAATCATAATAAAAGGGGGAGAAAAGGAATTGAACCTCGTTCAAAGTGGAGCATCCAGGAAATAGTCTTCCTGCAATGGAGTCGTCCAGTGGTGGTAATTCTCTGTAGAATAGCTCTTTACATTCAACCTACACCGTAATAATACAACAACGAAATATATAAATTAAAATGTCAAAATTAATTGACATGAGAGAGAGAGAGAGAGTTACGGTGAATTTAGCTTGGACGCCTATGAGGCTCTCTTGCTCCCAAGATTGGGGAAATTCAAGCAAAAAGGATCTTGTTTCTCCTTGTCGGATCCCAATTATTGAATCCAAGAAACCGGGTAGTAGGTTATTATGCTCTTCCGTGTCCAAATGAAATCCTGAAAAGAAAAAAGAAAAAGAAAATAAATAAATATTCTGGGCTCGTTTGGTATCGTTGCGGTTTTTTCTTTTCTTTTCTTTTTCTGAAGAAAAAAACAAAACATGTGTGGCTAATAAGCCTAATTTTCATTTTTTTTTTATTGCAAATAGCAAAAATAGAACAAGATTTTGGAAACAAGAACAGTGTTTCTTTTTTGTTTCTCATTAACACATACCAAATGCATACATTTGTCTAAATATGAGGAATCATGTTGGCCCTGAAAAATGTATATTGAGTCATTGACACTAAAAAATAGTATATTGACCATGAAAATGGTATGTTGGCACTAAAAATAATATATTGGCCCTAAAAATTATATTATGACCGTGAAAATACTACGACTATGAAACTTTATATTGACAGTAAACTTAATATCAAACTATCTCGTTATATAATGGAATTTATTTCTTGCTAGCAAAATATTTATGGACGCATGCATATTATAAAATAACAAACATGAAATATCAACAATAATAATTTCAAGTACTTTTTTTAACAATAATTTACAATTTTCCGAGTAGTATTTTGTTTCTACGTGTTAATTCACTCGGTAAATATATTTATAATGCTTTGATTTACATGAAGAAACGAGGTGGTTATTTCATTTTCCATGTTATCGTTCGTTAAATTTTACAGAGAAGAACCAAACCGTATCGACATGAACCAGCTGGTAAGTGTGACATGCTGTCATAGTAAACAAAAAAACAAATAGGAGATAAAAAGAACCGACCTTTCCTTTCTGCACTTGGAATTCTCTCACTTTTAGATTCGCCTTCTGCAATGCTTTCTCCGTATATATCAAGCACCACAAGATCACCAGCCTAATTATCAGTACAAAAATATACAAAAAAAATTACAATAAATATGAATTATTCAAATATATAATAAAATTACCTGCAAGCCTCTATCAGATACAATTCGAAGGACCCCAAGTGATTTATAGCCACGTTTAAAAGCGATTTCAGAGGCCCGTTGAGCTTCTATTAAATCATCTATCTCCACAACGATCTTCAGATCCTTGTATCTGCTATCCACTAGCCATTTGACAACTGGCGTCAGGTCAACCGCAATATCATATCTACAAAAAAGAACAAGTTTCAACTATCAATGGGCTTAATAAGAGTTGTATAAATATTGTATAGGTTTTCGAAATGCTAACCGAAATACACTTGAGGGAGAGAAAGATTCGCTCAATTCTTCGATCGTGTTTGTTATTTGTACAGAATCTTTTAAAGCACGTCCATCTACCTAATATATACCAGAATTACAATATAAAAAATATATATCAAATGTTTAGTTCAAAAAGAAAATAAGAAGAAGAAAAAAAACATACTGGAGCCATGGCTTGAGGAAGAGTTTTCTTAAGAATGGCTTCGATTACGCTCTTTTGAAGGTATTCTTTCCCTACAATATTCTCGAGTAGTTTGTCAGGGATTCTCTGCCCTGGTCGAAATCCCTTTACCTGTCAGAAAAAAATATATAATGTACCAAAATAATAGAACACTGTGTTTGAGTTTGACAAAGAAATATTGTGTTAGAGAGGAGAACATTCAATGGTTTGCAGATTTTATCCAGAGTTGTTTTGTAGCACGACAAGCATACTCTTGGTGACACTTCAACACTCAATTTTACCTGAAAATTTATATAGATATATAAGTTCATTGAATTTTACTAAAAAGGAATTCAATTGTGCCCCAATTATCTGCCAATAGCACATAGCAAAATTTTCTGAATTTTCACTCCCCCAATTATCTGTTTTTCTATACAAAATTAACCAAGGAAAAAAGGATGAGAAGGAACTAACAGAGGAATTGGGCTGTTTGAATTCCGTGACCCGTACACCGCCAGCTGGAAACTGTTCCTTGTCAGCCTTTCTTATCTCTACTGCTCTCGTACAAACAGTGACGTGTCTGAAATTGTTCGAAGAGAAGGAAAGGAGATTGGAGAGGCAAGGAAAGGAGAAATTCTTAAGAGAAGAACAGGAACGGAGACTTGAGAGAGAATTGGGCGAGTGAGCGGTGCGATGATGATGAAGGGAGAGAGATGGCCTCAAGCTGAGCTCCATTGCTGCGAGAGAGAGAGAGAGAGAGTTTGGGATAGTGTGCAGAGTGGAGGGCAGATAATCATCAGTTGCAAATTTTAATGGCGCCTGTTATATAGACTCTGTGTACGGAGAATGTTTATGAACCTTGAGTAAATCTACTGACATGTAATGTTCTAACACCTAACTTCTAAGGAGAACGGACATGGACCAGCACTAAGTCATGCATAGTATTATTTTACGTTTTTATTTTATTTTATAATTTTTCTTTTTCTCCCCTTACCCTCACCTCTGTTCTCTCCAGTTCTTTTTTTCATGAATTTTTATCTTTTTTGCTATAAAAAGAAAAATTATTTTCAAATTTATCCTCTGCTACCAATTAGATACAAGAGAGTAAAAAGCATTTAATTAAGGGAGTGATATATCTCCTGATAGATATCTAGATTCTACAGAAACATACCTGGCAAATCACACAGAGCATTTTCATATTCTAAAAATTCTGATTTTTTTTCCGGACATTTAGCTTTTTCAAAATCCCAATTTACATGAAAAATTCTATTTTGTCCGATTTGCAAAACTAGCATTTTCATTAGGAATCCTGACAAAAGAGAATGTACTCTCGCCAGGGTGTCTGGCAAAAAGCTCGAACACTAACTTGGGTCTTAATTAGCGGATTAAGCATTGTTAATCTCTTTCGCCAGACTCTCTGGCGAAAGCGTGCATGCAACCGTCTTTGAGTCCCGAGGGGAGACCGTATGCGCATCTTTTCACATTTACTCTCTTTTGCTAGACTCTCTGGAAAAAGAGGATATAATACTACAGTCATCGGCTTCTTTATTTCTTCTTCTTTTCTCCTTCTCATCTTCTTCTACTTCAAATATTCTTCCAACCCGATAAATTGAAAAAAAAAAATTCGTATTAAATTACAAGAATTAGGGAAAAATAAGGAGAACTAAGATCCAAATATAAGACCGTGTTGCTTCTCTCTTTGGTAAGTATTTTTACTATTACGTTCAAAAATGGTTCTTTCTTTTTTTTTGAAAGATTTGTAGAATGAATTTGGTTAGAGATTTGTTTGATTTTGTAGTTAATTTGGTTAGATCATGTCGTTATTTGGATAATAAGGGTTATAATATTCAAAAAATTAGGGTTTAATGTGTGATTGGGGTTTAAATTTTGACAAATTAAGGGTTATAAAAAAATTTCTCAAAAAAAAAATTTAGGTTCAAGCCAACCGAGCTCTTGAAAAACAAATTCGGAAATTTAGTGCAATTTAATTATGTACAAATCGATTTATTTTTTTTGTTAAATTCAGAAATATAGGGTTCAGTTGGCTTGAATAATTAGGTTAAATATATTTTTAATTAGGGTTTAATTAGGTTTTTAATATTAATATTTCTGAAAATATAAATTTTTGAGAAAAAAATAATTATTTATTACCTAATATTATTATACAGAAATATATTATTATTTATCTTTAATATTATTATCTATTATTTTATAGAACAAAAATTAATATAATAATTTCTAAAATATATTATTTAGTATTTAATTATTTATATTATATATCATTATTATTAATATGAATAAATTATTATTTATATTTAATTATTATTATTATTTATTATTAGTTATTATTTTTTATGACAAAAATAATATAATAATATCTGAAATATATTATTTAGAATTTAACTATTTATTTTATATATCCTTATTATTAATATGAATAAATTATTATTTATATTTAATATTATTATTTTTCAGGAGAAAAAAAAATAACATTCAGAAATTTATTATTTAATATTTGTTTTATACATAATATTTTGTATTTCAGAAAATTATTTATATTTAATTAATTATGTTGATATTATTATATTTGTATTATTATATTTTTTCAATTGTAAAATTTAAGAAAATAGTTTTTATAATATATTAATAATTTCTGAAAATATTATTATATTTTTTGAATAATTTGTAATTTTTACTTAATACATTATTTTATCGTATTATTTTGCAGCTTGTTTTGATGACGTTCGGGGCTAGGGGTAGCGGTGAGGGTTCGAGTCGCGGTGTCGGTGAGCGTGTATTCGGCACCGGAGCCGAGATCACGGAGGAGGAGGAGTATCATGCCACGTTATCCATGTAGGACCACCATCGGTCTCATACATTCAATGTGGAGGGGGCGCAAGTTCCGCATGTACCGTTGCGTCCGCGACATCACGGAGTTTCTCTTGGATGGTACGATGAGTACCGGCTCTTTTTCTAAACCGTGAGACTATACAACTACTACATGCTTGGTACTATGAACGTCAATTCGGCGTTAGTCCAGATTTTGATCGAGCGTTGGAGGCCAGAGACGCACACCTTCCACAGGAAGCAGGGAGAGATGGCGATTACCTTGCAGGACTTCTCGTGCCTCCTTGGTCATATTAAGACTAGATGCCTCTAGCTGGTATGCATGCCAAATCATAAGGGACCAGATTGGGCGGGTTACGTACACTTGATGTTTGGGGTTCAGTCGAATGAAGATACCTTTAGGAAGGACGATCAAGTACATATTAAGACTAGATGGCTGAAGATACCTTTAGGAAGGACAATCAAGTAGATATTAAGACTAGATGCCTCTAGCTGCACTTCAATGTGCTTCGTCACGATTAGCTACATGATCCCGTTCAGGTAAATATTTGTATGACATTTTCATATTTCGTTGATCAAAATATAATATAATTAAATTCACATTTGTAATTATCACATGCCAGGTCGTGAGACATGTTAGAACTCAAATGTTTTACATTTTCGAGGCGGTATTGTTTCCGAACATTGATGGAGGACATTAATGTCATGGGTCAATACAATTGGGAGAGCACGGTACCGACCAACTTGTATTGTTTTAGAAACTATATATCATACATGTAAAAATATATAACATGTATGATACTACAAAAAGATATAGCATACATCTAGAAAGTTATATGAATTATTTAGAAAAGTATCAACACGTAAACATATACCATACATGTTGGAAAACATAATGTGTAGTGTACTTCAAAAAGACATATCACAAACATATACCATACATGTTGAAAAACATAATGTGTAGTGTACTTCAAAAAGATGTATCATAAATCTAAACGATATATGACATCCAAAAAAATATCATACATGTAAAAATAATATAACATGTATTGTACTTCAGAAAGATATATCTTATTCTTATATTTAAAAGGTATATACATAATACATCTAAAAATGCTTAAAAGGTGGATTGGGTGAGGGGCTGCATTGCAATAAACGTGCAATAGGGCAATCATAACACATAAAGGTGGACTGGATGAGGGGACGGGCGTGCAACGAGGTCATTTATGCGAGCGTGCAATAAAATAATTTCTTCCGGCGCGCATAATCATTTCTCATACATAAATAATATCATTATTTCACTTTTTAACATATTTGATGTGAGAATTCTCTTTTAGCCATTCAAGCACCTTTTCCACCTCCAATACATTTTGAACCTAAACATCAAAAAGCAAAATAATATATTTGAAAAAAATGAACAGAACTCAAATTCTTCAAAAAATTTAAAGAATATTAATCTGCAAGAAAACCAACAAGAAAAATTAGAGAGTGAAACCTGATGTTCGACTTGATCTTCATCATACTCTTGATTGTGTCGCTTAAACTCAGCCACTGATTTCTCGACTTCTTTAACGAGCTTATCTGTTGAAAACTGTACAAAATACCAAAATGAAATTAAAAAAAATGTACAAAAAATATCTTGGAACAATAAATGACAACAAAATATAGGGCCTTACATGCAAATTCTCACACTGGAAAATCTCTCCAATTGCTAGCATTTGTCTTATGACACAACAAATATGACCCCTTTCTGTTTCGAGGTATTCTCCCACTTTATCCTCACTCATGAGCAATTCTAGTTGGCTTTCATCGAGACTCCCTTCAACCTGTTTAAATTCATAGATAAATATAAAATTCAAATAAATAAAGCTAGAAATATATATGGAAACGTTTGAACCATATATATCTCAAATAATATATTAACAAAAAACCCAACTCTGTAAAATGTTTACCAATCTAACAAAACCGGACTCTTGAGAGTCAGCCCGGTCAAATCCCCACAAAGCCCTCCATTTCTCTCTCAAATAGAGAACATATGGTGTCCCCATAATTTCACCTAAACATCCTCTATATGCTAAGCAACATAGTTAGTTAATATATGAATTAACATATAAATTATATTGATCGACACGTGTAATTGTTCTACATGTGAGTTATGTAACACATGTTAATTACTCATGTTAATTGTAATATAGAAGATGTTTTGGTGAATTATTGGGACAAAGTAAAATTCTCCTATCCCAAATGCTACATTTCATCTTTTGTTCATTGTTAAAAGATATTATTTGTTAGAAAATATTAGTTACGAGAATATTATTTTTATCGTCGAAAATATTAATTTACTAATTAGAAAAATAATATTAGTTTAAATTATTTCTAATAAGCGAATTAATATTTTTAACATTAAGTACTTGCATTATTTTTCCAATAAGTAAATTTAATATTTCAATAACAATTAGATAATATTCTTGTAACTAATATTTTCTAACAAATAATATTTTTAAACGGTGAACAAGAAAATGATATTTAGCACTTGAAATATGAGAATTTTAGTTATCCCCCAGAATTCAACAAAACATCTCCCCTATTATTAGCACGAGTAATTAGCATGTTAATTAACATATAATATATAATTAATTAACATGTGTTACCAAACTAACTATGTTGATTAGTATATAGATGATGTTTATGGAACCATTTATTTCCCATTTGAGAGAGAAGTGGAGGGGGTTGGACTCTGGTTTTGTTAGATTTGTAAATATTTTACCAAGTTGGTTTTTCTGTTAATATCTTTTTTGAGATGTATATGGTTCAAAATTTTCCAATATATATTCTTATTAAGAATTAATTTTTTTATTTCAATAAATTCAGTGGAGGTTTAATTGATTTATTATTTTATTACCTGTAGTCGTAGAAGCTTAGCTCTGTATAATTGACGGCCTTGTTCTTCAATTAGAAATTGAGGAATAACTACTTTTACAAGCTAATTAAGAGAGAGAAACTAAACATTGTTAAACCTTTTATTTATTTGCTAATTTGAGGAAGATTTGATTATAATTAGATGAAATGTGTATTTTTTTATTTGTAAATTAGATTAAAGTATCAGACCTTTCCTAAGCGCTCCAATATTGCATTATCAGTTGCTTGTTCTATAGTGGTTTTCTCCACCTCGGTACATCTTTGTAAAATTAATTCCTTGACCTGTATTGCGAAAAATACAAAATTCTAGAGCGTAAACTATAAAGAATCATCGAATCATAATAAAAGGGGGAAAAAAGGAATTGAACCTCGTTCAAAGTGGAGCATCCAGGAAATAGTCTTCCTGCAATGGAGTCGTCCAGTGGTGGTAATTCTCTGTAGAATAGCTCTTTACATTCAACCTACACCATAATAAATTAAAATGTCTCAAATAATGAAATTAATTGAAATGAGAGAGAGGGGGGGAGAGAGAGTAAAACCGACGGTGAATTTAGCTTGGACGCCTATGAGGCTCTCTTGCTCCCAAGATTGGGGAAATTCAAGCAAAAAGGATCTTGTTTCTCCTTGTTGGATCCCAATAATTGAATCCAACAACCCGGGTAGCATGTTACTATGCTCCTCCGTGTCCAATTGAAATCCTGAAAATAGAAACAATATTTATCTTTTATATTAAGTAGCAAAAATAAAATAAGATTTTGGAAACGAGAAAAAGATGTTTTTTTTCTTTTTTCTTTTCAATTATCACTTATAAAATCCATACATTTCTCTAAATAAGCGCAATCATGTTGACCCTAAAAATGATATATTGACACTAAAAATAGCATGTTGACCTTGAAAATAGAATATTGCCTCTAAAATTAATATATTGACCCGGGGAGGGTTCGGGTCATTTCGGTTGCAGGTCATGGGTCATTCGGTTTCGGTTTTCGTGTCATTCGGTTTCGGGTCGTTTCGGTTTTCGGGTCGTTTCGTTCCGGGGTTCGTTTTTGGGTCGTTCAGTCCAGGTCATTTCGGTTTTCGAGTCTTTTGGGTTTCTGAAAATTTGGTTTTCGGGTTTCGGGGCATGCAGGTTTCTAGACATTTGATTTTCAGGCCAATCAGATTCAGTGATACTTGGTCTTCGAGTTACTCGGGTACCGGGACATTTAGTTTTTGTATTATTCTGGTACGAATCAGTTCAATACTTGAATAACTAGGTATATAGTTTTGGTCATTTGGATTTGGGCTATTCGTGTTTTTATTTCGGATCATTTGGTTTGTACTTCACAGTGAAAAATATATAATGACACAGAAAATGATATATTGAACATGAAAAGATGCATAATGTTATATTAATATTGAAAATAGTATATTCACCCTGAAAATAATATATTGACTCGGAATATCATATAATAATCCTGAAAATGTTATATTGACACTAAAAATAATATAATGACCCTTACCAGCTCTATTGACCTTGAAATAGTATGTTTGTTTTGAAAATTGTATACTTACTCTGAAAATGATACATCGACTCTATAACTGGTGTATGGACTCTAAAACTGTTATATTGGCTCTGAAAATAATAATGATGATACAAATTATATATTGATCCTGAAAATGGAATATTATCGACTCTGAAATTGGTATATTGATAACGGAAATGTTACCTTGATCATAAAAATAGTACGTTAGCGCTCAAGATGATATATTGACCCCAAAAATTTATATTGACAATATAAAAGGTGTGTTCACACTAAATTTATAATCAAACGATCTCGTTACACGTAGTGTGTTGTCAAAACCCGTTAGGGTCCCGCCCGACCCGACCCGCCCGGGATTTTGACCCGCCCGTCCCGCCCGTTTGGCAAACGGGTTGAAACCCGGCGGGTCAACGGGTACGGGTCCAAGGGAGGGTTTCAACCAATGGTTACCACTAGACCCGTGTAAACCCGCCCGTTTGGCAAACCCGTTACTGTGTAACCCGACCCGCCCGTGCACCCGCCCGACCCGTACTGTTCACCAAAGCTAAAATCACTGTTCACTAATTCACAGTAAAATCACTGTTCACCAACGGCTGGTTTCTCTATCCCCCCCAATTTGTACCCCTATAAAATCCCCCTACCTCCAATTCACTAATTCACACAACCAACTATCAATCTCTCATATTCTCTACACTCAAACTCTCATATTCTATTATTCTAAAGCTCTAAATATTTTTTATATTTTATTTAAATTCGTTTATATAAAAAAAATCCAAAAAAAATAGTTATATTAGTTATTTAGTTATATTTAGTTGTTGGAGGTATCCTAAAAAAATCTCAAAAATTCGACATCGCTTGGAAAAATTTGAGGTATGAAATTCCAATCTTATTATTTATTTTTCTTAATGTAATTTTATTTTTGGATTTTTATAGATTTTTTTTATTCGGATTTTTATTTATTAGGAGCCGGTTGGGGCCAAAAGTTTTCGAGCGTCTTGTATGCCTAAAAGATTGGATTGATGCGGATGATCGAAACGAACTTATGTTAGTTCCCGCAAGTGAATATCCAAATCCAAATGTTGAAGAGACTAGTACCGCCGTCACGGATGTTGATACGGATGATGAATTTGATCCCGATGGAGAAAATCCGCATTGGTATATTGAACAAATGCGCAATCTACAAATATAGGTTTGGTATTATATATGCACTCTTTAATTTTTTTTTTCTAATTATTCAATATTATTATACGTCATCTAAATATTTACTAACAAAAAAAAAGTTAGAACTCCGCCTATGTTATTTTTTTAACATGGTAAATTAGTAACATAGCCGGTCTCAAGCCCGGAATAAAGGAGGAGAGTAACTTTTTTTCAACTTTTTTTCATATTGAAATTTTTTTTCTTGTAAAAAATTAGTTGCATATTTTTATTTCGAATAAAAATTGTTAACCAAATATTTTTATATTTTTATTCACATTTTTAAAATTTATTTTTTTGAATATTTCAATTTATTCCGCCCGTCCCGCCCGGGACCCGTCTCGCCCGCCGGGTCTAAGGGCGGGTTTTCCCCGTCCCTCCAAATGCACCCGTCGAAACCCGCCCGTCGAAACCCGTCCAAACCCGTGCACCCGTGCCCGTCTAAACCCGTGCCCGTGCAACCCGTGTGTGCTAGGGACCCGACCCGACCCGGGAGCAACACACTCTTACACGAATGAATTTTGTGCTAGCACAATATTTATGGACACATGCATATTATAAAAGAACAGCATGAAATATAAGAATATCAGCATAAACAATTCCAAGTACCTTTTTAAAAAATAATTTTATTTTTTTCGAGTAATGTTTTGTTTATGTGTGTTGGTTAACTCGGTAAATATATACATAAATATTTCAATTTTACATGAAGAAAAGAGGTGCTTATTTCTTTTTCCGGGTAATCGTACACGGAAGAACCGAACCGTATTGACAAACCAGCTGGTAAGTGTGAATTGCTGGCATAGTAAAGGAAAAAGAAAAAAGAAAAGATCTGACCTTTTCTTTCAACACTTGGAATTCTCGCGCTTGTAGATTCGCCTTCCGCAATGCTTTCTCCATACATATCAAGCACCACGAGATCACCAACCTAATTATTATTACAAGAAAATTACAAAAAGAAAAATATGAATTATTCAAATATATATTAAAATAATAAATTACCTGCAAGCCTCTATCAGATACAATTTGCCGGACCCCAAGTGATTTATGGCGACGTTCAAAATCGATTTCGGAGGCCCGTTGAGCATCTATTACATCATCGATCTCCACAACAATCTTCAGATCCTTGTATCTGCTCTCCACTCGCCATCTGACAACTGGCACCACGTCAACCAGAATCTCATATCTGCAAGAAAAAAAACAAGTTTTCAACTATCAATGTGCTTAATAAGAGTTTATTTAAAAGGTAATATATATATTGTATAGGTTTTTGAAATGCTAACTTAAATACACTTGAGAGAGAGAATGATTCGCTTAATTCTTCGATCGTGTTTGTTATGTCTACAGAATCTTCTAAAGCACGCCCATCTATCTAATATACCATAATTAAATCGTAAAAAAAATATCAGATGTTTAGTTCACAAAAAATAAAAAATAAGATGAGATAATAAGAAATACGTACTGAATCCATGGCATGAGGAAAAGTTTTTTTAAGAATGGCTTCAATTACTTTGTAATGAATGTTGTCTTTCCCTATCATATTCTCGAGTAATTTGTCAGGAAGTCTCTGCCCTGGTCGAAATCCATTTACCTGTCAGAAAATTTATATATAATGTAACCAAATAATATAACACTATGTTTGAAAGTCGAACATTCAATGGTTTGCAGATTTTATCCAGAGTTGATTTGTAGCACGACGAGGATACTCTCGGTGACACTTCAACGCTCAATTTTACCTGAAAATATAGATATATAAATTCATCGAATTTCACTAAAAAGGAATTCAATTGTGCATCAAATTCTGAATTTTCACTTCCCCAATTTTTCCTAACCAAAATTACACTTTTCCCTTTTCTATACAAAATTAACCAAGGAAAAAGGGTTTGAAGCAGCTAGAGAGAGAAAAGGAATTAACACTGGAATTGGGCTGTTTGGATTCGGTGACGCGTACACCGCAAGCAGGAAACTGTTCCTTGTCGGCCTTTCTTATCTCTACTGCTCTCGTACAAACAGTGACGTGTCTGAAATTGTTCGAAGAGGAGAACAGGCGAGTGGAGAAGCAAGGAAAAGAGAAGTTCTTGAGAGAAGAATAGGAAGGGAGACTTGAGAGAGCATTGGTCGAGTGAGTAGTGCGATGGTGATGGAGGGAGACAGACAACCTCAAGCTGAGCTCCATTGTTGAGAGAGTGAATTTTAATGGCGCTGTTAGCTTCTCATCGATCGCGATTTAGAGAGACGGCAGTGAAGATTGAAAATTGAGCTTGAACTAGGCCCGCATTCGTCGGATTAAACTCGAATTGATTCGAGCTCAATTTTATCCAGTCATTTTTTTTTACTCGGTCGGTTAATCAAGACAACAAAATTAAATTTTTTTTTTCTTATTAGTCAAACTAACGAAACTACAAAATTCTTACAACACATATTAGCAATCGGGAAAATATGTGTCCCCAGACTAAAAAAAATATCTTTGATCACGTATCAAAATAAATTGATTAACATCTTTAATTTACTCAATTAAATATTAATTAATACGTTTAATTGACACGTCAGTAATTTATAATATATTAATAATAATGTATGTTAATTGACATCCCAATTTAATTAAATAATTAATTAAATTATTAATTAAGTTAATTAATAATATTAATCAACCAACTTAATTATCTCTTGTCGCATCATTAAAAATGTTTTTTGAGTTTGAGGAGGACCCATATCAAAACCCTTAACACTCGAAATCTTCACCTCCGGTAGTGATTTATTATATTCGTACTGTTAATATGTAATGTTCAATTTTTTTTTTAAATGTTTTGTTTTCTCAACAACTATTTTATTGAGTTAAAATTCAATTTTTTTTTTTGTAGTCAAGTTATTGCCGAGTTTGATTTTTCTTATTTTTTTACAAGGCAAGTCAGCTCGAGTCAAATTTCCCAAGAAGACATGACTCGTTCAAACTCCGCTCAACTGACAAACACATAGTGACATAGTCATAAGTAATATTATTTTATTTTATAATTACTTTCCGTCCCCATTCTCTTTTTATTTTCGTGAAAGTTTTCTTTTTGTACTTTATCTTTTTGAATTTGAAAAAAAAACATAGATACAGAAGAATAAGAAAAGAACATTTAATTATTTTATTATGGAAAGGATAGGCAAACTCCAAATCTATATATATGAACTCTCAATAATCAAAACATGACCAATGGGTCCATGACCTAGTCGGTTGAGTGTGAAGCATAAAAAATCATATGTTGTGAAAGGTTGTGGGTTCGATTTTGATTGGCATCAAAAAAGTTAGGTATCAGTAACGAAAACGATCGCTTGTCGGATACCATTCAAAAATAATCAAAACAGGAAATCTCAAAACATCCTAACTTTTCTTTAAATTATAAAAAAAAATTTAACTTTGAATTTAAAAAAAACATTTTCATTTATTCCGTATAAGAATTAGACTTAACACTAACTGATATTTGAAAAAGACCAAAATACCCTATTATATTCCTTCATTTTCAATAAAAAAATAATAAACAACGAAACAAAAAAGTTATGAAAATTAAAAATATATATTGTTTTAGCAGCCAGTTTTAATGTACATTTAATATTAATAAAATTAGTTCATAAAATAATATTTTTCTGCCACTAGTTTGAATTTCATCAACTGATTTTAATTTTGATAGTTAATTTTATTAATAACGAATGAAACATTAAAACTAGCGGCTAAATTGACATTTTCTGCCGAGATTTTTTCATGGTACATATATTTCTATATCATTTTTATTTTTATTAGTAACCATAATAAAAAAAATGTCAACAAAGATTTGGTCCAAAAAAATAACATCATCTAATGCTAAGTTAGATTCTTATATGATATAAATAAATGAAAATAAAATTTTATTTACGGTGGGGGTTGAATATCCAAAAGGTTCGGGTTTTTTTTCCGTAATTAAATAAATTACGTATCTTATTTTTTTTTATCTACGCTTTTATTATTTATTCTTTTTTTTTTAGATATGATAGGCGAAATGCCTATCGAAATTTCTATTAAAAAATAAAAAGTTTTTACAATGATTTTTGGTACATCGTACCACCACTAGATTAATTAAGGTAAAAAAGACAAAAAAAAATGTAGCTTTAAAGAAATGTAACGTTTGAGAAATTAACAGAATCCTCCCACGTTTCTGACATTTTGATAACCATTTTTGGGCTTCATGTATCGTCTCTTGAGCTAGTAGATAATATGGTCTTGGTCGATGATCGAACACTCTCCTATTTCTTTCCTTCCGAACTGCCCAACAACCTATCATCACAATACAATCACATTTCTTCGCATCACCGCCAAAAAAAATTCTTCATATTCTCCATTCTCTTAGTAGGTGTATTTTGCCGAAAGAACACGGTGTATTTGATAGGCCGAATAAGTGTTTCCAAAACCACTGGATATATGGACAAGATATGAATAAATGCTGATTAGATTCTAGTATTTGTTGTCCACATAAGGTGCATTTATTATTGTAGGACCAATTTCGTTTTTGAAAATTTTCTGTTGTGAGTAGCTTGTTTTTGTATGAGAACTGAGAAGTCACATGAAGATTTTCACTTTGAATGATGTATCAGGTTAAATAAGTTTCTTATAGACTGGCGGTTGTAAAATGTGCACTTGGTGTCAAATTCCAGGTATATTTTGATAGTGTGTGTAATGGAATATGTGTAAAAAGTTTCTAGTTTGTTCAGGTCGTTTAGACAAAAAGATTTTTGATTATTACTTAGGGTTTCTTGAGTATTTGAAGCTCTTTATATTTTTTTGATAGTTGTGGCCCAACTATCGTCACTATTGTCAAATTTTCAATATCATTTAGTTAATAAGACCTTATTAAAATTTTCTAGATCTAAAATACCAAGCTTCTCCATCTTCTTCGGTTTTGTTATCTTGTCCCAACTTACAAGAAAGTGACCTCCGAAGCACCTATCATCTCCTCTCCATAAAAAATTTCCGATAATTCTAATGATTTGTTTATATAACCATTTAGACTTGTATTATTTTATTCTTGTTTGATTAAAATATGTTTATTCTCACGATAATTCAACAAAAAAACTCAATTGTCCCAGTAGTAGCATTAACTTCTTCAATCTGGTTCGACTTTTTAATTATTGTGTTAGTTATTTCAACACACATTGTACAATTTTGTCAAAATTGAGAAGATAACAAGTCAAATAATTATGAGATAAATCTAAATGAGATCCTATATGATGCCTCGTGAATTTAATGAAAACACCTCGATCACTTGTCATTCGGACGTCAAAAAAGAACATTTGAAAAATTAAAAAAAAAAAATTCTAACCACGAACAATTGTTAAGAATGACGTTATTGCAAGAGCTAGAATGACTCAAGTAAAAACGATTTCAATTTTTTTTAAATAAATTATCATTATACCTTTATTAATGATTATTGATATCTATTAGTATTAATATCTTCCATAAATCATGCAAAATATCTTTTACATATAAAAAATCACAATATTCTTAACATGGAAAATTTCTCAAATTGTATATTGGAATTGAAAACCGTCAACATGACATGTCCAATCATGATTTTTTCCCCTAATAATAATAATAACACTTTTTACAAATTCGAAAATTAAATAGTCATTTTTTAGAATAAGATTAAAAATCATTGACATCACTAAGAGAAACAAAAAGAATAAGTATATGAATAATTTATGTTTCTATATTTGTTATATTTAATTATTTATAATATTAAGAAAGATATTTTGCCTGATTGATGAAAAATAATAACACCAATAAATGATTGTAATAAAAAACAACCATCATAAAAAGGATAAAATAGTCATTTGTTAGAATTTTTTTAAATCGTTCTTAATTAAGTCATATTAGCTTTTGTAATATCGTCACTCATTGTTAATTGTAAGTGAAGGAAATACAGTTCCAGATCAACCGTAAAAGTGTACACAAGGATAAACGAACGTACGCGTTCGTGGGCATAAATAATGTGTATATTAGATGCACATATGTATATTGGATATACATGGTTAAATTGATAAGAAACGGTTTTTATTAAGAAAACCAGAAAATTCAGTTTAAGCCGTTTTAGTAAAACTGGCATAACTTTCAGTATGAAACTCCGATTTGAATGGTTCAAATTGGGTTAGATAGATAATGAGATTATATAGAACTTTCATGTAGAAATATTTTTCATTTGAACGACGTATCAGTGTCGTTTTAATGGAATACCGAAAGGGTGCGACCGTTTGACATACAGTTAGTAAAACGTCCGTAACTTTCGCATCCGAACTCCAATTGGGCCAGACCAAATTGGGTTGGAAAGATAATAAGATTATCTACAACTTTCGTGATGTTCAAAGTCGGTTGGGACGATTTAATATTTTCGTTTCAACAGAATACGGAAAGGGTGTCTGCAGTTTTCTGTCTGAAAATGTGTATATGAGATATACATACATTTTGGCCCATCATTATCCTATGTGATATAAATAGGATGTTTCTCTCTCTCCCTCAAGACCAGATCATTCAGACCAATCTATGGTATTATTCAGAATATTCCAGAAATATAGAAAGACATCTTTCTAGAGAGCGAAAGAGTGCGAAGAGAGAAAACCGAGAAAAATAATTTTTTTCGGTGTAGAGAATCGATCTAATCAAGCAAGTTCGCCGGTGCAGCGTCTAGGCAGTTGCATCCGCGACCGACGAACTCCGACTCACGGTGGATACAAGTAGAGGAGCGACACTTGTGGATCTCCGATTGTGATCAAACCGAAGGAGCAAAACTGTTGGTTGTGGAAGAGTGTGGACGTGGGACGCACGAAAGACAATCGGAGGCTTGTCAAGACGGTGGGAAACGTGTGGTATGGGACGCACGGGCTAGTCACCAACGTGACACCGGAGAAGGAAAGGATGCGAACGATCAACCTGTCGTGCGTGATCAATTTCACGCTGGTAATCGTCTATCCTTCTATTGCATCGTACTCTCGAAGTCAAGGCGTGATCTTGGATTTTGGGAACCGGACCGGGCCTTCACGCCTCTTCCCTTCAATGTCATGTGATAATTCGATATGTTAATTTTCATTACCATGTATGGATTATGTGCCATATTTGTAATACGTGTTAATTATCATATGTTAATTGTAACTAGCATGTGTGAATTATTTTGGAATATTAGGTGTCATGTATGAATTTATTGAAAAGAAATGAATTTTTGTAATTAATAATTAGTTATCATCTGTATGAAATGAATTGATTTGTATGAAATGAAATTATTTTTGAAATTAATATTTTAAAATAATTTGCATACAATTATTTTATAAAGTACTCATGTTGTTAATTTGAATAGTATGTTAGTTAAACCAAATTATATTCGTAAACAGAATGATATTTTTTTCCGAATAAAAACAATTAGATTTTAAATCATTTCAAATTAATCTTGAAATCTTGGTAACTACAAAGATAACAATGATTTTTTGTCTAAATTTAAGTTAAACAAAACATATATTTAAACGATGATGTAACTACAAAGATAACAATGATTGGTTGCGATCTAAATTGAAAGGAGTTTTTGTTGTATACTTGTATTATTTGTTATAAATAATACTATAAAATTTTAAAATATAAATTTATTTATTTGATGAAATAATTCGATTATTTCTACAAACTAAATTATAACCAATAAATTAAAATATGTTGTTGTGATAAAAAAAATTCTATAAGAAATCGAGGCCTAATATTTTCTTAAGAATAGTAATACATTTTTTTAAAATGAAAGTCATCTTAACTAAACTTATTATTATTAAAATAATACATCGTGTGATTAACATTAAAAGATATGGTATCACATTTTTTTTCTACATTATAACAAGGCTGGCCATGAATTCAATCAAATATGTATCTTATTTTATTTTATTTTTATCTGAAGTTTATATATTTTTATTCTTGTTTGATTAAAATATGCTTATCTTCACAATAATTCAATAAAACATGTTTACCATATCTCATTGGACTTCCTTTTTATTTTGTAAGTTTTATTATATCCTTATCTTAATCTCATTTATTTTCCTTGCCCTCACAATACTTATACAAATAATACATTTTATATTTTCTAAAAGGCTAGTCTTAATTATAAATACTTTTGTAGTTTTGAAAATAAAGTATTTATTTTTATTGCAGTCTAGACTATTTTAATTTTAACTTTCAAACAACCCCTTAGGTAAATATTAAATGACAGAAGTCAAAAAGATGATTACAGAAATCTACATTTTAAAAAAAAATTATAGAAATATACATATGTCCGACTTAAAACCCAACAAATTAATTCTTTTTGATATGAGAAAATATATTTGGCCTCCCAAACTCATCCCAATTCTCTCGATGAGATGACTAAATAGGTTGATTAACACTCTAATTAATGATTAATTGACACGTTAATTCATTTTAATTTGTTAATATTGATACATGTTAATTCTCATGTCAATTAAATTAAACGGTCAATTAATCCGTTAATTCATTCATTTAAGAATATTAATCAATTCAACTAAACATACTTCGTCACCTCATCAAAGATGTTTGAGTGAGTTACGGACTGCATATATAACTCTGTTTGATATTGTATTTCATATTGTATCTCTAGCTAAAGTGTTCAACACAAATATCATTTCAAATAATTATAAAAAGTATTATATTTTTATTAAAATGTGTTAAATATTTAAATTAAGTATTTCTAACTAAAATAATAGTTTTAGGTATCTTATTATATGAATATAATATTTCATATTCAAAATAATTATTTTTTGAATGTAACTCTTTTGAAATATATATATACTAGCATTACCCCCGCGCAATTGCGCGGGGCTGTTCGGGTTTATAAGTAATGTAGTTGAAAAAAATTGTTGTTCATTTTGTGTATGTGACTTTCTTTTTGTAATCATTATTATATGTGTAATTTAGTGTGTTGTGTGCGAGTGAAATTTTGTAGCAAAAATCATTTGAATATTTTAAGAGCCGGATTTCTTGAATAATTCAAACGGTTATTGCTAAAAAAATTATCTATATTTTATACTTCATAAGTAAAATAAGGAAAAAGAACGAATGAGTCGTCATGAAATTTATTAAGAACATAATAGTTCAGAAAACATTGCTGAAAAAAAGAGTGTTTTTAATTTCACAAATCCTTAATTTCGCTACATATTTAGCACAAATATTTTTCGTCCTTTGTGTGGTCAGCCAACAACAAAGTTTGACGATGTCATCGCTAACCGTTTCGTTCGAGCCTTTAATTTAAATTATGTCATGATTATTCGCACATCCATGATTTGGTATATTTTTAACCCCCTAATTTTTTTTGGATATTATAAAAAATTCTCTGTCTTTTCGTAAATTCCAAAAAAAAAAACTCTTTACCAAACTTTTATTTTAAAATACTCCTTATGGATGATATTAATTTTTTTTTCCCAAAATACCCTCCAAATCTCATATGTAATAATTAAAAATTATTTTTGTTATTTTTTATTAATTTTAAGAAAATTCATAAACACTTCTTAACACGTAGTGATTTAAAAAAATTTAAATTATTACATATTTTGTTTATATAATTTTAATATTACATTCTTTATTCATAAAAAAACTAACATTAAATGATAATAAATAAACATCTTGCAAATATATTCATAGAAAATATCTATTTAAACATCTATTTTTTATTTTAGTTTTCTTTTTATGTATTTTTTAATAGTTTTGTGATATTTTATTTTTAAATATTTGCAAGATGTTCTTTTATTAATATTGTTCAACTTATTATAATTTTATTTTAGTTTTTCAAGAAAAATACTAAAGGACCAAAATGTAAATTTTAAAACTTCGAAGGACCAAAATGCAAATATAAAGGACCAAAATGTGAAAAAAGGACCAAAATATAATTTTTTTAAAAAAATAGGACCAATTTGAGGCCCCTGGACTAAAATGTAAATTTCAAAACTTCGAAGGACCAAAATGCAAATATAAAGGACCAAAATGTAAAAAAAAGGACCAAAATGTAATTTTTTTCGAAAAAAGGACTAATTTGTTAATAAAAAAGGACCAAAATATAAATTTCAAAACTTCGAAGGGCCAAAATGCAAATATAAAGGACCAAAATGTAAAAAAAAAGGACCAAAATGTAATTTTTGTTTCGAAAAAAGGACCAATTTGTAAATCCAAAAGGACCAAAATATAATTTTTTTTTTTTTTTTATAAATAGGCCCCTGGTGACGTGGCTGCACAAGCAAGAAAAATAATAAAGGACCAAAATGTAAATTTTAAAACTTCGAAGGACCAAAATGCAAATATAAAGGACCAAAATGTGAAAAAAGGACCAAAATATAATTTTTTTTAAAAAATAGGACCAATTTGAGGCCCCTGGACTAAAATGTAAATTTCAAAACTTCGAAGGGCCAAAATGCAAATATAAAGGACCTAAATGTAAAAAAAAAAGACCAAAATGTAATTTTTTTTTCTGAAAAAAGACCAATTTGTAAATAAAAAAGGACCAAAATACAAAAAAAATATTTTTTTTTTACAAATAGGCTCCTGGTGACGTGGCTGCACCAGGAGGCAGCAAATCCCCTTGCATTAGTATATAGTATAGATATGTGTATATGTGGCTAAGTTCAATAATCAACATTCTTGTATGGCTGACACGGCCAATACCGCTTAGTTCTCAAAATCTATATATAAAATATAATATTGGATATGATATTTATATTTATATTGAAGAATACATATGTGGTGTAATATAAACAAAAAAAATTGGGGGTGCTTGGTGACTTGTATATTTTATAATTATAATTATAATTATCTTTAAAAACATGTATATTAGAAAAATAATTCATATAAAAACACAATTTTTTTTTAAAATTGTTTTAATTGTAGATAATATCGATTACTAACAAACTCTTTAGTTAATGTCTGCCAACATACCACGTCATTTTCGTAGTATTTACCTGTTTCCTCACTAGACTCTTAACAACAACAAAAAAATGAGTGAATTTTGGGGGTATATGAACCAATTTGGTTCGGATTGCAGGAATCAGGATTAACCAATACATACTTACACAAATAATCAATTCTCTCTACAACAAAATATATAACAAGTGTTCCAACAATACCCAAAAATTTCATAATTCTAAAAAACGATTATATGAAATTATATATTGGATGTTTTGTGATAACTCGCAACACAAAGAGAAGCATATAAATGGGCATAGAAAGAAAGAAATGAAGACAAACTCGTTCAGGCCATAAACCCACACCTACGTAACACAACACCGAAACAAGCCCCCATTGCTCCATACTCCACCCAGCCATTCCTCTGCTCTTCCCTTCTCGTCCTCCTCACGTGATGGGGTCGTGTTTGTCGGCCTTCTCCTCGGATTCCGCCACCAACAAAGGCAAATGGCGGACGTGGATCAAGAAGTCAAACAAAACTTTGAGGAAGGCGACTGGGGCCGCCGCGGCCGATGCTGCCGGAGCGGAGAGGAAGGAGGAGGAGGAGCTCAATCAGATTCCTCTTCGGATGGTCTCTAATGGGTCGAGTGATGTGGCTTGTCTTCATACCCAGCAAGGCAAGAAGGGGACCAATCAAGATGCCATGATTGTTTGGGAGGTAATTCAATTTTCGCATTTTACTCTCTACGAATTTGCTTTTGCAGATACCCTTCAAATTCTGTACTATTATATTCCCCTTAATTTATTCTTCTCGTGCATGAATGATGAGTCAATGCAAGACCTGCACAAACTATGCCTTTTCAGCTTTTTGGAGTTAAACTCGCCCTAATATCTGCTAAATCTATTTTGTTTTGTGTTGAATCCCTTAATTTGTGGTTATAATACTAAACAATTGTTAGTGCCCCTGAAATTGAACCTTTTTTGTTTTGATTCTTTTACACAGCCTGTATTTCACGATAATTGGGAAAAATAAATTAATCATCTTTGCTTTTTATGTATTTTTCATTGATTCCCGTTATCAATGAAGCCCCCCATCTAAATTATAAATGCTAAATTTTCTTTTATTCAATTATTTTAGGATTTTGGGTCACGAAGCGACACAATATTCTGTGGAGTATTTGATGGTCACGGTCCAAACGGTCATTTCGTCGCTCGAAAAGTTCGAAACTCTCTTCCTCTCAAAATATCCGATCAATGGAAATCAACAAACGAAAACGGAATGGAGATCTCCAGTCCTCATCACGCGAACAACAATTCTAGTTTACCAGGAAGTATGGATTCTGAAGAAACAGGATCAATTGCGAGCGTAGAGGATGAAATGAGCGATGTGGACGATAAATTACCAGAAATTTATTTCCCGACTAAAAAGGCTTTTAAAGAAGCGTACAAATCGATGGATAAAGAATTAAAGTTTCACCGAAATATTGATAGCTTTTGTAGTGGCTGTACTGCCGTTACCATTCTTAAACAGGTACGTACCCACAAAATTTGTTTATTATTAATATTTTTTTTTTTGGGTCCATTATTCGTATTCCTAAAAATCTTTGCGATCTTTCTATATACGTCAATCGTGACAACAAAAAAAAAATCATATAATTACAATTATTTGTGCAACCACCAAATTAGGTGAAAAAAATGGTCCTTGACTCAACTAATTAATTATATATGCATCTGAAAAATAATTTATGCAACTTGCAATTATTATCATTATTTCAGGGACAAGATCTTATAATTGGGAATATTGGGGACTCGAGGGCGGTATTGGGCACAAGAGATATCGACAATAATTTAATTCCTGTGCAATTAACGGTTGACTTGAAGCCTAATCTTCCAAGTACTTTTTTTTACCTTTCCTTTATTATTTTGGTGAATAAGATACTTTTATTTTTCTAATTTTGAGTGATTTGTGTATTATAGGGGAAGAGGAGAGAATTAAAAGGTGCAAGGGGAGAGTGTTTGCACTACATGACGAACCTGACGTGGCGAGAGTATGGTTGCCAAATAACGACTCGCCTGGTTTGGCTATGGCTCGAGCCTTTGGTGATTTTTGCTTGAAAGATTATGGGTTGATCTCTGTCCCTGATATCTCTCATTATCAACTCACCCACAAGGATGAATTCGTAATTCTCGCCACCGATGGGGTACTCTCTCTTTCTCTCTCCTCTCTTATCTTTGTTGTGCAATCATGTGTTCAAAAGATGTGATTGATAATAGGTATGGGACGCTTTGTCGAACACGGACGCGGTGCGAATAGTCGCTTCCGCACCTTCTCGTTCAATCGCAGCTCGAGCTGTCGTCGAATGTGCCGTTCGATCGTGGCGCATAAAATATCCAACGTCGAAAGTAGACGATTGTGCGGCCATTTGTTTGTTTTTCGACCCCCCTCCCCCCATTTCAGAAATTTCTCAAGAAAATCAAGAAAATAACGAACAAGTCGATAATTCGTCGTTGGAAGTGATGCCTGATATTGTTTGCGGGTGCGATGAGATCGAACCATCTTTAGAGAAAGAGAAAGAGGAAGGACGAAGCAATGCATCGTTGAAAAGAATGGATACGATATTTGGGTGTAATGAAATAGAACAAGAAATTGAAGAAGAGAAAATAGTGGAGAACAAGGGGGCGGAGAGGAGCCAATCGACGAGGAGTTTGGCGGAGTTCATGTCGGTGTCTGAGGAAGAGGAATGGTCTGCGCTCGAAGGGGTTACGAGGGTTAATTCCCTTTTGAGTATTCCTAGAATTTTGTTGAGGGAGAAAAAGCCCAACAGGAAGAGCGTGTAGTCGTGTTACATTTATTCTCGAAGCATTAATTTTTCTTCACTTTATTTTTGTTCATGTGAATTAAGTTGCTGAGAGAGAGGGATAACTGTACATATGGATCTGAAATTGTTATAATTATTCCTAGCAGGGATATGTATCTGTTTTATATTTTCTTGTAACACATTCTTTTGTTGGTACTTCTGAAGTGTTTATATCAATGTTTTAAGTTGCGATATAATGATCCGTAGCGTTTTGGACATGATTTACTAGTGATTTTCGCTATTGCGATATATAATGACGCTATTTAATATATTACAGTGTTGGATTTTAAATTACATTTGTTGTTTATTTTTTTTTATTTTTTTTTGAAGGATTGGCAAATGCGATACGCGTTCCATCCATTCTTTTTTATAGAAAAGTAAAATGAAGGGTTCTTTTTACATAATATATACAATTGCTCCATCCGGAGATAGGAGTGCTAACAAAATCGACTCCACTTGCAAGTCGAGTCATTAACCACCGAGAAGAGGAGACATTGCATCCTTGCCTTACGTTGAAATATTCGTTGGTTGCGCTCTCTCCAAATAGTCTAAATTGTTGCGAGCCATTGAGTGTCCCATTTCCTAATTTCGGTACCGGTCATTTGCCGTCTCGATTGGATCCACAAATCTTCAATTGAACTTGCCGATGTGTACATGCGTGGGTTTACCATGAGCCAAAGGTTTCTCACAAAGGGGCATTCATAAAATAGGTGATAGACCGTTTCGGGCGAGGCCGCGCATAATGTGCAACATGACTCGTGTGGCCATCATCTCTTGATCAAATTGTCCGATGTTAGGATACGGTTTTTCAAAGTTAACCAACCGAAAATTTGGACCTTTAACGGGCCTTGATTTTGAAGAGTAAATGGGACCACTGACATTCAAACCCGGATGCGACATTCGTTCATAAACAATTGCCGAACTAAACTGGGGCGGGTTGTCAATTTTTATGTGAAAAATGCTTTCTTGCGGGTGGATCCCTAAGAGGGAGTTGTAAAGGGGTAGAAGTTTTTGGAGCTCCCGCACAAAAAAAGATGATATGTTAGCCGCCACATTGGCTAGATCGCCGGCTCTATTTATTTGTAATATGTCTCGCATTGTTACGGACCAGTGGCGGATCTATTAAGGGACTTGGGGGGGCAGCTGCCCCCCCCCCCCCCCCCCCCTAGATTTTTGAGCGATAGTATATATATGTGATTATGTCAGTGTATTTTACGATAGAACTGGAAAATTATGTAATACCGCCCCCCCAAATTTTTTTGAAATTTTCTCACAGTAGCCCCCCCCATAGATTACCGCCCCTCATTGATTTGGGACAAGATCCACCACTGTTACAGACCATTGGCATTCTCGTTCGAAGTCAAGTTTGTAAAGCCAACGGATCGCGAAAGCTAGGTTTTGTGTATGGATGTCAATTATCCCGAGCCAGCCATTCTTCTTAGGAAGGCACACACTTTTCCAATTTGCAAGGCAATGGCCACCCGAGACTTTATTTGTGCCTTTTCCAAAAGAAGGCCCGTGTAATCTTGTTAATCTCCTCTATGACCCCTTTTGGAAGAATGAACGATTGCATTTGAAAATTTGTTAGGGCACTTAAAACCTATTTAACAAGAGTGGTTCGTCCGCCTAGGAATAAGAATTTATTTTGCCAACTATTTACTCGTCGATTTACTTTGTCGATTATGGGCCGAAATACAAATTTACCCGGTTTCTTGTAAGAGAGCGGCAAGCCTAGGTATATGTTAGGGCACTTAAATACATTTGTTGTTATTTGTGCTATAACGGTGTCGCTATTTAGTTCATTGGTTTATATACTTGGTTTTATGAAACAAATTGTTTTTTCTTTTTTTTTGGATTTTACCGTCATCTGGTAGAAAAAAATGCTGACACCTAAAAGCACAAAAAAATTAACAGATAAATATTTCTCTTTTTCCAGAAAACTCGAAATTACAAAAGATGAATCTTTACGGCACGAGTTGCCGTCTATTCCTTCTACAAGGTTTGGCAACTGATCCTTATATGCTGCCCTCTATTCCTTCTACAAGGTTTGGCATCTGATTCTTGTATGCGGGTCCGTAAATAAAATTGTTTAACCGTGGCAAATATACACAAATATTTATACATTTTATGGTGATTTACAAGAATACGAATACACATATCATCTGTATTCGTATTTGCAAACTCGTTTTCAAAATATTTATTAAAAATATATATATATACTTTTTATTCGAGTCAATCCAAGACCCTAAATATTGGTAATAATTATACCCTTAATCTCGGACGTGAACAATTGAAGTTGAAACCAAACAAATGATTTAAAAATCATATATCTCAAAAAATAAAATGAATGATCCGAAACCCGGGATATCCCAAACACTCCAACCCGAACGACGATCCAAAACCCTAAAAACCCTAACGACGATCCGACAAGAACAGAACAAAACTACCGAAGACCGAATAGTTCGAAAATCGAACATAATATGATTCCAAGGATCAGATGGCTCGTAGTAGGAAATGATTCGACCTGCCCATTTACTAATATATTTGGCGATCCGTCCTTCTCAGACACACCTTACATTTGTACAGCACCTACGACTCAGACCGACCCACCCGTGGGCCGTGGCCCGTAATGCACGTCTAGCGAACTACTTTCATTTCACTCAACCCAACCGTCGGAAATCTCTTTCTTCGCCATTCGAGGCCTCGGATCGGAGGTTACTCTGTCTTTCTCTCCTCTCCCTCTCTCCCTCACTGTTTCTTTCTCCCTTCTACTTCAATTTTTCTTCTCCAATTGACCCGACAATTCACTGCCTTTGATTTGTGATACAAAGAACCTAAGTTTGTCGGGCTATGATTCCAATGGCGGGACCTGAGGAAGACGATGAACGGGCCCTGCTCAGATCCAATAACCCGTCTTCTTCCTCCTCCATTCCCGACCTGGAGAACCAGCCAGATCCTGAATCCACATCTGTTTTGACGCCCAATTCTGCAAGGAAAAGCGGAATCGGCGAGTTTCTGAGGCATTTTGATCGGCGTTTGTCGAACCGACGCCAATCAGACCGGGTTCCATCTCCGGTTCGGGTTGAGGATCACATTGATGATGAATTGGGAGATGGAGCTCCGCCTGAATGGGCCTTGCTTCTTATTGGTTGCCTCCTTGGTCTTGCCACTGGTGTCTGTGTTGCTGCTTTCAATCATGGGGTAAAATTTTATACTCACTACTCGCTTCACAAAGAACCACATTTTTTTAAAACTTCAATAAATCATACAGGTTCAAGTTATACACGATTGGGCATGGGCAGGTACGCCAAACGAAGGAGCAGCCTGGCTTCGTCTCCAGCGACTCGCCGACACCTGGCACAGAATCCTCCTAATCCCAGTCACAGGAGGCGTGGTCGTAGGAATGATGCATGGACTAGTCGATATATTCGAACAGATAAAACACGCAAGATCTCCACAGAGACAAGGCATCGATTTTATTTCCGCCATGTCTCCTGCCATCAAAGCCATACAAGCCGCCGTTACTCTCGGTACGGGCTGCTCGTTAGGACCCGAAGGACCCAGCGTTGATATCGGCAAATCCTGCGCAAACGGTTGCTCCGAAATGATGGAGAATAATCGAGAGCGAAGAATCGCTCTCGTCGCCGCCGGTGCTGCCGCTGGAATTGCCTCCGGTAATTTCATCCACATCCGAAAATTCAAATCCAATTTCATTCAATTCGATTTTCAAATTTTCAATTTTTTTGTGGGTTTTTTTAGGGTTCAACGCGGCAGTAGCAGGATGTTTCTTTGCAATCGAAACGGTACTAAGACCGCTTCAAGCTGAAAACTCGCCACCATTCACAACCGCAATGATAATTTTAGCATCCGTAATCTCCTCCACAGTATCCAACGTTCTACTTGGAGAAAAACCCGCCTTTACTGTCCCCACTTACGAACTAAAATCCGCAGCAGGTAAAAAATAAAACCACTCAATTTTTCTACTACTTTTTACTAACAAACATTCCATCTACATCCAGAGCTTCCTCTCTACCTAATCTTAGGAATGCTATGCGGGGCAGTAAGCGTAGTATTCAGTCACTTAGTCCGGTACTTTACGAAATTCTTCAATTTTCTCAAGGAGAGATTCAACGTGCCGCCCGTAATCTGTCCAGCATTAGGCGGACTGGGAGCGGGATTAATTGCACTGAAATATCCCGGGATTCTATACTGGGGATTCACGAACGTCGACGAGATTCTACACACGGGGAAAAGCGCCTCGGCTCCCGGAATCTGGTTGCTGACGCAACTTGCTGGGGCCAAAGTCGTGGCCACGGCTCTTTGTAAAGGTTCCGGCCTTGTTGGCGGATTGTACGCCCCTAGTTTGATGATTGGTGCTGCTGTCGGTGCTGTCTTTGGCGGCTTTTCTGCTGAGTTGATTAATGTGGCTATTCCTGGTAATAATGCCGTCGCTCAACCCCAAGCCTATGCCCTTGTAAGTCCTCAAATTATTTATTTATTTATTTTTATTTTTTATATTTGTTGTTTGTGTAAAATAGGTTGGAATGGCGGCAACGTTGGCGTCGGTCTGCTCGGTACCATTAACGTCAGTATTGCTGCTTTTCGAGTTGACAAAGGATTATAGAATTCTTCTCCCTCTTATGGTAAAGTTAAATAAATATTTATATTTATTATTTGAATGAGTTTTGATGGATTAGATTTTTTTTTGCGGGGGGATAGGGAGCGGTGGGATTGGCGATATGGGTACCGTCGGTGACGATCCAAACGAAGGACGAGAGTTTAAATTCGTTGAGATCGCCGAGACGAGGATATTCTTCGCTCATATCTAACGAGGAGCAAAATGGGGACAGAGACGATCTCGAGCTTTCTGTTTTGCATAATGACCCTCCTTTTTTCAATAATAACCATGACGAAATTCTCTTGGACGAACTAAAGGTTCGTTCTTTAATTTCTCGCCCAAAATTAATTAGGGTTCGTAATGCAAGATTATTTTTTTTTATTTTCAGGTGTTGCAGGCGATGACGAAGATATTTGTGAAAGTGCAAGCAACAATAAGAGTTATCGAAGCGATAAACCTCATGAACGAAAAGAACCAAACATGTGCTTTGGTAGTGGATAACGAAGATTATCTCGAAGGAATTATTACTCTAGGCGATATTCGTCGCAAGGGAATCGAATTAAACCCAAATAATTCTGAAAACAAGGATGTATGTATATACTCTAATTTTCTCTTCTCTTCTTTGTATAAATATTTATTTATTCTTTGCAGGTGAATTTGTGCGTAATATCGTCGTGCCTTACAAGAGGATTTGAATTTCGAGGAAATCCGCGAGGTCTATTGACGTGTTTCGCGGACACAGACTTGACCACGGCGAAGGAATTGATGGAGGCGAAGGGGATAAAGCAATTAGCGGTGGTGAAGAGAGGAGTGGGACATCGAACTGAGATGAAACGAAAACCTATTGGCCTTCTTCACTACGATTCGATTAGTCATTGCTTGAGGTTTGTAATTTTATGATTGTAATTACGTTATTGCCCTTGGATTTGGTTTGAATTTGTTTTTGTTGTTGTGTAGAGAGGAGATTAAGCGGTGGAAAGCGATATATCAGAGACGAGAAGATCCTTTGCAGCAAATATCAAACGGGCACTAGAAGAAATTCATATTAAATCGAATTTTGTTGTATACTCGAACTCATTTTTTGAACATAATAATATATATAGAGAGAGGGAGAGAGAAGAAAGGAAAGAGTTTTAGACTTTCTAGAATAGGAATTAATATCTATAACAACAGGGTATTTAGTCTTATTTTGGACTTGTAATTTACAAATCATTTTCAATAATACTAAATTAATTGTGGTACTCAGGCTGTATAGTTTGTATAAAATAACAATATTTAGTTGAATCATTCAATATTTCGTGACATCATATTTTTTCGAAAAAAAATTCGAACTAATCTTGTTTTTCATTTAATCAGCACAAATAGCGTGTAAAATGAAACTAAAATATATTTTATATCATGTTTTTTGACATCTTACAATGATTCAATAATACTATACTATAAATGAAACTATTTTAATTTCTCGCTAACGACTCCTTCGACAGAACCGACAAATGCAAATATGCCCACGAGTAAACACGCAATACTGAAAATCTGAAGAAGAACCCATTTCTTACTCCACGGTGCGATCTTTTTCTGAATAAAATACATCTCCATTGGAAAATATATAACCAATGGCCAAAAACCAAACGAGCCAAGTAACCCCAAAACATCGTTGAAGTACGGAAAGTACATGGCGAGGCCAGTGGTTGTAAACACATAGATCGTTCTGAAGCAAAGCCTTAGCAAATTTAGCCTGTACGGTGGTAGAAACAGCAATTTAAGTCTGTAGAATTTTGTCACGAATTTGCTATCCGCGAATTTCTCAGCGGACCATCTATCGACGAAGGAAAATATTGGCTGACTATACACCTGGAAATTAATGATGAGAGAAAAATCAGGGCTAAATATAGTAATTCCATGAAAATCAGACTAAAGCAACAAGTTACCTGATAGCCACCCAAAAGGTGAAGAACAACGCATAAATTAGCCAAGTCTACGAGCCAAAAAGGCTCGTAAAAGCCGAAGCCGGTAAGAAGATTGCCAGGTGTCTCATCTCCGAAGGCAGCGTAGCCGAAGCATCCACAACACATATAGAAGAATGTCGTCACAAATATCGCCATCCTTGATGACTTCTTAATTGTTTGATTCTCTGGTGGTGGCGATTTCAATGTATCCTATTATTTTATTTTTCATCAAAAAATTAAGCATACAAGTTTAATTGCATACTTACAAAGAGTTCTGTCCTAAATTACGAACAACTGAATTTGATTCATATCATAATATAGGGGCTTTTAAATATTTGATGGTGTACATAAATGTGAAACCTCGATTTCGAGAAGGATGGTAGAGTAAGGATAAGCGAAAGCAATGTCTCCTAGCGCTTGAGAAAATCGCCACATTTTTTGTGTTGGGGATCGCATGGTAATGCCTCGTATGTTCCCTTTGATATGTCCATCACCTAATTTCTCAAGTTTTGTACAAATGAAATTTTAGTTAAACGTAACCTTAAGCATCGTGCTAGTACCAGATTTGTGAGTTTCAGAACAATTATTCACAAATAGATACCAGAATGGTATAAAATATCAATGTAATAAAAGAGTGAAAATTGAAAAGTACCAATAACTTTGGCTAGTGCGAGACTCAAACCAATAGAAGAATAGGCGAAAGACATGATTGCGGCGAAAACAGAGAGCCAAGCCATTTCATGAAAATCAGGAATGAGCGACAAAAGAATCTGTATTGCACCAAATAATAACATATAATTGGTAGTCTCGAATTTGCATGGGGCCTCGTGTCCTTTCTCGTGGTAACAATTCGATTTTTGGATCGCCCTGTACATAATTAAATTTCAGACCGATATGTATGAACATAACTAATACAAACATAAAACTTTCTCATTTTTCTTTCTTTTTTGGAATTATAATTTGAATGAGTACCTCATACAAGTCGCGGTGGTAAATGTATAAGCTATAGCAGAACCGTAAAAACCCAAATATTGAAGGAACACAGCGAGCCATGCTTGTCTTTTGCCTGAACATATCGATAATTCATAAAATTAAAACAATTCAAATAAACCCATTTTCTTTCAAAAAGTTCTCAAATAAAGTATTTCAAAGTTCAAACAACCTAAGTAAGTTCTGACGGCCTCCATATAAGATCGATTTCTCTCTCCATCCTCAGTCCAATAACAATCTGCTAGCAGAAGGACAGAGATATAGGTGACAATGGCGAAACAAATCAAAGAAACGGGGCCCATTATCCAACCCAGTTGCGCCGTGCTCCATGCGAGAGACAAAACACCCGATCCAATCACCGCTGTGATGATGTGGGCAGTGCATGTCCAAACAGTTCCTAAGATAATGCATTGATTTTAGCAATTGTGAGATCAAATGTTCTTGATTAATTAAGTGAGTGGAATATTAAGCATTCTACTCTATTTGCAAATCAATGAATTCATACCCAATATTTTTTTTTCGGATGATTCTATGGTAGAACCTTTTCGAAAGGGTATATTGAAAATTTATAATTAATTAGATATTCTCAATTAAATTAATTAAATTAATTTACTGTTCGAGCATTGTATTAATTATTATTTAAATTAGAAGATTGAAAAATACCCAAAATATCATTATTAATTTGTATAAGAATAAGAATTGAAAAAAAGATTCTACCACCCAGTTCAAACGTGCAATATTTTTCATTGTGTACTTGCAGTGTAGCTTACAGATAGTTTGGCTTTTTTTGACTGGTACAAATGGTTTAAAAAAAATCGGTACAGTGCCTCAATGTTCGTTAAATTCTTTAGCAAATTGTTTTTAAAAAAGTAAACTGGGTCTAATAGATTCATGGAAATTGAGAGGAGGAAAATGTAATTACCGGTTCTTATAAGGGGATTTTTGCCATTGGGTGAGCTTCCATCTACATCAAGAGAATTTGGAATCGCCATTGTTGGTTTTTGTACGGAGAACCAAAGAGAAATGTTTGGAAGTATTTCTAGGGAAGTGTTGCTATTCAATTATTCATTTCTGAACTCTTACATGAAGTCTGGAGAGAGGTGTGAATAAATAAGAGTAAAGATATGGCCACTCCCTCCCTCCCTCCCACTTTCACTCCCACTCACATGAATAGTGTGATTTGTGGGTCCCACACGAATTAAATTTTGTAAAAGTAGGTGTGGGTTCCACATGTCAATGAATATAGAGAGTGAATTTGGGAGTGAAAATGGGAGTCACTGTAGCATCACCCAATAAATAAAAGGAGATTGGTACAGTGGTACGAGATATGATTGTTACTGGTACGGTGGTACCATGTTACTATCTAGCTTTTTGAATTGAATATTGAAGAATCCATGAATACTGGTGTATGGAGACTGATATATAGGATAAGATTGATTGGTATCGAGTTGCTTTATGAAATGAATAATTGAATATGTATGAAGTCACCATATATGCTAGTCCAACACTAGGTAAAAAGACTACTGCTTCAAGTTCAAACCAATCTTAAGATAGAAGTTCCTAAACATATATTTCTGGAGGCTCAAGGCTCGAGGTTAATTCAAGGACAAGGCCAAGAAATTCTTATTTTAGAACAGGTTTTCTGGGCTCGAGATTCATGCTTATTTTTGGATCTTGTTCAAGAAATTGTAACTTGTACAACTGTACAAGTGTCCACAACCACTAAAAAACGGACCACAGGCATATAAAAAAAATTAGACAAAAATTAGAACATAAATTTTTATTAATAGTTAAAAATGTTTGTACGAGGAAGTAACGTGAGGTTGTGTTAATCACAATCGTTTATCATGATTTAATTAACGGTTGAAAATGTTTTGTTTATTTTTTTGTCTAATAATTTGTCTATTGATTCATTTCTCTAAAAAAATTACTAAACTTAAATATATAACTACCGAGTTCTACAAATAAGCTACAAATATATGAAGTATGTGGTGTGTAAAGAAAAAAATCGGTCAATTAGATAGTAAAACAATTAGTGAATATATATATTTATAAAGGGATTATATATGGCATCCCCACAAACACACAATTTTTGTGTTGATGCGTCAATCGAGAAGGGTTAAAAAGAGATTAATTGGATTGACTAGCATTAAATCAATACTTAGATGAAATTGATTCAATTAAACGGTCCAATCAATCCAATTAACCCTTCTCGATTGACGCATCATTTTTTTTTTGTGTTCACCATGATATATTTCCCCTATTTATAATATTCGCTTAGCGGACGGATCTTGACTGATTTTCTTAGAGATCAAACAAAGAACATTTTTTGAAATTAAATTGCTTCATACAAGAAGACATAAAAGTTGGAAGCTTTATATTTCCACAAATATATATGTTTGAAAAAACATTAGTTATATAGGCTTCAAAAAAGCATATATACAGAGAGAGATTTAAAAATGGTATATGTTTTGAATTTTCGTTGGATTCGAATCAAAATTGATCTCGATTGTTCAGTCAAATATTGGATTTTCTTTGAGATAGATTAGGTCACAAACATTACTTTGTTGACGAGAAGATTCCTTCGTTGGCCGGCTTGTTGTTCATATTGTGCATTTTGACTAATAAAAAAAGCAAAAATATCTTTTTTGGGACCCTTTTTGAAATAATTTGTTAATATTCCTTGACAAAAGACAAAAAGATTAAAGGTGGCAATCCAAAAAAGTGACTGGTATATATTTGACCTTTTTTGTTATTGAATTTCGATTTTGGTGTTATTGTGGTCCAGTCATTTAAAACGTTTTGGGACTTGTTTGGAGTAAAGTAATGTTAGTTTTAGACTTTGTTAGATGGTAGAACTTCCTCGAATTTTATTTTAATGAATAATTGCATCAAAGTTTCCAGAACATGAATTTTCATCGATTTGTATTTAATTTGTATTTGTTCACTGTCAAATTATGTTTGGAAGCTAGGATGGTTTATTCTCCGTCTCTGGGGAAGTTAGGATTTAGGGGCTGTTTGGCGCACCAGAATTTCAATGGAATTAGCATTTAAAAAACCGGAAAAACTTAATTCTTTGTTTGGTGGACATAAAAAAATGAGAAAATAGGATTTTCTTTTGCTGGCTTTCTATTCCTTCTCTATTACCCTCAAAGTGCCAAAGTGCGTCAAACATTTGTGGCGCCAAATATCCCGCGCATTCGCTCGTCTTGTTCTCCATCCTTTCACCAAGCCATCTACCTCCCTCTCTCTCTCTCTCTCTCTCTCTCTCTCTCTCTCTCCCGCACATTTGGTGGAGAAGAAAGTGGAGACGAGTTAAATCCTTCCATTTGAGCATTTGTCCTTCCATTTGAGCATCAATGATTTTACCAAATGCAATCTCTCTCTCTCTCTCTGGTCGATTTAGATTCTGAGAGGACTTATCTTTTTTTTGGTTGAGTTAAAGAGGTATCTTGTTAGTTTGTGACTGGATAGTGTTATTTCCCTTGCTTACTAGGTGTTCGTGGAAATGACGAGTTCAAATTCAGCAAATTATGCGAAACATGAAGTGACATATTATTGTTAAGACAATTGAAATTATATTTTTGTTGTGAGGAACACTTGTTTTTTCTGACTTAGTAATGTTATTTCTCTCGCTTACAATGTGGAAATGACCTGAGTTCTATTAAATGTTTAATTGTTATTTTTTTTTGCTGCGAGCAACTCTATTGAATTTGAATATGCATCTAATATATTTATTAAATGTTTAATTGAGTTATAATTACATACTTAATTGATACTTAATTGAATATGCATCTCACTATTTGGGTGTTATGATTATGACCACAATTTGAGTACATATCTAATAGTTTTTACTAATTTTGTGTTCTTAAATAGATGGAAGGAGAAAGAATGTTAACCCAATGTATTTTTAGCAATTGTTGTATTTTTATGCAAACATGGTGATTTAAATTATGTACTAGACTAAATTTGCATTTTGGTATATTTATGTTTAATGTTGTGTTGGTTCATTAATTCCAATGTATTTTAGTTTTATACAAAATATAATGTGAACCGTTAATTTTGTGTACATATGTATGAATGTTTAATTTTCGACCCTAGTCGGTGAGCAATCACTGATGTGGAAATGCCTCATTTGTAAATGTGTAAAACTATTATAAATTATTATAGTTTAAATATGCTTGCAATTCATTAAAGAAAGACTTATATTATGTTGATTTATTCTAGTATCATTTTTGTTCTGACAAGTAATTAGACTTTTGTAAATTAGGCTATGTGAGTGATGAAAATAAATTGATATAGTTTTATTTTAATATTTAATAAATCAAGTTAGAAAATTTATCCTAAATCTTAATTTTAATAGACCACTATTTCAATATGTCCAAATTAAAATTCCAAAAAATTTAAACAACAAATTTTATTTTCTTGCATCTTATAATTTATACATCCAAACAAACTGTGAAATTACAAATTGCAAAACTATTTTTTCCTCCATCTAATTATTCAATTCCATTCTACTAATTTCACTTGCCAAACAGCCCCTTAGGGTCTTTCTTCACTCAATCCACCTCTGAATTCGTTATGCATACTTTGACAAAGACGATGGAAAATGGATAATTCGGGTTAATGCACTTCGAATTTGGGTTAATTCACTTCTAATTTTACTTAATTCACTTCTAATTTTACTTAATTCACTTCGAATTCGGTTCATAATTTTATTTACTTTGAATTTTGGTTAATTCACTTCGAGTTTGGGTTAATTCAGTTCTAATTAGGATTAATTTACTTCTTATCACATATGGCAGAGAGTCAAATAATTAATTAGTTTTTAATAACTAATTTACATGTTGGAGAGTGACCGTTTTTGTGAAGTTCACAAACATGAGAGATAGTTCGAGTACATGAAAAACAACATGTGTATATTACCAAAGATCGGATCTTTTGTTGATAAAATGTCAAAAAATGAGGTGGAACTAAACCCTAACTAACTAAATACTGAAAATCAGATGTACATAACACAAAAAATTTAAAAAAGAAGAAGAAATATGAACTTAAAATGAGTAAAAATCAGGGGAAAACCCAGAAATTTTCAGAGAAAGCTATCTCACCTCTAGTAGCTTTGAGCACAAACCAAGGAAATCGACGGTTCTGAGAAGTCTTTGACTGGCGGAAGAAGCAAGCAAGAAAAACGTCTGTCTCGTCATCTTTTTACAAAAATGCGTGCTTTCTTCCATCGATCTAGGATTTCGCCGCCGTTTTGCAATGGTTTCGCTAGGTTTTGGTCGCGGTTCGTTTTTTTTCTGCTGAGTCGTGCAAATAAGAGGGGGGGGGGGGGGGGGGGGGGTGGTTAATGGTTTGAGTAGGAAACAAAAACCTGAATAGACTCGGCTCACGTGGTCCGTACCAAATAAGCATGTATTGGTGTACGTGGGCCGAGTCTATTTAATTATGGACCGTCCGATCCCGAGTAATGCTGATCGAGTGGTCATAAATGATTTGGTGACGTGGCATCATGTGATAAGGGTAATTTTGTTATCTTTATACATAACTTATAATTCCAATTAATAAAAAAAAAAAAAAAAAAAAAAACTTCATTCCAATTCCAAATTAATAAAAAGATCGTCATTCCAATTCCCTCAACCACTCGAGGATTATATTCTCAATATTTGCGTAAAAAATATTCAACTGTATATATATTTTGAATGTACCTTTTTCTAGCGTAGTTTTTTGCTTATAATACCTTGAAGAGACCCAACAAACGCAAAAATACTCAAAATTAAACACACAATACTGAATATCCGAAGCTTAATCCATTCCTTACTCCAAGATGGGATCCTTTTCTGAACAAAGTACATCTCTACTGGAAAATATATCGCCATCGGCCAAAAGCCGAACGAGCCAAGTAACCCTAAAACTTGGTTGAAGTATGGGAAGCATATGGCGAGAAACGTGGTTGTCAATACATAGATTGTTCTGAACAATAGCCTTGACACATTTAAGTCGTGTGCCGGTAAACATGGCAATGTCACCGGGTAGGATATTTTCAGAAATTTATTATCCGGGAAGTTCTTGGCAGTCCATCTTTCTATAAATGAAAACATTGGTTGACTGTACACCTACAAATTATTAAAAACTTTTAATTTTGTTGAAAATTCGAGGCGATAAGTCATTCTAGCTATGCATTCCAGCAAGAATTAATTTACCTGATAGCCACCCAACAGGTGAAGAACAATACAAATATTAGCGATATCTACAAGCCAATAAGGCTCGTAAAAGCCAAATCCGGTGAAAAGGTTGCCAGGTGTCTGATCTCCGAAGGCGGCATAACCGAAGCAGCCACAACAGAGATAGAAGAATGTTGTGATGAATATTGAAACCTTTGATGCCTTCTTCATTGTTTCGTTCTCTGGCGGTGGCGATCTCAATGTATTCTTTTGTTTCGAACAATAATTAATAGCATATTATTTTTATAAAATGGGCTTGTTTGATTTTTTGTAAATAAACTAACCTCAATTTCAAGAAGGATTATAGAATACGGATAGGCAAAAGCGACGTCTCCTAGTGCTTGAGAAATTCGCCATGTTTTTTGCATTGGTGATGACGTGGGAATGCCTCTTATGCTACCTTTAAACCCTCCATTACCTAAATTAAATCGAGCCTTGAAAATTAAAATGGTACTGTTTTTGGCACGATGCTGGTAAGCTATTCATATTGGTTTCAGTTTTAGAAATATTGCAAATAATACCGATACTGATAGTCGTACACAAATAAACCTTTTAATGATTTCAATTTTCAAGCATTCTAGAAATACCTATAACTTTGGCTAGGCCAAGACCGAATCCAATAGAAGAATAGACGAAGGACATGATAGCAGCGAAAGTTGAGAGAAAAACCATTTCATGAAAATCAGGAATGAGTGACAAAATAATCTGCACTCCCCCAAATACTAACATGTAATAGCTATCCTCGTACTTGCACGACTCCTCGTGACCTTCCTTATGGTAACAGTTTGACATTTGAATTGCCCTGGTTTAAACAAGTTTAAGTACAATATTTCATTTTTTAGACAAAATTAACGAAGCCCTTAATCTAAAGTCTCATTATTTAAAATGAAATTTGGATAGAACTCATTAGAACCTACTCAAATTATCAAAAAAAGAACAAGATAAACTGAAACATATGCATACTGTAGTTCAAAAAAAAAAAAATTAATTCGTACCGCATACTGGTACCGGCAGTGATGATATATGCTACGGCACAGCCAAATAATGTTGTTTGTTGAAAAAATCCACTAGCCCAATGATGCTTCTCTCCTGCACAGGTGTAATAATTTGTAAGAATATATTCCTGAATTCTGAATCTAACTCTATTGCTGATTTCTAAATTCTAAATTGTAAACCCTAAATTGTAAAAATCCACTAGCCCAATCATGCTCGCAGGCCCTCTCTGTCTGCCTCTCGCCGGTATATTTTTGTCATCGTGATTTGTATTCGTCAGTGAGCGCAATACCTTTTCTTCTTCATGTGCGCCTATGATAATCGATTATTTTTCTGGCAGGCAAGAAGATGCACCGAGACACTACATATCTATTTGGAATCTCTATGTGTGGGAGGTATATGATCTGTTTTTTTTTTTCCTCTGAATCGCTATGACAGGTTCTCAAGTAATCAATCTCTTTATTCTCTTATCCCCCGAAATTAGGATTTTCTCGGTTCTTTTGAGATCAGATGATTTTTTTGCAATTTCTCTAATTACGGATTAATTACTTGCTTAGGATTAATTACTTGCCAATGGGCTTGTGGCCCAGTGGTTAGGTGTGAGACACAAGAAACCATATGTTGTGAGAGGTTGTGGGTTCGAGTTCCATTGGCATCAATGGATGGAGGACCACCGAGCCTTCTCCATTTACTCTTTTTTTTCTTCAAAAAAAAATTACTTGCTTAGGATTAAATTTAACTACTACTTTTGGATCTCAAGAACTTTCTTTCTTTTATTAGACTTACTTGCGAACTAAATACTCGTCATTGCTATTTGGGACTGTGGTTATCTTTTCTTTTTTAGTGGCACCCAACAAGCGGTCGCTTATCGCTACTGGTACCTACATTTTTTATATGATACCGATGAGACTCGAATCCATAACCTCTACAACATGTGGTTAGCTTATTTTTGTTAATCAGTCCATTTTTTAATTTGTTCAAATTTTAAATATTCTTGCAACAAATTTAGCACTGGCATTGAAAGATCTCACATAGCATATCATACAATGTAAATGGGGGTTAGTTCAATTCAATGCAATTATGCTAACAGTCTCGGTCCTGTGTTATTGGAGACCTTTGACGATTAGTATTACGGGAATTTGATTTCTTATTCTTATGACAATAATCCTTAATTTAATCAAGAATATTTCTTTGAATCGAGAATATTGCAAGACCACAAAAGATAAGATAAGTGCAGTAAAACCCCCTCCTCTTCACATATAAATATATTGCAAATTCACACATAACTCAATGTAATTTTGTTCCTATAAACCTAAAAAATCACAACTTTATATAATTAATCACTTAAACATATTTATATCGATTGAAACCAAAACACCTCAGACGTGCTATTTCGTGATGATCGTCCAACTGATCCTACATGATGATTTTTGCCAAAAATTTATATAACTAGTGATTTAGTATATTTTATCTGTATAATAATGTAAAATTTACTGTTTGACACCTAAAAAAAAGTTGTGCAATGTAATTATATATTGTTGTTTACATATATAATTGTAAAAAATATCATATTACTATGGAAAAATAAATTGAATGCGCTTGTCTCAGATAATAATATTATTCCGTTGATTGCTCTTAAATGATCTTGTGTAGTTCCTCTCTCATCTCACTTGATAATATATTGTTTAGTGTGTGTATTATTTTGTATTATGAATCAAGTATTGGTGATGTCCTAGATGGTAAACAAATTATCTTGTTGTGTAGTGTGTATTATTTTGTTGACCCGCAACAACCTAGATAAATATTTCATGCCTGCCTGAAATATTCTCATGTATATGAAATATCCACCTATCTTATCTTATCTTATTCTTAATTGACATGCAACAACCAAGAAATCTTGGAATGCAACTTAGAAATGTTTAAATAAATTGGAGGCCTTTCATTTTCATGAGGCTGGGGCGTTTGCCTCGTTAGCTATGCATCAGGGCCGGTCTTATATGCTAATTTATCCATAATTTTATTTTGCATCCATCTCTAAATCTTCTTAATAAGTCATATCATCATGACAATCGATCTTTCAATCTTGTCATATGTTTTCATCCTAAACATTAATTTTATATTTGATTTTTTAATACACATATTTTGCGTGTCTTAATTCGAATCCTTAGATGTTGTTGTTGTTGTTATTCCTTGTTTGACGATTCCAAAACAATTCTCATCTTCTTACATTTTTCTTTTAATAATATTTTCAAGATAGATTATTGGACAATCAAGCTAAACAAAAAACTACATACAAGCTAAGTTGGAGAATATTCAGCGAGATAACGAGCATTGATTGGAGAATATTCAACAAGATCACTACCATTGATCGGAGAATATTCAATGAGCTCATAAGCATTGATTGAAGAATATCCAACGAGATAAAAAACATTGATCGGAGAATATTCCGCAAGATAATAAACATTTATTAGAAAATATTCAACGAGATAACAAAGATTTGGATGATTAAGTTTCTGAGTTTTTTCAAGGATCATTTGTACACAATAAATTTGAAGACACTTGCAATCATGTAAACATCAATTCGATAAACTATATTTTCAAGTGGCAAATTGTTAAAGAGGAAACTAGAATTACACATACAAAAGAAGATTTGTGCTTCCATGTTCTCAGATCTTCCCGAAATGTGATGAACACCCATATTTTAAAAAGAATTTTTCAAATCTTATAGAATATTAGTATGACTATTATGAAACGTCCTTAAAACATTTGTTCAAAATCCCCTATGATTATAAAAATAATATAGATGTTAACAATATTATAAAAATATATAATAGTTGTTGAATAATGCATAATATTATTTCCAACAATATAAATTAATATTGATTAATCATTTTATTATTTCAACATACTTAAGCAAAATAGTTTTGAAAAAAAAAATACAATAATTGGTGTTTAAAATAATATATATTTCATATCTTTTATTAAAAAAATACTAAAAATTAAAATCATGATTTTATATAATAATTGTTGGGGGTGGGGGGGTGTGTGTATATAAAGTAAAATACATAAAAGGGGTTTTGAGGGTATTTAAAAAGTTTGAGAGACACTCATAACATTAAAAACTATTTGGTAAAATAATATTTTTATGCCAAAATATTTTCAAGGTACATAATTTTTATATCGTTGTTTATTTTTATTTTTATTATTTGGCCAAATTTCATATGTAGCCCTACAAATCTTCAAAATTTCACATATATCCCTGCAAACCGTGAAATATCATGAATACCCCTACAAAACTTCTAAAATTTGAAGGACGCCCTTTTCGATAGAATTTTGTTAAGCATCCGTTAAGATCAGAGTTAATTTACCACGTTCTTTACTTTTCAATTAATTTCATCTAAACAAGAAACAATAATTGGAGTATGGAGACGGAAGATAAGAAATTTGGGGAAAATTCAACAGAAGATTCAAAAGATTTGATAATAAATTTTAGCGTTACATACATTTTTCGTGAATATAAATAATATTAATTGACAAGAGAATAATGGTCATTTCATTTCAAATAATATTAATGAAAAAAATTCAAATTTACAATTTTACTAACATTTTTTGACAAACCATTAACGACAGATATTTAAAGGATTTTGTAGGGGCATACAAGAAATTTTAGTTTTTTTTATAGGGGTATTCATGATATTTCACGGTTTGTAAGGATATACATGAAATTGTGGAATTTTGTAGGGATACGTATGAAATTTGACCTTATTATTATAATAAAAAACATATCAAAACATTTTTAATATAATTAAATATGAAAATATAGAGAGGTATTTTGGGTCCAAAAAACTTAACATCATCTATTGTTTAGTTCAACTTCTATAAAGGAATATTTGAAAAGAAAATTTTGTTTTGAGAGATTTTTTTGGAAGATTCAAAAATTGATGTACATTCTCTAATATTTTCTCCCAAGAGTCTTGATGACGTGGATATTATTTAACACCATAAAATAATACATAAATATATGATTTAACATCTTAATTTATGATTTGATTATTTTAATTTATAATTGAAGTTCCAATTAAGATGTTAAACCATGAATTAAGTTGTTAATTTTTAAGGTGTTACATTTTATTCACGTCAACAAGACTCTTGGGGGAGAGGTGGTGGTATGTCCAACATTTTCCAATTTAAGAATTCCCATGGTATATATGTATACCCAAAATATATCATTTCTATTCTATTTTTCACTTCATTATAAATTTCCCGTCAACATTATTTTGCGAGAATTCGAGGAAATTTAGTTAGTTGCGGATATATTTGTAATCTTCAATCATAAACTCTACAAAAATGCACGTTGATTCAATTCTAAACTTCAAAGAAAGTTGTATTTATTGACCAATCCAGCTAAATCCTAACTAAGACATGTGGTGCATGTAGATATTCATTGTCTCACAAAAATAATTGTGATTTGTTATTGTTATGTTCCTATTCAAACTATCACTTTCATTGTCAAGCTTTCATCCCTATTATTGTTCAATTATTGTCGAGCATTCATGCTAATAAAACAGAGAACATCAAATTTATCTTTCTTTAAGCCAAAATATTGTGAATTTTTTTTTGCTAAATATTTTGATTATGTCAAATTAGTTTGATCTGGATAGTTACATCAGACTAATACACCATAATAATTTGAGCTCACCAAGATAATGTTTGACGGCCTCCATGTAGGAACGATGTCGGCGTGGCCCATTGTGATCATGAGATCTGTAACAATCTGCGAGCAAACCAGATTGAACGATAGTCACGCCGGCAAAGAAGAGCATTGATATGGGTCCTCCAATCCATCCCAGTTGGCCCACACTCCAGGCTAGGGAGAGAACTCCCGAACCGATCACCCCTGTTATTATATGTGCACTCGCAGTCCATATCGTACCTGTTCGAATTGGATTTCAGAAGAAAAATTAACAAAATCAATGAAATATTCTTTATTGAGTACTAAATAGGAAGTTTGAAACATGTAATTTCCCTTCTTTTTTCATATCTGAGTGTGAATGTTAAATATCTTCATACATTTTGATTGTTATTAAAAAAAAAAAATACATTCTGATTGTTATTTTAGGATATTTTATTGTAGGTAATAGCAAAATTTGACCATCATTTCCGTCATTATATCTCAACCAAAAATGGCGCAACCACAATGTGGGGCTAAAGATACAAATTGAGGATTCACGAGGGTACCCATCAACCATGTTATATATGAAATATCCGACTTGTTGATTATGTAACTATGTTTAAAACCATTACCAACAATTCGAATATATAAAAAGGAGGAAATTCTAACCAAGTTCAAAAGTACCATTAGAATGATCGAAATCAAGAAAGCTAACCTGTTCTTTCAAAAGATTCGTCATTTCCAAGCAACGGTTGAGCTTGAGCTTCTTCAGCCATTTCTTCAGCCATTGTTGGAGAAGAAAGAAAAAAAAAAGATAATTAAGATTGGACCTCGAAATATTAGGTGTTTACTTTTCCATGATTCTATGTATACTACTAATATGGGGGTTATTCAATATTATTGGTGGATCTAACATTATAAAAATGTTACCTATCTGTCTTCTATAAAAATGATGAAAGACAATTTTCTTCATTTTTTTTATTATTACCCAAAAGAATAATAATAACTATAGCATTTTTAAAATAAATTAGTGGCATTTTAAATACAACAAAAAAGATAAAACTTGGGCTCGATATTTTCTCCGAAATAACGGGTCTAAACATTAATTGGGGAAAAACGAGTTTCTCAACGCTTAATGTGCCGACTACTTTAGATCAAACAATAAGCAAAACTCTAAAATGCCATAAAAAAAGATCTTCCCCTTAATTATTTAGGTCTTCCATTGACATCATCCAAACCGAAAAAAGTAACTTTTCTCCCACTCATTAAAAAAATTCAAGACAAAGTAGCCAATTGGAAGGGGAAATTGCTATCAATGGGAGGACGCCTAACTTTGGCAAATGCGACCCTTGCCTCAATTCCAACTTACTATATGCAAGTGCTCCAATTACCCGCATGGGTAATAAACGAAATTAATAAAACTATTAGAGCTTTCTTATGGAAAGGGGCCAAAAAATGTAATCCCGAAAATTATTTAGTTGGTCCAAGATATGCCTACCTAAGATGAACGGAGGTTTGGGGTTACCGGACATCAAAACAAAAAATAACGTTCTACTTCTTAAGCTTTTATGGCAAATAGATAACAATAACCAAAATCTTTGGTCATCATGTCTTAGAGACCTCTATGGTATACAACAAGCAATTCATTTGATCGACGTGCCCGTGTCCAAAAGATCTTTTTTCCTAAACCAACTAACGCAACTTCTTCACATATACAAGGCCTTTACATTTGTGGACGGATCACCATCTTCGGTTCAATGGAAATGGAACACACAAAAGATTTTTACAAGCAAATCGGCATATGCATTCCTAATCAATCCCGGCATAACAAATTCGTGGCATAAACCATTATGAAAATTAAACAACCCCCCCCCCCCCCCCCCCCCCCCCCCCCCAAAAAAAAATACAAATGTTTCTTTGGTTAGCCTTACAAGCGAAACTAAACACCTATGATATCCTATCTAAAAAGGGATGGAAGGAAAGTAGTAAGTGTGTGCTTTGTGATAGAAGTCTTGAATCGGCGGACTACCTATTCCTCCAATGCTCATACACATTTGATGTATGGACCATAGTAGGGCGAATGATGGGAGAATCGAGCATTATGATCCCACACTCCTCACAAATCGATTCGTGGATGTTAAATAGAGCCAAATACGAAGCAGCAAAAAAAAAAGATATGTGATAAGCTATGGGCATCCATTAATTGGAATGTTTGGAAGGCGAAGAACGAAAAAATATTTCGAAGAAACGACGTGCCGCCCATCATCACGACAAAAAAGGCGATCAATGAAGTAAACACGTGGAAGTGTTTAGATAGGAATACATTGATGGGATAGTCATTTAATTTTTTTCACGACGTTTTATTCTCTGATGTATATATATCTTTTCTTTTTATTTATAAAAGCATGAATACCATTGGTATTCTTTTAAAAAAAAAAAAAATACAACAAAAAAAATATAGGTAGTGGTTGTTATTAAGTGGGCAAAAACCCCAATCGTGTCATTTGAACTTTCAATTATATTTTGACTTTGATTTTGATTAAAAATAATTGAAGTGTCATAGAAAAGAATTATTATATATTAAAAAATATACATCATTACTATTAACATGACACTAGTCACAACAAAGGGATGAAATGAAGGTCACAAAAGTGTGAAAAAATACAAGTAGCATGTATTTGCACTGTTTAGTAACATGATTAGGAAATAACATCGCAAGTCCTTTCTTAATATGTTGTTCCGAGTCATCTCCGAAATTTGTGACGAGAATAACGTGTCAACATGTGAACCCAATGAAAATAACATTTTGTAATAGAACCACACGAGACACAACTAATGTTTATTTTTGTAGCGTTTTATTATTTATAAAAATTTCTTAATTTCTTAATTTGTTTAATACAAGGGAAATTTTCGTCGTTAGACATTTTTAAACAATGTTCTAAATATCACTGATATGGACCGCTATGTCGGTTTCATATCTCTAATCAGTGCCCCTCTGTTATGATATGTTCCGTATCGGTTGAGTAAATCGATCGATCGATACATGGACCGATACGTGCCAATATGAGCCGATATTGGTCCGATTTGAACCGATTTGGATTTAAAATATAATTTATTTTGAATATTAGTTTCGGCCGATACGTTCAAGAGATGGTCGAAGATGGTCGACGATGAAATCGATTTTGATCCGGATGAAGAGGTGATCAAAGAACAAATCGATTTTGATCCGAATGAGGTTATATTTTCATTGGAGACATTCGCATCTACACCGATGGTTAATAAACACGATTTCGTGATTTAGTTTAGTGTATTATTTATGAATTTTATGTTATAATTTTAAATGTATCTTTTAATTTAACTTGAAATTTATGTTGTATTGTTGCATTTTGAATATTAATCATGTATAATTTAAATTAGTTTAAGAAACTTCATATAAATTATTGTTATAATAATCAATTTAATATATTAATATTAAAAGGTACAGAACCGCTATACCACTGATATTTTCCGCTATGAATCCGGTATGTCTGTCATATCTCTTATCGGTGAATGACCGATCTGTAAACGATATGCGATATCTGTAACATTGGTTTTAAATCAAGAATCACAAGAATAGACCAAATGCAATCAAAAATTTCAAAATACCACTCTTTTCGACCTTATGATCAAATGTTTAATTTTTCTTGTTATATCTCTCCAATTTGCACCATTATTTCTATCCAAAACTTGTATTAATTAACAAAAATAAATATCAAAATAAAAAATATATTTCATTATTCAATCTGAAAAATATATATTTAAATATTTAAAACACGATGTATAATTTTTTTATAAAAAAAAAATAATACTTAATTTATTTTTGATATTATGGTGCTTGATTAATTTGATATATGAACACAATGAAAATATAATTCATACTTATACGTAAATGTAATATTTCTTCGAAAAATGTGATTTTTATTTGTGACATAAAATACTTTTGGATATATCATTTTATAAATCATGATACATATTTTAGCAGGCACACATTTTTTTTTAAAATATAGATGATTTTCTAAGATTTAATGATGAAGCATATTTTCTAAAATTCATACTTATACTTTAAAAAAACTTGAGATATACATTTTGAAAACATGAAACATTTTTTAGTAGGCACGCATTTGTAAAAAAAAATATGATTTTTTAATATTTAAGATTTAAATATAATATTTGTTTTTCTTAAACAACATGAATTTTGATGATAAATAATAGTACAATATGGGATAATATATCAAAGGGGAATCAATCACAAACATCTCTGAACGGTGGAGAGTGTTATTTTTATAATTTTAAAACTACCATAGCTTTTTTGTAATTCTCACTTTATATTTGTCTAGTAAATGAATCTTTTTTATTAATGTGTTTAATACAAAATAATGAAAACAACCATAAAAAAAGTGGCTGTCCCGAATCGGATCTCTTGATACTCCATTTCGAACAATATAAAGGATACAAAATGAAAACAACAAAAATCATCAAAGAAGTGGTCGCCCCGAATAGAATTTGTTATATTCTATCTTATGTATAAAGTTGCAAGAATTCTTACATTTCTAGAGCTCCATGTCATCAGGGACCTTTGTGTAAAAAAATATTTTTTAATTTATATTTTGGTCCTTTTAATTTATATTTTGGTCCTTTTTAGTTTAAAAAATTACATTTTGGTCCTTTTTATTTATATTTTGGTCATTTTTATTTACTTTTCGGTCCTTTTTTACATTTTTGAATTTATATTTTGGTCCTTTTTATTTTTAATTTATATTTTGGTCTTTTTTATTAACAGTTTGGTCCTTTTTTATTTACTTTTTGGTCCTTTTTTACATTTCAATTTACATTTTGGTTCTTTTATTTACATTTTGGTTCTTTTTAGTTTTAATTTATATTTTGGTCCTTTTTATTTATATTTTGATCCTTTTTATTTACTTTTCGATCTTTTTTTACATTTTGATCCTTTTTTCTTATTTCACATTTTGGTCATTTTTTACATTTGGTCTTTGTTTCCTATTTTACATACATATTAAAATTTGCGAATATGTCCTGATTATATTAATCAATTTTAGAAGCACATGAACAAATGATATTTATACAAATTATATTAGAAAATAATATCCATGTTAGACTAATTTTATGAACCTTATGCATCTATTGACATCATGATATTTGCAAATATGTCATGATTAGATTAATTTAGTTCAAACGCATGCGCTTTGATTCTATTTAAATAATTATATAAAAAACATCCCGCGCAATTGCGCGGGGATAAAGCTAGTTCATACAATTTTTATAGAAAATAAGGCACATCAAGATACATCATGTAGATATTTTAATGTAAAAAATTCTTTCGGGGCGTATAAATGAATAGGCAAATAAACTTTTTTTAAATAGAGAAAATAATATACTTACATGTATATTATTTAATGAAATGATATTTTTCTTCGTACACAGTGCATAAAAATATTTATTTATTTATTGTGAAAATATAATTTTCATTAGAAGCATAATATTTGTTTATACTAGGGAATTTTTTCAAAAATCCTCAATTTTTTTTTTAATATTATGAGAAAATCCCCTCAATTTTAAGATTTCTTCAAAAACACTACATAACATATTGAATTTTTTACCTCCTATCCCGTTCGTAAACATGTAATTAAAATGAAATAATGGAATAAAATAAAATTATCTTTCTTCCATTCTTCCACTCTTCCGCTATTCCATAGGGTTGAACTTAACTATCCTATCGACTACTATAATTTTTTAACCAAAAAACGCCATATTATTTTATCTTTTCATTTGTTTTTTTCTTTTATTCAATTCAAAATAATAAATAATTAATTAATTAATATTATTGGTTTGATAATATTTTATGATATTATGTTATCATATATTATATTATAAATATTTTTGTATATTTTATTCAAATCATAATTTCAGTTTGCATAAAATATCATTTTTCTATTTTTAACATTATTATTATATTTAATTATATAATTTTGATGTGGAATATTATTTTCATATCGATTTTCAATTGAGTATTATTTGAAATAAAAAAAGAAAGATATAAACATAAAGGCAAATTTGGTATTTTCCAAAATATAAATATAAATTAGATTTAGGGGTAAAAAAATTCAATATATTTTTAGGTTTTTTTTAAGGAATCTAAAAGTTTGGAGATTTGATAATATTCCAAAAAGTTAGGGGGGTTCGAAAAATTTCCCTTTTATAAGATTTGATAACGAAATATAGTAATTACTTTGATATAATTTTTAAAAGAATACAAATGTACAATTTTGGGATAATATGGAGTGTGATATGATATATTGATTTTAAAGACCAGTGGAGATAATTGTCCAATAATCTAGGCGAGAAGAAACAAATTACAAAAATAATTGACAAGCAAGAATAAAAAACATTGTCGAATTATAAGATGAGATTAGAAAAATCTGATATATAAAATGCAGGTCTGATTCCGGATCTCAAGTATCTCTAGCTTAATTTGAAAACATATCTCATATATCAAATAACGTAAGAAAAATATCTAATGTAAAATTTAAAAGATTGCATTGACTTATATAAAAATCAAAATACATAATTTGAAAATTGCATTCAATTACAAAATATAGAACCATCACTTGAGTATTTCTACTCTTCGTGTATTCTTCGTAATACAAATATCTGTTATATATACCTTCAAAAAAATCAGTTATATGGTTATATGCGTATAATCTATTTGGTCTACTAAATTACTTTCAATAAATAACAAAACCAAATCATTTAATATTTTTTGTGACATTGTTGATCGGAAATAAGTTTTGATTAATTTTAATTTTGAAATTTTTTTTCCCCAAGATAATGTAACTGGTGTTGTCAAAAATATCCTATTAAGCATTCCAAGCACTTGGAATAAAAACTGTGTGTATGTTTCAAACGATTAAGAATTTCGATTGATTTTTTTTACCTCTTTTGGTAATATGTTTTCAAACATTTCAATTCCGAATACAAATATTTGGCATCGGCATTGGGACTTCATTATGCTTTAAAATTTCTCCTAGGATAGTGCAATGATTCTTCAAACATTCGGCACTTGAACCCTGTTTTTCCAAATCAATACTGATATAACAATTCAATGTATAAAAGTATTTAAATAATTGAGAAATATCATTATTTTTAAATAATGTTTATTTTAGTTCAAAGTCACTAATTTGTATTGTTTTATTTTTTGTTCGAGATTTAAGCTTTTATTTTACTGTTTATTTTAACGAAAATTTTCTATCATTTTTAAAGAAGATTATTACGAAAATATGTCAATATGTATATTATTTGTAATACGTAATTGTTCGTAAGTATTATTCGCAAACTAGACATCTATGGAAGCATCTATACATTTACAATAGATTGATTTACAAAATAATTTTGCCAAATTCGTCATTTCAATTCCATCCATTCGAGGATTCTGTTCCATACTTTTTCTAACTTATTTTTTTGCTTATAACCCCTTCGATAGAACCAACAAATGCAAATATACTCAGAATTAAGCACGTAGTACTGAAAACCCGAAGCATAATCCATTTCTTACTCCAAGGCGGGATCTTGTTCTGAACAAAATACATCTCTACCGGAAAATATATAGCCACGGGCCAAAAGCCGAACGAGCCAAGTAACCCTAAAACTTGGTTGAAGTACGGAAAGCATATCGCGAGACCCGTGGTTGTCAACACATAGATTGTTCTGAAGCAAAGCCTTTGAAAATTTAATTTGTATTCTGGAAGAAAGGGCAGTTTGATCGTGTAGAATTTCGTCACGAATGTGCTATTCGGGAATTTCTCGACAGACCATCTGTCCACAAAGGAAAACATTGGTTGACTGTAGACCTACAAATTATTATATACATGTAATTGGCTGAAAACATGTGTATACTGCTTGAAACATGCGGGCACCAATTCATGCTAGCGATGCATTTGTAGCGAGAATTACCTGATAACCACCCAACAGGTGAAGAACAATGCCGAAATTAGCAATGTCTACGAGCCAATAAGGCTCGTAAAAGCCAAAACCGGTAAGAAGATTGCCAGGCACCTCATCTCCAAAGGCAGCATAACCGAAGCATCCACAACAGAGATAGAAGAATGTAGTGATGGATATTGCAACCATCGATGCCTTCCTCATTGTTTGATTCTCTGGCGGCGGGGATCTCAATGTATCCTTTTGTTGTATACAAATAATTAATTTTCCATAAATATGGGTTTGTTCAAAATTTCCGTAAATGTTTGATGCATAATTAGAAATTAAATTAACCTCGATTTCAAGAAGGATTATAGAGTAAGGATAGGCAAAAGCGATGTCTCCTAGCGCTTGAGAAATTCGCAATGCTTTTTGTATTGGTGATCGCATAGTAATGCCTCCTATGCTACCTTTGATCCTTCCATCACCTACATTGACTCTGGAAAATTAAAATGGTGCCATTTTTGGTACGATGTTGGTAAGTGATCCATATTGGTTTCGATTTCAGTTTCAGAACTATTGCAAACAGTAGCGGTGGTACTGGCGCGGTAATCATATAATTGTTTCAATTTTCAAGCATTCGAGATATACCAATAACTTTGGCTAGGCCAAGACCAAATCCAATAGAAGAGTAGGTGAAAGACATGACAGCAGCCAAAATTGAGAGAAAATACATTTCGTGAAAACCAGGAACGAGTGACAAAATAATCTGCATTCCACCAAATAATAGCATGTAATCGCTATCCTCGTACTCGCAAAGCGCCTCGTGACCTTCCTTATGGTAGCAGTTCGACTTCTGAATTGCCCTGTACAACAGTAATATCAAATTTCGTAGAAGTTCAAAAATATAAAGATATTTGGGATAAAATTTGTGCATTTCCTTGTTTAGTTATTTATGCAGCAACTTTTTTCATGATGTAAGTTTCAAACAAGAAAAAAAAAATTAATTCGTACTTCATACTGGTACCGGAAGTAATGATATATGCTATAGCACAGCCAAACAAGCCAGTTTGTTGAAAAAATCCACTGAACCAAAGACTCTTCTCTCCTGCATAGATTTTGTTAATTTGTAAGAATCTTATATTTGAATGAAGAATAAATTGAAGTTAAGTACCCAAAAGATTAATTTGTAATTGACTTATAATTATGATAAATCAAAAAAGTACATCGTTGGAAACTAAAATTGTATCCTGATAACTCCCAATTGCAGAATTTTAAAAATAAATAAATAAATACAAGGGTCCAATGGGCTCCATAGTCCATTGCTATGGAAACCGAGCACCTACAAGAGTTAAATTGAGGGATGATGGAACCTTACGATCTTCTCAATCTATTGACGAGGTGACGTTTTATTTTTGAAAAATATTGGACATACCCTCGCCTTTTTCCATGAAACTTGATGACGAAAATATGACTTAACGGTTTAAAAATTAATATCTTAATTCGTGATTTGACATTTTAATTGGGTGCCCAATCATAAATTAAAATACTCAAATAATAAATTAATATGTTAAATCATATATTTTTGTGTTAATTGTTAAGGTGCTAAGTCATATCCACGTCATCAGTTTTTTGGAGTGTTTGGAGTCTTGAAAAAATCGAGGATTCAAACATTGTTCTAGATGCCATTAATAAAATGAAGCAAATTAGGAAGATTATTTTGAAATAATTTTAATTTTATGTAATAGAATTTATTGCGTAATTGAATTTGATATCTCCAATCTTGTGTAATTCCTTCTATTGAATTAATGAAAATTACCTACGGGTTTGAAGTAAATAAATAAAAAAAAAACTGCTAACACAACATAATCTAATGACAACATATGTTGCGAGGATACGGATACGGATATCTTGTTCGATATGTTATTTTAAAAAAAAAATAGGATTCTGATATGGTCGAGTTTTAATATATTTATATAAATAAAGTAACAACTAATAATTAATTATGTAATAAATAAATAATACTTTTAAATTAAATATCATTAGAATAAATAAAATCAACTAATTTAAAAAAGAAGGAGAGGAGACAAAATTATGGGTCCAGGTCTTGCCCAAAGGTTCGTAATATCATATTGTCATGTGATTTTAATCATTTTCTTTTATCATATTTCTAAAACACAAGACAAAATTAATTGATTATTTACATTTCGTAAAAAATGTACAATTTAATATGATTTTTATTATTATAAATATTTTTTGTAATTTTAAAATAATATAAGAATTTAAATGTAAATTTGTATGGTAAGAATTATTAACCATCGAAATAAAAAATCGTAGGGATATGAAAGAATTTTGGACGGATTCTTGTCCAAAATTATTTGGGCAAGACCCGCTCTCCAAAATTCTTGCTCTTCCAAATTGGGTGTTTGGTTGAAAATGTTGGTTCATGATTTATGTTCTTGTGCATGATTTTATCATTTCTGTCTTTAAAATCTTACATTCCTGAGTATGTGTCGTAGACTCGTAGTCAACAACATCATAATCCAAAACAAATGCTCTTTATATCGGAAAAATGATTAAATGCACCCTATTCTTCAACAATATATATAAATGGAAAACAATAATTAAGTTCATTTTGTCATTTTGTCTTTAGTCTAGAAAATGATATTTTTCTAGAAAGAGACCGAAAGTAACATAAATGTCTGTTATATAGTGAGAGAATAACGGATTAACAACAAATGTTGCATTTTGATTTATGAGATATTTTGTAATAACATATCTCGTAATTCTTCATTTAATAGTAGTTTTAATCACTCGACACTCATTAATGGACGCGGATCTATATTGGGGATGGGGGACCTCGACCCCTTCAAAATTCGAGAAATAATGCATATATATATAATAGTTTAGTATATTTTATTTTTATAACAATGTAAATGTATATGTTTGCTTCATTCTCTCTTTCAATTTTTTTGGACATTATTTTTTTAAGTGAAACAAAATTCACGAATGTGAATATTTTAAGTTTCATATTTTATTAATGATACCAACGAAACTTGCAAATCACTCAATCACTAGGCTACAAAGCTATTGATCAAATTTTTTTCTTGTACATTGTTGTTGTAGTAGTTATTTTTTATTGAGGCCATTTACCGTGCCCCCACATTTTTCCACCATACTCTTTATATCACTCATTAACTATTTATCATCCAATTAATTAACAAAATGACATTTTATTAATAATTAATTAATACATAATTAAAATACGTATACATTAACAATTCTTAATTAATATTAATTAATTGTTAATTGAATGTTATTTTGTTAATGACCAGTTAATTAATCATCATCAATTATACAGAAGATGTGATGGGAAAATGAGAAGCACGGTAAACTTACCCTTTTTCATTTGATCCCCTAACCAATATTTACATTATTTTCAAGATCCGTCATTTGTCCGTGCTCATTAAAGCTTTCTTTTTTATTTAATAAATGATTGCATTCTGTTAACCCAAATTAAAATTTACAATTTAATAGTTTTATATGAAACAATAAAAAAATCAACACTCCAAAAAGCATATATATTTGACCCGTAATTAGTTAACACTAAAGTCTACCTAATACTCGATACTTGTATGTGTGATGCACGTAGAATCCACTTAATTGCAACACCACTTAGATGACCAAGTCAAGTATAATTTCTTATTTTATAATGAATCAATCAATTCCCTATGCATTTCAATCATTACACAAATATTATATACGCTTTGACATCTTCGAATAAACGAAGAAGATCAAATTAACACGAAACATGTTTGAATAAATTATTTGATGCGAGGAGAATGATTTTGGGAAAAAAAATCTAAATTGATTAAGGAAATTGTTGGACATACTTCCGTCTCTCTCAATAATTTGATGACGTGACTATAAGTCTATAACTTAACATCTTAAAAATTAATAATTTAATTCATGATTTAAAATCATATTTGAATATTCAATCATAAATTAAGATAATTAAATCATAAATTAAGATGTTAAATCATATATTTATGTGTTAATTTTTAAGCTGTATTAATCATATTCACGTCATCAAGATTATTGAAGAAGAGTACCAGGGACGTAAATCACTACTCATTGATTAATACTAAGTACCAGATGAAGATTCTCTTGCTCGAGGGAAAAAAATTATTGTGATTTTTTTATGTTTCCTCTTCAAACGGTCACTTTCGTTGCCAGACTTTCAACCTTATTTTTCTTCAATTATTGTCATGCCAATTAACTAAGTACAAAAATATTCTCTTTCTTTAAGCCAAAATGTTGTAATTTTTCTTTTTTTGCAAAATATATGCGATGATTAGTTGGATTTGGATAGTTATATGATTATATCGCACTAGTGCACTAATAAATACGTCATAATGTTTTTAGCTTACCGAGATTATATCTGACAGCCTCCATGTAGGAACGGTGCCGGATTGGACCATGCTCCGGATCTGGGGACTTATAGCAATCTGCGAGCAAGCTAGATTGAACGGCAGTCACGCCGGAGAAGAAGATAATGGATAAAGGACCCCCAATCCAACCCAGTTGGCCCACACTCCATGCAAGAGAGAGAACTCCTGATCCTATCACCCCTGTTATTATATGCGCAGTCGCGCTCCATAGCGTACCTGTTTGATAGTCGAAAAATAAAACAACTTAACAAAAGTAATAATCAATGTTCTTTATGGGGTATTACCAGTACTCGAGAAGTTACATTGAAACTTCAAATAAAAAATCAACGTATATGTTTTTACAAGACGATATTGTTTACAAAGGAGGCCATATAGTATGCCCCCGTAATTCATTTTTTTTTTATCTTTGACGTTGTCACATGACATTATGATGTTGATAATTAGTGTTTAATTAATAACTTAATTAATACTAAATTAACATCAAATTTATATGTAAAAATGAATTATTAATTAATTAGCATGTATTTTTATTGGTACGTTAAAATTAACGATTAATTCATTTTTGTATGTTAATTGGGTTGCTAATTACTCCACTAATCCTCCTCGAAATACGTATAGAGAATGGGAAAAAAGAATTGTGGGGGCAAAGTAAAATTTCCCTCTACAAAGTATATTGACACATGATAGTTGATATACTATTTACAAAGAAAATGTTGATTAATGGATAAAACTATAAAAGGTGCAAAAATACACTATTATAGGATAAAAAGTAAAAACACATATTGATGTAATATCATTCAAAAATATATTTGTTATAGAGTAAACAAAATAGGGTATTTTAAAAAAATCAGGCACATAGTAAAAAAAATTACGTTGTGACTTTCTGCATCATTGATAGGTACTTATTAAAAATTTAGTAAAAAGGAGGACGCTTTGGGCAACTTCCAATACGGCGGCAGGGGCTTTTATGCATGATTTGTGTGTTTGGTGTTTGGTGTGTGGTGTGTGTGTGTGTGTGGGGGGGGGGGGGGGGGGGGGGGGCAAATATCACTGAAAAAATTGCTCGTGCATGGTCGACATATTCATAAAAATCATTTTCGTTTCTTTATGGAAATTAATTTTGCCGATTTGTTAGTATTGAAATTGGAAATTATACCTACCCCACAATCCACCACCACCGCACACTCGACACTCGATTAAGTGGTAATTAATATTATCTAACTGTTAATCGAGTGTCTTTTATTAATTATCAATTAATTAAGTGTGTTAATTAGGAATATAGAGGATGTGATGGTGGGTTTTGGGATAGGGTAAATGACCTCTATTGAAATAAGATGGTGCGAACTACGGCGGTGGCCGCTATCAGGGCAGTCTCCTCGGCATTCATTTAGCGGACCCGCCTCACACATCTCTCAAATGTTAAGATTTTCCAATACTTTTAACAAATGTTGGACCCTTCCTCAAACAACAACTAAAATTAATCCCGATATAAAGTGACAACAACGAAACATATTGACAAAACCACAAAATGGAATTGAGATTCCACGGGTTTTTTCTCGGCCAAATCGGCTTACTCCGTAATGAGGAATCCGGGATAGATAACCCTGAGCAAAAAACCAGGCCCAGTCCTACGATTTTGGGCGCTTTAGGCGAACTTGAAGACGAGACTTCTAAAATATAATATAATATTTAACTTAATTGTCGGAGTAATCAAAGAAAATAGACAGTAATTTAACTCAATTTTCAAAAAATCGGGAGAAATCGCAATCAAGATTAATCGCATAAAATATCAATAGCTGTTTCAAAATCGAGAGTCATCGCAGAAAATCGGGAGTAATTGAACTCAATTTTCATAAATCAGAAGAAGCTGCAGAAAATGCAGAGTAATTACAAAAAAAATTCAATAGTCGGTTTGAAATTGAGGGTAATCACAGATAATTGAGAGTAATTGGCACTAATTTGCAGCTGAAATTCGCAGAAAATCAAGTGCAATTGAAGAGAATCGCATAATTCAAAAAATGGCAGAAAAAATTGGAAGAAATTTGCCGAATTGAAGAAACTCACTCGATAGGAGCCGTTGTCCGTTGAGAGTATCTCCGGCGAGGTGGGATGGGCAAAGACGAGGTGGATCAGGGCCGGAGAAGATGGGGTTAGCTGCGGGAGCGAGGTGGGGCCGTGAGGTCAGAACAGGGACGGATCTAGTTGGGATGAGAAACGAGAGATAAACCCTATCAGGCCGGGTCGGGTCACTGGTAGGGTCTGGTCGAGTCTAGTACGGGTCTGGAGGGAGGGTTTCGGGTTTTACTTATTTGTGTGTTTATGTAATTTTTATATGTATATAGGGATAAAAAAAAATTAGAGATTTTTTTAAGGGGTTTTAGGCGTTGGCCTGCTAGGCCAAAGCCGAGGGCCGGGCCACCCATAGAAAGAATTTCGTGTGAATAGCAATGCAAAACAAGTTAAATACCGTGGATAGATCAGCCAAGAAAGAATGGCCACCCATAGAAAAAAGACTTAACACTTTCTAGTCTCATGCACATACATCGAAACGGCTTGGAAATTAATCGATCGATTGGCCAATACACAACAACCATTCTTGATACAAAGAAACTTATTTAATATGCTCAAGTCAAATATGAAAAAATAATTGTCAAGGGAGAGGAAGGAATGGATTTTGAGATGAGCGGGTTTGTTACGGAACAATATGAAAAGAACCAAACAAATGGATATTCTAAAAGAAAAAATAACGGCTGATCAACATAGCAAGAAGGTCCTTAGAAGAAGCCAAAAATTGACAAAAATGGTCAAAATCTTTGTTTTGGGACCTAGTTCAAATCATTTTAATTTCATTCTTTTTTAGTATCTTTACTTGAACTGTTCACGGTTATTGTAAAATAATTTTTTTTTATCTCAATATATCAAAAGTCTACGCTTTTTCTTCAAAAAAGAAAAAAACAAACGTGGGACCAAAGATTCAAAATTGAACACGTACTAAACTTTTAGAAAGAACAATGAAAAAGAAACAAGTTATAACTTATAAGGCGGTAGATATATGTTGGACAATTAAATAAAAAATTGTTAGGTAATAACCAAATGTTTTTTAAAAAGATGTATCGGAAACAAAAATGAAGTACCGTACAACTCATCTATGTATTTTATAATTTAACTATGTTAATTAGTTTTATATTTACCGAATTGTGGTTTATTTTGAAATTCTAAAATTTCAAATTAATTGTCGTCAAAGATCTTCGAAATATCAGGACCGAGACTGCCCAACTGAAGTTCTCTTAGCATAGCAGTGCAGTTTACTTTTGAATATTTTATTTGGGTTTATGATATAATATTCTATGATTCATTTCTCAAACCAGAAAAAAAAACTTTGCAGAGGGAGCAACCACTCTGACAATAAACCAAATTACTACAGAAATATATACAAATTAGGCTATTGGGCTAAAATACAAATTCAGAATTGCAGGTGTTCAATTTTACCACTAACCAGGTTGCACTATGAAATTGAAATCTCAGTTGTGTTGATTTTTCTTTTCAGCTTATAAAAACCATTAAAACAAGAAAGAGGAGGGAGACGATCTTCTTTATATTAAATCTCTAACACATAAAATTCAAACCCAATTTGAATATCATAAAGAAGCAAGGAAATTACAACCAAAATTCAGAAGTACCAATAGAATGATCCAAAACTAAGAAAACTAACCTGTTCTTATCACATGTTCTTGTGATTGAATATCGCCATCATTTTCGACCTTTTTAGTTAGCAATGGTTTATTAAAAACCTCTTCTTCTCCCCTGAGACTGCCCATTAATGGAGAAGCAAGGAAGAAAGAAAGAAAGAAATAAAGGTAACTAAGATTGGGCTTTGATTTATTTGGGGCTTGCTTTTCGAGTGTTTTACACTAATAAGCAAGAGCTTTTTACTATTAATGGTGGAGTATGAGGTAAGAAAGACTATTATCATTTTTCTTTATTGATTGATATATAATAATAATAATAATGGTTCGTTTGTTTTGTTCCTAACATAAATTAATTAAGGGAAATTTTATTTTGCCCCTACATTTCACCAAAACATCCTCTGTATAATATTTAACATGTTAATTAATATATGCCACATAATCATGTTGTAAATGTCAAAAGTCGGAACGGATCGGATTGGACAGAGACTTGATACTTGATGATTGATCGGAGATTAGTCAGGAATTAGTCGGAATATGTAATTTGTCCAAATTATCAATTTTTTCATATATTATATTAAATTTGTCGACTAATAATTTGACATATTACTAATTAAAAAGAACTAACATTACTAAAAATTAAAAATCATAACTTAAATTTCTAATTGAACTAATTAAAAATTCATACGAAACATCAATACCATAATTATATGCCCAAAAACAATATACTTAAGTTCACACAAAAAAAAAAAAACTTAAACCAAATAAACATCCAAATTTAAATTAAAAAAAACTAAAAATACAAAAAAATAAGTGATTTTGGAAAAGAGAGACAAAATAGGAAACAGAGAGAAAGAATAGAAAAATGACTGATTTTGGACAAGAAATATGAGAGCCAAACAAATCTTACATATATATTTTTTAAGTTGAATTATAATTTATGAACTTAGTCGATCAAAAGTCGGGAAAAAACGAGGAAAACTATCCAAGTCGGGCATGCCGACTTTCACTAAAGATTTGGCCTTAACTTGTCGCATGGCCACCGACTTGAAATTAATCTCCGGCTAGTCAGTGTTATAAACCGACTTTTACAACACTTGAAGTCTTAATCAATATAATTATATATTATCGACATATTAATTAGAGTGATGTTTTTTTTTTGAAAGAAGAACATGGAGCACGAAACGTGTTCCATTAGTTCTTTATATTTATCAAAGGAAGTTTTTTTAACCATTACATTTGCTTCAAGATTATTGTTTTGCCATGAATATTCGGCCCCGGCCCACTCTCAAGAGAAAGAAATTAACTTTTTAAATAAAAACATTAATCTTGATACAAATTTAATGATGCAAATTTAATGACCAAAAACTCACTCGATTATGTTAACATCACTCTATTAATTAATCATGTTAATTAGTATATAAAAATATTTTGCTGAAATATGGGTGCACCATAACTAGCCTTATTAATAAATAATTATCAGAGAGCTCATGAGAGCAATACATTTGTTAATATTTTTTTAACATAATATTGATGTGACTGTTTTGGGTAATTATTTCTTCCAAGATTAAGTTACGTCTCCTTGTGGATTTAGCAGTTTGATTGGTAGTTGACAAACAACCATGCTAACTTTTGTTGAACTTCGGTGGCAGCAATTAAGTAGCTAGACGGGTAGCAAGAAGAGTGCGCGAAATGAAAACCGGATTCGAAATTAGCAAAATTAACATTTATTCAAGCGAATTTGTAAAAATAATATTTTCTTTACGTGTATTTTCTTTGAGATTAACTATTTGTCATTTATAATATGATTTATCGTACTGTCCGGCATATCAGGATTTGTCACGCGGACTAATTTTATGTTACAGTACTATTATTAAAATATAGTAGATGTGATCCTCGATCCGCTTCGGTAGTAATTCTTGTAATTTTTTCAAGCATAATTTTTTTCTTGTACTTATACAAATTTGACCAAAAATATAATTTGACATTCATTATTTATTATATTGATACAATTAAAATTTGAACTATCTTATATTTAACGTATTTGATAATAAACAAAAAATCGTGTATCATTTTACATAAACTATATAATTATAATATTTGATATGTGTATATTTTTTGTATCAATACATGTTGTTATGTATAATATATATTATTTTATATGTTTCTTTTTATATAACATCGCGTACTATTATACGCGTATTTTTTTCCCGTATATATTTTTTTCTTCTTGAATACAGAATATATAATTTATTTCCACATATTTTTTTCTAAAATATTTTTTTTTATTAAATATTTTTTTAAAAAAAAAAATCATTATTAACTATATAATTATTACTATTTGATATGTGTATATATTTTTTGTATCAATACATGTTGTTATGTATAATATATATTGTTTTATACGCTTCTTTTTATATAACATATGTGTATATTTTTTCCCGTATATAATTTTTTTTCTACTTGAATATATATATAAATTTTTTTCATATTTTTGTCCACAAATATTGTTTTCATTATTTTTATTTTTTTAAAAGAACTTCTTTATTGTGACTCGTTACATAATTGACTACAAAAGTGATGTAATATAAAATCTTGTCCATTATTGCGACTCTTTATACTGTTGGCGGCAAATGATTTTTTAAAAAACCATCATTATTGTGACTCGTTACACGGTTGGCTACAAAAATAATGTAACATAAAACGTATCCATCATTGTGACTCGTTATACGGTTGGCTGCATCATTGATATAACACAAAATCCGCAAGCTGAACACGGGTCACGGTTTGCTTCTCCACTCAACTTATAATAATTAATAATTAGAGAAATATATAACTTATAAGGAAGCTAAAAAAGTATATTACTTTTTAAGAAATATATATGTTATTTAAGTAATCTATATGCTAAATTTAAAATTAAATATACTAATATTAGAAAAAGTACATAATATTATTAAAAAGTATTGATATATTAAAATGTATATTGTTATTCAAGAAGATATAATGCTCATATAAAAAGTATATTATCATTCAAAAAGTTATGTCTCACTCATCGAAAATGTATATTACACATCTAAGAAAATATATGACATATCTTAAAAATATATGTCGCAAATTAAAAAAGTTATAAACAAAAAAATATATTTGTAGATGAAAAATATACATTGTAGTTGAAACAATTACAGTAAAAAAAACACAACAAAAATTGTGAACGGACTAAAAAGATTCTCTTTTGCAATTTAAACATTATTGTTGTACGATGATTTCAAAATTAATCCCAATTACTAAGGAGATATTTCAGTAATAATAAGATAGGTACCAAGAACACAACTTGTTTGAACGAAACAACATTTACACTAACTGTTCGAACGAACTTTTCTAACGTTCAAACGGATCAACATACTAATTACAAAATATTTTAATCAAACGACTAGTTCTTATCTTTTCTAAAAAAAACCACGTGCGTTCGAACGTAAGATTTCGAGCGTTCGAACGTATCCCTTGATTTTCAGCCAATCTAATTGTTGGCAAATTAAATATTTTCTACTTATACCATCCGTTTGAACGATAGAAGTTTGCCTTCGAACAGAACTGGATTTGTTTCTAACATAAACCCTTGTCCCTTCTCACTATGAAGTATGAATAGGGAGACAATCCCAACCATTTAGGTTAACAGTTCTAGCTTAAATTTTACAGAAAATAAAACTCTTTTGTTATACACATATTCTCATTCGAGTCATGAGCTATTATTGAGCGATATTGAGATTTGAGAAACTGAGTTGGTAACAAAATTAGTTTGTATTATGATAGGAACATTTGTTGTTTGTAATATGTTAAAAGAGGCTGCATAATTAAGTTTTGGTATCGTTGTCGTCGTTGTAAAACAATACTCAGCGTGTTGTAAAAAAAACCAATAATAATAATAATAAAGAAGTTGTTATTTGATCGAAGATGCATGTAGGTACTTGCGAACACGAGTAGCCCACCAGCAAGTTTGAGTCGAACTTAGCTAACATACCGTATGTTCTTGCATTTCTCTACATCTTATATCAATTATTTTATTCTATTTTATTAGTTCTTAATTAGTTATGATTGATGCGAATGTTTAAGTAAATAGCGGCATTAGCCTATGCAGGGCCGGTCCCAGACTTTCGAGGACCCGAGGCCGTCTCGAAAAATGATCCTTGAATTATATAACATGAGTATTTTTTCACTGGGATGCTGGAAATATTTTTCTTATTATTCATTATTTTTCACTGGTAAATATTATTTTTTTTTCTTTTTTTGTGGCCTTGCTTGAATTTTGTTTTCATTATATGTATCTGCAAAAATTATGTAGACAATGACACACAGAAGTGGTAACGGAGTGAACCCTCCGACGGACTTGAAAATTATTGAAAATTAGACAAATCAGTGCCAATACCAACATAATATAAATTTGGCAGTTAATTTTGTTAGCTTTAAATAAAATATAATCAAAGAAGAAAACAAAATATTTTTTCACTGAAACATTTTAAGTTATAACTAAAATTTAATTATAATTATAATAATTTATTATTTGCACACAATAAATAATTTTTTTTCGTTACTTGTATATAACATTTTAGATTATTTAGTGTTGCATATTTGTTTGAATACTTGACCGTTATAAAATGGAAATCGAGCATGAAAATTGTATTTACTCGTTGATTTTCTTAGAAAGACAATAAAGATGGTGGGGTCCTTATGTTTGATTTTTTGTGACTATTGTCTATTGTAACATGTTTGGTATTTTTCTTATTTTAACTATTATATAAATATCACACACCAAATATCACAAATCTAGATTCACAAGTGATCCATCTGTACATCTTATCCCAATACTCCTGTCTTCTTCTCCCAATATTTCCTATCCCAAACAAACAAACTCCACCATTGTTACCTCCTGCAAATATTTTCTTCAAACTCAACCTTGAAAAAATTTCACAATGGACCCCATCTCTTTGTCGGACCCTAGGCCCGGGCCTTGTAGGCCTATGCCTGGGGCCGGCCCTGAGCCTATGCCTCATCAGTTAAGAGGTCATATATAATGCCTCCAAAAAATTTTATATCATCAATTAACAATTAATTAGTATGATAATTAATAAAATATATTACATTAACGGCTAATTGATATATAATTAAAATACATATGAATTAATAATTTCTTAATCAATATCAATTAAGCATCCGTGAAATATATTTTTGTTAATTATCATGTTAATTAATTATTAATTGATGATATAGAAGATGTTTGGAAATTATCCATTAGTAAATACTTATAGTTATCAGAGAGCTTACAAGAGCAATACGTCTAGGCATGTCAATGGTGTGGATATTGCGCGAACCGACCCGAACCGTATCCGAAAAAATATCCGGATTCGAAAAAAATATCCAAATCCGAGTGGATCCGGATATGGATCTGGTTGCTAATTTTAAGATCCGGAACCGGATTCGATATTCGGTTTTGGTGCAGGAACCGGATCCGTGTTCCGGATCCGGATACTCGAAACTAGATTCGAGTATCCGAAATCGGATCCGGATACTCATATTATATATTATTTTTATGTATTATATTTGATATTAGTTGAAATATCATATACAAATTAATGATTTGTAAATGATTTAACTCACATCATATTTATCGTTCATGTCACAAATTATATATATTTATCAATGATTTAAATTGCGGCGCAATTGCGCCGCAATAGCGCAAATCACAATAAATATCCACAAAACGCAACACCGCAACCTGCTATATTGCGCCGTAATATCGCCGCAATATGGCGCAATATGACGCAATATCGAGAATGCACTCTTCATAGCTACACGTTTAGCTACTTAATTGCTGCCACCGAAGTTCCACAAAAGATAATATTGTTATTTGTCAACTACCAATCAACTACTAAATTCACAAGGAGACGTATTTAGGGGTGCCAACGGTTCGGATCCGGTTCGGATAGTAGTCATACCAGATCAATATCCATATTGTCGGATCCGGATACGGTTCGGATAATAAACGGATACGGATACGGTTCGGATATTGTCGGATACGAATACGGATATGGTTCTGTTTCGGATATTAAAACGGATATTATGTTATCATAACGTAACTTACTTTTTAACTATAAATATCAATGTTTTAAATTGCGATATAGCGGTTCATTGCGCTTGAACAATAATTCTATTTTTTTGTCATTTATAATGATCCGTTGTTTTTTCCAACCTACCAGAATTTGTCAGGTGGATTTTCTTTATGTTATAATATTACTTAAAAAAATACGTTCAAGAAATTCTTCTTATGTATAAAGTTAGAAAAATTTGGGCTCATACATGAGGCCACGTCATCATTTTACATTTTGGTCTCTTTTTTGATTTATTTATATTTTGGTCCTTTTTTATTTATATTTTGGTCATTTTTCTTATTTTATATTTTGGTCTTTTTTTGGTTTATTTACATTTTGGTCATTATTTACATTTTGATCTTTTTTTCTTATTTTATATTTTGGTCCTTTTTTACATTTTGATCTTTTTTTTTTATATTATGGTCATTTATTTACATTTTGGTCCTTTTTATTTATATTTTGGTCCTTTTTTATATTTTGTTCGTTTTTTCTTATTTTATATTTTGGTACTTTTTTTTTATTTATTTACATTTTGGTCCTTTTTTACATTTTGATCCTTTTTTCCTATTTTATATTCTGGTCCTTTTTTACAATTTGATCTTTTTTTTTCATATTTTGGTTATTTTTTACATTTTGATCTTTTTTTCTTATTTTTCAATTTTTTTTTTAATTTCCTCGTTGGGCAGGGTTATGTATGCAATTTCGTAAGTTCAATTTTTTTTTTGTAATTTTCCTTTTTACCCAATTTTTTTCCTTTTTACATTTTGGTCCTTTTTTTGCTTTTCAATTTTTTTTGTATTTGCTCATTTTGCACGGGTATATATGAAATTTTATAACCTCAAATTTATGCGAGTATTTTTGTCATTTGCCCGTTGTATCCATATGACACATTGTGATCCTTTAATGAACCGTAACCAATGTTTTAAATTGCGATATTGCGGTCCATTGCGGTCGGGTCTTTGTTGCAGCGGATTGCGTTTGCGGGCGCAATTGCGGCGCAATAACCTTATTGCGGACAGTCGTTGCGATAAAAAATTATGTAAAAATAATATTTTGTTTAAATATATTTTTCACAATATTTTTTATCACCAATAATATCATAAAATTTTCTTTATAATTTTCTTCTAAAAAGAATAAAAAAATTGATTGTCCATGAACTTTTTCAATGTAAATAAAAGTTGATCATAAAATTTCCATTAAAAAAGAAATTATACGGGATCTTTGGAATTGTATTTTGTTGAAGAATTTTTTGTCGACATCCTAAAAATATCAAAACACTATAACTCAAATTTTAAATCTAAACATAAATGAAATACAATGAAAATTACTAAATTCATACATTTATAGATGAAAATGACACATTTTAGAAGTTATATACGTTATGAGCATATTTTATCAAATATTTTGATAATAAAACATGGAAACTAAGTATTAAATAATCACAAAATTTATCTTATAATATTTATATTAAATCATTCTCGATAAATTACTTTAACGTGTATTTTGTGTTTAATTTAGGGTAAAAGACAAAATTTCAGAAATTCAAGCCCATCACTGCATTCCTTTCTTCGAGACGAGCGATTTCGATATAAATTTCATGTAATCTGGTGGAAGGATGAGAAAATTACAACGATTTGAATATTATCCGCAATTTCATCCGATATATCCGCAATATTACCGATATCTCGCCGCAATTTCCGCAATATCGGAAAAACGCTATATGCCGCAATATTTCATTGCAAAATTGCGATTCTAAATCCCAGGCCGCAATATCCGCAATATCGCCGCAATATCGCCGCAATTTTAAACACTGACCGTAACTATAATGCATCTATTGACATCAAATATATTTGCGAATATGTCATGATTATATTTATCGATTTTAAAAACACCTGAACAAATGCTATTTGTACAAATTATATCAGAAAATAATATCCGTGATAGATTAATTTCATGAATCTTATGCATCTATTGACATCATGATATTTGCAAATAAGTAATGATTAGATTAATTTAGTTCAGACGCACGCGCGTTAATTCGCACACGAGTTAATTCTATTTAAATAATTATATAAAAAACATGTAAAAAAAATAGATATGTTGTCCCGCGCAATTGCGCGGGGATGAAGCTAGTATATAATGAGATTACAAAAAATATATCTGTTTTGAAACAATATGTTATTTAAGTAAGGTATAAATTGAAAATACATATACTAATATTCAAAAAAGGAAATATTACTATTAAAATATTCTAATATATTTCAAAGATATATTGTTATTAAAAGGTACAGTGATCATGTAAAAAGCATATTATAATTCAAAAAGGTATATCGCATATCTTAAGAAATGTCACAATTCAGAAAATGTGTATTATAGATTAAAAAAATATATCCCACTCATCGGAAAATGTATATACCACATCTAAAAAAATATATACCATATCTTAAAAATATATATCGTACATTTCAAAATATATATATTTGTACATGAAAAGGATACATTGTAGTTGAAAAAACACTACCGTAAAAAAACAACGCACAAAAAAAATTGTGGGTGAATTATTTTTGTTTTGCAATTTAGATTGGAAATTTTCGCGCTACAATGTAATAAGTACATTTTTATTTTCAATAGATGTGTCTTTATTTATTATTTATTATGACAATATCAATATAATCTCACGATACATAATATCACAATTAATTATCTCATCATGCTTTCATAATTGATATAAATATGAACATGATGTCTAAGTATTATATCAAACATTTCATCATTTTTTATAAAATAGTAATGCATATATTAATGTCATCGCAAGATAAAATTTGCCAGTAACTTGCGTGGTATCAAACAATAATAATGAATCTTACAACTTATATATGCTTCGTAAATATTGTGACATGACAACATATGTGATTAGATTTTGTTAATAAAAAAGCATTACGTACAAAACACAAATAAAATTATGCATGATATCATTTTAAAGAGAGAAAATATTTCATATAATTTAAATAAGCGAAAGTATAATTAAAAATCTTTAATATCATGGTGTTTTCAAATAAGAAATTATTTGTATTTGGATAGGTAAACACTACTCTTTCATTTTTATTATTTTTAATAATATAATATTAAAAATAATGGAAGAAATAGTATTATATAGTATTCTCAAAATTATAGATTTAATTAATCATAAAAAAATAATGCACAAATATATTAAAAATCAATTATATATAATTAAGTTATTTTATATTGTTTTTCTTACATAATTTTTTTCTTCAAAAAGTAAGAGAAAATTTTATGTCAGAACCGTATTAACATGGAGCTCAAAATAAGAAAATAAAATAAAATGACTTTAGTTATGAATATTTTAGTACGAGCTACACAATATATGACCAAACACCATTATTTTTCCAAGAAAAAGATAAAAAAACAAAAAAATGTATAGAAACAAATTTAATATAATTCATTATAATACAAAGATTCACTGAATTATATAATTATACAGCGCATAGTGATGTTTTATTTATGGGTGATTCTATGGTAGGACCTTTTCACAAGGGCATTTTGGGAATTTGTAGTTAATTAGATATTTTCAATTAAATTAGTTTCCTATTCAAGCATTGCATTAATTATTATTTAAACTAGGGAATTGAAAAATACCCAAAATACCCTTGTTAATTTGTATAAGAATTAAAAAAAAGGTCCTACCATAGAATCACCCATTATTTAATCCCTCTCTTTGTTTTAATTTTTTGTCATGATATTGAATCTAATATTAATCGTACGATACACCATGAAAAATACTATGATGACAGGATTTAATGAGATTGTTTAAAACAAATAACAAAATAAATAACGCATAAGTAATTGCAAACAAATAAAAGTTATAAACATCTTGTTTAAATCATTGAACGAAATCAAACACATCACATTATCCAATGAGTGAAACAAAAATGATGGTGTTAGTTGATAGATGCAAAACAACAGGTCCGGCCCATGCGTAAAGCCCAAGAAGCATGAGCTCGGATCCAAATTTTTGTGGGGTCCAAATTTTTTTTTTAGTACAATTATATACATAACATTCGGATCCAAACCCAAACCCAAACCCGCTCATCTATATTCGCATCCAGACCCGCTCAATAAATATCAGACCCGACCCGAGCCCCTCTCTCTCTCTCTCTCTCTCTCTCTCTCTCTCTCTCTCTCTGGCGACGATTCATGGCTGAAGGCGATTTCGATCTAGGGTTAGGGTTTTGAGGTTTTCTGGCGACGACTCTCTCTCTCTCTCTCTCTCTCTCTCTCTCTGGCGACGATTCAAGCGAATTCGATCTAGGGTTTTGAGGTTTTCTGGCAGTGGCGACGATTCTCTCTCTCTCTCTGGTGACGATTTGAGGCTTCGAGCAACTGAGCAAGCTTGAATCGTTGGGTTTGGCTACGATTTGGCGACGATTTGGACATTTGGTGCAGCTTTCTTCCAATTTCTGTGATTTTCTTCGATCTAGGGTTTTGAGTTTCTGTCATTCTGTGAATTGTTGTCATGCTGTAAACAGTAAATTACTGTAATTTCTGTGAATTCGACGATTTCATGCAGCATTCTGTCAATTTCTGATATTTTTTAGTATGTTAATGAATTTGCGGGTCCAATTTTTTATTTGGCTTCAGGTATTTCAAAACCCCGGGCCGGCCTTGCAAAACAAGAACGTGGATAAATTACGCAAGAAATATCTAGTGAATTTATATAGATTATAGATATTCAAAATTAAATTTGTCCGAATTGAAAAACATCATGGTCAACAACAAATCTTTTTCACAAGAGAAATACTTTTAGCTAATACGATCACAAGAATTCTCGCTATTTGGGTATGATTAAATTCAATCACATCTAATGCGACTCTTCAACTTTTATATGATTTCGGTATCGAATCGTATCATATACAAATCAAATTTTGTGCATGCATTATATTTATGTCCCGAACTCCAATCCGATTGGTTATGACGGTTAAGTCACAACCATATCCATGTATCGTTCAATTGAACTACAAATGTGCCCGACTTTGGCCGGAAATCACGTTCGTCCTCAATCAATGCATACCATCATGTCGATACATACAATATTGCGTGTCCGACTTTGGCCTGAAACCACGCAATACGTAAGACCAACCCTGATGGCTGTGGACATGGAAATCATTTTCATGACTTAAATATTACTGAGGGATCATGATATACATGTTAAACCTCCGACATAATCATATTGTATCGACGTATCACAATATTTATTAACCATTAACCTTTAATGATTATCCTGTTGGGGATTCATGGTCCACACCCGGCGCAGCGGAATGTTGGATGCGGTCCAATCCTGATTCCAAGGACCACGTCAACGATTCTAGAATACAAATCATGCAAGAAATTAAATATGTCATACCTCGTGAAATTGATCACGTACGAAGGGTTGATGCGCTTTAATTTCTTCTTCTCGTCTCATGTGCGTTCCACGACGGGCGTAGGTTCGAGTAGGTTCGATTAGATCATACGAAGGGTCGATCACGTTAATAGTTATACATACATGTCTCTCTCACAAACTCGTTCTGCTCGTCGCTCGTAGGTTCAATTAGGTCGTATGCACTCTGCCATACCTAGCGAACCTACGGGCGAGGGGCGACTGCACTGGCACGACCCCACACGACGCAATGCTTAAGAGGCAGACGCAGAACTAGCCGTTTCTCTCTGGAGACAGAGGCAGACTACACGACGCGATGATTAGAGGCAGAGGCAGACTGCACGATGCGATGCGATAGACGTTACCTTCTCTGCAGAGCCTCTTTTCACTGTCGCCCCTCCCCACATTTCTCCATTTCAACAAAAATCTCGTCAACCGGTCGCCAATTTCGCCTACCTCGCCATTCGTACCAATTTTCTCATTAATTTCAGCCAATTGCACCATTTAATATTGATGGGGAATATCCCCGACCCCGGGCCCGCGCAGCGGAATGAAGGCCCGGTCCGATTCCCCGATTCCCGAGATCACGTCATGACTTCGAGGGTACGATGCAATAGAAGGATAGATTCATACCGGTGCAAAATTGATTGCACTCGAAGGGTTGATCGCTGCCTTCTATCTTCTGTCACGTTGGTGACAATCCGCCCGTCCCACACCACGCGTATTCCACCGTTCGTTGACTTCGCCGATTCGCTTGATTTCGTCTCCGAAACAATCTACTCGTTCGAATCGATCACAACCGTGAGAGCCTCAGATGTTGTTCCTCTACGTGTATCCACCTTGATTCGTAAGACGTCGGCCGCGAGTACAACTGCCTAGACGATGTACGGCGAACTTGCCCGATCGAATTGATTCTCTATCTTTCTAGAAACTCTTTTCTCGATTTCTCTCTCTTCGCACCTTTTCACTTTCGAAAGATTAAATCTGAATTCTCTCTTTCTTTTAGTGTCTTTGGCAGAATGAATTGCTTAATTCCTTTGTTGCTTAGTTTGGATGAGAGAGAAAGTATCCTATTTATATCAAATAGGATTAGGATTAGCCAAGAGGCATGTATATCCAATATACACCCTTTCACACAGAAAAGTGCATGAACATGCTGTCCAGACGAAATTGATAAATTTCTCTGACAGAACATCAACCAACATGAAAGTTGTAGATAATCTTATTATCTACACAACCCAATTTGGCCCAGCCCAATTGGAGTTCGTATGCAAAAGTTATGACTGTTTTACTAACTGTATGTCATACTGTTGCACCCTTTCGGTATTTCACATAAACGACACTTATACTTCGTTCATATGAAATATATTTCTACATGAAGGTTATAGATAATCTCATTATCTATCTAACCCAATTTGAACCATTCAAATCGGATTTTCCCACTGAAAGTTATGGCTACAAATGTACGCTTACATTCGTTCATCCTTGTGTACACTTTTACGGTTGATCCGAAACTGTATTTGTTGGGAAATATCCTCGACCCCGGGCCCGCGCAGCGGAATGAAGGCCCGGTCCGATTCCCTGATTCCCGAGATCACGCCACGACTTCGAGGGTACTATGCAATTAGAAGGACAGATTCATACCGGTGCAAAATTGATTGCACTCGAAGGGTTGATCGCTGCCTTCTATCTCCTGTCACGTTGGTGACAATTCGCGCGTCCCACACCACGCGTCTTTCACCGTTTGTTGACTTCGCCGATTCGCTTGATTTCGTCTCCGATTGAATTCACGCGTCCGAATCGATCACCACTGAAAGAGCCTCAGATGTTGCTCCTCTACGTGTATCCACCTTGAGTCGCAAGACTTCGGTCACGGATGCACCTGCCTAGACGATGCACCGGTGAACTTGCTCGATCGAATTGATTCTCTATTTCTCTCTCTTTGCACCTTTTCACTCACGAAAGATAAAATCTGAATTTGCTCTTTTTTAGTGTCTTTGGCAGAATGATTACTTAGTTAAGATGAGAGAGAAAATCCTATTTATATCTAATAGGATCAGGATTAGCCAAAAGGCATGTATATCCAATATACATCCTCTCACACAGAAAACTGCATGAACCTGGTCAGTAATCTGTCCAGACGAAATTGATAAATTTCTCTGACAGAAAATCAACCAACACGAAAGTTGTAGATAATATTATTATCTACACGACCCAATTTGGCCCAGCCCAATTGGAGTTCGTATTCAAAAGTTATGACTGTTTTACTAACTGTATGTCATACTGTTGCACCCTTTCGGTATTTCACATAAACGACACTTATACTTCGTTCATATGAAATATATTTCTACATGAAGGTTATAGATAATCTCATTATCTATCTAACCCAATTTGAACCATTCAAATCGGATTTTCCCACTGCAAGTTATGGCTACAAATGTACGCTTACATTCGTTCATCCTTGTGTACACTTTTACGGTTGATCCGAAACTGTATTTGTTGGGAAATATCCTCGACTCCGGGCCCGCGCAGCGGAATGAAGGCCCGGTCCGATTCCCTGATTCCCGAGATCACGTCACGACTTCGAGGGTATTATGCAATTAGAAGGACAGATTCATACCGGTGCAAAATTGATTGCACTCGAAGGGTTGATTGCTGCCTTCTATCTCCTGTCACGTTGGTGACAATTCGCGCGTCCCACACCACGCGTCTTTCACCGTTTGTTGACTTCGCCGATTCGCTTGATTTCGTCTTCGATTGAATTCACGCGTCCGAATCGATCACAACTGAAAGAGCCTCAGATGTTGCTCCTCTACGTGTATCCACCTTGAGTCGCAAGACTTCGGTCACGGATGCACCTGCCTAGACGATGCACCGGTGAACTTGCTCGATCGAATTGATTCTCTATTTCTCTCTCTTTGCACCTTTTCACTCACGAAAGATAAAATCTGAATTTGCTCTTTTTTAGTGTCTTTGGCAGAATGATTACTTAGTTAAGATGAGAGAGAAAATCCTATTTATATCTAATAGGATCAGGATTAGCCAAAAGGCATGTATATCCAATATACACCCTCTCACACAGAAAACTGCATGAACCTGGTCAGTAATCTGTTCAGACGAAATTGATAAATTTCTCTGACAGAAAATCAACCAACACGAAAGTTGTAGATAATATTATTATCTACACGACCCAATTTGGCCCAGCCCAATTGGAGTTCGTATGCAAAAGTTATGACTGTTTTACTAACTGTATGTCATACTATTGCACCCTTTCGGTATTTCACATAAACGACACTTATACTTCGTTCATATGAAATATATTTCTACATGAAGGTTATAGATAATCTCATTATCTATCTAACCCAATTTGAACCATTCAAATCGGATTTTCCCACTGCAAGTTTTGGCTACAAATGTACGTTTACATTCGTTCATCCTTGTGTACACTTTTACGGTTGATCCGAAACTGTATTTGTTGGGAAATATCCTCGACTCCGGGCCCGCGCAGCGGAATGAAGGCCCGGTCCGATTCCCTGATTCCCGAGATCACGTCACGACTTCGAGGGTATTATGCAATTAGAAGGACAGATTCATACCGGTGCAAAATTGATTGCACTCGAAGGGTTGATTGCTGCCTTCTATCTCCTGTCACGTTGGTGACAATTCGCGCGTCCCACACCACGCGTCTTTCACCGTTTGTTGACTTCGCCGATTCGCTTGATTTCGTCTTCGATTGAATTCACGCGTCCGAATCGATCACAATTGAAAGAGCCTCAGATGTTGCTCCTCTACGTGTATCCACCTTGAGTCGCAAGACTTCGGTCACGGATGCACCTGCCTAGACGATGCACCGGTGAACTTGCTCGATCGAATTGATTCTCTATTTCTCTCTCTTTGCACCTTTTCACTCACGAAAGATAAAATCTGAATTTGCTCTTTTTTAGTGTCTTTGGCAGAATGATTACTTAGTTAAGATGAGAGAGAAAATCCTATTTATATCTAATAGGATCAGGATTAGCCAAAAGGCATGTATATCCAATATACACCCTCTCACACAGAAAACTGCATGAACCTGGTCAGTAATCTGTCCAGACGAAATTGATAAATTTCTCTGACAGAAAATCAACCAACACGAAAGTTGTAGATAATCTTATTATCTACACGACCCAATTTGACCCAATTGGAGTTCGTATGCAAAAGTTATGACTGTTTTACTAACTGTATGTCATACTGTTGCACCCTTTCGTTATTTCACAGAAACGACACTTTTACTTCGTTCATATGAAATATATTTCTACATGAAGGTTATGGATAATCTAATTATCTATCTTACCCAATTTGAACCATTCAAATCGAATTTTCCTACTGAAAGTTATGGCTACGAATGTACGACTACATTCGTTTATCCTTGTGTACACTTTTACGGTTGATCCTGAAACTGTATTTCCTTCAGTCTCCCACTCAATTTCAGATCTACCTAAAAGGTACTCATGCATATCCAATACGCATGATTTAAGAGAATATAGCTCGTATTAGTTAATTCTAACCTAGAGGGGGGTAAATTTGGCAATCTAACTTACACTTAGTTTAGATTTAAACCTAATTTACGGTGCGGAATAAATAATAATTTAGATGATAAAGATGATACCGTACAAACACTTTGACACAAGATGTTTGTTTACGAAGTTCGGTAGGTGGTTGCTTTGTAGCTTTAACTCACCCTTTACTCGCTTAATTGACCGACTCAATTATTTGCGAGTACCTACGTCTCCGGGAATGCCTTGTGCCTCTTTTTGGCTTTCGATTGAATTCCAACTCAACTCGATTACAAGGATTTGCCTAGATCGATTTACACGCTTCTATCGATCTATAGCTTAGGCTCTTTACACTTTGTTGCACTAGCCTATTACACTTTTTCACTAATCGAGCTACAACGTGATCGGTCACGTGAGTGGGATACGATTAGTGGAGAATATCGAAAGTAGATCAATGATCTAAAGAGGTTTCTCAAGCTATCAATGGATATAGATAATCACAGCTTAGGGTTTCTCTCTTTTTAGGTTTGAATGTTTGAAAAATGAAGAGTTAGGAGAGAGAGACCCATGAAGGATTCTATTTATACTCTCTATAGAAATCCTTCAGAAAACTTGTAGTGCGTTCGAACGCATTACAGTCCGTTCAGAACGCACTTGAAGTTTGCACTAGCCGTTTCAAAATAACGTGCAAGTACATCTTGGGTCCGTTCGAACGTACACTGTCCGTTCGTAACGGACTCAATTATACATAGCATTTTGCGTTCACAGGAACAAGAGTCCGTTCAACGCACTGAAAAGTGGGTGAACGGATTCCAGGTTGTTCGTTCGAACGCACATGTGTGTTCGTTCGAACGCACACATTCCTGTGACATTTTCCGTTCACAGGAAGGATTGTCCGTTCAACGCACTCAGAAGGTGTTTGAACGGATTCTAATTATCCGTTCGAACGGACATGATTCTTCGTTCGAACGCACACATCCCTGTGACACGTTTGGTTCTAATCAAGCTTTTAAAGTTTTGATATTTAGCAAGTCCGTTCAGAACGGACTTTGAGTTCGTTCAGAACGCACTTCCCGCTTGACTGAACTCTTTGTTATTTTGAACATGATTTTACTTGAGTTCTACTAGGTTTGTACCTATGGTTTATTTGTGGCATATCCCACTCACGGAAGGCTTCAACATCTTGAGTCTTGATGTATTCCAATGGCCTTCCTTGTTTTCTTCTTTTCTTGTTTATCTTGAGACTTCATGTCTTGATTCTTGATGTAATCCAATGAAGTCCTCCTTCATCTTCGTATCGTACCTATGTTATCCTGCACTTTTCTGGATGTAAACATTAGTAATGACAGTGTTTTGAAATGATCAAACTATCAGGAAATTTGAACCAACAGCTCGCGTATCAAATACCAAGCTATGCATATCCTATGTGCCAATTTTATGATCAAGCCCGACTTAGTACGACTCGTTGTGTGACCATGTAGGTTCGATTAACGATGGCAGTAGGTTGTTTCCAATGCCTACAAGCTCATGAGCGGGATCTAGTCACTCCATCATAGCTATCCATGTTAAACGAATAATGATTGTGATCATTGTGCCTATCTCGAATAGCGGTTACTAGTTCTCTTGTTTGCGATATCCGTTAATCAAAAGGCATGGTAATAGTCATCCTTATAATTTGATTAACTACACTTATTCCCCGATTCCGAGTTGAGTTAACAAATTTCAATCGATATTAACCATTAATATCATTGACTGCGGCCGCAGATTTCGTTAATCGACTCATCGAGCGGCGCCTAAGAGATATCTCTTCCTTTCGGAATAAACAATTCCTATCTTGGAGACTCACATTGAATTCCGTGTTTCGGACAATACCCAATGATGACCCTTTTAACTCCCTGTTACGGTGAGCGTAAGATCATATCAAAGCATTGTGTTACGCACGTAACGCAATCAATGATCCCCTGAAGTTTGAAGAATCTAAAACCCCATCCGTCGCAAGTCCATCTTTAATGACTAAACCATGTCATGGTCTCGCGGCTTCGGTCATATCCAATACATGTAACCTAACATATATCTACGTTCCCGATTCGACAAGCACCTTGTCCCATGATTAGCAAAACATAATCATCTCCTCGGCAAACGTACTAGTGTACGCGTTCAGTCTATTATCTAATAATAGAAATGCTTCTCTCTTAAGCAAGCTGATCCGCGACTAGGGATGTTTAGAAATGACACTTTAAGTGTGACGGTTTTGCTGCACATAGTCCTCAACCATGTCGACGTCCACACAAGTTCAAATCAAGGTTCATGTAATCATATTACACAACCCCGCACACAGTTTTCATATAAGATTGATGCAAAAATGAAAAATTTTAAAATTCAGAAATTGCATTACTATAAGATAAGTTTGGGGTGATACAACGTTTACTAATCTATTAGACTAATCTCGTCCGACGAAACTATCGTTTTAGATAACTAACTACTCTCTTCCTCCTCTAGGTATCTCAAACCTATAGCTTTCGCATGATAATCGTGCTTAGCTTGCGAGAGTGGCTTAGTAAACGGGTCCGCAACATTCCTGTCAATATCAATCTTTTCAATGATCACATCCTTCCTTTGCAAAATCTCACGGATCAAGTGAAATTTTCTGAGTATGTGCTTGCAGCGGTGATGTGCCCTCGGTTCCTTGGACTGTGCTATTGCGCCCGTATTGTCGCAATACACAACTACAGGTTCCGAGATGCTCGGGACTACACCAAGCTCCGACACAAACTTCTTGATCCAAACCGCCTCCTTTGCCGCTTCGGAAGCCGCAATATACTCCGATTCAGTTGTAGAGTCTGCTATTGTGGGTTGTTTGGAACTTTTCCAAACTATCGCTCCACCATTTAGACAAAACACGTATCCGCTTTGTGATCGAAAGTCATCGACACATGTTTGGAAACTGGCGTCGGTATATCCATTGATGACCAACCTGGATGTCTTTCCACCATAAATTAGAAATTGATCCTTATTTCTTCGTAAGTACTTAAGGACGTTCTTAACCGCGATCCAATGCATACGACACATCGGACGCGTACAAATCATGGCATACATAATTGATCCAACCGCCGAAGCGTATGGAACAATACTCATCGCATTCTTATCTTCGCTCGATGTCGGACATTGAGCTTTAGAATACGATATGCCACTCGACATTGGAAGAAGTCCTTTCTTCGAATTTTGCATTGAAAACCGTTTCAACACTTTGTCGATGTACGTGCTTTGACTCAAGCCGAGTAACTTCTTGGATCTATCTCTATAAATCCTCACGCCTAATATATAAGCGGCCTCGCCCAAATCTTTCATAGCGAAATGAGTATTTAAATACTTCTTAACATCCGTAAGCATCGGAATGTCGTTTCCTTTGATCAAAATGTCGTCTACATATAGTACAAGAAATACTACGCGGCTCCCACTAACCTTCTTGTATACACAAGGTTCTTCTACGTTTTTCACGAAATTATATTCTCGTATAACTTCATCAAAACGTATGTTCCAACTCCGAGAAGCTTGCTTCAATCCATAAATGGATCGTTGCAACTTGCACACTTTATCCGGACTATTTGAATCGACAAAACCCTCGGGCTGTGTCATGTACACATCCTCCTCTAAGTTCCCGTTAAGGAATGCGGTTTTGACATCCATTTGCCAAATCTCGTAGTCATAATACGCAGAGATAGCAAGTAAGATCCGTATGGATTTAAGCATTGCCACGGGAGAAAACGTTTCTTCATAGTCTACACCATGAATTTGTTTGAAACCTTTCGCCACAAGCCGTGCTTTATAAGTGTTTACATTCCCATCCATGTCGGTCTTCTTCTTGAAGACCCATTTACATCCCACTGGTTTAACCTGTTGGGAATTCACCCGACCCCGGGCCCGCGCAGCGGATATGAAGGCCCGGTCCGGTTCCCTAAATCCAAGATCACGCCATGACTTCGAGGGTACGATGCAAAGTAGGATAGACGATTACCAACGTGAAATTGATCACGCACGATGGGTTGATCGCTCGCATCCTTCTTTCCTTCGGTGTCACGTTGGTGACTAGCCCGTACATCCCATACCGCACGTCTCCCACCGTCTTGACACGCCTCGGGTTGTCTTCGTGCGTTCCATGCCCGCATGCTTCCACAGCCCGTTACTCGATTCGCTCGTTTCCGTCTCCGGCAGATTTCGTTCCTCCGAATCGATCACAACCGAAAGAGCCCCATATGTTGCTCCTCTACTTGTATCCACCTTGACTCGTAAGACGTCGGTCGCGGGTGCAACTGCCTAGACGATGCACCGGCGAACTTGCTCGATTGATTGATTCTCTATACCGGAAAACACCTTTTCACGGTTTCTCTCTCTTTACACCCTTTCTCTCTCTAGAAAGTTGTCTCACAATTATCTGGAATATTCTGAATTAATTAACTGAATGAACCACACCAGATGAGAGAGAAAAATCCTATTTATATCATATAGGATTAGGATTGGCCAAAAGACATGTATATCCAATATACACTCTTTCACACAGAAAGTTGCATGTATCTGTCCAGTATTCTGTCCATACGAAATTGGTAAATTCCTCTGACAGACAATCACCCAACACGAAAGTTGTAGATAATCTTATTATCTACTCGACCCAATTTGGCCTGGCCCAATTGGAGTTCGTATGCAAACGTTATGACTGTTTTACTAACTGTATGTCATACTGTTGCAGCCTTTCGGTATTTCATAGAAACGACACTGATACTTCGTTCATATGAAATATATTTCTATATGAAGGTTGTAGATAATGTTATTATCTATCTAACCCAATTTGAACCATTCAAATTGGATTTTCCTACTGAAAGATATGACCACGAATGTACGCTTACATTCGTTTATCCTTGTGTACACTTTTACGGTTGATCCTGAAACTGTATTTCCTTCAGTCTCCAACTCAATTTCAGATCTAACTAAAAGGTACTCATGCATATCCAGTATGCATGATTTTAGAGAATATAGCTCGCGTATCAAATACCAAGCTACGCACATCTTATGTGCCAATTTTATAATCAAGCCCGACTTAGTACGACTCGTTGTGTGACCAGGTAGGTTCGGTTAACGATGGCAGTAGGCTGTTTCCATAGCACAACAAGCCCATGAGCGGGATCTAGTCACTCCATCATGGCTACCCATGTTAACACGAAGAATGATTGTGATCATTGTGCCTATCTCGAATAGCGGTTATTAGTTCTCTTGTTAGCGATATCCGTTAATCAAAAGGCATGGTTATAGTCATCCTTATATTTTGATTAACTATACTTATTCCTCGAGTCCGAATTGAGTTAACAAATTTCAATCGATATTAACCGTTAATATCATTGACTGTGGCCACAGTTTTCGTTAATCAATTCATCGAGTGGCCAAAGAGATATCTCTTCCTTTCGGAATAAACAATTCCTATCTTGGAGACTCACATTGAATTCCGTGTTTCGGACAATACCCAATGATGACCGTTTTAACTCCCTGTTACGGTGAGCGTAAGATCATATCAAAGCATTGTGTTACGCACGTAACGCAATCAATGGTCCCCTCAAGTATGAAGAACCTAATACCCTACTCGTCGCGAGTCCATCTATAATGACTAAACCATGTCATGATCTCGCGGCTTCGGTCATATCCAATATATGTCACCTAGCATATATCTACGTTCCCGATTCGACAAACACCTTTGTCCTATGATTAGCAAAACATAATCATCCCCTCGGCTAACGTACTAGTGTACGCGTTCAGTCTATTCCCTTGTAATAGAAATGCTTCTCTCTTAAGCAAACTGACCCGCGACTAGGGATGTTTAGAAATGAAACTTTAAGTGTGACGGTTTCGCTGCACATGGTCCTCAACCATGTCGACGTCCACACAAGTTCAAATCAAGGTTCATGTAATCATATTACACAACCCCGCACACAGTTTTCATATAAGGTGAATGCATGAAAATTTAAGTAAACAAAAATTTTAAAAGGGATGCATTCATACGGATTAAGTATTTGGGTGATGCAACATTTACCTATGGGTATCTCCATGCCCACAACCTGCGAGGACTATCGTATTAGATAACTACACTCTACTCTCTTCTTCCTCCTCTAGGTATCTCCATACCCATAGTCATCGCATGACAGTCACGCGCGACTAGAGAGAGCGGTTTTGTAAACGGGTCCGCACGTTGCCGTTAGTGTTAATCAACATCAGGTTTGGAACATTTCCAATACCTACGATCACATCATTTCATAAAATTTCATGGATCAATGAAATTTTCTGAGTATTGGCTAGAAGTGGTTGTGACCTCGGCATTTTTGGCTTGTACTATTGCGTGTCATGCAATATACAACCATAAATCCGATAACTCGTGACTACTCGAGTTTGGTCATGTATCCTTGATCCATACCGCTTTCTTTTGTGATTCATAACCACAATATACTCGCCCTCGTAAATAGAATCATTATTGGTCATGTGGAACCTTTCCACATAACCATGTTTTCGTTTAAGCAAATCATGTGCACACTTTGTGATCGAAAGTCGTGCTACATATTTGGACGTGCTAAATCTTTGGAAACTGTCGTTGTTATAACTCTTTATAACCAACACGTCGTCCATACCATTATAGATAAAATAAAATCCTGAATTCTTTTGTAAAGTATTCAAGGATAACATTCACCGCTATCAATACAAATCCCGATGAATTTAAATATACATAACCATTAAGTATATATATATATGTATAACCATTATACATTCACAATAGTTAGTCTCATGTAATCGCATTACATTCAAACTCGTGTGATTCCTTGGATTTTATTGACGGTGAATTAGACGCTTCATCTATACGACATATAGTCACATACATATCATGACAGATATAATAGATCTTCACATCGAATGTAAAGCATCATATTTTTTTTTTTTCCGCCCTGCTTGATGTCTCACATCGAGCCGTAGAAAATTTCTGCCATTCGACATCTCTATTTAACTCCGCCAAGGAGTTATATGTTGAAAACCTTTTTCAACAATATGTCGATATACGTGCTATAATATAAAACGAGGAACTTCTTAGATCTATCCTATAGATCTTCACGCTTAATTCATAAGCGGTCTCGCCTAAATTTTGTGTCGTTACAAGAAATATAACGCGGCTCCCACTAACCTTCATGTGTACACAAAGTTTTCATTCGTTCCGACAATGTTATAGCAGTTTATAACTTCATCAAAACGAATATTCCAATTCCGAGAAGCTTTCTCTAATCCATCATATGGATCGTTAAAGCGTGCATATCTTATCCCCGATTCTTATGAATCGACAAAACCGTAAGGTTGTGTCAAGTACACATCCTTTCATAAAATTTCTGTTAAGAAATTCGGTTTTGACATCCATTTTGCCACATCACATAGTCATAATACACGACCATGTCAAGCAGAATTTCGAGAATGTGAAAGCATGGCAACATGCGAAAACGTTTCTTCATAGTCCGACTATCAAATTCTTGAAACTCTTCGCTACGAGCCTCGCTTTGCATATATGCGTATTCCTATCCGTGTCGGTTCTCATCTTGAAAACCCATTGTCTTTTCGTGGGTCTAACCCGGAAAGTAATGAAATCAAGTTCTAAACTTGATAATTTTACACGGATCGAATCTCAGAATTCATGACATCATGTCATGTGGAATCAACCTTTCATAGCATCCCTGTAGGATATCGAATCATCATATGATTGCGATCTATCATCATTAGCCACGATAAATCCGTATTTACCAGCTTATGATATAGCCTACTTGATCTACAAATAATTCCTTTGTGTGTTCGACTCGTATTCATCAACTCTTGATGAAGTCGTGTCAACATTCATCGGTACAATGTTCATTTTCAGATCTCGAACTCTTTCGAGATTTATTCTACTCCCACTAGCCCGCATAAAGATTAGCAACATTAAGTTTCAAACTTGTGCGCATCGAGTCCTCCTCCAAGAAGGCATCTCTTCGAGCCACGAAAATCTTATTTTCGTCGGGACGTTAGAACTAATACCCTTTAGTTTCCTTAAGGATATATGTCATAAACGAACAATTTTCAGATTTGGGATTGAGTTTAACCGAAACAAATTTCGAAATATACTCACATCCACAAATATGTACAAATGACAACTTCGGAACCATTCCGATCCATATCTAATATGGCGTCTTTTATACCGATTAGAAGGTTTATGGTCCATATCTTATATGCAACCATTCATTAGTGCCGTTGTCTCAAGGGCGTACCCCCAAAATATTTTTGGGAGATCCTATTGACTTATCATTTATCGAACCATGTTTAACATGCATTTATTTCCTCTTTTCGAATACATCTTTAATGTTCCGAATAAAGGTAATCGTGAAACGATTCCACAATCATAAATGATCATCAATACTCATAACTCAAATATCGCCTCTTCGATCCTATCGAAGTGCGTAGCTCAAATACTTGCCTCCTCGATCCTATCAAAGGGCTTTGATTTTCTTGCTAAGTCGATATTGTATTTTGTTTTTGAAACTCTTTGAACCTTTCAAAAGTCTCCATTTCGGCACGCATTAAACAGATATTACCGTATCTACTTTAACCATCCGTAAACGTAACAAAATACCGATAGCCTCCTCTTGCCTTGGAACTTATCGGAACATTACATCTAAATGTAATTTCCAATAATTCGTTGGATTTTTCTCCAACCTTTGGAGAATGATGTCCTTTGTCGTTTTGCCTAATAAATAAGTATCGCATTAATCAATCGGATCTAATTCGAATGATTCTAGCAATCCATCATATGGAATCTAGATACGTGTATCTCATTCATATGGCCAAGACGGCAATGCCAAAGGAAGCAATCAACTTCTAGGTTTAATCCTCCTCGGATTTCACCGTTCTTTGAGTCATTAGTTTGGACAACTCCTTGTCCGAACTTTCTGTTTGGAAAACAATTTTCCAGAATACCCTTAGACATTTATTTCTTTCGATCCCATCCTTGAATTACAAGGACATCAACGCAACACTATGCTTTGGATTTCCCGGACACTCTAAGCATCTCCTATTCAAATTTACATCGCATCACATGCAATTTCGGGATCGACTTATCTATCGAATGCATATGATATTCGGTCACGAAGATCAAATCTCGTACCATCAACACACGAGTGTTAATCAAAGACCCATAAGGCGTCTCAAAATTAACCTACTCTTTGAGCCGCATTGAACTATTCAACGCGTTCTAGCTCTTGAAACTATTTCATGAGCGTTGTGTTTTATTTTCATATACACCCGAATTCTCAAAACAATTTTTAGAAATTTGCGTCTACACATGCCACCACAAGGCATGTAATATAGTTCGATTCCTTCTTAAAGTGTATCGAATCCGGCTTTCTCTAAAGCCAAAGCCTCGAGCCCCGAATCTACCGTTTCCGTGTCCAACACGTTCCTTTAAGTCTAAGAACTATTCTTTGACTATCAAGGTTAATTACGGTAATTCCGACCCAAAAGCCATCTATCATATCGATCTCATCGATATATATTTGGTGTTTGCTTGAAAACATAATTCTAAACGGATGATGAAGATTAAGCTCCTAACCGTGCGTACTTAATCTATATGCTTATATGATGAATATATGAATAGTGTTATTTTATCGAATCGATAACCCTCATACCAATACGGGACTCCAAGTCCATAACACTCGAGATCCATATTTCGCAATCCTCCCACAAGTGACGAAGGCCTATCGAGTGGGATCTCGCTTATTTAGGTAGGATATAATCCAATCGCATCATATGCAACTCTCGAACCTTTTAGAATTTCGGTGATGGATCGTATCACATACAATCCCAGTTCCGTGTGTGCATTCTAACTATGCCCCGAACTCCAATCGGATTGGCTTGGACGGTTAAGTCATAACCATATCAAACGTATCGTTCAAATGAACTACTCACGTGCATGACGAAGGCCTAGAAACACGTAAGTCCCCATTTAACGCTTGCCACCCATTAGTACCATCAACATGTGTGCATGACGAAGGCCTAGAAACACACATATTGTGATACCAATTTCGATGGTTGATGATATGGAAGGCATTTCCATGACTTAAATATTATGAGGGATCATGACATTCATGTTTCTAAATTCGTGACATAATAATATTATATAACTATCACAAGATTTCTAAATGCATATGATTTAGTTAGGGAGATTAATTATTCTAAATAATTAATTATCTAATATGCTAGTATGATTGAATTAATTGATTAGAGATAAAGATAGGCCTAAAGGTATGTATATCTCATATACACCTTTTCAAACAGAAAACTGCATACACCCTTTCAGTAATATGTCAGAACGAAAATTGTAAATTCCTCTGACAGAAAATCAACTAACACGAAAGTTGTAGATAATCTTATTATCTTTCCAACCCAATTTGGCCCAGCCCAATTATAGTTCGGACCCGAAAGTTACGGTCGTTTTACTGACTATATGTCAAACTGTCGCACCCTTTCGGTATTTCATTATAACGACACTGATACTTCGCTCAAATGAAATATATTACAACATGAAAGTTCTAGATAATCTCATTATCTAACTAAACCAATTTGAACCATTCAAATCGGAATTTCCTACTGAAAGTTATACCTGTTTTAGTAAAATACGGACAAACGAAAAGGTAAGTATATCCAATAGACACATTTTCAACCAGAAAACTACAGACACCTTTTCAGTATTCTGTTGAAACGAAAATATTAAATTATTCCAACCGACTTTGAACGTGAACGAAAGTTCTAGATAATCTTATTATCTAACTAACCCAATTGGATTGGACTCAATTGGAGTTCCGATACGACATATACGGACGTTTTAGTCTCTATATGTCAAACAGTCGCACCCTTTCGTTATTCCATAAAAACGACACTGATAATTCGTGCAAATGAAAAAACTTTCTGTATAAAAGTCTTAGATAATCTCATTATCTAACTACGCCAATTTGATCCAATCAATTTGGAGTTTCTCACTGAAAATTATCTTAGTTTTACTCACTGTTTCGTATTCTAATTTTCTGCAGATTTTGCCGTTTCTTCCGTTTTCGCTCGTTTCTGAAACGATAAATCATGAAACCTTTTCACGATAATTCCTAGATACTCTCAATCAACTTTTGATTGATCTCTAGTGAATTCTACTTGTGATTTTTAACGAAATTGGAATCTCTATATCTATCATCATGCAAACGGGTACGAACTTTGATAACCCGTGCGTATATCGAATATACGACTATGATTCGACCCTCGAATCGATGACGATCGCTCTGATACCACTGTTGGGAATTCACCCGACCCCGGGCCCGCGCAGCGGATATGAAGGCCCGGTCCGGTTCCCTAAATCCAAGATCACGCCATGACTTCGAGGGTACGATGCAAAGTAGGATAGACGATTACCAACGTGAAATTGATCACGCACGATGGGTTGATCGCTCGCATCCTTCTTTCCTTCGGTGTCACGTTGGTGACTAGCCCGTACGTCCCATACCGCACGTCTCCCACCAGGGCCGGTCCCGGGTTTTCAACGACCCGAGGCCTATTTGAGAACTAACCCCTTATGTCCTCATTCGCATTACCCCCTTGGCCTTCACTGCCTCCTTTCTCTTCTAGTTCTTCTTCCTCTACTTCATCCTCTCGCAATTTCTCTTCTTTTTTAGTCTCTCACTGAAATCTAAATAAGCGAATTAGGGAATATGGAACTGTAATTAAGCATAAAAAAGAAATGTAATTAGGATTATATCGCTGATATTAAGCATAAAAAAACTGAACAGAGAAGTGTAATTAAGCAAGAAAAAAATTCACCTTAAATAAGCGAATTCAATCCTGAAATTTGAATAGAAAATTAGGAATCAGCGAATTTGAACTTTAAATTGGATCTCAGGATAGGAAATTTGGGATTGGCGAATTGTTCTATTAAATCAGAATTTCTGACGACTGGCGAACTGCGAGTGTCAGTTCTGGTCTGGTGACTGGTGTATAGCTTCACGATAGAAGGAAGGCCATACCTGAACTGGACGAGGTGCTTCTGAATTGCCGAGAAGGGTGGGCAGGGGCAGAGGCGATGCTGAGAGCTCCATCTAGGATTTTCTTGGCAAGGAATGCTGAGAGGGGTGTTCTAGTGTGTGGCTTCACAATAAAAGAAAGGCCGGACCCAGACGAGGCGATGCGGAGAAGTGAGAAGGGTGGGCGGGGCGAGGCGAGGCGAGGCGAGGCGATGCTGAGGGCACCTCCGCTTAGGGTTTCTTGGCAAGGAAAGTGATATATCGGATGTTGTTTATTAACAAATATCTTGATCGTGGAGCGTGAGAGAGAAAGGAAAGTGATATATCGGATGTTGTTTATTAACGAAACGGGTCCGCTTATTAAATTAGATCCGGGGCTTAAATGGGAGGTTTAAACGGGTCCGGATGAGTTATTTGTTTGTATTAGTGCTGAAAATTTATGTTTATGCTAACATGTATAGAATACATGCTTACGAATATATAGGGCCCCTTCAAAAAATCGACCCCAGGCCGGGGCCTGTTGGGCCTGGCCCTATGGCCGGCCCTGTCTCCCACCGTCTTGACACGCCTCGGGTTGTCTTCGTGCGTTCCATGCCCGCATGCTTCCACAGCCCGTTACTCGATTCGCTCGTTTCCGTCTCCGGCAGATTTCGTTCCTCCGAATCGATCACAACCGAAAGAGCCCCAGATGTTGCTCCTCTACTTGTATCCACCTTGACTCGTAAGACGTCGGTCGCGGGTGCAACTGCCTAGACGATGCACCGGCGAACTTGCTCGATTGATTGATTCTCTATACCGGAAAACACCTTTTCACGGTTTCTCTCTCTTTACACCCTTTCTCTCTCTAGAAAGTTGTCTCACAATTATCTGGAATATTCTGAATTAATTAACTGAATGAACCACACCAGATGAGAGAGAAAAATCCTATTTATATCATATAGGATTAGGATTGGCCAAAAGACATGTATATCCAATATACACTCTTTCACACAGAAAGTTGCATGTATCTGTCCAGTATTCTGTCCATACGAAATTGGTAAATTCCTCTGACAGAAAATCACCCAACACGAAAGTTGTAGATAATCTTATTATCTACTCGACCCAATTTGGCCTGGCCCAATTGGAGTTCGTATGCAAACGTTATGACTGTTTTACTAACTGTATGTCATACTGTTGCAGCCTTTCGGTATTTCATAGAAACGACACTGATACTTCGTTCATATGAAATATCTTTCTATATGAAGGTTGTAGATAATGTTATTATCTATCTAACCCAATTTGAACCATTCAAATTGGATTTTCCTACTGAAAGATATGACCACGAATGTACGCTTACATTCGTTTATCCTTGTGTACATTTTTACGATTGATCCTGAAACTGTATTTCCTTCATAACCCCGGGAGGTGGATCAATCAAGTTCCAAACTTGATTATCGTACATGGATTGAATCTCGGATTTCATGGCAGTTTGCCACTTATCGGAATCCTCGCTTTTCATAGCCTCGCGATAAGATGTCGGTTCATCATCTATGAATTCGACTTCATCGTCATTTACCACGATAAAACCAAATCGTATAGGCTCTTGACGAATCCTACCCGATCTACGAACTGCGCCTTGTGCACTTGACTCCGGATCCTCAACATTTGAGGGAATCGGATCAACGTTCATCGGTTCAACATTCGTTTGTGGGTCTCGAATTTCTTCAAGATCTATTTCAGTCCCATTCACTCGCCTAGAGAAAAAATCCTCCTCAAGGAAGATTCCTCTTCGAGCTACGAAAACTTTATTTTCGATTGGAAGATAGAAATAATATCCTTTTGTTTCCTTAGGATACCCGACAAATAAACATTTTTCAGATTTGGGTTCGAGCTTATCCGAAATCAATTTTCGAACATATGTTTCACAACCCCAAATCTTAACAAAAGACAACTTTGGAGCTTTTCCAAACCAAATCTCATATGGCGTCTTTTGTACCGATTTAGAAGGTATGCGGTTCAATAAGAAAGTCGCTGTTTCTAGGCCATATCCCCAAAACGATTTTGGAAGGGAAGTTTGACTCATCATAGATCGAATCATGTCCAACAAGGTCCGATTCCTCCTCTCGGACACGCCATTCCATTGTGGCGTTCCTGCCGGAGTCCATTGTGGAACTATTCCACAATCTTTTAGATGATCTTCAAACTCATAGCTCAAATATTCGCCACCTCGATCCGATCGAATGGCTTTAATTTTCTTGCCAAGCTGATTTTCAACTTCGTTTTGAAACTCTTTGAACTTTTCAAAGGTCTCCGCTTTAGTACGCATCAAATAGATATATCCATATCTACTATGATCGTCCGTAAACGTAACAAAGTATCGATAGCCTCCTCTTGCCTCGATGCTCATCGGTCCACACACATCGGAATGTATGAGTTCCAATAGATCGTTGGACCGCTCTCCGACCTTGGAGAACGACGCCTTAGTCATCTTGCCAAGCAAACAAGATTCACAATTCCCAAATGAATCCAATTCAAATGAGTCTAGCATTCCATCTTTATGGAGTCTAGCAATGCGTTTCTCATTCACATGACCGAGACGACAATGCCAAAAGAAAGTCCGATTATCAACTTTTGATTTAATCTTTTTTGCATTAACGTTATATATGGACTTATTATTTCCGTGATCGAAATCCAACACATAAAGACCATTTTCTAACAGAACATTTCCATAGACAATAGAATCCTTATATATCGAAAACTCATTATTCCTAATAACGAATTCATAGCCATCATTGGCCAGTTTCGACACACTTATTATGTTCTTACATAATGTCGGTACATAATAACAATTATTTAGTACTAATATAAGTCCACTAGGCAAAGTCAAATTAACTACTCCTACGGCAAACGCAGCAACTCTTGCTCCATTCCCGACATTATGAGTTGCTGCGTTTGCCGTACTTATCTTATAGGGCTTATATTAGTACTATTTTGAAGAATTGCTGCGTTTGCCGTACTCTTGCTCCAATGTGGGCTTATAGGGCTTATATTAGTACGCAACTCTTACTCCTACGGCAAATCGACTTCGCCCTTTTCCAACCTTCGACTATTTTGAAGAACCTGCATATTTCGACAAATATGAGTGCCACAACCGGTATCCAATACCCAATTAGTCATAGTTGAAATATTAACTTCAATAACGTTAATACCTGAGAGGCCGGTCGATGAAACCGCCTTGCCCTTCTTCACCTCCTCGAGGTAAGATTTGCAATCACGCTTCTAATGTCCAGCCTTGTGACAATGAAAGCACGTCTCATCCTTGAATTTCTCCTTTCCCTTTTTATCCGGCTTCGAACGTTTCTAAGCCGAACTGCCCTTGGACTTTGATCTCTTACGATCCTTATTCTGAATTATGAGAACATTTCCGGCAATTCTTGCCCTGTTCTCTCCGGACGACTTCAACGTCTCCGATTCAAAATTCTTGAGCATTCCATGAAGCTCAGGGATCGTCTTATCCATCGAATGCATGTGATAGTTAGTCACGAACGAATAAAACATTGGAGGAAGTGCACACAAGATCAAATCTTGTTGCATAATCTTCGACAATTTCTCTCCTAGCTTCTCAAGACGGTCTATGAGAGCTTGCACCTTCAAAACGTGAGTACTCACCGAAGACCCCGAAGGCATCTTGCAGTTTACTAACTCCTTGAGCGTACTGAACCGTTCAATACGCTCTTGCTCTTGGAACATTTCCTTGAGCACAACGTCTATTATGTGCGCATCCGAGTCCTCAAACTGTTTTTGAAGACTAGCGTCCATACATGCCAACATGAGGCACGTAACATCATTTGAGTCCTTCTTAAGTTTCTCAAACGCGGCCATTTCTTCGGCCGTAGCATCGGGGCCCTGTTCTACTAGTTCTGTATCCAATACGTGACTCTTGCCCTCTTGCCTGAGAACTATTCTCAGGTTTCGGTGCCAGTCTAAGTAGTTCCGACCCACTAGCTTTTCCTTTTCTAATACCGATCTAATCGATAAGGTGTTGGTGTTACTAGAAGACATGATCTACAAATGAAGTGAAAAATTGATTACTAACGTTGCGTACTTATCTTATAGGGCTTATATGATGATTTTATGATAGCGTTATTTTATCGAATCGATAACCCTCATACCGATACCGGACTCCAAGTCCATAACACTCAAGACCCATATTTTACGATCCTCCCATAAGTGACTATGGCCGACAAATGAGATCTCGATATTTTAGGTAGGATTAAATCCAATCGTATCCAATACGACTCTCGTTCCTTTATAGAATTTCGTTGACGAATCGTATCCAATACAATCCATGTTCCGTGTGTGCATTCTATCTATGCCCCGAACTCCAATCGGATTGGCTTGGACGGTTAAGTCACAACCATATCCATCGTATCGTTCAATTGAACTACTCACGTGCCCGACTATGGCCTGAAACCACGTGAGTCCCCAATTAACGCTTACCACCCGCACCAATATATACAATAGTACGTGCCCGACTATGGCCTGAAACCACGCACTATGTCATATCAATCTCGATGGTCATGGATAAGGAATGCATTTTCATGACTTAAATATTATGAGGGATCATACCATTGTATGTTTCTAAATTCGTGACATAATCCAATTATATCACTATCACAAGATTTTCATAAATGCATATGTATTTATTTGGGAGTCTAATTATTCTAAATAATTATCTAATTATATGCTAGTATGATTGATGCCGATCAAATCGATATAAAGAACTCAAAATTCCAAGTTGTGTAGCCAAAGTTATCACGAAAACAAAATCAGCAACCAGAAACCAGTCCGTTGTAACGCAACATAGTCCGTTACAACGGACCTCCAGTATACTTGGCACTCCGTTACAACGGAAGTCCAGTCCGTTACAACGCTATTTATTCCGGAGTTTGATCAAATTTTGCCAGAAACATGTCCGTTACAACGCAACCTAGATCCGTTACAACGCTATTTTCTGCAAACCTTCGTCCAAATTTCCAGAGACCAGTCCGTTACAACGCAACATACAGTCCGTTACAATGGACCAACTGCATAGAGCTCCGTTACAACAGACCCAGTCCGTTACAACGGACTCCAATAGACACTCTTGAAGGAAATACAGTTTCAGGATCAACCGTAAAAGTGTACACAAGGATAAACGAATGTAAGCGTACATTCGTGGTCATATCTTTCAGTAGGAAAATCCAATTTGAATGGTTCAAATTGGGTTAGATAGATAATAAGATTATCTACAACCTTCATATAGAAATATATTTCATACGAACGAAGTATCAGTGTCGTTTCTATGAAATACCGAAAGGCTGCAACAGTATGACATACAGTTAGTAAAACAGTCATAACGTTTGCATACGAACTCCAATTGGGCCAGGCCAAATTGGGTCGTGTAGATATTAAGATTATCTACAACTTTCGTGTTGGGTGATTTTCTGTCAGAAGAATTTACCAATTTCGTATGGACAGAATACGGAGCAGATACATGCAACTTTCTGTGTGAAAGAGTGTATATTGGATATACATGTCTTTTGGCCAATCATAATCCTATATGATATAAATAGGATTTTTCTCTCTCATCTGGGGTGGTTAATTCAGTTAATTAATTCAGAATATTCCAGAAAATTGTGAGACAACTTTCTAGAGAGAGAAAGGTTGTAAAGAGAGAGAAACCGTGAAAAGGTGTTTTCCGGTATAGAGAATCAACCAATCAAGCAAGTTCGCCGGTACATCGTCTAGGCAGTTGCACCCGCGACCGACGTCTTACGAGTCAAGGTGGATACAAGTAGAGGAGCAACATCTGGGGCTCTTTCGGTTGTGATCGATTCGGAGGAACGAAATCTGCCGGAGACGGAAACGAGCGAATCGAGTAACGGGCTGTGGAAGCATGCGGGCATGGAACGCACGAAGACAACCCGAGGCGTGTCAAGACGGTGGGAGACGTGCTGTATGGGACGTACGGGCTAGTCACCAACGTGACACCGAAGGAAAAGAAGGATGCGAGCGATCAACCCGTCGTGCGTGATCAATTTCACGCTGGTAATCGTCTATCCTACTTTGCATCGTACCCTCGAAGTCATGGCGTGATCTTGGATTTAGGGAACCGGACCGGGCCTTCATATCCGCTGCGCGGGCCCGGGGATGGGTGAATTCCCAACAGTGGTATCAGAGCGGTCGCCATCGATTCGAGGGTCGAATCATAGTCGTATATTCGATATACGCACGGGTTATCAAAGTTCGTACCCGTTTGCATGATGATAGATTTAGAGATTCCAATTTCGTTAAAAATCACAAGTAGAATTCACTAGAGATCAATCAAAAGTTGATTGAGAGTATCTAGGAATTATCGTGAAAAGGTTTCATGATTTATCGTTTCAGAAACGAGCGAAAACGGAAGAAACGGCAAAATCTGCAGAAAATTAGAATACGAAACAGTGAGTAAAACTAAGATAATTTTCAGTGGTAAACTCCAAATTGATTGGATCAAATTGGTGTAGTTAGATAATGAGATTATCTATGACTTTGATACAGAAATGTTTTTCATTTGAACGAATTATCAGTGTCTTGTTTAAGGAATACTGAAATGGTGCGACTGTTTGACATACAGAGACTAAAACGTCCGTATATGTCGCATCGAAACTCCAATTGAGTCCAATCCAATTGGGTTAGTTAGATAATAAGATTATCTAGAACTTTCGTTTACGTTCAAAGTCGGTTGGAACAATTTAATATTTTCGTTTCAACAGAATACTGAAAAGATGTCTGTAGTTTTCTGGTTGAAAAGGTGTCTATTGGATATACTTACCTTTTCATTTGTCCGTATTTTACTAAAACTGATATAACTTTCAGTAGCAAAATCCGATTTGAATGGTTCAAATTGGGTTAGTTAGATAATTAGATTATCTAAAACTTTCATGTTCTAATATATTTCATTTGAGCAAAGTATCAGTGTCGTTCTAGTGAAATACCGAAAGGGTGCGACCGTTTGACATAAAGTCAGTAAAACGGCCGTAACTTTCGGGTCCTAATTCCAATTGGGCTGGGCCAAATTGGGTTGGAAAGATAATAAGATTATCTACAATTTTCGTGTTAGTTGATTTTCTGTCAGAGGAATTTACCATTTTCGTTCTGACAGATTACTGAAAGGGTGTATGCAGTTTTCTGTTTGAAAAGGTGTATATGAGATATACATACCTTTAGGCCTATATTTATCTCTAATCAATTAATTCTATCATACTAGCATATTAGATAATTAATTATTTAGAATAATTAGTCTCCCTAAATAAATCATATGCATTTTGAAAATCTTGTGATAGTGATATAATATGATTATGTCACGAATTATTAAACATGAATGTTATGATCCCTCATAATATTTAAGTCGAGGAAATGCCTTCCATATCATCAACCATCGAAATTGGTATCACAATATGTGTGTTTCTAGGCCTTCGTCATGCACACATGTTGATGGTATTAATGGGTGGCAAGCGTTAAATGGGGACTTACGTGTTTCTAGGCCTTCGTCATGCACGTGAGTAGTTCATTTGAACGATACGTTTGATATGGTTATGACTTAACCGTCCAAGCCAATCCGATTGGAGTTCGGGGCATAGTTAGAATGCACACACGGAACTGGGATTGTATGTGATACGATCCATCACCGAAATTCTAAAAGGTTCGAGAGTCGCATATGATGCGATTGGATTATATCCTACCTAAATAAGCGAGATCCCACTCGATAGGCCTTCGTCACTTGTGGGAGGATTGCGAAATATGGATCTCGGGTGTTATCGACTTGGAGTCCCGTATCGGTATGAGGGTTATCGATTCGATAAAATAACACTATCATATAATCATCATATAAGCATATAGATTAAGTACGCACGGTTAGGAGCTTAATCTTCATCATCCGTTTAGAATTATGTTTTCAAGCAAACACCAAATATATATCAATGAGATCGATATGATAGATGGCTTTTGGGTCGGAATTACCGTAATTAACCTTGATAGTCAAAGAATAGTTCTTAGACTTAAAGGAACGTGTTGGACACGGAAATGATAGATTCGGGGCTCGAGGCTTTGGCTTTAGATAAAGCCTGGTTCGATACACTTTAAGAAGGAATCGAACAATATTACGTGCCTTGTGGTGGCATGTATAGACGCAGATTTCTCAAAATTATTTTGAGAATTCGGGTGTATATGAAAGTAAAACGCAACGCTCAAGAAATAGTTTCAAGAGCTAGAGCGCATTGAATGGTTCAATGCAGCTCAAAGCGTAGATTAATTCTGAGACGCCTTATGGGTCTTTGATTAACACTCGTGTGTTGATGGTACGAGATTTGATCTTCGTGACCGAATATCATATGCATTCGATAGATAAGTCGATCCCGAAATTGCATGTGATGCGATGTAAATTTGAATAGGAGATGCTTAGAGTGTCCGGGGAATCCAAAGAATAGAGATGCGTGGATGTCCTTGTAATTCAAGGATGGGATCGAAAGAAATAAATGTCTAAGGGTATTCTGAAAAGAAAAAAAAATTCCAAACAGAAAGTTCGGACAAGGAGTTGTCCAAAATAATGACTCAAAGAACGGTGAAATCCGAGGAGGATTAAACCTAGAAGTTGATTGATTCTTTTGGCGTTGCCGTCATGGCCATATAAATGAGATACGCGTATCTAGATTCCATATGATGGATTGCTAGAATCAATCGAATTAGATTCAATTGATTAAATGCGATACTTATTTATTAGGCAAGACGACAAAGTGCATCATTCTCCAAAGGTTGGAGAAAGATCCAACGAATTATTGGAAATTACATTTAAATGTAAATGTTCCGATAAGTTTCGAGGCAAGAGGAGGCTATCAGTATTTTGTTACGTTTATGGACGGTTAAAGTAGCTATGAAAATATCTATTTAATGCGTACCGAAACGGAGATTTTGAAAGGTTCATAGAGTTTCAAAACGAAATACGAAATCAACTAAGCAAGAAAATCAAAGCTTTTCGATAGGATCGAGAAGGCGAGTATTTGAGCTAAACCTTTCGATAGGATTGAAGAGGCAATATTTGAGTTATGAATATTGATGATCATTTATGATTGTGGAATCATTTCACGGTTGCCTTTATTCGTAACATTGAGATGTGTCCGAAAAGAGGAAATGAACGAATGTTGGACATGGTTCGATAAATGATAAGTCAATAGGATCTCCCAAAAATATTTTGGGGATACGCCCTTGAGACAGCGGCACTAATGAATGGTTGCATATATGATATGGACCATAAACCTTATAATCGGTACAAAAATCGCCATATGAGATATGGATCGGAATGGTTCCGAATTTGTCATTTGTACAGATTTGAGGATGTGGGTATATTTCGAAATTTGTTTCGGTTAAACTCAATCCCAAATCTGAAAATTGTTCGTTTATCCTTAAGGAAACTAAAGGGTATTAGTTCTAACGTCCCGACGAAAATGAGATTTTCGTGGCTCGAAGAGATGCCTTCTTGGAGGAGGACTAGATTCGCACAAGTTTGGAACTTGGTGCCATTTATCTCTATGCGGGCTAGTGGGAGTAGAATAAATCTCGAAAGAGTTCGAAATATGAAAATGAACATTGTACCGATGAATGTTGACACGACTTCATCAAGAGTTGATGAATACGAGTCGAACACACAAATGAATTATTTGTAGATCAAGTAGGCTATATCATAAGCCGGTAAATACGGATTTACCGTGGATAATGATGATAGATCGAAATCATATGATGATTCGATATCCTACAGGGATGCTATGAAAGGTTGATTCCACATGACATGATGTCATGAATTCTGAGATTCGATCCGTGTAAAATTATCAAGTTTAGAACTTGATTTCATTACTTTCCGGGTTAGACCCGTGAAAAGACAATGGGTTTTCAAGATGAGAACCGACACGGATAGGAATACGCATATATGCAAAGCGAGGCTCGTAGCGAAGAGTTTCAAGAATTTCATAGTCGGACTATGAAGAAACGTTTTCGCATGTTGCCATGCTTTCACATTCTCGAAATTCTGCTTGACATGGTCGCGTATTATGACTATGTGATGTGGCAAAATGGATGTCAAAACCGAATTTCTTGACAGAAATTTTATGAAAGGATGTGTACTTGACACAACCTTACGGTTTTGTCGATTCATATGAATCGGGGATAAGATATGAACGCTTTAACGATCCATATGATGGATTAGAGAAAGCTTCTCGGAATTGGAATATTCGTTTTGCTGAAGTTATAAACTGCTATAACATTGTCGGAACGAATGGAAACTTTGTGTACACATGAAGGCTAGTGGGAGCCGCGTTATATTTCTTGTAACGACACAAAATTTAGGCGAGACCGCTTATGAATTAAGCGTGACGATCTATAGGATAGATCTAAGAAGTTTCTCGTTCTATATTATAGCACGTATATCGACATATTGTTGAAAAAGGTTTTCAACATATAACTCCTTGGCGGAGTTAAATAGAGATGTCGAATGGCAGAAATTTTCTACGGCTCGATGTGAGACATCAAGCAGGGCGAAAATAAAAATATGATGCTTTACATTCGATGTGAGGATCTATTATATCTGTCATGATATGTATGTGGCTATATGTCGTATAGATGAAGCGTCTAATTCACCGTCAATAAAATCCAAGCAATCACACGAGTTTGAATGTAATGCGATTCCATGAGACTAACTCTTGTGAATGTATAATGGTTATACATATATATATATATATATACATAATGGTTATGTATATTTAAATTCATCGGGATTTGTATGGATAGCGGTGAATGTTATCCTTGAATACTTTACAAAAGAATTCAGGATTTTATTTTATCTATAATGGTATGGAGGACGTGTTGGTTATAAAGAGTTATAACAACGACAGTTTCCAAAGATTTAGTACGTCCAAATATGTAGCACGACTTTCGATCACAAAGTGTGTACATGATTTGCTTAAACGAAAACATGGTTATGTGGAAAGGTTCCACATGACCAATAATGATTCTATTTACGGAGGCGAGTATATTGTGGTTATGAATCACAAAAGGAAGCGGTATGGATCAAGGATACATGACCAAACTCGAGTAGTCACGAGTTATCGGATTTATGGTTGTATATTGCGTGACACGCAATAGTACAAGCCAAAAATGCCGAGGTCACAACCACTTCTAGCCAATACTCAGAAAATTTCATTGATCCATGAAATTTTATGAAATGATGTGATCGTAGGTATTGGAAATGTTCCAAACCTGATGTTGATTAACACTAACGGCAACGTCCGGACCTGTTTACAAAACCGCTCTCTCTAGTCGCGCGTGACTGTCATGCGATGACTATGGGTATGGAGATACCTAGAGGAGGAAGAAGAGAGTAGAGTGTAGTTATCTAATACGATAGTCCTCGCAGGTTGTGGGTATGGAGATACCCATAGGTAAACGTTGTATCACCCAAATACTTAATCCGTTTGAATGCATCCCTTTTAAAAATTTTGTTTACTTAAATTTTCATGCATTCACCTTATATGAAAACTGTGTGTGGGGTTGTGTAATATGATTACATGAACCTTGATTTGAACTTGTGTGGACGTCGACATGGTTGAGGACCATGTGCAGCGAAACCATCACACTTAAAGTTTCATTTCTAAACATCCCTAGTCGCGGGTCAGTTTGCTTAAGAGAGAAGCATTTCTATTACAAGGGAATAGACTGAACGCGTACACTAGTACGTTAGCCGAGGAGATGATTATGTTTTGCTAATCATAGGACAAAGGTGTTTGTCGAATCGGGAACGTAGATATATGCTAGGTGACATATATTGGATATGACCGAAGCCGCGAGACCATGACATGGTTTAGTCATTATAGATGGACTCGCGACGAGTAGGGTATTAGGTTCTTCATACTTGAGAGGACCATTGATTGCATTACGTGCGTAACACAATGCTTTGATATGATCTTACGCTCACCGTAACAGGGAGTTAAAACGGTCATCATTGGGTATTGTCCGAAACACGGAATTCAATGTGAGTCTCCAAGATAGGAATTGTTTATTCCGAAAGGAAGAGATATCTCTTTGGCCACTCGATGAATTGATTAACGAAAATTGTGGCCACAGTCAATGATATTAACGGTTAATATCGATTGAAATTTGTTAACTCAATTCGGACTCGAGGAATAAGTATAGTTAATCAAAATATAAGGATGACTATAACCATGCCTTTTGATTAACGGATATTGCTAACAAGAGAACTAATGACCGCTATTCGAGATAGGCACAATGATCACAATCATTCTTCGTGTTAACATGGGTAGCCATGATGGAGTGACTAGATCCCGCTCATGGGCTTGTAGTGCTATGGAAACAGCCTACTGCTATCGTTAACCGAACCTACATGATCACACAACGAGTCGTACTAAGTCGGGCTTGATTATAAAATTGGCACATAAGATGTGTGTAGCTTGGTATTTGATACGCGAGCTATATTCTCTAAAATCGTGCATATTGGATATGCATAAGTACCTTTTAGGTAGATCTGAAATTGAGTGGGAGACTGAAGGAAATACAGTTTCAGGATCAACCGTAAAAGTGTACACAAGGATAAACGAATGTAAGCGTACATTCGTGGTCATATCTTTCAGTAGGAAAATCCAATTTGAATGGTTCAAATTGGGTTAGATAGATAATAAGATTATCTACAACCTTCATATAGAAATATATTTCATACGAATGAAGTATCAGTGTCGTTTCTATGAAATACCGAAAGGCTGCAACAGTATGACATACAGTTAGTAAAACAGTCATAACTTTTGCATACGAACTCCAATTTGGCCAGGCCAAATTGGGTCGTGTAGATACTAAGATTATCTACAACTTTCGTGTTGGGTGATTTTCTGACTGAAGAATTTACCAATTTCGTATGGACAGAATACTGAGCAGATACATGCAACTTTCTGTGTGAAAGAGTGTATATTGGATATACATGTCTTTTGGCCAATCCTAATCCTATATGATATAAATAGGATTTTTCTCTCTCATCTGGGGTGGTTAATTCAGTTAATTAATTCAGAATATTCCAGAGAATTGTGAGACAACTTTCTAGAGAGAGAAAGGTTGTAAAGAGAGAGAAACCGTGAAAAGGTGTTTTCCGGTATAGAGAATCAACCAATCAAGAAAGTTCGCCGGTGCATCGTCTAGGCAGTTGCACCCGCGACCGACGTCTTACGAGTCAAGGTGGATACAAGTAGAGGAGCAACATCTGGGGCTCTTTCGGTTGTGATCGATTCGGAGGAACGAAATCTGCCGGAGACGGAAACGAGCGAATCGAGTAACGGGCTGTGGAAGCATGCGGGCATGGAACGTACGAAGACAACCCGAGGCGTGTCAAGACGGTGGGAGACGTGCGGTATGGGACGTACGGGCTAGTCACCAACGTGACACCGAAGGAAAAAGAAGGATGCGAGCGATCAACCCGTCGTGCGTGATCAATTTCACGCTGGTAATCGTCTATCCTACTTTGCATCGTACCCTCGAAGTCATGGCGTGATCTTGGATTTAGGGAACCGGACCGGGCCTTCATATCCGCTGCGCGGGCCCGGGGATGGGTGAATTCCCAACAACCCTTGGCATCCACGCAACCTCGTATCAGACACAAGGTCCGTTACAACGGACTCCAAGTCCGTTACAACGGAATATGCAGTTTTTCACAGTCTTCCTCACACCCCCGCATCCTATACAGGGTCCGTTACAACGGACTCCAAGTCCGTTATAACGGAATATGTGATTTTTCGCAGAAATTCCCAATTTCCTGTATCCAATACAGTGTCCGTTGCAACGGACTAACCAGTCCGTTACAACGGACTATGCGATTTTTGCGCTGTTCAGTCTGTTTTCGCTCGTTTCCAAAACGATCAATCATGAAACATTTTCACGATCATTCCTAGATACTCTCAATCAACTATTGTTTGATATCTAGCGAATTTCACTTGTGATTTTAATGGAATTTGACATTCTAAATATATAACATCATGCAAACGGGTACGAACTTTGATAACCCGTGCGTATATCTAATATACGACTTTGATTCGACCCTCGAATCGATGGCGTTCGCTCTGATACCACTGTTGGGAAATATCCTCGATCCCGGGCCCGCGCAGCGGAATGAAGGCCCGGTCCGATTCCCTGATTCCCGAGATCACGCCACGACTTCGAGGGTACTATGCAATTAGAAGGACAGATTCATACCGGTGCAAAATTGATTGCACTCGAAGGGTTGATCGCTGCCTTCTATCTCCTGTCACGTTGGTGACAATTCGCGCGTCCCACACCATGCGTCTTTCACCGTTTGTTGACTTCGCCGATTCGCTTGATTTCGTCTCCGATTGAATTCACGCGTCCGAATCGATCACAACTGAAAGAGCCTCAGATGTTGCTCCTCTACGTGTATCCACCTTGAGTCGCAAGACTTCGGTAACGGATGCACCTGCCTAGACGATGCACCGGTGAACTTGCTCGATCGAATTGATTCTCTATTTCTCTCTCTTTGCACCATTTCACTCACGAAAGATTAAATCTGAATTTGCTCTTTTTTAGTGTCTTTGGCAGAATGATTACTTAGTTAAGATGAGAGAGAAAATCCTATTTATATCTAATAGGATCAGGATTACCCAAAAGGCATGTATATCCAATATACACCCTCTCACACAGAAAACTGCATGAACCTGGTCAGTATTCTGTCCAGACGAAATTGATAAATTTCTCTGACAGAAAATCAATCAACATGAAAGTTGTAGATAATCTTATTATATACACGATCCAATTTGGCCCACCCCAATTGGAGTTCGTATGCAAAAGTTATGACTGTTTTACTAACTGTATGTCATACTGTTGCACCCTTTCGGTATTTCACAGAAACGACACTTATACTTCGTTCATATGAAATATATTTCTACATGAAGGTTATAGATAATCTAATTATCTATCTTACCCAATTTGAACCATTCAAATCAGATTTTCCTACTGAAAGTTATGGCTACGAATGTACGACTACATTCGTTTATCCTTGTGTACACTTTTACGGTTGATCCTGAAACTGTATTTCCTTCAGTATTTCTTTCAAATATCTGCAATTTTGCCTATTTCAGTCAATTTTGCCAAGTTCATCCAATTTGGAAAATCAATTCGAGTTCGAATCCTCTATTCGATTTGAGTTTTAACAGGTAATTAGTTAATCAAGCGATAAACTCGGTATTATTAATAATTTTGATCATGTTTATACAGGTTTGATTCGAACATGGGGCAATTACGGAGAATCGATTTGACTCTGAATCAGTTAACACGTAAAATTCCAAACGAAACCACTCAATTTTTCAGACTCGCCTCGTTCAAAATATTGATTAATTTAGTGCAAGGAAAAATACCAACAAAATTAGAGACTTGTCCCGAAATTACCACAATCGATTTTAGTTTAACTAAATTTTATAGTTTTTTGTCTTCAAAGTCTAACGACGTTGTTCGTCATGGACCTCCAAAATCGCAGGACCAGACGTGAGCTAGATCATATATGAAGGAAATACAGTTACATATCAACTAGTAGATTGTACATATGAGGGTAGATGAACATACGCGTTCGTCGGAACGATTGGATACATAATAAGATTATGCAAATATCACAGAAATTACATAGTCCGTCATGACGCACCATATGGTCCGTAATGATGCACAGTAATGCATTTATGTATAAGCCAATATGTGAGTATACCGTCATGACGCACCATCCAGTACGTCATGACGGTGGTTCGTCATGACGCACAGTCCTGTCCGTCATGACGGAACACAATTATAACGGCTAGATCTAGTACTCGTGACACGTGCGTCATGACGCACCATATCGTGCGTCATGACGCACTATGATCCAAATTCTGGATTAGCAGTTTTGATACTCATTAATGCCCCCATTAATGGAGGCTTTGATTATAAGATCTGAGCAATCTCTTCTTCTTCCTCAAGCCAATTTTGTATCTGAAAGAGAAGAATTCTTGTGAGGCAAGAAAAGAGAGAAAACTCCATTAGAGATTCAAGATTTTGAGGAAGTTTACGGTGATTTTAGGGGAAATTCCGGTTGTATACGACAAATCGGAGCTTCGAATTAGGTGTCGAATCGCGCGGGCGTGGGACGTGTGTGTTACCGGGATCGAAACAAGGACATCAGCAACTACGCAAGAATCAACCCGTCTCCGTGATCAATTTCACGCAGTATGATTCTCTATGAATTAAGAGTTAATTTCATAGGTAGTTGCACATAGTTTAGGATTTGTACGATCGAGTCGTCGACGTGGTCCTCGGGATCGGGTCGGACCGGGCCTCACAATCCGTTGCGCGGGGCTCGGTAGTGACGCCGTTACCCAACAATATATACTCTAAAACTATTTAATATACATACATAAATATCTACTATAATATATAATTTATCAAGTTATACATATTTCATATTCAAATCTTTCGAAATCCAAACCCAATAATATTTTTTTCTGTTGCAGGGTATAAATGATATTATAAATCAATAATGTTAGGCACATAGATTTTGTATCTAGATTTTATCTAGAAGTATACGTGATAAATTACAGTGAATCCACATCAAATTTTTAAATGGAAAGTACATTATGTGAGTTCCTAATTTAATCGCCACGTGTACTTTTATGTGCAAATATAGATAAAAAATTTAAGTACCTATCATTGGCAGTGTTCCAGAAATCGGTCTTGACGGCCGATTAATCGCTCCTCGATGGTCCGCCTTCGCGATAACTCCTTGGCATTTCGTGCTTGGCGGATTTCCGCCAAGGGTCCGCCAAGACCGCCGAGCCGATTTTTACAAGGGTTTTTTATTTTTTTTTTGGATTGCCAATGGGTTCATATCCTAATTGGTTGAGTGTGAAGCACAAAAAATCATATGTTGTAAGAGGTTGTGGGTTCGAACTCTATTGACATCAAAAAAATTAGGTATCAATAACGAAATCGATCGCTTGTCGGATACTATTAAAAAAAAATTCAGATTTCTAAAATTATATATATATATATATATATATATTTTCTCTTCGTGCAAGGAAAATTATTTATTTTCCTATCTCGTTCCTCGCAACAGGGGACATGCGTGAAACGAAAACATTCTTGCTCATTTTTTTCTCCTTTTTTTTCATGATAATGTCATGTTATTTGAAATTTTATTATGTTATTTGAATATCAGTTATGTTATTTAAATTATTATTTGAGTTTATGTTAATTTTGTGGCGTAGTGTATTTTGTTAGTTATATTATATTCAAAACTTATTAAAAAAATTATGATTTGTAATTTTGTTTAATTAATTTAGGTATTAAATATAAAAAATAAAAATCCGCCGATATTCCCAATTAATCTCGATTAATTATCATTGGCGATTGATGGTCGTCTGCCGACTAACGAGCGCCGAGCGATTTGTGTAACATTAATAATTGGTGATTATAAATTTTCCAGGGTGCTTACATCAAATTAAAATAGTCTGTGAGGACAGAATAGGAAAGGCCTAAAAAAGCGTGTCCGACTCCCCGACTTACTATATAAAAGAATCCATTCCTTTTTTCAAGCCAAAGAAAAATTGTGTTCGCAAAAAATACAAAGTGCTCGGCCGAAACCCTAACCCTAGAATCAAACCAGCACTCGATTTTTCTGCTATTCGGTATGGTTTTATCTCAGTAATTTTCAATTTCTTGTTGTTCGATGTGTTTAGATTGATCGTTTGTTGTTATTCGATCGTTTTTTGAGCTTAGGGGAGAGATCCGTTTGAGATTCGTCATTTTGTTTGAGATTTAGGACTGATTTTGTTTTGCGTTGTATCTGATGGTATTTTATGTTGTTTGTTGTTGATATTATTGATGGAATATGAGAGATCTGTATTTGGTTGGTACTCCATTGTAGATTGTATAAAATTTGATCTCTTTACTGGAACATTCGTTAATTAAATATGATCGATTTGCAATAGAAATTCCCTCTCGTGACCTACTATCCCGCCTTTCTCAGATTTTTTAGGGCTTGATTGATTGTTTTGTCTAGTTCGTCTTTTATTATTGTTATTATTTCGCTAATATTCATTAAATTCTTCTGAAATCTAAGTAGCAATGGCAAGTAAAAGGATCCAGAAGGAATTGAAGGATCTCCAAAAGGACCCTCCCGTGTCATGCAGTGCTGGTAATTACTCCGATCCCCTAATTATACATTTCAAAATCATTTTAATATAATGTGTAATTTGTAATTTGTTTTTAGGACCTGCTGGAGAGGACATGTTTCACTGGCAAGCAACGATAATGGGCCCAGCGGATAGTCCTTTCGCCGGTGGCGTTTTCCTTGTCAACATCCATTTCCCTCCAGATTATCCATTCAAGCCCCCAAAGGTACCACTTCAAATCTTGATTATAATTATTTTTTCAAACAATTGTTTATTTTTTTATTTGTTTAATTCAGGTTTCGTTCCGCACGAAAGTATTTCACCCGAACATTAACAGCAATGGCAGCATTTGCCTCGACATTCTCAAGGAGCAATGGAGCCCTGCTCTCACCATTTCCAAGGTACGAATTATTCGATTTATTCAATTCATTCAATTCATTTTTTTTTTTCGTTCTCGAAAATAATTCCCAAATTATTTGGATGTAGGTGCTTCTTTCGATTTGTTCGCTTTTGACGGACCCGAACCCGGACGATCCGTTGGTGCCGGAAATAGCACACATGTACAAGACGGACAGAGGCAAGTACGAGGCGACAGCTCGTTCGTGGACTCAGAAATATGCCATGGGTTGAAATTTATTTATCCTTTGAAGGTTATTAGTAAGAGCGAATGAAATAATATGAATCAATGTTTAGTGATATTCCCTAATGGTAAAAAGATATAGTTTGTTGTGTGTGAATATGGATGCTCGTGGCTATGTCCACTTCGGTGTGCTTTGCTGAATTTGAATTATCCTATTTCTACCTAAGTTGAATTTTATATTTTATTCTTCTTTTTTTGGTTTTACATGATCCTGTCAGGATACTTGATTTTTCGAAGAATTACTATGTTGTTCTATCCTCGATGCTTGAACCATCGATATTCGTAAATGTTTATTTTTTTCGAATACGGATATGAATAGTAATTCGATACGGGTATGATTCGGATATTATATGAATAATATGGATTAAGTTTGGATATTCAAAAAATTATTATATCATAGTTATATTATTTACTAAAAAATTGTCCATTTGAAAAAAAATACAAGTCTAATTGTAAGTGTTAAGTTTTATCATAAATAATACTTTAAAAAATTATAAATATGATTAATATGTTAATAAATTTATAACGTCAACCATCGGATATAGTAAATATTTTTCTTATTCAAAATATTCAAGTACTATTAATAAAAACAATCATAAAAAATCACGAACAAAATAACCAATAAATTAAAAAAAAACAAAATATGATGATACATATATGAATAATATTAGTATCCGAATATGTAAATATCCGTATTAGTATTGGGATAAGCAAACACCTGTATCCGTATTCGGAAATAAAATTGTTTACCGTATTCGGGAAAAAAAATCGTTTATCGTATCCGTATCTCGAAAAAAAAATCCGTATCCGTATCTTAATTCGTTCAGATACGGATATTTTTATTCAAATACAAATACTTTTTGAATATGATTACGATTCGGTGGGATATTATTAGTCAACCGGATATTTTTTTTTATGATTTGGGTAGTTTGGTCATGTTATTTGTTTACCAAATAAATATTGTTGTAATACATTAAAATGTAACTCATTAACATCCAAATCATAATCAAAATATGCATGCACAATCATAAAAATCAAAACATGGATGAACAATAAATAAATAAATAAATAACAGTATTTGTTTATAGAAATATGATAAACATAAAATCAAACGCGCATGCACAATCATAAATATAACATTAATTATTTGTATCTTAATTAGTATACAAAAAATTAAAGTAATCCACTAGTTAGTAACTTTTGATAAAAAAAAATTTGTAACATTTCCTACAATAAGCTAGATAAATTATAAAAAAATTTGTCATGTGAAATTACCAATGCTATACGTGACAAAAAATAAATGATCTATCCGAATTCGATACTTATATTTCTAGATGCAAAATACAAGTGCCTATATTCAGGCCGGTCCTACGCTCTTAAGGACCCGGAGCAAAAATTTACATACGGCCTTTGTACTTAAAATAATATTAATTTTTTGATGTCACTTAATTAACAAATACCAATAAAATTGGCAATTAAATAAAATTAACATAAACTAATTAACCTTCCAGGAAGGAGAAGATTAAGGTCGGCAAAAATTAGAGACCAAATAGATTGAAATATATCCACTTTCTCTTTTTTGTATGCTTTCAGCTTGCTAATTAAAACTTACACCAAAAGTTAGGGCTCCAATGAATAGACAATTTCAAAAATTGCTTGGTATTTCACCTTCTTTCCATGTATCCAAAAACTTCAATAATCCTTGTAAATATTTTCATGCCTTGATTCATTGACAAGCATGAGGCATGATCATAGTTACTCATTCGTGATACGCGAATAATACGGTACGTAATACGTTCGTGTATAATTCGGATCAAACGTTTTTCAAGTCGGTCAAATATTCGGTCAAATAAACGCAATACGCTAATAATTCGTCAATTCGCTTATTCGTCTATAGTTATGTTTATTTTATATAACACGGATGCAATAAATCGGTATATAAAAAAATATAAATGTACATTTGTTTATCCATAAATAATTTATAATTATAATTATTTTATTAAACAATATTTATTTTATTTCAAAATCATAAATTTATATATTATTAATGATATTTTGATTTTCTTAATTATTTTTGGAAATTTATGTTTTTTTATTTATTCAAAAAAATTATATTTTTCTTCTAAAACAATTATAAAATACGTGTATTATTCGTGTACTATACGGAAATACGTGTATTATTAGTGTTTATTTAAAACAATTATAAAATACGCGAATTATTCATCAGGTTGAGTACGAGAACGTCAATATGTATATTATTCGTAATACGTAATTATTCGTAAAGTATACGCGTATTATTCGCGAATTAAACAACGATGGGCATGATATGATAGTAGCATCAGGCCTAACGTCACTAACGTGTCGTGAGATTTGTTTCTAAATGGAGAAGAGCCAGATGGTCATATATTGATTTCTAAACAGAGAGAAGCCAGACATACACTCTCTACCTATGTTGCACGGATACAAATACAGATATCGTATTCGATACGATACGAATACGGCGATACGATAGTTTAAAAATAAATAAAAAATACGATACGGCTCTTATATATAATATTTTATTATTTTATTAATTATAACTTATATATTAAATATTTATTTTTTTATATATATTATGTTTTAACTCTAAATATACCAAAATTTTGTTATTATAGAAATAACTTCCGATTAAATAAATTTTTATAGTATATTTAGTTATTTATTTATGTGTTACTCATTTATTTCGATTTAAAATTTTGTAGTTTAGTTTTTCAAGTGTACATATTGATGCGTTATAAGTATCCGACAAGTATCTGTAAGTATCCGAGAAGTATCCGTTATTATTTTAGAATAAAATATTCGGATATGTCACGTGTAATATATGATACATATCCGACGAGTATCGGTATCCGATACGATACGGCTTGATTTTTGAAGTATCCGCGTAACATAGCACTCTACAAGAAATAATGAAAAATTACATGTATATCCACAAACAATACAATATACTATATACTATGGGGCCTTCAACTTTTTGGGGACCAAAGCCATGGCTTTGTTGGTTCAGCTTAAGCCAGTCCTGCCTATATTTTGCATCTAGAAATATAAGTGACGGTCAAATTTAAAACTCCTATAATTTTATTTTATTTTTAAAATTTGACGTAGTTACAGTGTGATTAGTCACGTATGCTTCTAGGTGCTTATCATTATTGAACGGAATTCCTTTGCAATAATATAAGAAATTATGACTATAGAATTAAAAAAAATATACTAAATAAAATGAAAACATTGAATCCGAATTTTGTTTACCTTAAGCAAGCTCAGTGACACGTGGTACTAGTTATATCTCGATGTTTCGTCTCAATAATGTTTCAAAAATCAGGAGAATGCTTGCGTTACGAGGCGATCATGTAAATTATGTTTTTCATTGCAATATAAATTACACATTTGTAAGATAATATTAATAATATCGTCTTAAAATAAGGTTATTTGAATTCATTTGTCTATGATTATTCATATTTTTTACTCATTAGGTATCCTTAAACTTTTTTATGAAGTATTAAGCTCAATATTCATCAAATAAATATATTCGAAATCAACGAAAATGGTGAAATCACCACGCAAAGAGGAGATATTATGTTACAACGGACCTACTAGTCCGTTGTAACTGACCTATGCGTAATTCTCTTGGTTTGCAGAATACATAACTTCCATTACGACTGATTCACCAATCCGTTGTAATGGACCCACCATATCCGTTGTAACGAAAATGTTACCGTTACAACGAAACTCATAAGCAAACCAAGTGAATTCACTGAGAGTTGTTTGTTACAATGGACTCAGCTTGCCCGTTGTAACGCTTCATTAGCACTGGACTTCCGTTGCAACGGAACAAACCTCCGTCGTAACGGAGTACCCGACTTTCGAATATATTGGTTGTAACAGCTAGTTTTGACATTAGGTCCGTTACAACGGAGCTCCACTTCCGTTGTAACAGACTATACAGAAAATGCACAATTTGCGAATATTCTATATGTTCTATAAATAGAATCCATCTACGTACGATTATTAAATCCTCTTTCGAATCCATCTAAAAGAGAGAAAACGTGTAAATCGATCTTAGAGAGAAAACCTAACTCAACCATCTACGTACGATTATTAAACCCAACTCAACCATTATTTTTATACAATCTAAAAGAGAGAAAACCTAGCATTCATCTTGAGCTCAAACATTCTAAACAATCTTAGAGATTATTAAATCCTCTTTCGAATCCATCTACGTACGATTCCCAACTTGCGTTACCGATCAGTTCGTAGTAGAAATTGTAATAGACCAGTACAAGAATTGTAAAGCCCGTTATAGATCGATAGAAAACGTGTAAATCGATCTAGACAAAACCTTGTAAGAGTTGATACGGAAATTCAATCGAAAACCGAAAATGCGCAAGCCATCTCCGGAGACGTAGGTACTTGCATTCAATTGAATCGGTCGATTGAGCAAGTAGTCGGTAAACTAAAAACTACATAGCAACCACCTACCGAACTCCGTAACAAATAACGATTCTTATAAGAGGCTTTCTGCTGTGTCTTTTAATTTCCTCACAACGAATCACGATTCTTGATTAACATCCTAATTAACACGGTGAATTAATGTTTAATTCATAATTATTTATTTTTAAATATTTATAATTAGCTGTTAATTAATGAAGACTCTAATTACAATATTATTTTTTATTAAATATGAATTTATCGTTAATCCACCTTGTTAATTATTGAATTAATCAAGAATCGTGACATCATTACGATTTTTGTGGAGAAATGGGGGAGATAATAGAGTTTTCCTTTCTATAATTGTTAAAATGGTTCCCTCTTCCTTCTATCCTTCCATTATGGATCCGTATCTAGTTGTGACTCTTTTAAGTTTAGTCAATCCAACTTTATTCATTTAAGAAACATAAAAATATTATATTCCCAATTTATTTTATGATTTAAATTTGATGGTTGATCAGATGTTTCATATATGCATAGCAGCATAGCACATACGAGCAAAAATTAAAGGCGTCAATTAAAGAGATCAGTTGATTTTGCTTTTTATAGTGAATAATTATTGTGAAGTACTTTTTTCCCCTTTCAAAAAAATATTTTTTAGATAAAACCTTTTCAATTTATTTTTTGTTTTTAAGTTTCATGCCTGTAAAATTGCAGTCTAATTTTTTTCATGCCTATGATAAAACATATGAAATGAACAAAAGACAATGTCTTCTTTTTTTTTTTTTTTTTTTTTTTTGAGTGGCAACAAAAGACAATGTCAACAAAATTCAATCGTACATAATTAGCTTTTTGGAATATGTTATCATAAATGATATTATTTATTTTTTCAGTGAAATAAATATTGTTATATTTAATTAAGAATACATTTGAATATAGTTAGTTGGCTTCATTGGCATCAATCAATAGACGAAAGACAAACGACAACGAGCCTTCTCCAATTATTCTAAAAAAAAATGTAGGAAACAATTCAAATAAGCTAATAATTATCGACAAATAATAACGAATAATATTATCATCGAATCTAAGTATTACAATACAAAGAAAGCGTTCCAAGTCTCGGTACAATAAAAAAAACTAATTAAAGGCGCACGTACTTCTTCGAGTAAATTCAACAGGAAAATAGTAAAAGTATATAAATGTGTGATTAATATAAACCGATACAAAATAAAAACTATAAACCGACTCGAACCTGTCTAATCAATTTTAACCGAAGAGAAGAGATAATGAACAAAGTAGAAAGAGAGCAAGAAACCGATGGACCCAGTCGAGAGCATAATCGCGAAAGCCATGATAAACGAATACCCAACATAGAGCACTGCAGAAACTGGCCCGCTCAGACTCCTAAGATCAAACACCAAATAATTAATCGAGTACAAGAACACATAAACCGCAACGGAACCAGAAGCGAAGAAAGCCTTCCACCACCATTTCCAATCCTCGACACACAAATTCATGTACGTGAGGACCACCGCGACCTCGCCGCAAACAACCACGAGCAATGACAATACAATGAACAAGAAGCCAAAAACATAGTAGAATCTCCCTAGCCAAAGGCTAGATAGGATAAAGAAGAGCTCGATGAATAAGGTACCGAAGGGTAGCGTACCAGCTCCTAGAACCAGAAGCCACGAAGGGTAGGCTCGTGCCGGTATTTCTCTTGCTATTTGGTTGGTGCGGACTGGGTATTCGATATGTTCTGCTCTCGTACCGTATAGACCCCCAAGTAGAGTGAGGGGTACGGATATTCCGAACCAAAGAGCGAGTAGGGTGAAAAATAGAGAGATTGGCAAAGCACCCGTACTTTTATTTTTCCACAAAATGGAATTAAGTGCGGTCAGAACGAGAAACACAATCCCGGAGAAGAAACATGCGATAAACCAGGAAAGTGATTTCCATCCATCTGATTTACCGCCGTTAATGGTTCTCCAAATTCTAACTCCTACATAACCGGCGGTTATACCTAAAAATAGGTATAAGATTATCATGCCGGTCAAGAGCATTCCTCTCGAAGCTGGCGAGAGAATCCCAAATGCCGCGAATATTATTGTCACTACTGCCATTCCTGTAATTTGAACACCGTTTCCTACCATTGCACATAGTAGTTTCGGGTATACGGGTTCTCTAAACACATCGCCCACTACTAGTTTCCAACCCGATAACTCCTCGTTCATTTGAGATTGAGCCTCCTTGTCTAGCTCTTCGTATTTTGTCAAATCCCTCCGTACCGTTCTGAGGAAAATGATAAAGACTATACCGGCGAGGAAAAACACGACCATCATCGAGTTCATTATGGAGAACCAATGAATTTTCTCGCCTTCCATTTTTAATAATGCGTCCCATCTAGAAGGCCATTTTGTGTCGCTCAATTGAAACTCCACTTCGTAAGTGAAAGTGATCCTCTCGCCCTCTCTAATGACTTGGGATTTCTCTATTTCGTTCGGGCAATTGGTTGGTTCGATCGAATCGTACATTTTAAGCTTAGAAACGGTATTTGGGTCCCGCTTTACACTACAAGGTACTACTTCAAAGCCTACGATTTGGTACCCACTTTTCTTGCTTTCCTCGACTACACCTAAACCCTCTTCACTCGTAACAATAACTTCCCCGCCCCCTTGGTACTCATGTACAAACACCTTGAACTTCAAATGATTAATGACATAATCGTCTAGATTATCGGCATCGGGGTAAAATCCGATAGGATACCCAGTCCATTGGATCGAGCCTCCATTCTGCTGAGCGTACCGCATAACGGGTAAATTATCCAAAATCATGTTAACCTGGTACAATTGGCGAGTGCGTTGTTTCATAAGAGTGGCCTCTTGTTGGGTTAATGGTTTGCTTGTACATAAATAAATGGATTCATTAGTATTAACGCGAAACCGATAAGGGGAGTTGTCTATTTGATCGCCCATCAAGAGTTCGCCTAAATTTTCAGCGCTTTTCTTGATGCCCTCTTTAGGGGTGCAAAAGGGGAGGGAATAGTAGGAAAACGGGAGCTCGGTTTCGATGGAGGTCAAAGAGTTGACTTTTACAAATATCGATTCTTTTTCCGTGTAGGTGTGCATGAATGATCCCGGGAGGTAGAAGGCATGGAGGAGAGAGAGATTTGTGAGCAAAATGAGGAAGAGAAGCGGGAGGATTCGTATCGAAGGCATTGCTCTTTGTTAAACTAACCTGAAAAATAATTAAATGCATATTAAATGTTATATATTGTTTATAAAAATAAAAACCAGAGATATGAAACAACCATTTGTAAAGATTACATACAGAACAACATTAGAAGATTCATGAATTAGATAAATTATGCATGCTTATTCGTGTAATGACCATGAAAGATACTCCATTAAAAAGAAGCAAAAAATAATAAAATACATCGAACAAGCATTACTGCATTAGATTCAAGTACCAACACAAAAGAAACTACATTGTAAAACATAGATTCATTCAAACAAATCGCATTCTTCACCGTGTGAATCGACTAGAATGAAATCAAAAGCAACACATATATGTTGAATTTTACGCAAATTAAATATTTTCAACAATATATTGGGTTTAAAGAAGAGCACTTACCAAATAAGATCAATGAGGTCTCCACCCCTCTCGAGTATGAAACTGGATCCCCTCTCTCCGCCCTCTCCTTCTCCTCGATCTGGATCGTGAATTCGAGATCGAGAAACGGAACAAGGATGAAAGAAACTAAGGAAATGTTGCTCTTAAAGGGTTTAATGCTCTGCGTAGACTACCCGCCATTTTTAATTTCCTTTGCGGTTTTTGGATCCCTATGTAACTTTTTATTTATCTGGACTGTGAACATTATGAACCATGCAATGACCAAACAATTATTTGTACTATGTTCAAAGAACCATGTTCACGAGCTATTTGAATTGACTTAATTTGAAGTCTAAGCAATGGCCAATCAAGTCAATGGTAATTAAGAAGAAAAATTAAGTTGGTAAACGTGCTTGCTTCTTCATAGCACATCGAAAGAAACCAACCATTTTTTTTTTTAAAAACGGAAGAACGTAGAGTTAAAGCTCCCATTTTTCTCCCACGTCTCCTCATCCCTACAAAATTCAAAATATCATTTATACCATATCATGATTGTTATGATCAATTACAAAAATATTTCCTAAACGTTGCAAATCAAATTTCCTAGCGAATGCAATTTTGGATTCTCCGAAAATTGCGAAACACGAAACTTTCATCTTGTATGTATGACTAATCGGAAAATTATTTCATAAAAGTTGCGATTCAAAATTATTCATAAACACATCGCTGGATTCTCCAAAACCTAAATAAGGAATGACTAGTCAAAAACTTATTTCGTAAAAATTTACGATTAAAATTTCCTCACAAACACACTTTTGAATTTGGTCACAAATTCGAACCACTTGGTGAGATACAATTTTATTTTTATCATGTGTTGTATTACAACTCAAATTTTCCCACAAACACATTTTTGTCTCCAATGCCTAAATTGATGATTCGGACCATTCGTTTGCAAAAAAAGAGCTTTCGTCGTAGTTGTATAACTAATTGAAAGTTGTTTCATAAAAAATACTAATCAAATTTTCTCAGAAACAAAATTTTGAATTATGCAATGTTAAAATAAGATGATTACGGCTATTTATTGCGAAAAAAACAAAACTTTCGTCATGTTTGTATGACCATTCGAAAACACATTACATAAAAATAGTAATTCATAATTTCTCGCGAACGAACTTTTGGATTCTTAAAGCCCCAAGGCTAAATAAATGATTGTGATTATTTGTTGTGAAAACATAATATTCAAAATGTCCATATCACCATGTGCGAGAAAACATACTTCCCTCTTGTTCGCACGACACGATGAAAAATTGTGTCGTAAAAACCTCCAAATAAATCATAATTTTTTCAATTACTTAATGGTTATGGTTAATGAAATTTTAACCTCGACAACAAAGTCACTTAAATACACTCAAAACAACAAATCAATCACAACACACACAAAAATCCTTCAATCAAATAAATTACAAACAAAATTCGCATCCAAAACCAACCACACCGATCTAATCAATCTTAACCGACGAGAAAAGATAATGCACGAACGCGAACGAAGTCAAGACCCCAATCGTCCCAGTCGCCAACAAAATCGCAAGCGAAACAATAAACGCGTACCCGATATAAAGCGTGGCCGAAACGGGCCCGCTCAAACTCTTCAAATCAAACACCAAGTAATTAATCGAGTACAAAAACACGTAAATCGCAACCGAACCCGACGCGAAGAACGATTTCCACCACCATCTCCAATCCTCCACGCACAAATTCATGTACGTGAGCACCACCGAGACCTCGCCACAAACAATCACGAGCAACAACAACACGACCAACAAGAACCCAAACACGTAATAGAATCTCCCCAACCAAATACTCGACAAAATGAAGAACAACTCGATGAACAACGTGCCGAACGGTAACGTGCCCGCTCCGAGAACCAGAATCCAAGACGGGTATTTCCTTTCCGGGATTTCTCGCGGGATTTGGTTCGTGCGAACCGGGAACTCGATTCCCTCCGCACGGGTTCCGACGAACCCGCCGATCAACGTTAACGGTACCGAGATGCAGAACCAGAGAGAGAGAAGAGTGAAGAAGAGAGAGATTGGTAACGCGCCGGTACTGTTATTCCCCCACAAAACGAAATTCAAAATCGTGAGAACCGAAAATACTATACCTGGAAAGAAACAAGCGATGGACCAAGATAAAGATCTCCATTCTTCTGATGATCCTTTAATGGTTCTCCAAACCCTAACGCCTACGTAACCAGCGATGATACCTAAAAACAGGTACAGAATTATCATACCGGTCAAGAGCATTCCTCTCGAAGCGGGAGACATGAAACCAAACGCGGCGAAAACTATCGTCACGATCGCCATGCCTAAAATTTGAATTCCATTTCCAATCATCACGCAAAATAATTTCGAGCATTTCGGTTCTCTAAACACGTCTCCTACTACTAATTTCCATCCTGAAAGTTCTTCGTTCATTTGTGCTTGCGCTTCTCTGTCTAGCTCTTCGTACCGGGTCAAGTCCCTTCGAACGGTACGAAGAAATATCACGAATACGATACCGGCTAAGAAAAATATTACCATTAAAGAGTTCATGATAGAGAACCAGTGTACTTTCGCACCTTCCATTTTTAAATACGCGTCCCATCTCGAAGGCCATTTAATGTCGCTTTTTACGAATTCGACCTCATAAGTGAAGGTAATTCTTTCTCGCTCCCTGATTGGTTGAGCTTTTTCTAATTCTAAAGGGCAATTGACTCGGTCGATTTTATCGTACATGTTAAGCTTAGACATGGATTCAGGTTTTCGTTTCACGCTGCACGGTACCACTTCGAAACCTACAATTTCGTACCCTTTCATCGTGTCTTTTTCTGTTTCGGTAATCACGCCTATACCCTCCTCGCCGGTACCGAGAATTTTGACGTTACCGCCTTCATATTCATGTACCAGTATTTTGAATTTTAAATGGTTGACTATATAATCCTCTGAACTTCCTTCTGGAGTGTACCCAATTGGGTAACCAGTCCATTGAATAGTGAAGCCATTTTGTTCTGTGTATCTCAGTACCGGTAAATTATCCAAAATCATGTTGACTTGGTACAGGTCGCGAGTTCTCTGTTTCAATAACGTGGCTTCGTGCTCGTTTAATGCGTTGGTGGTACAGAGGTACACGGATTCGTTCACGTTGATTCTGAACCGGTACGGAGAGTTGTCGATTTGATCCCCCATTAAAAGCTCTCCTAAATTTTCGGCGCTTTTTTTTATGCCCCCTTGTGGGTGGCAATAAGGGAGAGAATAGTAAGAGAAAGGGAGCTCGGTTTCGATTGAGGTCAAAGAGTTCACTTTTGCGTATATGACCTCCTCTTTTGTGTATGTGTGCATGTAGCTCCCTGGGAGATAAAATGCATTGGACGATGATGAGAGGAGAATTAAGGTTAGGAGAGATGAGAGAAATGGAGAGGATGAGCTCAGCTTGCCCATGGTTATCAAAGTATGAAATCGCCTTTTTTGATGTTATTTTTTGGTGAAATTACGTATAAGCCTGAGAAAAAAAGAAGAAAAATTTATTATATTTATATAAGGAACGATATATCGAATTAAACTCTTTTTTTTGCAAGTTAAATAACAGGACTTATCTCAGCAAAACACACTTGCTTCCAAAATTAACACGATAAATAACTATTTCATTTATTATTCCCAAAAATTTTCCCCAATTTGTTCATTTCAAACTGGCTAATTCAATGCTGAGACACATAGAAATGTTTAAATTGTTCATTGCAAAATTTACCTCCTCAAATACACAAAACGGAGCAGTTTAAACCATTACTAACACTAAAAAAACAGAAAAAATTCTGCCTCCAATGTCAGATCCAGCACTACTACGAACCAAACTAAATATGCCGCATCGACCATAAATTACTTCAATTGTGACCCAAAAAAATATCAAGAGTTAGATCTAGGGTTACAAACCTGATTCAGATCAAAGGAAACGCAGCAGCGAATTGTTGCTGTTACTGTATCGAATAGCGTAAGTGCGCAGAAGAAGAATTGAAGGTTCTCGGAATCTCGAGCACCTAGTCTCGTCTCGTCTCGTCTCTATCGGTGAAAGAGAGAGTGAGCAGTGAATTGTTGCTGTTACTGTAAGTTTTACCAGATCTATTTGCTTACGGAGAAGGAGAAGGAGAACTATTACATATCAAAAGAATATTTGGGCCTATTATAATTTATTTCCAAAATAGGCCCATTATAAAAAATAAAGCCTTGCCTCTTGCAAAATTAAGTTTTTTTTTTTTTTTTTTTTTTACAAGTCCGTAGATACGCACTCACACTCACTAGAGAGACTAAATAATATCTTAATAGAAAAAAATTTCGTAGTCCAACTGCACGCAAGACTCGAATCCTGCAGCTCTAAGAAATGAGGCTAGGTATCATCCTCTTGAACTATCAAATCGGTGGTCTCTTGCAAAATTAAGTTAATATATAATATAAATCAAATAAGGGAAATTATACTTTGTCCCCAGATTTCACCACCACATCACATCCTCTATATCCTAATTAACACATTTAATTAACATGACAATTATTCCTTTAAAAAAAAAATAACATGACAAATAATAAGAAACGCGATATTAACAATTAATTAGTATTTGTTAATTGATATGATTTTTAATTAAATTTAAATTAATAGTTTATCATGAAGTATGTATGTGTTGATTGCCATTTTAATTAGGCCAAATTTCATACCTACCCCTACAAAACCCCACAATTTCATGTATACCCTTGCAAAACGTGAAATATCATGAATACCCCTACAAAACTACTAAAATTTCACGAATATCTTTTTTCTTAAATTTCGGTTTACTATCAGCTAAGATTACCCCTAATTTATGTTTTTTCGATTTTTCCGACATAAAATTTATTGCTTATTTACATAGGGGGTAAAACCGGAAAAGCAAAATTTAGCGGTAATCTTAGCAGATAGTTAACAAAAATCTAACAAAAAGGGCATCCATGAAATTATAATAATTTTGTAGGGGTATTCATGATATTTCACGTTTTGCAGGGGTATACGTGAAATTGTGGGGATTTGTAAGGATACATATGAAATTTGGCTTTTTAATTAAGTGTGTTAATTAGGATACAGATGATGTGGTGGTGAAATCTGGGGGCAGGGTAAATGGCCTCATCAAATAATATGACTGAGAATTAGTAAACAAGGATTAATTTATTTAAAAACAGAGAGGGTTATCGTTGAAAAAAAATCTGAAAAATCTATGGATTGGTTTATTTAAGAACTTTCTTTTAACTTCATTATATATTTTGTTTCGATTTTCTTTAGCAATGTGCTTTGTTTCTCGACTGTCCGATTGCGATCTTTGTCAACGTGATATATTTTTGTGAAATAATCTCGGTCGTCCAGCAAAGTTTATCAATATATGGTTTAGATGATCACAAAATAATCTTATCCACATTAGTGATGAGAATCAGGCTTGTATGGTATTGCTGAATAATTTAATTTCAGTATCTTATCTTCAATCACTGTCATAAGAAATATCACACAACATGCTATTTTTTCTTTTTAATTGAAGAAGACCTTCATGAATGTGATTGGATCGGAATTCAAATTTGCGGCCGATCAAAACCATCAACAAATGAGTATTTTTTAAAAAAAATATTATTACAGCAAAAATGAATTTCTGAAATAAATGTTGGGATGTTTTAATTTTCATAAAAATATTTTTGAACTTGGTAATTCAGAATTATTTTTCCTTTCTTTGTTTTGAACTTCTAGAGTTCGAAAACAATTTATACCTTTTTACTCTTCATATTTCAGTTTTGATCAAAAGCAAAAAAGAAAAAAAGGATTTTCCAACTTCCATTGTTAGAAAATATTATAAATTTGGATGTTATTTTAAATTAAAAAACATGAATTAAAAGAAGAAATTCTTAAACACATGAATATTTTATATCATTATTAGCCGAAGCTTGAATGTTCCTCACCAACAATTGTATTGTATATATACCAATTTAACTCCAGATCCCCATTCGTTGGAGAGACATCATATATTTATAAAAAACGATAAAAAAAAAAAAAGTTGACAGGTAAAAAGACCGACAAACGAAGTCCCGATGCAAATTTCAAGATCCCAAAACCAAAGCGAACTTAGGTAAGCCCTAGTTGGGCTTGGACGCGATGAAACTGATGCACTGCACTTGGCGAGTGTTGTCGAATCCGATGATGCGGACGAATGCTTCAGGGTACTCCTTCTTGCACTCGAACACTTCCTTCAACACCTGAGCCGGGTCGGTGCAACCGAACATGGGTAGCTTCCACATTGTCCAGTAACGTCCGTCATAGTATCCCGGGGAGTGGTGGTGCTCGCGGAATATGAATCCGACCTGAATATATATTCCGCATTTATGAAATTAAGCATTTATACACATTTTGATATTTCTGAGAATATAATTTATGGAGAATTCTATCATACACTATTTTTACTTGTGATATACTCATTTTCAAAGAAATTTTGAGTAATTAATAATTTTTTAAGTGTAAAAAATAAAATTTACGATACTCCCTGCTAAATATTCAAAATATTTTTTAAAAAAAATGTATGATAGAATTCCTCATAATGTATACCTTGCTGAACTCCAAAGAAGGAATCCATTTATTGAGGATGAGATAGTCGATTTGCTTGATCAATTCCTCTTCGGAGAGGTCGGGTAAGTAGGATAGAGTCTCGAACTTCTTGATGCCTTCGATCGGCCAAACCTACGACCGACAAAAACAAATAAATTAGTCGATGGAAAATAAATTAGTTTATATTAATCTATAGAAAGTACCTGCATGCATTGAACTTTCATTCTGTTGCTTCCGCGCCTAGTCTGCGCAACGCCCATAGATGGAGCAACGGCGTTGCCCGATTTGGCGGAAGTCGCAGCCCGACCCATGGTCACGGCCGAAGAGACCATCATTGTTGCCATTAATTACTAGAAATATTAATCTGCAAGACTGCTTGAGATCCTTTACACTTGAAGGCCAATCTATATATAACCAGAATTATTGAATATTGAATATCACTCTTAGTCTTTAACTACCACACATGACATGTAGGAATATGGATGATATCCTTATCATATGGCATCCATCTGGGGGTGACATGTGGCACATCTTATCCTATGCATTCGAATGTGTGATGGGCCTTTCTTTGTGTGATATGGGGGCTACCATTTCGGTGGTGCTTACCGCAATCACATTTTTTAGGAGGATTTGGTCATGATTTGTGTGCACTGAAAGTACTCAGTTTGCATCAAAATAGTATATTGCATAATTTAAAGAATATATACGGAAATCCTAGTGAGAAATGAAAAGGCGTCCAAATTATTGAATAGATATGGATGAACAGAAGGCTACAAATCTGAAAATTGGTTTTTTATATGCTGATCATGTAGTTTCTTATTCGTATTTCCTGATTTACTATCATTTCTGTGGTCCAATTTGAAATATGGGCATAAAGTTACTTGCGAAAGAACCCATACCTCTATTTTCAGATTTCTAATTTTGACTACGGTAGTAAAACATGAGGAATTAATCATTCTTTCGACGTTTCTCTCATTTTACACTTACCTTAATTTGGATATTCACATGAAATCACGTCATCACTCTTGTTTCAACTATTCATTTGATTTGGTTTGATCTTGTTCATTGATTTAAACATGATTTTTTAAATTTCGATTCGTTTGTAATTATTTATGGGTGTCGCTATTTTTCAATTTGTTTTAAACAATCTTATCATAGTGTGTATTGTGCGATTAAAATCTAAGGATTGATATTCATCAAGGCAAAAAATATTAATACAAAAAAATAGAATGATTAATTATAAAAAAAAACCAAGATACCAGTAGTTTAGTTGGATATTAATCAGAAATGATAAACGTGAACATGAAATAATAAAAAAATATTGGGTTGTCAAAATAATAAGTATTTTTATGTTGGATCAAAAATAAAAATAAATATAGGATCGGCCATATCGAGTATGCATCCCGTCGAATCTAAAATGTATCTCAGTTGTATCATAAACCTTACATGCTATATCGGACTGTATCCTTATATATACTTTTTATAAAATAATTTGATTGTCACGTGGTGTATCGATACGTATCGATACTGAATTTGTGTCTAATACGTATCTGACTCGTTTAGAAGTATATGCGCAAAATAGTATTAAATTAGTCTCTTCATATTTGTTTTCTATTTTTTATCACTTTTTCTTGAAAAATGATGATTTTTAGCCATTATCGTGTATCTCTTACTAAAACATTCATTAATTAATTTTAATTTTAATTTTAATTTTAGTTTTGGTTTTCTCTTTGTTTTGAGCTCTGTATTAATATGGTTCCGATATATACTTTTATGCGACTATAATTTTTAAAGAAAAAAATATGTAAGAAATACAATGCAAATAACTTAACTATACATAATTATTTTTTATATTATTAGTATATTATTATTTAAATCTATAATTTTAAGAATGCTAGATAATATTATTTTCTCCAAAAAAAAATGTTTGAAATTATATGATTAAAATAAAATAAAAATGAAAGTGTAGAATTTATCTATAGAAACACAAACAGCATCTTACACTTGTGAATACAAATAAATTATTATTATTATTATTATTATTATTATTATTATTTTAAAATGTAGATTTGAAGATATACCATATGATACTAAATATTTTCAATTATATTTTTGTTTATTTATTTTTATATTGTTTTATTTCTAATGAATATGATATCATGTATAATTTTATTTTTATTTTTATCCAGTGAAATTATACTCACGATGTATAATCAAAGATGTTGTGATGTCACAATATGTACGATACATATATAAATTTATATTGTAAGATGACAAGTCGTAGAGTACTTAAGACATTTATATGAGTTATGAAAAAAATGATGGAATAAAGAAATTGTAATATTTTTACATTAAAATTAGATCGTTAGTGTCATCATAAATAATAATAATACAACATCTTATTAAAATAAAAATGTACCTATTTTCTTGGTTTTTTTATTTTCATTTAGAAATATTGTAATAATCATTAAAGTAATTACAATTCACCTAGTATCCGTTCGGCAATACCTGAAATAGCGGAAGAACGGAAGAGTGAAAGAAACATAATTCTATTTTATTCCAAGGATGCTCGAAAAAATAAAAAGTGGAAAAATGAAAGTAAAAATTAAATTAATATTTTTTATTGGAAAAGACGAGAGAGAAAAAGAAAAATTCTTATAATTGATTTTCTTCCACTCTTGCACCTATCTTATGGAATAGAGTTAAATCATTCTATTCCATTTTCTTCCAATCTTATTCGACGAAATAAAATTATTTTTTCCATCATATTTCATTATTTCATATTGCCGAACGAACCTTATGGGTTGGTTAAAAAACAATACAAATCATTGCTATAATTTGAGGGCCATCTGCCTTGTGCGGCCTAAGGGCCCAAACAACCTCCTTAATTAGACATGTCATGATCCAACATACCAAATAATAGTTGGGCCTTTCTGTACACTAAATGTTATTTTCCAAAACAAGCCCAAAACAAATAAAAAAATCAACCTTGCTTGTCTTTTTGCAAAACTCACGTAATTTACCCACACCTTATTTTGTATCTATTTTGGAGGCCCACGTCATCGTGACTATTCATGATTATTGATCATTAGATTTTGTGATGTGAATTTATCATATATATTAATATTATATTTGATCATTTAAGACATAAATTTTGTATGACCATTTGTAGCAAGTTGAAACTATTATTTGAACTGTTAGATGTAGTGATGTGGTTCTCAACCATTGATTATTTATTAGATTTTTTGAAAATCGTATTTTGCGTAGTTACTCATGTGTTATTATTTTACATCATGTTTTAAGTATCCTTAAAAAGCCACATCATCATACATTAATGACGTGGAGTATTATTATTGGTTAGGTTCACATTACATCAAGTCTATTCAATTGTCCATCATTTCACATAATATTACATGATCAAATATGAATGCAATGAAAGATGAAAAGTTTATATATAAAATACTAATAACTTAATATATAATATTATAAGACATACAATATATATTAGTATTATTTTTAGAAATTTAATTCTAAAAATCCATCAAATATATTTATTTTAATTTTCTCTTTATTTTGACATTCATATTGACATAATTCATACATACCTCTTTTAATAATTTGAATTTTTAAGATATTATGTAAGAAAATACAATGCAAAAAAGTACATATTTACATAATAGAATTTTAAGTATTTTATTTACATAATAGAATTTGAAGTATTATTATTTATTTAAATTTTTTTTTATTAATTAATATGTATACTTTTAGGGAAATCGAAGCCCTCACAAGATGCCACATCATCCCTTTTAATATGGACCACTTGATCTTGATCAAAAATTCTAAAATATTTGGTTTTTCATTTGAACATAGTCTATATAAACCAACTAATTCAAAAATTACATGAACCTTGCTCCATCGTGGACCAAGTTCATTCATATATTTTTTTTGTCTCAATTAAAAACGAAAAATTTTCAAAAAAACTCCTTAAATTATTGGATATTGTAAAAACCCCTTAAATTTACATACGTAGTAATTGAAAACAATATTATTTTCTATTAATTTTAAAAAAATCTTAATTTTTTCGGGGCATATAATAATTAAAAAAATATTATATGTTATATTTATATAATTTTAATATTTCATACATTTTGAATTTTTTTACTTCTGTATTTTTTTCCTGAAAAACTAACACAAAATAATAAGTAGAAGAACACAATACTAAACGAAACGTTGCAAATATTTCAAAAATAGAAAATCATTCAACTATTACAAAAATAAAAGGACAACGAAAATAAATAAAAAAACTTGATGTTTAAAGAGATATTCTTTTACAATATATTTTCAATGTGTTTATTTATTATTTTATAATTTTTTATTATTGTTTATGAATTTTCTTAAAATTAATAATAACTAATAAAAAAAAAATTAATCATTACATATGAAGATTGAAGGGTATTTGGCAAAAAAAAAATGAATATCATCCATAAGGGGGTATGAGGAAACAAAAGTTTGGTAGAGAGTTTTTTTTAAGTTTACAAAAACATAGAAATTTTTACAATATCCGAAAAAGTTAAGGAGTTAAAAATACACCAAAACACAAATGTGTGAACAATCAGGCAATAAAACGTAGAATCCAATTACATATTAGGAAAAAATAAATCAAAACAAACTCGAAGACTCCCGCGCAATTGTGCGGGAAAAAATCTAGTATATATAAGAATCTTATATGATAATAAGTAGATTATATTTGTGTTCTTAACCAAACAAATTTAATATTATAAATTTACAAACAAATAGAACTACAAAAATAGTTTATCCATCTAAATAACTTCCTAACCTTTTAAACACATACAAATATTATTGTTATATTAAAAAATGTAAATTAAAAAAAAGCATATGACATAAAATAATTTGTATTTATGTTTTATTCTAAATTAAATTTTGATATTATTTATTGAATTACTTTCACTATTAAATTTGATATTATTTATAATTTCCATTGCATTTTGAATCAATAAAAGAAATTATTAGTATATATTTATATAATTAATGATTTGTCACTACACATATCATTTGATTTATTATTTTTATATTTGATATTCTAAGAAATATTGTGAACAATAATATAATATTTGTTGTTATATCTGTTGTTATTAAAATTTAATTATATAATGACACATTGACACTAATCTAAGTGTTATAATTATATTAAAAAAATGAGATAATTTTTTGTTATCATAATGTAAAATAATTGTAAAACGTATGAACAATCATAGATGATAGTATCAATATTTTCTATGTAATTTTATTACGATGAAAAACATAATTAACATTCTCGTCGCGTAGCGCGAGTATTCTCCTAGTAAATCAAACAATATGAGTGAAGATTGAGAATTAGAAACAAGGACTAATTTTGAATTTAACTAAGGACAGAGGGATATTTTTGAAAAATAATTTAGGAAAAAATATATGGATTAGTTTCTGTTAGTGTATCGAAGGCCATGTGAATTGGTTAAGAATGCCAACAGCATGATGATAAATTTGGTCTAATGGTTGGGATACTTGCATGTGACACATGTGAGACTTTCCATATTATACCAATATTCTATTTTAGATATAAATTGTATAATGGAGAATCATATTTAGGTCATGACAATAAGCCCCTCCAATCATTTTTATTATTTATAAATCTTACGTTATTTTATGTTTTTTTATTAAACAATGTTTGTTATGAATATGTATAAAAATAATAGGTATTTAAATATATAAGTTTTTGTAACGTTTATTTTATTAACTCATTGTTGTTGAAGTTTTGTCTTATATTGTGGGGACTTTTTATTGTCAATTTACTATTTGCATTTTATTTCTCTTTTCTTTAATGCACATAAAGTTGCAAAGAAAATATTTACGGACAAAACACTAGTTTTTAGTGCCTCGAATTTGTAGGAGTAACATAAAGAAACGTGCTTTAATGAATATTTAAACTAAAAGAATGTCTTGCATAGCTAACAAAAATAATAGAGGTCGAAAATTATGAACCTCATCCAATTATATACACTACATTAAAAAAAAAATATTGATCTAGAGTTAAATTAATCAATGATTGGAAAATATATGTTTTACATGTGTCCTATATATGAAAAGATCAAGCATGTCGCGGAATTAATACATTGTGCCGAATTGTTCAGGAATGAGAGGTCAATTATTGTTGGAACATTTGGGCGTAACTTAGGGTAACTAAGTACCCTTTTTCTTTTTTCAAATTAATCAATGATTAATTAAATTTGTTGTAGATTAATATTTTATTTTTTAATGCTTTCAACATGTGATCGCTTAGTAATGACATGTACAGATAAATTGACCACGAATTTGACACAACTACATAAGTTTGTGTTTGATTTGTGATATAATTAATGATACAAATTTATGTATTTGTGTCATATTTGTAATCGAATTACATGTGTAGCTATTATTACTCAGCGATCGCTTATCGTTAATGGTATCTATATTTTTTTATTACGATGTCGATGAGACTCGAACTCATAAGATTTTCAAGGTATTATATTATTGTGTCAAAACACTCAACCAACAAGGTTATGATCTAATGGATCATTAAAAAAAAATTATATTAATATCATTTCGGAATGTTACAAATGTCCTTACTTAAATTTTCTGATGTTGTTTCTTTTATTCCGGACTTGCACTCACAATTAATTAATTAATTAATTAAACAACAACAACAACAACAACAACAACAACAACAACAACAACAACAACAATAATAATAATCGCATTTGTCCTCTTCGGAAATAACTACTTAACGAAAGTTATGAGATAATATCATAATATTGATATTTCAAAAGAAGGGTCGTCAAAAGAAATTTATTTGTTTTAAAACCTAATATAGAGTCTATGGTCATATTATGTTAATTATACTTTTAATAATAATTGATAAATATGATGAAATTATAAAATAATTTATGACAAATTTATATAATTAATTGTATAACTAATCACATTTTTTAAAATTAGAAATAATAAAACACAAAAGAGTAGTAACAACGAGATCGAATTGCTATGTAAATACTAAATATGGTAAGATTATATTAATTTATTATTATTCTCTCTTTCATTAAATTAAATATAATGCGTTTACTATTAAAATTTAACTGTCCATAATTTATATCTTCAAATTATGCTCATTTTAAATTTTAAATAATTATCACCAAAATATAACCGTAGAAAATTATAAAAGTTTCGTAAAATTATGGAAAATAAGATGCTTGATGAAATCACCGTTCGTGAATTGAATACTCAAATTAAAGTGATGAATTTATATATTAATGCATTATTTATTTGGGGTATATTGTTTTTGACATGCCTACCTGACAATTTATATTTTGATATTAATGATGTGCTAAAATAAAAATGAACTAATTTAAGAACCAAAACAGGAATTTACTATTTAAGCCACTTGTTCCAAAATATATTAATTAGTGTTCATTATCTCATTGTCACTTGAGAGTTGAGAGGTCAAACAAAAAGCATATATTCATGTATTTTTTTTTTCTTTTTTTTTAATTAAGGATGATTTATTTGGTTGATGTAGGAATTCCAAATGCACCGTACTATGTCTCGTGTTTGTTTGTGATTTCAAAATGATGAAAGCCTACATTCTGTGTAGGTATATTTTGAGTGCATCTTTTGACCATCTGTGTTGTGCAAATACGACTGCGAGTAATGTATTCAATGCGTATCAAATACGATGATATATATTTTTATATATGTGCAATATAGATACAGTCGAATTTTTGTAGTATTCGTGTAACATAGTTGACAATATATCTTATTTTTGCTATTTTGATAGATTTAAAAAAAATTAGTAAAATTGAAACGAAAGTTCCATCCACGAATCAAAGGTCTAAATTTAAGTTATTAAATGATTTAAATAAAAAAAAATACATACATCATATAAAATTATGACAAGAAACGTTGATGATTTTGTAGTTTTTTTTTTTTTTTTTTTTATATATAAAATTTCTCCTTTTTTCACACAAGAAGTAATTACAATTGCCTCCATGGTTTGTGCTGCCACGTGTACTCATGTACATAATAAATGGCTAATGGCTATACAAGAAAGAATACGAAGGACAAATCATATATATTTTTTTTTAATTAAACACATTTGCAGTGATGCATGATCATGCAATTTGTTCCCACTCTCAAATTATTCATGAAGAAAGCGTGTGTAATATTTATATAAATTAGTAACAGAAATAATTGCTTTGATAAATATTGAACATATTGGTTTCATAAACTGCAATTGAAAGAATTTAAGAAATAACTTCTGAAGTAAGATGATGGAGGAAATTAACGAAAATAATAAGTTTTTCGAGAAATCACATGAATCTATCAATATAAAACTGATTCGAAAATTAATTCTTGGAGAATATATTTTTATAAACCGACTACGCGTTGGATAATAAGCTAAAAGAATTAGTTACCGACGAGCCCAAAAACATGTCGTTAAAATGAACTTGTGCTAAATCAACAATTTATAATGATGGATCATTTACATGTATAGTGGAAATAATAATGGTATGATCTACGGGGTATATATGCGTTATTAAATTTTAACATTTCCCAAATTTAATGAAAATGATTGAAACTTTGAATAATCGTTTATTATCATATAATTGCTCACTAGTAAATATTGGGTGTAATTTGGAGTTATAAATAAAAAGTAATAGCAGAATTACAAATCAGTGCTTGAAATATTTGTGAACATATACAGTAAATTTTATAAACAGAATTGGATTTTGACTGTATTTGCAAGACTATATCTTTCAATCTAACTAGCCTTAGGCCCGCGCTATTGTACGGGTCTGTTTGGGCATCTTTTTGTTGTTCTTTTGTTTGTTGTTAATTTTTGTAATTGTTTTGGTTCTTTATTTGTTGTATATGTCATTATATTCGTTTGTTTTATGCTTCTGATTAGGACAAGCATGTTTTATAATAACTAAGGGAGCAATAATTTGACACTGAGAATGAAAGTTTGTAACGTAGATTACGAAGTTTCAGCAATTACAGGTTGTTCACAAGCAAAAGAAATTCTTACAACCCGTAATTGAGCAGTACTAAGTACAAACAAAACAGACAAGTACAAATAAAACGGAGATCTTCAGTGGACGCTATGCATCCCAAAATGTATTCTAGACGGTAAAAAAAGCGTTATTTTCTTGCTATTGTTAGTTGCTTGCTAATCCTGTGTCTCAATCAGTTTCTGGGTCTGACCTGGAAATTGAATTAGAGGAATTTGCTTGAGGCAGTGCATATCTGTGTATTTTGAATTAATTACTGAATATGGTGAATTGTATTTTGTTTGTACCTTATCACTAATTTCTTGGAGGCTTGCCTTTTCGTGGGTGGTTCCATGGTTGTTGTATCAGCGTCTTCTTTTTTTCCCTTTCCTCGTGTCGTGTAACTGCTTTATTATATCGGTATAGTCAAAATATGTGTTTTTTCTTTTTTTTGTAAATTTTTTTTCTGTACCTGTCGACGGTTCTTTTCGTGCTTGTTTTTTTGGCTGGTGTTTTCGGATTAGGTGGTGGTCCGGTGGTAGATGATTGTGTTGTCTTTGAAGATGCTGTCATATCTGATGTATCGGTGATGGAATGTTCGACATTTGGTAATGGTAATGCCTCGGTGTTTGTAGTTTTGAGCCGCTCTACTCGCGTTACAGTGAAAGCTGTTGTGCCTATTGTCTCGGTCGTGTTCGTGCGCATAACATTGAAAACAAACGTTTCATCTTCTAATGCCTTGATCCTCTGCGGTAATTTGTGAAGGAAATACAGTTTCGGATCAACCGTAAAATTGTACACAAGGATAAACGAATGTAAGCGTACATTCGTGGTCATATCTTTCAGTAGGAAAATCCAATTTGAATGGTTCATATTGGGTTAGATAGATAATAAGATTATCTACAATCTTCATATAGAAATATATTTCATATGAACGAAGTATAAGTGTCGTTTCTATGAAATATCGAAAGGGTGCAACAGTATGACATACAGTTAGTAAAACAGCAATAATTTTTGCATACGAACTCCAATTGGGCCAGACCAAATTGGGTTGGGTAGATAATAAGATTATCTACAACTTTCGTGTAGGTTAAATTTCTGTCAGAGAAATTTACCAATTTCGTATGGACAGAATACTGAACAGGTTCATGCAGTTTTCTGTGTGAAAGAGTGTATATTGGATATACATGTCTTTTGCCCTATCCTAATCCTATGTGATATAAATAGGATAATTCTCTCTCATCTCATAAGATTTAATTCAGTAAAAATCATTCGGATTATTCAGAATATTCCAGAATTATAGAGAGACATCTTTCTAGTGAGTGAAATGGTGTAAAGAGAGAGAACCGAGAAAAGGAGTTTTCCGGTATAGAGAATCAACCGATCAAGCAAGTTCGCCGGTGCATCGTCTAGGCAGTTGCACCCGCGACCGACGAATTCCGACTCACGGTGGATACAAGTAGAGGAGCGACACTTGTGGCTCTTCGGTTGTGATCAACCCGAAGGAGAAAGAGGACGGTCAACGAGCGATGAAAGACGCGTGGTGTGGGATGCGCGGATTGTCACCAACGTGACAAGATAAAGAAGACTAGTAATCAACCCTTCGTGTGCAATCAATTTTGCACTGGTATGAATCTAATCTTCTTATTTGCATCGTATCATTTGAAGTCATGGCATGATCTTGGATTAAGGGAACCGGACCGGGCCTACATATCCGCTGCGCGGGCCTGAGGACGAAAAGAATTCCCATCAATTTGCCATGTTGTTGAGGATCGTGTTCGAGTTGGACAGCTTTGGCAGAGATTCCGAGCAAGAATAATTTTGTGTTATTTCCCAAGATCACAAAGTCTGCTTCATCTTCGTCATTATCAGATACGGTCGCGGTGATTTTGTACCTGTTGATGGTGTACATATTGTATTTAGTAGATTAATTTCATTTGTATTTCATATTTATAATAGTTTATTAGTAGGTTACCATGGAACTATTTTTGTAACTGGTACTTTGCAATATTCGCATAGGAATATGTTTCCTTTTTTCTTTAGCTTTACAGTGTGTTCGCCACATGTGTCGTAGTACCATCCTGAGCCTACGTCTATGTAGTCGATTGTTGCTGTGCATCGATATTCTATGTTCTACAAATTCAAAGGCGCATTATACTATTTATTTTATTTTTATTGAAAAGTTCTTTATTTTTTGTATTTTTGTAACTTTTTGGGTTTACCTGTCCGAGTTTGTATGCGGCGAGTAGTTCTTTGATTGATGTCTCTTGAATTGCTTCTTGATCTGGTCTTGCGATCGTTTGTGTGGGTTCGTTACGAATTTGTATTGTTGAATATCTGTAATGATTCACCAAGGGGCATTTTGGTCATTTCTATTATTATATTATGTATTTAGTGAATATATAGTTTTTTACCGTGATTTGATTTCGTTATAGACCGGTATCGCGTCGTCTACGTATATGCGTGTACCCGAATACGTACTGAGATGCCATTTTTCTGTTCTCCATTTTGTGTACATATAACAAAGATGTTAATGATTTGTAAGATAGTGAAGTTTTGTTTTTTTGTTTGCGTACCTCGATATTGCTTGATCGCTACAGAACTGAATTCCGCTATTATCGGATTAGTTTGTGATCGTTCCGTGATCATATTGATGTCTAATTGGTGTTGTTTGCTGCTCCAAATCGATACCCTTATTTCGTATCCTCTGCAAGCATTTTTTGGTTGGATGGTTATTATTTTATTTACTTATTATTTTTGGTGTTTTTTTGGTGTACCTCTCGTCTGCGACTTGAATATCTCGGACTTGTGCCGAGCTCTGTTCGCTTGGTATGTCTCTTGGAAGTTTAACGCTTCTGATTTGTCCAATGATGTCTGTTGGTTAATTCTAACCTAGAGGGGGGTAAATTTGGTAATCTACCGTACAATTACTTTAGCTAATTACCTAATTTACTATGCGGAATTAATAATAATTTAAATAAAGTAGATGATACCGGAAACACTTGAACACACGATGTTTTTTAACGAAGTTCGGTAGGTGGTTGCTATGTAGCCTTAACTCACCCTTTACTCGCTTAATTGACCGATTCAATTAGTTGCGAGTACCTACGTCTCCGGGAATGCCTTGCGCCTCTTTTTGACTTTTCGATTGAATTCCAACTCACTCGATTACAAGGTGTCGCCTAGATCGATTTACACGCTTTCTATCGATCTATAGCTTAAGCTCTTTACAAGTAGTTGCACTAGCCTATTACAATTTTCACTAATCGAGCTACAACGTGATCGGTCACGTGAGTGGGATACGATTAGTGGAGGTTTTCGAAAGTAGATCAATGATCTAAAGAGGCTTTCTCAAGCTATCAATGGAAATGGATAATCACAGCTTTAGAGTTTCTCTCTTTTGTATTTTGAATGTGTGAAAGTGAAGGGTTGGGAGAGAGAAGCCCTAGAAGGATTCTATTTATACTCTCTATAGAAATCCTTCACAAAATTGCCAGTGCGTTCGAACGCACAATGTTCGTTCTGAACGCACATGCAGTTTGTACTAGCCGTTTCAAAATAACGTGCAAATATATTTTTGGGTCCGTTCGAACGAACACAGTTCGTTCCAAACGGACTCACTTATACATTACATTTGTGTTCACAGAAAGGATTGTCCGTTCAACGCACTTAAATGGTGGGTGAACGAATTCTAAATGTCTGTTCGAACGGACATGTTTGTTCGTTCGAACGCACACAATCCTGTGACATTTTGGTTCTTATCAAGAGATGATATTTTGATATGTGGCAAGTTCGTTCTGAACGGACTTTGAGTTCGTTCAGAACGCACTTCATGTTTGATTGAACTCTTTGTTATTTTGAACATGATTTTACTTGAGATCTACTAGGTTTCTACCTATGGTTTATTTGTGGCGAATCCCACTCACGGAAGGCTTCGACATCTTGATTCTTGATATGCTTCAAGAGCCTTCCTTCTAGTCTTCTCTTGTTGTGCTTCTTGTGTTGTTCATCTTGAGACTTCACAAGCCCTCCTTCATCTTCGTATCGTACCTATCTTATCCTGCACTTTTCTGGATGTATACGTTAGTAATGACAGTGTTTTGAAATAATCAAACTATCAGGAAATTTGAACCAACAATGTCTATTTATGATATTAGGCCTTTTTTTGTAATGTGTTGTATTCTTTTTCTCACCTATGATCTGTTTGCCGTCTACTGTTTCACCGGTGATTCGATCAATCGGCACGAATTCAAAGTACATAGTCGGTATATTTGTAATTTCAGGTTTGGGTAGTATTTCGGTCGAATTGCTGATTTTGAGATGGTAACGATGATTCACAGTGCAGTACTTGCCTCTTCTGCGAGCGATATTGAAGTCTTTTATCTGGACCACACTCCCTTCTGGAAGCATTGGTTTGACCGCGTCGGCAAATATGTTTTCGATTGTTGCTTCTATTGCAGTGCCCTGTTAATTTGAAAAATTATTGGAAATTTTGTAAGTATTGTTTCATAAGATTTTTTATGTTTTGCATGTACATATTTATATTACTTTCAAAACATAGAAGCTACCCCTGTGTCAATGAATATCGATTCGAGTCCATAGTCATCGCCTGTTTGAGGATTTTTTGAAGGAAATGCAGTTTCACATCTACGGTAAAATCGTACGTATAAGGATATATGAACATGGTAGTTCATAGAAATATAACATGTGTATTAGATGCACATATGTATATATGATATACATAATTAGATTGATAAGATAAGATTTTAGGAAAAATCTGTTTGGAACAGTTTTACTAAAACGGACATAACTTGCACATACGAACACCGATTTGGATGATTCAACTCTCATAAGTTAGATAATTGGATTATCTACAACTTTCATATTCAGTGGAAAAACATTTGAATAACGTAGGACGTTCAGTCTAATGAAATACACGAAATGTTGCGGCAGTTCGACGAAAGGACGCGAACGTTTACTAAAACTAGCATAACTTTCGGACTGGATATCCAAATTGGATAAACTAGGATTTGTTGGAAAGGTGATAAGATCATCTAGACGTTTCGTTCAGAAAGTTCCTGTTAATTACGGACCTATGTCGGTCGAAATTCCAGTTTAGTGAAAGTGTGTCTGCTGATTCTGCAGGAGACACATCTTTTGATCAAATCTTCTAGAAACTTGTCATTTCATGCATATAAGAGTATCATTTGATTGATTAAAGAGTGTCTATTTACTGGTGAAGGAATACGAGTTATTCTATAAATAGGACCCTAATCTCACTCAATCAAATCAATCTAAGCAACCATTATTTCCACTAATTAATCCAGTAATTAAGAGAGAGAAAAGTTCGCCGGAATTCTCCATTGATTCCGGCAAGAGTTTAAGCAAGAGTGATTACGAGGCGTCTAGGCAGTTTTCGTGATTATCCGACTGTAGGGTTACGCACACGTTTATCAAAGTGTGCAGCGGAATTAGTTTCGCATGCGTAACCTAATTCTACCGGGATCACGCTCTAAAACCACCCAAAAAGGAAGAGTAGAAGAAAATTACCTCGTACAAGTTAGTATGTGTCGATTTCTTCTCAAAATCCGTGAACCTTCTCCAAGGAGTGCTCGTGCAATCCCTCTACTCGTGTCCACCTCGATTTCATCCGATCAGAATCGCCAACGTCGTTCTAGTCGCCGTCACGATCGATTCTCTCAAGATCTTTGCTCGAATCTCCCTGTCAATCTCTCTAGATCTAATCTAAAATTGTGTGGAAGAAGGAGAGAGAAACGACGGCTCAAAACCCTAAAACTCGAAATAAGCTTAGGTTAAAACGAAATCAAAATTCTGTATATATAGGAATTAGGTCAGTTCGAACGCACCTAAATGGTTCGTTCGAACAAACCCAGTTCGTTCGAACCCACTTAAATGGTTCGTTCATTCTGACTATCACGAATAAGTCCGTTCGAACGCACTCATATAGTTCGTTCGAACGAACCTAATTCTGACTAAATAATTGCCTATATATATAAATTCTTCCAAGTTAATTCTTAAGCCATATTTTCTTTCAAAGACGACTCCCGTTTCGCGGTGGATACGAGTAGAGGTACGTATACGTTTGCGTACTAACGAGTTAAGTTCATCAACCGACGAGAAGACGACCGGTTTGGGCGTGGGACGAACCGGTACGAGCGAAAAGGTGCGAACGAAAAGGTTCGACTTGAACGGAAGTGAAGGCTTCGCAGTGGCAAACCCTTCGTAAGCAATCAATTTCGCTAGGTACAAATATTACGTTTATTAGATTTAAGTTATATTAGTTATAGGCAATTTGATAAACAAATCGTAGATGAGATCTCGGGAATTTGTACTCCGTCGAGTCCAATAATTATCCGCTGTGCGGACTCGATGGGGTGTAGATAACCCAACATTTTTGGCTTCCCAGGCCTTGAACACACAGACTGTTATGATTTGCAGTTTCGCTTTTGCGTCGAGTTGGGCGAGAGTCGTGTGTTTCTCACGGTGTTTCATTGTCGTCCTGCAGCAAAATTGAATTGCTCAATTGTGTATATTGTTTAGTGAGATAACTTTATATTTAACTAGCTTTATCCCCGCGCAATTGCGCGGGACAACATACCTATTTTTTTTACATATTTTTTATATAATTTATTTAAATAGAATTATCGCACGTGCAAATTAGCACGTGCGTTTCAACTAAATTAATTTAATCATGACATATTTTGAAATATCATGATGTCAATCAATCATAAAGTTCATAAAATTAGTGTATCACGAATATTATTCTATGATATAATTTGAGTAAATAACATTTGCGCGGGTGTTTTTCATACACATCCGTGCAAAATGAGAAAATAAGAAAAAATTGGAAATAAAAATAGGACCAAAATTGGAAAAGGGGAAAAAATGAGGTAAAAAAAAAAATTACAAAAAAAAAACTCACAAAATTTATATGGATATAATTGTCACATAACAAATTTCTTTGAAAACTCACATAAATTTAAGCTTACAAAATTTCATACATACCTGTGTGAAATGAGCAAGTAAAAAAAAAAAAAAAATTGAATATCAAAAAAAGGACCAATTTCGAAAAAAAAAATGAGGTCAAATAAAAATTACAAAAAAAAAACTCAAAATTAAAAAAAGACTAAATTGAAAGCTACCCCTTTCACGTGTCAATAACTGACAAAAATTGAATATCAAATAAAGGACTAAAATCGAAAAATGAAAAAAATGAGGTCAAATAAAAAAAAAAAAAAAAAGAAGCTCAAAATTGGAAAAAAAAAAGGGGCCAAATTGAAAAGCAACCCCCTTCCACGTGTCAAGCCCTTGTGAAGGGGGTTGCATTATATTAACTTAAATTTGTGCTTTTGTTTTTTAGCGCGGATAAGGAAAAACGTACATGTATGCATTTAGTGAGAGTATGAGATCGAATCAAATGAATGTAAGAAGCTTACTTGTTCAAATCGATGTATAGCGATGGAGAAGCAAAGCGTTTGAAGGTTTTTTCTGCTTCTCTTGTCTTCTTTGCTCTTGTTTCAAAGTAAAGGATAATTTGGAAGAGAGAAGTGTACCATTCAGATTGTTTCAACTTTTGTCTACATCGAGTAACATAGGTTTCAACTTTTATCAGATTGTTTTAGGAGGGCAGTATTTTTTATTATTATGTTTTCCACATACTAACGAAGAGAAGAGGATGGATGGCGAAGAAAAAAGCATAAAAACAGAAAAACATAAATGAGAAGATAAAAACCGGAATACCAAAAGCATGAAGTTGTCTAAAACGAAATTGCAAAGACCTCTGAATCGAAATCAAATATTACAATGGTACCCTTGTTTCGCGGCTGCCAGAGAGCACAAACTGCACACGACATAGTTTGTCTCCTCAATCTGGCTTATCACAAACAATATTCATCACTGGTCTACACTTTTGAAATGTATCGAAAACAAAACAAAAAAGAAACATAGTAAATCAAAAATCAAAGAGCAAAAGAGATGATACATCAGTAAAAACTTATTGATGAAAATGGAAAGAGATGAGCAGAGAACGAAATAGCAAGAGCCTGACATTAATAATTATGTCTTTTTCTAATTCAGAGAAGTATCAGACTATAATGAGAATAATTATAATGCTCGGTGTGGGGATTCTTTGTCAAGAAGACAACGAATATAGAAATGAGACACGTTAACGGACACACAACAACCAGATGTGGCATCAAACCAAAATCAAACAACTAATAACAATACAACACACCCCACAAAGGTATTATAACTGCTCTACTAATAAAGAAGAAGAACTCACTATAAAAGAAGGAATAAGAAGCAGCCGTACAGCGAAAACACCGAAAGAAACCGAAAGAAAACCGAACGACAGAAAGAAAGGATAGTAAAAACCCTAGCAGCAGCCAATACTGAATAAGCTGCATAAAAGAGAAAAGGGGAAAGTAAAATATCTTTGCCAACCTGAATTAGCGGATATAATTTGGCAAGAACACAAACACATACACTTACAGAAGGGGACCCACAGGGAAATGACAAACTCTGTATAAACCGGATCTATCAACACAATTCAAAAAGATAAAATAATGAAGAAGCGGTGGCCATGTCTAGTTCATTGTAGACCATGTCAGTTAAAATTCAAGCAGTACACATGCGGTCTACACAATGGACTCAACCAACAAATAAGAGAAAACAAAAGAAACCCTAAACATGGATCTTCACACACATCCTCACTGAGCATGCATAAATAGCCCATGCACCTGACGCACCCAAACTATAAGGCAGATAAAGAAAACCTACATGAACACAGCACATCATAAACTGCACAATGAAACAGCGACACGTACATGCACCAAGACCATTGAGAGAATGAACGGTCAGGATGGCACATACGAAAAAGCAGATGGTGAATTAATAATCCAACGGCAGCAAGAAGAAGTGGCAACGTGGAGCAATATGGAAGAGCATCATCAGTTGCATTAGAGTAATTATAATAGACCAAATTGTTCTAAATTGGTCTTGATTTGAACTTTCAATTGGGTACTTTGCAATAGTCTAACAGGTTGGTCTTAATTACTTATCCCCTAATTTTTTGGAGATTGTAAAAAAATCTCAACCTATTTGTAAACTAAAAAAAATTCTCTATCAAATTTTTATTTTCAAATATCCTCATATGAATGATATTAAATTTTTTTTTGAACAAAATATCCTTATATTTCTTATATTTAGGAATGTCAACGGGACGGGTCGGATTCACGTAAACATCTCCCATACCCGAATTCGAAATTTCGGATATTACCCGAACCCAAAATACTCGCGGGTAAAAATTCATATCCGAACCCGAACCCGCGGGTACCCGTTACCCGAAATATTTAATTTTTTTTTTGTAAATCTAAAATTTCATGATTTTTTTGGATTAGTTCTTGTCCATCGGCACTCATTCACTAATTGACATTCAAAAGTGAAATTTAACTTTAAATATTACAATATTGGTATGGTATGTATGTATGTATGTATGATAGAAAGAAGTACAAGCATGATTGTAAAAATCGGTCTAGGCGGCCGCCTAGGCGCTAGGGGCTGTCCAAACGCCCAGGTCTGCCCGATTAGTTTCTGTCTAGGCTGAATTCCGTCTAAACCCACATAAATACCGAATAATTCCGTCTAGGCCCAGCCCACTTAATTTTTTTTTTTTCACATCTATTTTTTTAGGCCTACAACCCACTTTTTTTTAATGTTTAGTTTATTTCTCTTTGTGCATTTTTTTTAGGCCCACAATCAACTCTAGGAGGATAGAAAATATTATGATACCGGTTAGAATGTGTTGATATGTCTAACTTTATTTTGTGGTTTATTTTGATTTTGTGTTAATGTTAGGTTGTAGATTTCATGTAATGATTTGTTTGGATGTTGTCTAAAATAAAATTAATATATATTATTTTTAGTATAAAATTTGCAGCACAAATTATAATATATAGAAATTAAAAAATATGACAAAAACTATGTAAAATTACAAATTCGCCTGGAACCGATTAATCCCCGATTAATCCCTCTAGGCGCTAGACGGTGTCCGTCCGTCCGATTAGCGCCTAACGATTCCTGTAACATTGAGTACAAGTCTTCTGGCGGCGACTGTAAGACTCCTATTTGAACATCAAATATTACAATTACAATATTGTCCTTTAAAGGGTAAATTTGAAGGGTTCAGATTTACTCATAAAAATATATATATAAGGATAAATATGTAATTTTAGGTTCGGATATTTTCGGGTACTTATTCGGATTACCCGCGGGACGGGTAGTACTCCATCCGTACCCGACCCGAACCGGGTATTTTTTTTCAGGTAATACCTGACCCACGGCAATTTTTTCGGGTATTACCCGCCCCGTTCGGATTGGGTACCCGCAGGTTCAGATTTTACTCGACCCATTGCCATCCCTATTTCTTTTTTCATATGTAATAATTAAAAAAATATTTTTTTTATTTTATTGATTGTGAGAAAATTCGTAAACATTTTTTACCATGTGATTTAAAAAAATTAAATTATTACATGTTGTGTTTATATAATATTAATATTTCATTTATTTTTTATGAAAAACTAAAATAAGAGAATAATAAAGAAATAAAACAATAAATAAAAACCTTGAAAATATATTAATAGAAAAATATTTGTTTAAACATTTAGTTTTTTTATTTTCATTCTCTTTTCATGTACATTTTTAATAGCTTCGTGATATTTTATTTTTCAAATATTTGCAAGGTATTCTTATAATTAATATTGTTGTTTATTTTATTATTATTTTGTGTTAGTTTTTTTGGAAAAATAGATAAAAGTCAAATATATATAATGTGTGAAATATTAAAATTATATTAATATAACATATAATAATTAGTTTTTTTTAATTATTATGTGCTACGCAAAATATAGGATTTTTTAAAATTAATAAAAAATAATAATTTATTTTAATTACTACATATGTAAATTTAGTGTTTTTTTTACAGTATCAAAAAAATTTTGGGATTTTATTTTCCATATTTAATTGAGACCAGAGATACGAATGAACTTGGTCCACAATGAACCAATGTTAATGTAACTTTTGCATTAGATGGTTTATATGGATCTTGTTCACATGAAGAACCAACTAATTTGGATCTTTCGATCAAAATCAAATAGTTCATATTAACATGATGATGTGGCTTTCAATGAAAGCAAATAATTATTTAGAATTATACATAACTATTAACAATCAATTAGAAAAAACAAATCAAACGGCTAAGATTAAATCAATCATAATGAAAGAATAAAAATCACAAATCATATGGCCTAAAAATCCTTTGATGACGTGGAAGCATGGGAGAAGAGTAATTTCTTTAAAATTATATATAACTTATAATATAATTTAAGATAATTTGTGTTTTAAAATTTATTTTAGATATATTTGTAAAATTGTCATCAATTAAAAATAGGTTCACAACTAAAAAAAATGATCACAAACATACATGTAATAGTGTTGGTCCATAACTAAAAAAAATGATGGATTTTTCTTACTAATTTTAATCCCACCATGTACGAATCTTTAAGAGAAAATAAAAAACAATCTATATAAAGAAAATAAAGTTTGTCAATTGCTCAATAGAGTATATGTTTTGAGTTTGTACAATAATACATACATAATTACATGTTTTGTGTTTGTCCAATAATACATACATAATAACACAAAATAAAAATTTTGGGTCTATTTTTTCGGTAGACAGGCTAATAAGTGATCGAGCCTGTTGGTAGATAATATTTAAACAAAAAATTTAACATATATATGTCTGAACATGTCCTAAATGATTATCATGAAACTATATCGGTAGATAATATTGGAAGTTTTCAGAAACTATGGAAAATAAGATGTTTGATCAAATCACATGAACAAAGCAAGCTCCCAAACAAGTCCTTGGGCTGGGATATCACTTGGTTAGAAGCATTTTAGAAGTTAATACTTAGTTATGTTTTGATTTAGAGTGTAAATATGATGTAACAAAATTGATAAACATATTAATTATGAATTTATAGGTCATGAATTCAATAACCAACTTTTTTTTTTTTTTTGTTATTTGGGTTTTAAGGACTTTCTACGATTTATTTGTATTTTTAATCTTATTTAATAAAATAATAATTATAATACAACAACGAAAATAATAATTTTTAATCTTACCAAATATTTGTATCTATCATCAAAAAATCTTTTTTACTGTATAATGCGTTTGATAGTTTTCAAGAAAAAATTATAATAATGATGAATGAAAAACTCATTAGATGATATTTTGGATTTTTTTTTTTTTTTGAAAAAATAGCGTGTTATACAGTTTTGTTAATATATTTTTTTTTTTGGTGAGGAGTGTATTTTTAGTGATATGAATAGCTTCAGAATAGGATATCCAAAAAGCCGGGACCGCACACGAATCTATTATCTATGAATGCAAAATTGATTCGAGAATTAGTTTTTGGAAAGAAAAAAAATCTTCAGAGCAGCTAGGGGAAGCATAATAAGTTTTAAAAGAATTAATCATCGGAGAATAATTTTAATAAACTAGCCATTAGGATAAAGGGCATTCATTATATAATTAAATCATCCATCATAATTATATTGTTGATCATAATGGAGTCAGTTAATTATATTATTGAAATATCATCAAATGGGTTTGTATCGATACCTTATTATAAAGGTAACACTGAATCACTAAATAACTAACGACAAACATATAATAAAAAACAAGATAAAATTGCTATGAAAATATGAGAAAATTACGTTATTAAGCACAAAACTAGTGAACAATAATTTTTTTTTGGTAATGCCTTATTTTCCAAGTTTAAGTTATTATTAATGAATGTACTTTATTACATTTTTGTAACGAGTTCGTGTTGTATTTTTGCAACAATATATTGCATAAAAACGATAATAAAATAAAATAAAATCATACTGCTACATGTCATTATTTTCAAATGTAAAGTGCTTTAGTAAGTATCATAATCATAACAATAATTATTATATATTTATAGATTCATGTGATTCACAAAACTCACGTGTTATATAACTAAATAAATAAATAGTAAATACACGACCTGTAACACAAAATAATATAATTATACAATATTGAATAATTTGTTGTATATGGTTCCATCATTTTAACATGCCCTCCCTGATACGGTATACGATTCTGAGGACTGTCGTACCTTTCTCGACGGGACAGGCTGATACAGTCTTGTCCACACAAATGCAACATCAGTACATTCAGTATCATTATCTCTCCATTTATAACATAACCGGACCATCCAGTTACTACTACATTGTGGTCGGTATCTGAAACGTACTGGACATGAACTATCACGTGAGGCTCACGTGCTATGATCTCCAATAACGAGATAATTATATCATAGGTAGGCAAAAGGAAATATTCCATCAAAACAAAGCAATCTCGGAACTGAAAAAAGTTGTGCACATCAAACCAAAGCGTGAATCTCAAAGCACGATGAACGGTTAAGATATATTCGTACGTAAACATGTCAAATTATGGCGCGGTAAAAGAGAAAATCGTTAAAAGCTCCGGCTTGCAGTAAGTGCTGACGAGTGGAGCCCACTTAAACCTGACAATATCAAAAATACCCCCGCCGAGCTGCATTTAATGCCGATCTGACATGGTCAATGGATTTCCCGACAAGGAAATATGCAGACAGGATGGGTTCACGATGAACCAAGATTATTAGATAGTAAAAATAATAATTTCTCTTTTTACCGTGCACCGGGTCTACGAAAACACCGCAAGCAATAAATCGCCGCCAAAATAACACCTACAATAAAATAAGGCGTTAAAACCCTCACGTTGACACTCGTATCAAAGCATAACCCGGCCTTAATATAATTCTCGTATAATTATTATAATAACTGGTTCATAGTGAAATCAGCCAATTATATTTTGGCACGTCATCTACATAGTTACTAAACGGGTTATCATTGGTTAAACGACTATACACCGGGTGTAGGTAAATGTAGCAGTCCCAAATAATAAGAAGCAAAAAGTTAGTAGCAGAGAAGCAGCCAAGGAAGAAAGAGAAGACAAAAGAAGGAAGTTTTGAAGCAAAGCTTTGGTAAAGAGGAAACACTGTTAAGAGAAGCTTTGCTTGAAGCTTCCAATCTCTTTGCCTTATCATAAGCCGACCTTACAAGGATAAAGAGAAGAGGATAGTGACAATGCTGAGTTTCTGAGCTTGAGATTCTGCAATTTTCTCAAGGTATCACTCATTCAGAGCATTTTTTCCCTTTTTTTTTGCCCTTCCTCATCGATTTATTTTTTATTTTATTTTTATTTGATCTGTCAAATTGAGCATCTAATTGACGCTTTGATCAAGTAATTAAAAGTTTTATCAGATTTAATGTTGCTTTTGTGCACATCATTAAGTGCTGAGATCATAAGCTCGATGTTCTGAGTTTTTTGTGGTTCTCTATTTTTATGGAATTGAGATAAGTATTGATCTGAATCGTTTTCAAGTTTGAAATAATTAATAATTATTTCGGATTTAATGCGATTTCTTCATAACGAATTTCATAAATGCAGCATCTGTTAGATCTCGTATACATTTTTATTTATTGCGTGAGATCTATTCTGTAATAGTTATATGTTGCAACTGTTACTTGCATTAATGCGAAACGACATTTAATGAAAAAAACAACTATTTTTCTTTTCTTTTCCATGTGAAGTGCATTATTAGCTTTTATATATACATCATC